>OY748332.1:5010000-7510000 GCA_963556525.1 Cochlearia excelsa | reverse complement strand
AGTTTGAATACGGTACGCCCGACCCCCGCGTAGCGTATAGGCACCGCCTAGGCGCCCGCCTAGCCCGCGTTTTAGAACACTGTAAAATATAAATTTCTTAGTTTTTCGTTCTATTTTAAAAGATTTTGTTAAGTTTGACTACCCTAAAATGTAGGCAGTCATAAGTCCACAGGAGGCAGGTAGCACCACCCCACCCGGATCGATTCTCCGCGCGCCTACGATAGTGTAGGTTTGGCTAATGGCGCCATTGTGGCCCAAATGTTGACAAAAAAAAAAAAAAAAAAAACTACCATAAAATCAAATCGATAAAAATGCATTAAGAGAGAAAAAAGGTAAAAAAAAAAATATATTAACATAATGATAACATATATAAAATGTATATAAACATATACACACAAAGAGAAAAAATAAATTATTATAAAGATGGTGAGAACTCTAATGTTTTTGTTATTGGTCTTCTTCGTATCATTACACAGAATAGAGTCTCTTCTTATATTTAGGCATTTTAACATCCAAATTTCAAATCATCTTAGCGGTAATCAAAAACTTATGATGGAATGTAGGTCCGGAGATAAATCAACCAATATTGATTTTCTTCCTTTCCGAATCGTAATGACAGTAAAATTTAGAATTTCACTAGGGACTTTGATACGGTGCCACTTATATAAGGTATATATTTTTCAACTTTTTACTTTTAGCTCTTTCACATTCTTACTCCTCTAATTAATGTTGTGATATATATGATCATATTTGTGTTATTTATTTTGAATTACTAATTATCTCTGTTAAAAAAAAAATATGTGTGTGTGTGTTAGGGACCTAATTATGTACATCAAGTGAATTTTAAAGCATTTGTGGGGAAGGAAAGTTTCATACATGACATATGTGGAGGAAGGAAGCCTGATGTATGTTTCTACCAAGCGCAAGACGATGGAATATACGTTCGGAATAATAAAACCGGAGCTCTTCGCTTACTTTATAAATGGGATCAAACCCAATTCAACGACTATATAGCTCATGTGTCAGAAATATACGAATAAAAAATATTTTTATTTTTGGTATAATGTTGTATTACAAAAAAAATTATAAAAAAATAACACATCTCTGGTTTTGGCTTGGCTCTTCCTCTTTTGCCATCAGTTTTGTTTTCGCTTGCCGAGTTGGTTTAGTTGTTGCTGATGGTAGCCTTGGTTTAGTTATGTGTGTTGGGTTAGTTGTGGCTAGGTTTGTGCTTCGGCTAGTTCTAGGAGTTCTTGAGGTGGACTTACTTGGTTAAAATTTACCATTTTGGGTTTGTTATTTAGCGTCTAGGGTTTAGTTTTGAAGGGAACAAGATTTACTAAGTTTTGAGGGTATAAAGTTGATCTAGGTTGGGGGTACTCGTTCACATACTCGAAGGTAGATGAAAGTGCTCTTCCCGTTCGTACCAACTTATATGTTTGAATATTCTTGGTGTGAAGAATAATTATGATTCAGAAGTCTCTGAAACAATGTAACAAAGCCTCGAAATCTTAACATTGTGGTGAATGCAGGCCAATCGGTCAGACTCTGCAAGATTGCCACTAATGTTGTACTGTCCGTCTCGAACGTCTGACAGAAGATGTTTCGTGCTTGAATAGCTTCCATCTCCCAAAGGAGTGCTTCGAACTCCGCATGTAGAGGAGATAAACTCCTCATGTGGCACCTTGCTCCCATCAGGTGGCTAGATCCATTTTCGCTTAGAGAAATCTCACCTAACCCTTCAAACACATCGGTGTTCTTCCATGATCCATTAACTTGACATACTATCCCTGAGTTTGCCACCTCGGGTTTCTCGAGCAGATTAAAACTAGTTATAACCTGATTCTCGTCAGTGTTTTGTGCTTCTGACCAAGCTTTTGTTCCCTTTATCGCTTGATCAACAATATCTGGAGGATCCACATCCACGTTTTCAAAAACCTTGCGATTTCTCGATTTCCAGATATATCATTATATTCATAGATAACAAGCTTTATCTTGTTGTTGACCCTCACTTACTTGTAATCTCGAGAATAAGTGAAATATTAGAGTACGTTATTGTAAAATAAATTTTCTTATGGATTTGTTCTATTTTAAGAGATTTTATTGAACTCAGGCATGTCAATTAGGGCCGAAACCCGCGGGCTGGCCCGACCCGACCCTGTAAAATAACGTGTTCGGACTTTCATATTTAAGTCCGAAAAAATCGGGTTTTCGGGTTTAGCCCGTTCGGATAAATGGCTTTTTCGGGTTAGCCCGATCGGGTTCTCTTTTTAGTTTTCAATGTAGGTTTTTAATGAATTTGACTTTTCTAACCAATTGAATAATGCAGTATTTTACTCAATTGGTTGGTTTGATCATATTTAAAATTATTTTTTGTGGAAAACAAAGAATTATTAATCTGTGTGCCCAAGTATATAATGAGACTTTTTATGAAACGACGAAAGTATATAGTTTATACTATTTGTAAACCATAGTTTATATATCTTTAAATTATTAATATTAATCACATTTTGTTATCATAAAAATATAATTGAATAATGGATTGTAATACTTAATTTATGTATATGGTGATTAAGTCTAATGAACATTTCCAAATCAAATATATTTAAGAAAACATAGTATATTAAATTGTATTCACGGTTAAAGAATGATTTTATTTCATTAATTATATTTGTCATGTTTTCATATTATTCAAAACGCTGATGTGGAAAATAATTTAACACTACCAATTAACTTATAACTAGATTTTTACATGTGCGTACCGTACGGGAATAATATTTACAAAATATTAATTTGATATAATTTTAAAATATTTTTTTATTGATGCATGTTAAATAATAATTTTTTAATCATATATATATGTCTATCTTTTAATATTAAAAACATTTTTTATATATGATAAATTATGTATGGTATATTTTGACCCGTCGCGCAGTACGTCTCACATATGTATATAAAATTATTAAAAATCTAGAAATTTTAAAGATTTTCTGATACTTTTGTTTTTTTATTTAGATCATCGATTCGAATATTGTAGAATTTTTTTAAAATAATTGAAATATTCTATAACTTGATTTTAGAAAAAAAAATTTAAATAAATTATTAATATTGTAAGATGGATTATATAATCCTATTATATAGGAATACGTTTATATATTTATCTTAACTTATATTTTTAATTTCGTTTTTCTATTAATCCTATTATATAGGAATGTTTTTTTATCTAAAATTACCTTATACTAAAATTTATATAATGACATTACATGTAATTAAACAAAACGTTAAGGATTTATCAAAATTTGTCCTTCCCAATTAATATTATAGATTAAAATATGAAAATTATGTTAACATTTTTTGTAAATTTATGAAAAAATCCGAAAAACCCGGAAAGCCCTATAACCATGTATGGGTCGGGACAGAATTTGAAATATAAGCCCGAAAAATATTCGGACCGGGTCGGATCGGGCTCAAATATATATGGATTTTGTTCGGGTCGGGACGGATCGGGTTAATCCGATTGACATGCCTAATTGAACTTGACTACCAAAAAATTAAATCTATAATTTGACTACGTTATTGTAAAATATAAATTTCTTTGTTTTTCATTTTATTTTAAGAGATTTTGTTAAGTTTGACTATCAGAAAAATAAAAATCGATAAAATTCCATTAAGAGAGAAAAAGTCAAAGAATTTTAATATATTAGCATACTGATAACTTATGTAAAATGTATATAAACATGTAGACACATACAAGAGAGAAAGTAAATTATTAAAGACCTTTAAAAACAAAAAGTAAATTATTAAAGATGGTTAGAACTCTAATGTTTTTGTTCTTGGTCTTGTTGGTATCAGTACAAAGAATAGATTCTCTTCTTATATTTAGGCGTTTTAATATCCAAATTGCAAATAATCTTGGTGGTAACCAAAAACTTATGATGGAATGTAGATCCGGATCTACAGCAACCCCAATTGATTTTCTTCCTTTCGGAACCGTACAGAGAGTAAAATTTAGAATCTTCCCAGGGTCTTTGTTGTGGTGCCACTTATATAAGGTATATATTTTTTCACCTTTTAACTTTTCACATTCTTACTAATGTTGTTAATTTTATTATCCTATTTTGTGTTATTTATTTTGAAATACTAATTATCTTTGTTACAAATTATATGTGTTAGGGACCTGATTATGTACATCAGGTGAATTTTAAAGCATTTGTCGGGAAGGAAAGTTTCATACATGACATATGTGGAGGAAGGAAGCCTGATGTATGTTTCTATCAAGCGCAAGACGATGGAATATACGTTCGTAATAATAAAACCGGAGCTCTTCGCTTACTTTATAAATGGGATCAAACCCAATTCAATGACTATATAGCTCCTGTGTCAGAAATATACGAATAACAAATATTTTTATTTTTGGTATAATGTTGTATTACAAAAAAATTATAAAAAATAATACATCTCTGGTTTTGGCTTGGCTCTTCCTCTTTTGCCATCAGTTTTGTTTTCACTTGCCGTGTTGGTATAGTTGTTGCTGCTTGTATCCTTGGTTTAGTTATGTGTGTGGGGTTAGTTGTGGCTAGGTTTGTGCTTTGGCTGGTTCTAGGAGTTCTTGAGATGGACTTAGTTGATTAAAATTTCACCATTTTGGGTTTGTTATTTATTGTCTAGGGTTTAGTTTTGAAGGAGAAAAGATTTAGTTTTGAGGGTATAAAGTTTAATTTCGACTTTTTTAGCTAATTAAAATTTTATGGTATTTTAGTTGCCGAAACTTTTTATTAGACCATGTTCAACGCTAGGAGTTCCCTGCACATTCTCCTAGGCAGTTTTTTCAAATTTTTTTATTTTAAAAAAAAATTAAAAAGAGAATCAATTGCGGGCCGCCACGTATCCGTGGGTCCACGATTTGTCCAAGAAGTGGCTCCAAGATAAGAGACATAACTTTTGTTATTTTGGTGGGTCCTACCACCTAAGAAATCCATTAAATACTGCAATGTTTATGCTCTTAGTATTTATAGGAAAAAACTTATCATGATATTTTAGTATTAAAAACTTGTTTCACGATATTTTTGAAAATTGTCTTTTTTATCGATCTATAGAATGTGTTGATTTGTTTTGACATAGACAATATGGTAATAAGTTACATAACATTCATGCAACCAATGAATTATTGCATCAATGAAAAAGTCTAGTCTTATCGAGTGTGGTAAGATCAGAACAACGAGAACACTTAAACATTATATAGCGAACCCAAATGAAAAAATTAAAATCTAAAAGTGTTAAAACTCGTTTTTTGTATTTGTGTTATTTTTGTAAACTACTATTTTTTGATGGTATTTTTGTTATAAAAATATTTTAATGGTATTTTTGTTATTAAAAACTTTGTAATAGTATTTTCAAAACAAAAACTTATGTTGATAGTATTCTAAGGAATTTTTATTTTTTTATTTGTAAATATGAGTACTTTTTTATCAAAAAAAAATATGTGTACTTAATGGGGAACTCTCGCATATATGCCCTAATTTAATTGAAAATATCAAACACACATAGAGACGAACGAATTTGTTGAAAAATTATTATTCTTTCTATATGAAGAATTAAAAGTTTAAAACCAAACAGAATTTATACGATTGACCTGGCACAAAAATAATAAATAAAATAAAAGTAACATGAGATAAAACAAAATATATAGTAAAATAATATAAATAAGATGAGCGAGTTTGTGAATGAATAATAATGATATGGACATGGCATGTTGTTTTAGATGGGGTAAAAAAACATAAGCATTTCTTAGTTTTTCATTCTATTTTAAGAGATTTTGTTAAGTTTGACTACCAGAAAATTAAAATCGATAAAATTCCATTAAGAGAGAAAAAAGTCAAAGAAATTTAATATATTAACATACTGATAACATATGTAAAACGTATATAAACATATACACATGCAAGAGAGAAAGTAAATTATTAAAGATCTTTAAAAACAAAAAAAAAATTATCAAAGATGGTTAGAACTCTAATGTTTTTGTTCTTGGTCTTGTTCGTCTCAGTACAAAGAATAGAGTCTGTTCTTATATTTAGGCATTTTAACATCCAAATTTCAAATAATCTTGGTGGTAACCAAAAACTTATGATGGAATGTAGATCCGGATCTAGAGCAACCCCAGTTGATTTTCTTCCTTTCGGAACCGTACAGACAGTAAAATTTAGAATTTTCCTAGGGACTTTGGTGTGGTGCCACTTATATAAGGTATATATTTTTCAAGTTTTACCATTAGCTCTTTCACATACATATTTGTGTTATTAACTAATTTAACTTTGTTACAAATTATGTGTTAGGGACCTGATTATGTACATCAACTGAAATTTAAGGCATTTGTCGGGAAAGAGAGTTTCATACACGACATATGTGGAGGAAGGAAGCCTGATGTATGTTTCTACCAAGCGCAAGACGATGGAATATATGTTCGTAATAATAAAACCGGAGCTCTTCGCTTACTTTATAAATGGGATCAAACCCATGCCAATGACTATATAGCTCCTGTGTCAGAAAAAATATATGAATAAAAATATGGTCAATATATTAAGCTTTGGTATAACGTTATTACGATTTTTTTATAAAACAATAACACATCTCTCGGCTAGGCTTGGCTCTTCCTCTCTTGCCATCAGTTCTGTTTCCGCTTGTCGTGTTGGTTTAGTTGTTACAACTTGTAGCCTTGGTTAGTTATGTGTTTGGGGTTAGTTATGGCTAGGTTTTTGGTTCGGTTGGTTCTAGGAGTTCTTGAGGTAGACATGGCTGTCCTGAGTAAAGAGTTAAAGCTCAAAAAAAAATTAGGGTATCTAATAGTTACTTTTGAAAATATGGGGCTATTATTGTAATAACTATACATTCAGGGGCAACTTACATAATAAAAATCTAGCTTATTTTTTGGAGCCACTACATTTGTTTCACTTTGCGGGGCCCAGGACCGGACCTTGAGGTTGACTTAGTTGGTTAAAATTTCACCATTTTGTTTTGTTTAGTTTTTTGTACACCAGTTTTGTTTAGTTTTGAGGTTATGTATCTAAAAGAGAAGATAAAACGCATACGTATCGCAACGAGAGAGTTTTTAAGATATTTTTTATTTTTTTGCGTTTTAGTCCTTATAGTTTGAATTAATTTTATCACCCAATTTTAATATATTTTAGTAATCTATATATACTATTAAAAGAATCCATATAAAATATATTTTAGGTCTATCTAGCATCTACGTATTGTAAAAATTGAGAATACACAATTTAAATATATTTTAGGCTCATTATTGGAATATATATTTTACATAGGCCACCCAATCATCGACATAAACAATTTTTTGCGTTTATATCCTTATATTTTATTTATTTTGCGTTTATACCCATATAATTTTGAATAACTATTTATCTTCGATTTTATTTTATTTTTCATAGAAAATTTTGAATATATTATTTTGTTTATAGAAATATTAGGTTTTTTGTTTTCTTATCGATCAAATATTGTAGTCAAAGATATTAAAATTGGTTTGTTTTTAAAAAATTAATTTTAACAATTTTATTTTGTTTTGTGTCGATCTAAATCTACGAAATATTTTTATCCCGTGTCTATCTTTTCACGATATTTGTGTATCTAACTTAATTACCTTAATATAAAAATATCATACATTTTAAAATAGATTATGTTTTATTTTATACGATGATAAAAATATTTTATGAAATAAGGTATGTTATAACATTTCATGTTTTTCTAATTATTTTCAGAAAATTCCAACCACTATCACATTCTTTAATACTTTTGTATATTTTCATTGTGATATTGATATATATATATATATATGTAAATTTGGTGATATATATAAAGTTTGGATAATTTGTCGTAAACATAGATTTATATTTATAGTTAAATAAATATATATTTATATTTAAAATAAATTGTATTCGTTATACAATATTTATTTATTTTCTAAGATAAATTTAAAACATAAAATATTTTTTTATTATATGTAACTCTAATTATATTATTAAGGATAATAAAATTTTGCCTGCGTAGCGCGGGGTCCGCACCTAGTACTATTAATTGCGAATGACAAATTTTGAAAAATCCTTCAAAATATAGCAACAAATCTTCCTATTTAATAGGAACAAAAATAAAAAAAAAGAAAATAGAAAGAAAATAAAAACAAATATCAAAAACTTATCATATTTTAATTTAATGATAAGATAATGAAAAATTGAAATAGTATGAATATTTTATTTTTATGAAAATCATACAATATTAAAGATATATCTAAAGTTTTTTAAAATCTCTTTAAGTTATATAATATTTTTATTATTTAAAAGTATATATTAAATTTATAAATGTAAGACAAATTTTACTTGTGGGTGTAATTTTAAAATTAAATGTAAGTATAATCGTATATTTTAACATCCGATTTAAATAAATATGATGATCTTCTAATATTTTAGTTTGTAACGAGTCACTGAATATCACATATCGGAATTCAAATTATGAATGATAATTGTTATGAAGTTAAATCAAAGTCATGTTATTTATAATATATATATATATATATATATATATATATATATATATATATGTGTGTGTAATTTTGCAACAGGTAAGAAAATATCATACATAATATAAGAGAAGCAAAATTAGATTAGTAATATCAAAACATAGATAAATATGATTCCTAATATTATCAATATATCAAAAATAATTTCTTAAAATTGTATCAAAATAACATGTTTGCAAACATTACACCCGCGCGGGACGCGCATGTTCGAATCTAGTAATATTTAATTTTGAAGGTTTTTAGCAAATTAAAATTGGAAATTTTTCATTTTAGTACACCAACTTAGCATGAGAAGGCAGCTGAATGTATGGTGAGTAGGAGCACAAATGATATGTGGGAAGTGAGGCTTTGTGGAGACTACCATCGTGTAGCTTTGGAGAGGAGGTTTTGTAGTTGCAGGAACACTACAAGAATGCAGGCAATTTCCGACCGTAGTTTTGGTCGGAAATCGGTCGGAAATGTCTATTTCCGACGGATTTCCGACCAAAATTGCGTCGTCGGTTTCAGATGGTCGGAAACCGGTTTTGGTCGGAAAGTGGTCGGAAATTTCCGACCACTCTCCTACCAAAATGTGGGTCGGAAATTTCCGACCACTATCCTACGGAAATGTGGTCGGAAATTTCCGACCACATTTCCGACCACATTTTCCGACCACATTTCCGACCACATTTTCCGACCACATTTCCGACCACATTTTCCGACGGATTTCCAACGGAAATTAATTTATTTTAAAAAATTAAATTATATTTCCTACGGATTTCCGACGGATTTCCGACGGAAATAAATAAATTTTAAAAAAATTAAATTACATTTCCGACGGATTTCCGACGGGAAACAAATAATTGTTTTTAAAAAAATATATTACATTTCCGACGGAAAATCCGACGGAAATAAATATTACATTTCCGACGGAAATGAATATTTTTTTTAAAAAAACAAATAAATATTTCCGACGGATTTCCGACGGAAGTAAATTTTAAAATAAAAAATTTTTATTAAAAATACGAATATTAAAAAAAAAATTACAAAAAAACGAAAATTAAAAAAAACGAAAATTAAAAAACGAAAATTAAAAAAAAATTACAAAAAAGAGAAAAAAACAAATAATGAAAATAAAAACTAAAATTCTGTTCCCGACCCCGAACCGGATCCTCGGAGGATAATCGGGGAAACGGTTCATCAAATACTCATTCATCTTCCGGATTCGAGCGCTTGTTTCTTGCGGATCCGCTCAATTGCTTCATCTTTTTCTTTATTCGCATTTCGAAGCGCATCTTTCGGCTCGGAGATCTCGAGAAGAAGCGATGGATCGGTGTTTGGTACGTAAGGCAAAGACGTCTCTTGGGATTCGGGAAGGGTCCCTAAACCGTAAGGTTTACCTCGATACATAGGAGTCTCCTACGATCGGAAATTTAAATTATTAATATAATTATATTTTTTTTAAAAAACTATTTAAATATAAAATATTACCTCGAGAACCAACCGGTTTATTTCCGAATTGGTTAGGGTGTTGAACCGGTTGATTCGTCGGAAGATTGAGTTAAGCGGGGTGACTTTCGTTTGCACCCGTTCGACGACGTTACGAACCTTTGGTATAATTTCACCCGTCTTTTTGTTGGTGTGAGTGGTCTCCATAACCTTCAACCAATGAGGTTCGTGACCACCCTCTCGGACTCTCTATTACGGAATTAAAATTTAAATGTTAGTATGATTAATCATAATTATTATAATTTGTATATATTTAGTTGGTTTAAAATATACCATGACATCCGAGATTTGTTCGAAAGTGTTTGCGCCGGCATTGTGAGTTGGAGGCGCCTTCTCGATGGACCCGTCCCCACCTCTGCGGTTTGTGGCGTTTCGCTTGGCTTTTTTCCGCCGCTTCCGTCGTCCAATAGTTTTTAAACCCGTCCCCAAACGAAGGGTTTAGGAACGAAGGTTTTTCCCCACCCAAACGCCATTTTTCCTTCCACTCGAACATATGATTCGAGTAGGAAAGTCGCACAGCCTTGTCAAATTCTTCTTGAATTTGACTAGTGAGTTGTGGTTCCCAATTAAACTCTTGCTTGGAAATTTAAAGTTTATAAATAAATTTCATAAGTTTTTTTTTATTTATTTAATAATTTTTTGAGTAAATAAAAAAATTTATTTACTAACCGCAAAAGAACGGAACCATATTTCCCGAAGTTCGGTGGGAAATCTCGGTATCTTGGATACGGAGCGGGTAACATTCCGTGGATGCATTTAAGAATAGCTTTTGGGATTTTTCCCCTCATGTCTAAACCTTAAATTATTTTATAACTAATAATTAATATTTTTAGGTATTATTTTTTTGTAAATTTAAATGTTTGTAAATATTTACCAAGTGACTCGGTTCGGGAATGACTTCAAAGTTGGGATCGAGCCGAATCGGTCTCTCCCGTCCTTCTTGCCGGACCAAATCTTCACGTACATTCTCACGGATTGTGAGGATCCAATACCATCATTAGACCTAATACATTAAAAACATATAAAAAAACAAATTAGTATTAATTAAAAAAACAAATATAAATAATATTTTAAAAAAATGATTTTATAAGAATAAAATTACATTTTTGGAGAGATTTTGGAGAATTTTCGGAAGTGTTTTTTTTTTAGAGAGATGTTTGTTGTTTGAGTTGTGAAAAAAATGAAAGGGAAGGGGGGTATATATACGAAAATTTCCGACCGAAATTTCGGTCGGAAAACGGTAGGAAATGAAAATTGACCGCCAAAGTGAAAAATTTGGCGGAAAAAGAGCGGTCAAATTTCATTGTGGTCGGAAATCGGTAGGAATTTCCGACCGATTTCCGACCACAATTAAATTTTAATATAATTAATTATTGTGGTCGGAAATCGGTAGGAAATTCCGACCGAATTCCCGACCAAAATAATTAATTGACCGCCAAACTGAAAAATTTGGCGAAAAGAAGAGCGGTCAAAATTATTGTGGTCGGAATTCGGTCGGAATTTCTTACCGATTTCCGACCACAATAATTAATTATATTAAAATTTAATTGTGGTCGGAATTCGGTCGGAAATCCCTACCGATTTCCGACCACAATAATTAATTATTTTAATTATTTAATTGTGGTCGTAAATTGGTAGGAAATTCCTACCAATTTCCGACCACAATAAATTAATTATTTAAAAATTTAATTTCCTACCATGCGAACACTTAGCAGTTTCGGGTAAATTTCAAGAACTACGGTCGAATAAAAACGTATTTCGAATAGGTTTAATGGAGTGTTTATATAAGATTTCTTGAACATAACAATATATAAGTATAATATGTTTCACGTTTTCAAATGTTTTTATGAAAATACCAAAATTTTGAAAAAACATATGAAAGTTACATAACTAACTTGTAATGAAACATATATTTATAAAAATTAAAACTATTTTGCATTTTATGATCATTTTAGACATTTTGTAGAGTTTATTTTTTTCTAAAACGTATTATATAAAGATATTTCATTGATTCGACAAAAAAAAAAACATCATTTTGAAATGAAACCCTATAATGGTCGGAATTCGGTCGAAATCGCTAAGTGATCGCATGGATTAAATGACATGCATTTTCCGTCGAAATTTCGGTCGGAATTTCCGACCGAATTCCGACCACAATAAATTAATTATGTTAAAATTTAATTGTGGTCGGAAATTGGTCGGTCGGAAATTCCCTACCAATTTCCGACCACAATTAATTAATTATATAAAAATTTAAATGTGGTCGGAATTCGGTAGGAATTTCCGACCGAATTCCGACGGAAAATGCATGTCATTTAATCCATCCGAACACTTAGCAGTTTCGGGTAAATTTCAAGAACTACGGTTTTTCGACCACGTTTTTACGGTCGGAAATGTGGTAGGAAATTACCCTGTTTTCTTGTAGTGGAAGTACCAAATCTGTGGAATCCCTTGTGAGCATGCATATGGTGTTATCCTGCATAAGAAGTTCATAATTGAGCATTATGTTTCTACATGGTTCAGCACTGCCATGTATAGGAAGAACTATGAGCACGGTATCATTCCTCAGAAGAGTGCACGTTTATGGCCTTCATCAGGTGGTCCTTCGGTAGAATATCCAGCAGATGAAGAAGGCAAAGGAAAGAAGGTTACTAAAGAAGACAAGAAGAGGAAGAAAGGGGTTAATGAGTCTCCAACGAAGAAAGCACCAAAACTGAAGAAAAAAAAATCGTGCATTGTCGTGTATGTGGTGTAGCTGGCCACAATTCTAGGTTCCACAAGAGAAACTCAACTCAGGTATGTGTATTTGTCTGCTTTTGTGTTTTGTGTTTGTGTTTGTTATGTGTTTAGACCATTACATTCTTGTTTATGGGTTTGTGTTTATGTTTTGTATGTTTCACAAACAAATGGTCAAGGAGAACCTTCTCAACCATAACCTTCTCAAGGATAGCCTTCTCAAGGCATTTTCACTCAGATTTAGTGTAATTTATATCATTGTAATGGTCTATCTTTTGACTACTAAACTAATCGACTTTATAATTTTTGTAGTGCTTTTGACAATGTTGTTGTTTTGGCAATGTTGTACTACTAAACTACTCGGCTTTGTAATTGACAATGTAGTTCCTTTGACAATGTTTTAGTTATTGTTTTCTTATGGTTTTGTTATGTTTTGGTAATGGTGAAGGTTTATATATGTTTTGGTGATGGAAAAGGGTAAAAATGTTAAGGGTTAGGGTTAAAATGTTAAGGGTTAGGGTTAAAAGGGTTAACGTAAAGGGTTAAAATTCATTTAGTGTTTAGAGTTTAAATGTACCAAATCGTAAAAGCAAAAGCGTAGTAACCTTTCATTTAGAGTTTAGGGTTTAACAACAACTAATCAATTTAAAACCAACACATCCGAATCAAGTTACATAAGTAAAACCTTTTTAGTGTTTAGGGTTTAACAACAAGACAATTTAAGAACAACAAGAACATCAAATTAGGTGAGTTTAATCAAACAAACAAAGAACAAGCATCCAATGAGAACGAGAATTATCATCTTCTTCATATCACATTTTGCTTGAACAATCTCATACTTTACCCTCTCAAGTATAGCATTTTCAATCTTCTTTTGCACATTGTCAATCACCATCTTCTCCATCTCCAAATTCACATTCGTAATCTCTTTAACCAAGTTCTCAAACCGCTCATATCTACCATTCAATGCCTCGATTTCATCCACCATAGCCTCGTCTTTCCACTTGAAGCAATGATTATCGTTGTGAAGCTACACTTCCAACAACACACACATCATTACATACTTCGAAAACACTCAAATAAACAAACAAACACATTATTACCTTCTTTGTTGTCGCGAATTCACAGCGATAGTACCGACGATATGGATTTTTCTCCGATTTCGAAATCAATTCAAGGACGACACAACCACACCAACATTTCTTAGGCACACCCACCACTCTTCGTCTACAACTCGCACTTGATGAACCGATCGATCCTCCTGAGACACCACTCATGGTTTTGTGTGAAAATTGATTTGGGGAAAAAATTTGGGGTTTTGATCTTTAAATCGATTAATCACTCGGGTACAGGTTTCGGATTGTCTGGTCGGGTTTTGGGTTGATGGATCGGGTTACAATTTCGGTTTGAGAGAAGAGTAACTGGTTTACCAGTTGATTTTATCCAAACCGAACATAACCAATACGGATGGGGAAATAGACTGTATGATAGTTAATGTGGGTAATTGGTAACTATATAGTAAAATTATGGATATTGAGGATGAGGTCAAAGAATAGTGTAAATCTGATATTATATCATAGTTCTCGTGGGGGAAATATGACGTTTTACTTTCGCAAACAACATAGTTAAGCATAATCATGGATGATACAATCCCAGTTTGTAGACGTAACCAGTGACGGAACTTGGAAATAAAATCACCAGCTGGGTCAGTAACTACTTTTTATTAGTATATGGTCAACTAAAAAAATTACACTTTTTATTTGACGTGTCTAGTAACATGCTGCCTCCCATCGTAACTTTAAAAGGCAAGTAATTGATCTTCTAGACCTTTAATTTATAGGTCGTTATGTGTCTATAAATGTGTAATATAAGCTCAAACGTAACCAAGTTTTCAGTATTTTCCTCTTACTAATAAATAAAATCATCATTCAAGAAAGCCTTTAGGCGTCCGCCTAGGCGCTAGGCATTTATAGACCGTCTCGGCTACCTTTTAATTCGCCTAAAATATTAGGATGTTATAAAAAAACACTTAATATAATTTTATTATTTATAAATTATGATATTTAGTATTTATATTTATAAAATGAAGATATCAACGCTATATAATAATAATAATATTTTAAATATTTATTACCTATAAGCTATGATATTTTGTACATTTTATTATGTATATATAATATATTGTATGATTTTCTAAACGTTTAGATCGTGTACAAATTCGCCTAGACTCCGACAAAGCGTTCTAGGATCTGGATAACCGCCCGTTTAGCACCTATCGCTTTCTCGAATACTAAATAAAATAATCATTTTTCTTAATTTACTTACATCAAATCGTTTTTCTTAATTTAAAAACATCATACACATAAAGGGACTAACGAATATGTTTTAAAATTATTATTCTTTCTATATGAATAATTAAAAGTATAAAACCAAACAGATTTTATGTGATCACAAGTCACAACGCTTATACTGGATTAGGTAAAGAATTTGCATGCACTTGACATGGCACAAAAATATAATAAATAAATAAAAGTAGGAGAAATTCACAAAACTACAATGTTTCATCCCTTCATTTATAAAACTCTACTTAATTTAATTTTTTCACATAATTACACATTTTTAAAAATTTAAAAGGTTGATTTACCCTTTAAAACTTTACCAAATTTAAAACTTTCATTTGGGTTCGCTAATTAGTGTTTAGGGTATAGTGATTAAATGATGAAGTTGTATGGATAAGCTTAATTTGGATTTAATTTTTAGTATTTAGGTGTAGTTTTGTAAAAAAAAAATTAAATGGTGTAATTTTGTGAAACATAATTCAAAAGGTGTAGTTTTGGAATTCTCCCTAAAAGTAATAAGTACATAAAACAAAATAAATAGTAAAATCATGAATAATTGTAGCCAGGCTAATAGCACCAACTTATTGTTGTTGTTGTTGGCTTTATAGTTGAGATAACGACAATAATAATCCTCAATACTCTCAAATTTATACTTTATTTTTTTCAATCATCTTTTTTATATAATATATTATTCCTCTTTATTTATTGCGTTAATTAGTTCTTAATTCTGTTGGTTGATAACCAAATTCCCCTAATTGATGAACAACAAAATAATGAAAATCATACTTTATTGCATATCTAATGACTTTAGTTTAAATAATAGAGTTTTTGATGATATTTTGAACATGGCATGTTGTTTAAGATGAGGTATGGAAAGAATGAGATACAAAAAATAAGCGTTAAACCCTTCATTTGTAGATTTATCAACATGAATATTTGACTTCTAAATTATTATTTTTTTAACCATATTAACTAATAGAAATGTTAATGTATTATCATTGAATTTGAACTAGACTATGCAAATTGTTTTTTCAAAAAATATGAATGGTTTGAGTTTAAATAATATTGACTTAGGTCTTTGAGGGAACTACAAAACTATACATTGAGAAGTGCACTTTACAAAATTACACATGTTTAAATACTTTTTTTATAAATACACCAAACACTAAGTATTAAATCCAAATAAACCTTAAATACAAAATCATATTCCATTTAGCCTAAACCCTAAACACTATATAGTGAGTTCAAATGATTTTTTTTAAAAAAAAATTGGATAAATATATAAAGGGTAATTTTAAGTTAAATTTTTTAACCATTTAAAATAAAAAAATATGTATTTTTTAGAAAAAATTGAATTTTAGTGCTTTAACAATTTTTTTTTTGAATTTTAGTGTAAATTTGCGAAAGAGTATTCAAACGATGTATATTTGTGAATTTCTCTGAATTCTCTTTCAAATTTTAGTTTCTTCTTTTGGTATTACATTTATGCAATAATTCTCTTCTAGATGTTCATGTCACATACTTTGTTTGTGAAATCAACAAGATAAATGTGTAATTTTCCCAATACAAACCATGTATAACTTCTTGACAAATAATAATTGCTATATACTTATTATTTACATCGTATTAGGTCCAATATAAATATTGGCTAAAAGAATATAATCTGACAATAATATTATAAGAGCATGTTTATCAAAGGTGCTTATGTATTTTTTTGTGTATTTGAGTATTAAATTAAATTAAAACATGTATTATTAATAAGAACTCTACAAAAAGGGGAGCTTAAAATGCTTAATTAAGCACTTTTCATTATAGGTGTTTATTAATAATACATGTTTTAATTTAATTTAATACTCAAATACAAAAAAAAATACACAAGCACTCTACATAGGTACCTTTGATAAACATGGTCTAAGACATACCACACCGACAGATATCCCAACTATAAACGCGTTGAAACTTGAAAGTCCATTTATTCAGGGAGAATTACAGATCTACGTCTTTTAAATTACATTTCATAAAACTATAATTTTTTTAAATTACTTCACAAAACTACGTATAATTACTAAAAATTAAATCGAAATTAGCTTTATCCACAAAACCCTACAACTTCAATATTATATCATAAACACTAATTAGCAAACCGAAATGAAAATATTATAATTTTGGTAATTTTTTATAGCATAATTGAACCATTTAAATTTTGAAAAAGGTGTAAAAATAGGAAAAAATTGAATCATGCGTAATTTTGTGAATAAAAGATCGAAATTGTGTAATTTTTTGAATTTCTCATTTATTTATTTTATTTTTTTGATCAAAATTTATTTTTTTGTTTTAATGAAGAGAAAACAGGTTCGAGTGGGTGATGTGGTGGTCTGGGCTATGACGAAGTAGTGTGGTCACAGTCTATTTAATAAGTCGTTGGAACCAACAATATCTCATGACGATATGATATCTCCTTCA
The DNA here is from genome assembly GCA_963556525.1 of Cochlearia excelsa. NCBI lineage: Eukaryota > Viridiplantae > Streptophyta > Magnoliopsida > Brassicales > Brassicaceae > Cochlearia > Cochlearia excelsa. The sequence continues at coordinate 7,492,390 of OY748332.1, read as the reverse complement.
CCACACACACTAATATTTTTGTTATTTTTATTATTTTAATTATTTTAATTATTTGTCCATTTTTGTACATGATCTAATTTTAAGTTAATAACCAACATACTAATTGAAAATATATGTGAGGAAATGTAATTCAAATGATATAGTTTTGTGATTCTCCCATATCTATTCACATTTATATTCAACATTAAGAACTGAAAATATAGGCGTTTCAACTCTTTCATTTTTTTAGTAACTTTTTTTTATAACAAGAGTTAAGTTTTGATGATTTATCATTTATGGTTAAGTTTTAAATATTAAAACTAATTTAAGTTTGGAAGTATCAATAAGTCACAAGCCATTTTAGTAGTCTTTTAGAGGATGTAACTTCCAATGGTATTATATCTTTAATTTAATACTAACTCTTGTCTTTTTGTTGTTAATAAGTAAATCCTAAAATCTAAATCCAAAATTTAGCAATTGTGGTAAAACCATTTATTTTCTTCGTCCCATCAATTTACACATTAAAACTACCCCTACCCACGTGTCAAAATAACTAATGGGTCCACCGTAACAGAATACACTGAGAAGCACATGATAATTCCCCACCCACCTCTGATCTCTTCCCCCTTTATTAACTTGCTTCCTTCATCGGCTACTACTAATCGCGCGTTAATTACACACTTAATCATTTCTCTTTAATCCTCTCCGTTTCCTCCATTATTATCGTTAACAAAATTCTTAATTAGACACTTAATCATTTCTCTTAATCATCGGCTACTATTATTATTTTTAATTCTCAGAAGATATTGTAAAATTAATATGTGTAGTTGATTATAATCGAAAATGCAGTAACACAAAGCGGCCAAGCAACAAAAAAGGATGCTTATCTGAATCTTCAAGCTAATTTCGTCGTGCTTATAAATAGATCTCAAACACACGAAAAAAGGAATCGCATCTTTCTCCAAAACAATATAATAAGACGAAAATGGCGAGAGGAAAAACGACAGAGTCGATTTCGCTCCTTCTTCTTCTGCAGATAGTTGTGGCGGCGATGGCGGCGAACGTGACGTACGACCACCGGGCTTTGGTAATCGACGGGAAGAGGAAGATTCTGATCTCAGGCTCTATTCACTATCCTCGTAGCACTCCTGAGGTTAGTACTTATTCCGTTACAGAATCTATACATACATACATACGCTTAATTTATAATGTATAATGTATATATTGTGACAGGCTGGATTTTAAAACGGGGAATTCACAAAACTACCCATTTTCAATAATTTTTTCGCAAAACTACACTTGCTTCAATATTTTTACATATTAAATAATTGATAACCATTAAAAAATTACTAAAATTAATTTTTTTTTTTTTTTGACAACACTTAAATATTTTTATTTAGATTTGCTAATTAAGTTTAAGTTATAGTATAAGATCGTGTGGGTAAAATATATTTGATTTATTTTGAAGTATTTAAGTGTTATTTTTAAAATGTCGTAATTATGTGAAATGCAATTCAATAAAGAGAAATTCACAAAACTACACGCTTTCAACCCTCCCTTCACAAAACTACACCTAATTCAATATTTTCACAACTTTACACCCTTTTCAATTTTTAAAAGCTTGATTTACCCTTTTAAAAATTACCAAAATTAAAATATTTTCGTTTGGGTTCGTTAATTAGTGTTTATGGTATAATATTAAGGGGGTAGGATTGTTTAGGTATGATTTATTTAGATTTAATTTTGAGTGTTTATGTGTAGTTTTGTGAAGTATTTTGGAAATGGTGTAGTTTTGTGAAATGTAATTCAAATGGTGTAGTTTTATAATTCTCCCTTCAATAAACTGTAGTTTTGTAATTATCTATTCTAAAATTAGATATTTTATTGTTTTTGTTTTTGTTTTGTTGTAAATAGATGTGGCCAGACCTTATACAGAAATCGAAAGACGGTGGCTTGGATATTATAGAGACGTACGTATTCTGGAACGGTCACGAGCCTTTCAAAAACCAGGTTCGTTTTCACCCTTTATTATACGAACCGATCTTTAACCTTTAATTAATTAATTAATTAATTAATTAATTAGATCCCGGTTTAGATTGTACCGGTTTCTTTTAGGTGGGCATTGATTTATGCATTTTAATTTTTGGCAGTATAATTTTGAAGGAAGATACGATTTAGTGAAATTTGTGAAGCTAGCGGCTAAAGCTGGTCTCTATGTTCATTTACGAATTGGTCCTTACGCTTGTGCTGAATGGAATTACGGGTAATTATAGGTTTCACAATAATTTCTATTTTTTTTTTAATTTTTTATTAATTTAAGGGTTTTGTTGAAATTTTTGAGTGAATATTTTGTTTAATTTTTGGTGTTTTTTTTTTATATATTGGAGCAGTGGTTTCCCAGTGTGGCTGCATTTCGTACCTGGGATTAAGTTTCGAACTGATAATGAGCCATTTAAGGTAATTGTTTAGATTTTTTGTCTTTCTGTGTTTTGGCTTTTTTTGTGATATTTAAGATTGGTTTTGTGTTTTGTGTGTGTGTGTTTTGTTTACAGGCAGAAATGCAGAGATTCACTGCCAAGATTGTTGATCTTATGAAGCAAGAGAAGCTTTATGCATCTCAAGGAGGCCCAATTATTCTCTCACAGGTATATTATGTTTTGTTCTGACAAGTCTAATTGAAGAAATTTGCTCTGATGTAAGATATTTATTTTGTCATGTCAGATTGAGAATGAATATGGGAATATTGATTCGGCTTATGGTGCCGCGGGTAAAAATTATATGAAGTGGTCTGCTTCTATGGCTCTTTCGCTAGACACCGGTGTGCCGTGGAACATGTGCCAGCAAGGAGATGCTCCTGATCCCATTGTCAGTAAAGAGATTGAAAATGTGTCAAATTTGTGTGTAGTTTTGGATTTAGACCTTCTTGATTTTTTCTTGTGTTGTTTTCTTTGGTAGATCAACACATGTAATGGTTTCTACTGCGACCAGTTTACTCCTAACTCGAATAATAAACCTAAGATGTGGACCGAGAACTGGAGTGGATGGTATGTCTCGTGGTTATAATTACTTGACTAATGTGAGTCTTCTGATGTTTGGCATTTTACTCACTTTCTTTGTATATATGAATGAACAGGTTCCTTGGTTTCGGAGAACCTTCCCCATACAGACCAGTCGAAGATCTTGCATTTGCAGTAGCACGGTTTTACCAACGAGGTGGAACTTTCCAAAACTATTACATGGTAACAAACACAAGAAGGCAAATTTTTTCTCTATTGAGTTTAATCTTTTTGTTGTTATTACATGGTAATAAGTTTGTGATCTTGTCTTGTTTTGTTCAGTATCACGGTGGAACAAACTTTGGAAGAACTAGTGGAGGACCTTTAATCTCTACTAGTTATGACTATGATGCTCCTATCGACGAGTATGGTATGGAATCTACCCACTAGATGTCTTTGTGTTTCCTCTTTGATTTTGTAGCTTTATGTGAATTACTGAAGAGTATGTGATTGTGTTTTTTGTCGCAGGACTTCTTAGACAACCAAAATGGGGACACTTACGAGAGCTACACAAGGCTATCAAGCTTTGTGAAGACGCGCTGATTGCCACAGATCCAACAATTACTTCATTGGGTTCAGGTTTGGAGGTAACAGTGACTTTCATGTAGTTCATGATCTTGATTGCTAATCCTTATTAACAAAGTAAACAATGAGTTTTTTTTTTAACTATGAACTAAATACCAAATTTTTCTTTCACAGGCCTCAGTGTATAAGACAGCCTCTGGATCATGTGCTGCTTTCTTAGCAAATATTGGCACTCAATCCGACGCCACTGTGACTTTCAATGGAAAATCATATCACTTGCCTGCGTGGTCCGTAAGCATCTTGCCGGATTGCAAAAACGTAGCTTTCAACACAGCAAAGGTCTGTTTGTTCAATAGCATGTTATATCGCATTTGCTTATGAGAAGTATACTGACCAATCTGAAAATGTAGATAAATTCTGCAACTGAGTCTACCACATTTTCTCGTCAATCACTGAAGCCCGATGATGCTGGTTCACATTCGGAGTTGGGTTCAGAATGGAGTTACATTAAAGAACCTATTGGTATTTCCAAGGACGATGCGTTTTTGAAACTTGGATTGTTAGAACAGATAAACACAACAGCTGATAAAAGTGATTACTTGTGGTACTCTCTGAGGTAATGTTATATGCCTCCTGAAGCTATTCTTCATTTTTATCTCTTCCTGCAACAAATTCTCTATTTATGCTTATACCAACTTCTCTTCCTTATTCCCATCAACTTAAAAAGCTTTTTGTTTTACTCTAAAACAGGATGCCCATTAAAGGTGATGAGACTTTCCTTGACGAAGGATCTAAATCCGTTCTTCACATCGAATCCATTGGTCAAGTGGTCTATGCTTTTATAAATGGAAAACTTGCCGGTATAATAAAACACTCATTGAGTTTATTCATAACCAGTTGAAATTAAATTCGCCACTGAGTTTCCGAATAATACTGAATGTTGCGGTTGCAGGAAGCGGAAACGGTAAACAGAAGATTTCTTTGGCCGTTCCAGTTGATCTGATATACGGGAAAAACACAATCGATCTCCTTAGTGTAACCGTGGGGCTTGCGGTACGTTCTGTTTGATTCTAATCTGCAGAGCATTGTTTGTTTAGTGTAAGAATAATGGCCCTATAGCTTCATAGCAGATTAACTCACACCAAGTTTTCTAACTTACTCCCCAGAACTATGGAGCCTTCTTTGACTTAGTTGGAGCAGGAATAACCGGTCCTGTGACACTTAAAAGTGCAAAAAGTGGTGCCTCGATAGATCTTTCTTCACAGCAGTGGACTTATCAGGTATGTTCCAACAAATCTCCATTGACTAGAATCTCTTATCCTATGAACTGCTTCGACATCCGACATTAAAAGTTGTGATTGATAGGTTGGACTCAAAGGTGAAGAAGACACAGGTTATGCAACTGGAGATTCTTCTGAATGGGTTTCAAAGACTCCTTTCCCCACTAAGCAGCCACTGATTTGGTACAAGGTAATGATGATACACCGATAAAAACAATTTGAGAAAACTATTTGGTCCTTTCTTTTCACCTTATTAACAATCACTTGGTATGATTCTCAGACAGCATTTGATGCTCCTCCTGGGAGCGATCCAGTAGCTATAGACTTCACTGGTACAGGAAAGGGCATTGCGTGGGTGAACGGACAGAGTATAGGTCGGTACTGGCCAACCAGTATTGCACGAAACGAGGGTTGCACAGATTCGTGTAATTACAGAGGATCTTACCGCGCAAACAAATGTCTCAAAAACTGCGGAAAACCTTCACAAACATTGTAAGTCTAAACCATCTTACATTGTAAGTGTTCAATGGGAAAAGAACATTTCATCAAGCTATGTTTTGTTTATAGGTATCACGTGCCACGCTCGTGGATAAAACCTAGCGGAAACATTCTAGTTCTGTTCGAAGAAATGGGAGGAGATCCGGCAAAAATATCATTCACGACAAAACAAACAGGAAGCAATCTGTGTTTAACTGTGTCACAGTCTCATCCACCGCCAGTGGACACGTGGACTTTCGACTCCAAGATCTCCAAAAGAACCAGTCCTGTTCTTTCCTTACATTGCCCTGTCTCGACACAGGTGATATCTTCAATAAAATTTGCAAGCTTTGGTACACCTAAAGGCACTTGCGGTAGCTTCAGCAAAGGACGTTGCAATAGCACTCGGTCTCTCTCTGTCGTCCGAAAGGTTTGGTTTCGTTTTCTTTTAGCTTACGACTTTCGACTTCCTTTAATTGTTTTTGAATCTATACTTGTGGCACGCGGCAGGCGTGTGTTGGATCGAGGAGTTGTAATGTCGAAGTCTCGACTAGAGTCTTTGGAGAACCTTGTCGTGGCGTGGTTAAGAGTTTAGCTGTGGAAGCTTCTTGTTCATGAGTGACATGTTCTTTTTATCTCTAGCCAGATTTGATTATGAAATTAAAAAGTAATGTAATTGTTGAAAATAAAAGCAAATGAAAATTGGGTAATAATAAGTAGTAATATATAGTCTATGGTTTTGGTCTATGAATCCAATATTTATAGATTCTTATTCCAAATAAGTTTATTAAAAACGAACAAACTTGTGATAAACAAGTGTTAGGATTAGACTAAGAAATCACAAGCTAAAATATAGACACCGATATATGTTATGAAATTGCAAATGAAATAGATTAACATTATGAACCAATGATAAGATGATGTGAATAACTATGCTGTATTTTTTTTTTCCATCATAGTCTAAGTAGTTCTTTCCCAACTGAGAGCGGCGAGGTTCGAACCCCGGGGTTATGCGATTAGATGCAGAGGTGACTACCATTGGGCCATTGGTCATCCGCAACTTTGCTATATTAATTTTGACAATACAACGTTTGTGATTTTGTCTCAATGTAACCATTAAATTACAAAAGATGATAAATGTGCTTAGTACACCAAAGATAAAGCCAAAAACGGACAGTCTGGTCGCATTGGAATTTATTATGGAGAAAGAAAATTATAACATTTTTAATTTGTTAGCTACATTGTTTCTTCACTGTTGATAATTATAAATTACTAGGAGGAAACCCTCGATACTCGAGGAATTTTTCTATATTTGAAATATATATTTTGTAAATATTCATTATTTTATTTTATAAATTATTTTGTTATAGTTTTTCTTGATGATTTTAGTATTTTTGCAGTTTCAATATTTATGTTCTTGTGCACCTAAACAATGATACAATATTTGTTACTTTCTCAATTCTATATTTTTGTATATTTTTCGCTTATCTTAAATAGTTTGTATTTTTTTTTGTTCATTTAGATGAAGTTTGCAATATTTTTTAGTAAATGTATATTCTATATCTTAAATATAGTTTGTATAATTTTGTTTGTAGTCTTTTTCTTTATTTTATTTGTCGTGTTTCAATATTTTAATAAATTTTGTATGCCCTTTATTTTATGTGTTATTTTTTAATGATATTATATATAGGATCAAACTATTTTCAATTGTTTAAAGTCCAAAAAAGTATTGAGAATACACATTTGAAAACTTAGACTTAATTGATATTAATGTGTTAATTTTTAAATGTATTTAATTTTGTAATAATATTTAATAATTTAAGTTAAATATGTTTGATGATTTAAATGAGAATGGTTCAACACAACGAGAATTCCCAGGATCATACTTTTTTTGTCTGAAATCTAGGAGCTTTCAATGTACAAAAACCGAATTAAACCGAACAAACCGAGGTAAAACAATATGGTTTAGTTTTGTATATATCATAATAACCGAATGGATGTAATATTTTTTTAAAGTAGGATACGAATACGGTACACATATACTGAGTTAGCCGATAAAACCTTTAATTCTAAAATATACTGAGTTAGCCGGTACACATTTTTTTCTTTTTTTAATTGTGACACGGATCACGATCTGGTGAGTTAGCCGATAATACACTACTATTATAAATAATCTATCTATTATTACCGGTTCAACAAATCTATCTTATTATATAAAAGTGATCGCGTTTAATTATAACTCACCAGATCGTGATCCGTGTCACAATTAAAAAAAGAAAAAAATGTTAATAATTTTTAGGAAAAATGTTAATAATTATATAATTTTACTTATACGAACATATGATTATATAATTTTACTGATGCACATGGTTTATGGATTTAAGAGAGGCTTAGTTATTTATTTTACGTAAATTAAATGGTCCAAAAATAAAAGGCTTAGACGGTAATATGGTTTAGAAAAATAAGGAGGGATATTTTATATTTATGTTGAGAAAAATAAGGGATAAATCCAAATCAGAATCCAAACAGGAGGAAAATAATATTTATATTAATAATAATAATAATAAAATGAAACAACGTTGTGTAAAATAAAAAAACAAAGCGAAACAAAGGGGAACGTGGCTTCGTGAAAAAGGCATGATATTAACAATCGAACTTCATCATCTCTATAAATTGCACAATTAAAACAATCTTTTTAGTGTTTCGATAATCTTCACCAAACAAAACATCATCAACAATGGATATGTCTTTCTCTACGACGTCTCCTTTCCTTATAATTTTATTATCTCCATCTCTTTCTTCTCTGTCCACACGCCGGCGACGACACCGTTACTGTCTGATGAGTGTTACGAATAGGTAGAACTCTTAATGAATTGTGTAAACTTCATATCCAAGAGTGGCAAAGACGCGAATCCCTCAAAAAAACTGTTGTGTTGGACTTAAATTTGTGTTGCAATCTGTCCCAAATTGTCCGTGTGAGGTGTTTGGGTGGGTAACAATGTATCCTGGATCCGAAACGAATATCACAAAATTGATATCACTTCCATCGGAATGCAAACTCATGCTCTTTCCATGACTAACTTACATATAAATTAATCTTAATTCTTTTTATTATTAGAGTATTATTATGATCTTTGTAGTTTGTTATTATGTTTAGTGTCATAGATGGTTCCCCGTTTTATTAACATAGAGGCGGATCGGTAATATTTCATATTCTTCGGTTGGAGACTAATTCTTGTATAAATATAAAAGGTTCCGCATTAGTAATGGAAACTACATATTAGTTAAAAACTACTTATAAACAAGTCATTTGTGTTTCGAGAATTAAATGGATTTAGTAAAGTTATTAAATTGCTCCATCATAATGTGTATTGGACTGATTTTAGTTGATTAATCGATTAAAAATCGGTCAAACTCAGTCAACGACTTCCTAACGATTTGATCAAAAATTGCACGGTTCAACACTGAATAGCAAATAATTAGTTGTTTAATCATCAATGCCGTCGGGTTTTAGAAAAAAACAAAACCTACACAAAATAAGAAAAAAGAATTATATAAATAAAATGATTAATAATGGTAATAGAAATATCAAACTTTTTAAATAAGGAAAAAACTTATGATGTCATTAATGTTTTAAGAAAAAAGATTTAATGATATTTATGAGAAATACACTAATAATAAATAAGAAAAAGATTTCGAAAACAATTTCAAATTTATTTTAAATAATTTAATATGCCAAAAATTAAAAATACATATATATTTTCTATATATTATATATTATAAATTATAACTCTGCCCTTGACGCGGGTCAACAAATTACGACATCGTAGTTTTTAGACCTTGCTGCAAAAAAAATATTTATTATCAGAGATTTTGTGAGCAATCCAAATATTTAACATATTTTTTTTGTTTTATTAAACATTTTCCAGAATATTTGTGACATAACACTTTAATTCACGCTAAATAAAGGTAAACATTACTTTCTATACTATATATAAATAGTAAATTTAAACGTAGGTACACATCAATTAAACATTCATTCCCTTACACATTTTATTTCATTTTTGAAATAATAAATCCGCGCCAAAATCTAGTATATTATAAACATAGTTTATAGAGTATATTAGATAAAATCCGGCTTAATACGCGGACAAATTACATAAAACATTTTATAATCATATATTAATAATGTTACTCTTCTGTTCCTTAATAAATTGTGTTTTAGAAAAAAATTTTGTTCCTTTTCAAATGTAGTTTTAGGTATTTTTACATGTTTTTCCTATTATACCCTTATTTTCATGATATATCCTAACATTTATTTTTCCATGTGACTCAAGTTAAGGTCAATAAAGTCATTTGATAAGCTTCTTTAAATTGTCTGAAAAACTCTAAAACACCATTTATTAAGGAACATAGGGAGTAATAAATTTGTATAGTTATAGTTAAATTTAAACGGAAACTAATATTATACCGTTATTTTATTAACAAATTAATATAAAGACACACAACAATATATAATGTAGTAAATAGTAAATACGTGATTTTTACCTTTTTCAAAAAACATTTATTTTAAATTAATAATTAGATAGTGGATCCATGATAACAAATAAGTTATCATAAAGATTTATTTATGGGGAATCACAAAACTACACCATTTGAATTACATTTCACAAAACTACACCATTTCAAAAATACTTCACAAAACTACACCTAAACACTCAAAATTAAATCCAAATAAACCATACCCACACAATCCTACCCCTTAATATTATACGCTAAACACTAATTAGCGAACCCAAATGAAAAAAATTTAATTTTGGTAATTTTTTAAAGAATAAATCAAGCTTTGAAAATTTTGAAAGGGTGTAAATATGTGAAAATATTAAATTAGGTGTAGTTTTGTGAAGAAAGAGTTGAAAGGGTGTAATTTTGTGAATTCCTCTTTATTTATTACATTTCTAATTTGTTAAATTTTTCTTTTTCTATGTTATTTTATTTATTTCTGATTATTTTATTTTTCTATATTTCAGATTAATTTATTTTATTTCTAATTATTTGATAATTAATGTTAATTTTTTATTTTTGAATATTTTCCTTATTTCCGTTTTTCTCAATATTGTTAAGTTTCCATTTTATAAGATGTCTACGTAACAATTTTAATACACATGTCACAATCTGAACTAACCATTACAAATATCACGATCTGGTGAGTTATAATTATGTTTACGTGTCAAGTTTACGTTAAACGCGTTCAGTTTTATATAATAAGATATCTAACTTCAAAAGTGTTTTAAAAATGTTTTAGGATAATATAATTTATTCACATAAACCATAAATCAAATTATCAAATCGAATACTTTGTTTTAATTTAAAGTATGGATATTAATATTTTTAACTAGTTACGTTTTTCAATTAGTAAAATCAAATACTACAATATTGAAATCAAAATAAATCTATTTTGATTTTTGGTTAAAACCTAAACAACGGAAGTGGAAAATATCTAAACAGAACCAAAACAAAATACACTATAAGAAATTGGGCTTTTAGCAACGAAATTTAGCAAGGAAATAGCGACGAAATTTAGCAAGGAAATAGTAACGATTTAGCAAGAAACTGGGCTTTTAGCAACGAAATTTAGGAAGGAAATCGTCGGTATTTAGCGAGGTATTATTTCGTCTCAAAATTAGCGACGATTTAACGACGATTTTAGGGACGAATGAGGTTCGCGTCGCTAAATCGTCGCTAATTAGCGACGATTTAGCGACGAATATATATCCTTACTAATTAGCGAAGAGGGTCGCTAATTAGGTAAGCACGTTTTCAAAAATGTTGCTAAATCGTTGCTAATTTTGTTTCCTTGCTAAATCGTTGCTAATTTCCCTTGCTAAATGGTTGCAAAAAATTTAGAATGGGACTATATAAACCCCTCTACACTCTTCAAAAAAATTTTTTGCTAATTTTTTTTTTATTAAATCGTTGCTAATTCGTCGCTAAAGCTATGATGTCTTGACACATCCTTGCTAATTCGTCGCTAGCAACGACTTTTTTACACAACGTTGCTATTTCGTCGCTAATTTAGCGACGAATTAGCAACGATCCGTTTTCGCAAAATCTTTAAATTGGAAATTTATAAAATTTATATATGGTCGCTAATTCGTCGCTAATGTTTTACGGTAAACGTCTAACGACGAATTAGCGACGACTCCTAAATAGCGACGATTAGACGGCGTCGCTAAATTAGCGACGATTCTAAAATAGCGACGATTTAGCGACGATTTGTGATTAGCGACGAGCGTATAGCGACGAAAATATTCTCGTCGCTAAATCGTCGCTATTGGCCAATAGCGACGAAATATGTCGTTGCTATTTGCCCAGTTTCTTGTAGTGATAGATGTAATATTAATAGGGTTAACAGTTTTTTTTACCCCTGAAGAGTAGATACTCCACGCTAAATCCCATGAACTCTCAATTTTTATGTATAAACCTCTGAACTTACAAAAAAATTTGATTGTCCACCCGAACTCATTAAAATATAATTATTCCACATTTGACCAAAATTGCAATTACGATCCAAAAACGCGGATCTAACCGGTATCTAAATCTTAGATCCGCGGTTTTGAATCTTAATCGCATAAGATACAAATTATAATCGGGTTGTTTTTAACACAATTAATTAATATATTAATTGCAATTTGGACCTAATGTGGAAATAATTAGATTTTAATAAGTTTGGATGGACAATCAAGAAAATTTTGTAAATTCATGGTTTATACGTACATGTTGAGAGTTCATAAAAATTTAGCGTAGATAGCTACTTTTGAGGAATAAAAAAATAGTCAACCCATATTAATATGATAGTTATTTTTTACTAACCGAAAAAACCGGAACAAAAGCGAAGCGAAACCCGGATGTAACAAATGAATCAGAGGGGTGTTTAATAAAATATAGCAAAATGTGTCTTGAGTAATGGGCTTAAAGGCCCATAGTTGACTCAACTCATCTGCATCTTCTTCCTCATTTCTCTTTGTTTAGGAGAATCACCCCAAAAAAAATCCCCTTTTCCTTCCCCAATCGGAAAATCAAATACAGCTATTAGATAGTTTCAGCATGATCAGCATTCTCGCTCAGGTTCCCTGTTTTTCTTCTTAATTTAAACCATATATATATATATATATATATATTCTTCTATATTGTTGTTCGATCTTCTTCGTGTTTATGTGATAGGAGCGTCTTCTTGGCGCCACGTTAGGTTTCGCCTTGACCGGATTCGTCCTTCTCCAGCAGCGTAAACTCATCCACGATTCCGTCTCCGATCATAAATCTCATTCCCTCGATCAATCTCAGGTTATTTATTCCCCAATGAGATTCTCTTCTATATCAATCAAATCCGTCTTATCTAATTTTAAAATGTTCAAGTATGTTATCTTTATGCTTTTGCTTCTGATATTAGTCAATCTGGATTTGTAAGATCATTTAGAGACTTAGATCAACTTCTTCTTCTTCTTCTTGTGGCTAATAGTTTTAACTAACAGAAATTTCTTAGAATACCATCAATATAAGTTTTTGTTTTGAAAATACTTTTATAAAGTTTTTTTTATAACAAAAATATCATTAAAATCTTTTTTGTATAAAAAATACCATCAAAAAGTAGTAGTTTACAAAAATACCACAAATACAAAAAAACTGAGTTTTAACACTTTGAAATTTTAATTTTTTTTTCATTTGGGTTCGCTATATAGTGTTTAGGGTATAGTTTTGAAGGGGGAAGGGTATAGTTTTGAATGTATTGAGTGTAATTTTGAAAATTTAAGATTTGTGTTATTTATGAGAAAAAAACTTTTTAATGGTATTTTTAAAACTTCCGAAAATGTGTGCTAATTGTGTTAAAAAAACTTTTTTTAGTGCTATTCATAAGAATTTCCCTAGTTTTAAAGATGATAGTTGTCTTTAGCTTCACACATTTCAGAATTGCATTTTTGTTTTCTTTATCTAATTTAGGTGAGGGATCGTATATTCGGGAAGAAATATCGAATGGAGTTTGCGTCTCTGTGGAACAAAGCTGTGGACCAAACCTTTGAGCCTGCCATTGAATACCTCAGTTCGCGTAAATGGTAGAGACTAGAGAGACAAGAATTGAAAATACATTGAACAAGAACTTTCCCCATTCGATTGCGATTGTTATCCCTTGTGTTGGTTTCTTTTAGATAACTATTCGAGTTTGAGGATGATTTAATGACCTTATTATCTGAAAACCGCAACAATGTGTTCCTGTTATTCTTTGCTTTTCTTGGAGGAGGCAGTGAATGAATCCTCGTGGTTTTACCATAGAATGTTCACAAAGGTTATATGAATCGTATGATTTTTAGATTATTTTCCACCTGTTAGATTCTGTTATTTTTCAGGTGATCAATAACTACTTGATCCATTCGCCGAGCAGGTGTTCACATCAGCAAGATCTGTCCAAAGATCTCTCGGATTCTTGAGGTGCTTTCTTACTTTCTTCTCTGAATTCATAGTGTCAACGGAGTAGAATAGCATTTGTATTGTGGCTCACTGTCTGTAAAATTGCTTTGCATATATGCTTCAATCTTTTTTGATGGTTTTTCTCTTACAAAGTTGAAGATTCCAAGATTAGAATCGCTTTAAAAATCTGTGGGTTATGTCTTAGACTTAATACTTTATTGTTTAGGTTTGTGTCGTGGTTGACTAACTTGAATTTTAAGTTGATACTATATCTTCCTGCCTCTTTTTTTAGTTTTGTTTGATACCTCTTTCTTCGCTGAAACTAATTTGATGAGGCCAAGAGTGTCCTCCTAGTTATGACGAAATCGCAAAAAAGCATTTGCTTAAGGAGATAGAGCCAAGCTCTCTCTAACTTTCTTCCTCTTATTGCATTAGTTGTTTGTTAATGTGGTCCCTTGTCCGCACTTTTTTCTTGTCTGAATTTGCAATTATATTACATGCTTTAGAATCCCCAGAATACCGCCCTACCGTGTAATACTGTTCCGAAAACTGCTTTAATTGAGATTCCCATCGCAGCGCAGACAGTAGTTGGTTTTTTTTATTACAGCATAACACAATGAAAAAGAGTCTAAAGAGTCTTAAGAACTCCACAAAGTCTTATGGGGGATACGACTTGATTTACGTATCCAATTGGATTGTTTCTCACAGTTGATCACTTATCTCAACACCTTTGATACTTCTCAGAAAAATGATTATAACCTTCAGTTCGTAATCTTACCTATATTTTTTTTTTTTTTTTCAACATTTAGGGCAATAAATGTACCATTAGCCAAACCTACACTATCGTAGGCGCGGGGAATCTTACCTATATTCAAAATAAGATTTTTGCCTACCCGTTTATTTCTTCTCCAAAACATCCATGTGCAGTTCATAGTGGTGAATGATGGCTTTCGCGGCTATAGAACGGAGATATTCGACCATGGATTCGCCGTCGTTTTCTCTATGCCCACTTTCACCCTTTTGGACTCTAATCCTATATCTTATCTTGTATTATTAATAGAGAGGACGGAGTGATAAAATAAGTGTAAAAAATATTACGTGTTATAACATGAGCAATTATGGTCCCACATAATTAAAAAATTCATTAAAAATTTATAAAAGACAAAAACAAAAAGTCCAAATTTAGACAAAAATCTCTTAAATTGACATAATAAATAAATAATATAGTTTGAAAATGTTGAAAAACTCATAAAATATAGAAAATATAATATTAAATAATCCATAAGAAACACAATTTTATAATTTCAATGGCCCTAATATTTATATGTTATATTCTATCACATTAAGTTCAAAATAATGATAAAACATATTGTTCATTTACAAATAACAATATTGTTTTGTAAAATTGTATTTAACACCAAAATTCATGTCAAATAACAAAACTTGAACACATAATTTACGACTCATCGGTTCCCAAAATTTGAGCGGTTATATCCGAGTTTTTAATAGCCCGAGCTTTATGAAAAATACATATCGGATTAGCAAACCGTTCATTGTTAAACATGCCATGTTCTGGTTTAAAAACACTATGTAATTATTGTTCTTCAATGATAAATAGTAAATTTTACGTAATGGTAAATATCCAATATAGAAATGACAATAGTAATCTTTTTCGATGATAAATATCAAAATGTTAATGGTAATAATTTTTTTGTAAATAAGACATTATAAAAACCAAAATATATTAATAATATATTTTGTATATATATATTAAAATATATAATATTTATAATATATATTATATTTATACTTAATATTTAAACTCCACACTTAACGTGAGTCAAATGAGATCTAAATGTATCTCATTTTATTTTATTCTACACATTGTTTTTATCGATATTAGAGAATATAGAGAAACGAAGAGACATAGAGTTTTTCTTCTATCTATACTATTAAAAGGAAATCATTATTGCAAATAATCCTTAAACAAATTCAAATTACAATGAAATGCCATTGTATATAACTTATGCTTTGATTTATTTTGAGGATTAAAAAAAATCGAAAAATACATAATAAAAATTAGGAAACATGCATTTAAAACATTTAAATCACAATAAAATAGGCAACTTCCCAAATACACTTTCTTTTCAAATCGTGTGATTTTTGATTTTGAAAAAAATCTATCAAACAACTTTTCGAAATTAATATACCACATTAAAAAATCTAAAACGATTATCCTTTTTTGAAAATCCAATAAATATTTGTATATACAAAATATCGTAAAAAAATATTATACAAAAAATAAAAAGGGAATTAATAAACAAAAAATCGATTTGATTTTCAACATTTATATAGAACAAAGTATGAAAACAATAATATTCGCAAAATATCTTTAATAGCAATCGATTTAAATTTCAACATTATAATTGATTAAAATTTTAGCAAATAAAATAAAATATGATAATAATTTTCATATCGAAATTAAAAAATCTGGAATTATTCGAAGAATAATAACTACAAAAATCTAAACTTGTTTTATTTTTAAATTCATATATAACTAATAAAGACATAAACAAAGAAAGAAATAACAAATACGTATATTAATTTTTGTTACGGGTTGTAAAAGACCACAAAGCGAATTTAAAACGAACGATAATTGTTATGAGATTAAATCGAATTCAATTTATGTATAAATTTATATATATATATATATATGTGTAGTTTTACGACGGGTCGAAAAATTAGCATAAATAGTTTATAAGATATAACTAAATTATATTCCTAATATTAACGTATATATAAGTATAGTTTTGAGCTTTATATTAAATATAATTCAGTAAATAATTTTTAAATTTGTGTCAACAGATCTTAGAAGGTATGTCGCAGGGTAAAATTTTTAAATATTTCTAATACGCGGATCAATCATGCGTTAAACCATAATTTATTTATTATTCTTCACAATGTACGAGTTGTATATAATGTACTTTCTAAAATAAACGACTACATACATATAATCCAAGTAACAAATTGTTAATATATATTTTTTACTAATTACTTTTAAATATTTAAATTTTAAAAATTCTTAAATTCCGTACATACGTGCATGTCCTCATTTGGTATGAATTTGTTAAGGTTTTGAGTTTTTGAATACTAGACGATTTTTTCAAGTGGGCCTCGGATTTTAGAATGGATCTAACTTAAGGTCGTTAGACCTTCCACTTAAATGTTTACATTTACCTTAGCTTTGAAAGTGATTTTTGCAACCCATATGCGAGCATGTCTTATATATAGATAAAAATGTCCAACTCCAATTAGTAAGAGACATTTTGGAAAGGAGTCCAATCAAATTAATGAAGTAATACAAACCAGATCGAGGTCGTTAGACCATAATTATCGATGACACTTAAAAAAAATCTTTAATTTTTTTTTTTTTTTTTAATTATTATTTTTTAAAAAAATATTAATCAGACCAATCCAGAGTATCCATACTTAGGGAAGCAATTATAGTGGTGGTTCTTAGTATTATTGTGGGGCCCATGGGTTAAGTACCCTTGGGCCCTCGATAATCATAGCCTTACACCATCAGTAAACACGAATTTCCTACCATCAGTAAAATAAACTAATAATATAATTAAAGATATTGAATTGATCAGAACCTTGCCTTTTAAATATTTTCTATTTTAGGAACTCACTCAATTTTCTTTTCTCTTTTCTTTTTTCAAGATGGCCTTATTAGGATAACTTTGGATAATGTTTTCATTAAACCTTTTACTTATATACTAGGATTTAACCCGTGGTACACCACGGGACTATATTTTTCTTTGAATTTAATTTAGAAATTTGTAATACTTTTGTTTTTATAGAATATAATTTTTTTTTAAAATGGTAATTTAATCATTTAATATTAAAACTTGTTGAAATAAATTTTTGTTACTATTTATTATCCAAATTACCCGGATCTAAAATACCAAACCGAAACATAACCAAAATATCCAAATTTAAACCGATCCAAAAAATATATATATCGAACATGAAGAAAAATTTACTAAAAGAAAACTAGAACCAAAATCTGAAATGAAACAATTTTTTGGAATTGAACAAAAATGACCCAAAAATTATTTAAAATAATCACTTTTTAATATTAAAAATTGTTGAAGTAAAACTTTTTGTTACTATATAATAGTTTGAAATACATATTATATTCTATATAGAAGATTTTTAAAATAATGTGTAAACTGATTTATTCCAAACTATTTTATATTATAAGAGTGAACAAAATATTGGAATCCAAATTAACGTATTGAAGCCAAGGTGAAATATTCCAATTGTACTAAAAAATAAGTAACTCGAACATGTTGAGAAATTTACTACCCGAAAACCCGGAATCGAACATAAATTTGTAAAACTTAACCAAACTATCAGAGTTACCCAAAATTTATTTAAAATATTAATAATTTTAATTATAGATAAAAATAATTTATGTAATTATATTCATAATATATAATATATAGATCGTTGTATGTATGTATGTTTAATATAAAACTTGTTTTGAAATTTTTAATCAAATTTTAAAATATAATAATAATAATGATAGAGAAATTCACAAAACTACACCCTTTCAACCCTCCATTCACAAAACTACACCTAATTCAATATTTTCACATATTTACACCATTTCAAAATTTAAAAAGTTTGATTTACCCTTTAAAAAATTACCAAAATTAAAATATTTTCATTTGGGTTCGCTAATTAGTGTTTAGGGTATAGTATTAAGGGGATAAGATTGTGTGGGTAGGGTTTAATTGGATTTAAATTTAAGTGTTTAGGTGTAGTTTTGTGAAATAATTTTGAAATGGTGTAGTTTTGTGAAATGTAATTCAAATGGTGTAGTTTTGTGATTCTCCCATGATGATATATGTTTGTATGTATGTTTACTAAAAAACTTGTTTTGAAATTGTTATCAAAGTTAAGAATAAAATTATTCTTATAGATTTTGTTTGGGTAAAAATAAATTACAGATTTACCCTTAATGAAAATTTTCATCATTTTTAAAATCAATGGCATAAAATATAACTAAGTTAGTTTTTGGAAAAATTCAAAAAAGTACTTCAAAAATAATAATATTGATTAAACGAGTTCTCGTGTACTCATTTTAAATGGTCATGTGATTTTCTTTAATATTGATTTGTATGAGAAATTACATGTAAAGTAGGTTCAAGCCCATGCCAAGGGGGTAGGGCAGAGTTCATGTGCCTATGTGCTCTTGGACCATGAACAAATATTTTTTTGGTAGTAAAAAAGGTCCAATATTTTTGAAATATTATGATTTAGGGGACTACAAATATTTTTTCTATATTAATTTTTTTTTTTTTTGTTAAACCAGGAGGTTCTAGGCCGAAGCCCATAATCCCCCTAGGCCCGCAACCAGCCTTTGATAATACCATTTAATGGCGTAAATCATCGCTCCCAACGCGGTTCGAACCCAGAAGCCCAACATCACCAACGACTGCGCTTAACCGACTGGGCCAACTCATCGTTGGTACTGAAATTTTTTGTGCCCAAAGGATTCAAATAAGTTTGGGAGTAGGTTTGTTGAGAACTTTGAATAATACTAAATCAAAATTTATATTTTAGGATTATAAGTTTCTAACTCAAAACCAATAGAAAATCGGTGAGTTTCGACGAGATCATTATCTTAAAAAGACATATGAAAAGTATCCCGCATTGAAAAACAGTTTAGTTAAATTAATATTGGTAGAAGTTAAATTAATTTTGTAATGTGTAAATGTAATTTTAAGTCATCGTTTTCTGTTAGATAAATAAACGTACATCGAGTCAAATCGAGCGCAAAATATGTCATTTTGAAGATTTCATTATAAACCTTTCCAAATTCAATGTTTAATAGTATACATGTATATATTTTTAAGGTTTAAAATGGAATTGCTTGCCACTTTCAAAAGTTCGTGTGAGACTTTTTTCTATATTTTTAGTTTTTATAAATGTTCGTAGTATCTATTTAACATTGAAAACTTTTGATTAAAAAGCGCAAAACGAACGAGTCTAAAGTTTTGCATATTATATAGGAGAACAATTTGGAACTTAGGCAAAACCGCAAAAGTAAGGTCTTTAAAATTCGATATTTAAGGTGATACATAGCTTAAAAATAGATATGTTGGACTATGCACATCTAACTTATTACTTTGGAAACATGTTTCGTTTAAATTTGTAAAAGCTATCAGTTTCTTGACTGAAAAAAACAAAAAGAAACGAAAAAAACAAATAAATAAATCATCTAAGATGAAGAGATCATACCAACTTTCGATCGTTCTAATTATCTTCACTATTCTTGTGTTAGGTTTGTATTTACATTTTGAATGGTTGTAATATATGATATTATCTTAATATAAGAAACTAGTTACATTTTATGTTGTACAAAGTTATCTTGAAACGGATTTTCCATCATAGAGATTCATAATATCGAGTTAAGGTGTTTGATGTCAAATATATACCAAATATATAACAAGAAAATAAGTTTTCTTTTTTATATTTAGACCTAGGATTTAACTCGTGATAATTAATGTTTTAATTATATATATAAATCATTTATTTAATATATTCAAGATATATAATATTATATATAAAATAGGATAGAATTCGCGCGTTGCGCTGGATATCCGTCGATAGTTTATAGTAATTTCAAAAAATATTTATATTTTGTTTATAACGGTTTGAGGTTGATATTGTAAAACATTTTAATATTGTAATAGGTATATTGTTTGATATCAAATATAAACAACCCATTTTATTTTACCAAATTAAGGAATATAAAATTGTTCATGCGTAACTTTTTAATGGATATTTTAATTTATTATAAAACTATTAGGATATCAATATGTGATGAAATATAATTTTACAAACTTTTTTAATTTAAAAAGAAATAAAGATTGTTGTGTATCCTTTTTAGTTTCTTTACCAATTAATCATTTATTTTTGTTCACTATACATTTATTTAGGTTTTACGTGTTTAATCCGTTTTTTAAATTGCATCATAGTTTGTTTTCTTTTCTTTAATGTTATTAAAACATTTATAAGTGTTTTTGTTTATTTAATATGCGGTTATGTTTTCGGTGGATATTTTTAGTGATTATTAAAATTTCGTTTAAGAAGATTGAGAACAGTTTATGTATTATTTATATATGTAGTATTTGAATCTTAAATTTATAATTTTTAAATTTTATTTATCTATATATATATTTAAGTTTGAATTTTTTATATATTTGTTATCGTATATAATGTAATGTTTTATTTTATTATTAAATAACTTTATGTTTTTAATAGTTTCTTATTAGATTTTTATTAATATTAAATGAATTTCAACAAATTTTAATTTTATTTATGTATTTAATATTTTTGATGATGATGTGTCATGGTTCTTCTTTTATAGATAAATAGGTAGAAGATATATATGCTTATGTGAGATTTTTTGTGGTTTTTTTTTCTAGAACTAAAGCCGCTAACAAATAGTTATTGATTTTTTAGTGGTTACTTTTGGAGTTGATAATCGTTTTTATTTTTGTATTATATTGGCTAAAATAATTGTAGTGGTTGGTTTTTGTTTGTTGGAAATCATTTTTTTATTATGCGTCATAACGTTTTTTTTAAAGATATCAATAATATGTTTGTGTAAAACTAACATAATTCTATGTTGTAATTATTATCAAAGCTAAAGATAGAAAAATCCTTGAAGCCTTTTGTTTGGATTTATGTAAATCATTGTTTTTTCCTTAATGAAAATTTAAAATCATGTGTTAAACCAATCATATTTTATGTAAATAAATCAATGGTTTTGCACTACAAGAAATTGTGGTTTTAGCAACGGCAAAAATAGTTGATAAACGCGATTAGCAACGATTTAGCGACGACCAAATTTTCGTGGCTAACAATTTGTTGCTATTTCGAAATCGTCGCTAATTCGTCGCTAAATTAGCGACGACCATAAATCGTTGCTAATTTGTGGAAAATATTTCGTTGCTAATTGATGAGATCGAAGTTTAACCTCAATCACAAACAACCCCAAGTGCAAGGCACATGACGTTGTAGTAATATAAGGATCGAATCCACAAGGAGAGAAGGCTTAGAACAACAAGAATACAAGAAACTAGCTTAGATTAGATCGAGTAAGAATCTTGGTTTGTAGCTAAACTAAACTAAGAAAGCAATATAAGTAAAATAAACTTGAAATCAACAAAAGCGATATTAAACTAAAGAGATACTAATGGTAAAGTATGGATCTTGGGGTTAAGATCAATGGTTTGGATGGATGGAATCAAGCTAATGACACTAAGACTAACAAAGGATATGACTTTCTAGGACAAGGATCACTAAACTAGATTAGATCACTTCCATGACTCAAATCCATTCTCTAATCATAAAAACCACAAATCTTCCGACCGAGCCTAGATGATTAGAGATCATTAAGTATAAGTCCTTAAAAGTCCATCTTAAACCTTAGACATCAACTTCCATTGGCTAAGTATAAAAGAATAACAAGAGATTGGACTAGACATTTCATCGAACACCTTCCGGCATGAAACATCCTATAAGTACTAAGCTAGGATAATTACTTCTACCTTAGTGTTAAGAACATCTAATGCTATAGAAACCATAACCTAAACATCCTAAACATCACTAACCATCATCCATCATCCTAACCTATAGAAACCCCAAGATCCAAAAGATGACTACTCACTATGCATAATAAAAAGAAAGCTAGAGATTAAAGATAAAGACATTAATGCTAGATAAAGAAGATTAAAGAGAGAATCTAAGATTATATGAAACTAAGGAACATTCAAAGTTTTACAAAAGTGGCTACCAAAAACTAGAGAGAAAAAGATGTTTCATTAACATAAACCCTAGTAGTATTTATAGGGGGCAAAATAAAGTGCACATGTCGCACAATTTCCAGCGGTTTGGTCCGGCGGTTTGGAGGCCGCCGGATTGAACATCCGCAACTTCTTCGTTTCTTGTCTCCTCCGGCGGTCACTCCTAGCGGTTTGAAGGCCGCTGGAAATCACACCGCGGGTATCATTCGGCTGCCTGGATCGGCGGTTTGGTGCGGTGGTTTGGCGACCGGTGGACTTCTCACCGCGAGCTAGCTTCGGCTCCTTCTCCTCGGCGGCTTGGGCTGGCGGTTTCTAGGCCGCTGGAGCTCCTCTTCTTCTCCTTTGCCTCCAATGAGCTTCCCCTTAGCTCCCCTTTGCTTCCAATGAGCTTCCCATAGCTCCAAGTACCTAAAATGAATGATATAATGCAAAAATGGCCTAAAAACTAACTAAGACTCTATTCTAAACTACTTAGTGAAAATATGCTAAATAAGACTATAATCTATATGAATTATGCAACTAATATCCTAAAATGCTATGAAAATACATGTCTAAAACAGCTAAAATACACACTTATCAACTCCCCCACACTTGACTTTTGCTTGTCCTCAAGCAAACAACACTCAACAAACACAAAAGACGTAGTGGATGATGGATCTCAGAACCAAAAAGCTAAGAATCAAGCATGTGCAATGTTAACTAAGGCAATGAAGCACTTTGAGAAAATGTTTAACCATAAGCAATGAGAACTCTCAATCAAGTATCCATAGCACACTATCACAAGTCCTAGCTAGATTCAATGCTCATATCCACCCACTCTTTCATTCACCACATCCTTAGGTTCATTAATTGGTAACCGGTGGTCTCGCTAAATGCAATGCAAAGAGTTTCAATCGGTTTGGGAAAGGTCTTATTTAAGTGGTTAAGTGTTTAGATGTTTAAGTGTTTTAGGGGGCTTACTCTCAAAAGCAAATAAGTAGTGTAAACATAATGCAAAAGTTAGGAAGACTAGGAACAAATACGTACAAGCCATTAAATCTCATGTTCTACCCTTCCTACTTTTCGTTCTAAGCGCTCACTCTCTTTTCTTTTCATGCTCACTCCCCTTTGATCTTTAAACACCCACTCAAATCCCTTCTTTTAATCCTAACTCTACCCTTATTTCCCTTTGGGTTTCTTTCTTTGACACCACAAGTCTATCTTTCACCTTTTTACACTATCCTTAAGGGTTTTCTTTTGGATTAGGCTTCACTCTTTGTACTCCTACTTTCTACCCTTTGTGTTTGGGTTTTCTTTTCCTTTGTGGTTTAGGAGTTTTTAAACTTGTTTTTAATGCCCTTTCTTTTACTTTTCAAACCTCCCTTAAGGTAGTTACTCTTTTAGTTTTGGTGTTTAGACTTCTCTAATGATAACCCAACTCTCTTTTCTTTTCATTTCCTCATTTCCCTCACCCATTACCAAATCAAAACTTGCTAACCACCTAGATGGGATGTGAGACTTGTCGTCCCCAATACTTACAAAGTTTTGCCAATGTAACACTTTCCAAAAGGCCTCACTCAAAGAATTAAACGGGGCTTGAAGGAATGGTTTCGGGTTAAGGGTAGGCCATCTAAAAATGAGATGGTTATCCAAACAATCAAGAGGGTGGTAAAAAGGAATAAAGTTTGGATATATATCATGAAACTACAATGCACATTATCAAGCAAGAAATTAATGATTCAATTAGGTTCAATATTCATGGAGTGGTTTCAAATCAAGTGAGCATCAAACAAACAATATCCTCTAGACTAAGAAAGTTCAAGATGTACAATTTCAACAATTAAAAAGATTCTATCACTTATACCAAACAATCTCGAAAAGGAATTCACATTGCAATGTTTTTCTATAACTCTTTACAAGGTAATATCATCATTGATCCATAGACAAGTGTGTATATCCTAAAGCTAAAGACTCGATCCTATACTATATGAATGATAAAGCAAAATAAAACTAGTTTTCTTTTTGTGTTTTTCAAAATTTTTCGATTTTTTGGTGTTTTTGAATGCATATAACTATTAACAAAATGCAATGTACTATCTAGATGGATGCAATGCATGATCACACATAGCTAAAACAATAAACATGATTAGTAACTAATGGCCCGTCCCCCACACTTAAATCACACCGTCTCGGTGTGAACAAGAGATGAAGTAAGACCATTTAAAAGAGAATTAAAACTAGTGGTAAAAACGAAAACTAGTGCTAAAAATGAAAAATTATCTAAAAATGTATGTTATATACAATGATAGTGAAAGGTACCTTGGAGCTTACTTAAAGGGGTTCCATGATTCTTTATCATGGTGTGGTGAAGCCGATGTTGAAGTTTCGGTGTTGACTCGAGGTTGAAAGACGAAGTCTTGTTCCTCCATCGCGTTGGCGTCTTCATTTGTGCCTCCCCTTTTCAAAAACATAAAACTAAACATAATTAAACTACAATACTTAAATTTAAAAGCATATGTACAAAGGATAAACATGGGATTGCCTCCCAAGTGCGCTTGTTTAAAGTCACTAAGCTTGACTTAGACGAGGCTTAGGCGGATATAGGATCCGAGAGAGGAATTTCGAAGTTCCTCCTAAGCAACTAGTCTAAAAGTGATCTAAAACTAAGTAGATTCCAAATCCTATTGACTAATCGCTACTCTCCCCGGCAACGGCGCCAAAAACTTGATGAGATCGAAGTTTAACCTCAATCACAAACAACCCCAAGTGCAAGGCACATGACGTTGTAGTAATAT
Organism: Cochlearia excelsa; assembly: GCA_963556525.1. Taxonomy (NCBI): domain Eukaryota; kingdom Viridiplantae; phylum Streptophyta; class Magnoliopsida; order Brassicales; family Brassicaceae; genus Cochlearia; species Cochlearia excelsa. The sequence continues at coordinate 7,466,951 of OY748332.1, read as the reverse complement.
AAGGATCGAATCCACAAGGAGAGAAGGCTTAGAACAACAAGAATACAAGAAACTAGCTTAGATTAGATCGAGTAAGAATCTTGGTTTGTAGCTAAACTAAACTAAGAAAGCAATATAAGTAAAATAAACTTGAAATCAACAAAAGCGATATTAAACTAAAGAGATACTAATGGTAAAGTATGGATCTTGGGGTTAAGATCAATGGTTTGGATGGATGGAATCAAGCTAATGACACTAAGACTAACAAAGGATATGACTTTCTAGGACAAGGATCACTAAACTAGATTAGATCACTTCCATGACTCAAATCCATTCTCTAATCATAAAAACCACAAATCTTCCGACCGAGCCTAGATGATTAGAGATCATTAAGTATAAGTCCTTAAAAGTCCATCTTAAACCTTAGACATCAACTTCCATTGGCTAAGTATAAAAGAATAACAAGAGATTGGACTAGACATTTCATCGAACACCTTCCGGGCATGAAACATCCTATAAGTACTAAGCTAGGATAATTACTTCTACCTTAGTGTTAAGAACATCTAATGCTATAGAAACCATAACCTAAACATCCTAAACATCACTAACCATCATCCATCATCCTAACCTATAGAAACCCCAAGATCCAAAAGATGACTACTCACTATGCATAATAAAAAGAAAGCTAGAGATTAAAGATAAAGACATTAATGCTAGATAAAGAAGATTAAAGAGAGAATCTAAGATTATATGAAACTAAGGAACATTCAAAGTTTTACAAAAGTGGCTACCAAAAACTAGAGAGAAAAAGATGTTTCATTAACATAAACCCTAGTAGTATTTATAGGGGGCAAAATAAAGTGCACATGTCGCACAATTTCCAGCGGTTTGGTCCAGCGGTTTGGAGGCCGCTGGATTGAACATCCGCAACTTCTTCGTTTCTTGTCTCCTCCGGCGGTCACTCCTAGCGGTTTGAAGGCCGCTGGAAATCACACCGCGGGTATCATTCGGCTGCCTGGATCGGCGGTTTGGCGACCGCTGGACTTCTCACCGCGAGCTAGCTTCGGCTCCATCTCCTCGGCGGCTTGGGCTGGCGGTTTCTAGGCCGCTGGAGCTCCTCTTCTTCTCCTTTGCCTCCAATGAGCTTCCCCTTAGCTCCCCTTTGCTTCCAATGAGCTTCCCATAGCTCCAAGTACCTAAAATGAATGATATAATGCAAAAATGGCCTAAAAACTAACTAAGACTCTATTCTAAACTACTTAGTGAAAATATGCTAAATAAGACTATAATCTATATGAATTATGCAACTAATATCCTAAAATGCTATGAAAATACATGCCTAAAACAGCTAAAATACACACTTATCACTAATTCGTCGCTAAAATAGCAACATATTACCAACGATTGTCTGAAATCGTCACTAATTCGTCGCTAATTCGTTGCTAAACTCAAAAGTGTACTTCGCTTAATACTACAAGTATGACGAAAACATTGTACGTGTCGATCAATGATTTAACAACGATTTAGCAACGAGTGATTGGACACATATGCTACATTCCTTGTATCAGAAGTACGAGGTTGATGTTAGAATAATTAGCAACGATTCGTTGCTATCTAGTCTTTAGCAACGACTATCTAGTCTTTAGCAACGACTCGTTGCTAATTCGTTGCTAAACTCAAACCCTATATTTAGGGTTTGAACCCCCTAAAACGGTTTTCTATGTTATACTACATACTTAATATGTAATATAGATTATAAGATTGAGAATAACAATTCAAATTAGGATATTTACTAAAAAACTGAAAATATTTTCAATATAAACTTTATAGTATTAAAACATATAAGTTAACGGTAAGTTAGTATACGTTAAGTTAACGGTAACTTTATTGATTTATACAATTGTTTTCGCTAATTTGTCACAAATTCGTTGTTAAAAAATTTATCGCTATTTCCTTGCTAAAATTTGTTGCTATTAGCTCAGTTTCTTGTAGTGTTGGATAAGTAATAAGCTCATATTAATACTCCAAAAATAATAATATATATACCAATCTTTGTAGTGAGACAACAAATTTTATGTACTAACTTTGGTTAGTTCGCTAGTTTATAAAGTTATATGGTTTTCATATAAATATTACTAGATTCTTATCCGTGCGGGACACACGAGAGTAATATTTACAAAATATTAATTTGATATAATTTTAAATTATTTTTTTGTTGGTTCATGTTGAATAAATTTTTTTTAATCATATATATGTATGTTCTAATATCAAAAATAATTTTTTTATATATCATAAATGATGTATAATATATTTTGACCCTTCGCAAAATTGTGCAGGACGTCACGCAAATGTATCGTAAAGTATTAAAAATTATCTTATACTAAAATTTATACAATAACGTTACATGTAATTAAAAGAAAATTTTAAAGACTTCTCAAAATTTGTCATTCTCAATTAATAGAATAATTGATATAACCTGATTGAACATAGTTTCATTTCTTTTTCATTTTTATTCATCATCGAAAATTCTTTCTTATGCAAAATATATATTTTCAAATCCACTCAAAATTGCAATTACTTTTTGGTTACAATTTTAGGTTTTCTCAAGAATAATGAATGAATAGAAAATATGAAGGTTTATCCTTTTTATTAGTGTATGTGAATTCTCCGAAACATCGGTCTTTTGCGAACAACATATTAAATAAAATGTTGTTCATTTTGAATACAGAAGCTAAATTTATGTTATAAACGTGTTTGATAATAGGAATGGTGGGAGTTGCTGGGAAAAACCAGTGTACTAAAGAGGTTTTAACACAAGACAGTTGTGTTCATGCAGAGTGTAATACTATGTGCTTGAAAAAGAGGCCAAATGGGGTTGCTGTTTGCAGCCAAACGTCACCAGAAGCAAAAGGTTGCAGCTGCTTTTATGACTGTGATTAGTTAATTCTCTTTTGTTTAAAATAAAACTCAAAAATAAGTAAATATTATAATAAGAGTTTTACAATAAGGTCATAAATTATTAGACCAAAGTTTGAAGCCTAGTTAATGCTTGTAATAAATCTTACAACTTATCATCATTTTGCGGTTTCAAACTTCGCATCATGCTTTCACTCGACGCCAAGTTTGCGGGGACTATTAGAGACTTCAACAAGTCCAAACCCAAACCCACTAAAATGTCTATGTGTTTAGGGTTTTCTTACAAGTAGTAGTATAAATATATATTTTATGCAACCTTTGATTGTAACTTTGGAGAGTTGCAAAACTCTCCCCTTTCATATTATAATATATCATTTCAAAACATTTATTTGATTCTTGGTGACAAACACAAATAATATTTTCCTTAATTTTCTCTAATAAACCTCTATGAGCTATTTATTTTATTAATTTAGTTTTCATTTCAATAAGCTCTTGAAGAGTATGAATCCACATTTATGACACAAATGTGACATGACTTGATTTTAATTGTTGTAATATGATTGGTTGAGTTTATTATTTTCTTGTGATTTATTTTATTCAAACTTAAACATTTTATAAATATATAAAATAATTATGTCTACTTGAAATTGAATCAAATATAATTAGTTTCCTAGAAAGGGAAATTACTTATGCATAACTATTAAATGAATCCAAGATATTGTGGAAACTACTTACATACAAAATATCGAATATACTTTGAACTATATTTGTTTAACTTTGAATTTGATTTTATTTTTATTTCCTCCCCCCCACGAATTTATAAGTAATCCGATATATACTAATTGAGAAACATTCAGTGGGTTAAACATGGAAATAAAACACATGTCATCATTAAAATGATTTAAAAAAACTAACAACAATTGATTGCATACCCAATATTAAAAGCACATTAAATTTGAATCTAAAAAGTTCATAAAATTTGAATATAAACGCCTTAAACTAATTGAAATTTTATGGCCCATTAAATCTTATTCAACAAGTAATATAACTAAAAAATTTCATATTGGTAATGAAAGCTACATATTAGTTAAAAACTACTTATAGATAAGTCTTTTGTGCTTAGAGAATTAAATGGGTTTAATAAAGTTATTACATTGCTCCATCAAAATTGGCGTTAACCCACAACAGTCTAAATTTATTAAAAATAAATCAGTATTGGACCGATTTCAGTTGATTAATCGATTGGAAATCGGGTGAAAACAAGTCAACGATTTTCCCAACGATTTAACCAAGATCGCACGGTTCGTCACTAAATAGAAAATAAACGATTGTTTAATCACCAACATTTTAAAACATAGCAAAACCTATACAAATAAAATAAATGATTATATAAATAAAATGAATATTAATGGTAATAGAAATATCAAAGTTTTTTAATAAGAAAAAACTTATGATGTAATTATTGTTTTAAGAAAAAAATTAATGATATTTTTGACAATTGCCCTAATATATAATAAAAAAGGGTTCAAACACAATTCCAAATTTATTTTAAATAATTTTATATGCGGAAAATTAAAAATACATAAATTTTCAATATAATAAATATTTATAAATTATAACTATGCGCTTGACGCGAGTCAAAAAATTACGACATTGTAGTTTTAAGACCTTGCCGCAAAAGAAATGTTTATTATAAAAGATTTTGTGAGCAATCCAAATATTCAACAGTTTTTTTTATTTTCTTAAACATTTTTCAGAATATTTGTGACATATAATCTCTAATTTACGTTAAATCAAGGTAAACCCTACTTTCTATACTCCATATAAATGGTAAATTTAAACGTACATGCACATCAATTAAACACTCATTCTCTTACACATTTTGTTTTATTTTCAAAATAATAATCTAGTATATATTAATTGAGGAGACACTTTTGAAAATTTGAATAAAATTTTAAAAGCCCATAAAATATGAATTAAAAAGCCCCTAAAATTGATAAAAGAACTTTTTTTTTTTGAAAAAACTCCCACATCGATAGTATAAACTACATGTTAGTTGAAACACTACATATAAATAAGTCATTTGTGTTTTGAAGAGTTAAATGGATTTAGTAAAATCAGTGATTTGTTCTATAATCATAATTGGCTTTAACCCATAATAGTTTAAATTTCAATTGGCATTGTACCGATGTGAAAAATTAATCTATTGAAAACGGGTTAAAATTGATTAAACGGGTGAAAATGAGTTAAAAACAAGTTCACATTTATTTTAAATAATTATATCCCGAAAATTAAAAATATTTATGTATATTTTAATTTATATAATACATATATTTATAAATTTGTAATCCGCGCTTGGCGCGGGTCAAAAAATCAAGTATATATTAATTGAGGAGACACTTTTGATAATTTGAATGAAAATTAAAAAACCCATAAAATATGAACTAAAAAGCCCATAACTTTTGCAAAACATAAAAGTCCCACATTTATTGTGGAAAATACATATTAGTTGAAACACTACATATAAATAAGTTCTTTGTGTTTTGCATAGTTAAATTGGTTTAGTAAAATTAATGATTTGCTCTACTATCATAATTTGCATTAACCCATAAAAGTTTAAACTTTTAAATTTCAATTGACATTCTACCGATTTGAGGGATAAATCGGCTGAAAACGGATTAATCGAATGAAAACGGATTAAAATGGATTATATTTATTAATTTAATATTTTGAAATTTTTATTATATTTCCTAAAATTTATTAATTTAATATTTGTAAACTTACAAATTTTATTATATTAATAAAAATAAAAAATATTTAATTTCTTATACACTCTCCACGTGACACGTAGGCAAAACTCCTTGTCAATTACTATATAATATATCATCACATATTATTTATTAATTTAATATTTTGAAATTTCAATTATATTTACTAAAATTTATTAATTTAATATTTGGAAACTTCAATTATATATTCTAAAATGGAGGAATTACAAAACTACACCTTTTGAATTACATTTCACAAAACTACACCATTTAAAATTTTCTTCACAAAACTACAACTAAACACTTTAAATTAAACCCTAATTAAGCCTACCCACATAATTGTACCCCCATTTTTTATAAACCCTAAACACTGATTATCGAACCCAAATGAAAATTTTTAATTTTGGTAAATTTTAAAAGGGTAAATCAACCATTTAAAATTTTCAAAAGGTGTAAATATGAGAAAAACTTGAATTAGGTAGAGTTTTGTAAAGGAAGGGATAAAATGGTGTAGTTTTGTGAATTTCTCTTCTAAAATTAAGGAATTTATCTATTTTTTTATTAATTTATTATTTTGTTATTCATTTATGATTATCCCTTTTATTTTTAATGGTTTACTAGGTAAGTATCCGCGCCTTGCGCGGGATAAAATATTCATAAATAATATTAAGTTATATTATGGAAGACCATAAATTGATCAATTTAGGGCTAAACATTTAACCCGAGATTCGAAACCCGAAACCGAATAGAACTGGAAAATCCGGTTTGGTCTGGTTTCGGTTATCATATTATCCTATCGGGTTTAAATATTTTCTAACTCGGGTTTCCTTTATAATCCGACCGACCTGAGGCCCGAATTGCACTCGAATAGACCCGAAGATATACACATGTATATAGTTTTTATAAGGTAATTTGAATTTTAGTAGGCTATTTTAATTTTTTGTGAGTTATATGAATTAGTCGAACCAAAACTCGAACCGAATTACCCGAAATAAGACTCGAAATTCTTACCAAAAATATGTAAAACCTGAAAATTCGAACAAAAAAATAAAAAAACCTAAACTAAATAATATTTTGTTCCAGGTCAAGTTTTGTTAAATATATGAAACTCGACATGAATCCAAATAGATTTGAACCGAACATAACTATATTTGTAAATAACCCGAACGAATCCTATATCTTTTAACCCAAAAAACCCGAACTCGAATGAGTCCGACTTGAAAACCGAATGTCTAGGCTCCAATCGACTAATCAAAGTTTCCGATACCCGTTAACAATTTATGAGGCATGCATCTATCATCTATGAAAGACCATTATTGAAAGCCGAAATAACTAATCAAACTTTGCAAGCCTATTCAAAGAAAAAGACCCGCATTATGCATATCCCGGTAAATGAAGGCGCAATCCATTTATCGAAATTCGCAGGCCCATTACACGAAGGCTCACTTTAATGATTCTGTATGTGATATTCTTATTTATATTAGAAGATTTCTTATTTTGTTTTTTATTGTTTTCAATGTGGGAGAAATTTAATTTTTAAAATTTTTATATGTGGAGAAATTTTATTCTTAAAATTTTTGTAAGAAATTTAATTCTTAAAATTTTTATATGTGGGTCTGAATTATACGAAGGCTCAAAAATTATTCAAAAATATAAGGACTAAAACGAAAAAAATTAAAAATATCCTAAAAGTTCTCACGTGGCGACACGTAGTCGTTTTGTCTTCTCTTTTAATAGTATAGATATTTTTGAATAATAACTTATATATTGTTTCGATTGATGCTTTGGATTAATGGAGAATAGTTGACCAAGTTATAGAATAAGAGTTTTAACAAAAAAAAAAGTTATAGAATATAAGAGATATTGAGTATTATTTATACTAAAACAAATAGGTTATTATTTGATGTTTAAAAATCACGAGTAGATATATACATATAAAATATTTTTCTGAATATATTGTATAATTATTTTGTCTTATGGAACTGCAGTTTCTTATTTTATTATGGGAGTATATGATTTGAACACATAACTTCGTTTTTAAGTCAACTTAAATACATAAAAGTAATATTCTCAATATATTTTAGGAATATTTTGTTTTATCCAATAATACGTGTCACCTTTTGTTTTATGATGAGATTATAATTGAATTGAGAAATATGTTATATTCACAATCAAATTAAATTGTTTATGTGTTTTCTTGAAGTTAAGCATTTTGAACACAATTGACATATTTATAACTTTAACTAAATACATTTGAATATTTTAAAAAGGTTTAGATAAATTTAAATATTAAATTGAGTATCTTTTATATTAACTCAAATAAACTTAAATATTAAATTGAATATCTTTTATATCAACTCAAACGATTGAAAAGAAAAAAAATTAAAAAAAAAATTTTCCTACAAAAGCTCTCCACGCGACACGTATGCAAAAATCCTTCCTATTTATTATATATGATATCATCATATATATTATTATTAATTTGATATTTCCTAAAATTAAGGAACTTTTTGATTTTTTATTAATTTAATATTGTTGTTTATGATTATCCCTTTTATTTTTGAGTTAACTAGCGTATTATAGACATTTTAAAACATAATTTGTCAATTAACTGTTTTTGATGTAATAATTAAATTTTGGTTAATTTAATATTATTTCGTACTTAAAATAACAAATTTAACCTTATTCACACAAAATCATTCACAAAAATCATTCACGAAAAATCATTCACATAAATCATTCATTGAGATCATTAACAACTCATCATTGCCATAAATAATCACATATAGTATTTATCATTCACATATACGAATTATAATTCACAACGATTATTCACTCGAAATCATTCACATATGAACATTTACAGACATCCATTCATGAGATTTGACAATTTTAAAGTTAATGGCAAAATTATAATTTTAAAAGTCAAGATCACCTTATAGCAAATTTTAAAAAAATCACTCAATTAATAAATTTATGTCCTACAATATATTTATTTTCTCAAATTTATTTTTATGTTTCAATGGTTTATATCATTATATAGTATTTATTAATTTAATATTTTAAAATATCAAAAATATTTTCCTAAAAATATATACGATGTCAATTTATTAATTATTTATTATTATAAATGGTACTACATACGACCTCATATGATTTTGTTTACATGGTATGATTCAAATTGATCTTTAGTTTTCTATTATTTATGTAAATATTATAAACTTAACTTCGTTTCACATATTATTATATAAGAAGTATGACTAATACAAGAAAATCTATACTATTAATTGGGAAGGATAAATTTTGAGAAGCCCTTAAAATTTTCTTTTAATTACATGTAATGCCATTGTATAAATTTTAATATAAAGTAATTTTAGATTAAAAAAACATTCCTATTTAATAGGATTTAAATAAAAACGAAAATAAAAAAGATAAATATAAAAACCTATTCCTAATTAATAGGATTAAAATTAAAAACGAATTAAAATAAATAAGTAACAATAATGAAAAAATAAAATATTATAAATATTTCAATTTTATGATAAACCATCGTACAATATTAATAATATATTTAAAGTTTTTTAAAAAATATAAGTTATAGAAAATTTACTTCTTTAAAAGTATTTTTTCTAGAATATTCGAATAGATGATGTAAATAAAAAAACCAAAAGTATCCGAAAATATTTTAAAAAAATTTAGATACCTTTGCGAGACGTCCTGCGTAATTTTGCGACGGGTCAAAATATATCAAACATAATTTATGATATACTAAAAAAATTATTTTAAATATTAGAACATACATATATATATATATATATGATTAAAAATTTATTATTCAACATACATCAATTAAAAAATAATTTAAAATTATATCAAATTAATATATTCTAAATATTACTCCCGGGCGGGACGCACGGGTAAAAATCTAGTTATATCTTAATTAAAGAGAATCTTAAAGTTATGTTTTAATTTATTTTGTTTTGTAGGTTTACATAAATATTACGTCTTTGAGAAGCAAATTGGATGGTATAGCAAAACATTTAGAGGCCATTACAAGGAGTAAGGTGTTTGTTTCCTTTCTTTCTACCCATTTTCCAAATACATACTCATTACAAGGAGTACTTATTATATATGAATTAACATGAAATCATTTAAAATATCATAAGTTAATATGTTGTGTATCTACTATTTATATTCTTTTAAAATGATTTAGGTCTTAAAAATTTACATACTATTTCCTTAATTCCATTAAGTTTTGCTACTTTTTAATTTAATTTTCAAATTCAAAATCTTTAACCTTTGGCTATTGCGAATTTTGGTGGAACACATTTGGAAACAACCAAGGTCTCCATTGGGTTGCTTGGGATGGAATGTGTGAATCCAAAGAAGATGGAAGTATAGGGTTTCGATCATTAGAAAGATTTAATGAGGCCGTGTTAGCAAAACAACTTTGACGACCATACCAATATCCAAATTCATTGATTGTTAGAGTAATAAAAGGGAGATACTATAGAAATTGTCATCCCTTGATGGCAAAAAAAACTATACTCACCATCGTATGGGTGAAAAAGTATTTTTTCATCTAAAGATCTATTATTGCGTGGTAATAGAATTCATGTTAACTCTCGGAATAACACATCAGTATGGAACAACCCATGGATCCCAGATAAAAATCCGAGACCGGCTAATGGCAGGCATAAAGGCCAATACCCTGAATTAAAGGTTATTCATCTCATAAATCATGAAAATATGCGATGGAATGATTCTCTACTTCAATGTCTAGTAGATCCCGAAGATCTTCAGTTGATTAAAGGTTTACCTATTAGTTGTATCCCTAAAGCGGATAACCTTATATGGCACTAAACTAAATCTGGTAATCCTCGGTTAAATCCGGTTATAGATTACTTACAAATCTTATCAAAGAAGAGATCATACCAATGGTCGTCGAACCAAGTATCAAAGTCTTTTTATCTCATGTTTGGAATCTCAAATGCCCTGGAAAAATAAGACATTTCTTATAGCAGATGATATCGGGAAACATTGCGGTGGCATATACAATTTACGACGGAGGGGAGTTGATTGCTCCCCGATATGTCAACGATGAGGGGCATATGAGGAAATTGTTACTCATGTTTTCTTCGAATGTCCAACTATTATACAAACGTGGACTCTTTCGCCAACACCAACACAATTAGGGAATTTTTCGTATTCATCATTATTAGTTTATGAATTCATAAGCAACCACGACGTGGGCTAATTTTAAGAGTCTGCTTACTATCATTTTTGATTAATTAAATTGTGGAATATAATGATGATTTTTTAGTGATTAATCACAAGCATATACATTAATAAGAACATGAGTCATGCTTAGGCATGTTGTCATGGGTAATTTTATTCTACCCTACCCGAACCCGGAAAAATCCTGCCCAGAAAAAGCATGCTCTGAAAAAACCCGGATATGATAAAGTCTTGGTAGGGTAACCCAAACACTACCCTATACAATTTAGGGTAACCCTCGGGTACCCGCTTCAATTTTAAAATAAATATGTTTTTGTGTGTTTTTCTATATATATCCCAAATTATCATCTAATATATTATTTTTTCTTGATATAGTGTTATAAAAATATAGTCTTACGATTATAAATATTTTAAATTTATCACAAAAGAAATGTAATATTACTTGTAAACACAAATTAAAAAAACATAAATTATCATAAAAAAACATGTTCAAACAAACGCTCTCTGCAAAAATCCTCAAAAACACACGACACCGCATACAAAACAAGATTCATAGCATCTATTCAAAACAATTAAGCAAAATCTAGGGTTCTTAGCTCACGAATCTCAATACCCGGATATATTGAAATCAACATATCCAGATTTTTGAAAATCAACAACATCCATCGAAATCGAGAAGACTGAACTAAACATAGATCCAAAATCAACAAACAAGCAAAACCCACAACACAGAGAATCAAAAGGAACCGAATTTATCACACTACTCGCCGTCGGGGATTAGAATCAGTTCGCTCATGACGATGTAAAATCAGCCAGAGAGAGAGAAAGAGAAAGAGAGAGAGAGAAAGAGAGAGAGAGACTGACTTGGCAGCGAAGACGAGAGGCGGAAAAGAAAAAGCAACGCAGAGAAGCTTATGAGATCTGAAAGAAAAAACCCGGCGGTACCCGTTACCCACTAGAACAAACCCGTATAAATTTTTTTTTGGTGGGTACCTACCCATTAAAAACATGTCACTTTTTCTCATAATACAGCCAGGTTCCGGGTTTCATAATAACGACAGGTCCCGGATACCCATCGGGTTTTTACCCATCATTAACATCCCTAATCATGCCATGTCATACATTAGACAATCAAACGAAAACATAAGCAGTTCAAAAAGTTAAGCTTCATGTACAATAAAAGAAATGTACAATAAGGACACCGAGCTCCTAAGAGAGACCACATAACCTTTATCAGCTCTCCGGATCTTTCGATAAAGCTTATGCTCTTCGATGAACATGCTGTGGCGGAGGTAGGATTCGAATCTACGTGGGTCATAATAATTATTAATTACAAAATTGCATAATTTTATTAAAAATAAATTTTTAAAAGTATTTCATGTGATACATTTTTGATTTTTTAGTTTTCATAAAGCAAAAGATGGTTAAAAATGTTTTAAACTCACACGAGAGAAAATTAAAGGATAATAACGCAAATGAAGCATATTGTTTAGTGGTTGTGTTAGAAGAAAATGAAGCATATTGTTTAGTGGTTGTGTTAGAAATTATTAAGTTTCATTAATATCATAGGGTTTATATATTTTTAAATTTGTTAATGTTTAATATGCGAGGGAATTACAAATTTACATCTTTAGAATTGAGTTTCACAAAACTATACTTTTTAAAGTTCCTTTTTATAAATACACCTAAACGCTAATTAATGTTAAATCTGAATAAATTTAAATACAAAAATCTAACCCTTTTAACACTAAATATTGAACCCATATGATTTTTTTAAAAAAATTGCATAAATTAATATAACGATTTTAAATTTTAGAAGATGTAAAATAATAATAAATAATTAAGTGTACTTTTGTGAAACAGAGTTTGAAAAATTGTAGTTTTGTGAATTTCTCTAATATGATTATAGGTAGATTTAAAATACACATGGGTCAATATTCATTTTGGACATGGGTAAATTAAAAAAATTTCTTATTCACTAAACTATATAATATTTTTTCACTTGGGTCAATTGATCCACGTCCACTAAGTATACCTCCGCCACTGTGAACATGGCGCGTCGGAGGAGAGGAAGAGTCGTCACTGACGGTTAAATAGATGATGATGAACCCGAAAAAGATGAAAATTCAAGATTTGCAGGAGAAGACATCAATTTTTAAGTTTTAGGGATTTTGGTAGATTTTATGAAGGAATTTAAGTTTTAAAGACGAAATCATTATAAGATTTAACGGTGACTAACATAAAGTAAACTGTTGACTTTTTAGGGGATTAAAATGGTTTGGTCAAAGTTTATAGAGATTTAAATGTTTCCCGATTAAAAGTTGAGGAATAAAATGGCTTAAACTTGAGTTAAGGAATTAAACAACATTTTTTGAAAGTTGGAGAATTATTTGGTGTTTTTCCCTATTATAATATATTATATGAATTTCGGTTATCTATACTATTAATTGAGAATGACAAATTTTAAGAAACCCTTCAAAGTTCTCTTTAAATTATAATGTAATTCTTGATTTAAAAAATAGTAAAATATTCTTCCTATTTAATATGACCAAAATAAAAAAATAAAATAACAAAGAAAATAAAAAAATATCAAAAACTATTCATGTTTAATAGATAATGAAATATTAAAATAGTATGATATTTCATTTTAATGTAAATCATATAATATTAAAAATCTTATTAAAGTTTTAAAAAATGTCTTAAGTTATATAATCTTTTTATTATTTAAAAGTATATACTAAATTTATAAATGTAAGATAAATTTTACATGTAGGTGTAATTTTAAATTTTAATGTAAGTATCATCGTATATTTTAACATCATATTTAATTAATATGACGATCTTCTCATATTTTACTTTGTAACCGATCACTGAATATCACATATCGAAATTTAAATTACGAATGATAATTTTTATTAGGTTAAATAAAAGTCATGTTATGTAAAATATATATTTGTAATATTGCAACGGGTAAGAATATATCATACATAATATAAGAGTTATAACCAAAATTATATTTGTAATATCAAAAGATAGATAAATATGATTTCAAATTCTATAAATATATATCAAAAATAGTTTCTTAAAATTGTATTAAAAGAATATGTTTTCATATCTAGTCTATACTATTAATTGGGAATGATAAATTTTGAAAAACTCTTAAATTTTTCTTTTAATTACATGTAATGCAATTGCATAAATTTTAGTATAAGATAATTTTAGATAAAAAATAAAAAAATTTAGAGGAATTCACAAAACTACACCATTTCAACTCCTCCTTCACAAAACTACACCTAATTTATTTTTTTCACATATTTACACCCTTTCAAAAATTTTAAAATTTGATTTTCCCTTTTGTATATTCGTATGACTTTTCTAATGTTAACCTAAGGCTGGGCATTCGGGTATTCGGTTCAATCCGGCTCGGATAAATTCGATTCCGGTTCTTTTGGTTCATGAATTCTAATACCTAATCACTCTTTTTCAATTTTTTGGTTCGTTCTGCTTCGGTTCTGGGTCGGTTCGGTTTTTGTTTGAGGAACCGGAAAATATCTGAAATTTTTGGTTCTAATTCGGGTATGGGTATTTCAGACTACATATAGAAAAAACACTCGAAAACAGAAAAAGACCCGAAAAAGATAATAAAAATACCCATAGAAAAATTAACATTTTTGTATTCATACAATTTATTTTAAAATAAGTAATATCATAAATAAAAATAAATGTAAGTTTTTTCTATAAGACAAATTATAACCCAATTGCACCGGAACATATTCCAGTATTTTATTATAGTAGGCTTATAGGTCATATTGCACAATTACCAGTAAAAACTATCTTCTTACAAAGAATAAAATAACTATCCTTTTAGCAAATTACAGGAAATAAGATAAGAATACGTTAAATTAATTTTCCAATCTTATATATAAAAGACGAAGGGAACTCTCCTTGTGTTGACACCTCATCATTCTCATTTAAATAATCAAATTTATTTAACTTAAATTATGAAATATTATTACAAAACTAAATACATTTAAAAATCAACACATGAATATCAATTAAGTATAAGTTTAAAATGTGTATTCTCAAACAAAATTTGGACTTTAAACAATTGAAAATAGTTTGATCCTATATATAATATAACATTAAAATATATGGGGAATTACAAAACTACACATTTTGAATTACATTTCACAGAATTGCACCATTTAAAAATTTCTTCACAAACCTACACCTAAACACTAAAAATTAAACCCTAATTAAGCCTACCCACACAATCCTATCCTCATTTTCACTAAACCCTAAACACTAATTAGCGAACCCAAATGAAAAATTTTAATTTTGGTAAATTTTGAAAGGGTAAATCAACCATTTAAAATTTTAAAAGGGTGTAGTTATGTAAAGAAATTAAATTAGGCGTAATTTTGTGAATGAAGGGTCAAAAGGGTCTAGTTTTGTGAATTTCTCTAAAAAATAACACATAAAATAATAGGCATACAAAATTTATTAAAATAGTGAAAACATGACAAGTAAAATAAAGAAAAAGAATACAAACAAAAATTATACAAACTATATTTAAGATATAGAATAGACATTTACTAAAAAAATTTTGCAAACATCATCTATATAAACAAAAAAATACAAATTGTTTAAGATAAGCGAAAGATATACAAAAATATAGAATTGAGAAAGTAACAAATATTGTATCATTGTTTAGGTGCACAAGAACATAAATATTGAAAATACAAAAAAATACTAAAATCATTATGAAAAATTATAACAAAATAATTTATAGAATAAAAATATTAATATTTACAAAACACATATTTCAAATATAGAAAAATTTCGCGAGTATCGCGGGTTCCTTCCTAGCTAAAAATAAAATATAATTCCACGTGGTTTTCATTTTTTCCATTACATAGTTATAAGTTAATGATTCATTAAGTCAAATATTTACGTGCCTAAAATATGTCATTGTGAATGTATTATTATAAATAATTCCAAATTCAAAGTTTAATATACAAATATCAAATTTTCATGGTTTTAAAGAGAAGTACTAGTCACTTTAAAAGTTTTTGTGAAATTTTTCTTTTATTTTAACATTGAAAACTTATAATTTAGAAGAGTAAAAGCGAGCGAGTCTAAAGCTTTGCCTTTGCATATTTTAGAAGCGAGAAGTTTGGAATTAGGCAATACTAGGGCCTTTAAAATTCGAAATTTAAGCTGATACAAAGCTTAAATTTCGAAATTTAAGCTGATACAAAGCTTGTTGACAAAAAAAAAAAAGCTGATACAAAGCTTAAATTAGATATCTTGGAATATTCACATCTAACTTATTACTTATAAATACATGTTGGTTTTTCGCTCAATTCAAAAACCAATTCAATTTATTGACAAAGAAAAAAAACAAAAACAAAGAAAAAGAAAACAAAAAAAATTATAAACAAATCATCTAAGATGAAGAGATCATACCAACTTTCGATCGTTTTGATTATCTTCACTGTTCTTGTGTTAGGTTTGTATTTACATTTTGTATGGTTGTAATATATGGTATTATCTTAGTTTCATTGCTTCTTTTCATCGTGGAAACTTTCTTTTTCCATGCCAAATATATATATATATATATATATATATATATATATATATATATATATATATTTATTTCATAAATATTTGAAGTTAAGTAGTTTTTCTTTCTTTAAATTATATGATAATTTTTTTAATCCTCTCAAAAATAATTATAATTTTTTTGGTTAAATTTTTAATTTTTGTTCAAGAATAACTAATGAATATAATATATGACATCAATCTTGAAAAACATATAAAATAAAAATTTTGTTCATTTTTAAATATTTAAACTAACATATATGCTATAAAATGTATTTGATAATAGGAATGGTGAGTGATGCTCAGAAAAAACAGAAACAGTGTACTGAAGTTATAAAAGAAGATGGTTGTGTTCATGAAGAATGTCAAACTATGTGCTTGCAAAAGAGGACCAAAGCGGGAAGTATTTGTACCAATTCAGGACCAGGAGCAAAAGGACCTAAGAAGTGTGTCTGCTTTTATCACTGTCCTTAATTAACTATCTTTTCTTTAAAATAAAACTCAAATCTAATATAATAAGAGTCTTGTAATAAAGTCATAAATTACTTGACCAAAGTTTGGAGCCTAGTTAGTGCTTGTAAGTTGTAACAAATAACACTATTAAATAATATGATAGATTCATGTGTACTACTCTCTATGTTCTTTTAAGTTTGATTTTCTAGAAATTTTTTTTGTTCTTAAACGAATGATTTTCTTTGAATTCTATGGATAATAAAACCGACACTTCCTGTTTTGTCCTCAATTATGACTATTCATTTTGATATATTAGAGGATATGAAAAATTATTAAATTATCTTTAGTGTGCTTTGTTTTTCTGTAAAGTCAACATAGGAAGCTTACAAAATCTATGGACTACTTCTATGTTATTAATTTTTATCACATAATTTTGATTTCTTTTTTAATTTAAAAATCATGGATTCTTTAGAACACAAGGTGACAATTAATCAACAATCACATGTAAAGAATTCAAATATTGAACATAGTTTTGATCTTAATAAACTCCCGATTATGAAAGAAGGATTAGACGTGGTGGAAAATGTTAAAGAGTTGGAAGAAATTGGAGAGAATAAAAAATTTACTTCTCATAACAAAAATGAGTACGATTTGAATAAATTTCCCGAAGATGATGAAGAGCTACGCTCAAATGAAGATGACGAAGAGCTCTGCTCAAATGAAAATGACGAAGAGCTCCGCTCAAATGAAGAAAGCTCGGAAATGGTGAAAGATATGCTCAAAATTTCACTTCCCAAATTTTTTCAAAATTGATATTTTTATTTATCTTGAACCAGGAAATGATGTAACGTTTAGCAATTTTAAATTTTAATGATAGAAGTAAATTTTAATGATTTTAAATTCAATAATGCAACAATACAAAATACATTTGAGATAGTTATAACTTGAGAAAGTCGTCTACCGCTTTAAAATTCCATCTTTTAGTTAAGAATGTCATAACTTGAGAAAAGAAAAATAATTTATTTCATAAATTACGAAAGAGTAGAACTTGAAATTAGAATACAATTCAAAAGTTATTCGAATGAGTTAATCTAATTAATAATATTATAATAAATTATTTTAACTTAATTATCTAAAAAATTACTCACTAAATTGTAAATACAAAGAAATCCCGTTTTACTTTCTATATATAAATAAACTCTTCATTTGTATATTTATTTAATTAAAAGCCTTAACATAAATTAAAAGAAGACTAATGATATATGTATTCAATTTTAATTATTTTGCAATTAAAATTATCTTTTATGTAATTTTGATATTATTTTGAGGAATGTGTATATTTTAAAATTTTATATGGAAATGTTGTATATTAAAAAAATAAAAATGAGCGAGTCTCAAGGTAAGCGAGAAACTTGGGTAAAAACTAAGCCCTTTTTTTTGTTAAACTAAGCCCTTAAAATACTAAATTTATGATGACATCTAGCTTAAGTTAGATATAACTTACTGTATATAAACATACTTTTCGTTTGTAAAAAAAATAAAACTATCATTTTGTTTAAAAACAAGAAGAAAAAACAAAAACGTTCAAGTTTTATTATCTGTAATGAAGAGATCCTTTCAACTCTCATTCGCTGCTCTGATTCTTTTCACTATTCTTTTGCAAGGTTTGTATATACATTTCAATTTTTAAAATATATTACACTGTATTAGATGAAAAATTTATGTACAGTATACTTATTGTTAAGAATAATTCTTTTTTATTACATCGTTAAGAATAATTTCCTAGATAGTAAAAATTAACTTTTCTAATATATATAAATTCATAATATCGAGTTTAATTTTTTTACGTCATCTAAATCGGGATTTTTTTTTGTGTGAGCATCTAAATCGGGTTTAGTTTAGGGAATTAAGTGACCAAAAAAACAAAAGTTGATTTAGGAAAATTGATTTATAAAGGTACTATGTTTGAACCCGGTGCGTAATATTTATTAATATTTATTTGAATACAAATTTTAGAATTATGTATGATGTTTTACATGATGCACGAGTGTAATGATTATAAACATATTAATTTGATACAAGTTAATGAATTTTTTTATTGTTCCATATTCATAATAAACTTTGGAATCACAGTTATATATATTTTGATACTACGGATATAATTTTTATATATGTATCAAATTATGTATAATATTTTCCGACCCGTCATAAAACTACATATATTATTATATAGAAAATAAATTTATTATAATTTCATAACAATTATCTTTTGTTATTTGAAATTCTATTTGTGATATTTAGTGACCCGTTACGTAAATTAAAATATGTGGATGCCATAATCTTTATTCAAATTATACGTATAATTATAATAGGAGTGATACTTGGAGTTGTGGGGCAAAGGATGCGAGGTTGTAGTAGGCCAATATCACAAGCCAATTGTGTTTATGACAAATGTCAAACTATGTGTAAGAAGAAGCATAAGGAACCAGTGATGGGCACGTGCACCAACGTAACAGGTTTACCTAAGAAGTGCATTTGTACTTTTAATTGTATCCCGAGGAGGATCTAAGCACTAATTAAAGAGTGCATGCGTTTTTTTTTCACTTCCTTAATTATTCTTTTATTGACAATAAAACTTAGGTCATATAACTATAATAAAGATTACTAATTGTTACGTCATAAATTATTGACCAAAGCTTGTAATCTTGTTGATGTTTTGTAATAACCCCTTACTATTAAAAGGAGGCTTTTGAAAGCAATAGAAGTGTCCACTTCAACACAAAACAATTATCTAAAAACTAGTCACGTCGGCTGCTTATCGTTTCTTCAGTCTTCTTTTCGCTAAAAAAGCGAACAAATCACAAAATGTTTGAATGTTTAAATCAACAGCTCACAATTTTATTAGGAAAAATGAAGAAACACCGCATTGGGAGAGTCGATTGCCTTCATTCTTCGGATCAGACGACATTTAGGTATTCCTCTCCTTGAGTGTGAACATGTTTATCGGGGTCCTTTAAGGGTTGCTTAACCTTTTGGACCCCACAAAAAAATTAAGAACGACACCCAAAAGCTCTTATCTAAAGACCACTTCTTACACTGTTCGCGGGCCCAACAGACACGTGGCATCCCTTGGTTGGTGGATTTTTAATTTTTTTAATATTTATTTTTTAATCGGGAAAAAATAAAAAAAAATAATAATTTAAGCACCATTCATTGATAATGATGGTCTAAGCTAGCTAAATCAAAAGCTTATCGTATAGTGAGAAACATGATGGTGAAGATAAACCACTAACGATAATGAATTGAAAATCACATCTATCTACTTTTGTGCCTAAGTATTGATGGAGGATTTCCGTGTGTTTTGAGTTAAAACTTAGGTTATTTAACTAGCAATTAGTTTAAAATTATTTTTCTTACTATATTTCCCTCATTAATTTCTACTCAGCATAGAAACCTAAGAGCATATTCATCAAAGGAGACTAAATGAAGATTGCTTAAGAGTATTTAATTAGTATTTATGTGTATTTGTACAAAAAAAATACATAAGCCTTCTTAAATGTTTAATTAAAATTTGTCCTCCATCAAGGGAGACTAAAAAAGAGGTGCTTAAAATTTTTTAAAACTCAAAACATTATATTAAACTTCGTCGACGAGCAACGCCTTGTGAGTGAACTCGCCGAAGAAGGTTGGGTCGATTAATCCGCAAAAAGAAGGTTGAAATCGACAAAACCAACGAGAATTATGATAAAAAGGAAACACCTTTCCACTAATTACTTGATCAATTACAAGCCCAAGGATGCAAATAATCGAAAGAGAGCTCACGAGTTTGCGGAAAGTTATTCTAAAGCGAGGTTCAGGATTCAACGAATCGGAGGCGTCGTGCTTCTTCATGGAAGACGCGGAGGAGAAGCCTCGTTTGTTGTCGGAAGACGGATTCAAAGCATCCATCTTAAAATCTGAACCACCGTTAGAGATTCCATTCAAGGAATCAATCGATTTCGAGAACAAATATTGTGTGAACGGAGAAGAATGAGAGAAAGAGATGAAATAGATTTTACGCAGAAGAAGGGAGAAAGAGAAGGAGAGAGAGAGTGTTTTTTTGTTTTTTAATTCTGGTCAATCCAAGGATGACACGTAAGGGTATTAAAGAGGTGATTAAAATGTTTATTTAAGCTTTGGTAATTTCAATTATCATTTATTTTGATTTATTTTAATTATCAAATACACAAACAAAATACATTTTGTTTATCATCTTGCAGGATTGCTGGATTGTCAAAATCAGATAAAAAGGGGAGATTGAAGATGTAGTTGGATTCAGATGGCTGAGGATCATCAGAAGGCTAAGGAGTCAACAAACAGCTGAGGGAAGCTCAGAGGATCTCAGACTTGAAGCAGCAAAAGAAAACAAGCTGCAACAAGAAGATTGCCTTATTTGGAGAAGAATTGGTGAACAATGGAGGAAGATTCGTTATAGGAGATAGCGAATCAAGGGAATATTTCCTAAGAGAAAAATAAGGAAATATTCCCGATTTGATGGAGATATGTTGACTGAGAGTTTCCACACTTTCAATTTGATTTGGAATCTCAAATATTTGGTGATATAAACGAACGATGGATTGATAGTTGTGGTATTTTGTTAATTTTTTGTTTTTTTTTAATTTATATTTTTGTTTCATTAATAATCTTATTTGTTTACCTATCTTATAACATATTTCCTTTGTAAGAAGTCAACGCCTTTTTCATGCATTTATTTTGTATGATTTTTTATTTTAGGTTTTCTCTATATTAGGGTCATATATTTTAATGGTTGCTGCCTCTAATTAATATATTTCGGCCGATGTTGCTCCTAAGTATTGAACCTCTAGGGGCTATCGATTGCAAATTTGTCGATCATGTTATTAAAACTAGCTTTGTTTAGGGTACTAAATTTGGTCACAAAGTTTATGTTCCACAAGAAGAACAAAAACTAAAGAAATTTATAACTTATAATTATTTGAATATTTACAAAATTTTATTTTGATTATCTCTTTTATTTTTCAATGATTTATATTATAATGTAATAATTATTAATTTAATAATTTTGAAATTTGATTAACATTATTTTTCTTATTTCTCATTGGTTTACATTATAATGTAATAAAGAATTAAAAAAAAAACAATGTCAATTTTATTGTGATTTTCAATTAAGTTATTATTCAAATAATAACTTAAATTCACGATGAACACCCACAATATACAAATAATTTAATAATCTTTTCATTGCTTTTATATTTTCCTATCTTGAGGTTTATATCAATTTATGCATTACAAGGAAATTGACATTTAATTTGAATCATCAATATATTAGGCAATCGTTGAAGAAAAATATTGTTTTCATTGTTTTATCATTTGAATTTATTTGAAAATGTCAAACAAAATATTGATTATGAAATATTGTTCAAAAAATACTTACGGATCAAATCAACTAGTTTAACTATTATACATACATTATAAATAACTATTCTAAGAGGAATTCACAAAACTACACTATTTCAACCCTTCATTCACAAAACTACATCTAATTTAAATTTTTTACATATTTACATCATTTCAAAATTTTAAAAGTTTGATTTACCCTTTAAAAAATTACCAAAATTAAAATATTTTCATTTGAGTTCGCTAATTAATGTTTAAGGTATAGTATTAAAGGGATAAAATTGTGTGGGTAAGGTTTATTTGGATTTAATTTTGAGTGTTTAAGTGTAGTATTGTGAAGTATTTTTAAAATGGTGTAGTTTTGTGAAATGTAATTCAAATATTATAGTTTTGTAATTCTCTCCTATTCTAAATAGTTTTCTTACTTGTATTTAAAAAAACTTTTATAACTTGAAAAACTAAAAGGTAACATACAAAATTATAATAAGGCCACTTTTTTGTTAACTGTATTAAGAAGAGCTGTGTTTTGTTCTCTGTGTTTTGTTCTCTTCTCTCTCTCTCACACGCAAATAATGGCTCATCTTTTTAGAGAGCTGTCTCTCGGTCACTCTAAGAGAGATACAACTCCGTCACCGTCAACGACTTTCCGTTCATCTTCATTAGCCACCGTTATACCTTCCGATCTACCTCCGTCTCCATTCGGCCAACTCATCGTCCAGCTTTCAGATTCCGATCTCCGCGCAATCGCCTACGAGATCTTCGTCGCCTCATGCCGTAGCTCCACCGGTAAGCCTCTCTCTTCAGCGATTTCTTCAGTCTCCGTTACAAATCCTGATTCTCCAATCAACGGCGGCGGAGGCGGCGGCGGCGGTTCGCCTGCTTCGCCAGCAATCCAGCGATCTCTAACCGCGACCGCCGCGAGTAAGATGAAGAAAGCCTTGGGTATGAAATCTTTGTCGTCGCTATCGCCTGGATCTACCACGAGTCCTGGTTCGGGTTCTGGTTCGGCTTCAGGTTCGGGTGGTAAACCGAACCGTCCGGCTACTGTCGGTGACCTAATGCGGATCCAAATGAGAGTATCAGAGATAGCCGATTCTCGAGTTCGTCGAGCTTTCCTTAGAATCGCGGCTAGTCAGGTTTAGCTTAATTTTGCACTATCATCTATGGATCTCTGTGATCCAATTTTTGTTGAATCTTGGTTTTGACATGTACTTGGTCAAAACTCTTTACTTTACATTATTGTGAGATCTACTTTGTTTGATTTTTTTAATTTTATTTAATGAACAATATTTTTAGTTTAATATAAGTTTATTACATGATTCTAGATGCATTAACTTATATAGATCCTTTAATTGTTTGAATTTTGGTATGAATATAATAATCTCTGTGTGAATTTCTCTTCTTTTAGAAGGTTAGTTGGTATGAATGTTCTTGTCTTAAATGAGTTTTTGTAATTCATGATCTTTTGATGTAAGTTCATTAACTTGTAATTGTAGTATGAAGATCCTTGAATGTTTATATATGATATGAGTATAATAATGTGTGTGTGAATTTTTCCTCTTTTAGAAGACTACTTGCTATGAATGTTCTGGTCTTAATGGGTTTTCTGTTTTTTTTTAACTTTCTCAGGTAGGAAGGAAGATTGAAACAGTGGTTCTTCCTTTAGAATTATTACAGCAGCTAAAGTCTTCCGATTTTACGGATCAGCAAGAATATGATGCTTGGCTTAAGAGATCATTAAAAGTTCTTGAGGCAGGTCTTCTTTTGCACCCACGGGTACCACTCGATAAGACGAATTCTTCTCAACGGTTACGACAGATAATTCACGCCGCTCTAGACCGGCCTTTGGAGACAGGTAGGAACAACGAGCAAATGCAAAGTCTTCGATCTGCGGTTATGTCTCTTGCCACAAGATCTGATGGGTCTTTCTCTGATTCCTGCCATTGGGCTGATGGATCTCCATTTAATCTCAGGCTCTATGAACTTCTTTTAGAAGCATGCTTTGAATCTAAAGACGGGTCCTCCATGGTTGAGGAAGTTGACGAACTCATGGAACACATAAAGAAAACATGGGTGATTCTCGGAATCAACCAAATGCTTCACAACCTCTGTTTCACATGGCTTTTGTTTTCTCGCTATGTTGTAACCGGGCAAGTCGAGATGGACTTGCTCTACGCTTGTGATTCTCAACTTGTGGAAGTTGCTAAAGATGCAAAGACAACAAAGGATCCTGAGTACTCTCAAGTTTTAAGTGCTACGCTAAGTGCTATATTAGGATGGGCAGAGAAAAGGCTTCTTGCTTACCATGACACTTTTGACCGAAGTAATGTTGGTACCATGGAAGGTATTGTTTCTTTGGGTGTATCAGCAGCCAAGATATTAGTTGAAGATATATCTAACGAGTATCGTAGAAGAAGAAAAGGAGAAGTTGATGTAGCTCGTACCAGGATCGAGACATATATCAGGTCATCGCTACGAACTGCTTTCGCTCAGGCAAGTGTCTCCATTGTTCACAACCGTTTTTGTTTTAATAATTTTATGATAATAAAAACGAGAAAACACCCAAATAAATCCTCAACTCTTCGTAAAACTCCATTTAAAACACAATTTATCACAAAGACCATTTAAACCCCAACAAATTTTGACTTCCATAATTAAACACATACTTTATTTGACTAAACATATTTAGACAACCCTTTAACTCGACTAACAGACACAATTAACCCCGTTAACTATCGTTTAACACATGTTTTATTTCTGAAGCGATGATTTCATAGTAAAAAAACCAAAAACCCCCAAATAAAAAGAACCCCAAATCTAAAAGATCCTAAATCTACATCGTTCTCTTTTTCTATTCATCTTCCTTTCTCTTCTTCATTCTATCTTTCTCTTTTTCTTTTTGGTTCGAGATCTCTTTGTCTTTGTGGTTTGATTTCTTTGTTTCTCTTTGGTGGATTCCATCTGTTGAAGAGATGAGAGGTGCTTCGAGTTAGAGAAAGAAGGAAACATAAAGTTCAAAGCTCATTTTTTGTTTTACAAACCAAAAACAGAATGTCAACACTAATAATGATAATGAAACAAAAACAAACAAACATAATCTTGTTCATCACCATCTACTTCGTTTTTGTTTCCATTCGATTTTTGTATAATCAAACTCATACTTGGAATTTTTTAGATAATTGACTTCTATGGTTTAGAAATGAATCGATTTGGGGGAAAAAGACACATGTTTGGGAATTTTTCTTTATTATGAAATGCGCCGTTTTGGAGTAAACGTCGGTATTAAACGGTGGTTAACAGAATTATTTATGTATGTTAGTCAAATTTACGGAGTGTTTAAATTGGTTTAGTCAAATAAAGTTTGTGTTTAATTATTGAAGTCAAAATTAGTTGGGTATAAAATGGTTTTCATGATAAGTTGTGTTTTAAATGGAGTTTTGCGAAGAATTGAGGATTTATTTGGGTGTTTTCTCTAATAAACACTAAAAAGTTGGGACTTTCACGAATATCCCATTAAATTACTGTATTTGTTTTTGTAGAGAATGGAGAAAGCAGATTCAAGCAGGAGAGCATCTAGGAACCAGAAGAATCCACTTCCTGTTCTCGCCATCCTCGCCAAAGACATTGGCGAGCTAGCTGTTCAAGAAAAGCGTATGTTCAGTCCGATATGGAAGAGATGGCATCCGTTTGCCGCAGGTGTTGCCGTGGCTACGCTCCATGTTTGTTACGGAAACGAAATCAAACAGTTCGTATCCGGAATCTCAGAGTTGACACCTGATGCTGTCCAGGTACTAAGAGCTGCAGATAAGCTGGAGAAGGATCTGGTGCAGATCGCAGTAGAGGATTCTGTGGACAGTGATGATGGTGGCAAAGCGATTATCCGTGAAATGCCTCCTTTCGAAGCAGAGACCGTTATAGCTAATTTAGTCAAAGAGTGGATCAAAGCAAGGATAGACAGACTTAAAGAATGGGTTGACAGGAATTTACAACAAGAGGTTAGTAACTATAGTCATTAATTCTCATTTTGTATATAGTTATTACGGAGATTCCCAAAAATACCATCAAAAGTTTTTTTGTGAAGTACCACTTTCCCTTTTGCCCAAAAATACCACAAAACATAAATTAGATGATGCTTCATCTAACAGTAAATATTGAACCCATATGTAGAGAATTAATTCAAAAGTGTTAAAACTTGTTTTTTGTAATTGTGGTATTTGTGGCTAAAAAAATTTTAGTGTTGTTTTTGGCTCAAGAAACCGTATGATGATATTTTAGGTCTAGATATTTTTTTGAAGGTAATTTAAAGAACTTATCTTTTAATACTTTTCAAAGTTTTAACGGCAAATGATAATCTTTTAAAAGGTATGGAATCCGGTGGAGAACACAGATGGATATGCACAATCTGCGGCAGAAGTGTTGAGGATTACAGACGAAACTTTGGATGCGTTTTTTCAGCTTCCCATACCAATGCATCCTTCTGTCTTACCTGATCTTATCATCGGTTTAGACAAATATCTTCAATACTATGTCTCTAAGGCCAAATCTGGTTGTGGTAAGTTTCCATATAATTCATTACAATATTTATTATTGAGAATACTCCTTAAATTGCCAACAAAAAGATTTTTTAAGCCAAAAAATACCACAAAAAACAAATTTGAACACTTTATTATTTATCTAATTCATTTGTGTTTACCATGTATTATCTTAGGGTTTAATTTTAATTCTGCTTTTGAGGGTTTAGAGTTTATTTTTGAAGGTTTTAAGCTACTATTCGAGTATATTTTATGCCGCACAAAATTTCAATGGTATTTTAGGAAAATAACTTGTGATGGTATTTTTGGACTAAAACCTTCATAAATGGTATTTTCTTACTAAAACGGTAAAATGGTATTTTTGTACTAAAACCTTAAAAATATGCATTTTTTTGGGAATGGACCTATTTTATTCCATCTCGTAAAAGCGCAAACATGGTCTTGAACTCTCATTTTCTCACATCTTATATATATTATCTTATCGATGATGCTTCAGGCTCTCGTGCTACGTACATGCCTACAATGCCTGCACTCACTCGATGTACAACGGGATCCAAATTCCAAGGTGTCTGGAAGAAGAAAGAAAAGGCGGCACCTACGACCGTCTCTCAGAAGAGAAACTCGCATTCTTCTATTGCGAACGGAGATAATTCCTTTGGTGTCACTCAGATTTGTGTCAGAATAAACAGCTTACACAAAATTCGCAGCGAGCTCGACGTTGTGGAGAAGAGAGTCATTACACATTTGAGAAACTGTGAGTCGGCTCACACCGACGACTTCTCCAACGGGTTAGGTAAAAAATTCGAGCTCACACCAGCGGCTTGTATCGAAGGAGTTCAACAGCTTTCCGAGTCTTTAGCATACAAAGTCGTTTTCCATGACTTAAGCCACACGTTATGGGACGGGTTATACATCGGCGAGCTCTCTTCCTCTAGAATCGAGCCTTTCCTCAAGGAGCTCGAAAAGAATTTAACAGTCATAGCGGAGACCGTACACGAGAAAGTCCGTACACGTATCATAACCGATATAATGAGAGCTACTTTCGACGGTTTTTTACTTGTCCTACTCGCTGGTGGACCCTCGAGGGCTTTT
The DNA here is from genome assembly GCA_963556525.1 of Cochlearia excelsa. Lineage (NCBI taxonomy): Eukaryota > Viridiplantae > Streptophyta > Magnoliopsida > Brassicales > Brassicaceae > Cochlearia > Cochlearia excelsa. The sequence continues at coordinate 7,438,954 of OY748332.1, read as the reverse complement.
ACGGCACAAGACTCTCATGTAATGGAAGAAGATTTCAAATCTATGAAAGATTTGTTCTGGGCTAACGGAGACGGTCTAGCCATGGACCTGGTCGATAAATTCTCGACCACGGTCCGAGGCGTGCTTCCTCTGTTCAGTACTGACACAGACAGTTTAATTGAGAGGTTTAAAGGGACAACGCTCGAGGCTTACGGTTCATCGGCTAAGTCGAGGCTACCGTTGCCTCCAACGTCTGGACAGTGGAACGGTATGGAACCAAACACGCTATTACGCGTTTTGTGTTACCGTAACGACGAATCTGCGACAAGGTTCCTTAAGAAGACATATAATCTGCCGAAGAAGCTCTAAGTCTCAGACAAAGACTATTTATTGGTTACTTTTTAATAATTATAACCTCACAAGATGAAGAGTGTATTTGTGTGTGCCACTTGCAAGGAGCATCCGAGATTTGTATAGTGAGTTTTTAAAAATTATATTTGTTTTTACGATTTATTTAATACATCACTGTACGTATTGCTTTATATTATTTGTTGTTATTATTTTTGAAGAAAAAATCATAACTTATTCCATATAAATTTCTTATATAGTAAATGACAAATAGTTTTTTTTGCATACGTGTCATGTCAAGAGGAAATTAAGAATTTTTTATCTTTTATTAATATAATATTTTTTTAAGTTTATGATTATCTCTTTTATTTTTTAATAGTTTATATCATCACATATTATTTATGAAATTCACAAAACTATACCATTTTATTCCTTCCTTTACAAAACTATACCTAATTCAATTTTTTCTCATATTTACACCCTTTTAAAATTTTAAAAGGTTGATTTACCCTTTCAAAATTTACCAAAATTAAAAATTTTCATTTGGGTTCGCTAACTAGTGTTTAGGGTTTAGTGAAAATGGGGTAGAATTGTGTGGGTAGGCTAAATTAGGGTTTACTTTTTAGTGCTTAAGTGTAGTTTTGTGAAAAAAAAATTAAAAGGTGTAGTTTTCTGAAATGTAATTCAAAAAGTGTAGTTTTGTAATTCCCCCATTATTTATTAATTCAAAAGGTGTAGTTTTGTAATTCCCCCATCATTTAGTTTGGTGTTGTGAAAATAAAAAAAGCACGACAACGACGTTTGTTTTACGGAAAGGGTAACTTCTCCTTATTTGTTTCTTTTTCATGTTCTTTGACTATAAACAAACAGATTTAAAGGGGAAAACCTTTACTTTTTCGGACTTAAAAAACCACACAAATCGTGGTCTTCCTCTTAAATTATTTTTTTTTCATTTAAACCACTCAATATTGTTTTGTCTGCTTTAATTTCTTTTAAACTTGGAAAATTTTTCCTTTTAAACAATATTTTTCGTCTGCTAAAATCCCTTTTTACGAAAATCACTTCGACGACAAGGTCGTCTTCAATTTTACTTTTTAGCTTTCAGTAATTTTGTGGAGAAAATTATGTGTGTTTTTAAAAGTTCTCAAACTGTGGAAAACCCTACTTGTGGACAACCCAATTTGTGGACAACCCAAATCGTGGACAATATGTGTATTTGGTTATTTTAAAAATTATTACGCTTTTTTGCAGTACAAGTCGTGGGCATCTCTAATGTTGTTGTTCACGGTTTAATTTTTTACAATTTTTTATTTATCCACGAATTCTATTTGTTACTGAATATCATTCCCAATTCGTGGACAACCCATTTTGTGGACAACTTCATATACTTTAAGAAATTGTTACGCATTTTGCATGGACAAGCCCTGGACATCTTTACAAGTCCGTCTTTGTCCACGCCTTGTGTTACTGAATATCTCTCAACCTTTGACTTCTCTAAGAAACACGAAAACGCACTCAATCTGGCTCATCGAGACTTGTCTGACAAATTGAAGACTGTAAACAACAATTATAGTGGATAAGTTTATGTTTATCTTCTCGTGATGTTGTTTCCAGCTCCTTTATGTGGACAAGTTTTCGTTTTACATACACTATCATCCATGAACAACATCATATACTTTAAACATTGATTTCAACCCCTTTATGTGGACAACTTTCGGAATTTATACAGTTATTGTTTTTGTCCATAAGTACATTATCATCTTAGAACAACACCATATACTTTAAACATTGATTTCAGCCCCTTTATGTGAACAAGTTTCGGTTTTATACAGTTATGATTTTGTCCATACGTACACTATCATCTGAGAACAACTTCATATAATTTAAACATTGTTTCCAGCCCTTTTATGTGGATAAGTTTCAGATTTATACAGTTATTTTTTGTCCATACGTCCAATATCAATATGAGAACAACATCATATACTTTAAACATTGTGCAGATATTTAATATCCAAAGGAGACCCATTATCACCAAAAATCTTCTACAATTAAAATAATTAAAAGAAAACATATTAGTCAACTCTCATTAATAACACTTTAATCGACATTTAATACAACCCTCCCGCCACTTGTTCTCAGTCAAACTCCAGGGGTATTTTTGGCATTTAGTGACTAAAAAGTCAACAATGTGACATTCTGGATAATTATTTTTTTATGGCATTCACCATAATATATGTTTCCCATTGTGGCATTTTTGATAATTTTCCCTTTAATATTTCGAAATTTCAATTATATATTCTAAAATTAAGGAATTTTTATATTTTTTATTAATATATTATTTTGTTAGTCCTTTATGATTATCCCATTTATTTTTAAAGGTTTATATCATCATATATTATTATTAATTTGATATTTCGAAATTTCAATTATATTTCCTAAAATTAAGCATTTTTTTTTTATTTTTTATTAATTTAATATTTTTGTTTATGATTATCCCTTTTATTTTTGAGTTTTTGTCTTATATAGTAAATGACAAAAAATTGCCTATGTGTCACATGGAGAGAGTTTGTAGGAAATTAAATTTTATTTTTTATTAATATAATAATTTTTTTGAAGTTTATGATTATCTCTTTTATTTTTTAATAGTTTATATCATCACATATTATTTATTAATTCAATATTTTGAAATTCAATTATATTTCCTAGAATTTATTAATTTAATATTTGTGAATTTCAATTATATATTTAAAATTAAGGAATTTATATATTTTTATTAATTTATTATTTAAATATTTTTTATGGTTATTCCTTTTATTTTTAATGTTTTATATCATCATATATTATTATTAATTTGATATTTCAAAATTTTAATTATATTTCCTAAAATTAAGGAACTTTTTGATTTTTTTATTAATTTAAATTTTTTGTTTATGGTTATCCCTTTTATTTTTGAATTTTAATTTGATATTTCGAAATTTTGGGAATTTTAATTTATATAATAATTTAATATAATTTATTATTATTATAAATGGTACTACATGCAACTTCATCTGATTTTGTTTACATTCGTTATGATTCAACTTGATCCTTAACTTTTTAATATTTATGTAAATATTATAAACTTAACTTCGTTTAAAATGTTAGATAAATATTGATTTATTGTTATAAATATGTCAATCTAAAACTTTTTATACCACATCATACAAGTTTAGGGGGTGTTATTCAATCATGAATTTTAATGGATTTTAAATCATAGTACAATCTCTTGTTATTCAATAGTTGATTTCAATTACTCTTTTAAAATCTAGTGTTATTGGTTCTTGTATTTAAAATATCATTCATTAAAAGAGTTTGAATATAGTGTTATTGGTTCTTATATTTTCAAAATCATTCATTAAAAGAGTTTAAATCTAGTGTTATTGGCTATTGTATTTTCAAAATCTACATTAAAAGAGTTTAAACTATGTTGTTATTCAATTAAAGATTTTAAATGACAAACTAAAATCTTGTGTTATTCATGTTTGATAGATTTTCGTTTAAAATGAATCATGAGAGAGTTTTAAGTCATTTTGATTCTTATTTTATGTGTAAAATGATAACAAACAAATCCAACCTTATTTGCTCAGATTTTGAAAATACAAAATCAACCTTAAACATATATTATGAAAAAGCTTTTCTTAACATGAAAAAGCTTGATAACATGAAAGTACAAAATCAAGTCATAACTTTTTCATAATAGTTGTAGATATTTAAATCAATTCCAATTACTCCTAAATTCATATATTTATGATATATTGATAAACTAAATAAAAATGTTCATATCATAAAAAATTTCATGTCTGTCTTCTTCGTCCATCATTCTTCCTCGCATTTTCTCTTCTTATGGTATCAATATTTTCTCTTTTCTTATTATTAGTATCAATATTTTCTCTTCTTATTAGTATTTCATTTTTTATGTTTAGTTTAATGTTGTTTCATGATTTTGTATTTACGTATAACATTTTTTATGTTTATCAGTTTTCTTCACAACTAGCCAATTCACATATTTACATGTACGAGAAATGAAATATTAAAGAGTTCAAATATATTGTGAAATCATGTTTTATTTTAAATGAAATCATGTTTATTTTCAAATCAATCATGATGGTTTTAAAATCAATCTAATAAATCTATTGGAGTTGTTTTAAATATCTACAATCATTATAAGTAAATCAATCTAAAATCAATAGTAAATCATTTAAAATTCATTAGATTTTAAAAAATCTTATGAAATCTAAATCTATTGGAGTTGATTTAAATATCTACAACCAATAACACCCCCTTATACTTTTCGTAATTCAAAGCCATTATAATTATTAACATCTTTATCAATGAGTTTTTTTGAATTATTATAAAATTGTTTTTGTTGAATATGTTTTATTGTTTATTAACCAAATTAGTTTGTGAGCATATACCTTTCACTTTTCTTTAAGTACCAAACTTATTATTTTGTAGAAGAGAATATGTAACAAACATATGCTTTGGTAGCATACAAACTTACATTTGTAACAATTTTTCAATTTAAAATTTTATGTAAAATCTCCTATCACTATTATAATTGTTTCTCAAAAGCGAAAAACTATAAAAATAAAACAAATTTTGTATTTTAAATCATATACGTCTACCATAAAACACAAAGCCACATTTTGAAGTTTGTTATTTTTCATGTTTTCATTTTTTATGGATAATTTATAACATTTTTATTTTGGTTTTACATAATCGTGATCTTAACGTATGATTTGAATTATCATTAATGTACCATTTGAATTCATTTTAAAATATCACTAGATGAGGATCCGCACATACGTGCGGTTTTATATTTGTTGTAATTTTAATGTAATAAGATATGATTTTAAAATTATATATATAATTATTAGGTAAAAATATATAAAAATGTATACATCAATTTAATTAGATTTTATGTTTGTGGTCTATTGTTTCGTAGAATACATAAAATTTCTACATCGAGATAGATTATATGTTTGTAGTCTCTTGGATTATATGATTATATCTCTTAAACTATGTTTGAAATTGATGCGTTAAAACAATTGTTATGACTATTACCATTTGGTAACGTGAAAGATAGAAAGTGATGACAATCGAATTCAATAGGTTATATTAAAACGTTAATATTATTTTTTTTAAACTCAGGGTAATCCAAGTTTTTCTAATGGACTAAAAGTAAATACCTATATTCATGTGAGTGTCCAAATAATGTGACTTAGTTTCGCATAGTCGGATGATCGAAATTGAAACGTTAATATTCTTGTTAGATCTAACATATTTTCTTTATTTTGTTAAGTAAAAATTAGCTTGTCGAATAGACTAAAAAGACATTAGTCGAAGAGTTTGATGATCTTTTTTTAAAAATTGGAATATATACAATTAAATTTAATAAGGAAAATTCCATATTAATATACCAACTAAATTATTATTAGTTTTTTAATACACAAATTTTTCGATTGCCCAGAATAATACCAATAAAATAGTTGGTGTATTATTTTGGGCAATCGAAAAGTTGGTGTATTAAAAAGCTAATAATAATTTAGTTTGTGTATTAATATGGAATTTTCCAAATTTAATAACAAGATTAGATATGACATCATTTTGCAAAATTTTATATTAAAACTATTAAATTTCTAAAAATCGATTTGAAATATAAATTTTATGGAACTTATAGTTATATGGTTATATAGAAAATACTTTGAAGTATCAAAATATATTTCTTAATAATCAAACTAATGAAAGAAAAACTACCATGTTTAGTACAACATGACTATAATTTATGATAAAAGTTGAACAAAGATGAAAAGAAGACTTTCGTTCTCGGATAAAGGTAAGGGGCTTTCTATCTACACAGAACCTCCAAAGATCTGCAAAAGTAAAAGTTCCTCCTTTTGATATCTCTGAACTTATCAAAAGTCATGGACTAACACTTATTGGGAAGGTCACGAATCATAAGACTCAAAGAATCATGTCACTTATCCCCTTCTTCTCAGACCATTGGAAATGTGCATCTAGACCAATAGGAGCAGAGTTGGGCCAAGGACAATTCCAGTTCAACTTTGCCTCGGAGGAGGACCTCCAAAAAGTCTTGGATAACATACCTTACCATTTCGCCCACTGGATGATTATCCTACAAAGATGGGAACCTACAACTTCTTCAACTTTCCCATCTCTGGTCGGAGACTACTCTTCTCAGCATTGCTGAAGATATTGCTCATTGTGAAGCAATGGACATCACACTACGTGCAGCTAGAATGAGAGTGCTTATTAATGGTCTTCTAGCTGGAGAAGCACTGCTCATAATGCATTAGGCTCAGTCATGAAGCCTTAAATTGTCTAGTTTCAAGGAGGTACAAAACGTAAGTCAGCAAATCATTAGTCACAAATCTCATATCGCGGAACGCGGACACCACAACCTGACCATATCCACATCCTCATCCTGGGAAAATGAGCACAAGATCCAGAGAGGCTAGGGTAATGCATGACCAAGGAAACAAGGTTACGACAGGCGTGTAAGGGAAGAAGGATCTCAAAGATACAAATTTGTTAGGAATCACAAGATGAAATATCCACCCAGAGAAAATCTTGATAAGAGGATTAGAGAAAGAGTGGACTCTGACCTCAGAGGTTCATATCATTCCCAACAGTATAGAAGACATCTCCCGCCTTTGGGAAGACCTTTTTCATCTTCTACCTCATCCCACTCAAGATGGGTGGAGAATGTTAATAGGGTGGTGTCACCACCAACCTCTAGATCTTGTGAACTTGATGAAAGAAGCCTAACCTTGGGTAAAAGTCCACTTGTCGTGCCTGACCCTCCAGCAGAAAACCTTCCACAAGAGGCCCTCAACCTCAAGGAAGTTATGGGAGACCTAAGAGATGTAATGACCTAGTATGCAAACTGTGATGAACCTTCTGAAAGTGCTGCCAGAAGAGAGAGAACAATATTAGGTGAGGAACGAGGACAATTTGAAGAAACAACAACTCAAATGGTCAAAGCTTCCATGGAGAACCATCAAGGAATAACCCTCCTGAGATACTAGACACAGTCATGGTACCAGCTTCTCAAAGACTAGGACCACTCTTTGATGATCCAGAGGAATCTGCTTCAGACAGGCTACCAATCTCACAAAGGCTTGGACCATTTTATGACGATTCTCTTGAAACTACTTAACACCAGAAACATACCCCAAAGCGTAAACCAGGGAGACCTCCGGGAAAAAGAATCATAACTGCTACCATTAGCAAACTGGTTAGTCAAGGCCCACTGGTAAAGAAAAGAAGGATCTTAAAAACTCAACCTTCCCCAAGAAATCTGATCATTAGAGAGAATGAGCAAAGAGAAGAAACCTTGGGAGAATTTGTCCGCATGAAAACTATACATAAGCCGAACAGGGGAGGATCTTCTATAGCAGGACCTTCAGGAGCTGCCAAAGAGAAGAAAAGCAAGGGATTGACGATAAAAAAGAAGGTGGATTTTGAAAATGTAAACAGTCAGATTGAGATTGAAAAGCTAAAGGAAGCATTGGAGGAGGCAATGGTAAGTCATTTCCCCAATGAAACTAACATTCAGAGTATCAATTGGAAACAGAGAAGTAGACAAGTCTGACTCAGCCTGGGAGATAAAAACACGGCTTATTTCCATGCTGCACTCGAATCAGAACTTGCTTAAATAATTTCTCTGTCCTAGAAGATGAAGAAGGGAATGTAGTGTTCTCTGGAGCAGAATTTGTAGGTGTCATAAGCAAATATTTCCAGAATATCTTCTCGACACAAGAGACAAATAGCATCAATACTTGAAAGACAGTTGATCAAGCCTTAAGACATGTCATACCAGAGGAGGTAAACCTTAACCTAACCAAAGAACCATCAGACTCATAAATCAAAGAAGAATTGTTCTCTATCCATCCAGATAAGGCACCTGGGCCTGATGGGTTTTCAGCTAGCTTCTTTCAGACAAATTGGGACATTGTAAGCCAAGATATTACGAAGGAAGTGAAAGGTTTCTTCTCATCCGGTGTTATGCCGAGAACCATCAAAGAAACTGTCATTAGATTGATACCAAAAGTAACAGGTCCTAAAAAAGTCTCTGATTACAAACCTATAGCCTTATGTAATGTCTACTATAAGGTTATCTCAAAAAATACTTGCACGCAGACTCCAACCTGTACTAGAAGACATCATATCTGAGAATCAGTCAGCCTTTGTTCCAAAGAGAGCAATTTCAGATAATGTTTTGATTACTCATGAAGTGCTACATTACCTTAAGACATCAAAGACTGAGAAACATTGCTACATGGCTGTTAAAACAGACATGAGCAAAGCATATAATAGACTGGAATGGGGCTTCATTAAAGCAGTGATGCATACGCTAGGTTTAAATGATAAATAGATTCAATGGATAATGAAATGCATAAAGACTGTTACATACTCCTTCATTGTCAATGGAGCAGCTAGAGAAGATGTTAAACCATCCAGAGGCATCAGGCAAGGAGATTCACTTTCACCGTATATATTCATTTTTTTGCAGTGAAGTGCTTTCGAGAATGTGCACCAGAGCTCAGGAAAAAGGAACCCTCAAAGGGGTCATAGTGGCTAGGAAGAGCCCTCGAATCAACCATCTCTTGTTTGTGGATGATACTATAATCTTTTGTAGAGCCACATAAAGTAGTGGGACAAAGCTCAAGAAAATCCTTGATGAGTATGCTGAAGTCTCAGGAAAAGTAATAAACTGCCAAAAATCATCCATAACCTTTTCAAGGAAAGTACCTCTCTGTCTGAAACAACAAGTAAAACATATACTCAATATTGATAAAGAAGATGGAGTGGGAAAATACTTGGGGCTACCAGAACACTTTGGAAGGAAGAAGAAAGATCTCTTCACCTCCATAGTGGACATAATAAGACAAAAAGTTGTGAACTGGTCCTCCAAATTGCTATTACTTAGGAGCATGCAAACTGATTCTGTTGAAGATTGTTATGTGTGCTATGCCTACCTACGCAATGTCTTGTTTCAAACTGCCCCAATCTCTATGTAAACGTATCCAATCTGCCTTGACCATATTCTGGTGGGACGCGTCGCCTGAAAAACAGAAAATGAGTTGGATATCATGGTCAAAGCTAACAAAACCAAAGGGCATGGGAGGTTTGGGATTTAGATACATCAACCTCTTCAATGATGATTTGTTGGCAAAAGTGAGCTGGAGATTACACAAAAATCCAAAGTGCTTGTTGGCTCGCACCCTTCTTGGTAAATATTGCCACCAAACTTCCTTTCTAGAAAGTGATGTCCCATCCTCTGCGTCAAATGGATGGAGAAGTATTGTTGCATGACGTGAACTGCTAAAAAAGAACTTAGGATGGGCTATTGGAGATGGAAGTTAGGCATGTAGGACCCTCTCTAGAGAATTTACTACATCTGAAAGTTGAAGACCTTATGAACCCGCACACCCTTGATTGAGATCATACCAAGATTGACCAAATCCTACCAAACTTCAAAGAGGAGATACTGGCAATCAAAACCAGCGTAATGGGAGGGACCGATAAGCTCATTTGGCTGCTTCAAGCTTCTGGTGATACCTTTAGCAATCCGATCTGCCTTGATCAACGCGCTTGCGCTGGATATCAGAAAGTTGGTCTGAAATCTCTATCATTTCTTATAATTTTTAATCGATTGTTTTTAATTTTATTCCTAGGGCCTCTAATGTTTTGGCTAATAGTCTAGCAAAACAGGCCTCTTAAGATCTTTTGTAAGCCCAATTTAATATTAATGAAGTTAAGTTTAGTTCAAAAAAAAATAATCTCTCCTTCTAAATTCAGTCATTTAAAAAAAAAAAATCAGTCATTTAGAAAAAAAAAATTCACGTCATTTTGTTGTGTTAATCATGATCATTGGTTACTCTCATAATATTATCAACTAGGGAAAAATCCGGGCGTTGCGCCGGTTAATGATATAAAACATGTATATATGTATAGAAATTTTGTTTGACAAAAAAAAAATGTATAGAAATTTTATTACCACAACATGAAAAACTTAATATTTGTGAGTAAAACTTTGGTAATTAAATTAAAATGACAAAACAACGATACAAAAATTAGGAAAATAAGTGGGTTTGCGAAGGCGAGTAACATTCTTTCCTTACTTCTCGAAATGTCGCTTAGTGTGACATGAAGTTCTGAATCGCAAGATACAACCGCATAATTCATATGATTTCGAAAGCATAATCTCTAAATTTCTATACTTGTGTTATATTCTCACACAAAGATAAAAATAAAAATAAAAGAATAGATAGAAAATATGTGTAGAATGGTATCTAAAAATGATGGATTTTTCTCCTTATATAGGAGATGATGCAATATATTTTGGTTTCACCATGTAGTCCATAACACCACCAATACTCACATTTAACATATAACTTAAAGTCAAACTTGGTGGTTACGCCGTTGAATAATAAAATCATTTATTAATTCAATTTAAGAAGAAGATTTTTATTTGACCAAAACTTAATTTTTTTTTATCATGAGAATTATTATATTCTTTGACCAATTTTAAATATTCATCCCATGAAAAATATATCACTTGACCAGAATAAATTATATATAATGATCAATTACATAAATATTTATTTTGCATCATTGGTTAAAAAATGATGGATTTTGCTGCTTAATTATATAGGAGATGATGCAACTCTTTGGTTTCACCACCAATACTCACATTTAACATATAATTTGATATCAAACTTGTTGGTTACACCATTGAAAAATAAAATCATTTATTAATTCAATTTAAGAAGAAAATTTTATTTGACCAAAACTTAATTCTTTTGATCATGAGAATTATTATTTTATTTGACCAATTTTAATTCTCCATCACATGAAAAATATTCCACTTGACCAAAATAAAATATATGTAATGATCGATTACATAAAGATTTATTTTGCATCGTTGGTTAAAAAATGCTGGATTTTGCTACTTATATAGGAGATGATGCAAGACTATTTTGTTTCACCATATAGTATATAACACCACTAAGACTCACATTTAACATATAACTAGGTTTGTACCCGGGTGTCCCACCCGGGAGTAATATTTATTAAAAAATAAATCTTATTTATTATAAAATTTTGATAACTAATTTCTAATTTATTATAAAAAATAAAATCTTTTTTATTTAAGTATAATTTAATTAGATAATTTAGTTATTGTATTGAAGATCCGATATGAGATTATTTTAAATCCGATAATTTAGGAATCATATATGTATGTTTTGATATTACGAATATAACTTTTTATATCTTACAAATTATGTATGATATTTTCCGACCCGTCGCAAAGTTACACATATATTTTCTATAGAAAAATAATTTGATTTTATCTCATAACAATTTTTATTTTTGTATCAAATTTGATTTGTGATCTTTATTGACCGCTACGTAAATTAAAATATGTGGAGATAATCTTTAATCAAATTAGATACTAAAATCTAAAAATCATGGATACATTTAAATCTAAAATTAGACCCGCAAGTAACATTTATTTTACTTTTTTAAAAGTAATATATGCATTTAAACTCTTATTAACTTAAAAACTTTTAAAAGAACTTTAAATATATTTTTAATATTCTATGATTTTCATAAAGTTGAATTATTCATAATATTTTAATTTTTCATAATGTTACTTATTAAATAGGAATATTTTTTTATATTCATTTTTTGTTTTTTACCTTTAATCCTATTAAATAGGAATAGTTTTTGATATTTATTTGTATTTTATTTATTAATTTCGTTTTTAGTTTTATAATTATTTTTGATACTTATTTTCTAAGTTCCTATTTAATAGGAATAACTTTTGTTTTGTTTTTTTTAATCTAAATTACCTTATACTAAAATTAATTAGGAATAGTTTTTGATATTTATTTGTATTTTATTTATTAATTTCGTTTTTAGTTTTATAATTATTTTTGATACTTATTTTCTAAGTTCCTATTTAATAGGAATAACTTTTGTTTTGTTTTTTTTTAATCTAAATTACCTTATACTAAAATTTATACAATGACATTTACATATAAATAAAAAAAACTTTGAAGGGTTTCTCAAATTTTGTCCTTCCCATTTAATAGTATAGATTTTATGTCAAACTTGGTGGTTACACAATTGAATGATAAAATCATTTATTAATTCAATTTAAGAAGAATATTTTCATATGACCAAAATTTAATTATTTTTACCATGAGAATTATTATTTTCTTTGACCAATTTTAATTCTACATCACATGAAAAGTATATCACTTGACAAAATTAAAATATATGTAATGATCAGTTACATAAATATTTATTTTGCATCATTGGTTATTGAGTCATAGCTCAACATATTTTTCAAAACACAATGATATATTTACGGCTTAAAATAAAGAATAGGAAAAAACAATACATTATTTTTTTACCTATTATATATAATAAAACTATATTATATAGCACAAAATTATTACTAAATAACATTTTGATATTTTGATACGAAAAAGAATAAGTTTTGACAATTATAGTTGATTTTGACTTATGAGTAAAATTTATCATAATTGTAACATAAATTGATTGTATTTTATTTATAAGCTTAAAATGTTATTTTTGAATTATTTACCAAAAAGGATTCTTTGAATTAATTAAAAATGACTAAACACTAAGACAAATGTCAAAATTTTAGGTGGACACTTGTCACCATGAGAATGCAAGTTAAAAAAACTTCTTGTCATATTATATAAGATTTAGAATTTAAGAGTTGTCATATGAGTTTTTATGTTGTACTAGGAGATCACCCGAGCATGCACGATTCTTTTTGTATTCAAAAGATTAATTATATGTTCTGTTTGATTTTTTGAATTGAGGTTACACATATGATGTTTTGAAATATTTAAATTTTACAACATTTTCAACTAAAATCGTAGGAAAACATTTAAATGCGTATTTGAATAAGAAGATAAGTAATTTGTGCTAGATTTGGTTTGAAAATATTTTTCTTTCCGCCACACTTTCAATTAGATATGAATAATATTAAATAAACATATACATTCTCATCATTTGCGAGATGCGGTTAAATGGAGACTCTATTTGATAGAATACACATTCTCATCATCATACTTTCAATCCGATAACAAAGTTCAATCAATCTCTCGATAGTTTAGCGCCGATAAAAAATTTTAAAAACTCTATCATGAAATTAATTCGATTTTAAAATAAAAAATACAAATATATATGTATGATAAGTCGAATAGTTTCAATGTAAGAAATTTGAGGGTCTTGTTTACGTTAATGTTGTATGAAGAACTTGGAAGGGAAAGTGTCATTCACCTATTTTAAATTCAATTTTGAGTAACTAAATGTATAAAACAATGATTACTACAATTATTTTCAATGATGTAAAAGAGAAAAACAATATAATTGGCTAGCAATTGTTCATTATTATCAATGAAAAATAATTTGAACTTTGTTTTTACTCTTACTGTAAGAGCATAAATAGTTACGATATAAATCAATATTTTGAAAGTAGAGGTTATAAATTACTATTTAAAAAATCATTAAATAATTTATGTTCCAAATTCTTTGGTTTGATATAATATTTATTTCAATATTTTAATTTTAATGTAGGATTAATAATTTTTCTTACTGTTTGTTTTTTATACTCCCTCTATTTCAAAATAAATGGTATTATAGCCTAAAAAATTTGTTACTAAATGGATGACATTTTCGGATTTCAATGCAAAATGAATTAATTTTTTTAAGCAATAGTATGTTTTATGATTTTTCTATTGGTTAATTTAATTATTTAATATAAAAAAATTAAATTCTTAATATATATATGCAAACATTCTAGAATATCATTTAATCTTAAATGAGGGAATAGTATGTAATGAGATATTTTTTGGTTTATGCATTTTAATGGGGGTTTGATTTATATGTAAAATATAAACTATTATTTTTGTATATTTAGTTTTTTGTTTTATTGATAATTTAATTAATTAATTGATGAGGTGATATGCTTATTTGTCAAGTCATGAGAACTCCCCTCATTTTTTATATATAGGATTAGTTAGTAATTAACTCAAACTTAATTTTTTTTTTTATCTATTAGACATATAATATACATACTTAGGGGTTGTTCGTTTGTCCATTTGTTATTTACATTCAAATGGTTCATTCAAATGATCATCTCAATGATTTATTTGAATGATGTTCGTTTTTTTCTCTTTTTTATTCAGATGATTCATTTAAATGAATCTTTGTTTGTCTTGTTTAAATCATATGCATTTTCATCTTCATCTACATGTTTATAATATGAAAATGACTAAAATACCCTTGACTTAATCTAGTCACATTTTAGTCTTTGTTTTATTTATATAAATTTTATTTTTTAATCAAATATATATTTAAAACTAAATAATTTTGATTAATATTTTTGACATTTATAAATTATCATTTTCATGAAATATATATTATTAATAATTTTATTAGGAAACCGTGAAATCGGGTTTTCAGAGAAAATCGTGAAATTATGGTTGTTTTGTTAACAACAACCATAATATCACGTTTTTAGCAAAAACAACGAAATCATGTTTTCAGAGAAAATCATGAAATCACTTTTTCGGCAAAACCCGTGAAATCAAGGTTTACAAACGAAATCGTCCGGACGAAAACCGCGAAATCGGATTTTCGGACGAAAACCGCGAAATCGGATTTCCGGACAAAAACTGCGAAAACACGTTTCAGGACGAAAACCGCGAAATCGCGTTTCCGGACGAAAACCGCGAAATCGCCTTTCCGGACGAAAACCGCGTAATCGCGTTTCCGGACGAAAACCCCGAAACCGGGTTTCCGGACGAAAATCGCGAAATCGGGTTTTTGGGCGAAAACTGCGAAATCGGGTTTCCGGACGAAATTCGCGAAATCAGGTTTCCGGTTGAAACCGAAAAATCGGGCTTCTAGACGAAACCGCAAAATCATGTTTCCGATTGAAACCGCAGAATCTTTTCTTTGGTCGAAGCCTGCGAAATCGGGTTTTCGGTAAAATCTGCAAAATCGCAATTTATGACAAAATCTGAAAATTTTGGTTTTTGAAAAGAAAACAAAATCGTGTTTTATGACACCATCCCAAAATGTGATTATTAATCTTAAAATCAATTTTTAGTGAATTTAGTTATTAATTTTTTATTATTATATTTTTATTTAAATGAGTGTATATTGGTCATTTGCAAGTTTTTAGTTGATCATTTGCAAGTTTTTAGTTGATCATTTGCAAATTTTTAGTTGATCATTTTCATTCAAATGATCCAATTTAGTCCATTTGAAAATTTAGCCTAAATTTTTAAAAACCATTCAAATGGTTCATTTGAATATTCAAATGATTCATTTTGATGGTGTCATTTTTGACAATAAACGAACGTCAATTTCCATCCTCATCTAAATGGATCATCCGAGTGAACAAACGAACGGGTCCTTACTAGGTAATGACCCCACACTATGCGCAAGGAGGTTATTCGAAAATAATTATTTACATTAAATTTTTTTTCTGGTTTTAAATAACGAACATAATTTATTTTAGATATATATTTATCTTGCTAAAAGTATAACTCTTTGTTTACGACAAATTATCCGAAATTTATATATATCAATATATTCATACATATATCGGTACCAATAGCACAATGAAATAATTAAATGTATTAAAGATTGTGATATTGGTTGAAATTTTCTGAAAATAATTGGAAAAACTTGAACGTTATAACATGTCTTATTTTATAAAATATTTTTTATCATCGTATAAAATAAAACGTAATATATTTCAGAATTACATAGTAACAATATTATTAAATTCAAACAAACTATGGTTTTGTATATTCCGGATATTTTTGTAATTTCGATGCAAAAAAGTTAAGTTATAAATTTTTAAAAAGTGGGTTAGTTTTCAAATAACATAAAATAATAATTAGTATTTTTAAAGTAGAAAAATGTATCTAAATAATAAAATTTGAATTATAAGTTGAATAATTGTTATTATTTGTAGATTATAATAATCGTTTAAAATAATAAAGAATGTCAAAAAGAATAATAATTCTAAAATATTAGTAATTGGGCTAAAGTGTTTTTGATTTTGGTCATTCAAAATGTGAAATGGTAAAGTAAAATCGTCGTTGTAGAGATTTAAGAAATTGGTAAAGAGAGGTTAGAACCGGTGAGGTTTGCCTAAATTGTGATTAAAGATAACACTTTTGGGTTGCCATTTTACATTGCTTAAAACGTTTTCGTTTGCAAAAAGATTCTCGAAAAGAAAGAATCTATATAATGTTATAATGCCATATGGTCTTAAAACCTAGAAGATATATACTGTATATGTTTTTCTTTTTAATATATATATATATATATATATATTAGACGACATCCGTTACAACTATTACTTGTTGCTACCATAATAAAATATATAAAGTGGTAACTACGAAATTGCATGTACGGTATTAAATTTCAGTACATTAGTTTGATAAATTGGTTTTGATAAATTAATTTAATTTGGATCTTTTATTTGTTTTTGGCGTCATTTGAAAAATATTGGGAGAATTACAAAACTACACCATTTAAATTACATTACACAAAACATAAACTCTACCCACACAATTCTACCCCCTTAATATTATACCCTAAACACTAATTTGCGAACCCAAATGAAAAAAATTGTTTTGATAATTTTTTAAAGGGTAAATCAAGCTTTTAAAATTTTGAAAAAATGTAAATATATGAAAAATTGAATTAGGTAGAGTTTTGTAAAAGAATTGAGGAAAGGGTGTAGTTTTGTGAATTCCTCTTAAAAATTAAGAGAAGAAACCGTTCCAAAAATGATAAGGAGAAGACTCTTGATAAAAAGGAACAATTACAAAAAATACACGGTAATTACAAAATTACACCATTTGAATTACATTTCGCAAAACTACACCATTTCAAAATAACTTCACAAAACTACATCTAAACACTAAAAATTAAACTCAAATAAGCCTTACCCATACAATCTTACCCCCTTAATATTATACCCTAAACATTAATTAGCGAACCCAAATGAAATAATTTTGATTTTGAAAATTTTTGTAAGGATAAATCAAGCTTTTAAAATTTTGAAAGGATGTAAATATGTGAAAAAATTGAATTAGGTAGAGTTTTGTAAATGAAGGGAAGAAAGTGCGTAGTTTTGTGAATTCCTCCAAAAAAATTATATTATAAAGATTGAATATTAAATATTATAATAATATTTATATTTATAGATTATATGGGAACTTTTGTTGGTTTATAAAGATATTAAAACTATCGAATAAATCAATTTATATTTTATATTAATCATTAATGTAAATAAAATATTAATTTAATTAATGACAATTAAGGTTAAACTAAAAATGATGAGGAATTCACAAAACTACACCCTTTCAACCCCACCTTCACAAAACTACACCTAATTTATTTTTTTCACAAAACTACACCCTTTCAAAATTTTAAAAGCTTGATTTATCCTTTTAAAAATTATCAAAATTAAAATATTTTCATTTGGGCTCGCTAATTAGTGTTTAGAGTATAGTATTAAGGGGGTAGGATTGTGTGGGTAAGGTTTATTTGGATTTAATTTTGAGTGTTTAGGTGTAGTTTTGTGAAGTATTTTTGAAATTGTGTAGTTTTGTGAAATGTAATTCAAATGGTGTAGTTTTGTGATTCTCTCAATGGTGATTACCCATAAATTCTATTATCACTTTTTGTTAAAGATTCAATTAGTCACTCCTGTGATATGATAAATATGTTTACAAGAGTTTAATATGAATTTGTAAGTTATAGTACTCTCTCCGTTTCAATTTAGTTGATGTTTAAAGTAACGACACACAAATTAAGAAAACTTATAAAATATCTATTTTAACATTATTATCTTTCCGAAAAAAAAAAAAAAAAAAACATTATTATCTTGTTTAGTCATCGTTAAATGAATTTTGACCACCTATTATCATAAGGGAAAAACAAGAAGCATATGTTAATTTTTGTATTGGTAAACGAGAACATCACTTATTTTGAAATAAAAAAAATTCTCTAAAACATCAACTAAATTGAAACCTAAATTGAAACGGAGGGAGTAGTTGATAAATCAACTCAAACATTTTTATTTGAAATCCATTACACAATTACACGTAGAATACGTGTGATTATGGTTGATGTTGGGGTGGAGATATGATGAACGTTACAAGCCACTTGTAAAGATTAAAAAGAATCAATGAAGAGAATCTACAACTATTTAATTTTTGCGTTTATGAAATTACATAACTGACATTTTCTCCGGTTAAAGTTTTCTTTATGTTAAAAAGAGAGAGAATCTGGACATAAAATAAGTTTGAAATTACTTGATGCAATAAGTTAAAATGTGAAGTGACAATATAGAAAGAAAAAAAAAGAATCTTTCTTTTTATTAATGTTGACACATTTGTCAGTACTTATTAGTTACATATTGGGAGTATAGTATAAGTACTAATGTTGAAATTTAATAAATACTTTTTCAGTTTTAAATGATAATTTGTCCGTTTATATTTAAAATTGGTAAATTTTGGAATAATTAAATTTAAAACGAATACATAAAGACAATAGGTTCAAGAATTTTGTGATTTGTTCAATATAACTAAAAGTTATAAAGGTTCATAATTAAATTATGTAAAATAATAATAAAAACTCCCAAAATAATATTTTGTACACTACAAGAGAAATTCACAAAACTATAGTTTTTCAAACCCTACTTCACAAAATTACACCTAATTCAAATTATTTTTAACTTTATACTTTTTAATTTTTAGATGGTTAACTTTTCTTTTAAAAATTTACCCAAATTAAATAAATTGATGTGGATTCACTATTTAGTGTTTATGATTTAATGCTAAATGGATATGAATTTATGTGCAGAGTTTATTTGAATTTAATATTTAACGTTTAAGTGTAGTTATGAAATAGACTTAAAAATGTGTAGTTTTGTGGTAAGAAAACATGATTTGATGTTGTCAAGGTCATTAGTTCAAACCACGTTGAGATGGGTATTATACCATGCCAATTTATACTTGAATTATTCTTAATTAAATATTTCCTACACGGAAAATCAAAATGTGGTTAATTTCTACTTTTTACTAAATTCCGTTAACTATGATGTTAACTCTTGCCACATACGATTCCACGTGTCTGACTAAAAATGAGGAAAAACGGCTGATTGATACATCAACTAGTGTCATTGTGCGAATTCCTACACGAACTTTTAGATCATGTCAATTTATACATAAACTACATTTAAATTTGAATTTTCTACATGAAAACACGAAACATGTCTAATTACTATTTGGACCGATATTACTAACTATTACGTTAGTCAAATCGTTAAGTTCGGATATTCGTATGAAACCACGTCGCGCAAAACGTTTTTTCGGAAAGCCCCAAGAGAGAACTACAACGTTTCAACAACGCTTCCCAGAATTGGTGCAATTTTCGAGCCCAAATTCGGTCGTTTAGACCCTTTTCTGAGTCGTTTTATCCAAACTACGATAACACAGACTCATTCTGATCAATTTACAAGGGGTAACATTGTCTGAATGATTCAAAAGAAATATAAAATAAAGTTTAGGCATTAGAAACAAAGTTGTTGTCTTGATTGAAGCCACAACGGTGGTTTAAATACTACACGACAAATGATATAAGGGATTATATAAGATACAATTACTAAATTTTGCGATCTTACCAACACTAATGCACCAAATACCATCAGAAACTACGCTGTTAAGCATGCTTGGGCGAAAGTGGTACTAGGATGAGTGACCTCTCGGGTAATCCTCGTGTTTCGCTTTCGTTTACTCGTTTTTGCTTTTTGCGTCGAAAAAACCTCGTATATTTGAAACGTCGTAACTTTTGCATCGTATGAAACTACGTCGCGCACATCGCCTTTTCAGAAAGCCCCAAGAGAGAGCGTCGACATGTCTATTGCGGTTCCCATGATTTGTGCAATTTTTAGCCCAAATTTGGTCGTTTAGACTAATTTCTCGATCGTTTTATCCAAACTACGATAACACTGACTCGTTTCGATCAATTTACAAAAGGTAACGTTATCCGAATGAATCAAAAAAAATATAAAATATAGAGTAGGCATTAGAAACAAGGTTGTTGTCTTGATTGGACCACATCGGTGATATAAATGTTACACGACAAATGACATAAGAGGATTAAGATATGAAAACTAACGGTTGCGACATAATTAAAAAGCATATTGATTTGTTTCTACAAATATGGATAAAACCATATTAAGTCTTGAATGGTTTGTATAGAGAAATTATCTAAGATGCGTATCATGTTAAGTGTAATTTTATATGAGACATATGATTAATATTTTTACATTGAAGACATTATCTATATGTTAGAATGATAAATCTTTAGTTTTAATATGTATGACTTCAGATCTTAACGATCTTAACGAGATCGATATCGACAATCTGTTGTAAAAATTCTCTTTCATGAAACTAAAAACGAAAGGTATTTAAAAATTAGGTTATTTTTAATGTTTTTGTTATATAATCACAAGATGAAAAACAAAAATTCAATACCATCTATCAAAATGAACAAAATATATACAAACCTAACTGTGCAATGGAAAAATCCAAAGAATATTATTTGTCGAACACGAAAATTCCATGATGATATGTTTTGATTTACAAAGTCATGAAATAAGATAATTTATCATACACGTAAAACTCATGATAATATGTTTTAACTCATGATAAGATGTGTTGCACCACATTTCCAAGATTTTATCTCATCCATCAACATGTCTTACGAAGTTACACACATATGGTAATATGTAATGATTTAATTCTTTTTATGAAATTGACATACCTTACTTAGCACGTGAGTCACAATAGTCTTATCGTGGTTTGCAATTGATTGTAGTTGTAAGAAGACATTATTATGTTTTTCGTCATTTTTGTAATGAAATATCTTTAAAAATTAGGTTTGTATGGTTTTTATTTCAAGAATCAAACATTGTTTAGAAAAGAAAGATTTTATGGAATTCTTTTATAATAAACATAAGAATATAAACCTAATCATAAAAGGAAAAAGCCCAAAATAAAATTATTTGTCGAACACGAAAAGCCCATGAAGATATGTTTTGGCTTAGAAAGCCTTGAAAGATTAGAAGATGTGTTGCGCCGTATTTCCAAGATCTTATGTAACGACCCCGACCCATACGTCCGTTATCTTTGAGAGTCTAACCTTCATTAATGTGATATTGTCGCTTTGGGCGCTAAGCCCCGCACGGTTTTGGTCTTGGTTTCCATCACAAAAGGCATCACATTAAATTAGGGTTAAACTCTCCCTTATATGTTAGATTTTCATTCTATAAATATCCGATGTGGGACGAATGTTACAATTCACCCCGACTCAAAGGTGTAACGTCCCCGTTGCGCACCAGGCTCCAGGGAATCGATCTTCTAGGACAGTACTAGAGTGGAAACCTGGCTCTGATACCACTTGTAACGACCCCAACCCGGGTGTCCGTTACCTCTGAGAGTCTAACCTTCATTAATGTGATATTGTCCGTTTTGGGCCCTAAGGCCAGCACGGTTTTGGTCTTGGTTTCCATCCCAAAAGGCCTCACATTTATATATTAGATTTCCATTTTCTAAATATCTGATGTGGGACGAATTTTACATCTTATTTTATCTATGAACATGTCTTCCATAGTTCCACGGATATGGTAATATGTAATGAATGTTTTCTCTTTATGCAATTGACAAATCTTACTTGCACATGAGTCGCAATAGTCTAATTGTAGTTTGCAATTGATTACCGTTGTCATAAGACAATATTATGTTTTATCAACATTTCTGTAAATGAAATATCTTTAGAAATTGTGTTCATCTAATGTTTCATTTAATAATCAAACTTTTTTTTTTGCTGTCAACATTTGGTCCACAAATGGTCGGTCCATTACCCATTATTACACTCTCGTAGGCGATGGGATTCGATCCCGGATGAGGTGATGTCATCTGCCTCATTTGGACTTATGTCTGCCACTAGGTCAATGCCACTTCCCCCATAATCAAACGTTTTTGAAGAAGAAGAAAATGATGGCATCCCTTTTTTTATTTTTTTTTTATTTTTTTTGTCAAAAATGATGGCATCCCTTATAATAAACAAAATAGTATAGACCTAATCGTAAAAGAAAAAAGCCCAAAATAAAATAATTTGTCGAACACGAGAAACCCATAATGATAAGTTTTGACTTAAAAAGCTTTCGAAAGAAAGAAAATGTATTGCAACACATTTCCAAAATCTTATTTGATCCATAGATATATCTTCTAGAGTTCCACACATATGGTTTATCTTTTCATACACATATAAAAGAACAATGAAAGTAGATATAGCGTTTCAAATAATCTAATAAGATATATTCTTAAGAGATCATAATCGCATATGTGATAAATTTTAGACTAATCATTTTTCTAGGTAAATCTTCTAAGTTTACGTGCGAAAAATCTTTAGGAACCAAAGTTAGAACCTCTATTTGGAGTTTTATGTTGAATACTAGCAACACGGTAATTGATTGTCGCATCAATAAATGTGAGGATGAAACCAACCAACCTGAATATGTTTCGTTGTTATCTTTAAAGCCAAATGAAGTTTATATGATAATGTCAGATAAGACCGATGCGACATTTTCCAGTTTAAAATTTAGATGAGATACATTTTTTGATAAGGGAAAAGCAGAAAAAGAAAGTTGTTGCATTTAACCCATATTAGTTTAGACCACGCAACCGTATGTGATGTCTTGACTTCCGGGATAAGAGAACTACTACAAAAAATACCAAGGAACCAGGTAGTTGACAGAAGGAAGAAACTGGTAGTTGACACTAGCTGACAGAATGAACAGTCTCCTCCTCGAGCAAACTTTCTTAGATGATAGATCTGACGCGTATAGAATATGGTTGATTGTAAGTTGCACATTTTGCATTCATAGTAGTTTTTATTTCCTTCGAATATTGATATCTTGCATATTTTACATGTTTTAGATCATTTTAATCTTTAGAACTAACTCGTATAGATCACATTTAGTAGCGTATAGGTTGCATTTGCATTTGTTTCGTGATTTTCAGGTTTGAGGAGCACGAGGACGGAAAAGAAGAAGAATTCAGGCGAAAAACGTCAAAAACAAACTGATATCAATATTCGAAGGAAATAAAAACTACTGGCTAAGAAGGTGGTAGACAACCGTATTTATTTTGCTTTTCTGAACAATTGTACCCCTCTATGGTTAACACCATTAGTGGAAATGGAGAAACAAAACTCTGTTACAATTATCTAGTTTGAATAAAGTTTTATTTGAGTTAAAAAAAAAAAAAAAAAAAACTGATATCGGTATGTTGTCGGATAATCTTTGCAAAAACACAAAACCCATTTTTCTTTTAAAACATAAACTAAGATAATTTCTCGTAAGTTTTAGTGTGTTAATTACACTCAATTCAGATTGACATCTTAAGCACTACATTAAGACATTCGAAATAACGAGACGAAAAATTCGTTTATCAACTATAAGAGTTGTCGGATATATATATGAAGGTGAAACCAACTCTATGTTTTTAGTATGAAATTGAACCGATAGTATCTACATAGAAAGGTTATTTAACCAAATGTGGATATTTCAAGTTTTATAACTAAAGGAAACATTAAAAAGATAATAGGTTGCCATATTGTGACCAATTATATTATCTCATCAAAAATGACATGTTCAAAAAGATTATCCGATTTACCAACAATTTGTTGGCTAGTAGTTTAGGTTCTCGACATGGATGAAACTTGACTGAAAACTTCTTAATATACCTAAAAACAAAAATATCTTTGATTATAAATCACAACTTTCGGAAACTTTATAAAATTTAAATGTTTTCTTTTTAAGATTAAATTAAAACAAATAAGAATATTAAGAACATTATCCACATTGGAAGATAAAAAGATATAATTAGTAATTAATATTCAAAAGATATGTGTCAATTCACTGATTGCCTATTGATTTTGAGTTAAAAATTTCTAATCTCGATATATATCATGACAATAGAATCTTAGACATGACTCGAAGTAAATTTGTTAGTCTTATCCACAGTAGTACAAGATGGAATAGCCAAAAAATCATTATCTCGATGAGACGTATTACGAACATTGTCCCGTAATTGAAATGCATAGAGATAATAAGTAATATATAAGGGAAATGATGAGTTCATTGATTGTCAATTAATTTTGAGTCGGAAGTTCATAACTTCGAAATTCTCTTTCATAACTAAACCATAAACAATAAATCTTGAGGCAGGTGAAAGTTTCAAATTAAGTGTTAAAATTATTAAAAATAATATCCACACCAAAAATACAAAGGGATTTAAGCCAATAGATAAAAGATATGAGTCAATCACCACATCATGATTAACAAACAAGCCCTTTCTATCTTATTAGTTAACCAAATCATTGTCAATTGCTTTTAAGTTAAAAATTCATACTTCTAACATGATATCAGAATCCGATCCAGTCTACCATAAATAGTTTGCCACTCTTACCTTAACCGTTCTAGATTAATAGTTAACGAGACTCATTATCTTGATATGCGTATTAGGGATAATATCTCACATCGGAAACACAAAAATATATAAGCTAATGTATAAGGGATATGATCAATCCACTTAATGTCAACTAGATACGGACCCGCACGTATGTGCGGTTTAATTATTTTGTAATTTCAAATAATAAGATATATTTGCAAATTTATATATTTAAAATTATTTGGTAAATAATATATTAAAAATATCGATTTTAATTATATGTTTGTGGTATATTGTGTCATAAAATAAATGAAAATATTGTAAATTTTATCATTTTCTTATGATGACGCCCCGAATTATATGTTAAATACTAGATAATAAATACCAATTCTATACTTAAAATTATAATTCTAAACCTAAAAAGGTGGTTTCATGTATTGTTGAATTTTCGGATCAAATATTGGTGGTTTTTTTGGATCACTTTTGACTGTTTTTTTTTGGCACAAAATTTTTTTTAGTAATATATGAAAAAGTATCAATAATTAATTAATTATAAAACCCTAGTTACCAAAGTACTCAAGATTTTGGCTAATTTATAAAAGTTCCAATTTAATGACATCTACACCCCCCAAAAAGTAAAAACGAAAAAACTATAAATTGAGAGGTTTTCACAAGGAAAAAAACACACATAAATTGAAAGCAAAAATTACATCCCTTTTAGAGAGCTAATGAAAGTACCATAAGGTTAAATCATTATAATAATAATAATAATAATAATAATAAATAAATTAAGAGCCTTCTTCTTCTTCTTCGATTCCTTCTCCAAAATCCCTCAAAAACAAATTCTCACCATTACATTCTCTCTCTCTCATAGATTCTTGATCGATTCTCTCTCTTCCGTTGATCTCCACTTCCATATCAAGATTCTAGAACCTTTCCATATCTAAGCAGAAATCGCTCCGATAACAGAACCTAATTGCTTTTTTTGAGAAGCTCGTGAGTGAAGAAACGACGCCGTTTTCGAAAAGAAGAAGATGGTTGGATTCGAAAGTGGTGGCCAAGCAGCTCCTTTGCCTGATGATAATGAAGGAAACACTCCTCCTCTTCCTGAAAAGGTTTCTTCTTTAACATTCTGATTTTATAAGACAAAAGGTTTCAACTTTTTTTTTTTTTGGGATGGTGTCTTTGCATTGTTATTTTAAGAGAGACAAAAAGGTTTCAAATTTTTGAGGGGGCATGTCTGATTCTTGCAATAGTTTTTAAGTATTGTTCTGATGTAAGTGAAATTGGGTTTATGCAGGTTCAAGTAGGTGGTTCACCAATGTACAAATTAGATAGAAAGCTAGGCAAAGGAGGTTTTGGACAAGTTTATGTTGGTAGAAAGATAGGCACAGCCCCTCCTAATGCTAGATTTGGCCCTGGTGCTATGGAGGTACTTTTTGTTTTTGTATATCCAAAATTTCACAAGCTTTTTTTCGGTTTTGTTGTGGTATTTGTGTAATTTTTTGTTGTCTACTAGGTAGCTTTGAAGTTGGAGCATGTAAGTAGCAAAGGATGTAGCCATGGACCACCGTACGAATGGCAAGTTTACAAGTGAGCCTCTATACGGTTTTTTTGGGTCTAATGAGATCTTGTGCTTTGTTGGTTTATTAACTAATCTATGTGTATGCTTTGTCTAGTGCACTTGGTGGCAGTCATGGTGTGCCACGAGTTCATTATAAAGGCCGGCAAGATGATTTTTACGTGATGGTATGTCGTCTTTAGTCTATATCCATGTTTGAACAATAGTACATTATGTTCATATCTACCCGCGGTATAACTAATATCAGTTTTTTCGGTACAGGTTATGGATATTCTTGGGCCTAGCTTATGGGATGTTTGGAATAGTACCGCTCATGCGTTAGTATTCTAAAAGATTTTGTTTAATTTTTCTCTAAGATAAGCTCTTGTGCTCACTTAGAAGCTTTGTTTGTTTATACATTCCAGGATGTCGCCAGAGATGGTTGCATGCATTGCGATTGAGGGAATTTCCATTTTAGAAAAGATTCATTCAAGGGGGTAACTTTTTCTTACTATTGACGCGGTGCTGTTTTACTGTCACTGAAACTCTCTCTTTCTTTAAGCAATGGTTCTGTTTTGTGGTAGATATGTGCATGGTGATGTTAAACCCGAGAATTTTCTGCTCGGGCCTCCGGGAACTCCTGAAGCGAAAAGACTTTTCCTTGTGGATCTCGGCTTAGGTATTACTTTTTCTTTGTAATAAGAATGAGCGTACTTTGTAGCGTCTTTGTGTTACTTATCGAATCTGTTGTTTTCTTGCAGCAATCAGATGGCGCGATAATACTACTGGACTACATGTTGAATATGACCAGCGTCCTGATGTTTTTAGGTAAAAAAGGATGTGAGATTGATTCTATTAGGGACTTCAATCTTTTTGTTACTTATTGATGTGTTGGCTTTTTACATTCTCAGGGGAACGGTACGTTATGCTAGCGTACATTCTCATCTCGGCAGAACTTGTAGTAGAAGGGATGATCTGGAGTCTCTTGCTTACACTCTTGTTTTCCTCCTTCGAGGCCGGCTTCCGTGGCAAGGATACCAGGCAAGGCCAGGGACAAGAAAGTTGTTGTTTTTCTTAATTTGTTTTAAGTGATTTAATTTGTTTTGTTTTTGTTGTTAGGGAGAGAATAAAGGTTTCCTTGTTTGCAAGAAGAAGATGGCTACTCCCCCAGAAACCCTTTGCTGCTTCTGCCCTCATCCGTTTCGTTCGTTTGTTGAATTTGTGGTCAATTTGAAGTTTGATGAGGAGCCTGACTATGCCAAATACATCTCTCTTTTCGATGGATTAGTCGGTTCTAACCCAAACATTAGGCCAATTAATACCGACGGTGCACAAAAGGTGATTAAGCCATCCCCTTGTTTCCTTAGGGTTCTGCTGTTTTATGTCCTATGAAAAATGCCTGAAGCTTGTTCGTATATTTGTCTTATGCGTGAAGCTCATACATCAAGTGGGTCAAAAGAGAGGGAGACTGACGATGGACGATGAGGACGAGCAACCGACAAAGAAACTCAGATTGGGAATGCCATCAACACAATGGATCAGCATTTACAGTGCTCACAGACCAATGAAGCAACGGTGCCCTCCATCTTCCATTATCCTTGTAACGTACCTTAGAATGAACATAGAACTAACATTGCCTTTTAATCTTTGTGCAGATACCATTACAACGTTGTTGATATAAGGCTTCCGCAGCACATTGAGAAAGGAAACGAGGACGGTTTGTTTATAAGCAGTGTGGCTTGTTGCTCGAATCTCTGGGCTGTGATAATGGATGCAGGAGTTGGCTGTGCAGCTCAAGTTTACCAGCTATCACCGCACTTTCTCCACAAGGTAAGCTTCACTCAATTTTTTCTTCGTCGTAGCCCCTCAAATTCTATTTCTGACATTCTTCAACTTGTAGGATTGGATTATGGATCAGTGGGAAAGTAATTTCTATATTACAGCAGTAGCAGGAGCGAACAATGGGAGCTCGTTTGTGGTTATGTCTAAAGGTAATGTTTTTGTTTGATTCCTTTTCAATGTAGGCTTGACCGTATTTTTTCTCTGTGTTACCTTATGTTTCAAAGCTTTTCATCGTTTATGTATACAGGGACACCGTATTTACAGCAATCCTACAAAGTCAGTGATTCTTTTCCTTTCAAGTGGATAAATAAAAAATGGAAGGAAGGGTTTTACGTTACGTCAATGGCTACTTCTGGAAGCAAATGGGGTATTGTAATGTCTCGCGGAGCCCCTTTTTCAGACCAGGTCTTGTCTAAGTTTACTCTTTTAACGTTTCGGGTTTTTTTTTTTTTTGCCTTTGGATAGAAAGCATGATTAATTCTGTTGTGATGATGGCAGGTTGTGGAGCTAGATTTTCTATACCCAAGTGAAGGTATACATCGCCGATGGGAAAACGGATACAGAATCACATCAGTTGCTGCTACATGGGACCAGGCTGCTTTTGTACTTAGTGTGCCGAGAAGGAAGCCTATGGATGAGACACAAGAGACTCTTAGAACATCTGCTTTTCCGAGTAACCATGTCAAGGTATGTTTTGCTTTGTCTTTTTTTTTATATTGTCATTGCATATCTTTATTTGTCTTGTTTCTGTATATAACTAAGTTGGTTGGTTTGGTTGGTGTTTTCTTATGCAGGATAAATGGAGCAAGAATCTTTATATTTCATCTATATGTTATGGTCGAACTGTTTCATAAAGCTAATCTCTCTAAGTTTTTCTTGTCAATTTGGTCTTTTAACAATGTATACATCAGCTAAGTGATAAAGAAGAAAGCTTTGTGGGATTAGGATAATATTTAGCTATAAGAATGAAATGAAATAATACCTAATAGTTCATTAAAATTGCCATGTATACATCTTCTACTTCAAAGTATTAAATCTTATTAGCCATGGTGTTTAATGTATGTGGCAATATAAATGGATGTTTATGGTATCTTATATTATTAATACAGAAAACGGAGAGTGAAAATTATTCTAAAATTACACGTGTCATCATCTGAGCATTTATGGTCCCATATTATTAAAAATTCATAAAAGCTCAAAACAAAAGGCCCAAAAAAGTCCAAATTTAACACAAAATGACTTAAATTGACATAATAAATGAATAATATTAAAAAATGTTGAAAAACCCATAAAATATAATATTAAAAAATTCATAAGAAATACAATTTTATAATTTCTAATAGATCTCTTAATATTTATATATTATATTCTATTACATTGAGTTCAGAATAATGATAAAACATATTGTTCATTTACAAATAACAATATTATTTTGTAAAATTGTATTTAACACCAAAATTCATGTCAAATGAAAAAACATGAACACACAATTTACCTGACTCATCGGTTGAACTACCAGTTCCCAAACTTTGAACAAAGAATTTTCGGATAAGTTTAGACATGAAAGAGTGATTAAACATTCCTAGAAAATATGTTTAAAATATTTTAAAAATTAATGAAAAACACAATTTTATAATTTTCCTAATGTTTGTATGTTATATTCTCGCACAAAAGAATGATAAAACATATTGTTCATTTATAAATAACAATATTATTTTGTAAAATTGTATTAAACATCAAAGTTCATGTCAAATGACAAAACTTGAGCAGAAAATTGACTCGAGCCCCGAAAATTCGGTGGTTTTATATATACGAGGTTTTAATAGTCCGATTTTATGACAAATAGAGACCGGATTGACATATTTTTCATTGTTAAACGAGTCATATCAAAGTTTCAAAACACTATGTAGTTATTGTTTTTTAATGATAAATAGTAAATTATACGTAAAGGTAAATATTCAACATCGAAATGGCAATGATAATCTTTTTTGATGATAAATATTAAAATAGTAATAGTAATAAATTTTTGTAAATAAAACATTATAAAAACCAAAATATAATATATTTTCTATATATACTTCAAATTTAAACTCTGCGTTAAACGCGGATCACATGAGATACAAATTCTTTTTATTTCATTTTATATTACACATTTTTTTACCAATAAATATTTTTTCTATTACGTAAATTTTATCCCGCGCTTGGCGCGGGTAAATTCCTAGTTCACTATTATTATAATAGTCTGCCTTTATAGAGTCTCTAACAAAGTTAACGCAATTGAGAATTGTTATTGGTATTGGGCATAGCAAGTCCAATGGTGTTTCTTAACGGGATCTTAGCATGTGGAGCCCACCTAAATAGTTAAGATCTGAATCTTATATTTCTTATTTAAGATCAGGATCTTAACTATTCATGCATACGTGGCGGCATAATTGGTCCGTTTTTATTTTTTATTTTTTTATTTTGTTTTAAATCATTGTTCACCCCACCTGAATAGTTAAGAAATTTTGTGGGTTTCTCTGTTGGAGATGGTCTAATTAAAATAAATGAAAATTACTACATCTCCCTAATTGAAAATCCCCCACATGCAAATTTTGAAATTTCTAAATGTGGGACATATGATTTGATTTTTATTGTTTGGATGGTTCTTTTTTTTCTGTAACAATATTGTATTGTCTATTTCACTTATAGTTTCGAGGTAAATATTTGTTTCAAGGTATATACTAAATATCTATTATATATATATATATATATATATATATATATATTAAATAATTATTTTTTTTGTCAAACTTTTTTTTTTATTAAATAATTATTATTTCATAAATACACGTAGTAAAACTGCAAAATTTAAATTATGGTTTTTTATTAAAAAGTTATATTAGTTGGTAATCTATTGTTATGTATATAAGTTATATTTGACATTATATTTATTTTAACATTTATTAAATAAAATATGATAAAAAATTAGTCCCCGATAAATCCACGATTAATCAATGATTTTTGGCTAGGCGCTAAGCTTTGGATTTCCGCACGAACATAAATATAAATAATAAACTAACACTACAAGAAACTGGTCAAATAGCAAAAATTTTTAGCAAGATTTTACCGACAAAATTTTTACCAACGAATTAGCGATGAAATAGCGACGATTTAACGACGGCAATACAAATAGTCGCTAAATGAAATAATTTGTCGCTAAAAAACAATAAATTACTGATGATTTAGCGACGATTTTGAGATGACAATAAATTATTTTTATTTTGTTTTTTATGTATCATTCATGTAGTTTTGTTGGTGATTCTTTACCTTTGGTAAACTCATGTATAGTGCACAACATTCATTGGTCTTTACTTTTTACTACTAGTTTTCTTATTACGTCAGTCTTATTATCGTTTCAAGAATAAAAATGAAAAAGCACATACGAGTCAAAAGACGGTTTCAAGAATCGTAATAACCAATGTTTTAAATGAATGACCCTCCTCAAGTATTTTTGATATGCATCTCAATCCTCCACATGAAAAAACTCCGAATCAAAGCTTGATGTCACGGTCAACCCGCAATGTAGGACTTGTCGTGTATTATCCGTTAAGTGTGTAACATGGAGCAAAACAAAGCAAAAAAACCTCCATGCCAAAAAAAACCTCCATGTTATTTTTGATTGCAACTTTACTCTCAAACTTCTGAAAATGCAAGTCAAATCTTCCAAGTCCCAGTCACCGTTTTTCATTGACGTGGCAAAAATGTAATGGATTTATGAAACTTAAAAAAAAAAAAATTCGATTTATCTCTTAGATTTGAAGAAAATTAAGAGTGTTAAAATTCTTGTCTTTCTGAAATCACGATTATGAGGTAAAGTTGTGATTCGAGCAATGAAAGTTGGACGTTTTTTCTTTGGATGAGCGTATTAATGAAATGTATAATGATTGAGATTTGGAGTTACATTTTGGAAATTATTAACATGATTGTAGACTTGGAGATGTAGAGAATAAATATGATTATATACATTTATTTGAAGTTTTGAACACTTGATTGTAGACTTGGAGTTACATTTTGGAAATGACTAATATGAAAAACAAACGATTACAAGAAGTTACATCAAAGAATTGCTCGAATCTCAATTGACTCATTATCACGATTTCATAAATCGTACATGCCATTTGATACACGAAAAAACTATATAGAGAGATGACCGAGATTTGGAGGGTTAACCTTGCATTTTACAAATTTAAGGGTTAAATTGCAATTGAAAATGACATGGAGAACTTTTTTGCCAAAGTCACTTGCTCTCTGTTACACACTTATTGCGGGTTGACCCTGACATCAAGATTTGAATCAGAGTTTCTTCACGTGAAGGATTGAGTTCCATATCAAATAAAGTTGCAGGATTGATATCCGGAAAACCCTTACAAATTTCTTTTATAGTCTCCATCAACAACTCAAATCTTGTTTTAGTTTTATTAACATCTCAATTTCTTTTCTTTTTAATGCCTATATTTTTTCCAAATCAAAATAGTTGTAACTAGAGTTTATCCACAAAATTATGCTTTCATGAGTGCATTTGTGTACATATATATATTGATATAGAAATATCAAACCCTTTGATATAAGAAAGAAAAGAAATATCAAACCCATGAGCTGTTTTCTTACCAAAGTGTACTCTACTATTCCGCTATGTTATTTTCTAATATTCAGACCATAAAGGATAATACTGAAATGGGTAACTTCTCTTTTTTATAATTGTAACCTGAAAAATTCATGTCTGTATGAGGCTGATCCTGTTTGCAACACACACACACACACACTTTTTGTTTCTCAGCGCATGTCATCTGCGACCTGTGAGCTCCGAACTGCCCAGAAAGAGGATGGCTTCAACTTCTTGTTCGTCGCTGTGAAAAGCCAACCTAGCTGTGTTTCACACGTTGCACAATTCGCTATCGTCCATGCATACCTGTTTTTTCATATCAAATTTAAACATACATACATACAAAAAGAGTTGTTATAATATGGTAAGACTTGTAAACCATCACACATATATATATATATATATATGGCATAGGCTCTAAACCCGATCAGCTTGTGCCTATGACCAATTCATCTACAGGGCTAACAAGGCTACATTCTCTGAAACATGTTCATCATATGCTTATGACAAATTCATCTTAACGGCCAACACGGCTAAACAGTCTAAATCCGATCAGCCTACACCTATCAACAATTCATATAAACACAACATGGCCAGTTTTTAGATCATATAATTCGGAAGCCCCCTAATTTATATGAAGTGTATTGAGGTATCAAACAAGTGAAGTATAGTGAAAGTAAATACATAAAGAAAGAAACACTTACCCAGGAAACCAACTGTCTTTTTTAACAGGTCTACCTCTAAGAGCAATGTCCTTTGCTTTGTAAAAGGTCATTATCTCATGCACATATCCATATGGGTTTACGTAGGCACCTAGTGGACCATCACTAGACATCACCAACATGTCACTTCTTCTTGCTATTACGGTCTGCGTCAATACAAAGATGTAATCAGTAAAACGAATATATAGTGCAGAGAGGATGTAGAAATGATAACTCCCACATATTACCTGACAGTGTTTACATCGAACACGGTCAAAACACTCGAGCAACTCTATTTCTCGCTGCAGTCTGTAAGAGACTCCATCAAGCTCCAAGAGTTCTTGTCTAATCGACTCAGAGACGGGAATTTTACTAGCGATGAGAAAGGATAAAATATCCGGTTTATTCACAATAGTCTCCACATTCGGAACACCAACGATCTGCTTCCAAAGATCTGCATATTCTATTAACATTAGCAGCCTCTTAATATGTATGCTACTTGAAGATTACAACCTAAACAAACAAGGAATTTACCGGCTGCTCTTTGAGCAAGATAATACGAGTCGTACATTCTATACACCCAGAACGGCCAAAATGCTTTTGAGGCCATACGGAATCTGGTTAGATCAGTGTTTCCCCGAAAACTTGTCAGTCTATTCTGATTCTGACCTTTCACTTGTGAAATAGGAGACTTCTCCATTGTCGATTGCCCATCTCCCGTTTTGTTACATTCAATGGACCCAGTAGATTGGATATCAGATGTACTGACTTCTTCATCGCTATCATCACTATTTGTCCAATCACCTACTATTGAGTCAACTGCTGAATAATGAAGTCTTTTTTCCGACCGAGAAAGAGCACTTTCAAAACTTTCTTCAGAATTTGCTACTGAGTGTTCATCTGTATCTTTCACAGGTGTGAATAAACCCATTTTACTCGAGTGACAGCGACCTCGCAAGTTGCTTACTGGTACAAGCTTCCCAAACGCATCCCTGGGAGTCCTCAAGGGCACATCTTCCTCAATGATTTGAACCTCTCCACAAGGCTGCAAAAAGGATTTAATGACAAAATAAGCTTCTTACACAATCAGGAAAGAGTTATCCTTTAAACTAATAACAAGCGGTTTGTATATGCATATATATATATGAAGGAACGTCCTTACGAATCCTGCACCGTCAGTCCAGCGACGCTTTAAACGAAACCGTTGTTTTCCACGAGTAATAACATTGAACGTACCATCCCCAAGTCGACGATATTGTCGTACCTATGATAATTACCAAAATAGTAAGTTATACAACAAGAACTAGAAGATCAAAACTATTCTCATCGTCTCATGGATAAAAAAAATCACACAACAACCATAGTTTCACAGTTTGTCCACAGTTTCAGGCAAGAAACCGATGAACCAGAATGTCAACGTAAAATGTATTCCGTTCATCAGATTTGTTAGTGAAAATACAAACTCCAGTATTTGTCAATTTTCTATATAAGCAGTTTGGTACTTTTACACTATTTCATAATGAATCTAGATTTACTGACAGTTGATAAACTCTACAACAACCACCTGAAGCTTTCAAGAGATAAGAAATAGCATAAAAGCAACAAATTTTTCGGAAACATAAACCTGAAAGGTATAAATTTATCTAACAATCATTTGAAAGAAAAGTAATTAAGAAACTAAAGATAGATTACCTCTGCGGTTGTTCCAACACTGGCATACTTGAACTGAGAACCTTCTCTGTAAACACGAATCTGAATATCAAAGGATAAATGTTAGCTTCAGTGTACAATGTACATTTATATATAAAAAAAAACAGAAAATAAACAACGCAAGAGACGAAGTCACCTACCACACCTATCGTACATGGAGCGTTAGCTTGGTTCATAGCTCTCTCAACAGCAGCCAGGAAACTAG
The DNA here is from genome assembly GCA_963556525.1 of Cochlearia excelsa. Lineage (NCBI taxonomy): Eukaryota > Viridiplantae > Streptophyta > Magnoliopsida > Brassicales > Brassicaceae > Cochlearia > Cochlearia excelsa. Next base: position 7,403,301 of record OY748332.1, on the reverse strand, counting down.
ACTGTATAATTCTAAGGGGAAGTGTGGCCTCTGGAAATAGAACTACTCCTGAAGTATTGCAAAGATGCAATGTCAATGTTTTTTACATAGATATTTGTCTACAAAACACTATCAAGAGCCATGACTCTTCACACCATAAATTCCCTCACATTAATTTCCTAGAAGAAACAACTTAACAAAAATGTGCTCTTAGACTACTAAATTTTACAGACGAGATACCCATTAAACGAAGAAAATCAATCAACAATCCATATACATAATTATAAATACCTTCGAGATAGAAAAGCGGGAGCTTCAAAACGGTGCCTCCATCGACGAAAGCAACTCTGTTTTGAGTGTCTTCAACCTCTGGTAAAACAGTATAAAAACCCGTAAGCTCGAAATGTGTCAAGCACAAGAGAAAACACACAAGACAAAGAAAGGAATCAAAGCCATTACCTCCAAGATAAGTATGTAAAGAAGCCAAAGATGGGTTAAACATAAGCTCATCAGAACCTAAATTACCACTGTCAATAACACAAAGTCAAAAACAAGAATGCAAACAAGTATGTAGAGACAGCGAAAGCTTCATTCATCAAAAATCCCTCAAATAAAATCAATCCGTACAATTAAAACCTAGAAAGAGCAAATAAAATAAAAACTAATACAGTGTAGAATGAAGATGGAATTTGCTCACGAGATTGGCGCGTGGGAGCCAACGCGAAACGCAGCGAGATCATCGCCGCCGTCGCCGTAGTCGTCGTCGTCGGAATCGCGGAGATCTTCGACTTCTTCTACTTGCAATTCCTCGAAATCGAGCTCGCGAATCTGCTCGATCTGAAGCCTCTCTCTCTCTAGAATCCTGTCGTCGCCGTCGTCCATTTCTCTCTCTCTCCTTGCCTTGCGACTTCCTCTGCTTTCACATCGGCGATTTCTCAGAAATGGACCGATTGGTTTGTCTTCATCATCGTTATGTTATTGGGCCGGTTTACTTTTATCAATTATTACACGGCCCAACTATATTTCGGTTTCCAGACACAAACCGGAAATTATCGAACCGGAAATTATCGACCGGTTTGCAGGGAACCGGCGAATATCACAACCATTCAATCCGTGCTCATAGAATTACAGTATTTTAAATAAATTCCTTAAAATACCATCAAAATAAATTTTTGTTTTGAAAATACCACTATTTACGAGAAAAATTTTTTTAATGATATTTGTTAAACTTTCAAAAATCTTTGCTAATTGTGTTAAAAAAAACTTTTTTTAGTGGTATACATAAGAATTGCCTTATTTTAAACCTTACTTCATAAAATTACATAATCTAAATTATTTTCAACTTTATTAAGAATATATTAGGTAAGTACACGCGCCTTGCGCGGAACATAATATTTATAAATAATATTAAGTTATATTATGGAAGACCATGAATTGATCAATTTAGGGTTGAACATTTAACCCGAGATCCGAAACCCGAAATCGAATCGACCTGAAAAATCCGGTTTGGTCCGGTTTCGGTTCTCATATTATCCTATCGGGTTTTAATATTTTCTAACTCGGGTTTCCGTTTTAACCCGACTGACCTGAGGCCCGAATTGTACTCGAATAGACCCACAAATATACACATGTATATAGTTTTGATAAGGTAATTAGGATTTTAGTAGACTATTTTAATTTTTTGTGGGTTATATGAATTAGTCGAACCAAAACCTGAACCGAATCCGAATTACCAAAAATAAGACCGGAAATTCTTACCAAAAATATGTAAAACCTGAAAATTCGAACAAAAAAATAAAAAAACCGAACCGAATAATATTTGGTTCCAGGGCAGGTTTTGTTAAATATATGAAACTCGACCTGAACTCGAATAGATTCGAACCGAACATAAATGTATTTGTAAATAATCCAAACGGATCCTATATTCTTTAACCCAAAAAACCCGAACTCGAATGAGCCCGACCTGAAAACCGAATGCCAGGCTCCAATCCACTAATCAAAGTTCTCGATATCCGTTGACAATTTATGAGGCATGCATCTATGAAAGACCATTATCGAAAGCCGAAATAACTAATCAAACTTTGCAAGCCTATTAAAAGAAAAATATCCGCATTATGCATACCCCGATAAATGAAGGCGCATTCCATTTACCGAAATTCGCAGACCCATTACACGAAGACCCGCTTTAATGATTTTGTATGTGATAAAATCTTATGTATATTAGAAGATTTCTTATTTTGTTTCTTATTGTTTTCAATGTGGGAGAAATTTAATTCTTAAAAGTTTTATATGTGGGTCTGAATTCGTTAGGTCTGATATATAATTTATAGAATTCGCCGAACAAAAAGTTATTTAAAAATATAAAGACTAAAACGCAAAAAATAAAAAATATTCTAAAAGCTCTCACGTCGCGACACGTATGCGTTTTGTCTTCTCTTTTAATAATCTAGATATATACTGTTTATTACGGTTATTGAACTTAGTTTATATTTGGTTTTGTTTCCTCTCTTTAAACCTACCGTTTTAATTCTAAGTATATATTTTATTTAAAATATATTTAAATAGTTAGACAATACATTTTTTATTATTTATCATGATGTTTTTAAAAGAGGAATTCACAAATCTACACCCTTTCAACCCCTTCTTCACAAAACTATTCCTAATTTAATATTTTCACATATTTACACCCTTTCAAAATTTTAAAAGCTTGATTTAACCTTAAAAAAATCACCAAAATTAAAATCTTTTCATTTGGGTTCGCTAATTAGTGTTTAGGGTATAGTATTAAGGGTGTAGGATTGTATGGTTAGGGTTTATTTGGATTTAATTTTGAGTGTTTAGGTGTAGTTTTGTGAAGTATTTTGAAAATGGTGTAGTTTTGTGAAATGTAATTCAAATGGTGTAGTTTTGTGATTCTCCCCTTGAAATATCATTCATTAAAAGAATTTAAATCTAGTGTTATTGATTCTTATATTTTCAAAATCACTCATTAAAAGAGTTTAAATCTAGTGTTATTGGTTTTTATATTTTCATAATCTATATTAAAAGAGTTTGAAGTCTATTGTTATTCAACTAAAGATTTGAAATGACAATCTAAAATCTTGTGTTATTCATTTTTGATGGATTTTCATTTAAAATGAATCATGAAAGAGTTTGAAATAATTTTGATGCTAATTTTATGTATAAATTATAAGAAACAAAATCCAACTTTATACCCTAGATTTTTAAAATCTACAAATCCACGTCTATTCATTTTCTTTCATCATTACCGAGTGCTACCCTTTTTTCCTTTGAAACATAATAATGTTCATCTCGTCTATTTTTTGGACTCATGGAACCTTTTTTTAATTCATCGAGTCCTTTTTTGTTGATTTATCATTTCTATGTCTTTTACTTTCATCGATAGTCATCTCAAAATGTGTTATATAAGATATTTAACCTATATGGATCTCATTTTTTGATCTTACAAATACATTGAATTGAATTATATATTTTATCATATATTTTGTAAATATTTGATCATATATTTTAAAGGGATAATCACAAAACTACACCATTTGAATTACATTTCACAAAATTACACCATTTCCAAAATACTTCACAAAACTACATCTAAACACTCAAAATTAAATCCAAATAAACTCTATCCAAACAATCCTACCCCCTTAATACTATACCCTAAACACTAATTAGCGAACCCAAATGAAAAAAATTAATTTTGGTAATTTTTTAAAGGTTAAATCAATCTTTTAAAATTTTGAAAGGGTGTAAATATGTGAAAATATTAAATTAGGAGTAGTTTTATGAAAAAGAGGTTGGAAGGGTGTAGATTTGTGAATTCCTCTATTTTAAATTTGGAATAACTCTCCATTTAAGATTGTAAAATCAATAATAAATCAATCTAAAATCAATAATAAATCTTTTTAAATTCATTGGGTTTTTCAAAATTTTATAAAATCCAAATCTATTGGAGTTGATTTAAATATCTACAACCAATAACACCCTCTTAGTGTTTTACTTTTTTGACTCATTTGTGATACTTCCCGTATCATTCTAGAGTCTAGACCATTTAAAAACCATTAAAAACTTTTACCGAAAAAAAGAAGGGAGAATTACAAAACTACACAATTTGAATTACATTTCACAAACCTACACCATTTCAAAATAACTTCACAAAACTACACCTAAACACTAAAAATTAAATCCAAATAAATCTTACACACACAATCCTACCCCCTTAATACTATACCCTAAACATTAATTAGCGAACCCAAATGAAAAGATTTTAATTTTGATAATTTTTAAAAGGGTAAATTAAGCTTTTAAATTTTTGAAAATGTATAAATATGTGAAAAAATTGAATTAGGTTTAGTTTTGTGAAGGAAAAGTTGAAAGGACGTAGTTTCGTGAATTTCTCAAAAAAGAATCATTAAAAACTTTATTTTATTGGATTTCTAATTCACAAAGAGCTTATACGGGCTTTAGGCCCAAACTGTGACAAACCCACTCACCTGACGTTTAATATATTGATTTTTTTACAACAACGTTAATATATATATTTTTTGTATCTGATCGATTTATATTCCATTTGAAAGAAACAACAAGGTTGAAATACATAACCGGAGGAACAACGAGATATCCCCAAGAACAAAGCCCAGAAAAGGGAAACAAAGCCCAAAAAGGGAAGCATAGCAACGTTAATATATATATTGATAATTTGATGGAAAGAAAATAAAAAAAAACATTTTAAATTTGTAATATAATTTTCTCAATTCGTTTTGAAAGTAGTGCGTATGAAACCGACACCTCTGAGACAAAAATAAATATATTAAAAAATTAAGAGAAGAAACCGTTCCAAAAATGATACGGAGAAGAGTCTTCATAAAAAATAATAATTACAAAAAATACATTTTACTAAATGATATTATTTCAAAATCACTTTTTAAAATTACATTTAAATATTCAAAATCAAATCTAAATAAACAATATTCATACAATTCTACTCTTTTAATATTATATTATAAACATTAATTAACAAATAAAAAAATATTAATTTTTGTAATTTTTAAATGATAAATTAACCGTATATTAATATGTAAAAAACTAAAAATATCAAAAATATGTTTTGTGAATTTCTCAAAAAAAAAAATGGTATAGAGAAGAGTGAGAAAAGAGCCAAAGTATAATTTCATAAATAAAACTTTACTCTTTCTCTTTTTTTTTTGTTGATACTCTTTCTCTTTATTTCAAGACTTTGAGTGAAAGTGAGAGAAAGAAACAAGAACTCTTCATCTTCACAATTCGGATTCTCACACGCTTTTGGATCCATTTCTTGACCCGTTTTAAAGATCCGAATCCAAGAACCGCTCGGGTCAGTCTCTTGTTTTTCTTATATGAACTTCTTCAATCTTTTTTTTTTTATTGTTGCATGTTCTTCTTCCTCTTCATTGGTATTTTCTTTCTTTTTTATTTTTCTAAATATTTATTTATATTATTATAGACAAAATCCATCTCAGAAATTTTGTTTTGTTAATTGAGCAGAAGCTAATATCTTGAAACCCATTAAGATTTTATAAGCTAATTTTCATTTCTTGTTATAGAAAGTCTTTTTTATATCTAATCTATTGTAAATCCTAGTATTTAATTGTTGTTTTTCTTCTATATATTCATTGAATTTTTGCTTTCTCTATGAATATTTTAGTCTAATTTTATCAAAATACTGTTTGCATGGTTTTTCTTCCATGTTTTTTTTTTTTGTTTTTGTAATATCCCTTGAAATAACTGAATTTTTTCTTGTACTTTTTGATACTAGTTGTTTACAAAGGTGTAATTATAGGATATAAGTCTAACAAATAATTTATTTTAATTTGACCATTGCAAATATGGATTTTATGGCATATTCTCTTGGTATATTTCCATATAGATTTTGGTTATAGAAAACAAAATTAACAACATAAAGAGTAACTAAAAATACCAAAAAGAACGGTATTTTTGATTTTTGTATACTTATCTGATGCTAATTTATCGGCATAATAGTTATACATTATGAATCTGGTATGAATTCTTGTATGATTAATTTTAGATGTTCTAAATAAGTTATTGATTTATGAACAGATTAAAAAGAAGAATTAATAACCGTAAAAATACTAAAGACAAGAGCAATGTTTGGGCATAAAGATCTAACCATGTCTCTGTCTTTGAATCCACAAACAGATCAGATCAAACACAACAACAACAACAAAACCAAAACCAACACTAACCCACTTTCTTTGAGTCTCTTGATCGGTCTTAACAACAACAACAAATGTTTCTCAGATTCTGATTTTGTGAGAAGCCCTAAATCTCCTCTTGAATTCAAAGTGTTGTATTCTACAATGGCTGATTCATTCTTCCTCAGACCATCACTCATCAACTGTTGTTGTGTCCCTGCTAAAATCGGTCTAAGCATTGTCGACGATGATGATGATTATGATCGTGTTTTTTCGCCAGATGTTGTTTTTGGACCTGCCTTGAGGATAAAGTCTTCTGAGATTAGGTCTAAACATCCCAAGTTGTTCACTGAGCCTAAGTCTTTATATATTAAAAAGGAAAGGTCTAGTGTTATATTCGAAATCGGTGATTGTATGAACGATTGTTCAGAGGATAGATTTTCTGGTTGTTTATCTGAGATTGAGATGTTAGAAGACTACACTTGTGTCATCGCACATGGTCCTAACCCTAAAACCACTCATATCTACGGTGACCGAGTTTTAGAGTGTCACAAGAATGAGTTTAAGGGAGAGGATCTTTACAAAGAGAAGTTAGATTCCGTGTTCCGCTCCTCGGATAACTTTCTCCACATATGTTACTTTTGCAACAAGAATCTTGATGTTGGTGAAGACATATATATGTATAGGTTAGTAACTTTTCATATACATTAGTACCTATTAGTATTTGAATATGTAATTTTTTTTCTAAATCTGAACTTGTGATTGTGATTGTGTGGTGTTATGAATTGCAGAGAGAAATCATTTTGCAGCGCAGAGTGTCGTTTAGAGGAGATTATAATAGATGGGGAAGACACGGAAGATTTGTGCATAGAAACGCATGAATCTTTAAAGCTATTTTGAACAAGAAGCTAGCAGCGACTAATAATAAGACGACGATGGTCAATGGGACGAGCTTTTATAGACCCGACCATCGTTCTCTAGCTATTAACTACCTAAAGTATTTTGACTTGTTTGATGCCAATGGTAGGTAACATTTGGCACTTCAAACTGGTTCATCCGTCTACAAAGAGCTGTGTTTATGCGCATTTATTAGTAGCTGCGACAGCCACGGATGGATCACGCGGCCTTCTTCTTCTTCTTCTTCTTCTTCTTCTTCTTCTTTTGTGTATTTTGTAATGGGTTTTTTTCGGTTTGGATATCGAAGATGAAGAATACTCTTAAGATGATAATTGAATAAGTTGTAAGCAGAAAGTATTGGTTGCAAGAAAGGGATTTTGTGACCATTTCCATTTTTTTTTCTTTTGAGGTCATGTTTTTATGGGTATTTTGTATGAATAAGTGATTGTGGTTTTTGAATTTTTTGTTGATCTAATAAAAACTTTTTTGCAAAACATATCTTGATGGGTTTTTTTTTGTTATAGTCAAGTTTGTTGTTTTTTTGTTTCGTTTTTTTATTGATAACATATTACATTTTTTTTGTTTTGGCTTTCAATATGTTTTGTCGTTCTGTGTACTTTAATAATCTTTTTGATTAGTTTTAGTTTTTTAGTATTCATGTTTATATATATATGAATTCACAAAACTGCACCATTTCAACCTTTTTTCAAAAAACTACATGTAATTTAATATTTTCACATATTTAAACACTTTCAAATTTTAAAAGCTTGATTTACCTTTTAAAAAATTATCAAAATTAAAAAAATTTCATTTGAATTTGCTAATTAGTGTTTAGGGTATAGTATTAAGGAGATAAGATTATGTGGGTATGGTTTATTTGGATTTAATTTTGAGTGTTTAGGTGTAGTTTTTTGAAATGTAATTCAAATAGTGTAGTTTTGTAATTCTCCCTTATATATATTGCAATCTTATTGCGATGTTAACATTTGTTTGGCACCAATCTTATATTACTAATACAGAAGACAGAGAGAGAAAATCAATGAAAAAGCTGATGTGTCATCATTACCAGAGAGATCGTGGTCGTGGTCCCACTTAATTTAATGATAGATAATATAAAAGTTAAGAAAAGTCCCAAATTTTATTTTGCATCTTCGATCGAAATCCAAATTTTATTATACGTTTCAAAATCAATATGTTGTTTAAAAAGGCCGAAAGCCCAAATTTTAAAAAAGGCCAAAAAACTTTATCAAAAAGCCATAATTAATTTTTAGGAAATCATATATTATCATATAAGATACTACTATCTAAATTTTGCTAATCATCAATGTTTACTACTAAACATGATACACAATCAAATAAAAATCAATAACAATTACCATATTCTGTGAATGTATATTCATTCGATTTATAAAACCCTAAAGTACCACACACCAGATATTAATCATATAAATAGAAACACTAACAAACACCAACCACACGCCTAAATCAATGTTTTTGCTTACGCTAAAAAATAGAGTTTTGATGATAATCTTACTTCTAAACGCAGGAAGTTGAACAACTAGATCATCTTTTAAGTTTTTCATTCTATTTGTTTTTGTTATATGTTTGTCTCTCTTATTTTTGGATTCATATGCGTTCGTTTTTTAGCCATTTGAGTTCTTAGTAATAATTTTAATTTTTTTAATTCAAATTTATTTTTATCTTATTTTTTCTACAAATTATTTTTACCAACACACATTTTTTCCCTTCCGTAGATTTTCATCCCGCGCTTGGCGCGGTCCTATTCTAGTATCATATATATAAAAGATGAGGGGAGTTCTCCATGGCTTGACACATCATCATTTCAATTTTATTACTAATTTATTTATTAAATTCATTAATTTTTAAAAACTTATGCCACAATTTAATTACTAATTCATAAAACATCTTAAATTTTAACTTAATATTTAAAAATATTATTATATTACAATATCAATTGCATAAAAATTATTAGTACATAATTTTTTAAAAATATATGCTTTTCTTCACAAAATTATAGGGTTTTGAATAAATAAAATTATTTTAACCCCTATATCTAAAACAACATCACATAAGTAATATATAAAATTCATAAAAATATACAAAATATATAAAATTAGTTAGAAAACATGAAAGCAAAATAAAGAAAAAATAAAAATACACAATTTAAGACAATAAATAAACAAATAATATAAAACATATATTATGACAAAACTAAAGAATATACAAACTATTTAAGATTAGTGAAAATATATCAAAAACAAAGACTTCTAAAAATAAAAATGAGGAATTCACAAAACTACACCATTTCATCTCTTCCTTTACAAAACTCTACCTAATTTAAATTTTTCACATAATTACACCCTTTTAAAATTTGAAAAAGTTGATTTACCATTTGAAACTTCACCAAAATTAAATTTTTTCATTTGGGTTCGCTAATTAATGTTTAGGGTATATTTACTAGGGAGGTAGAGTTTTATGGGTAGGCTTAATTTGAATTTAATTTTTTGTGTTTAGGTGTAGTTTTGTGAAGAATTTTTTACAAGGTGTAGTTTTGTGAAATGTAATTCAAAAGGTGTAGTTTTGTAATTCTCCCAATAAAAATTAATGTAACATTATATAGGTAGTTAAGAATATAAATTGTAAAAAAAAAGATTCAAACCATCAAAAAAACAAAAACCAATAATATAAAAAACTCGAGAGTATCGCGGGTTTCTTCCTAGTATTAATAAAAGAGGAATTCACAAAACTACACCATTTCAACCCCTCCTTCACAAAACTACACCTAATTTAAATTTTTCACATATTTACACCCTTTCAAAATTTTAAAAGCTTGATTTACCCTTTTAAAAATTACTAAAATTAAATTTTTTCATTTGGTTCGCTAATTAGTGTTTAGGGTATAATATTATGTGGGTAAGATTGTGTGGGTAGGGTTTATTTGGATTTAATTTTGAGTGTTTAGGTGTAATTTTGTGAAGTATTTTGGAAATGGTGTAGTTTTGTGAAATGTAATTCATATAGTGTAGTTTTGTAATTCTCCCTTAATAAAATTAATAAAATGATTAGTTTTCATTAATGTAAGATTTGAATTCAATCAAAATTTTAAACATTATTTATTTATTATGTATTTTGGTTCGAAAGCTATTATGCACCCCATGGGCAGATTAAATCATCTACTAGTAAAAGAAAAAGAAACATCGAAAAATATAAACACAAAAACATTTAAATAAAAACTAAAACTAAAATAAATTATGCAAAAATTATAAAATAGATTAACCTGACTAGAATAAGATTTTGATGAAACATAGAACAAAAATAAACAAAAACATTTATATAAATTGTAAAGTTTATAAATTATTCAATAATTATAAAAGGGAAATTCTCATCAATAGCACTAAATAATTTTTTTTAACACAATTAACATACATTTTCGAAAGTTTTACAAATACCTTTAAAAACTTTTTTCTCATAAATACCACAAATCTTAAATTTTCAAAATTACTTCCAAAATCTTCAAAACTATACTCTAACCTCTTCAAAGCTATACCCTAAACACTATATAGCGAACCCAATTAAAAAATTAAATCTAAAAGTGTTAAAACTCGTTTTTTGTATTTTGGTATTTTTGTAAATTACTATTTTTGATGATATTTTTGATATAAGAAACATTTTTGTGGTATATTTGTTGTAAAAAACTTTGTAACGATATTTTCAAAACAAAAACATATTTTTTGGGAAGCGTATTGTTGAGTTTATAAGAAAGCCATACTTGTCATGCATTTATTGGTGAATATAATAAAATAAAATTAAAATTTAATTCGATGGCAAAGAGAAACAAAAATCAAACCTCTACACCAATGGACCCTTTAATTATTTTAAAAAAACTATTGGTTTCCTTTGAAGAAAGCGAATCGACAGAAATTGAGGTTTTGCCGTCACTGTCTCTTAGGGTATATGCAACTCCTCTCTCTCTATCTATCTCTCTCTCTCTAAAGGTTACTTCTTACTTCATCGTTGAGTTCGATAGCACTTCTTTAATTTGTGGCTTCCCTTTAACTCATTATTCGTTCGTGCATGTCTTTTTTCACTATACTATAATCATTTTCCATTGATTTCTTCATATTTAAATCGACTCTTTTTTTCTACCTCTTTGTGTATGTACTTTCCACTTGTTACTTATAATATTAAGTTTGATCTTTTTCTTACCATGTTTTTTTTTGTGTGTGTGTTTTGTTTTGTTATCAGAATCAAAAATACAAGCTCTGTCTTGACGGTTATCTTTGGTCTGAACATAGGATATGGATAGAATCAGTGGGTTATCTGATGAGTTGTTGATTAAGATACTATTGTTTGTTCCGACTGAAGTCGCTATTTCGACTAGCGTTTTGTCGAAACGTTGGGAGTATCTTTGGATGTGGCTTCCTAAACTTGACTTTTGCAGTTATTATCCAAACTCTCAATGCAAGAAACTACAACTTTTTCTTGACAGAAACATGCCATTACATAGGGCTCCGATTATAGAAACCTTGCGTCTTGAGTTACGTTATTCTAGTTTTGAACCTGCGAATATCAAGCTATGGATTGTAATAGCGATTTCTCGTCGCCTACGTGAGCTAGAGATTTGTTATTCTTCTTATCAGGAGAAGCCTAACATATTGCCGAGTAACTTGTTTACCTCTAATTCTCTCGTGGTCTTGAAACTCGTTGGTAAGATTCTATTGGATGTTCCTAGGATGGTTTTTCTTCCTTGTCTTAAAACTTTTCATCTTGAGTGTTGAAGAATGGTGATAATTCAGCTCAACTTTAGGTGCTTAAACCGGACTGGTATAGTCATCGGTTTAGTCTAATTAAATTGACATCGGTTTAGATGTTGGTTTGATTAAATTAGACTTGGTTTATGGTTAGAGGTATAACCAACTGATTTGTGTTGTAACATTAAAGAGGAGTATATAACTCCATACTTGTGTAGAAGCTCTGAATCATCGCTTGTGAGATTCAAGAGAGAGTGTTTTGGATCATTAAGGGTTTTAGTGATTGCCTTGCCAGGCCCCGGAGTTTTCACCGTTATCGGTTTCTCCGGGTAAACAAATTCTTTGTGTCGTGTTACTTTTCTTTTGCGTTCTTGTTGATAAACACACAAGAGAGAGAGAGATTACAGAGAACGAAGAACAGAGAGATAAACGGAGAAGAAGGCCATTGTATCTCCTACAATTGGTATCAGAGCCATGGAGAAGACGAAGATGGCGAAATCTCGGATTGAGGTGGAGCGGTTCGACGGCAAGGGAGACTTCTCGCTGTGGAAGAAAAGGATGCTTGCGCATCTCTCGGTGATGGGTCTAAAGGATGTTCTCCAAAGTCCCATTGATTCTTCCATCGCGGTCAAGATCAAAGAAGACGAAGATGCAGAATCTTACAAGGAAAGGGTCAAGATCTTTGAAGCTGAAAGAGAAGAAAGATCGGAGAAAGCAATGAACCTTATCATACTAAACGTAGGTGACCATGTGCTGCGAAAGATTGAATCTTGCACAGACGCAAAATCGACATGGACTACACTGGAAAGGTTGTATCTTTCCAAAACTTTACCTAATAGAATCTATCTTCAACACAAATTTTATACTTTTAAGATGAAAGAATCTCAAACAATTGATGAAAACATTGATGATTTCTTGAAGATTGTTTCTAATCTCTCAAGTGTTAATGTTTCCGTGTCAGAGGAGGTTCAGGCTATTCTCTTGCTGAATTCACTACCACAACAATACAACAACCTGAAGGAGACACTCAAGTATGGAAGGGAAACTCTGTCTATGGAGGAAGTGTCAAGTGCTGCAAGGTCCAAGGAGCTTGAACTGAAAGAAACCAAGGAAGATGGTAGTGACACCAAGTCAGGGGAAGCACACTATGCAAGAGGTAGACCTGAAAAGAGAGAGACAGGTTTTCATAAGAAAGGAAGAGGAAGATCAAGGTCTAAGTCAAGCTCAAGAATCACCTGCTGGTACTGCAAGAAAGAAGGTCACACCAAGAAGGAATGCTATGCCAGAAAAAGAAAGTTTGGTGATGAAGAACCAGCTGAAGCTGCTGTGGTCATTGAAGCCTTAGAAGGTTCAGATGCACTGAACGTGTCTGAAAAGTGGCATCTTGACAAATGGGTGCTTGACTCTGGCTGCTCCTATCACATGACCTGCAGAAGAAACTGGTTCAGTGAGTTCCAGGAAGTGAACAAAGGTCAGGTGCTGCTTGGTGATGACTACTCAGTGGCAGTCCAGGGAATTGGCACAATCAACATCAAAGCCATTGGAGGAACTGTCAAGAAGCTTACCAATGTGAGATACATACCAAAGCTGAGGAGGAACTTGATATCAACAGGGACTTTAGATCTTCTGGGTTTCAGCCATTCTGGTGGTAATGGAAAAACTAGATATCACAAGAATGGCAAAGTGGGTCTCTCAGGCACACTGAATGGAACCTTGTATCTGTTGGATGGTGAAACAGTTTCAGGACAGGCAAACACAACAACAGAGATAACATCTAAGAAGAAAGGTGATGAAACTGTGCTGTGGCATAGAAGACTAGGCCACATGAATGAGAAAAGTCTACAAATCCTAGCAAAAAGGGGTATCTTGGACAAAAGAAAGATAAGCTCTATGGATTTCTGTGAGAGCTGTGTGATGGGAAAACACAAGAGAGTGAGTTTCCATGAAGGAAAACACAACTCAGGGCAGCCTCTTACATATGTTCACGCAGACCTTTGGGGCTCTCAAAATGTCACTCCAAGCCTATCACAAAAGAGGTACTTCCTGTCCATCATTGATGACTACACGAGGAAGGTGTGGGTTTCTTTCTTAGCCACAAAAGGAGAGGCCTTTGAGAAGTTCAGAGACTGGTCAATGTTGGTGGAAAATCAAATAGACAAGAAGGTGAAGTATCTCAGGACAGACAACGGCTTGGAATTCTGCAACTCTGACTTTGACAAGTTCTGCGTAGACCATGGAATTGAGAGACACAAGACCTGCTCTTACACGCCTCAACAGAACGGAGTGGCTGAACGTATGAATAGGACCATTATGGAAAAGGTCAGGTGCTTCTTGGATGAATCAGGCTTGGAAGAGAGCTTCTGGGCTGAAGCTGTTTCAACGGCTGTCTACATCATAAACAGAAGTCCAGCATCAGCTATTGATCACAGGATTCCAGAAGAACTATGGCTGGGAAGAAAACCTGGTTACATGCACTTAAAGAGGTTTGGATGTGTGGCGTACATTCATAAAGATCAAGGAAAACTGAAGCCAAGAGCGGTGAAAGGGATCTTCACAAAGCTATCCACAAGGAACCAAGGGATACAAAATCGGCTCCTAGAAGAACACGGATGTGTGATAAAGCGTAAATGCTCGTTTGTTGAAGATAAAGTCTACAAAGACATAAAGGAAGAGGGTGATAAGGAAAAGGAGAATCCAGAATCATCAACTACAAACAGGACAATTCTGAATGCTGAGGTAGAAACTGAAGACAATGCTGAACCAGAACTAGATACAGGACAAGAATCTTCTGAATCAAATGAAGAACAAGATCAGAACTTGGAAGGCTATCAGCTAGCTAGAGACAGACCTAGGAGAACCATAGTTCCACCTGCCAGATATGATGACTATGATGTTGCTGCTTTTGCTCTATATGTGGCTGAAGAAATATCTACAGAGGAACCAAGAGACTATCTTGAAGCAAAAGGCAGCCCAGACTCAGACTTATGGGATAGTGCCATGGATGAAGAAATGGGATCACTGAACAAGAACAAGACTTGGAGAATAGAAAGAAGACCAAAAGGGAAGAAAGTTATAGGCTGCAAGTGGATATACAAACTGAAACCTGGGATACCAAATGTTGAGAAGCCAAGGCACAAAGCTAGATTAGTGGCAAAGGGCTTCTCCCAAATAGAAGGTATTGACTATCAGGAGGTGTTTGCACCAGTGGTGAAACACGTCTCCATAAGACTGATGCTATCAATGACAGTAAATCAAGATATGGAGCTTGAACAACTTGATGTTAAGACAGCTTTTCTTCACGGTGACATAGAAGAAGAGATTTACATGGAACAGCCTGAAGGATATGAAGTGAAGGGAAAAGAGGGCTATGTCTGCCGTCTACAAAAGTCCTTGTATGGACTGAAACAGGCTCCTAGGCAATGGAACATCTGCTTTGACACCTTCATGACTGAACAAGGTTTCATCAAAAGTGATTATGATAGCTGTGTCTACTTCAGAAAAGTATCAGAAGATACATTCATCTACCTACTCTT
This sequence comes from Cochlearia excelsa, assembly GCA_963556525.1. Taxonomy (NCBI): domain Eukaryota; kingdom Viridiplantae; phylum Streptophyta; class Magnoliopsida; order Brassicales; family Brassicaceae; genus Cochlearia; species Cochlearia excelsa. The sequence goes on along the minus strand of OY748332.1, from coordinate 7,387,911 downwards.
ATATGTGGATGACATGTTGCTGGCCTCTAAGGACATGGATGAAATCAAAAAGGTAAAGAAATTGTTGAGTAGCAGATTTGAGATGAAAGACTTAGGAGCTGCAAAGAGAATCTTGGGAATGGATATAACAAGAGACCGTGAAGGTGGAGTTCTAACCTTATCACAGTCAGGTTATATTAAGAAGATTCTGGGGGTATTTGGAATGACAGATTCTAAGGAAGTTACCACTCCTATTGGCTCACATTTCAAGCTGTCTGCACTTACTGATGATGAAGCAGAAACCAACATGGAAGACATACCTTACTCAAATGCTGTAGGTAGCATAATGTATGCTATGATAGGGACCAGGTGTGATCTTGGATATGTTGTTGGTCTCATTAGCAGGTACATGAGCAAACCTGGGATGCTGCACTGGTCTGCTGTCAAGTGGGTACTCAGGTATTTGAAGCATTCACAGGACAAAGGATTGGTGTTTAAGAAGAGTAAAGAGTTCAAGGTGGAGGGTTTCTGCGATTCTGATTTTGGTTCAGACTTGGACAAGAGAAGATCTACTACAGGCTACGTGTTCAGGGCTGGAGGTAACACCATCAGCTGGAGGTCAGGGCTGCAACATGTGGTGGCATTATCAACCACAGAGGCAGAGTACATGGCCTTAGTAGAAGCTGTGAAGGAAGCCATATGGCTCAAGGGCTTAACAGAGGAGCTTGGTCTAAAGCAAGAATCTGTGGAGATTTGGTGTGATTCACAAAGTGCAATGGGATTAGCAAAGAACAATGTCCATCATGAAAGGACAAAGCATATGGACAGGAAGCTGCACTTCATTAGAGACATCATTGCAGAAGGAAAAGTCAAGGTATCAAAAATTCCTACTTCTATTAACCCTGCTGATATATTGACAAAGGTTGTGCCGGTTAAGAAGTTTGAAGAAGCTCTAGCTGAGCTTGGAATCTCAAGCCATTAAGTGGCTTGGAGGCTGCCTGGCAAGGAGGAAGACACAAGGGTGCAGCACTAAGGAGGAGCAGAAGTTAAGCTGTTATCATCAAGGTGGAGATTGTTGAAGAATGGTGATAATTCAGCTCAACTTTAGGTGCTTAAACCGGACTGGTATAGTCATCGGTTTAGTCTAATTAAATTGACATCGGTTTAGATGTTGGTTTGATTAAATTAGACTTGGTTTATGGTTAGAGGTATAACCAACTGATTTGTGTTGTAACATTAAAGAGGAGTATATAACTCCATACTTGTGTAGAAGCTCTGAATCATCGCTTGTGAGATTCAAGAGAGAGTGTTTTGGATCATTAAGGGTTTTAGTGATTGCCTTGCCAGGCCCCGGAGTTTTCACCGTTATCGGTTTCTCCGGGTAAACAAATTCTTTGTGTCGTGTTACTTTTCTTTTGCGTTCTTGTTGATAAACACACAAGAGAGAGAGATTACAGAGAACGAAGAACAGAGAGATAAACGGAGAAGAAGGCCATTGTATCTCCTACATTGAGAATATAATCTACTCCAACAAAGAATCTCTTCGACGGATTCTATTGGATGTTCCTAGGATGGTTTTTCTTCCTTGTCTTAAAACTTTTCATCTTGAGAATATAATCTACTCCAACAAAGAATCTCTTCGACGGATTCTATCTAATTCCCCGATTCTCGAGGATCTATTGGTTGAGTTGTGTGATGATGCTAGATGCATGACGGAGGAGTTAACAATTGTTTCCCTATCTTTGAAGAGTTTATCACTCGTTATACCTCCGGAACATATTATAGATGGGATTGTGATAGAAACTCCTTCTCTTGAGTATCTTAAGCTTATTGATCATACCGAAACAGATCACTACTATTTGGTCGAGAATATGCCTAAATTGATTGAGACGTTCATAGACGTTTATTCACCAAACACCAATAGTATTACTCTTATCAGATCAATAACATCCGTCACGCGTCTTGTTTTATGTTTAGAGGTAAATCATTTTTTCCCATTATCATTGGTTGGTGGGTTGTATAATATTAATACTTGTGATGATAATAAACTCTTAACATTGTGTGCAGATAATGTATGATGAAGTTTTATTATTCAACAAGCTTGAACATTTGGAGGTATGTACATGCACGGATCATTCCTTCGATATACTTTTCCGACTTCTTAACGATTCTCCTTACTTACAAGCACTAGAAATTTTCCAAATGGAGGTAAGTATGTATGTTCTTAAACTAACTTTTTTTTTTGTTTGTTGCTTGATTCACAAATATGGGTTTTTACGATTTTCTTTGTGCTTGTTCACAGCATCATGACTATCCTAGTGAAATGCCTAAGTGGAAGCGACCAAGTACGGTTCCTAAATGTTTGTTGTCGAGTCTACAAACTTTTCAATGGTGGGGATACACAGGAGAACCAGATGACAAAGATCTTACCGTGTATATCCTGAAAAACGCTACTCGCTTAAAGACCGCAACAATCAAGTATTGTAAATTCAATGTTCCAAAATATGAGATGTTAAAGGCGTTGGCACTTCCTCGTAGAGCTTCGAGAAAATGTAAACTCGTGTTTCTCGACTGATGCTTATCATTAAAGTTGTATTAGTCTTTGTTCTTCAGTTCTTGTGTGTAGTTGGACTTATTTGTAATGAAGAGTTTTCTTGAATGAATATTAGAGTTGGATTATTCTTAATCATATGATTAAATTTGTGTTAGGAACGATGGCTCTATTTGTTTTTTTTCTTGTCAATAATTTTGCTACTAACTCCATCAAGTTATCATTCGATATCGAATTAGGTGATTTTTGGTGGATTTGTGACTGTCCAAGGCCAAGATCACCTCTCACGTGACTCAATATGTTTAGTTTAAGAAAATTACATAATTATATTGATATTACATGTGAAATCCACACAGTTTAGCAACACTAGCTAGCTACCTTATATGAAACTAGCAAAGATTTATAAACAAAATGTGAGTTTGGTTGTTAAGTGATTATTTGTCAATACAAAAATAATTCAAAATTTATAATATGTTTTTTAACACACTAGAAAATGTAGTCAGCTTTTTTGTTAATTAGTTTAGTCTCTTAATATATATTTTCTTACTCGTTGTAAAATTACACATATATATGAGAAATTCACAAAACTACACCCTTTCAATCATCCCTTCACAAAACTACACTTAATTCAATATTTTCACAAGTTTACACCCTTTCAAAATTTTACAAGCTTGATTTAACCTTTTAAAAATTACCAAAATTAAAATCTTTTCATTTGGGTTCGCTAATTAGTGTTTAGGGTATAGTATTAAGGGGGTAAGATTGTTTGGGTAGGGTTTATTTGAATTTAATTTTGAGTGTTTAGGTATAGTTTTGTGAAGTATTTTGGAAATGGTGTAGTTTTGTAAAATGTAATTTAAAAGGTGTAGTTTTATAATTCTCCCTATATATATTATACATAACATTACTTTGATTTAACCTCATAATATTATTATTCATAATTTAAAATTCGATATGTGATATTCAATGACCCGTTACAAACTAAAATATGAAAAATATGTTAAAATATACGATTATACTTACATTTAAAATTAAAATTCTTAGTAAAATTTACTTTACATTTATAAATTTAATATATATTTTTAAATAATAAAAAATTATATAACTTAAAACATATTTAAAAACTTTAAATATATTTTTTAATATTGTATGATTTTCATAACAATGAAATATTCATACTATTTCAATGTTTCATTATCTTATCTATTAAATATGAATAGTTTGTGATATTTTATTTATTTTTTTCTTATTTTCGTTTTATTTTTGTTCCTATTAAAAATGAAGATTTTTTGCTATTTTTTAAATCTAATATTACCTTATAATATAATTTATGGAATGACATTACATGTAATTAGAAAGAATTTTGAAGGGTTTTTCAAAATTTATTTTTCCCAATTAATAGTATAGATAAATCTATAAACGATTTTGATTGAAAGAACTAAAATCCATAAAAGAATATAAATTTTAAAAGGTGGTTTGTGGTTATATTTTAATTAACCTTAAATAGTAGTAGTAGATTATGTTAGATAAAAACGAGGTATTTACTTTTTTGGTAATTTACTTTTTAACAAGTATAATTTCTCTTTTTGAACACTTAATTTTTTCCATATTATTATAGTCAAATAGGAGGGAACCCGCGATACCCGCAGAATGTTTTTATATTTGAAATATATATTTTGTAAATATAAATAATTTTATTTTATAAATTATTTTGTTATAGTTTCTTGATGAGTTTAGTATTTTCCTGCATTTTCAATATTTATATTCTTGTGCACCTAAACAATAATACCATATTTGTTACTTTCTCAATTCTATATTTTGTATATTTTCCGCTTATCTTAAAAAATAATTTTTTTGTTCATTTTGATGAAGTGCAATATTTTTTTAGTAAACGTCTATTTTATATCTTAAATATAGTTTGTATAATTTTTGTTTGTATTATTTCATGTTTTCACTGTCGTAATAATTTTGTATGCCTTTTATTTTATGTGTTATTTTTAATGTGATATTATATATAGGATCAAACTATTTTCAATTGTTTATAGTCCAAAAAATAGTGAGAATACACATTTAAAACTTAGACTTAATTGATAGAGAAAATTACATCATGACACACTTTTAAAAACACAAATTACACTTTAGAGCACTTTTTGACATAGATGTACTTTATTGTCATAAAAGACTAAATTACCCATCAATTGATTTATTCTAAATAATTTTCACAATCATTTTCTTTCTCATTTTTCTATTTTGCATTCTAATTTTAAATTTCTAGGGTAATATAAAATAATTTATTTTTGTATATTGATTTATAAAATTTTAATATCTATATTTTGATATCCACTTTTATATATTTTATTTATGAATGGATCAACATTTGTGGACAACTAGTCAATATCTAATTTTTTATATATGTCCACATAGAATTGTACAAATGTTCAAAGTAGAATGAGCGAATTTAAATTTTATTCCAATGAGTTTATATATCATAGACAATTCATATGATGATTTGTGTTCAAGTTTAAATAAATTTTGTGGTTAAAATTATATGATGGTTCATGTTCAAAAATGAATAAATAGGTTTTAATAAGAGAAATTCACAAAACTACACCCTTTCAACCCTCTCTTCACAAAACTACACATAATTCAATATTTTCACAAGTTTACATCCTTTTAAAATTTTAAAAGCTTGATTTACCCTTTTAAAAATTACCAAAATTAAAATCTTTTAATTTGAGTTCGCTAATTAGTGTTTAGGGTATATTATTAAGGGGTAAGATTGTTTGGGTAGGGTTTATTTGGATTTAATTTTGAGTATTTAGGTGTAGTTTTGTGAAGTATTTTGGAAATGGTGTAGTTTTGTGAAGTATTTTGGAAATGGTGTAGTTTTGTGAAATGTAATTCAAATGATGTAGTTTTATAATTCTCCCCTTTAATAATGAATTTAAAACATTTATATGTTTTGATGTACATGTAATTTTTATGTTTTCACTTATTAATATCAACATGTTTCATTCACATTTATTAAAAATATTACAAAAACATATGAGAGTGTAAATACTAAATATAAATTACTTATGTAAGTAGATATATGATAAACAAAAAAATTATTGAAATAATATATTTTAGAATAAATTAAAATACATTTATGACATTGTATAAAAGTATGTCCACATAACATAAAACGTATCTACAACTTTCTGTACACAACGTTGTGTATCCACAACTTTCTGTACACAAATTTTTTGTACACGAAGGGTAAAACTGTATTTAAAAAAAATAAAAAGTGTAAAAATTGTCTCATATCACAAAAGTGTCTTATTTTGATATGCAATGTTAAAAAATGTTCCATTGTGTAAATCACTCTAATTGATATTCATGCATTGATTATTAAATGTATTTAGTTTTGTAATAATATTTAATAATTTAAGTTAAATAAATTTGATTATTTAAATGAGAATTATGATGTGTCAACATAAGCAGAGTTCCCTTCATCTTTTATACATATGTGTGGTCTCTTCCGATCATATTTATCTTTGGAAAGGTCACACTGGTTTATGCGTTATTTTTCTTTTTATATTACAATTTTGTAAAACATTTTTTAGATAATAAAATTCATCGTGGGAAAAAAAATCAATTTGTATAACTGTAAAACATAGGTGAATTACAAAACTACATCTTTCGAATTACATTTCACAAAACTACACCATTTAAAAAATTAATTCACAAAATTACACTTAAACACTAAAAATTTAACCCTAATTAAACCAAGCCACACAATTCTACTCCATTTTCACTAAATCCCAAACACTAATTAGCGAACACAAATAAAATTTTTTAATTTTGGTAAATTTTATAAGGGTAAATCAACCATTTAAATTTTTAAAAGAGTATAAATATGAGAAAAAATTGAATTATGTAAAGTTTTAAAAAGAAAAGGATAAAATGGTGTAATTTTGTGAATAAACATATGGTGCAAAAAAAGATAAACAAAAACATTAAGAGGTACCAAAATGTAAATTTAACATATAATAAACGCTCTCAGCAGCGACACGAGCTTCTTCTTCTTCTTATTATTAATGGCGTTATCTCCTTCCTTCTCTCTCTCGCTTCTTAATATTTAGCCCTAACCTATTCGGCTGCTTCCTCCTCCCAGATTTTTCCTCATCCATTAACACAACGAACACCAAAGAAGAGCCCTAATTCACAGATTCTTCTTCTTTTTCACTAGATTTCTCATCTCGAATCACAGTTTCTGCGCAATCACTGGTTAGTTACGACTCTACGATCTTCGATTTCGCAGAAATTTACCTGAATCGTTGTTTGTAGGTAAAAAAACGGGTCTTTGTTTGATCTGAATCGTTGTTTTTAGGTGAATTTAGGTCTTTGTTTGAATCTGAATCGTTGTTTCTAGGCGAAATCGGGTCTTTCTTGTCGCTATTGTTTGATCTGAACCGTTGTTTGTAGGTGAAAATCGGGTCTTTTTTTGAATCTGAATCGTTGTTTGTAGGTAAAAATCGGGTCTTTGTTTTAATCTGAATCGTTGTTTGTAGGTGAAAATCGGATCTTTGTTTGAATCTGAATCGTTGTTTGATCGAGAAGAAGTAAAGATGGCTGGGAACAGGAGAGAAGAGGGATCGATTAAGATCCAGAGCACTAACTTGTTTGCAGCTTTGGATACTCGCAAGAAGAAGAAGAAGACCACGACAGGTAAGAGCAAAGGATCTTCCAAGTCGTTTTCTTCGAGACAAGAGACATACAAGGAGCCTGAGCCACAGGTTTTCTGGGCACCTACTCCTTTGAAAGTTAAGTCATGGGCTGATATCGATGACGAAGATGAAGACGATGACTATTACGCCACCACTGCTCCTATCCAATCTGGCTGGAGCACTTCTCATACTGATGCTAAAGACTCTCGCGTTGAGGTCAGCAAGACAAAACCCCTTTGATTATTATGTCTTTGTTGTGTTGTGTTGTGTCCACAATCTATTGAGTTTGTTCTGAACTTTTTTAGTCTCTCCGTCTCTTGATGTGCTTGGAGTGAATAAGGCTCTCTGTCTATTGCTTATTGATTCTGATAGTTCCCTAGTCGAGTTTCCTGCAATTTGTAGGACCTGTTAATTTCTTTACGTTTTGTTTGTGCTTGTAGTTTTTGCCTTTGGTCCTTGTTTATGTGCATGCATACTCTTTTCTTCTTTTGAAGTATTGAGGAACCATGTGATCATGCGTACTCCTTTCTTGTTTTGATGTGTTCAGGAACCATATGATTTGTTTACGAAGCTTCTGTCTTAATAACAGTGACCTCTTATCCTTATGAGTTAGTATAGAGTATTGTGTGCCCTTTGGTATTTAGTGTTTTCTGCTACATTCTTTGTACTCATATGCTATTTCATATACAAGCCTTGCTAGTTCACTGTTAGACTTGAATCACAAATGAATGTCGAATTGCACTCTCCTTGAGTTTTTGGACCCTAAAGTTTATTGCTCTTGTTTTTGGTGGTTGTGTTGGCTTATGTTTTATTCATGTTTCTGTAGCATTTGCTTGCGTAGGAATCTCTAATATATAGCCTTGAGCTTTTTTGTTTAGATTGAATTGCTTTTTTTTGTGCGGGTTTGTGTCGAGATTTCATTTGTGATTTTATGGTTTCTGATGGGATTCTCTCGATTTCAATGTCAGGAAAGTGAAAGTGAGGAAGACCTTCTTGATGAAGGCGATGATGATGTGGAGGAGGAGCATGAACAGGAAACAGAGGTACAAGTTCATCCAGAACCAGAGCCTGAGGTGAAGAAGGCTCCTGAAGTTGCTGCGCCTCCTAAAGAGGCAGAGAAGCAACTCTCCAAGAAAGAGAAGAAAAAGAAGGAACTTGCTGAACTTGAGGCTTTGTTAGCTGACTTTGGAGTTGCCCCCAAGGAGAACAATGGCCAAGAAGAATCTCAAGGTACTTTCATTTTTTCTTTTTACATCTTATGTATACTGATTTCTCCAAGCAATATGTGCTTTACCACATTGTCTTATCGGTGTTTCAATTTTTTTGCTTTGTAACACTATCTTGTGTTTGTTCTTTTCCTTGCTGAAAATCTGTCTCTTTTGAGCGAACATCGGACAGACTTGCGCTGGTGTTGAGTCATACATAACCTTCACCGCATGAGTTTTTCATTCCGAGTTGCTTAACTTATACCGAAAAAAAGTTTCAGCTGCAACAAGTTCTTTGTGTTTGGTTTTCACAGAGACTAAAGAAGAAAGGAAAGAAAAGAATGAAGCAGGTGGGGAGTCAAAGGCATCAAAGAAAAAGAAGAAAAAGAAGGAGAAACAAAAGGAGTTAAAAGAATCTCAAGCAGACAGCAAACCGGATGACGCTGTTGTTGCAGACGAAGCTGCTGGCTCTGAACCTACTGAGGAAGAATCTGCGATAGATGTCAAAGAAAGGCTAAAAAAGATTGCATCCATGAGGAAGAAGAAATCTGGCAAAGAGGTTGATTCTGCTGCAAAAACCGTCGCTCAGGAGGCAGCTGCAAGACGTGCAAAGCTTGCCGCTGCGAAGAAGAAGGAGAAGAACCACTATAACCAACAGCCCGTACGGTAAAATCTTCGAATCAAACATCATTTTGAGCTTGATGGAGAATGCGATTATGAGCATTGTATTTCACGGTATATTGTTCATATGAGTCTCTCTTGACTTTTAATAAATTTTTCTTAAAGGTGTCTGTCTTGGTTATTAATGTTTAAAAGACATTGAATACTCTTTTTAGTGGATGAACATACCAAAGACAGAACCTTCTCTTTGGAAATTTTAGTTTCTTTTTGAATACATTGTTGTTATTTTTTAAATATCTTAGACATCTTTTATGTGGCAATATTATTGTGTTGTCATCTTATGTTGGATTTTGATTCAATTTTTTTATCTATCATTCAAGCTTCAAATATTGTTTATATATATGGACTTTATGGCATTGGTTAATAAGATTGCTTACAAACTTATAATCAACCCCATATATGTTAACACCATTGGGAAGTCAAATTCACTATGTTATGAATTATGATTGACTGTGATTGTCGTTATAGACCTAAGAAATTAAAAGTCAATAACTAATTTTTTAAACCACCGTTAACGGTTTTTGGTTGACTTTATTTTATATAAATTTTAAAATTGAAGATTAAAATGGTTATACGAAATTATGATATTAGCTGAAATTTTGAAGATTATATTTTAAAATTTTTGGTTAAGCAGAATTATGATTTAGAACTTGAGCAGTTAGATGTAAAGACAACGTTCTTATATGGAGAGTTGAAAGAAGTGATTTATATGGACCAACCTGAAGGGTTCATAGAGAAAAGAAAGGAAAAGCAAATGTGTCTACTAAGGAAGTCTCTGTATGGTTTAAAGCACTCGCCTAGGCAATGAAATCAGAAGTTTGATGAGTTTATGAAGACTCGAAAGTTTGTCAGAAATGCAAATGATTTGTGTGTCTACATGAAAGGTTCATGGATTGATGATGGTATATATCTTCTACTGTATGTGGATGACATGTTAGTGGCATCAGAGGACATGAAGAAGATACATATTTTGAAGGAAATGCTTAAAGAAAGGTTTGAGATAAAAAAATATGGGTCTAGGTACAAGAATATTGGGTATGGACATCACCAGAGATAGGAAAAAAGGAATTCTAAAGTTGTCATAGTCAAGGTATCTCAAGAAAGTTCTTAAAGTGTTTGGTATGGATGGGTATACTTCTGTGGTGACACCTACCAACTCTCAGCTCAAGCTAAAGAGTTTAACAAAAGAAGAACTGATTATAGAATCCAGGGAAATGAGTTCTATACCCGGTGCTAGTGCAGTTGGGAGCATAATGTATGCTATGATAGGTTTCAGGCCTGATCTAGCTTATGCTATTTGCTTGGCTAGTAGGTTTATGGCTAAACTAGGAAGAGAACATTGGAAGGCTGTGAAGTGGATTCTAAGGTATCTAAAGGGTGGAGCAGATCGCAGTCTCACTTTTACCAAGTCAGATGAGTTCAAGATAGAAGGGTTCAATGATTCAGACTATGTTATTGATCGAGATAGATTTAGATCTATTACAGGTTATGTTTTCCACGTTGGAGGGAACACAATAAGTTGGAGAGCATCATTGCAAGGGGTTGTAGCTTTATCAACTACAGAGGCTGAATACATGGCTTTATCATAAGCATATAAGGAGGGGATGTGGCTAACTAAGTTTTGTAAAGAGCTAGGTCTATGTTCAGGAAAGTTCAAGCTAAACTGTGATTCACAAAGTGCTAGTGGACCATCCAGGTCGGAGACAAGGTTACGGTCTTCAGGTACCGTCGGCAAAGCAGACGGTGGAGCAAATCTGGGATCCATGGTGTGCTTCGTGGAGAAAAGAGGAGATAAGCTGAAAGGAGAGAACTAGACAAGGCGGCGACAAAGATGGAGATTTGTGAGGGTTTGTCTCATCTTGTCCTAGGGTTATCTCCTAATGGGTTGCGCTTTGTGGTATTAAGGCCCAATTTCGGTGAAGCATCTAAAAAGGTTAAGAGGGCTTATGTGAAGAGAAGGCCTCAAGTCTTTGGTGGATAAGGTTTGTTACATAAGAAGCCTTACAACCTCTATTATCATCTTCTTCCACACAAGAAAAAGTTGCAGAGAAAGAGAGCGAGAAAGATTCAGAGAAGAAATAGAGGAAAGAGAAGTTCAAGAGAGAGCTAAGGAGATTTGAGCTTGGGTCATGGTATAGTGTTGTTGCATCGTCTTTCTCTTCTCGATTTAGAAGAACTTGGAGATTGCGTGGTGCGTGCAGGTCTTCTTCTTCGTGTTGTTCCAGGATCATCAAGATCGCGTTCTTGGTGGAACAGGATCCGTTGGATATTTGCTTGCTTGCCTCGGAAGTAACTGCAATCACACACAAAGGAAGAATCGGATTAGAGATAAATCAATATATAACACATTGTTGTATATACAAACTTGATACAAGCAGAATGGTATAATGGATGCTTGAGAGTTTGGATCTCTTCCCTGAGAGTAGATCAGCGAACTCAGGGTAAACAAAAACATTGTGTCTTTTTACTTACTTGCACAACAAGTCATCATAACTAAGAACAAAACCTAAAGAGTTAGAACCTAAGCTTAGGGGGATAAAGCTTAACAGTTATTGATAGCGTATTGTTTTTGTTATAAGATGATAAATTTAAGTTAGAGAAACTTATCACATTTCGATTTTGGTTTTAATGTTTCAATAGTATTCATTAATGTATGATTAACTAAATTTTTTGGTAATCAATAGGATATTTCAGACGAAAATAACATATTTGAAGAACTTTTATTTGGTTAGTTTATTTGATTAGCAATCGCGCTCTCATGATAATATATTCGTTCAATTCTTATCGGCTTCGGTTACTTTTGTGGTAACTCGTTTTTATGTTCTGATTTTTAACTGCTTTAATTTAAATAGAAAGTTATGAATTCGAATTGATTTGAAAAAGTGATATGTAGGGGTGGGCATAATTCCCGTTCCGATCTGTCCCGTTTGTCCCGTTCCCAAATTCCCGTCCCATATAGGACGACGAATGTCCCGATATGGGACAAAAGTTTAATTCCCAATTGGGACCGGGACGGGACGGGATGAGAACGGGAATACCCGAAGTCCCGAAATAAATTTTAATGATGTGATGTGATATATATATATATATATATTATTTTCTTTTTTTATGTGTACACAAGTTATAAATAAAGTATAAACACATCTAATTTACTAATCTATTTAATCTAATATTTAAGATTTAAGTTATATTACTAAACCTAGTTAATATTAATATAAGTTCAAACTCCATAGCAAAAAAGTTACGACCGCTTTTTTAAATATAACATATTTTAAAATATATTGTTGTTAATATTATCTTATAACCATCTACTATTTTTGCTTATGAATTTGTATAGAAATGGGAAAACAATCTTGGAACCAAGAATGATGCAAAGAGATAGTGGATACTTAGTTGTTTCATGTTTGGTTTTTGAAGTTTTTTTATTATTAGACATTTCTTTTTACTTGAGTTTTATTATATGACTGCGGCTTTTGTGGTGGATTTTATTGGTTTAGATTTTATGAACTTTGATTATTAATTAAGTGTGACCAAATATATTTTTTATATCATTGATACAAAAATTATCATCGTATAAGAATTGTGATATAAATTATTTTAACATGATAATTGATAAGTAATCACGATTGTAAATTTTTAACAAATGAATTATGAATGTCTAGATATTTGGGAATTCCCGATCCGTTCCCGTTCCGTCCCGTTCCGTCCCAAATATAAAATGGGACAAGAATGGGACAATTTTTTACGTTCCGAAATTCTCGTCCCATTCCCGAACCCGAAAAATCTCGTCCCGAATTTCCGTTTGCCCACCCCTAGTGATATGTTCGATACTTATTTTATTTTTAGATTTTTTAATTGTATAAAGTTAACCTATTTAGGTGTTGAAAGTTTTGATTCTTTAATTATTACTAGGTGTTTGACCCGCGCGCATGGGGCGGACATAAATAATGTTCGGAAAAAAGAAAATAAAACAAATTCAAATGTTATATTAATGAAAAATAATATTTTTTAAACTATGTTAACATCACGATGAGATTAATAAAACCAAAACCAAATGTAATATATTAACCATAAAAAATGAAAACTTGAAAAAGAACAAACAATTAAAAATTGTGGTTATGTGTTTTTAATGGTGGACTTATATTATTTAAATACAAAATTTGTTATATTTTTATAGTTTTGAATTTTTGTAAAAAAATTATAAGATTTTAAATAAAAATCATCAATTAAAATGAAACATAGTTTAGATAGAGAGAGAGAAGAGAATTCATGACAACATTGCTATTTTCGAGCCACTCTTTTATCACCGACCAGAGAGATCAATGTGTTGACAGTTATTATCAATAGACTCTTTAACAGCATCAACCACCAGTTGTGTCTTTCGGCTAACGCTAGGCCAGTACTCATCGGGTTTTGCACCTTTCTTCTTTATTTCACCAACCAATCTTGCAAACTCTCTCACCATGCACACCTCTTGTGGAAGCTCTGTCTTAACCGTGTGTTCGCTCGGGGGATTAGCCCAAGCGGTTACAAGATTATTAAACAAAGTATTAGTGCTCGTTGTGAACGATGCTTCGGTCTCCTTAAATGGTATAATAAAGTCATGAACTCGAAGGGTGCCTTTGGTTCCAACGGCGGTTACATCCATTGCTAAGTTTGTCAAGAAAGAGCAGTATATGGTTGCATTCCTACCGTCTTCCCAACTCATATACGCTCCACACGATAGAATCACTCCTGACTCGTTTAGGATAGTGTCCGGAAAGGCTTTGACGGTTTTCGGAAGGTCGAAGTCATTGGCTAATAGGGTTGCTCGGATTGCGTACCATCCAGCGTCTCCTAGCGCACCAAGCCCATCAAGATTGGGTTTCACACGGATGTTGTTTTCAAGGAAATATTCGCCTCCGTTATAAGAGAAGCAACTATGTACCTGCACCATTGTGACTAGATACTATTAGACCAAAAGCACATTAAGTGTTGAGATAAGAGTTTCAAGAGACTATATATCCAGTTTTTGAGAAACCATAGACCATATTATTCATGTGAATCTTTATGGAAAATCAATATATAACAATTTAATAACATAAGAAATTGTTTCTACAACTTCTAACAACCCCAGCCGCACGTGCCAAATATTGTAATATGATATAAATAACGGAGAATTACAAAACTACACCATTTGAATTATATTTCACAAAACTACACCATTCCAAAATTATTTCACAAAACTACACCTAAACACTCAAAATTAAATCCAAATAAACCCTACCCACACAATCTTATCCCCTTAATACTATACCCTTAACACTAATTAGCGAACCCAAATAAAAAAAAATTAATTTTGATAATTTTTTAAAAGGTAAATCAAGCTCTTAAAATTTTGAAAGGGTGTAAATATGTGAAAATATTGAATTAGGTAGAATTTTGTAAAGGAATAAAAGAAAGAGTGTAGTTTTGTGAATTTCTCTATAAATAACGTCCCAATAACATAAAATTTGGGGTTTTGGTAATGTCCGTTGGATTTTTGTGACATTAAATCTTAGGGCACTTAATTATTTGGCTCGACTATGAGTATGGTAAATTGGTGATGATTGATGAATAAGAAAGACAAATTCTTTAAAATACCATCAAAATAAACTTTTGTTTTGAAAATACCATTACAAAGTTTTTTATAACAAAAATACCATTAAAATATTTTTTATAACAAAAATACCATCAAAAAGTTGTAGTTTACTAAAATACCACAAATACAAAAAACGAGTTTTAACACTTTTAGATTTTGATTTTTTTAATTTGGGTTCGTTATATAATGTTTAGGGTATAGTTTTGAAGGGGTAGGGTATAGTTTTTTGAAGGTTTTGGCTGTAATTTTGAAAATTTAAGATTTGTGGTATTTATGAGAATTTTTTTTTTTTAATGATATTTGTAAAACTTTCGAAAATCTCTGCTAGTTGTTTTAAAAAAAAAAATTTAGTGGTATTTATAAGAATTGCCCAATAAGAAAATACAAAATGCTTGTTTAATCTTTTATTTTTTAGGAATTCACAAAAATATAATCTCTTAGTATCTTTTTAAGTGATGTTTTAGAAAAATAATTAAATGTTTTCTATTTCTAATACGAATTTAATTAGTATTTAAAGTTTTTTTGACCAATTATATTTCGTAGTGTTTTATTATTGGTAGAGTTATGTTTTTTTTTGTAAATTGGTAGAGTTATGTTTAGATAGATAATAAAGTGATTCGTTAAGAAAAAAACAAATTTTCTTTTCTGAGTTCTGGGACGAAACCTATAATCTTTCATCTACGATGTTTGATTTTTTTGTTAAGCATAATTGATTATTTGAAGATATCAAAAAGACAAACACATGGAAGTATACTTACGGTTCTGAGCTGGCCAAAACGGTCTGAATCCGAGAGAAACTCCTTAAGCAAAGATGTTCGAGAATTATGAACCCACATGGTACCATCCATTATCTGAACACCATTAGCTTCACAAGCCGCAACAATCTTATCGAACTCAGCTACATTCATCGCGACAGGCTTCTCTATAAGAATATGTTTACCTTTCTCTGCAGCGCGTAAAGCCCACTCTAGGTGGAGGCTAGTGGGTAGAGGAACATAGAGAGCATCAACCTCTGGATCTTCGAGTATTGATTCGTAAGAGCTGTGGATTTTGGTTGTTTGAGGGAAACCATTAGCGACAGCGAAAGCTTTGGCTTTCTCTAAAGAACGGCTTGCGACGGCAGATATTGTAGCGTTGGGAGCAAGAAGGATGGCCCGAGACACTTTACGGGCGATGTTGGCACATCCCATGACTCCGATTCGAATTCGCATGTCGGAAGAAGCCATAAATGTGTGTGGATGTTTTTAATGAGAAATGACAATTGGAGAAAGAGGTTGTGTTGTGTTGGGTTGGGTTGGGTTGTGTTGTATTGTGAGAGTTATATAGAAAACATGTGAAGCTTTATATAGTCTCCTCATTAATGAGTATCTCACCAAGATAACTTTTAATACATATTTATTTATTTAGAAAACTTTATTGGAATTTTTTCACCTTTAATAAAGTTTCATTATTTTAGTTTATGGTACCATATAAAGTCACAATTAATTAATTAACAAAATGTACAATTTCTTTAATTTTCCAAATCTCAGTTTTTAAAAGCATTTAATATATCGTAATAACTTCAAAAGTCTAATTGAATCCCTCAAAATAAAATGTATGTATCTATTACTCCCTCCATATATAAAAGATTGATTTTCCGACAGTTTCACATATACTATTAAGAAAATAATTTTCTAAACATTATTTGTGAAGTCACTTTTAAAATATAGCTTACTAGGATTTAACTCGTGGTATACTACGATCTATATATATTTTGAAATCGTTTTATATGTCTATAAATTTAATTTAGAAATTAGTGATACGTACATCTTTTGTTTTTAAAGAATATATAAAAATATTTAGAAGTTTTATTTTACAAACAAATAATAATTTAATCATTTAATACTAAAAATTGTTATAATTTTTTTTGTTACTATATATTATCCAAATTACCACGTTATAAGTTGAACGGAACTAATATATATAAAGAAATAATTTGAATAATATCTCATCTAAAATATTCATTAATAATATTTGATTGTTATTATTTTGGTAGGTAAAATATGTTTTTAGCAAATATAACCTAAATACGGGTCATATAATACATAAGAAGTATAAATATATTTATATAATAAAATTGTTAAACTAAATGATTAAATTATGTTAAATTATATTATATACAAAATTTAGAGAACATTTAAAATAATAATTATTTGCTAACAATTTTATTTTTTATTAGTTATAACTAACTAGTAAACACCTCAGTATATGTTATAAGTTGTTTTATGTTACTATAAGACTACCTTTTTATAAATTTAATTTAATTTAACAATTAAATAAATATAAATATAAATATTAATAGCACATGTCAAATCTTAGTTGTACCATTATTTAGGTGAACAATAACATAAATATTGAAAATGTCAAAAATCAACAAAAATAATTTATAAATAAAACTATTAATATCTACAAATATATATTTTTAATCTAGAAAATAAATCCGCGATAATCGCGGGTTCCCTTCTAATAATTAATAAATTCAAAAGTTAATATATCTTATATAGTAAATGACAATGAGTTTTGCCTATGTGTCATTCAAAGAGAAATTATTTTATATTTAATTAAAAATAAAGGAAATTATTTTATATTTAATTAATTAATATTTTCGAAAATTGTTTGTAATTATCCCTTTTATTTCTCATAATTTATATTATTTTATATTTAATTAATTTGTTATTTTCGAATTTTTTTCGTAATTATCCCTTTTATTTCTCATAATTTATATTATCATATATTATTTATTAATATAATATTTCCGAAATTTCAATAAATTTAATAAAAAGTGTACGATATCTTTTTGTTATTTTAATTTATATTATAACTTAAAATAGTTAATTATTACCAATATATATTAAAATTTACTAAAAAGTGTACGATGTCTTTTTGGTATATTAATTTATATTATAATTTAAAATATCTAATTAAGTAAATTGTTGTATATTTAATTAATTTAATATTTTCAAAATTTGTTTGTGATTATCCATTTTATGTCTCTTAATTTATATTATCATATATTATTTATTAATATAATATTTTTCAAAATTTCAATAAATTTACTGAAAAATGTATGGCGTCTTTTTGGTATTTTAATTTATATTATAATTTTAAATATTTACTTATTACTAATATTATAATATTATAAATGGTAATTAGTTGCAACCTCATATAGGAGTGGGCGTTCATGTTCGGTTCGCGTATATTCGGGTTTTTGGGTCGAGGATTATATAATATTTTTGTCTATTCTATAATTTTTCGGATTAAGTTTGGGTTCGGTCCGGATACCCGAAATTATCAAAAACCTTAAAAATTATAAAATAAAATATTTGAAATTATTCAAAATTATATGATTTACTATGATAAACAGAATAAAATACAACAAAAATTATCTAAAAATATTTAATCATACAAAACTATACGAAATAATAGGAAAATGTTATAATTTTGAAATTTAAGTTATTACAAATATAAATTACTAATATTTTATATATTTAGTTAAAACTTGGATAAGTTGGGTATTTGCCCGAGTTTCGGTTTGGATCTATTCGATTTTATAGGTTTGAGATCTAAAACCCGTTCGGATATTTTGTCGGTCTCGGTTTGGTTCCTAATTAATATTCGGATCGCGTTTAGTTCGGTTTTTGGGTCTGGATGAAATCCTCATTCATTTTACTTACATTCATGATGATTCAAGTTGATCCAAAATATTCTAATATTCATACAAATATTATAAACTTTACTTCTTTTAAAATGTTTGATTGTTATCGATTTATTGAAATAAATATGTAAATCTAAAATTTTTATACAACATCATACAATTTTATACTTTTGTAAATCTAAAAGTATTATAGTTATTAACATCTTCATTAATGAGTTTTTCCTCTAATTCTTATAAAACTATTTTTGTTGAATATGTTTTGTTTATATCAACCAAATTAACTCATGGATATATATATATATATATATATATATATATATTACGTTTATTTAAGTGTTAACTCTTTTATTTCTTTGAAGAAAAACATACATAACAAACATATGTTTTTGTAGCACACATACATACGTTTCTAACAAATTTTCATTTCAAATGTGTATTTATGAAAAATCTCTAAACAAAACTATAATTTTTAAAAAAAACTAAAAAACTAAAAAAGTAAAACAAATTTTGTATTTAAATCATATTTAACCCACCATGAAACACAAAACTATAATTTTTGAAGTTTGTTCTTTGTTTTCCTTTTTTTTTTTTTTGACATCAAAAACCATCATATTAATATTAAGTCATCGGAAAAAGGCTTTCTTCTAGAGAAAGCCAGGCCGGAGCCGATGAACTTACATGAGAGAACAAAAGACCACGGGTTCTTGCTTTTTTTGCAAGAAAATCAGCCCGGGTGTTAGAACAACGAGGATTAAAACGAATACTAAACAGAGAAAAAGATTTTTTAAGATTGAAAAAAATCTCGAGTTCTGAGGCGAAAGCAGGCCATCCTGACGGGTTGGAAATCATCGTGATCAGGTCTTGACAGTCCGTAGCAAATCTTGAAATAGGACAATCCTCATTCTTCATGCAATCCATTGCCCAAATTAGGGCGGTCAACTCAGTATGGAGAGGAGACAAACATCTTCTTATAGACATCATTCCAATCTTATAGGACGTGGTCGAGAAGGAGACGATCCAACCTAAGCCACTACGCTCGTCTGAGACGATCCAAGATCCATCAAGTTGACATTCCGGGATGGGAACAGACCCAAAGTTGACTCGAGAAGAAAGAGTGGAGGAGGTAACGTTCTCTTCTTCGGTTCCTTCTTGAAAATTTGCTTCTCTCCATGAGTTTTCTTCGAGAACGGCGTGGTCTACTATATCTTGAGGGACATCCGTCTTGTTACTAAATACCAAGTTATTTCTATCTTTCCAAATAAACCATAAGATCCAAGGAAAAACTCTTAAGACGTCATAATCAATTCCACACTTTTCCGCCTTCCAAAACAGGAACTCAAAATTATGGAACACCGAGAGTTTCGGAAATAACGTCGGTGAGGAGGGGATAGGGGATAAAGCCCAAACTTGACGAGCCGGGGGACATTCAAACAAAGTATGGTTAATAGATTCTTCCTCCGCTCCACAGCGCGGACACCCTTTGTCCCTCCCAATATGGCGAGAGTGAAGTCTATGGCATGTTGCCAGATTTCCGGATATGCATTGCCAAAGAAAATGTTTTAACTTGCGAGAAGTTTTTAGTTTCCAGACATGTGCCAAGAGTGTGTTAGCACTCGGTCCCTGAAAAGGGTGATCACATATCTGACGAGAGAGATCCCTCGCGGCCCGATAACCTGATTTTACTGTGTAGTTACCGGATTTGGTAAACGACCAGCTAAAACCGTCTCTGGAAAAGGAGCGACTCGGCCGAATCCCTAGGATAAGAGGAATATCGATTGGGTCAAAAAGCTCATGTAACTGGTCTTCCTTCCATTGTTTCGTTAATGGGTCGATTAAATCCATAACATTAAGGAAGGGATCGCGCACGGCATTTGTGCCCCTGGGGGGTCTAGCCGGAATGTCAGGAATCCAAGGTTCGTTCCAAACAAAGGTATTTAGTCCCGAGCCTATAGTTTTACGGAGTCCTGAAACTAGAAGCGGCCTTGCCGCCATAATACTCCTCCAAGCATAAGAGGGCCTGTTGGATTTATCTATTTTGAGCGGGTGACTGTACTTGAAGTAGCGTCCTCTCAAAACACGACTTAATAGGGAATCAGGGAACATAATCAATCTCCAAAGTTGCTTCGCAAGTAAAGCAAGGTTGAACTCCTCAAAGGTCCTAAAACCTAAGCCTCCTTCGTCTAGGTGGGCACACGCCTTATCCCAATAGATCCAATGAACTCCTCTACTATCGGCTTTCGAGCTCCACCAGAATCTAGAAATTGCACTACACAATTTTTGAATCAAGACTTTCGGGAGGAGAAAACAAGACATCACATATGTCGGGAGAGCTTGGGCAACTGATTTGATTAGAATCTCTTTCCCTCCTTTGGAAAGGAATTTTGATGACCATGAGTTAACTCTTTGACTCAACCGATCTTGGATAAAGGCAAAAACTTGGGCTTTTGATCCTTGTAAACTTTCAGGGAGCCCCAGGTAAGTACCCATCCCTTCTTCTTGAGAAATACCAAGATTATGCTTAATAACATTCCTCAGTTCCGATGGGACATCTGCCCCAAACATTACTGATGATTTAGCGAAATTAATAAGTTGGCCAGCAGCCTCGCCATATGTGCGGATAATCTTCATAATTTCATCGCATTGATCAACAGATGTTCTACAAAAGAACAAGCTGTCATCTGCAAAAAGGAGATGAGAGATCGGGGGACTTGCGAGGGAGATTTGCATCCCCTGAATCCTACCAAACCATTCCGCGTCTTGTAGTTGGGCAACCAAAGCTTCAGTGCATAATATAAACAAGTAGGGAGAAAGTGGATCTCCTTGTCTAATACCTCTCGATGGTCTTATGAGTCCTTTCGGTTCTCCATTTATCAGGACCTGGTATGTTACGGAGGTAATACATTCCATAATCCATCCTACCCATCGAGGGTCAAATCCCAACTTAATCAGTAGTGCTCTCATAAAATCCCATTCCACTCTATCATAGGCTTTGCTCATATCTGTCTTTATCGCCATATATTTTTTCCGGCACGAGGGATTAGAGCGGAGCGCATGGAAATTCTCTTGTGCTATCAAAATATTGTCTGTAATAAGTCGTCCAGCAACAAAGGCTGATTGGGTCTCAGAAATCAATTCTGGAAGAAACTTTTTAAGGCGAAGACTAAGAACCTTTGATATCACCTTATAGCAAACATTACAAAGACTTATCGGTCTAAATTCAGCCATCTCCCTCGGTCTATCCTTTTTAGGTATAAGGCAAATGTTTGTAGCATTAATCTTTCCATCTAAGGAACTTGTCGTGAAAAATAGTTTGACCATGTTGAAAAGATCAGGTCCTATTATGTCCCAAAAACGTTGGAAGAATAAAGCCGTCATCCCATCAGGTCCGGGGGACTTATCTGGGTTCATCGAAAAAAGCGCTATCCTAACTTCCTCCATGGAGATCTCACTTGTCAGAGATTCATTCATCGCATCAGTAACTTTGTGTGGGATAGACTCCAAAGCTCTTGTGAAATCTCTAGGATTTGAAGCTGTGAAAAGATTATCAAAATAGTCCGTCGCGAGGGTCACAATATCTTCTTCACAGTCGACCCATTCTCCGTTGCGCCCGACCAAGCCAATAATTTTGTTTTTTGCTCTTCTTTGTTTGGTAGAGGCATGGAAAAATTTTGTATTCCTATCACCCTCTTTTAGCCATAAGGCCCTGCTCTTTTGTTTCCAAAAAAGTTGTTCCTCTCTATATGCTTCACAAAGTTTCCATTTTATTTCGAGGAGATTTTCTATGGAGATGTTCTCATCTTCATGAGCCTTATCTAACTTTGTTTGGAGTTCTTCAATAAGAATCTCAGAGTTGGATTTTAACCCTCTTTTCCAAGATGACAATGCTTGGCGGCAATTGTTTATCTTATTAGAAAATAGGTGTGGTGTACGTCGAGAAATTTTGCTCCATCCTTCAGTTATAGCTTCTTTCAAACCTTCTTTCCCGAGCCATCTCTTATCAAACATAAAACTTTTGCGATATCTTTTCGTGTTTGCTTTAATTGACGTAATTATGGGTCTATGATCAGAACCCCATAATTTTAAATACTCCACATTCGTGTGGGAAAACAGATTAAACCATTCCTCATTCCCCATAGATCTATCTAATCGACACTTGACAAGGCCGTGACGGCGTCTTCCAACCCAAGAAAATTGGTTTCCTTGATGAGGGAAATCGACATGCCACGATCGTGAATCATGGTTCTAAATGTGAGAAAGGATGCATCGGATGCGTTTACCACCTCGTTTTTCGTGGTTTCTGTAATTTCATTAAAATCGCTTTGTTATAAGCCATGCTCCTGATCGAGTGGTACCCATCCTAGTTAAACGTTCCCATACATAAGCTCGGTACTTAACAACCGGATCACCATACAAAAAGGTTATAAAAACTCGATTACCGTCTACAATAGTTTCAATGTCAATCATCCGGTCATCAAAAAACAATAATTTGACCGGGAAATCATTCGAATAAAATAAAGCTAAACCTCCACTCCTTCCAACAGGATCCACAGTATGGAGATTATCAAAACCTAAAGCTACTTGGACATCCTGAAGGAACGAACGTTGGTTCTTCGTTTCCGATAAAAAAAGAAAACCTGGAGAATAAAACCGACATAATTCTTCCGGTCGACGAGTGGTAAGCTTAGCACCCGCCCCTTGACGAGTTCCAAGAAATTGTCTTCATATGCGGGGACCGGGTGGGTTCGGGACCCCACCGGACACTGCGAAAGATTTGGACAACATAACTAATGTTACAAAAGAAAAGAACACCTCACGAGAGGGAGATGCAGCAAAATCATAGCAAAATTGAATCGTATCAAAGTTAGCTTGATAATGAAAGTGCAATATATTGGTAAACTAGTACCTCCCGCCCGCTTCCTCGGGGAAATCCGGTGTTGGAATTGCTTGAGTTTCTTTGATGCCGCAACTTTAGTTCCTCTCGGGCTAGCCAAAACCTACTTCTTTGCCAAAACCTTTTTCTTTGTGGACTCCGACAAAACCTTTGGTCCGAGTTTTCTTCCCCCCTGGACTTTTAGTCGCGCTTGTCCTAGCCGCTTTACTTGTGTTAATGGCAACATGGCTTGTTAAGGAAGGGGAATCCACTTGATCCTGATTACGACTACGAACAATTGGTTGGATTGGATCAGTCACCGTCTTCTCCGTTTCCGTAGCCCCTAGTGAAGCTTCAATTTCGAGCATGTAATCTTCACCAAGCAGGTCATCATCCTCCATCATGTTTGAGTCGAGAAGAAGAGGGTCAACCTCCATGAAAGCTAATTCGTCTTCTTCCGTCCAATTCAGGTCGACTCCTTCGCGCTGGTTATTTGGGGTCCAAAGTTCCTCCCCGACGACCTCTTCCTCTGGCACCGGCGATAAGATAGCGTCGTCTTTGGCGCCGAAGGCAGGCTCGACTTCTTCACTGGTAAAGGAAATTAAACCAGCAGATGGGTCTTTGACCAACGTTTGGGCCTCAGAAAATTTTAAAACAGGAGGAAGGCCCACTAGATCCATTTCAGGTTGAACCTCTTCATGGGGTGGAATTGTCTGATGGGCTTGAGACTTCTTCTGAAGCCCACTTCCAGAGCTTGATCCTTTCAGCAAGGGGACTTTAGACGAAAGTAAAGTCGCGACATCCTCCACAACTGCCTTTGCTTTTCCCTTACCTTTCGGATCTTGAGGATCAAGCTCAGGTCTACGCGGAGGGTCGTGAGCTCTCTGGATATCTCGACTACCATGCCTCCTTTGCGATTCTCTATCCCGCCCTACTTCCCGTTCGAAACATCCGCCGGCGAGAGGGTGACGTCGGGTCGAGGAAGACTCTCTAAGAGGAGAAGTTTCTCGGTGATGGGACCGTGGGACAACGACATCTTTCTGTGAGGATCGAGGTCTCCACGAGCTGGTCGCAACTGACTCTTCATGACTCTTTCTCCTCGGCATACCAACAATATCCTTAGGACGATGAGAAGGAAGAGGTCTAACCTCATCTCCAATCCTTCTCCAAACAGACCTAGATTGGTCCCGTTTGTCATCCCCATCCTCAGATAGATCCAAGTTTCTTCTTACCGGCCTTCTGGATCGATCAAACACAGATGGGATTTCTTCCCTGGATCTCCCAGATCGAGAATCCCTCTCCGGTCGCTCCAAGGGAGGCTCGCGCTGACTTCTGTCACCGCGTGATTCGTCGGCCACAGCAACTAGTGCTCTTTGCTCTTTGTTAATCCGTTTTTGATCCTCTGTTAACTCCGGACAAGAGTCTTCTTCATGTGAGATGAGATGACAAGTAAAGCAGAAGCGGTGTAGCTGATAATATTGGAGAGAAAGCTCCACAACTTCACCATTTGGAAACAACGCCTTTTTGAAAAACCGGAGAGGTTTGGTTACGTCAATCGCCAGCTTAAACAAGGAACCTTTAGCGTTGATGTCTTCCACCACTCCTAGAGTTTCTCCTATTTTCCTGAAGGTGCGGTCATT
Source organism: Cochlearia excelsa (assembly GCA_963556525.1). Taxonomy (NCBI): domain Eukaryota; kingdom Viridiplantae; phylum Streptophyta; class Magnoliopsida; order Brassicales; family Brassicaceae; genus Cochlearia; species Cochlearia excelsa. The sequence continues at coordinate 7,362,962 of OY748332.1, read as the reverse complement.
CCAGAGCTGGCGGGGGATTCCGGTAACTTTGATCCAGAAAGAGACAAAGCTTGGGAAGTCATCAAGGTTGTTTGGGACCCAACGTTCCAAAGAGATAGTCCACTTATTGAAATGACATGGCCTTTTGTCCAAGATCTTCTGGAGGTCTTCTTCAGCATCAAAGTCCAGCTGGAACCTTCCCCTGCCCAGATCAGTACCATGGACTCTTCCTTCGATGTCCCAAATACGAGCCCTTGGCATTAGAGCAAGCAGGGCTTCCGTGCTTCTTCCGTCATGAAAAGTTCTGCCCACAAGTGTGAGCTTGAACTGTTCCGTTTGCTCAGCTAGGTCGCAGTCCGGGATAGAGACCGGTTCATCTTCGTCATCCTGAGCGGTTCTGTGAACACGAGATGCTTGGAGGGGAGACTTTATTACACGGCGAGACAAGATTCTTTCCATTTTTGAGAAGATGAGAGAGAGAGATTTAGAGTTGTAACTAAGATTAAAGATTTGAGCAGCATCTTTAAAGGGAGAGCTTAGCAAGGGGCTAGAGAAAGAGTACATAGCACAAGGCTAGATGGATTTGACAGAGCTTGCGCACTCTTCGGACCCAAAAAAACTAAAGCGAAGCAGGTCAGATCTGGGAACAAACCGCCGATTTGGGAAATTTTAGAGCAGGTTGAAGCGCATGCGAGGAGAAAAGGGAGTGGGAGAAGAGACGTGGTGTCATGTCTTAATTAATGGAAGACTGTTCTCTCTCTCTCTCTCTCGGTGGCCATTATTTTTACTTTTCGTTCTTTGTTTTCCTTTTTTATTGATAATTTATTACATTTTCAGTTTTGATTTTATTTCATTGTGATTTTAGTATAGTTTAAGAAAAATATTATTTTTTATTAATATAACACTTAATTTTATTTTATGTATTTTTATAGTTATTTATGTCCGCGTCATTGTGCGGTTCAAACCACCTAATAACTTATAAAGACACCTAATAACTTATAAAGACAAACCATAAAATGGAAATTGCAATTTTTCCACCTAATAACGATGTCTTGAAAATTCAAAAGTTTGTTAGTAGTTTTGTGTAAAAGTAATAGTAGTATTTAACTTTCATTAGTAGATTTTTTTTGGTATTTCACCCCAATTTTCTTTAGCAATGTCACTTTATCTTTACTAAAAACTATCTATGTCTCACACTATTCTAGAATTTTTGACCCTTTTGCTTTTACTATGAGGCGGCAAACATTTATGTTATGAATTGAACCGTTTACATAAAAGTTAAATAACCTTTTGTACTATATATAGCCACGTGCGACATCAAACACATGGTCTGGCCTATAAATGAATACACTTGAAAGCTTTAGCCTAGAGAAAGTTATACCCAATTTTAATCACATCTCATTTTCGGCATCACAACACAGAGAGAAAAATGGAATCTCACGTCGTTCACAACGCACAAAAACCTCACGTAGTTTGTGTGCCTTACCCGGCTCAAGGCCACATAAACCCTATGTTGAAAGTGGCTAAACTCCTCCACGCAAAAGGCTTTCACGTCACCTTCGTCAACACCGTCTACAACCACAACCGTTTACTCCGATCCCGTGGGCCTAACGCCCTGGACGGACTTCCTTCTTTTCGGTTTGAGGCCATCCCCGACGGTCTACCTGAGACCGACGTGGACGTCACCCAGGACATCCATGCCCTTTCGGAGTCTACTATGAAGAATTGTCTAGCGCCTTTTAAAGAGCTTATCCGGCGTATCAACGCCCGAGATAATGTTCCTCCCGTGAGTTGTATTGTATCCGACGGTGCGATGAGTTTTACACTTAACGCTGCGGAGGAGTTCGTTGTCCCCGAGGTTCTTTTTTGGACCGTAAGTGCATGTGGCCTCATGGCTTATTTACATTTTTATCTCTTTATTGAGAAAGGTTTATCTCCACTTAAAGGTACGTACGTTCTTATGTCTTAATGATTGCTGATTTAACTTTATGTAAAAAAATTATTATCTTTGATAAAAGCAACAAAATGATATAAATATCAAGAAAACAACACACGTAAATGCAATTTGGCTAACATCACTTTCTTGGCCACCTTAACAACTTCTAAGTTTTGTGTGTCTATGTTTGTAAAATAATTTTTTAAGTGTGAGATTAAATAGAGATTGGTGAATTTTACAGACGAGAGTTGCTTAACAAAGGAATATTTGGAGACATCTATAGATTGGATACCATCGATGAAGAATATAAAATTTAAAGACATACCTACTTTCGTTCGTACAACTAATCCCAAAGACATAATGCTCAACTTCCTTGTCCGAGAGACGGAGAGATCCAAACGCGCCTCTGCGATCATTCTCAACACGTTTGATGACCTCGAGCATGACATCATCCGGTCTATGCAATCAATTTTACCACCGGTTTATTCGGTTGGACCGCTTGGTGATCCGGCCTGATTTAGTGGCCGAAGAGGAGGCGGTGATTCCGCCGGAGTTTTTAGCCGAAACAAAAGACCGAAGGATGTTGTCAAGCTGGTGTCCTCAAGAGAAAGTTCTTTCACATCCTGCTGTCGGAGGATTTTTGACGCATAGTGGATGGAATTTCGACGCTAGAGAGTATTTCCGACGGAGTTCCGATGGTCTGTTGGCCGTTTTTTGCGGAACAACAAACGAATTGTAAGTTTTGTTGCGATGAGTGGGGAGTGGGTATGGAGATCGGTGGAGAAGTTAAGAGAGAGCAGGTTGAGTCGGTGGTTAGAGAGTTCATGGATGGAGATAAAGGAAAGAAAATGAGAGAGAAGGCCGAGGAGTGGCGGCGCCTAGCGGAGAAAGCGACCGAGCATCCGTGTGGTTCGTCCGTCGTGAACTTGGAGAATGTTATTGATAAGGTTCTCTTAGGAAATGGCCAGAAGATAGGTCATGAGTAATTGAAAAATCAAAGACGATGTGACCAATGTGTTTATATATATATTGTCACCAATAAGTAATCGTTTTCTTGGTTTCATCGTGTGTAATAGTAGTAGTACTTACATGAAAAATATTGCTAAAAATAAGATTTTATCCTCTATCCCAAAGAAGCAAAATGCACCTAATTACATATTTTAGACTTGTTAAATTACAGTCTACAAGATAGCATGTGGATGTGTTTGGGCCGTTCATTGCCATCAAACATGGTATATACGGCCCAATATGTTAGGTGCGGCCCATTTTTAAAAATATGACATAATCTTATATTATTAATACAGAAGACGGAGAAAGAAAATTATTATAAAATTACACGTGTCATCATCTGAGCATTTCTGGTCTCACATTATTAAAAATTCATAAAAGCCCAAAACAAAAAACCCAAAACAAAAAGCCAAATTTAACACAAAATGACTTAAATTGACATAATAAATGGATAATATTAAAAAATGTTGAAAAACCCATAAAATATAATATTAAAAAATTCATAAGAAATACAATTTTATAATTTCTAATAGATCTCTTAATATTTATATATTATATTTTATTACATTGAGTTCAAAAAAATGATAAAACATATTGTTCATTTACAAATAACAATATTATTTTGTAAAATTGTATTTAACACCAAAATTCATTTCAAATGAAAAAACTTGAACACACAATTTACCTGACTCATCGGTGGAACCATCAGTTCCCAAACTTTGAACTAATAATTTTCGGATAAGTTTAGACATGAAAGTGTGATTAAACCTTCCTAGAAAATATGTTTAAAATATTAAAAAAACTAATGAAAAACACAATTTTATAATTTTCCTAATGTTTGATGTTATATTCTTGCACAAAAGAATGATAAAACATATTGTTCATTTATAAATAACAATATTATTTTGTAAAATTGTATTAAACATCAAAGTTCATGTCAAATAACAAAACTTGAGCAGAAATTTGACTCGAGCCCTCGAAAATTCGGTAGTTTTATATATTCGAGGTTTTAATAGTTCGATATTATGAAAAATAGAGATCGGATTGACATACTTTTCATTGTTAAACGAGTCATATCAAAGTTTCAAAACACTATGTAGTTATTATTTTTTAATGATAAATAGTAAATTATACGTAAAGGTAAATATTCAACATCGAAATGGCAATGATAATCTTTTTCGATGATAAATATTAAAATAGTAATAGTAATAAATTTTTGTAAATAAAACATTATAAAAACAAAAATACAATATATTTTCTATATATACTTTAAATTTAAACTTCGCGTTTAACGCGGATCACATGAGATACAAATTCTTTTTATTTCATTTTATACTACACAATATTTTTACCAATAAACATTTTTTCTATTACGTAAATTTTTATCCCGCGCTTGGCGCGGGTAAATTCCTAGTCTTTATAAAAAACAGAAATAATATCAAAGTCGAGTTATTATATTATTCCCTTTAGGAGAAATAAGAACAAAAAAACATGACAAGTCACAGACAAGAGATAGATCCATCATCCATCTTTATTTTGGCAGCCATGTTATAAGTCATGCATGAATTTAATAAGTCATGCATGAATTTAATGACCGATTGTACTTTACGATTTCACATTTTGAATAACCAAAATCAAAAAAACTTTAGCCCAATTACTAATATTCTAGAATTATTTTTTTTTGACATTCTTTATTATTTTAGACGATTATTATAATTTACAAATAATAACAATTATTCAATTTATAATTCAAATTTTATTATTCGGGCACATTTTTCTACATTAATAATACTAATTATTATTTTATGTTATTTGAAAACTAACCCACTTTTTAAAAAATTATAACATAACTTTTTCGCATCGAAATTACAAAAATATCCAGGATATACAAAACAATATTTTGTTTGAAATTAATAATATTGTTACTATATAATTATCAAATATATTACGTTTTATTTTATATGATGATAAAAAAATATTTTATAAAATAAGACATGTTATAACGTTCAAGTTCTTCTAATTATTTTCATAAAATTTCAACCAATATCACAATCTTTAATACTTTTTAATCATTTCATTGTGTTTACTAGTACATATATATGTATGAATATAAAATGATCACTAACTATAAAAGAAGAAGAATTTTCTCCATATGAATGACACATCATCAAAAATATTTAATACATAAATAAAATTAAAAATTGATAAATTTCATTTAATATTAATAAAAGTCAAATAAGAAACCATTAAAGACATAAAGTCATTTAATAATAAAATAAAACATAACATTATATACAATAATAAATATATATAAATTCAAACTTAAATATATATAGAACTATAAAAGAAAAAGAACTCTCTCCATATGAGTGACCCATCATCAAAAATATTAAATACATAAATAAAATAAAAAAACTGATAAATTTCATTTAATATTAATAAAAGTCAAATAGGAAACCATTAAAGACATAAAGTCATTTAATAATAAAATAAAACATAACATTATATACAATAATAAATATATAGAAACTAGGATTTAACCCGTGGTACACCACGGATTTATGTTTTTTACAAATAGAAAAATATAATAAGATTTTATTGGTTAAAAAAGTCAAAACGTATTAATTTTTTCAATCAAAAATTAAAAAGAATAAACATATGGAATAAAAAAACTTTTTAAAACCATATTTATTATGAAATGGATAGAACAATAAATCTCATTATTAAATAGAACGTTTAACTTCACCACAACCCTATAAATATATACTCCATATTAAGGGTGAACCGAATCCAGATATCCGTTTTTTAAGATATCCGGATTCGCATATGCCTAAATCCGTATAAATGTCTCGAATTCAGATCCATTAGACGGATATTCGGTCAGGATATACCCGTTGACTTTTGAAGAATATCCAGATCCGTTTATGTGAATACTTTTATAAATATATTTCTACAAAAACCGAGTAGAGTTAAAATAAAAAATTGAAAAATTTATATCCAAAACAGAAAGTAAATCAAATTATAAATATTCTTACATAAAACCTTAAATATGATTATCCATTTTTACGTAAAACTTTATTATTTTCAAAATTTATTCATCGCGCATGGCGCGAGAAATAACCTAGTATACAGTTAATTTAGAAGTTTGTAATATTTTTTCTGTTTTTGTAAAATAAATTAAAATATTCAGAATTTCTAAAGAGTATTTTGTTCTTTTATTGTTTATGCAAATAAATATATAATGAGAATTAGATTTTATATAGCAAAATCTTAATATAATTTGTAAGTTGGTTTATTCCAAACTATAAAAAATTATTTTGGGCAAAACTTCCGGATCCGAAATACCGAACCCAAACCAAACCAAAATCCCTAAATCAATATCGATCTTAAAAATAAATAACTCGAATGTATAGGAAAATTTACTACCATAATACCCGAAATCGAATCCGAACCAAACTCAATTTTTTAGAACTAAACTAAACTACTCTAACTACCCAAAAATTATTTAAAATAATAATAATTATAATTATATTTGAAGTACATAGTTGGAACCAAACCGAAATGAAAGAACCGAAACCGTTCCAAAAATAAATAACCCTAACGAATAGAGAAATTTACTACCTGAAAACCCGGAGCCAAAACAATTTTTTAGATTTGACCCTGAATTACCCGAAATTTGTTTATGATAAAGTTTAATCATTATTTTCAAACGTTTTGTGATTTATCTAGAATTTTTCCAGAAACCGGACCCGTTAATTAATAATTGTTATGCTAGTGTTAATTGATTTAAACAAACTTTATCTATGTTCAATATAGACGTTTATTTTTTTTGGTCGAAATATAGACATTTATTAACATCTAAAATATTAATATAAATAGAAACTTATAATGTGGACAATGATTATATATAAAAACTAAACTATATACATTTTAAAAAATATTTATATTCTGAAAATTTTTATAGACCTCCGTAAGAAAAATAAAAAGATTATATCATAAATATCATAAATATGAAATTAGTGGTTGGTTTTTTTGTTGAAAATCGGTTTTATTGTTTTTGTTGATAATTAAGTTAATTTTAAAAAGTATATATATATATATAATAAGATATGTTTGTGTGTAAGTTTAACATAACTTTTAATCCTATTGTTATCCAAGATAAGAAAAAGATTAATCTTAAGTATTTTGTTTGGATTTAACTAAATTACGGTTTTACCATTAATGAAAAAATTTCATCTTGTTTAAAACCAATGACATAGTATCTAGTTAAGTGAGTTTTTTTGGAAAAGTTCAAAAAAGTACTTCAAAAATAATAATATAGATATTTTTATTATATATTTCGTACAACAAAATTTTAATATAATTTGTAAGTTGATTAGACCAATAATTTATTATTTATTATATTTAGGATTCGAAAATAACCGGATTCAAAATACAAACCGAAACCTAATCGAAATACACAAATCATATTATGCGATTTACCCAAATTTATTTAAAATTATATTATTTTGATTATATATATATATATAAATAATTGTCGTAAACATATTCTAAATATGTAATATAAGATTTAAATTTTAGTAGAATTGCAATTTCTTCTTTTTTGTTTATAATCGAACCGGAAATCGAACCCGTTAACATACTATTTTTTTATAGTTTGATATTTTAACAAAAAATTGTTTCAACTCGTTTTTAAATTCTTAATAATATTAATTAAACCTGTTTTGATTTAAATAAAAATTTAATGGTAGTTTTTATAAAAAAAACTATGTAATAATGTATTTATGTGAATTACATATTTTTATTTGTTTTTCAAATATTTTTTACATAATTTCCTTAATATTTTTTATTTATTTTTGAAGAGTATTGTAATATTCCTTATTTGGTTTTTCGTAATTAAATGTTCATAAATATTTCCTTTTATGCTTAATGACATAATGTGTAAATAAATGTGACTTTTTGGACATGTTCAAATTAATACTTCAAAAATAATAATATAGATTCAAACTTAAATCTATCTATACTATAAAAGTATAAGAATTTTCTACCGGTGAGTGACATGTGGACACTCCTGGACTGGTGGATTCTGAAAAAAAATATTAAGAATTCAAACTGTCACAAACAAGATTCGAACTCGGGTTAAAGACTTCAGTAATAGAGAACTTAACCAAATGTGTTGTTTCATTTTTCTTGTACTTATTCTTAAACATATATTCTAATTATTTAAGGAGTGCTAACTGCACTCCCTACTTAACATGTAGGTCTGATCCTTAACTATTAGTAATATATTTTTATACTATACACAAACAATAAACATTTTAAATTAAATATTTATTAAAAAATGTACCATTCAAGAAAATCATCTGGAAATATGATAAGTTTGATCAAATGACAAAGTTTGGAGAATAGATATGTTTAATATTGGGGTATTTTTAACCTCACATGCATTTAAACCTACTAGGAAGCTAAGTCAATCCTCAATTAAAAATAAACTATCATAAAATAATAATAATAATAATAATAATAATATTCTCATTCATGATAGAAGTCAAGTTGTCATATTATAAAAAACAAAAACAACTATATCTTTAAATAAATTAGAAAAATAAGTAAATAAAGATGTAAAAAGTTATATAAACTGTAAAGATAAGTGAGTTATTGATCAATGACTCCTCATATGGGAAATATGTAAAAATGAAATGATGTCATAATAGTATAAACAAAGAAGGGTGATTTTGCTCAATATTACTTAATGGTATGAAATTGGTTATTGTGTCAAAATGTTGATTTAATTGACAGATTTAACAAAAGGAAGGAGAACAATTAAAATTATGCCGATTTTACCCCTAAAACTATAGGTGATGTATTTCCAAATGATAGTTAACTATTAGTTATAAAGATAGACAACTATATGATGTAAATTATGATGAAGTAGGCTACTATTTTATTATATATTGGATATCTATATTGACACAATCGACTATATATGATGAAATAATCTATTATTTTATTATTATCTTTCAAATAGTAGTCAACTATTTTATTATTATATATAAACATATAATGAAAATTATGATGAAGTAGTCTATTATTTTATTATATACTGGATATCTATATTGACACAATCGATTATATATGATGAAATAGGGGAAAATCACATTTTAATTCCTCAACTTTCAAATTAAAGCCGTTTAATATCTCAATTCCCATTTAAGCCATTTTATTCCCGACTTTTTACGCGCGAAACATTTAATCCCATATTAACGTTGACTAAGCCATTTTAAACCCGTAAAAAGTCAACGGTTAACCGAACGTTAGTTGCCGTTAAGTGTAAAACGACTGTGTTTTACTGTTTTGTTAAAATTAAAACAAATGTGTCAAAACTAAGTCGTTTTGACTCTAAAAAAAAATCCCCAAATTCATTTAACCTAAATTCTTAATTCATTGAGCTTTTTTGGTTTTTTGTCTTTGTCGGTTTGATCTTCATCTTCTTCTACCGATCTCCAATTTCCAATCTCCAATCTAGATCCTTCTCGTCGCTTTCTTCGTACCTTCCTTGGGACGGATTCGATTGAAAGAAGGGTGTCAGATCCTCCGCCCGTGTTCGCAGCCGCAACGGAGCCACCGTCCTCGTCACCGGAGCCGCCGGATTCGTGGGTACACACGTGTCAGCCGCTCTAAAAAGAAGAGGAAATGGAGTGATAGGTCTGGACAACTTCAACAATTACTACGAGACGTCGCTAAAGAGATCGAGACAAGCCCCCTTGAGAGAAGCGGAGTCTTCATCGTACAAGGCGACATTAACGATATATCACTCACTCCTCAAGAAACTCTTCGAAGTGGTTCCATTCACATACGATGGCAAATGGTTCAATTCACCTCCTCTAAGATTGCCCCAAAACAAACATTTATTTGGATGAAACTATTTGTGTATGTTAATCACCATGTCTCATCTTTCAATTTCGGTCTTGGTTTCATCATGAAAACTAAAGTGAGACTACTTAATCTTCTGTTTTGTAACTCTTGTAAATGTCATGAATGATACAGAGATTTGTCTTGTAGGAGTATAACTTACGTCACTTGAGTGAATTGGTTCTTTGTAATTCCAAAACTTGTATCAAATAAAGCTTCGAATTTCGATTGATTATCATTCAAATTCAACAAGTGAAGAAACAATAATCAAAAACACGATTTAGGGTTTATGTAAAATGAATTTGGGGATTTTTTTAGAATCAAAACGACGTCGTTTTGCATTTAACAGTGATTAAAGTTCAGTTAACCGTTGACTTTTTACGGGTTTAAAATGGCTTAGTCAACGTTAATATGAGATTAAATGTTTCGCGCGTAAAAAGTCGGGAATAAAATGGCTTAAATGAGAGTTGAGACATTAAACGGCTTTAATTTGAAAGTTGAGGAATTAAAAGACTATTTTCCCGATGAAATAGTCTACTATTTTATTATTATCTTTCAAATAGTAGTAAACATCTATTTAAACAACACATACATATCGAAATATTAATATTTCATACAATATATTTTAAGTAGTATGAAAATAAACTGATATTTTTTATAAATAGTCGACCAACAAAAAAATATTATATCAAAGATCTAAATCTTAAAAAAAAATCTTCTCAATTTTGATAACATAAAAATTAGAAATTTAAATACAAAAACAAATCTACTACATAGATTGACACAAACAAGATTGATCTTTATTGCCGTTTATCTTTAGTGTAAAACAAATTTGGTCTTATCAATAACCATAACCATGATTTTGAAGAAAAACTTTTGGTGAGATCTAAAAATGAAAACAAAAGAAAAAATGAGAGATAAAAGAAGAAATGAATGAGAGAAAAAGAAAAAAAAATAAGAAGGAGATACAAAGAGAGAAGAAGAAAGAGAAGAAGAAGAGAGATATGTTAGAGGGGTAAGATAGTAATCATACATATGCACAAAACACACCATTTATTCTCTTAATTAAGACCCACCATATGTATACTGAGCCTAAATTCCCCAACAAAGAATAAGTAACGAAGATGAACTAACATTTCAAAAAAGTTATACTATAGTTAGAGTTTATGAATAAAAAGGACACCACTTAATGGATTACATACACATTTTATTATTTGGATACATAAATTTTCAATAGATAGATTTATAATGAGAACTATGTTTTCCATATTAAGGAAAAATGAAATTCATTCGGAACACACATACCTTCTCATTAGGATTGAACATCCACTTAACAACATCATTCTAAAGTGTTTGCAGTTCAAAGTTAACATTTTATACATACGAGCACAACTATAATTTTTATTTGGCAAACAAATCAAACTGTTTAGATAAGACATTTAGAATGCAAAATCGTTATGTTATGTATAACATACTTCAATGGAAAAAAAAATATAACATACTATAACAACTTAACGAGTTTAATAAGAGTTTTTCGATTCATTTTAAATGTAGCACGCATTTCAAATACTAAAAATATTATAAAACTAAAATATCATATATTTTCTGTGATAAGAAAATAAAGATTGTTAAATTTTTAAACTGAAATAGAAAATGAATTTTTACAAGGGCATAAATGATACTACCTGTTAAAATTTTATCTAAGTTCAAGTAGATTAACATCTTAAATTTCTCAAACACAAGTAAATACTAATATTTTTATTTATCAATTGTGTTAGCAAACAAAGTTTTTCAAATATTAATTTAACAAAGCGAAAATAAATAAAATTTAAAATAATTTTAATATACCCTTAATACAAATACTCAATAAAATTATAACAAATACTTATTGTGTCCTACATTAAATTGTGTTTTAAAGATTTTCAGAAAAATTAAGGAAGGTTGTAAAATGACTTTAATGACATTAATTTATATTATTTATATTATTTTTATTCTTTTTAATGAAATTAAGGGGTATAATATAGAAAATCTGTTGAAAAAACTAAAACTACATTAATTTTAATATACACTTAATACAAATACTCAATAAAATTATAACAAATACTTATTGTGTCCTACATTAAATTGTGTTTTAAAGATTTTCAGAAAAATTAAGGAAGGTTGTAAAATTACTTTAATGACATTAATTTATATTGTTTTTTTTCTTTTTAATGAAATTAAGGGGTATAATATAGAAAATCTGTTGAAAAAACTAAAACTACATTAATTTTAATATACACTTAATACAAATACTCAATAAAATTATAACAATAATACTTATCGTGTCCTACATTAAATTGTGTTTTAAAGATTTTCAGAAAAATTAAGGAAGATTGTAAAATGACTTTAATGAGATTAATTTATATTATTTTTATTCTTTTTAATGAAATTAAGGGGTATAATATAAAAAATTTGTTGAAAAAACTAAAACTACATTTAAAGAGGAACAAAAGAATATTCTAAAACAACATATAATAAAGAACATATGAGTATAATTTAATATTTAAAAATTTGAGTACAGTTTATTTTTTTCTAGTGTGCCTTATAATTTGTTATCTTACAATATAGTACGCGAACGTAAACTTCTCTCGAAAATTGCATAAAAAAACCAAATGATAACTACGCGTAGCGCGAGTCCTCCCCTAGTATGTATAAATTTTGGATAATTTGTCGTAAAAAAGAGTTATACTTTTCGCACGATAAATATATATCTATATATAAAATAAATTATGTTCGTTATACAATATTTATTTCGTTTTTATGATTTTTTAAACCAGAAATAAAAAATTTAATGTAAATGATTATTTTTGAATAACTTTTTGCGCATGGCGTGGGGTCATCACCTAGTTTCAAGTAAAACTAAATTAATTATCGTTGTGCGGATTACTCTCTGTAGTATAAATAAGATACTCTATAAATCTATACTATTAAAAGAGAAGACAAAACGCCTACGTGTCGCGACGTGAGAGATTTTATGATTTTTTTATTTTTTGCGTTTTAGTCCTTATATTTTTGAATAATTTTTGTTCGACGAATTCTATAATTTTGAGGCCCTACGAATTCAGGTCCACATATAAAACTTTTAAGAATTAAATTTTTCCCACATTGAAAACAATAAGAAACAAAATAAGAAATCTTCTAATATAAACAAGACTTTATCACATACAAAATTATTAAAGCGGACCTTCGTCTAATGGGTCTGCGAATTTCGGTAAATGGATTACACCTTCATTTACCGGGGTATGCATAATGCGGATCTTTTTCTTTGAATAGGCTTGCAAAGTTTGATTAGTTATTTCGGCTTTCGATAATGGTCTTTCATAAAAGCATGTCTCATAAATTGCCAACGGGTATTGGGAACTTTGCTTAGTGGATTGGAGCTTGGGCATTCGGTTTTCAGGTCGGGCTCATTCGAGTTCGGGTTTTTCAGGTTAAAGAATATATGATTCGTTCGAGTTATTTACAAATACAGTTCTGTTCGGTTCGAATATATTCGGGTTCAGGTCGAGTTTCATATATTTAACAAAACTGACATGAAACCAAATATTATTCGGTTCGGGTTTTTTGATTTTTTTGTTCGAATTTTTAGGTTTAACATATTTTTGGTAAGAATTTCGGGTCTTATTTCGGGTAATTCGGGTTCGGTTCAGGTTTTGGTTCGGCTTATTCATATAACCCACAAAAATTGAAATAACCTACTAGCTTATCAAAACTATATACATGTGTATATCTTCGGGTCTATTTGAGTACAATTCGGGCCTCGGGTCGGTTCGGGTTAGAACGGAAACCCGAGTTAGAAAATATTAAAACCCGATAGGATAATATGAGAACCGAAACCGGACCAAACCGTATTTTTTGGATCGATTCGGTTTCGGGTTAAATGTTCAACCCTAAATTGATCAATTCATGGTCTTCCATAATATAACTTAATATTATTTATGAATATCTTATCAAGACGCGGGTACTTACCTAGTAAATGTTACAAGGAAAGCTTATCCAACGTTTAGGCCATAATCATTCAATAAGTCATTAAAAAGGCCTCTAAAAGCAACAAATTAGTGGGCCATGAAAAACCCAACATAACACTCAAAAACTTAAGAAAATAAAACAAAATTTTCAAAATTGAGATGTAATTAATATCCTCTTCCACCAGCTTGATGAGACCAATACTGACCATGATGTTGTGGTCTAACCATCGAGCCACCATTTACATGATCAAGCCCACTAGTTTGGTTTGCTTGGCGGTTCAACAACGGTTCAGATTTTCCATATTTGTGAATAAGTTCTCTTAGAGATTCAGACCGTCTTGTCCCATTCATTACAACATAATTAAATTCCGGCAAATCATCATCATCATCATCCTTAGCCACTGGACCAAACCCTGGAGGCAGGTCACCACCGTCGTCGTGGTTAACCTGTACCATGTTACTGTAACGAGACTTATTGTTATGTTTGGTTAATGAAGAAACATTGTGGTGGTTCTTGTGAGTGTTAGATTGTAGTGGTGGTGTTGGTTTTTTAAATTGTGGTCTTCTCCATACAACAACACCTATAAGACCATGACCATTATTATCATCTAAAGAAAAATCGAGATGGTTTCTTGGGACAATCTTGTTTAGTATCTCGGCGGATCTGCCGCGGTTTGGGCAAAGGTAAAGCTCTACTCCTGAAGCCGGTTCGGCGAAACCCACTCTCTCATCTTTCGCGTATGAATCCACAACCTGTAATAACAACAGTGCCACATTTCAACACATTACAAACAAATGATGCTTCTATACTAAGAAAGATTTGATTGATATCAGTATTTATACAAAACAAAATGTAAATTTTTAGCCTTACTGAGATTATGTTCAGTTTTCTTTTATGTCAGTTTTGAATTAGTTTCTTTAGATAACATTATTCCTATTTCATACACAGAATATGAGTTAACTACCAAAGCTCATACCTCAGACATGTTTTCTTGTTCTGTCTTGAGGCACTCTTCTTTGCAGACGAAACGCATAACCTGTAAAACAAAAGGCAAGGTTAACACATGATAGATTCTACGAGAGAGTACTTCGTTAACATATAGAATCAAGAACAAACACGTCTTGAATATGTTGTAGATTCTAGGCCTATTCAAGAAATTGGCGTTGTTCTGGTCGAAAGATTTATTTGTAAGCTCATCTATCTATCTCCATTGTGATTCACAATATGTATTTTTCTCCATCATCCGCCTAACGATATGATTATATAAGGTTATTATCTTTTGGCCTTTTTGCAGGGGCTCAAACACAGAATGTATAAACTCTTCAAGATTAACTAAGTAAGTAAACAGAGTTCCATGGATTTGAGAATAGCAGGCAATGAATATGTATGAGAAGAGCTAAACAGTGAAAGTTAATAATAGAGGTAAACAGGTTGTAAAATAATACCGTCACAGCCCGACTTCTGGAGTTTGGGAGCTCTCTAACAAACTTCTCAAACGCATCTAGTCTGACTCTACCCTTGATCTCAAGCAAAAGAGGCCACTCTTCTGTACTAGTCTTTTCACCACTGTCAAAAGTAAATAGAAGGTTAGTTTATGAAAAAAATCAGTAAGTCTTAAAGACTTCGACATAAACAAATCGTCCTATAATGCGAACAAATCTCTATTGATGGGAAACACACAATGAGAAGCTTATAAATTCAGAAAAGCTTATAACTAGCAAAACAGCTTTCATGCACCTGATAAGCACTTTAATAGCATAAATAATTTTAAGAGAAAAAATAAGTGTTTTTGTTCAGCCAACATAAAGAAAGCTTCTAAAATATGCAAACCAAAATGTGGAAATGTAGACGGAGTACGAAATATTGAGTTAGACTTGCTACTACTAATTGAACCATTGATTACAAACCTTTTCAGAATGCCAATGACGGAGCTCACAGAAGAAACACTAAACTGGAGCGCACCTTCCCATAC
The DNA here is from genome assembly GCA_963556525.1 of Cochlearia excelsa. Classification (NCBI taxonomy): domain Eukaryota; kingdom Viridiplantae; phylum Streptophyta; class Magnoliopsida; order Brassicales; family Brassicaceae; genus Cochlearia; species Cochlearia excelsa. The sequence goes on along the minus strand of OY748332.1, from coordinate 7,347,147 downwards.
ACGTTCACCAGCAGGCACAGATACCGCAATGATTGCAGGTTTCAAATCAGAACAAGACTTTGACGATACTAAGTCACAATCCTCAGCCTTAACTGTTGAAGTCCCAAGATCAGTATGAGCACTTTCTTTGGGTGGTGTCAAAATTAGAACCGCCTCTGTATTGTGATTATCCGTAACATGACTTTTCCCAGTATCTGAAGAAGAATAGTCGGATGGAGATACTGAATCCATGGATGACATGAAGTCTTCAAGAGAGGCAATCGGAGCAAGAGATCCAGTGGCAGCCTGCATCTCATCATCTACTGCAACTCTGCTCGTTAGGACAATGTTGTTTAATGCATTCTTCACTCCAAGTGGTTTCTTCTTAATATTCCTTGGTAGAGACCAGTTTACCGAACTCGATCCAACAGAGATCTCTACTGAGCCAATCTCCATCGGTTCAACTTCGACTTTGAACTCTCCTTTGTGTGTTTTCCTAACCAGGCTTCTGATATCTACCTCTGTGTCCTGCAGAACAACCATTTGGGCCATCTCTTCAGCTTTAGCTTGTCGCCACTCGGCAAGTTCTTTAGAAGCAAGTTCCTCAGCTGACATGGAACACAATCTCTCTGCAGGAATTTCTCCATACATAACCTTTTCCCTGAGCTTCGGATTATTTTTGTCTTTCAAATTGAATAAGAGTGACCTTCCTTTCTCTTTATACTTCTTATTCACACCACCAAACAACTCAAATAGCTCTGCCTCTATTTTAAATGACAATACCTGTGGATCAAGTAGCAATTTTTCCATGGATCTTTCTCGGGTCACATCATTAATAATCATCGATCCAATGGTATGGTTTTGGCAGTGTTCTGTAAACACTATATCTGACTCTAGAGCCCAAGAGAGTTCATTACCTTGCAAAAGATCACCTTCTGTAAAAACATTGTCACTATATGAAACATTGTCTTGGGGGAAAGGCTTTACAGCCTGAGCTTCTTGTGCGATAGTTTCTTCAGAATCAGCTGTCTTGGTGATAGTCAAAAACTCCGATAACACATCAGAAGAAGCTGTCACCGCTTCACTAACATGACGACCTTGGAGAGAATTAGTTGCACACTCACCATGTACCTTATTTGACTGTACCAATGCAAGTGAACTTGCTAACGACTCTCTCATTTTAGACCTCACTAATGCATACGAATCGTTCCGAGGCTTCACGGGTACCGGTTTCTGCGAAATCGGCTTTCTCGGTGCAGTTTGCTTACACGAAACAGAAGCATTCGTAACAAACGATGCAGGCAAGTACTGTGTCTTGGAAGAAACAGAAGATAACTGCACGGGGACACGGCCTTTGCTTATCTCGGATACAATCCTTTTGTTTTGTACAGACAAAATCTCAGGATAAGCAGCACCACTTAACAAAGGCTGCAATGGTGATTTCCTCTTACCCTGTGACTGATATGTATCCATAGGAAGAACCAACAAAGAAGGATGCATCATTACATTATAATCATTTTTCGCCGAGAAATATCTCACTTGTTAATGGCAATGAAGGAGATTCATTAGCTTATATATGAATTTCAAAGGCTGCGAAAAATTGAAAAAAAAACGAGAGGCGGATTCAGAATATGAGAAGATCTATGGTTTCTATAGAGAAGATATTATTATGTTAGAACTTAAATCGGAAATGCAGAGTAAAAGACACGGAGGAGGACATTACCTAATCGGAGATAAACGGAGGCGGAGAGGCGGCGATAAACGGAGGCGGAGAGGCGGCGATAAACGGAGGCGGAGAGATCTATCGTCTCTCGGGGCCGAGTAATGACTGTATTATTATTATTAATAATTTAATATGACTGAGCGGTGATCTTATAGCGAAGTAGAAAACCCTAATAGTGGTCGTGATGTTTATAATTAAGTAATTAACGCAAGAAAATTCACAAAACTACATCATTTTATTTTTTCATTTATAAAACTCTATCTAATTCAATTTTTTCTTATATTTATACCATTTTAAAATTTTAAATAGTTGATTTACCCTTTCAAAATTTATCAAACTTAAATTTTTTATTTGAATTCGCTAATTAGTGTTTATGATTTAATGAAAATGAAGACATCTTCTCAATTGGGTGTTTTGAAGAATTCATGATTTTCTATAATCACTAAAGTCTACTATATCCAATTGAAAAGGAAATTTCACTTATACCTTTATTACTTCACAGTTTAGTTTGTTGGAGGGAGATTTGGTTTCGGTTTGGTTTGCTGTTTGGTTATTGGTTTTGGTTAAAAAAAAAATTCGATCTAAAAAAATAGAAAACGACGACGACGACAAACAACATCCGACGAACATCAATCTTTCTCCGGTGACGGCGACGCAACCTGTGGCGACGTCGGGAACAATTCTTCTACTCCGACGATCATTCATGGTCGTCGGAATGCATGTTAATTCATTTCTCATTAGTTAGTTTTTTAAATTTTAGGGTTGTAATTCGATCTGATTGATGGTAGTTTTCTTATTTGTTTCGGTGCACATTGATGTTTGATATACTCTAGTAAAGGATGTGGTTAATTGTAGTAGTATCAGTTATGTAGTAAAACGAAATCTCTATCGATTATGCTCGCGAAGCGAAACCTCAAACGAAGAACTTTAATTGATTGGTAAAACTTTGTATAATTATTAGAACTGATATACAGTTATACTAAGTAGAACTTAGTATAATCAGTAAAATTGATTTGTAGTTATACTATGTAAAACTGAGTATAACTAGTAAAACTGATATTTGTAATATTCTTTGTAAAACTGGTATAGCTGTATACAACTCGGTAAAACTAAAAAAAGTGGTTTAACAAGAACTTTTTTTGCAGGATACAATGGCACAACACGTGAGCGTATATTTGAAATTCAAAGGTCGTATGTATAGTGTAATCTTCAAAACAAAAGTTGAGGATATAAGTTTGGTCGTGATGGAAGAAAGGTTGTATAAGAAGCTTGCTTTGGATGAAAGTAAAGTAAAATTGTCATTGAGTTACATACCGTTGGTGGTGGATGTGTGGAACACTTAAGTATTTGCGATGATGATGATTTGTTTGTTTACCTAACGCCTTTGATAGAGAGAACCGTATATCTCTTTTGTTAGTGGAGGAGACGAGTGCATTAGACGAGTTAGAGAAGCTGTCAAAAGCGAGTCTTAGTTCGATTGGTATGAACTACGAAGTGTTGGAAGGAAATGATGACAATGTTGGACGTAATGCCATAACTCTATATGTAGAAGATGTTAAGGAAATAAAGAGAAAGAGTTTATAGAGAGAGAGAGAATGATGATGATAGAAGAGGAGATGATTGTAGGGATACGGGTACCGCAGACGATCCAATCACGGCTGCTGACACAGACACGACAGGTGAGACAGATACCGCGGCTATGGAGAACAACGCGGTTGAGCAAGAACCCGTAGAACAATCTAGTCAGGTTATATATAGAGGAATGGGAAGATGGATTGGGTTTAATACTTCTTCAGGAGTTTCCGAGCAAGAAAGCAATTCAAGTCTTGGTGGATAGAGTCGCATTTGAATAATGCTTTCGTTATGTAACGAAGAGGTCTGATCCTAGACGATTGTTGATTAGATGTTGTGTATCAAGTTCTAATCAAAGCCAAATCAACAAAAGCAAGCGGAGAGGGTCAGCTAAATTAGTTGCGTCTTTTTTGAATGAGGAATTTCCTGGAAAAGTAAAAAATCTTGTCCCGAGAGATATTATGGAGCTCATGCGGCTAAAACTTGGGGTAAAAGTATCTTACTCTACAACATTGAGAAGGAAAATTTTAGTTGTTAGGATTATGCGCGGTAATGCAGAAGACAACTACAAGATGATTCCTAACTACCTGTACATGTTAGAGGAGGCAAATCCATGGACAAAAACAAGAGTGGAGGTGGATGAGGCAGGGAAGTTCAAATACCTTTTCATAGCTTCGGGAACTTGTATTGAAGGTTTGCGTTCATGAGGAAAGTGATAGTTGTGGATGCAACATTTTTGAAGAACTGGTATGGTGGTGTGCTAGTATTTGCTAAAGCTCAAGATCCTAATCGTCATCATTATCCTCTTGTTATAGGTGTACTTGACGGTGAGAATAAAGCTAGTTGGAAATGGTTTTTCGAAATGCTCAGAAGTGTTATATCCGACTCCTCTGAATTAGTTTTCATGAGCGATAGAAACCAGAGTTGTAGCTACCGTGTTTCCACAAGCTCACCACATTGTGGATAGCATTTGTCTCATAACGTAAGAAATCATGCTAGTAACACTAACAAAGTCGTAGTCATATGGAGATTTATGGAGTTATCTAGGTGTTACACGATGGTTGAGTTCGAGTCTGCGTACGCATCATTCAAGGTGCGATACACTTTAGCGTACAAGTATGTAGAAGAGCAAACTGTGAAAGATACTTGGGCACGTGTGTTTTTCTCACGTGACAGATACAACTTGTTTAAGGATGCGAGGAGGTATTCCTTATTACCAATGCTTGATACAATCATCAAAAAATTATCGGATTGGTTTAACGAACACCGGAAGGACGTTGTGAATGCAACGATTGATATGAAACTGGTTCCTCTTGTCGAGAACCACCTACACAACATATGGACCAAAGCTGATAAAACACATGTGCGAGAAGTAAATAGTTACGAGCTCGAGTTCGAGGTAATAGACACAGACGATGGTAAACTCTATTTTGTTAAATTGAGAGCGAAGAGTTGTTCTTGCAAGGTGTATGATTATGAAAAATATCCTTGTGTGCACGGACTGACAACTTATTTATTTATGCGTCATGTCGATGTTGATCGTGTTAGTGGAGAGAAATTAGAGTATCATGAGTTGTGCTCAAAGTATTACTTGGTACAACTATGGGGGAGGCTTATTTCTCGACTATCTATTCGGTACCTGACATGGTTGATTGGAATGTACCATACCACATCAAAGCAAGGCAGGTGATACCAAAAGATCGCATCAAGAAGAAAGGAAGGAAAGAAGATAAGAGGAAGTCATCCGTTTGAGAACGGCGTAAAACGACAAAAAACACAAGGAGACGTAGTCAAAATTTTGGCTACAATTGGTTGTTGTTTGGAATGTATCGTTATCCCAGTGAATGAACTTTTGTAATATTATGTCATATTGGCGGTGTTGAACTTATGTAATATTGTGCTTATGTTGTTGAAATTATGTAATATTGTGCTTATGTTGTTGAAATTATGTAATATTGTGCTTATGTTGTTGAAATTATGTAATATTGTGCTTGTGTTGTTGAAATACTGTGTAATACTATGGATTACTACTATTTTTCGATTTCATTGATTTAGTTTTTAAAAACAAATTAGTATAAAATTTGTTATATAACACTTTTGTTGAATATATATGAGTGTAAACATCATATGAAAACTCGCTTTCAAAAGAACATGTACAAACAAACAATTTTCGGAAATTCTCTTGCATATTCCAAGTCCTTTACAAGAACATTTTCTTAGAAAGAACAACTTCTAAAAGGACCATTATACAAATCGTAGATTTCGAACATAATATTGCATAAAACACATATAATCACCATAAAATGTCGATATATACAAACTATAACTGTTTTGACAAATTAATTGTACGTGTAAAACTAAAAAAAACATGAAATGAAGAAAAGTAGTACTATGAGGAAAATTTGTAAAACCGAAAACTCGTGTAAAACTATGTGTATTTTTTAGAGGGAAAATAAATTTCATTTTGCCGCCTAAAAGAAGAAACACACAATTTCGGTCAAAAAAGATTATTTGTCAGATTTTCCCCCCTATATTCTCGGGTTATGTATACACTAACTCCAACAAACTCCAATCTCCTATATTTAATACATTTTCTTTCTCTTTCTCTCTTCTCGTAACTCTCTTGTTCGACTTCTCTCTCTTTCTCTCTTTTATCGATTTTCTCTCTCAAATTCATGGATCCATGGGTAGAAAAACAGGAAAGACGTGAGATGAAAAAGAATAAGCAACATTACGACATGCTATTATACGTTGCCGATGACCAATACGGGATTCCAACTCGTTGTCCATGTGGGGGAGAAATCATTCACGATTCTTCTCAACTCCAAAGTACCCACGTGATTTTGATACCTTACTTCAATTTTTTCTTCTTCCTTTCTGCTTACCTGAACCATCTCCACCGGAACCACCAGAACCATTCACAAAGGCCTCTAAAGTGGTTAACCTGTCACTCATTGCATCAATCTTCTTCTCAGCCTTTTTAATGACAGTCACCAATTTCTTCATGGTTTTCAAAATATTCGTGACGTTCTCAACTCCTTCCACCGTAGCTTATATCTCTTTTGTCTCTTATTCTCGCGCTGCAACATCTTCATCGAACATTTCTTTGAAAAGGATTGTTAATCCTTTTGCATGGCGTTTATCCCAACTACTAACCGCTAGATCAAACGCATCCTCATCATCATCAACTTCGAAAATTTCATCCAACAACTCTCTTTCTTCTCTGCTGGTGAGGATAATGATGTCAATATCCTGTAAATATCAAAATATTAATTCTAACTTACCAAAGTTATAACTTAGTACTACCTTAGTATTACCAAATGCTTCCGCAGTTCTACAGTGGTTATACCTTAATTCTACATTAGTTCTACATTAATTCTCCCATGAACACATTACTAAACTTACAGTCTCATGAGCAAGTTCTTTGTTTATTTCTGAAAATGGCATCACTATCATTCCAGTCTGTTTGAACGAGGACTTGCACATCCTAGGACACTTCGCATCGGCTCTTACGATCGGTTCTCTAAACACATGTCCCAATCTATGAATTGTCTCGAAGACAAGAATCTACAAAACACCAAAATACATCATCACCAACATTTTATAACAATACTAATAGTGAATGTAATTATTTTAATAACTTACTGCTAAGGGGAGACAAAATCCTGGTACATGCCACAAGGTAAGCGGATTCGAAGGGACCACACCTCCAAAATGTTTCATAGTGTAGGAGATCTCTGACAACATGTAATTATACGAGAATCTCCCCCAAGGAAACGTCTTGCAGAGGTCAAGATCATCAACTGCTTTCTGGAAAAATGGCAAGACATTCTTCGAGCCTTGGCCACTCTTCGTTTGCGCGCAAACGACACTTCCTAAGAAGAATAAAATCGCCATATTCAGTCTGTCTTTACGGGGTCCCATTTTCAGAAGCTTCTCTTTCACATCCTCCAATCTTATGTGTTCTTCTTTCTTGAAATGCTTCTCAACAAACTTTCTCCCACCACTAGTCTTGTAGTTTATAGGATAGTTACGACAGTTGAGTCCTGATATCAATGTATGTTCCCTAAAACCATAACGGATGAGAACGCCATTGACAACAAACCACGCTTCTCTCGGCTTTTGGGTTTCGGTTGTCCTCATCAACAACATCCACATTTCCTGAACCTTGTGGTTCTTCTCTTTTTCCATATGAAATATGTGTTTGAACTGAGGATGCTCAAGAAACCACTTCTTCTCAGAGTTATTCAAACCTGGTTGTATAATTTCAAAGAGCGTCTCAATTGCGTATGTTATGAGACACCTTGTCCCTATCTTGATTTGTTTCTTGTACTCGGATGGAGGAACATTTTGATGGTTTGATTGCCTCAAGATACTGCAAGATAATAATATACACTTTCAACCACTTCATAACATCAACACAATAACTTTCAGTAATCATAAGTATTTCTTGGTTTCCCTAGTATTACACTTAATATTCACTAAATCTATTATCCAGATATCCCAAGTTTTACTAGTGTAACACCAAATGCTCCTATAAGTATTGTCCAATATTTTTTAGTTATCCTAGTTTCACAACGAGTTATACTCAATGTATTCCTTGATTAGGACAATGAATAAAATTAAACAACTAATTTCTTACTTCTTCATCGTCTGAGCAGGATAAATTATGGTCCTCCTCGTTACCATTCACTTGTCTATCTTCTACTTCTTCCTCTGATACATTTTCTGCCACTTTTTCCTCTGAATTATCATCACCATCATTTTCTTCACCATCTTCTTCTATCACCGTCCTCTTCTTCTTCAGATTCTTCGTCGTTGTTTTTTTCGTCTTCTTCTTCTCCTTTTCCACCGTCTTCTTCTTTCTATTCATCGGATATTGTTTTCTCCGAATCATTTTCTAAATCACATGCATTCGGCTCACCCGATTTCACTGCTACAACACTCCGTTCTTCGACAATAATCTCTGCATTTGTCGTTTCTGATATATTGACGAGAGCAACAGTCTTCTCTTTCGTCGTCGCCGCCGATGATGAGGGACGAGAGACCGACATTACAAATATCACTTTACTTCTAGTAGGCATTGCCTTCTCCGCTTTTTTTGCCTTCTCCGCTTGCTTCGTCTTCTTCACCTACTTCTTTTCTTGACTTCTTTTGTAATGAGTTATCAACAATTCTTCTTCAGTCGAAACCTTTCTCTTACCCAAACGCGTTTCCACCATTGTTCGCACCTCTCGATTTTAAGAAATTTTGCCAATTGTAAAGATTTAAGAATTTAGGGGATTAGGTTCTTGAGAGAGTTTTACATAGGGTTGGGCATAATACCCAAAACCCATTACCCGAACCGAACCCGACCCGAAAAAATCCGAACCGACGGGTATGAGTATTAGTTAATTACCATATCGGGTATTTGGGTCATGGACTCGCGGGTATAGGACAAAACCCGAACCGAACCCGATACCCGACGGATACCCAATAATCCATAGTTATATACATTTATACATATAATTTATATTTATTTATATATAATATCAAACTAAATAGATTTATATCCAAATTAAATTAATTACCGAAAATTAAATACATTTATTGTGAAAACTTGGAATTAAATTCATTTATATGTAAAACAATTGATATTTTGTTAATATATTTAATAATTTTATAAAATTTTTGGGTATTTGGGTAATATTTTCGGGTTTCTGGGTAATTTTTTGGGTATTTGGGTAATGTTTCGGGTATTTGGGTAATTTTTCGGATATTTGGGTAAAAATACCCTATATTTTTGGGTACCCGATTTTTCCGGGTATGTACCAGTTCTTAAATTTGAAACCCGAACCGACCCGAACCTGGTAAAACCCGAACCGAACCCGAACCGAAATTTTATTTTACCCTATTGGGTTCTAAACTTCTCTACCCGAAATATTCGAACCCGATCAGGTCTACCCGAACTCGACCCGCAGACCCGAATGCCCACCCCTAGTTTTATTCGTTTCACTCGAGAGAGTTTTTGTAAAACGATGAAGAAGGCGACAAAATTTTAAGTTTAACATATCGATTTGGTTTTTTAAAACCAATTTTTTGGTCATTTGCCGGTTTTACCAGGATTTGACCAGTAAATAAGTGTGGTCAACCTTTTTTTCCTTCTTTTATTCATATTTTCGTCTCATTTAAAAAATAAAAAAGAGACACCCTCGAAAGATTATCGTGTATAAAAACGACTTCTGGAGAAGATGCCTCGTGAAAATGGGGGTAGGATTGTGTGGGTAGACTTAATTAGGGTTTAATTTTTAGTGTTTAGATGTAGTTTTGAGAAGAAATTTCTAAATGGGGTAGTTTTGTGAAATGTAATTCAAAAGGGGAAAAATGTCAATTAAATCATGAATTTTTAAAATTCACCGAAAAAAGCATGAATTTTCACGTGAACCATTTAAATCATGTATTTTTCGTTAACTGTCATTTTAAATCATGAATTCTTTTTTACCGGAACAAAAAGAACACAACGTAAACAAAAAGAGTTCAATGTTTAGTCTATTAACGCAATAGTTTAACATTGTTTGAGATTTATCTGGAGAATTAAGCACTTTAGTTGGCTGGAATTAAGCATATTGTCAATTTTTCCGTTAACGAACTCAACTTTGTGTTTTTTTGTCCCAATAAAAAAAATCATGATTTAAAAAGTTAGTCAATGGAAAATATATGATGTAAATGGTTCACGTGAAAGTTCAAGTTTTTTTCCGTGAATTTTTGTAGTTCATGATTTAATTGACATTTTCCCCAATTCAAAAAGGTGTAGTTTTGTAATTTCCCCTTAACTTAATAATACATTTCTTGAATAAATATTTGGGAGAATTACAAAACTACATCATTTGAATTACATTTCACAAAACTACACCATTTCTAAATTATTTCACAAAATTACACTTAAACACTCACAATTAAATCCAAATAATCCTTACCCACACAATTCCACCCTCTTAATACTATACCCTAAACACTAATTAGCAAACCCAAATGAAAAAATAATAATTTTGGTAAATTTTTAAAGGGTAAATCATGTTTTTAAAATTTTGAAAAAGTGTAAATATGTGTAAAAATTGAATTAGGTAGAGTTTTGTAAATGAATGGATGAAATGGTGTAGTTTTGTGAATTCCTCTAAATATTATTATTTTTTCGCTATCTAAATACGGGAAATTGTGAAATTTACCACATATTTTTAAGGGCAATTTTCGAAAATACCATGAAAAATAGTTTTTTGGACAAAAATATCATCAAAAGTTTTTTTTCTTAAATACCATTAAAAGTTTTTTTGACAAAAATATTATAAACTTAAAATTAAGTTAAAATCTTAAAAATTAACACGAAACCTTCAAAACTAAATCCTACCCCTTCAATATTTTACCCTAAACAATATATAACAAACTCAAATGAAAAAAATTAAGTTTTAAAGCGTTAAAATTAGATTTTTGTGTTTATAGTATTTTAGTCCAAAAAACATTTTAATGGTATTTGAGAAAAAAAAAACTTGTAATATTTTTTTTGTCCAAAAAACATTTTTTTATGCTTTTTCGAGGAATTTCTCTTTACTTAATGTGACAAACTTTACTTACTTTAGTTTAGTTGGGTTAGGATTGTAAAAATCTTATCACAACTACCACAAAAAAATTGATTTTGAAGCTCAGTTAAACATGTGGTAGATTTAACAAAAGTCCATCTATCTATTCTATTCAAAAAGACAAAACGCATATAAGGAAAATTTTATTGTTTTTGCGTTTGTATATTCATATTTTTGCCTCGATTATGTTTTTGCTTAAATTTTTTGTAAATTTATTTATTCTTTTAATATATTCGAATTTAATATATTTGTTTGACTCATTTTTTGTGGTCATTTTTATTTTGGTAACTTTTTAAAAAGTAAATTACCCATTTAAAATTTTGAAATAGTGTAAATTATATAAAAATATTGAAATAGGTGTAGTTTTGTGAAAAAGGGTGGAAAGGATATGATTTTGTGAATTCATCTTCTTAATTTTATGTTTAATACGTTCAATATTTTTTAAAGACTGTTCAGTTAATATGTTTACATGAAAACATAAACATATAATTCCAGCAGATGTAGAAATGTTTAATATATATTTTTTACTAAATAATTATATATTATATATCTTTTAAAATATATATTATTATATAAAAATTACATATTTTGCACGTACGCACGTGAGGATCCTTGTTTAGTATAACTAGACCAGCAAAACTGAATATAAATGTAAGCCGACAAAAAAAAATATAAAATATAAAATTGCAAGCACATACAAGATTTTCTGTCACATGCCAAGAAAAACAAAAAAAAATCAAGTTTTTCTCTTTCCAAAATAAATTTAACATGCTAACAAGACTGATTTTTATTTGCACTGTCAAAAAGGAATCAATGGCTCAAATGCCACAAATTGGGAAAAAGTGATCCAATATGCCACCTCTATTTTCTTTTATTTTATTGATTTATTTTTAATTCGATTTTGGGGGTAAAAGGACGAAAATCATAAGTGTATTTCACTTATTTACGACCCAACCTAGGTTAGATCCGACCCAAACCCGAATCCAAACCCAAAACCCGACCCAAACCCGAGCCCAAATCCAAAATCCGACCCAAACCCGTGCCCAAACCCAATACCCACCCAAATAAAAAATCAAACTTAAATTTCTCAAATTTTCTCAAGAACCCTAATTTCATTTTTCCCTTTTTGCTAAAACGAGAGAAGAAAGCCACTACATTTTCCTCCTTTTTCCTTTCTCCTTCTTCGATCTTTTCAAAATCAATCCAAATCATCAATGGTTCGTATAAAATTTGGATCCACATACTATTCTTTAAGCGAATTCGCGAAAAAAAACTGTTTGAATCGAACAAAGAAGAAGAAAACAAGGAGAAAGAAGATGTGAACGAAGAAGAAGAAGGTCCAGAGAATGGAAAAGAAGATAACGGAGAAGAAGAAGAAAACGAAACAGAAGAAGAGGAAAAAGATAACGAAGTAGAAGAAGAGAACGGAGAAAAAAACGAAAAAGAGAGCTAAGAAAAAGAGACCGAAGAAGAAGAAAAAGAGACCTAACAAGAAAAAGGGACCGAAGAAGAAGAAACAGAGATCGAAGCAGATTCTTTTCTCCGCAGGATAACGATGATGATGTTGACGACGATGACGAGACCCAACCGATGCGACGGAGGTTTGTTGGATTGTTGTAACTCGTTGTGATCTTTTGGAGTTTTTGTTGTTTTTATTATTATGCGTTTTGAATTTTGGATGTTAGGGATGTGCTTTTGTTGTCGCCAAACAATTGAGTTTAATTAGGTACATATGTGTTTAGGTACATGTGTTTTTGTAGTTAAATTGTATCGATTTGATACATTTATAAAACAGATTGTACCATTTGTACGAAAAACCGTACTCACGAAAATACCAACAAAATTGAAACAAACAACTAATTGAAAACAGAGCATTCCACAAAACACAAAAAAAGATAAAAAGTCATACAAATAGATAGAAGAGAATTATTGAGCATACAAATAACACAAACAAACAATCTACTTAGCAAGTAAATTCTTCATCCTTGCAATCTCTTCTTCTTGGTCGGATAACCGATCATTCATACGAGATATTTCTCTACGCAACCCGTCCACCAAAGAGTAAATCAAATTTTTGTGCTCACCATCTTCGAGTTTAAGAGGAAGAATTGTTTGTGTAACTCGAATAGCTTGCTTCATAGAAAGAATTGTTCGTGTAATCGATTGGCATTTTGTAAGAAGAAGAAGATCGAAGATGAACAAGATTGAAGAAGAAGAAGAAGGCCGCCGTGAATGTTCTTTGTGGATCTAGGGTTTGGAAGAAGGAGAGAGAGAATATATCCTTTTATAATCAAATAAAATTAATTAAATAAACAAAAAATAAATAAAATTCAGAAATTAATGTTTTTGTCGGCTTTAAAGTACAATGTAGGACCCACATGTTTTTATCACCGTAGTTTAGTTGTACCTAGATATCCAAATGTATTATCATCACCATAGTTGTACTTTCATGATTATTGTGTAATTGTAGTTGAACTTCATTATAAAAATTAAAATTCCAGTTGGACCATTCATATTCGACTATTATATATCATTTAAGAGGTATCCATAATAAAACTTTCAAGTAATCATAACTTTTACATTTCTTGACTTATAATTAGTGAACAATGACATGTTATTCCTTATACTTATAAGGGTTTGTTAAGATTTCATAGAATTTTTTTAGAAAAATTTGTTTTGGGTTTGTTTTGTTTAATTTGATGTTTTGTGTGTTGTTACATTGTTTTATATGCAACATATTTATTACTTAATAATTTTTGAGCCGTAAATCATAATTTTATAAAACCGAAAATGTTTAAGTAGTTGTACATAATTGTCCAAGAAATACAACGAGAGACATAAACGAGAAAATGTTTAAGTAGTTGCGTTTCTTCTTCGCTTCATTATCATCATCTTCCCGATCGCCTTTCCTTTGCTTTCGATCAATCCTAATCTTCTTTTGTATCCTTTCTTCTAAAACCGAATATTTTATATCTTCTAAAGATGAGGTCATAAGAGATATAGCGTATACTGATTTTCTTGAAATCCATTCATGATCGTATATATCATATCAAGATTCAATCGATGGTTTGGGGATCTTTAATTAAACTAAATTCAACAAGTTTCAACAACTACATTTAACGAAATCATAATGCAGATAGATAATTGAGAGATAAATCAACAAAATAACATAATTCCTAAAATTGAAATCGTTGAATTACTAAAACAGATTCTCCATTATCGCACGACGGAGAAGAATGGGCGACGAAGCTCGAACTCGCACGACGGAGAAGAATGGCCGACGAAGCTCGACGAAGAAAACCGTCGACGAAGCTCCACGAAGAATCTAAGACGAAAAAGAAAAAGAGAACGCGAAGAAGAAAAAGAAGAGAAGAAGCAGATGCGAAAATCTCGATCGATTTTTGAATTTTCTTTAATTTTTTGAATTATTTTAATTAATAATTAGTAAGGGTAAAATCGAAATAACACATTATAAGTGGCAAGTAGATTGATTTGTGGTATGCTAGATTAAAATTTTCCAATTTGTGGCATATGAGACCATTGCTCGTCAAAAAGCAATGATTTGAAAATTGGACTGAAAACTAATTATTAATGAAGACAAATTTGGGATAAACCGCTAAAACCGGACAAAACTGCCAAAACCAATAACTCAGGTCAATGTTAAACCAGAGTGGTAATAAAATCCCAAAATCTGGTTACAGAAAAATGCAAACACACCTTAACCAATACTAACCAACAAAGTAGATGTTCTTGAGAAATGTTGTGTTACAAAGAGGATTTAGATATATCAACAATGAAGTTATATAGTGTTTTTAAAGTGTATTGTGTAAAATTGATTCTCTTCCCTTTTAAAAATTACACCCTTGTATATATATCAGTGTTCTAAAGTACGGTTAATATGGTCGTATATACGGCGACTATATGCTATACATGAAGAACCGTACCGTTTTTAAGTTATACGGTGAAAATCCGTTTTTGAATAATATGACCGTATATACAGTTAATACGGTCGTATATACAACATAAATCGGCTATACAACTGTATATACGGTGAAATCATTACTCGAGTTGTAAAAATTATACTAGAATTTTGGATTTGATATAAAAATTTATTTTATTGAATATTATTAAAAGGTTAACACTTTTTCAAATACAATTAAAAATAAATAAACAAACTTTTATTTAATTATATATGATTCATAATATATATTATTTATCAAATATAAACTAATTATTTTATGATATTTGTTAATGTGGACTTTATTTTGTCATTTTTTATTTTTGTTGTACATATAATTTATATATTATTAATATATTTCCCTAAAAATATTCACCGTGTATACCCGTATAGTCGTCCGTATATGCGTTATATTGTGGTCGACCATACGTCTAGCGTATAACGTATTTTACAACACTGATATATACAAGCCTATAAGCAAGAAAGCTAGTATGTTTAAACCATACTTACTCTAAATCTCGTATAATATATTAACATAAAAACTTACAAGAATGTGTGGTCACCAACATTTTACGCAAACTTGACATGATGAATCAGTACGCCACGCCGCCGGAGAAGACATCTCCGTCATGAAGTAAGCTCTCTGTTAACCAATAACCATCCCACGAACCGCCTATCCTCTGCCCTTTACACACACACACACAACAAATTCATATTCATATTTTAACCCATTTTACAAAACTCTTTAAGAGTTCTCTATAGTGACATAAGTAATCGACCTGGAACATTGTGAACTCAAAGATCTCTTCTTCATCTGGTCGATTTCCTTGAATCCAAATCCTCTGCTTGAAACGATTCTATTACATAAAATATACATAGCAGTTTATATCACGAGACAAGACAACAACAACGAAGCACTATAATTAATGTAAAATCTTCATACCTCCTCAACTAACAAACTGCTCAAGATTCTTCTGTCCTTGTGACCAAGCAATACTCGGTAAGAAGAGTGGTGAAAAATACGCCTAAACCTTTCAAACTAAAAACAAAACCAACAAAAAGAGACAAGGGATCACAACGTTACGCTATTAGCCTAACATCAACATGAACACCATCAAAAAGTGTTGTTAAAAGAAAGATTTCAAAGTAACCTGTCCTAAATCAAAGAAAGGACCGAAATAAGTGGATCTCTCGAACGGGTCGAATCCAGCAAACTGTTTGTTTTCCAGACAAAAACTAACATTACAACACGCCGTAGTAACCAAACGAAAGATAGAGACATCAATAAGAGATTATGAGACAAAGTTTTTCTACCCGATACATGACTTCGATACCATAATCATAACGAGGATGGTCATTATACTTCAACGCGTCGAGCTGATGGCCAACAGCTTCTTCGGCACTAAACTGTTATACAAAAAAACAATCTAGAAAACTCGGATCAATAACAACAGAGAAGAAGAATACAGTGTGTTACTTTGCTTAAAACAGTGTGTCATTACATCAAGCCTAGGACCAAAGGGACGTTTCCTTCGACTCTCCAACCTGTAAAAACAATGGCAAAAAAACCCATCCAATACATAAGAAAATGACTAAATGCATAAGCAAAACAACAATGACTTTGTAAGAAGACGCAACCTCGAGGAGAATGAGTTTCACGCAATATACTTAAAAAAACACTTATAAGTTCATTGTTGAAAAGTCTAGATCCTCTTTGTAACACATCATGTTCTCTAATTAATCAATACAAAATCCAATTCTTCTTCCTAATCATATTTTTGAGGTTAACATGTTTTTGTGAGAATCTAGTCCACATTTCTCATAGATACAAAACATCTGTAAAACATCTGTGAGAATCTAGTGTGGGGATTTTACACAATACACTTCAAAAACACTTTTAAGTTCATTGTTGATATATCAAGATCCTCTTTGTAACACATCATTTTCTCAATTAAATCGATACAAAATCGAATTTCCGAAAGCATATTTTTCGAGGAAAACTTTCTTTGTGAGAAATCTGTAGCCCAGATTACTCATTTACACAAAAAAATCTCTAAAAGAGTCTCATTATATATGAGATCACACTCTTTGATTATTGTAAAGAAAACCTTAACTGCCTAAGAACTAAGCTTTTAAGCCACAAATCAATAAGAGAAATTCCTTAAAATACCACCAAAATAAGTTTTGGTTTTAAGAATACCATTACAAAGTTTTTTTCTAACAAAAATACCATTAAAATGTTTTTTACATCAAAATACCATAAAAAAGTAGGAGGTTACAAAAATACCACAAACATAAACAACGAGTTTTAACACTTTTAAATTTTTTCATTTGGGTTTGCAATATAGTGTTTTAGGGTATAGTAATATAGTTTTGAAAGGGTAGGTTATAGTTTTGAAGGTTTATGGTGTAATTTTGAATATTTAAGATTTATAGTATTTATTAGAAAAAAACATTTTAATGGTATTTGTAAATTTTCTGAAAATGTGTGTTAATTTTGTAAAAAAAAACTTTATTTAATGTTATTAATGAGAATTGTCCGATCAATAATGGTTACAAAAAACACACAAAATCGATTCTATAGATTGATTAGCTATATGGAATAATAAGGTTAGACGAAAATCAGTAACTAATCGCGACAAAGCGCGTGGTGGTATACAAGCAAAACCCTAAAACATGGAAAAATAGACGAAAATGGAGGAAATTAAGAGAGGAAGAGAATAAGGCGTACCAATCAGCAGAGAGGAAATCTGGAAAATCGGAAGAAGAAGAAGAAGAAGAAGCGCGTGGGAGAAGACGATCGAATCTTACGTAGCCATTAAGAGAGGAACAAGGAGATGATGGAAGCACGACAGACCAAAACGACATCGTGTGGCGATGATCTTTGTGTTTGATCTCTCTCGACGGCTCCGTCGTGTTTAGATTTTAATCTCTTCGGTTTGTGATTCGACGGCGAAGAGAGATACAAAAAACAATTATTATTATTATTATAAAAAGCTAAACCAAATTAAATTTAGATTTAAAACCGGTTTAAACCAATTTCTAATGACTTGGTTTGTGAGTTGTGACTCTGTTCTAAAACTCCCTCGCCTAGCCGATTACTCCCGGAGTTTCCGTTACTCAGTGGTCGTCCGCGTCGATTAAGTTTTTGGCCGCGTAAATTTAGTGACCTAAATAACGATGTCTAATTCTATAAAATTTCGCATAATCCAGTCAATTTTTGACTATTTTCTTACTAATTTGATCATTTAGATTTAAATTTTATAATTTTTTTGATAAATTATTAGTTTTAGAGGTTAATAAGATTATAAATGATAATAAAAATCAATATAAAGTGAAAAAATATATAAAAATATAAATTTATCCTAAAATTACTCCCCGATTAATCCCCGAAAAATCTCCGATTTTTTCGCTAGGCGCTAGACTCTTGCTGCCCGCACGCGTAGCTCCTAGCGAGTTCTAGAACCTTGGTTTGTGATCATGTGAACTAAATTGTACTCTACCCCTTTTATGAGATGTTTTTAAAAATATTTAATTTTGGTATTATTTAAGAAAATAGTTTAATATAATTGGCTAAAAAATATTAAATTACATAATTAATTTTTTATAAATTTGAAAATATAATATAATTTTTAAAGAGGAATTCACAAAATAGAAATTACTTATAATTTCACCAAAACAAGTTTTTGTTTTGAAAATACCATTACAAAGTTTTTTATAACAAAAAATTCATTTAAAAAATTTTTATATCAAAAATACCATCGAAATTTTAAGGTTCTTCCTCAGAGAATAGTACTTCAAATATTACTTCAAAAATTTTATTTTTTACATTATAGTCCTTCTTTTGATAATACTTAACTTAAACCTTAAAACTCTTTTTAATAATTATAAACCCCACATTTTAAACATTATAAACAATACAAATTCTAAAATTTTCATTATAAAACTATATTATTGTGTAATGTTGAAGTGTTTATGTTTTTTTAATAAATATTGTCATTGTGTAAAATATTTAATGTTATATAATCTTTATATATTTATACTTGAATTTTTCTTTAATTTTATTTATATGCATATTATATTTTATAAAAGTATGTATAAACTATTGTTGAAATATAAAATTATAGAAGGTTAAAGTGATAAAAAAAATAAAATTATTAAGACCATTTGTGTGATAAATAGTTGTAAAGAATAAAATGAAATGAAAAAGTAAGAAATTTCATATTTGAAGTTTTGAATAGTGAAAATCAATATTTAAATTGTCACTATTCATAATCATATCCTGAAGTTATAGAGAATTGGGAACAAAATTTTCATATTTAAAGTTATAGAGAATCTCTTGAAAATGCTAAGCTAGAAAAAAAAAAAAGACAAATATAAAATACCATCAGAGATGCTCTTAACACAACTACGGATAGTTAGAGCATAAATATTGCAGGGATCTAGACGGTTCTTAGTGTGTGGGACCCACACAAAAATTAAGAGTTTTGTCCTTTTGTCTCTTATCTCAGAAGTTCAGAACCGATTTTTGTGCAGTACGTGGGCCCCACTGATAGGTGGCGGCCCACGATTGGTCATGTTTTTAATTTTTTTTTTGTTTTTTTTTTTAAATAAAAAAATAAAAAAAAAATTAACTAAGAGACTTACATGTTTATGAATTATTTTCTTAATAAAATTATCGCAACTTGTTTTTTCTCTGCTACTGCTTTTGTGTTCGGTTTCTCACATACTTTCAAAGTTGTTGGTCATGTGCCATGATTTCAGATATTTTCTGTTGCTAACGTGATTTTAGAAAGCATTATCAGCTCTAGCTACAATATTGTGTACATTCTACTTTCTTAGACACAATCTATAGAGTCCATGAAAGAAAAAAGAAGACACAATCTATAGAGTAAGCCAAGTAAAAACACAAAAGTATTGAGTGTAATGGCAAAAGATCCTTAGTTTAATGATTACACTGATCACAAAGCTGTTTATTCTTCTACTTCCACTATCCAAAAACTTACTTAGCTTACAAAATAAGCCACAAGTCCATAAGTTTGATCCACACCAAACTAAAGAGTAGGTCTTAGGTGTAGATTTTTAATAGCTTTTTTACAATAGACATGCCACAAAACAGAAGAGTAGTCATGAGAATAATCCATTGGTAACACATTTGCTAATAAGACTTATAGACTAACAAACAAACAAAGTATAGTGCAAATCAATACTCTTACCAGCAAACTTACCAAACCAAACAGTAAATGTTTCTCCCCTGTGGCTAGAAACAGTTCAAAGCCTGAAGTTGATCTAAGAAGTAAGAACACCTGAAACAGATCAGTTATCTTTGTATAGCTAAAATAAAAAAAGAAAGACAACAAGGGTCATTGCGTTTTTTGCGGTTTGCACCATTCAGGGAAAACCCAAATGCATCAGAGTAACATCTCTAGAAGCAACCAAGCACCCAACATGGCTACTCTGTTCCTGAAAAATGTAAGAGAAGTTCAATAAAATCCACAACTAATGAGGAACATACCATCTTATCAAGAAGAATAAACAGAAACATAAAGTCGATACATGAAAAAAAGACAGCTTCATGACAACACAATCCTTTAAAAAAGAAGAACTTTTCTTAAACTCCATTATCCATAAATTACAAACAAAAGGAAAACATCAACAAGAAGGATTGAAGTTTCCGTACATACTTTCGTCTTTTGCTGTCTACACAAATATAGAATCATATAACAACTGTAGATTCCACATTGCATGGCCAACAACACCTGAAGATAAGATCGTTAATAATATCAAATCGAAAAAGAACGAATCCTGATTTGATACTAACAAAATTTACTACTAACAAAATTTACTACTATGGGTACCAACAGATTTCAGATTTCTCAGCTCCGTCAAATGTTCATCGTTTGATATATTAAGAGAAAGTCGAAGATCGGTTAAAGACGCTTCTTGGTCCCAGTTCATTGGCCCCGAAGCAAATAGCTTTCCCAGTGTATTACGGTATCTGTATAGCTCAGGCCTACATGACCTCATCACTGCTCCATCGTCTTCTTCTTCTTCTTCTTTGGATGATTCTGCATCACTACTACAAGATTCGGTATCTTGGTTAAAACCATTATCGTCATAACTATTAGGGCTACAACTACCAACCGAGCATGCATCACTATCATAACAACTACTAGAGTCCAAACTCTCTTTACCAACAACACATTCACTAAACTTTTTCGATCTTACCCTTACTAATTGATGGAGACCATTGTTAACAGAAGCTTGAAGACGTATTTTACCACCCGGACAGCAAGCAGCAGCATCTACCCTTTGCGCTGCTGAATAGGAACCAAACCGGTGCTGATTTGATCGTATCTTCTTAGGACTTCCTGTGCATGATTCAGCAGACTCATACCAATCACAAGGCGAAGGTCGCTTCAAAATCCTTGAAGAAGCAACAGTATTCTCCTCGGAAGCCTTGTTGTTAAGATGTGGCTTTAGATTCTGTTGTACATCTGATCCAGTCAACGTCGATGACTTCAAAGAACAAGACACCTGAGAGAGGATCATTATAAGAAAGTTAGTCAATGTTTAAACCTTTACTTCGAACACGCAAATACCGCAAAAGACAAAACAATACAATTAATTTTAACTTACCTTTTCAATCACAACCCATCTATCATCTATCCACGATTGTCGAGCCCTGAGACTAAATTTGTGAACTTTAAGCTCTGTTGCGTCCCCAAGTAACCAAACAACATAGTATCCTCCTGATAACTCCTCCAAAACCGTAGCGGCTTTCCAGAAAATATCAACAAGAACCTCCACAGTTTCACCAGCTACACATCTATCTACTTGTATCCGCGGAGGAAAGGGTCTTATCAACTTCCTTGGAACTCTCTCCTCCAAGATCTCTTTGTTCGAAAAACCGAAAGAGTAGTATCTAACAATGTACGTGTGGCCGTTACCGGATTGAATCTCGGCTGATCTCCAAGCACCATTGTAGCTAAAAACCTCTACTCTGCTTCCTTTTCTGAATCTCATGTTTAGCTCCAATACCTTCACACAAACACATAACAACAAAAATTAAAATTTCACAAAACTTAGTTATAAATTGGATAGAACCAAATGAAATTAATCAAAAACAAATAATCTCAGTAGCTGCTCCTCTATATACACCTTCTAGGATTGTATTTTGCAAAAGTACACTCAGTAAACGTTTATTTTGTCAATTTTACACCTTAAAAAGATGTATCTTTGTCAATTTCTTTATAAAAAAACTCGAATTAACACGGATTTTCCCTACAAAACATCAAAAAAATATTACATCGAAACAATTTGAAAAACCCATATAACAGAACATAACACGAATCCCTACGACGACGAAGAAGACGAAACGATTACGAATTAGGAAGAAAAAAGGCGTAGAAAATCAATAAAGGATCAAAGAAGAAACTTTCGTGGAGATCACAGAGACTTGAATAAGGAACATACCTTGTAAGAAGCTTAAAGCAAGTTTCGTTTTCGATCTGCAAAATTTCTCTCTGCGTGTTTTTTTTTCTCGGGATCGGAAAAGAAAATTTGGGAACTAGGGCTAGGGTTTTACGTTAAATCGATAAATTTTCTTGTCTAAAAAAAATCTTTCGAAAAATGACTAATTTAATCTTTTTTTCGTGAATAAACTTTATTCTATGCAATAGACAAAACATGAGGTCAAATTTGTCATTTGTCAAAACACGATGCAAATTCGTCATTCGTCGTGGACAAATTAATGGATAAAATACGAGAGCAAATTTGTCATTCGTCGTTTTCGTTTATCCATGTGTGGCATTTCCCAAAAAAATGTAACGGTATTTCCAAAAAATAATCTTTAATTATATTAAGAAAAATTCGCAAAACTACACAATTTCAATCTTTCTTTCGCAAAATTACACATAATTCAATTTTTTCTACTTTTACACTTTTTCAAATTTTAAATGGTTCAATTATGCTCAAAAAAATTACCAAAATTAAAATATTTTCATTTGGGTTCGCTAATTAGTGTTTAGGTATAATATTAAAGAGGTAGGATTATGTGGGTAAGCTTAATTTGGATTTAATTTTTAGAATTTAGGTATAGTTTTGTGAAAAGAAAAATTAAAAAATGCAGTTTTGTGAAATGTAATTCGCGTAGTTTTAACACTCTTTAAAACGTGTATTGTTAATTAACAATTGGGCTTAAATAAAGTATATGATCAGAATTAGTCCCAAAACTGCATGCAATAATTAATAAGGATATCACAATTACGGAAAAAAACTAGGGACTATTTTGCATATAACAAAACAACGGAGTTTAAAATGTTAAAAACACAAGTTTATGTTTTTTTAAACGCAAATTTCTTCAAGTTTTTCTGTCGAAATGTTCCTACTTTAAGTTTTTTTTTTGCAATTTTCCCCACAATTACTATTAATCAAATGTGACCAATAATAATCGACAAGGCTCCCAATGACTCATACTATCATTGTATTCAAATTGGATTGTACTAAAACGATTAGAAACAATAGATAATATGGGGAAATATTTAATGTAAGATCGCAAAAACAACAATTTTGTGTGTTCTTAAACAATAGATTTTCGTCGCTACTTCTATGACTCAACACATACAAGAAGCAAAACTAAATCAACTAAGCCTATGACAAGAAGAACAATACATATTCCGACAAAGTGACAATGCAAAAGAGATATTAATATATAATCAAGCAAGTCTATTGGATTTTTCTATAACAAAATTCTTAATAAGACAGTAAAAGATATGTTAATGGTTGTGGATGAAAGAGTGTTAAAGAATGTTGTGATTACTGATTATTCGTTACAACTAGTATTTCAGCTCGTGTTAGGTACGGAAATAATTTTATGTCAATAGACTTGATTATAAAACACTTTTTTGGGTGATTTTGTTGTTTATGAAAAACACAAATCTCTTATATATAAATTTATATTACCCGGAAATAATAAAAAAGTTGTTATTTTATAGTTGGACTATTTCAAAAATTTATTAAAATTCAATGGTAAAATAAATAATGATAAATTTGGTGGTAACCGATCACTTATTTTCATGGATCTTGATTATTATTTTTTCGATTTTCTAAATTATTCTCAGTTTATTAATTTGTTTATTTACTTTGTTTTATTTATTTATTTGAATTATGAAGCACAAGACACTTGGCTTTCATATACATATTCCGTCAAAAGTGACAATGCAAAAGAAATATTCATATATAATCAAGCAAGTCTATTGGATTTTTCTATAACAAAATTTGTAATAAGACGGAGTGTTAAAGAATGTTGTGATTATTGATTATTCATTACAACTAGCATTTCAGCCCGTGCTACGCACAAGAATAATTTAATGTCAATAAACTTAATTATAAAACATTTTTTCGGATAGTTTTGTTGTTTATGTAAAACTCAAATCCCTTATATGTACGTAAATTTATATTACCCGAAAATAATAAAAAATTGTTATTTTATAGTTGGATTATTTCAAAAATTTATTAAAAATCAATGGTAAAATAAATAATGATAAATTTGGTGGTAACCGATCACTTATTTTCATGGATCTTGATTATTATTTTTTCGATTTTCTAAATTATTCTCAGTATATTATTTTGTTTATTTACTTTTTTATTTATTTATTTGAATTATGAAACACAAAACACTTGACTTATTTTAATTTGTCAAGTGACTTGTGCTTTATAATATAAGGATATCAAAGTGTCTTAGGGCGTGATTGGTAAGGGCTGTAGAATCTGTGTACATCCACTTTTCTGTCTACAGCACTAATCTTTATCCAATCAAGCTTTCTACAGATTTTTAAAGTCACAGCATTTTATTTTCGTTTATTTCCTTTTTGTCATTTTTAGTGCTGTAGAAAGCACAAAATGTACAGACATGATATTTTAGCTTTGGAAATTTTATTTTATTTTATTTCTCTTTTCTCCTTTACTTAGACTTTTTTGCATCTTGACTTTTTGTATAATATATATACCATTAATTCAACTTATATGATGTTACGTACAATTTAATCATATATGCAATTTAATATATATGTATATATAATGTAGCCAATATGTATGAAATATATATATATATATATGTGATAAGAAAAAGGTATATGCTATACATATATTTTACGTATGGTATATACTATTTAGTTATATTAATTAATATATAGAATACAATATATTATTGTAATTATATAGTATTAAATTTGAAAATTGTAAAATACAGTTTTCTTTGATGATATATTTTATTATATAAAATTGAATTTCTTGTATATTATATTTAATAAAGTTTAGTTTATATATACAATATAGTTTATTATCATTTTTAATGTATTATACAGTCCAATATATGCATATTTTGTTTGATCTAAATATCCATTTTATTTTATAATTAATCTACAGCATAATATTTGCCAATCGGGATTTTATTTTTAAAATCTACAATCTAGTTTTCTACAGCCAAAATCTTACAGCAATAAAATTAAAAGCTACAGCAAAAAAACCTACAGCTAGATTTCTACAGCCAAAAACATAAAGCTACAGCCTCTACCAATCACCACCTTAATCTCCATATAACATGAATCTCTAGATGTATGAGGTGTCTTTTCTCTTATTCAAATCTTATCCTACAAATAGATTGTTGTACAAGAAGTAATGAGATATAATACAAAGGGACAATTACAAAACTACACCTTTTGAATTGCATTTCACAAAATTACATCATTTCAAAGTCAATTTTCAAAACTACACCTAAATACTCAAAATTAAATCCAAATAAACCTTACCCACATAATTACTCTTTTAATACTATATTGTAAACACTTATTAGCGAACCCAAATAATAATGTTTTAATTTTGGTATTTTTTTAAAAAAATAAATCAACCATTTGAAAATATGTAAAAATATTAAATTAGATGTAATTTATGAAGGAAAAGTTGAAATGGTGTAGTTCCGTAAATTTTTCTGATGAAAATGTATATATGGTGATGTATTTATTTCTCTAAACCTCTCTCCCAAAACAATGTACGATTTCTATTTATAAGATGTTTTGAGTAAAAGCGTGAAGATTAAGAAATTATTAATGTTTGTTGTTTTTTACAAAAAATTATCATTTAATAGTTAATTTAAATCAATTCAACCAAAAAAAGTTGGTAGATCACTATTGGTCATATTATATTGAATGCATTTACTTTTCTCATTAAATATCTAAAACATCTTATAAAAACAAAAAAATAGTTAAAACATCCTATATATTAAAACAGAGGGAGTATTAAAGTTTATAACATAAACATTTGATGATTATACACCACAATATCAATACATAGCATTCATGCCACAGCTCATCATAAAACTGGACAGAAACAAAACTGAATCAAATAGACAAGAAAATGAGATTGATCAATGACACAACAATGTACTTGAAAGTTGCGGTTTCTGACAAAACATTGTCTCTGCTCCTTCATGTTCTTCTCCCAACCAAGCATAGCTAGAATCTGTGTTCTATGAATCTGACCTGAAGAGACAAGACAAAAAAAACATGTTTCACCAAAAACGAAAAATCATGATTTTACATGGCTATTCTGATTCCACGAAGCAGCCATAAGAACATACCTCAAGCTTTTCTTTCTTAATCACCAATAGTTATTACAGGAACAAACCCCATTTTTAATATGGTGGAATCTCTTTGCATCTCGCATGACAATATCTCTACCAACTATAACCGACATAATCTTCCAAGCTTCATGGCAATCAACGCACACACGGAGGTTTTTAATCACCGTGAAAGTAGAACGTGGCGCAGAGTTGAGAGCAGCGCGAGCAAAAGCTATCCTCTCGCTATGACCAAGAAGTGCGGTCTCTTTACTCTCTTCGTCTATATCATGCAACACAACTTTCGTTAAAGGCACGTATCCCATCTCTACCATATGCGTCTTTAGGTTCCTCAATATCTCTAAGAGTTCATCGTTCTCGGGTAGATTTGCATCCCCTGCTCTGTATTCACACACCTTAGGACATTTGATTCCGCTGAGAGCATGAACTCCCGACTTTTTCTTTAGACTCTCTTTCTCAACATCCGATGCCTTTACCGGCAGGAAACCTTCCCTTGACTGTTTGGTCAATCGTGTAGGATCTAACTCTTGAACCATCTCAGCACACCGATCTCCAAGCTCCAAATCCCCGTGTACTCGAGAAAGGTTCATCAATGTTTCCCACGCATCAGCATTTGGCGGCATAGGCATCCTCTCAAGAAACTCCAAGGCCTCATCTAAAAAACCCGGTAAAGCAAACATCTCAATGATGCTTACATAGTCCTCCATGGTAGGGATGATACCATAGTCTTTGAACATCGAGCTAAAGTGTAGTAATCCCTCGTCGACATCACCTAGCAAACCACAAGTATAGAACACTCCTCTGAAAAGTAAGTTATCCGGTTTGTTCCCTTCTTTCTTAAAACGAGTAAACATATCAATAGCTTCTTCTCCTAGACCTTTCTTCGCCAAACATCTTATCATAATGTACCAAGTCTCCAGATTCTTCTCGTGCATTTTCTCAAAAACATTCAACGCTTCATCTATCGACCCACAGTTTGAGTACATTTCTATCAGTACATGATTACTACTCGCATCTAAATGGTAACCCAAAGAACTAATCTTCCCATGAACAACCTTTGCTTCTTGCAAAATCTCTGCTTCTCCACAAAGCTTCGCTAACCGTAATAGCCTATCTAAATCCATAACATGACTCAAACAAGCCAATGTTTCGATAGTATACAAAGCCTTCTTCACATTTCCTTGTCTGCAAAACACATCGAACTCTTCCACCACGAGATCGGTGTAATATCTTAAATAGTTTGCATCTAAATTGCAAACCAATGCTCTGATCTTCCCTTGAACAGTCGCTTTAGCTTCTTCTAAAGCTTTAGCTTCTAGAAAAGCATTTCCTTGACAACATAGCTTCACTAAAATCAAAAGCCTAGCTAAATCGAATACATAGCCCATCTTTTCCAACGATTCCACGCTACGCAAAGCCAGTTTCAGATTCTCTTGTCTGCAATAGGCATCGAAATCTTCAACCTCGCCGTTTATATCGAAATCACTAGTCTCGTTACCCGAATGCCAAGAAGATCCACCATTTCTTCTATAAACAGAGCTTGTCCTGTAACTTAGATTATGCCAAGTGCTATCTGAACTAGGATTCGAACCATAACTATGACTTTGTGTCTGAACAACACTACTTCCTTGGTGTTCTCTATTCTCACTAATACCCTTAAACCCTTCTCTAGGGTTTATATCAGAGACGCAATTCGATGAATCATTGGCTCGTTCTCCATTAGGGTTTGCAAAATCTAACCTTTCGATTGCTGTGCAGAGATGATTTCTCATGAATCTATGGATTCTTCTTACCGATTCTGGAGAAGAAAAACATTTGTTGGGTAAGGAGAGAGTAAGATTCGCCCTAAGAAACAATAATCTCTTCGTATACATCAGAAGATAAGATAAAAGTGACAGAGAATTTTCGAAACCGGAGATTCAACGACGAAAGTTGTGGTTTTTTTTGACGGCGGCGATGTTGTAACGACGATGATTACGATCAAAGAGATAACACTATTTGGGCCTTAAATGGGCATCAAGTAAAGACAATTCTTATTAACACACTTATCACACATTTTCCAAAATTTTATAAATACTATTAAATTATTTTTTTCCATAAATACCACAAATCTTAAATTTTCAAAATTACTTTCAAAACTTTCAAAACTATATTTTACATTCTTCAAAACTATATCCTAAATAATATATAATGAATTCAAATGAAAAAAATTAAAATCTAAAATTATTAACTCGTTTTTTATAGAGGAATTCACAAAACTACATTTTTTCATCTCTTCCTTTACAAAACTCTACCTAATTCAAATTTTGATCATATTTACACATTTTCACAATTTAAAAAACTTGAATTACCCTTTAAAAAAATTCAAAGATTAAATTTTTTCATTTGGGTTTGCTTATTAGTGTTTATGGTATAATATTATGGGGTAAAATTATGTGGGTAGGGTTTATTTGGATTTAATTTTGAGAAATTCACAAAACTACACCCTTTCAACCCTTCCTTCACAAAACTACACATAATTCAATTTTTCACATATTTATACCTTTTCAAAATTTTAAAAACTTGATTTACCCTTTAAAAAATTATCAAAATTAAATTTTTTCATTTTGGTTCGCTAATTCGTGTTTAGGGTATAATATTAAGGGGGTAGGATTGTGTGGGTAGGGTTTATTTTGATTTAATTTTGAGTGTTTAGGTGTATTTTTGTGAATTAATTTTGAAATGGTGTAGTTTTGTAAAATGTAATTCAAATGGTGTAGTTTTGTAATTTTCCTTTTTAATTTTGAGTGTTTAGGTGTAGTTTAGTGAAATGTAATTCAAATTTAGTTTTGTAATTCTTCCTTTTTTATATGGGAGAATTATAAAACTACACCATTTGAATTACATTTCACAAAACTACACCATTTTTAAAATACTTCACAAAACTACACCTAAACACTCAAAATTAAATCCAAATAAACCCTATCCAAACAATCCTACCCCTTAATACTATAACATAAACACTAATTAGCGAACCCAAATGAAAATATTTTAATTTTGGTAATTTTTAAAAGGGTAAATCAAGCTTTTAAAATTTTAAAAGGGTGTAAACTTGTGAAAATATTGAATTATGTGTAGTTTTGTGAACGGAGGGTTGAAAAGGTGTAGTTTTGTGAATTTCTCTTTTTATATTTGTTGTATTTTCATAAACTATTAATTTTTAATGGTATTTTTTATGTAAAAAATATTTTAATAATATTTTGTTATAAAAAACTTTTAAAAAACATTTTAAAAAAAAAAATTTTGGTGAATATCTCCTCAAAACTAAACCCAATCAATATTGAGAAATTCACAAAACTACACTCTTTCAATCCTCCTTTCACAAAACTACACCTAATTCAATATTTTCACATATTTACACCCTTTCAAAATTTTAAAAACTTGATTTATCTTTTTAAAAATTACCAAAATTAAAATCTTTTCATTTGAATTTGCTAATTAGTGTTTAAGGTATAGTATTAAGGGGTATGATTGTGTGGGTAGAATTTATTTAGATTTAATTTTGAGTGTTTAGATGTAGTTTTGTGAAGTATTTTTGAAATAATGTAGTTTTGTGAAATGTAATTCAAATTGTGTAGTTTTGTAATTCTCCCAATCATATTTACCATTTTTCCCTTTTTGTCTTTTGGAGAAATTAGAATCTGTTTCTTCTTCCTTCATTTTTGTCGTCTCTCTGAAGATGATGCTTCGTCGCGTGATTCTCCTCCGGCGAGCTTCCTCCATCGCAACCACCGCCGCGGAATCGAAACTCTCCGGTCATATCAATGGATTCGATCAAAGAGTATAACCTTCTTCTCGGTTTGTGTTGATTTTTTGATCGGAGATTATTGAGTGTTGGTATCGATTTTTTTTAGCGATTTTATAATTAGGGTTTTGTGTTATGATGAAAACAGAGAGGAATACATAGTAGAAACAAGAAGGCGATGGAGTATGTAGCTAAAGGATGGAGTGCGATTAAAGAAGTAGATAGAGTTATTGATTATTGTGAACTTAATGATAGACGCCTTATCCCTCTCCTTAGGGTATTACACACACACACACACACAAACACTCTTTGATTCCTTTGTTTCATTACCAAACATTCACAAGCATTGCTCTGTTTTGTTACTTTGTTGTTTGAAATTTTGTGTGTGTTTTTTTTTTGCAGGGTGCTAAAGAGAGCTTTGAGCTTGCTCTTGAGGCTGATAGTTTGAACACTCATGCTAGGTATTGGCTTTCTAAGTTGCACATGAAGTATCATGTCCCTGGAGCTTGTAAAGCTGTGTAAGTATTGTCAAATACTATGTTAGTTCCTTTGCTGATTCTCTTATCGGAAGAAAATGATGGCTGAAAGTGAAATCTATTGGTTTATGAAGACAATATTGTAGTTGTTGATGTTATCGTAGTTCAAGTTCTGACCTTTTGTTTTTTCGCTTATAAGTGTTGTCAAATTGTGTGTTAGTTCCTTTGCTGATTCTCTTATCGAACGAAAATGATGGCTGAAAGTAATATCTATTGGTTTATGAGACAATATTGTAGTTGTTGATGATATCGTAGTTCAAGTTCTGGTTTTTTCGCTTATAAGTGTTGTCAAATTGTGTGTTAGTTCCTTTGCTGATTCTCTTATCGAACGAAAATGATGGCTGAAAGTAATATCTATTGGTTTATGAGACAATATTGTAGTTGTTGATGATATCGTAGTTCAAGTTCTGGTTTTTTCGCTTACAAGTGTTGTCAAATTGTGTGTTAGTTCCTTTGCTGATTCTCTTATCGAACGAAAATGATGGCTGAAAGTGAAATCTATTGGTTTATGAGACAATATTGTAGTTGTTGATGTTATTGTAGTTCAAGTTCTGACCTTTGTTTTTTCGCTTATAAGTGTTGTCAAATTGTGTGTTAGTTCATACTATGATTCTCTATCGAACGACAGTGACGCCTGAAAGTGAAATCTATTGGTTTATGAGACCATATTATAGTAGTTTATGATATTGTAGTTAGCTTTCCTTATCTGATTCTCTATCGAACAACAATGACGAATGAAAGTGAAATCAATTGGTTTATGAGACTATATTGTAGTTGTTGACGATGTAGTTCAAGTTCTTACTTTTGTTTTTGCGCTTATGCTGAAGTTTTTCAATTGAAGTAAGAACAGACTTAGGTAGGATACCGTTGAATTTGCGATGGTTTTTCATAATCTGGAAGTTTGCATATGCAAGTTTTTTGATACTGCAGTTCAAGTTCTTAATTTTGTCTGCGCGAGTTTTTCATTTGAAGAAAGAACAGACTAGGTAGAAAAGCGTTGAATTTCTCGTGGCAATTCATTGTCTGGAAGTTTGTTTGTGCTTTTGGAAGAAACTTCATCATACATGTGACAATATTGTAGATGTGTTAATATCTTGTTGATACTGTTATTCAAGTTCTGACTTTTGTTTTTGCGCCTATGCCAAAGCTTTTCAACTAGAGCAAGAACAGACTTAGATAGAATACCGTTGGATTTTCCATGGCTACTTATGATCTGGAAGTTTGTTTGTGCTTTTTGTAAGAAACTTTGTTGTTTTTGTGAGGCTTTTTTTGGGTCGTCTTAATCGTACTGTTGTGTTTAATAATCGCAGTGGAGCTGCTTTGCTTGTTGAAGCTGCAGACATGGGTAATGCAGACGCTCAATATGATCTTGGGTGTCGCTTGAGAATCGAGGTAAGGCTTCTTTACATTTCGTTTAGCTTATAAGTTATATACCACGTGTAGTTTTTTGCTACGGCCTCTTAGAGATTATAATGTTATACATAGAGAACTTTATCTTCATCTTCTATAAGTTTATTTATATTCTCCCACTTATTTATAATCTTTTCTTTTCAGAACGATCATGTACAGTCGGATCAACAAGCGTTTCATTATATAGAGAATGCTGTTGATCAGGTATGAATATATAATCCATCTCAGAGAATCGTATAAACGTAGCATTTTTGGCAGTATCATAGAAATCTCACTCGTGGTCGGTAACTTGCAGCTGCATCCAGGTGCTCTCTACCTCTTAGGGATAGTGTATCTGACAGGAGACTGCGTGAAACAAGATGCGGATTCAGCTATATGGTGTTTCCACAGGGCTTCAGAGAAGGTAACAAACCTTACCGTCTAGCGAAATCACTCTTTAGATCAGTATTGGTAGTAAAAGTAGTTGTTTTCCAAAAAGAGCCGGTTTGTTTTGCTCAATTTCTATTCGGTTTTATCTACATTGTTGTCTTTTAAGTCTAACCCTCTGTCCAAGTCAATACTTTGAGAGTATTGACTAAACAAGCATTGTCTAATGTCAAAAGAACGTTAAGTGATGTCTTGTTTTGTCTGACTACGCATATGTTTAGGGACACGCCGGTGCTGCTATAGCTTATGGATCTCTTTTACTTAGAGGTTAGTAAAAAAAAAATTGTTTCTTTTAACATCAAGAGACTATACAAAGTCGATTTGTTGTATTCCGCTCGTGGGTTTCTTCGGAACAAAGCAATATTTAGTTTATTCGTTTCTTGCTTTCGAGGTTACTTTCATGAAAGAATGACTACTTTTCAGGTGTGCAAGTCCCGGAGTGTCTAACAAAATCGGATAATGTGGGAGTTTCGGCGCCTAAGAGATTGAAAAAGAACAAAGAAAGCGCGGAGATGAATCCGATAGAGATGGCGAAAGAGCAGTTTCAGATAGCAGCGAGAGCGGGGAATGATTTGGGGCTTAAATGGCTACAAAGGTTGGAGCAGGAAGAGAAACTTCTTAGTAGAGAAGAAGAAGCTAACGAATGTGCCTATGTATGAATGATTTTGCATTTTTTTAGTTTTGCATACTTATTAATACGTATGTATTGTTATGGAGGGGCTTATGGTGAAAGATATCTTTTCATAGGAAAAAGAAATTGAAAAATTTATAGAGTAATAACACTTTTTGCATTCATAATTAAAAGGTTTTGTTGCAATAAATTTTTATCACGACAAAAATAGAATATATGCATGTTAACACTGCAATATATGTTGTTATATTCACTTTAAATATACTAGGGGCGGAGCAAGCGCGGGGACGTATGTGTATTTTAAATATGGTAACAAATATTTAACTAATGTTGAATCGATGAGAAAAGTTATGAGCTGAAGTAGAAGTGTGCAGTGTTGTGACGACAAAAAGGGCTGATATCAAATGCTAACAGTGGATGTATTTTATATTTGTTCTCCATTTGTAAGAGTTAGGTTTTAAATTGTGATAATTTCTAATATTGATGAAAATTTAAATTGGTGAACATATAGGGTGACAATTTTTTTATTTTTAAAGTTTGAATAATTGTTAGAAAATTTTAAAGTGAAACTTGTTCATAAATTTAGACTGAGAAACATATGCACCCTAAAGAGTGAATACGTTTTTATTTGTATATGCGAAGAGAAAACATAAAACAGAGAACAAATTGAATACTTTAAAGAAAAAACGTTGTCATTAAAAAACAAAAAGATACGCAAGAACACAGACTTGACTTCAGGGTGAGTTCAAATTTTAGTCACCTGAGATATCATGTTTAATGAAAGGAAGATAAAAGTAAACAAAGCAAAGCCAAACGACCACTATTAAGATAATAGCACATTCCATGACAAGAAGGACAAAAAATATCAAAGGAAGATATATTCGGTTAAGTTTGATACTTAGATGAAGAATGATGATAATTAGCCTAATGATAATGTTAGTGATAAGGCAACACACACTTGCTCATCTTTTCTTACTTATTTCAAATATAAAGAATGTTTGAGTTACCACTGAACAACAACTTATTAGAGAAACCAATGGTGCTCATAGAACCAATTAAAGTTTACAAATTTCAAGACTTTACCTCCAAAAAGTTCGAGATTAACGGTGGTGACAAACATGACGATTGTGTCCTATCACCCGACTTGAGGATGCCCCTAAAAAGAGACGCAACATCATCCCACAAAGACAAGTAAACAACCACCCGATCGTTATGTCAATGATTGTTGTCAATTTCGATAAGATGTAATAATGTGTGATGCACTTAGTTTTCCTTTAAATAATTATTTTGAATTTAGTTATTACTAATTAAAACTAAAACTAAATATTTGTAACTTTAGTATCGAAATTGTATATTTACATAATTACTAATAAGAATTATAAACCATGATAAGTTGAAAAATTACTTATAAAATACTTTTTTGAATTTCATTTCAGTTAAATGTATAAAGTAGAAAAATCCATCATTATTAGAAAAGCTAATAAAAAGAGAATAGAGAATACTTCGACATAATTTTGGTTAAAGACCCTTAAGTTGAAGATTATTTGAAAGGTTTCTCTATAAAAGTTCTTCTCAATTAATAGTATAGATATACACAATTCACTTATATTTATTTTAATCTGTTTTTTAAATATTGATTGTGACCATATGAATTGTAAGATGTTTCTAGTTTTCTTGTTTTTTTATTTATACCTTTTGTAAGAAAATTCTATCATTATTAGAAAAGCTAATAAAAAAAAGTAGAAAATATTTTGACAGAGTTTTGGTCAAGGGCCCTGACGTTGAAGATGACTTGAAGGGTTTTTTCTATAAAAGTTCTTCCTAATTAATAGTATAAATATATAAAATTCACTTATATTTATTTTAATTTGTTTTTTTAAATATTTATTGTGACCATATGAATTTTAAGATGTTTCTAGTTTTTTTTGTTTTTTTTTGTTTATACCGTATGTAAGATGTATTTATGATTAGTTTTAATAACTATTTAAAATTGATATATGTATCTATATATATATATATATTTATAAATGTTAAAAATTACATTAAATATTTCTTTTTCGGATTTTATTTATGTTAATGAGTTTTATCAAAAATATTTTAGTGATGTTGTTTATATTTTTATGACGTTTTATTTGAATTTTATTAGTATTAAATGGTTGTATTAATATTGTCAAAAAAATAATTGTGTAAGAAAAATCCATCATTATAATAAAAGCTAATAAAAAAGAGAATAGAAAATACTTTGATGAGTTTTGGTCTAGGGCTGAAGTTGTAGATGATTTGAAGGGTTTCTCTATTAAAGTTGTTCTCAATTAATAGTATAGATATACACAATTCACTTAAATTTATTTTAATTTGGTTATTAAAATATTGATTGTGACCATATGAATTGTAATGTGTTTCTAGTTTTCTTGTTTTTTGTTTATATCGTTTGTAAGATTTATTTATGATTAGTGTTAATAGTTATTTAAAATTGATATATGTATCTATATATATAGATATTTTATAAATGTTAAAAATTACATTAAATATTTCTTTTTCGCATTTTATTAATATTAATGAGTTTTATCAAATATATTTCAGTGATGTTGTTTATATTTTTTTGGGGTTTTATTTGAATTTTATTAGTATTAAATGATTGTATTAATGTTGTAAAAGAATAGTTGTGTAAGAAAAATCTATCATTATTAGAAAAGCTAATAAAAAAGAGAGTAAAGAATATTTTGACAGAGTTTTGGTCAAAGGCCCTGAAGATGACTTGAATGGTTTTTCTATAAAAATTATTCCCAATTAATAGTATAAATATACACAATTCACTTAAATTTATTTTAATTTGCTTTTTAAAATATTGATTATTACCATATGAATTGTTATATGTTTCTAGTTTTCTTGTTTTTTTGTTTATACCGTTTGTAAGATTTATTTATGATTAGTTTTAATAGCTATTTAAAATTGATATATGTATCTATATATATAGATATTTTATAAATGTTAAAAATTAAATTAAATATTTCTTTTTCGGATTTTATTAATGTTAATGAGTTTTATGAAAAATATTTCAGTGATGTTGTTTATATTTTTAGAGGTTTTATTTGAATTTTATTAGTATTAAATGGTTCTATTAATGTTGTAAAAAAATAGTTGTGTAAGAAAAATTCATCATTATTAGAAAAGCTAATAAAAAGAGAGTAGAGAATACTTTGACAGAGTTTTGGTCAATGACCCTGAAATTAAAGATGATTTGAAGGGTTTCTCTATAAAAAAATTTCTCAATTAATAGTATAGATATACACAATTCACTTATATTTATTTTAATTTGTTTTTTTAAATATTGATTGTGATCATATGAATTGTAAGATGTTTCTAGTTTTCTTGTTTTTTTGTTTATATCGTTCGTAAGATTTATTTATTATTAGTTTTAATAGCTATTTAAAATTGATATACGTATATATATAAATATTTTATAAAATATTTTTTCGGATTTTATTAATGTTAATGGGTTTTATCAAAAATATTTTAGTGATGTTGTTTATATTTTTTGGGATTTTATTTTTATTAATATTAAATGGTTGTATTAATGTTTTCATAATATAATTTTATTAATGGTTGTATTAATATTAGGGAGAATCACAAAACTACATCATTTGAATTACATTTCACAAAACTACACCTTTTTCCAAAATACTTCACAAAACTACACCTAAACACTCAAAATTAAATCCAAATAAACTCTACCCAAACAATCCTACCCCCTTAATACTATACCCTAAACACTAATTAGCGAACCCAAATGAAATTTTTTTAATTTTGGTAATTTTTTAAAGGTTAAATAAAGCTTTTAAAATTTTGAAAGGGTGTAAATATGTGAAAATATTAAATTAGGAGTAGTTTTGTGAAGAAGGGGTTAAAAGGGTGTAGATTTGTTAATTTCTCTTAATATTAAATGGTTGTATTTGAATTTTCATAATATTAAATGGTTGTATTAATGTTATATTAAATAATATAATTTTTTTAAATTTTATTTTCTTAAAGATGATGATGTGGCTTCTTGTGGGAGAAGCAAAAAGTGTCTCATTATATAATAGATTAAGAAGAATTCTCAAAACGGTACCCTTTCGATCTCCCCTTCGTAAAACTACAATTAATTCAATATTTTTATATATTTACACATTTTTAAAATTTTAAATGGTGGAATTATCCTTTAAAAAGTTACCAAAATTAAAATAAAAAATATTCGGATTCACTAATTAATGTTTAGGATATACTATTAAAGAGGTAGGATTGTGTGGTAGAGTTGATTTGAATTTAATTTTAAGCGTTTAAATGTAGTTTTGAAAAGTGATTTTGAAATAGTGTAGTTTTATAAAATACAATTCAAATGGTGTAGTTAATTTTATTGTCCCGCTAATTAAAGTGTTAAATTGCTTTCTATTATCCTTTTCTTTTTTTTTTTTTTTTTTTTTTCATCGTTGCCTAGTGTCTAAGTAGTTCTCTCCCAACTGAGAGCGGCGAGGTTCGAACCCCGGGTTATGCGATTAGATGCAGAGGTGACTACCATTGGGCCACTTGCTCATCCGCTCCTTTTCTTTTATATACTAAAAAGTAATCGTAAGTTTAGGTTGGAATAATGGGAATAATTGCAAAAAACCCAATATTTCACCGTTTTGACAAAAAAACCTGACAAATTTTTAAGTTTAAAAAAAAATTTTAACTTTTTTATTTCACATTTTAAAACCTAAAGTTTGTTTTTTTAGCAAAACGAACCCTAACCGAAAATCAGTTAAATTTTAGTGGAGATAAAATGAGTCGTTTCACTTAAATGGAAATGTGATTGTTTCACCATCGTATACAAAAGGGATATAAGAAAAAAACGAGATAAACGAAAAAAGTTTTGTGATTTTGAACTCTTTATCAAAGACTAAAAGTATGTTTATGGATCTTAGGACAAATATTATCATCTTTGTTTGTGTTTTTTTCGTATTTCTCGTTTTTTCCTCATATTCTCTTTGGTAGACGATGATAAAACAAACCCGTTTTTATTTTATGTAAAATATGTCGTTTATCTCTGCTAAAATTTAGCCAATTTTTCGGCTAGGGTTTATTTTGCTAAAATAACATACTTTAGGTTTTAAAATGTGAAATAAAAAAATTAAGTTTTTTTTTAACCCGAAAATTTGTCTAAGTTTTTTTTCTGTTGAAACGGTAAAACCTTGAATTTTTTTGCAATTTTTCTTGGAATAATGTGTCTCCAATTTTAATTATCATATTGGTCAGTCATATATAATATTTTAACCCAAAAAAAATACACTCCAATATGGCAATATATGATAAAACAATCCTTGAAAGGACAATTAAATATATATAAGCGAATAACATTATCGTAAAAGAAATAAAAGTATCAATAAAATATATAGAATCGAATTACATTATCTTAAAAGATATATAAAAAAGCAAAAAGATTATTGATTGGAGCGTTACATTAACGATCTGCTTATTCTATAACAATCATAAAGTTTCAAAAATAAATAATTCAATAAAAAAAAAAAAACATGAAGTACTAAACATGTGGACGTGGAACAGATTTTGTGTCGTCGGGTTTACTTTTACCGAAACATTTTTCGTCGTCGCAGAAAATATAAATAGCGAGAAGTATTAGCAATGCGCCCAAAAACGAGCATGGGAATAAAATAAAAAACAACTTATCAGAATCCATCTTTTTTCTTTTTTTTTCTTTCTCTTGTCTTCTTTATTCTTCTTGCTTGGGTGCAGATTTTACTTATATATATATATGCATGTATCGTGACAACATGTACATTTTTATAATTTAACAAAAAAAAAAGAAAACTTGTACAATTTTATAAAAAAAAATCGGTGAAATTGGTATGTTTACATTTTTCCATTAAGAAAAATTTGAAAATTTTCACATTTTACATTTAGTAAGGGGATTTTACATTTTACATTTAGTTAATAACAAAAAATGGAACTTTTACTTTTCTGTAGTACTTTGTTGATCGTCATGTTCTCTATTTACCGAAAATATATTAATATATTAATATTGATAGAAGATAAATATAAACGGGACCTTGAAATTAAACTTTACTTTTTAAAACCTAAAACTAAATTGCTAATATTTTTATTTTTATATTTTTGGTATTTTTTTGGCAAAAATTTGTATAAAGGTATTTTAGAAAAACAAACAAATGGTATTTTATGCATAAAATCTTTTTATGATGGTATTGTCAGAGATTCTCTAAAAAATGTGTGTTTTAAAAGTTGGTGAATCAGTAGTGATTCAATTAGCCAGTCAATAAATAGTGATTCAATTTGAAATTTAGGTTACCCTACAAGAAATTAGCAGTTTCGCAACGAACGATTTCGTCGCTAATTCGCTGCTAAATGGGTTTAGAAACGAATTAGCGACGACCAGATATTCGTCGCTAAACAAAAACCGTCGAAAAATCGTCGCAAACTTAGCCACGTCATCAATTCGTCGCTATTTCGTCGCTAAGTTTGCGATGAATTAGCAACGGCTATTGTCCCGTCATCGCTAATTTGTCGCTACTATTGCCACCATATAGCGACGAATTAACAACGACATTAAAACGTTTTTTAAAGAATTTTTTTTAAAAAAATATGGTGGCAATAGTAGCGACGAATTAGCGACGACGGGACATTAATCGTCACGAATTCGTCGCAAATATAGCGACGACATGTTACTTTGTATGTTGCTAGTTCGTCGCTATTTAGCGACAAATTTATTTTTTTTATTTAAATATAAAATTTTATACATTTTTTTAAAAAACTACATATCATCTAAATTGTCGATTCCGAGATCTCGTCTTAGCTCGACCGCTGTTGCGTGTGCTTCTTCAGGAGTAATATGGACCGGAGGAGCGGTTGTCTGGCGGTTGCAAAGAGCTTCTGCGAGGTGCAGACTATCTTCGATTTATTTGTCGCTATTAGGTGTAAAAACTTAACAAACACGTGCTTACCTACCTATCGATATTCCTCGCAAAATCGTCGCTAAATACCAACGAATACCAGACGTCGACAAAACTAAAAATCGTCACTAATTCGACCTTAGTTTCAGAAAATATTAGCGACGAATTGAATCATCGCTAAATAGCGACGATTTTGCAACGACATGTAATTTCACCTTTATTCGTCGCAAAATCGTTGTCAATTCGTCGCTATATATATTCGTCGCTAATTCGTCGCAAAAAATTGTCGCTAAACAGGTAGTTTCTTGTAGTGTTATATGTATACAATTTTGTTACGTTGTTTACTAAAAGAAAATTAAATTCTATAATATATAGATTTCAAATGGAAACTCACGAAACTACATCTTTTAATTCATACCAAAAAAAAAAACTACATATTTTAATTTTTTTTTTTAAATTACACATGATTCAATTTGTTAAAACTTACATCCCTAAGACATTATTTGTGAAGTGATTTTTGTTCAAAATCCTAGGTGTCAACACCACAATGAGTTTCAGCAAATAATTGTGACATGGCAGAAGAATCTTTAATGACCAATGAAAAATGTGACATTGAAAAAACATTTATTAATAGAAAATAATGAAAAAACTTTTATGGCCCAATAATTACATATCAATAAAAAATTTCAAACATCATTTATGAAAAATAATGAAATAGTAAACAATTTAGAATATAAATTCTAATTTTTTTATAAAAAAAATTTAGAATATAGAAAAATATAATAAAATTTTATTGGTTAAAAAAGTCAAACCGCATTAAATTTTTCAATCATAAAATAAAAACAATAAACAGATGGAATAAAAAAAATCTTTAAAACCACATTTATTATGAAATGGATAGAACAATAAATCTCATTATTAAATAAGAATGAACGATAAACGTCACCCCAACCCTATAAATATATACCGCATATTAAGGGTGAACCGGATCCATATATCTGGTTTTTTAAGATATTCAGATTCGCATCTGCCTAGATCCGTAAAAATGACTTGAATTTATATCCTTTAGACGGATATTCGGTCAAGGAATACCCGTTGACTTTTGAAGGATATCCCGATCCGTTTTTGTGAATACTTCTATAAATATATTTTTACAAAAACTGAATAAAGTTGAAATAAAAAATTGAAATTTTTTATATCCAAAACAATAAGTAAATCAAGTTATAAATATTATTATATCAAACCTTAAACATAATTATCCATCTTTACGTAAAAATTTTAATATTTTCAAAATTTATTCATCGCGCTATGGGAAATTACCTAGTTTAAGAAAAAAAATGTGAAGTTATACTTTAAAATTTTACCCAAATTAATTTTTTTTATACAGTGTGAAGGTTTTGTCATTTGTGTTTAGGGATTATATGAATTCTTGACAAAAAATAATAAAAAGTTTATATGAATTCAATGTTTAATGTTTACATAAAGTTTATTTTGAAAAATTGTGAATCATTTATTGTTAACAAAATGTGAATTGTAGATGCATTTATTGAAAATTTTGGAATACTATTAGTTTAGAAGTATAGAAATCTGGTTGACACAATAAAGATACAATAAATACCAACTCTTAAATTTTTATTTTTTTAATAAGTGTGAGAATACTAAGAAATGAAACTTAAAAAAAAACGGAGGGGGTAAGATATTACAAGGACACACTTGGGTTAAACTTTTAATTAATAATATTTAATAGCTATTATTAATAAATAAAACTTGCAAGCCAAGTAAAATCTTTTTTGCTGAAATAAAATAGGTTTACCAATATATTGAATCGAACCAAAATAAACCGAACTAAAACCATTGCTATGTTAATCGAGAAAAAGGAAATTAAACAACGAACAAAAAAAAAGTTAAAAAGAAAAAGGAAATTTCAATAAATAAACGTTAGAGATTAAGAAAAAAGGAAATAATAAAAAAAATCGAACGTTAAGATGATAAGAAAAAAGGAAATTAGTAAACAAAGAAAGAAAAAAAGGAAAACTTTCTCAACACACAAACTTCTATATAATCAATACACAACATCATCAACAACAACACTCTTTGTTTTGTTTTGTTCTGTTTTGTTTTGTTGTTGAATCGTCTCTCAAATTCTCTCTTTGCTTTTTTTGATTTTTGTGTATCTTTGAAACACTTTCAAGAAAACAATAATGGAGACAACAAGAGAAGGATCTTTCTCAGTAAACATCGACACAAACATAGTCAATAAAACCACACTTGATCATCATTACT
The DNA here is from genome assembly GCA_963556525.1 of Cochlearia excelsa. NCBI lineage: Eukaryota > Viridiplantae > Streptophyta > Magnoliopsida > Brassicales > Brassicaceae > Cochlearia > Cochlearia excelsa. Next base: position 7,304,653 of record OY748332.1, on the reverse strand, counting down.
ACAACACTCTTTGCATCAATTTCATCCACAGATTCCGAAGACACGTCGTAGGCAAAACCAACAACGATTTAACATTTGAAGGTCTTTACCCGGGACCTCCTCTGCCTTTGCCACAAATCAAATTCGATCTCTTAAACCGCTATGAGTTTACGAGTCCTAACCATCTCTTCTCTATCGTCAATTATCATCTCAACGATCCTTCTTTGTCTTTTTACATCGCACATGCCATCGCTTATGAAACATCACGAATCGTTTACTTTCCACATAAGTATCTCGTCTCTGTTGACGTTGTTTTGATTCAAGATGTTTTCTTCCTTGCTTCACATGAACAACAACAACAACAACATACCCGCAACGAAGAGGAAGAAGACAATGGAGAAGATGATGAGACGACATGTGCTATTTGTTTGGATGATTTGTGCGAAGGAACGATGAAACTGCCAAATTGTAGGCATAGGTTTCATATGGAATGTATCGGAGAATGGTTAACTGATAGTAACACTTGCCCTCTCTGCCGCAAAATCGTGTTCGAAGAAGAAGTTGAGTTTTAGTCTTCTCTTATGCTGTTGTTGTTGTTGAAACAGAGTCTTTATTATTAGTCTTTCTAGTTTTTATATGCTGTCTTTGTTAGTAATAAAAGTATTTTGTTTTGTTGAAAGAGTCTTTATTAGTAGTCTTTGTAGTCTTTTATATGCTGTCTTTGTTAGTAATGAAAGTATTTAGTTTTTTTTTAGCACTACAGATTCTTTGTTACCAAACACACACACACACAAAAGTTTGAATTTTTTACACTTTACAGAATTGTGTTGAAACAGAGTTTTATGTCTTTCCCTTGTTTTCTTTTGTCTTCTTTAATGTTTTGTAATAGAAAGTGTTCAGATTTGTTTAACATAAATGATAACTTGGCATTTTATAGATTCTATATGTTAGGGTTCAAGTTTTTCGCAAACAACATTACCAAAAAAATACAAAAAGAAAGTTTGAATCTTTAAAACCTTAAGGGTGATCATTGATGATAGTGTTGAGAAGTTGTGACGGTGTTCCTGCCGGGTCAAGCTGTCTGCAACCCCTGGGTGCACCGGTTGCTTCACGGCCTGTGAGCAAGTAAGACGGTATCCGATGAGAGAATCTCGCCATCTCATCTTTCGTGATCATTCTTGTTTCTTTTGGATCCAAATGATGGTGAAACACTGATTTGAAACCAGCGACTTTAACAAGAGGAACCACTGTTACGCCGTTTTCCTCTGTGTATCCTTCGACTACTTCCACTAAATCGTAATCCGTTGTTTCGATCCCTGTAAGATAGTTCCACTCATGTGACCAGTTCCGGTATAGAGCCCATACGTCGCCTTTTCTAGGATATATAACAAACTCCCCGTGATCACCTTTGATCAGGTTTACTTTATGTGAGAAAATGTAAAGAGACTTGCAGATTTGCGAGTTACGAACTCTAAACTCTCCACAAGTTTTCGAAACTCCGAAACCAAGCCACTTTGTTGAGGTAAGCTCGATGTTTGTCTCTGAAGTTAGCCGAAGTATACGCACTTTGAATGGTTCTACGGATATAACCTTATCTATCACGACATATGATCGAGGCATTCCATCCATAGGATCGTAACAAGCCCATATCTGGTTATCGCTGAACGAATTTTCAGATCGATCCTTGTCGAAGTCGCAAAAATCTGGCTCCGGAACATCTATTGTCAAGGCTCCCAAAGAATTCAAATCCTTATCGGTACCAGAAGTGTCCTGAATCGCCGTGTCCATGGAGCATGATTCAACGGCATTGGCCTCGTTATGCTCCTCGGTTTCAGCAGCGAAGGTGCATAGTTCTTGTAGCTTTCTGCTTATCAATGGCTTAACTTTCTTTTTCAATAGATTCTTCAGCTCATCCTCAGAAAAATCTCTCACCTTTGAAGCGAAACAACTCGTGACGTTGGAACCAGAAGCATTATCCATAGGCTTTCTTCGTTTCGGAGCATTATTCAACGGAGCACCAGCCACTCTCTTCGTATACTCTCTACGCACAGCCTCGTCTTTTCTTGACCCGGTCTGTGCACCATGAGCATGAGTCTTGGTTCCACCGCCCCACTCAAAGGAATGATATTCACCGTACACACCGTTACTACTGTCTCTTCCCAACACGCTTTTCTTTCTTACTTCTGTCGTGGTATGACGGATAGAGTCAAACTGGTGCTCATGAAAGGTTTTGCGGATAGAGCCCGAACCTGGAGGATCTGTTTCAACAGCTATAAACGGCTTACGACAGTTAGGACACAGGAGGTTCTGGTTTAAGTAAACACGGTGATACTCGTACTGTGTCCTGCAAGTGCGGCACACAGTCCAAAAGGTTCCATCAGAAGCTGTATTATGAGCCGCGGCCATAGAAGGAGTAGCCGCAGAAGCAGAGGCTTCACTAGCCCGTTTGATTCCTCTCTTAGAACTCTTCACTTTCGTAACGTTAACACTTGTTTTAGTAACTTTGAGAAACCCGTTGTGCTTTGACGATGAAGCTCCTCCTCCTCCTCCTCTCTCATACAACCCAAGATTCCTCTTCAAGTCGTAATCAGCTCTCTTGGCCTTGTCGGAGAACACACACCACGCTTGAGAAAGAAACTTAAAAGCTTCCTCTGCTCCGACGGATTTGTTCCTGTCCGGATGAAGCATCACAGCCAACTTTCTGTAACGTTTCCTAACTGTTTCGTGGTCAGCTTCGGGGTTCAGACCAAGCACGCCGTAATAATCTATCTCCCCTTGTATTATATTCTGTGCAGATAAATGTACATCGAATGTAGCCACCATCTGTGAAATCCCGTCGAGCTCAGGATACAGGAACTGAGCTTTCAAGGCGTATTTTCTTGCCGCAGAGACATCATTAGCTAAAAACCTCTTCTTTGCAATATCTCTAGCCCTAGTAGCGTCGTCTTTGTTACATTCCATCTTGAAGATTCTCCTCCTAATCAATACTTCTCCTCCTAACTGCTCGTGGAAACCGAATCGACTGCTCAACAAAGAGATCTGTTGTAGATAAACTAAAGATTAGTCTAATCATTATCAGCACCAAAGCCACACTACACTGCAAAACATTTGAAAGTATATACTAAGTGAAAGAGTATCAAAATATGTATATAACTAATCGAAAAAAATGCAAATTTGATCCTACACAGTGATACAATGGCACTTACCTAGTAAAGTTTGAGTCTTTTTGATTCACTAACACAAATTCATAACTTATGTCTTCAAAAAAAAAAAACATCATAAAACCTAAATGTGTAAGCGGAGACAGGGCTTGTAGTTACGAACAATTTCGACATAAAATCACACAAATTTTGCGAATTTCTAAGTGGGTATTCTTCAAAAGAGTATAATCCAAATGGGTTTTTAAAGAAACAGTAGAATCACACAAGAAATTAACAAGAACACATAACAGAAAAATTCGAAATCTTACATAGAAGATGATGATGTCGGAGAAGTGGAATCGAAATCGATCCCTTAAAAGGAGAAATTGGAATTAGAGGAAAACGAAGGGGTTGGGTCTCTTCTGCTAAAATCGGCGGCGCTTTAAATCGATGGTTCCGAGATTATTTTCTTCCGACGAAGTAAAGTTGATTCATTTATTATACTCAAGTTTTTTTTTTCTTTTTTTAATTATAATCTTATATAATATGATAAATATTTTTGTAACTTTCAATGTATCCACTTTAGGTGATCATACTTATTATTTCTATTTTTAAGATAAGTTTTTTTTATAGTTTCATTTTGGTTTAGTCAGAAAACTTTAGTCATAATGCATCATTTTTGTTTTAACAATTTTTATATATTTTTTTAATATTGCTAAATCATGTTTATTAAATTCACTTATTATATAATTTTTGTTTTAAACTATATGAAACAACTTTAGCATCATTTTTCTTATGTCTAAAGTTTTAAACACTCTAAACCAAAATTCACTTATTAAATCATTTTTTAATTTGATATGTAACACTTCTTAAAAATCTTGGAATAAAACTACATATATCATAACTATATATGAAAGTTTCATTAATTTTATTTATCTATTCTAATCAAATGAAAAAAATAAAAAAGTATTTTTGATTAAAAAAAAGAAATGAATAAATGTTTAATATTTTTTTCTATTAACAAAAAAACTCTTATTCTTAAGTTGAATTTTCTTATCTATCTTTTTGATAAACAATAAAATAATATTTCTCGTGACAAAAATAAATAAGTTTTGGTCAAACAAAACTCTTACTCTTAAATTGAATTAATATAAGAGTTTTATATCTCAATTGCACTAAATTTGACATAAAGTTATGTGTTAAATATGAGTAATGGTGGTGTTATAAATTATATTGTGAAACCAAAGAATCTTACATCCTCGTCTCTTATATAAGAAGAAAACATCCAACATCTTCTAGATATCATTATTTACATATTTTTTATCTTTCTTTTATTTTTTATTTTGCTTGTGTGAGAATATAATACAAATATAAAGTTTAAGAGTTTATGTTTTCGAGTGATGAGAATCATAAAAATTATGTGGTTTTAATTTGGAGTTCGATTAAACCGTCACACTACGGGGTGTTTTTAGAAATAGGAAAGAGTGTTATTTGACTCCACAAATCCACTTTTTCTAATTTTTTTTCCTATTAAACTAAATTTTTTAACAATAGTTCGAATAAAAACATGTAAATTACATATTAAACAAACTAATAATCTCAAAAGATATAGGGAGAATTACAAAACTACACCATTTGAATTACATTTCACAAAACTACACAATTTCAAAAATATTTCACAAAACTACACCTAAACACTCAAAATTAAATCCAAATAAACCCTACCCACACAATCTCACGCCCTTAATACTATACCGTAAACACTAATTAGCGAACCCAAATGAAAAATTTTAATTTTGGTAATTTTTAAAAGGGTAAATCAAGCTTTTAAAATTTTGAAAGGATGTAAATATGTGAAAAAATTAAATTAGGTGTAGTTTTGTAAAAGAAGGGTTGAAAGGGTGTAGTTTTGTGAATTCTTCAAAGATATATAATAACTATAATATGTTTAGTTAAATTTGTGAATAGATATAATATTACATGGTAAATAAATTTTTATATATAAATTTAACTAATTATTTACGAACAAAAAATTAATAAACATTTTAGATAAAATTATCTCGCTAGAAACACTGGCCACAAAACTAGTTGAGAAAGACGATAAAACATCTGTAGCGAATAATAGGGAGAGGATTAGTAATTATTTTTGTGAGAATATCACACATTATTAACACATAGATAAATATTACAGAAATTCATTAAAATAACATGAAAATAAATTTTTTAGACAAAAAATAACATCACCATTCTTTTCCCTAAATGTCATTCAATTTTTTTGAAGGAGTTAAAAGGTTAGTTTGAAGAGTTTAAGGTTTAACTTTGATGGTTTTAGACTATTTAAAGTTTTATTTTAGTCCAAAAAAGTAATGATATTGTAGGAAAATTATTTGAAATGTTATTTTATTCCACAAAATTTTCTTCATGATATTTCAAAATTTTCTTCATGATAACTTTTGGCATATAAATTTGTTTAAAATAAATTTGAAATTATTTTAAAACATTTTTATTATTTATTAGGGTAATTTTCAAAAATGTCATTAATAAATTTCATAGAATAATAGTGGCATCGTAAGTTTTTTCCTTATAAAAAATATTCGTTTATTCAGTGCTAAACTGTTGTAATCTTGGTCAGATTGTATGGATAAATTTTTGAACAAATTTGAATAATTTTTAACCCGTTTTCAACCAATTAATCTTTCAAATCAGTACAATGCCAATTTATTTTTGAAAAAAATTAAATTGTTGTGTGTTAAAGCAAATTTTACAAATCATTGATTTTACAAAACTCATTTAACTCTTCAAACACAAATGACTTATTTATATGTAGTGTTTCAACTAACTTGTAGTTTTCATTATCAATGTGGGACTTTTTTCATTTTTTTCTTTTGTCAATTTGTGGGCTTTTTGAATTTATATTTTATGGGTTTTTTAAATTTTTATTCAAATTCTCAAAAGTATCTCCTCAATTAATATACTAAATTATTACCCGTACGTTCCGCACATGAGTAATATTTACAAAATATTAATTTAATATAATTTTCAATTATTTTTTTGTTGGTGCATGTTGAATAAATTTATTTTAATCATATATATATGTTCTAATATTAAAAATATTTTTTTTTATAAATCATAAATTATGTATGATATATTTTGAATCGTAGCAAAATTGCGCAAGACGTCACGCAAATGTATCTAAAAGTATTAAAAAATTAATTTTTTAAAGATTTTCGGATGCTTTTTTATTTATTTACATTATCGATTTGGATACTCTAAAAAATACTTTTAAATAATGAAAACACTTTTAAATAATGAAAATATATTATTAATATTGTACAATGGATTATCATGAAATTGAAATATTTATAATATTTTATTTTTTCATTATGTTACATATATATTTTTATTTTTAATTTTAATCCTATTAATTATGAATATTTTTTATATTTATATTTGTTTATATTTTTTAATTTCGTTTTTCTTTTAATCCTATTAAATAGGAATGTTTTTTATTTTTTTAATCAAAATTACTTTATATTAAAACTATTAATTCAGAAACATTTTTTAGAAAAAACCCTTAAAAAAAATTCAAATTACGATAAAATGCCACTGCATTTTTTTATTTAACCTATGTTTTGATTTAGGTTTGAATTTAAAAAGCATAATGACTAAGATTCTACGTAACTTATGGAACAACGAAATTAGTGGGATTCAATTTTGACTATTAACAAATAACTAAAACTGACGAGATATTTTTGGACTCAATGATCTAATATTCGACGGCATTTATGAATATACTCTTTCTTCCCTTACCCTATATATATAAAAACGAAAATATCACTATTAGACTCGCTTAACCATTCTAACACCATTAAAAACTTCATTAACTTGCATAGAAAATCTGTAGGAAAATAACATTCCCTTCAAATAATTTAATACATACATGAAATATTAGAGATAATCCGGGATGAAGAATATGTGAGTTGCAAGTCGTTATTAGCATTAACCTATAGATGATTATGTTTAATTTCTAGAAACTCACTAATTTTCTTCTATAGTTTTGTAAGGTTTGCAATTATATATACTTTGTTTTTATACAATATATTTTAAATACCTTTATTATTGTTTCTTCTCACATGTCTCAACTTAATTTTTGTTTCAGTTGTTTTTCCAAGAGAGATTAACCCAGTGAGCTTGGGTTGAGAATCCGAAAACAATATAAAAACTCGGGGTGGAACAATTGTGTTAAGAAAAATACACTTTATTAAACCAATAGTAAGTTATGTTCATGTATAGTCTTTATGTTAATTAAAATAAAATTATTTTACGACAAGATTTTGTTCGTTTCAAATGCTTATGATCTCAGGCTACTTCAGATTTGCATTTCAATAGATATAATATCATGTCCCGTCAATATATGACATAAATATTGGTTTCTATTCCTAAGTTTATTATATACTAGATGAAATCCCGCGTAATACGCGGATAAATTACATAAAAACATTTTATAATTATATATTAATATTGTTAGTAAATTTGTATATTTATAGTTAGATTTAAACGAGAATTAATATTATACACGTTATTTGATTAACAAATAAATATAAAAGACACACAACAATATATGGTAATAGTAAAAAAGTGATTTTTACTTTTTTCATCTATTAAGAAATATAAATAACACATTTTTGTTTTATTACATTATATTGCTTTTGTTATTTACATGTAAAAACATTTATTTTAAATTAATAATTAGATAGTGGATCCACGAAGATAACAAATAAGTTATCATAAAGATTTTCTTTATTTTTTCAAGTAATTTTACGTTTTTATCATAAAGATTTTCTTTATTTTTTCAAGTAATTTTACGTTTTTATTTTTTCTTATTTCTAATTTTCTTATTTGATTATTTCTTATAATATTCTTAAATTTTTTATTTTCTATGTTAGTTTCCTTATTTCTGATTATTTTATTTTTCTATATTTCGGATTAATTTATTTTATTTTTAATTATTTGATAATTAATGTTAATTTTTTTTTTATTATTTTCTTTCTTTCTGTTTTTTCTCAATCTTGATTAGTGTGAAGTAAGATTGTTGGATTTTAAAAACTATGAAACTCATCTTTTATCTGTTTGAGTTAAAAAATAAAAAATTTAATAATAGTAAATAGAACAAAAAGGTGAGCACAATGAAATTTAGTGATTGTAGATATGTATATATAGATGTAGTGAAGACTTTTCGTTTGATTTTTTTTTTTTTTCCTTTCTCTTTTTTTCCTTATTTTTGGTTTGGTTACTTTTTTGTTTTTTTTGTTTTTCATTTCTCTTTTTTCTTATTTTTGTTTTGTCTTTTTTTCTAAATGTTACATTTTTCTTCTTTTAAAATTATTATTAACATTCTTTTTTTCCTAAACGTTACATTTTTTCTTTTAAAATTATTAACATTTTTCCTAAACATTATGAACATTTTCCTAAAATGATTAACATTATTAACATTTTTCTTAAACATTATTAGCATTTTTTTTTTTTTAATTGTGACACGTGTCACGATCTCGTGAGTTATAATTAAACGCGCTCACTTTTATATAATAAGATTAACATTTTTTTTAATTATGACACGTGTCACGATCTGGTGAGTTATAATTAAACGCACTCACTTTTATATAATAAGATTTGTATGCTAATGTTTTTTTTATACGTAACAATATAAAAAATACGTGGTAATTGATTTATAGAGTATTAATTTATATTGTATGACCAAAGATAAAAAAATATTTGCGAAATATCTTTAATAACAATCGATTTAAATTTCAACATTAAAATTGATTATAATTTTAGTAAACAAAATAAAATTTGATAATAGTTTTCATATCGAATTTTTTAAAAAGCTTGAATTATTCGAAGAATAATATCTATAACAATCTAAACTTGCTTTATTTTTAGATTCAGATATAACTAATCAAGACATAAACATATTATAATTTTTGTTATTGGTCGTTAAAAGATCACTAAGCGAATTTGAATGAATGATAGTTATTATGAGAATAAATCAAATTCAATTTATGTATGCATATATAACGTTTAATTTCAAGGTCAATCCCATATTAACTCATAATTTATTTGTTACCCCGCACAATGTACGAGTTTTATTTAAAGTACTCTATGAAATAAAAGACTATATAAATATAATCCAAGTCGATGCATATAAATTTTTAATATATATATTGGGAGAATCACAAAACAACACCATTTGAATTACATTTCACAAAACTACACCATTTCCAAAATACTTCACAAAACTACACCTAAACACTCAAAATTAAATCCAAATAAACCTTACCCAAACAATCTTACCCCCTTAATATTATACCCTAAACACTAATTAGCGAACCCAAATGAAAAATTTTTAATTTTGGTAATTTTTTAAAGGTTAAATCAAACTTTAAAATTTTTGAAAGGGTGTAAATTTGTGAAAATATTAAATTAGGAGTAGTTTTGTGAAGAATGGGTTAAAAGGGTATAGATTTGTGAATTACTCTTATATATTTTACAAAATAATTTTAAATATATAAATTGAAGGGAGAATTACAAAACTACACTATTTGAATTATATTTCACAAAACTACACCATTTCAAAATTACTTCACAAAACTACACCTAAACACTCAAAATTAAATCTAATTAAATCCTACCCACACAATCCTACCCCCTTAATACTATACCCTAAACACTAATTAGCGAACCCAAATGAAAAATTTTTAATTTTGGTAATTTTTTAAAGGGTAAATCAAATGTTTAAAATTTTAAAAGGGTGTAAATATGTGAAAAAAATGAATTAGGTAGAGTTTGGTAAAGGAAGAGAATAAATGGTGTAGTTTTGTGAATTTCTCTAATTGAAAAACATATTAAAATCCGCACGTATTTTTCGCGGGCCCACTGACACGTGGCGGCCCGCGATTGGTCCGATTAATATTTATTTTTTATTTATTTTTTTAAAACAAAATAAAAATAAAAATAAAATTTAAGGACTTTTTTTAAGTGTCCATGGATAATTATGTTCTAATTGTACATATTAAACTAACCCACAACGCCCCTCTTTCACCATCGCTACACATACTTTACTCGTCTAAACTGATTCTCTCCAAACATGACTACAATATGATCCACAAAACGACACTAACATTATATATAACCTAAAGATCACTAAAGGCTTACAACTTAACACTTTGAAAACCTTTTATCAAAAAACTTAACACTTTGATTTGAACTCCCTCTTTGAATTTATGACACTACGTACGTCTTAACGGTAAACAACGTACGGAGTTGGAAACATTTATTCATAAATCCATCATAGTAATAATAAGAGAGAGAAATCGAGTGAATGTGATTGTAATTTGCCTTGTAGGACCATCTTCCCTCCGCCATCATCTCAACCAATGCAAATTGAACACACAACAATTTAGGGTTTTTTGTAAGGAGAAGATGAAAAGGTTGATTCACCATTAATTTTGGAGATGTGAAAGGACTAATTTTTCTCGAGAGCAAGAAGGAGAAGGGCATCGATCATATTAAAGTTTTTTAGTTATAATATTTCTCTTTTTGTTAGTTTGGAAAATGCCAAGTGTTTTACTTTCAAAGAACTATTTTTGATTAGGTGGGTGCTCTCTATGCATGCCTCCAAAAGTCTCCTTTTATTAGTAGAGATTTTACAAAAAAATATTATACAAAGAGATAATATGTTTCATGTTTGTTCTATAAGTAAACTTTGTATGACCCATTTAAATTAAAATTTTGACCCCATTAAAATGACAACAGACAAATAATAAAAAGGGTTCTGTTGTAAATCCGATTCAATCTCTCTCTGTTTCTCTTCCTAGCTAACTCTCTGTGTTTCTCTCTCTAATCGCAGATCGCGAGTTTGTGATTGAAGAAAAAAGAAGATAGAAGATAGAGGAAGAAGAAAGGAGCACACAAGACAATTATGGAGTTCCCCAAAACCTGGGTACGTCTCCCTTCAGGATCGAGACCTGGTAATTCACTATCACCGTGATTACAGAGAATTATCTCTCTATCGCTCTAATGGCGTTAACAAGAAAAACGAAGAAGACGATACAACAGCTAAACCAAAAACGTTGCCGTTTTATACTTGCTGAATCCTGTTTTCTTTTATCTCTTAACGGGCCTTCCTCTTATTGGGTCTTGTCTCCTTTTGGGCCTATTATGTGTATGTTTGGCTCACATAGTCACAAATCTCCACCTTGAGCCTCATACACATACTTACCCTAACCTGACAAACCCTAGCCGTTTCCTCCTTTCCCCCTTTCCCGATCCTGGCCTTGCTCCGACAAAACCGAAGCCACCTTATCAACTATGGTCCGTTGATAAGCTCCGTCCCTTCTGATCTTAATAGATCCCTGAAGAAATCACCCCTCGTCGCTTCTGATCTGAAGATCCCTGAAGCCGATGAACCTCGAAGCCTCTGATCTGAAATCCCTGAAGCCGCGAGCCTTTGTCGTCTCCTCCTACTCCTTTGTTTCCCGGAGACGACCCAACGATGGCTGATTCAGGCATCGATGAGCTTGAGTTTCCTCGAAGCATCCTTTGAACTTCTCCTTTGGTAAGCACTTGGTAAGCATGTCCGCTGGGTTTATTGATGTGTGTATCTTGATTAGCTCCAAAATACCATCTGCTACTACATCCCTTATGAAGTTGTATTTGGTTGCCACATGCTTCATTCTGTCCTTGTACATGTAGTTCCTTGATAGAAATATAGCACTTTGAGAGTCGCAAGGTACCTCTGTTGCTATTTGCTTGAAACCCATTTCTTCACATATCCCTTTTAACCATATTGCTTCTCTTGCAGATTCTGATAAGGAGACATACTCAGCTTCAGTGGTGGATAGAGCTACCACGCTCTGGAGGGTGGACCTCCAGCTCACTGTATTCCCTCATACGGTGAATACATAGCTTGATATGGATCTGCTCTTGTCCCTGTCTGCACCATAGTCAGAGTCGCAGTAACCTCTGATCTTGAAGTCTGCTTCCTTGGTAAAGGTCAGGTTTACTTCCCCCGCTCCTTTAATGTATCTCATTATCCACTTGACAGCTAACCAGTGTTCTTTGCTAGGATTGCTCATGTACCTGCACACTACTCCAACTGCGTATGCAAGGTCTGGCCTGGAACCAACCATGGCGTACATGAGGCTTCCTACTGCACTTGAGTAAGGTATGTCTTCCATCTCTTTGGCATTTTCACTGTAGTCATTAGGATCAACACTGTGTAGCTTGAATTGACTCCCAAAAGGTGTAGTTACAGCTTTGCAGTCTTCCATTTGAAATGTCCTTAGAACCTTTGATAAGTACTTGCTCTGTGATAACACTAACTTCCCTTTGTGTCTGTCCCTAGAAATGTCCATTCCTAGTATCCTTCTTGCTGCCCCTAAATCCTTCATTTCAAATTCTGAACTCAGCTGATCCTTCAGCTTCTGAATGACTGACATATCCTTTGAAGCAATTAACATGTCATCTACATACAACAGTAGGTAGACCATGTTTTCTAGATTATCACCCTTTAGGTAAACACAAGGATCAAACTCACTCCTTTTATACTTCTGTTGAAGCATAAACTTGTCAAATCTGTGATTCCACTCTCTAGGTGACTGCTTTAGTCCGTAGAGAGATCTTTTAAGTAGACAAACCTTGTCTTCACTTCCTTTCCTGACATAACCCTCTGGTTGCTCCATGTAAATCCTTTCTTTCAATGTTCCGTGGAGAAAAGCTGTCTTCACGTCCGGTTGTTCTAGTTCCATGTCTTGGTTTACTACCACGGACAAGAGAATTCTGATTGAGGCATGTTTGACTACTGGAGCAAAGACTTCATTGTAGTCAACACCCTCTACTTGAGCAAACCCTTTAGCTACCAGTCTTGCCTTATGTCTAAGTTTCTCTGTCTCTTCTACTCCTGGCTTGAGTTTGAAAATCCATCTAATTCCAATTACCTTTTGATCCTTAGGCCTGTCAGCTAATACCCATGTGTGATTTCTGTCCAAGGAGTCCATTTCCTCATCGGCTGCAGAGTTCCACAAATCCTTGTCCTTGTCCCTTAGAGCTTCACTATAGTTCCTTGGTTCATCAAAGTTAATGCTCTCTGCACTTGCCAAAGCATATGCAGTATAATCTGCATCTTCAAACTTAGATGGAGGCTTGGCTGTCCTTCTAACTCTGTCTCTTACCAATAAGTAGTTGCTAAGGTCTTCTTCTTGTTGAGTTGGATTTTCCTGAGTGTTAGACTCTTGTACTTGCTCTGCATCTGACTCTTTATCGACTCGGCTCTAGTTCTTCTTCACCTTGTTCTGGCTCCTCATAATCTGGATCTGCTCCACCTTGATTTGTGCTTCCACTATCAATTATTTCATCTCCCAGTATCTGTTCCAAATCAGGGCTGAAAGTAACTCTTTTTGTCCCTTTGTCTTCCTTGTTGCTCTGCCCTTCTGATTCTGTTTTGAGGTCTTTGAACAGCCTTCCCTCATGAAATATCACATCTCTGCTTATGACTATCTTTTGTTCCTCTATAAGCCATACTCTGTAACCCTTAGTTCCCTGCCCATAACCAACAAATATGCCTTTGGATGCTCTTGGACTTATCTTGTCACCAATAGTGTGAACATAAGCCAAACATCCAAAGCATCTTAAGTGGGCATAAGATGGGTCACCTCCTGTCCATATGGCCTCTGGTACATCATAGTCAATGGAGGTTGTAGGTGATCTGTTGATTATGTAAACTGCAGTATATGCAACCTCTGCCCAAAACTTTCCTTCCAATCCAGTTTCTGAAAGCATGCTCCTGACCTTGTCCATGATGGTCCTATTCATCCTCTCTGAAACCCCGTTCTGTTGTGGAGTGTAGGGCCTTTGTCTTGTGTCTCTTGATTCCACATTCTGTACACAATTTATCAAATTGTGTATTGCAGAACTCCAAGCCATTGTCCGTCCTTAGACACCTCAGCTTCTTCTTGGTTTGGTTTTCTACCAAAGTCTTCCATTCACAAAACTTCTGAAAAGCTTCACCCTTTGTCTTTAAGAAATAAATCCATACTTTCTTGGAAAAGTCATCTATGAATGTTATGAAGTATTGTGCCCCGGATAGGCTTGGTGTAACGTTGGGTGAACCCCACAAATCTGAGTGCACATACTGTAGTATTTCTGTGGTAGTGTGTTTAGCTTTGGGAAAACTTAGTTTATGAGATTTTCCCATGACACATGACTCACAAAACCCTAGGCCTTTGACTTCTTCTTTCTTGAGATAGCCCTTCCTTGCTAGAGTCTCCATAGACTGTTTACTCATATGAGCCAGCCTTGAATGCCATTTCTTTGTGCACTCAGTACTTTGGAAGCAGTGTTTGCCTCCCCTTTACTATCAGCATTTCTGACCGATGCTTGAAGATGATAGAGTCCTTGTTGATATTTGCCTTTGAGAACCTGCTTGTCTCCTTTAAAGAACTTGACAATGAAATTTTCCCCTTCATATCTACAACCAGACTTTTCTAGTTGCCCATATGAGATTAAGCTTCTTCCCATCTCTGGCATGTATCTAACATCACTTAGTGTCACCACTGTTCCATCTTCATTTTCAATTGTGACCTTTCCTACTCCTTTCACCATGCAGAATGTATTATTGCCCATGAGAACCTTGTCCCCATTACATTCTTTGAATTCAGACAACACCTCTCTCCTTGGTGTCATGTGGAATGTACATCCTGAATCCATGATCCAACTGTCATCTGAGGCAACTAGAGATGCTGTGAGTGCTGTGATGTCCTCCGGAGTCAAGTCAGCAATGTGTGCTGTTAGTGCCACTGCATCTGGTAGATTCACAGCTACATTAGCTGAGTGGTTGTTCTTTGTGGGGTGATTCACTTTCTTTCTGTTAGGACAGTCACGTTTCCAGTGACCATCTTCCCCACAAATCCAGCAAGCCTTAGATTTAGGATCCCTAGACTTGGACCTGTTCCTGCTCTGATGCCTTCCACTCTTGATTCTGTTTCTATCAAACCTTTTCTCTTGCCTACCCCTCTCCTCAACAAACAAGCCTTCTGCGGAAACTTTAGACTTGCCTAGGAGACCTTTCTGTTGCAATTCTACTTCTTTTGCATAAGCTGATGAGGTTACATCACTCATGGTCAGTATGTCTTTTCCCATGCCATACTTCAGAGTATGCACTAGCCGCTCATATTGAGGAGGAAGTCCTGATAGCACTGTATTGCTTGATCTTCATCTGAAATCTCAATCTTGAGACTTGCTAGATCAGCAATTAGCCTTAGGAACTCATCAAGATTCTCTTCAATTGACTTGCTTTCTGACATCTTGAAGCTTGCAAACTTTTGCTTTAGATATATTCTGTTGGGTAAGGACTTTGTCTGATAGTCTCTTTCAAGAGCTTTCCACATTCCCAAAGCAGTTGTTTCATTCATAATCTTTCTTAGAATGACATCACTGAGACATGCTCCAAGCAGGCTTCTTACCCTTAGATCTTTCTCTGCTCTTTTCTTGTCTGATTGAGGTATCAATGTGCCTGCCTCTCCTGACTCTATGGCCCCAGATGAAGATTGTTCTTCTTCTACAGTGAGGACTGAGATCAGGCCTTGTATCTCAAGCTGACCAAGCATCTTGTATTTCCACAATCCAAAGTCCCCTTTGCCATCAAATTTCTCCATCTCAAACTTCCCTTTAGTTGGCTCCATCTTGGTTTGTTCTCTGAATCTTTCTTCTGTTACCTGCAGATAACAAGGAAAGCAACCCACAGATTACAAAATCCTATGGAGTACAACAATCTTTGACAGTAAGAGTTTAGATTTTGATGCAGTTTAGATTTTTTGTGATTGTATAGATCTAAGTCAGGAACACTTCCTGAGTTTTCTTTCTATGTCCTTCTTTACGGATCTTGTGCTTCTACGTTGCAGATTCACTTGTTCCGTGAGTCTTCCTTAACAGTTTTGATGTCTGCTGTTTCCAACGTAAGCTTTCTTTCCCTTTCCTTCTTGTGTTAAGTCTTTGAATCTTTGATCGATCTTGAGCCTTGCTCTGATACCAATTGTTGTAAATCCGATTCAATCTCTCTCTGTTTCTCTCCCTAGCTAACTCTCTCTGTTTCTCTCTCTAATCGCAGATCGCGAGTTTGTGATTGAAGAAAGAAGAAGATAGAAGATAGAGGAAGAAGAAAGGAGCACACAAGACAATTATGGAGTTCCCCAAAACCTGGGTACGTCTCCCTTCAGGATCGAGACCTGGTAATTCACTATCACCGTGATTACAGAGAATTATCTCTCTATCGCTCTAATGGCGTTAACAAGAAAAACGAAGAAGACGATACAACAGCTAAACCAAAAACGTTGCCGTTTTATACTTGCTGAACCCTGTTTTCTTTTATCTCTTAACGGGCCTTCCTCTTATTGGGTCTTGTCTCCTTTTGGGCCTATTATGTGTATGTTTGGCTCACATAGTCACAGGTTCGATCAAGGCCGGTCCAAACAAAATTTTGTATGACCCCATTTACATAAAAATGTATCTCCAACATTTATTAATTAACTTATAACAAATAGGAATCCTAATCAAAGCCGGTCCAAAGTATTTCTATGCCTTATCCTATAAAAACGATTTTTTCTTTCTATTACCGAATCCTGTAACATAACTAAATTGACTATGTCGGGACGAGAATCAAATAAATGAAATCTGTTGAATATTGGGTAATTATTCATCATGGAGTTGGCCCATCAACATATAGGCCCATCAACATCAACTTAAGTCGGTCGGTTAAACCGACACTATGTTACTATAAATATGGACTTTGTATCATTCATAAACGTAATTTTCCATAGAGACAAAAAAAGTTCATAATAATAATAACTTCACTCTTCACTTTTCACTTTGTCTTCTCTTCTACGATATATATAATATTATTTATACCACGTTATCAGCACGAAGCTCTACCCGATCAATTATATTTTGAAGGTATAGTAAAAAGGTATGCTAAATAAATTATTTTATATGATTTTATTTCGTTATTCATTTATTTATGGCGTGTTATGCCGCCTCAATATGGTAGACTCTGCCTCCTAAATTTATTATGCTTTCGTTATTTATTCTCTATGGCGTGCTATGCCGCCTGAATAAGGTAGACTCTGCCTCCTAAATTTATTATGCTTTCGTTATTTATTCTCTATGGCGTGCTATGTCGCCTGAACATGGTAGGTTCTGCCTCCTAAATTTATTATGCTTTCGTTATTTATTCCCTATGGCTACGAGCCATGTCTAAACATATACAAGAAGCAAGCGGATTAATCGTTGACAAAGAGCCAACACTACTTTTTGAAGACAATGCTGCATGTGTTGCTCAAATCAAGGAAGGATATATCAAGAGTGACAGAACTAAACATATCCCGCCGAGGTTCATATCTTATACTCAAGAACTTGAGAAGAACCAAGAAGTCAATATTCGATATGTTCGTTCAAGCGAAAACGCAGCAGACGTGTTTACAAAGGCGCTTCCCACTACGACGTTTAGAAAACATATTCACAGCATCAGAATGCGTCACTTACGAGATCTTTAAAATGAATGATATAGTTGACACTTTCAGGGGGAGATTATGTTACTGTACTCTTTTTCCTTATTACGGTTTTTATCCCTATCGGATTTTTCCGTGATAAAGGTTTTAACGAGGCAGTATATAATCCAGCGTTGATGGATAATTAAGGGGGAGTGTTGAATATTGGGTAATTATTCATCATGGAGTTGCCCATCAACATATAGGCCCATCAACATCAACTTAAGTCGGTCGGTTAAACCGACACTATGTTACTATAAATATGGACTTTGTATCATTCATAAACGTAATTTTCCATAGAGACAAAAACAAGTTCATAATAATAATAACTTCATTCTTCACTTTGTCTTCTCTTCTACGATATATATAATATTATTTATACCAAAATCTTGTTTGTAGTGATAAAACATAATTTCCCGAACTATATGCTTAGACGATTTAACTACTTAGCCATGATTTTCATAAATCGACCTCATTAATTCTTTTTCTTCACTCGAACAATACAATTTAAAAAAAAGAAAGAAATACACTTAATTTAAGGAGTGACAATTCAACAACTAAATAAAAATAGAAGAATTCAGGAAACTATATTCTTTCAACCATTCGTTCACAAAACTACACCTTAGTCAATATTTTTACATATTTACACATTTTCAAAAATTTATAAGATTTATTTCCCTTTTAAAAGATTACCAAAATTAAATTCTTTTTATTTTGATTCGTTAACTAGTGTTCATGATATAATATTAAAGAGATATAATTACACTACAAGAATGCAGGCGATTTCCGACCGTAGTTTTGGTCGGAAATCGGTCGGAAATGTCTATTTCCGACGGATTTCCGACCAAAATTGCGTCGTCGGTTTCGGATGGTCGGAAACCGGTTTTGGTCGGAAAGTGGTCGGAAATTTCCGACCATAATTGTGGTCGGAAATTTCCGACCACTCTCCTACCAAAATGTGGTCGGAAATTTCCGACCACTATCCTACGGAAATGTGGTCGGAAATTTCCGACCAAATTCCGACCACATTTTCCGACCAAATTCCGACCACATTTTCCGACCACATTTCCGACCACATATCCGTAGGATTTCCACCGGAAATTAATTTATTTTAAAAAAAATTAAATTAAATTTCCTACGGATTTCCGACGGATATCCGACGGAAATAAATAAATTTAAAAAAAAATTAAATTACATTTCCGACGGTATTCGACGGAAACAAATAATTGTTTTTAAAAAAATATATTAAATTTCCGACGGAAATCCGACGGAAATAAATATTACATTTCCGACGGATTTCCGACGGAAATGAATATTTTTTAAAAAAAATAAATAAATATTTCCGACGGATTTCCGACGGAAGTAAATTTTATAATAAAAAAAAATTTATTAAAAATACGAATATTAAAAAAAAATTACAAAAAACTAAAATTAAAAAAAACGAAAATTAAAAAAAATTACAAAAAAGAAAAAAAACAAATAATGAAAATAAAAACTAAATTCTGTTCCCGACCCCGAACCGGATCCTGGAGGATAATCGGGGAAACGGTTCATCAAATACTCATTCATCTTCGGATTTGAGCGCTTGTTTCTTGCGGATCTTCTCAATTGCTTCATCTTTTTCTTTATTCGCATTTCGAAGCGCATCTTTCGGCTCGAGAGATCTCGAGAAGAAGCGATGGATCGGTGTTTGGTACGTAAGGCAAAGACGTCTCTTGGGATTCGGGAAGGGTCCCTAAACCGTAAGGTTTACCTCGATACATAGGAGTCTCCTACGATCGGAAATTTAAATTATTAATATAATTATATTTTTTTAAAAAAACTATTTAAATATAAAATATTACCTCGAGAACCAACCGGTTTATTTCCGAATTGGTTAGGGTGTTGGAGCTGGTTGATTCGTCGGAAGATTGAGTTAAGCGAGTGACTTTCGTTTGCACCCGTTCGACGACGTTACGAACCTTTGGTATAATTTCACCCGTCTTTTTGTTGGTATGGGTGGTCTCCATAACCTTCAACCAATGAGGTTCGTGACCACCCTCTCGGACTCTCTATTACGGAATTAAAATTTAAATGTTAGTATGATTAATCATAATTATTATAATTTGTATATATTTAGTTGGTTTAAAATATACCATGACATCCGAGATTTGTTCGAAAGTGTTTGCGCCGGCATTGTGAGTTGGAGGCGCCTTCTCGATGGACCCGTCCCCACCTCTGCGGTTTGTGGCGTTTCGCTTGGCTTTTTCCGGCCGCTTCCGTCGTCCAATAGTTTTTAAACCCGTCCCAAACGAAGGGTTTAGGAACGAAGGTTTTTCCCCACCCAAACGCCATTTTTCCTTCCACTCGAACATATGATTCGAGTAGGAAGTCGCACAAGCCTTGTCAAATTCTTCTTGAATTTGACTAGTGAGTTGTGGTTCCCAATTAAACTCTTGCTGGAAATTTAAAGTTTATAAATAAATTTCATAAGTTTTTTTTATTTATTTAATAATTTTTTGAGTAAATAAAAAAATTTATTTACTAACCGCAAAAGAACGGAACCACATTTCCCGAAGTTCGGTGGGAAATCTCGGTATTTTGGATACGGAGCGGGTAACATTCCGTGGATGCATTTAAGAATAGCTTTTGGGATTTTTCCCTCATGTCTAAACCTTAAATTATTTTATAACTAATAATTAATATTTTTAGGTATTATTTTTTTGTAAATTTAAATGTTTGTAAATATTTACCAAGTGACTCGGTTCTTGGGAATGGCTTCAAAGTTGGGATCGAGCCGAATCGGTCTCTCCGTCCTCCTGCTTGGACCAAATCTTCAACGGACATTCTCACGGATTGTGAGGATCCAATACCATCATTAGACCTAATTAAAAACATATAAAAAAAACAAATTAGTATTAATTAAAAAAACAAATATAAATAATATTTAAAAAAAATGATTTATAAGAAGAAAAAAATTACATTTTTTGGAGAGATTTGGAGAGATTTTGTAGAAATTTCGGAAGTGTTTTTTTTAGAGAGATGTAGAGAGATGTTGTTTGAGTTGTGAAAAAATGAAAGGGGAAGGGGGGTATATATACGAAAATTTCCGACCGAAATTTCGGTCGGAAATCGGTAGGAAAGTGAAAAATTGACCGCCAAAGTGAAAAATTTGGCGGAAAAAGAGCGGTCAAAATTCATTGTGGTCGGAAATCGGTAGGAATTTCCGACCGAATTCCGACCACAATTAAATTTTAATATAATTAATTATTGTGGTCGGAAATCGGTCGGAATTTCCTACCGATTTCCGACCACAATGAATTTTGACCGCCAAACTGAAAAAAACTTGGCGAAAAAAAGAGCGCTCAAAATTATTGTGGTCGGAAATCGGTAGGAAATTCGGTCGGAAATTCCTACCGATTTCCGACCACAATAATTAATTATTTTAATTATTTAATTGTGGTCGGAAATTGGTAGGAAATTCCTACCAATTTCCGACCACTAATAATTTAATTATTTTAAAATTTAATTTCCTACCATGCGAACACTTAGCGGTTTCGGGTAAATTTCAAGAAGTACGGTCGAATAAAAACGTATTTCGAATAGGTTTAATGGAGTGTTTATATAAGATTTCTTGAACATAACAATATATAAGTATAATATGTTTCACGTTTTCAAATGTTTTTATGAAAATACCAAAATTTTGAAAAAACATATGAAAGTTACATAACTAACTTGTAATGAAACATATATTTATAAAAATTAAAACTATTTTGCATTTTATGATCATTTTAGACATTTTGTAGAGTTTATTTTATTTCTAAAACGTATTATATAAAGGTATTTCATTGATTCGACAAAAAAAAACATCATTTTGAAATGAAACCCTATAATGGTCGGAATTCGGTCGAAACGATAAGTGATCGCATTGATTAAATGACATGCATTTAAATTTTTATATAATTAATTAATTGTGGTCGGAAATTGGTCGGAAATTCCTACCGATTTCCGACCACAATTAATTAATTATATAAAAATTTAAATGTGGTCGGAATTCGGTAGGAATTTCCGACCGAATTCCGACGGAAAATGCATGTCATTTTATCATCCGAACACTTAGCGAGTTTCGGATAAATTTCAAGAACTACGGTCGGAAATCGGTAGGAATTTCCGACCGATTTCCGACCGAAGTTCGTGATTTAGTGTATATTTAGTGTTTCGCATAAAAACGAATTTCGAATAGGTTTAATGGAGTGTTTATATAAGATTTCTTGAACATAACAATATATAAGTATAATATGTTTCACGTTTTCAAATATTTTTATGAAAATACCAAAATTTTGAAAAAACATATGAAAGTTACTTAACTAAGTTGTAATGAAACATATATTTATAAAAATTAAAACTATTTTGCATTTTATGATCATTTTAGACATTTCTAGAGTTTATTTTTTTACTAAAACGTATTGTATAAAGGTATTTCATTGATTCGACAAAAAAAAACATCATTTTGAAATGAAACCCTATAACGGTCGGAATTCGGTCGGAAATTTCCTACCGAATTCCGACCACATATCAAAAAACGGTAGGAATTCGGTCGGAAATTTCCTACCGAATTCCGACCGAATTTGGGGTTTCGATTTAGTACGAGGTAATTTAGTTTTGGCGGCTATCGACGGAATTCCGACCGATTTCCGACCGTTTTTTTAAAAATTTAAAAAAAAAATTAATTTTGTACGAGGTAATCGAGTTGGTACGAGGTAATCGAGTTTCGACCGATTTCCGACCGAATTCCGACCGCAATGTAAAAAAATAAAAAAAAATTTAAAAATTTGAAAACGTGTAAAATTTTTGAAAACTCGTTGAAAACTCTTTTCAAAAACTCTTTTCACTTAAAACTCTTTGAAAAAGTGTAAAATTTTTGAAAACTCGTTGAAAACTATTTAATTGAAAAGTCTTTGAAAACTCTTTCAAAAAGTGTAAAAGAATTTAAAACTCTTTGAAAACTTTTTTTAAAACTCTTTGAAAACTCTTTGAAAAATTGTATAATATTTGAAAATTCGTTGAAAACTATTTGATAAATATAATCTTTGAAAACTCTTTGAAAAAGTGTTAAAGAATTTAAAACTCTTTAAAAAACTTGTTGAAAACTTATTGTAAAATCTTTAAAAACTATTTCAAAACTCTTAATTTGAAAACTCTTTGAAAAGTGTTTTAAAAATATTTTCAAAAAATTTGAACTTTTTTTGAAACATTTCATTCGGATTCGGTTGAGTCTTCGGTGGCGAGAATCGGATCCCTCCTCAAATTCTCCAACCTCTTCTTCGGACTCTTCATGTACAACAAAATCGGCATCTTCTGTTAAATCTACAACCAAATCCACTTGTAATGAAACATCCACTTCTCCCAAATGCCCAATTGTTGTCGCTTGCAAAGGAGGATCGACCTCGAAGAACTACCATGAACTCTTCCCCTCGGGTTTATTTCTGTAACAACTATCCAAGGATCCTGTCTGTGTGTGGTCGCGGATAAGTCATGTATGATACTTGGTTGGCTGCGATCCAAGAATGAACGGATAATATTTTTGTAACCTCCTCCGAGAATGTATTGTAGTAACACCAAACTCGTACGTACGTACACCATGTCCTGCAACGGGGCTATACCAATCACAATATAACGTAACACATCTTAGATCGAGCATCCCGCTATAATGCACTTCTAATATCTCATGTAATACCCCGTAGTAAACCAAATCTCCGGCTACCGTGACACCCCATGGTTTGCCGTCGACCTTGAATTTCCCTCACGAAATATTTTAAAAGCGTATCCACGCGTGCGGTACATCGGGTGTGAAACGGCAATATATTGTGGACCGTTCACCACCTCTTCTAACCATGTTGGAATTAACTCTCCTTCGCGCTGCCTGCCGTATACATATAACTTTAACCATTCGCAAATTCTCTTTCTTTGACTTCATTTAATTCATCGTCTGTTGCTTCCGAATGTTCAAATCGTTTTTGCGCCATGTAAATCTCCTCGTACGGCACCAAATCTTCGCAGTTGGTCAAAATATACATGTGCACATTAGCATGCTCAACCTCGCTGAGTCTTCGCCTTTTACCCTTTCCACTTAAACGCCCAACCTGTCTAAAAAGTTCTGGTACATATACAGGATAACAAGCATGCACTCCTCCATCATCATGTCGTTTTTGTTTTCCACTCTTTGTTTGGGTTTGTGGTGGAAAGTAGTACCCGACTAAGTTAGATCTCTCTTCGTTTATGCTTTGGGCAATAATTGAACCTTCAACCCTCGCTAAATTCTTCACTTTTTTCTTCAAATGGTACATGTATCGCTCGAAAGGATACATCCACCGATATTGAACGGGACCACCGAGTTCTACTTCCCGAGGCAAGTGAATTGGCAAATGTTCCATAACGTCGAAGAAAGAAGGCGGAAATATCTTCTCTAGGTTGCACAATATCACGGGGATCTTCTCGTCAAGATTTCGGATTTCTTCGGCGGAAAGGGATCTCGCGAAATGTCTCGAAAAAAGCTCCTATTCCCGCAATCGCTTCATGGACTTTTTGCGGAAGAAGCCCGTCGAATGCAAATGGAAGAATACGTTGCATAACAACATGACAATCATGACTCTTCATCCCTGAAAACTTACCTTCTCCACGATCAACACAGTTTCTAAGGTTAGAAGAGTAACCATCCGGAAACTTAACACCGTCCATTATCCGGCTAAAGAATTCATGCTTTCTTTGAAGCGTTTAACCGAAAAGCGAGGTTGGGGATATCTTCCTTGGTGGTGACATGAAGTTCCTTCCGAGAACAAATAGTCGGCAAGTCTAATCTGGACTTCAAGTTGTCTTTCGTCTTCCCTTTCACGTTCATAATGGTGAACATGATGTTGTCAAAGAAGTTCTTCTCGATGTGCATAACATCTAGGTTGTGCCGAAGTAAATGATCCTTCCAATAAGGCAAATCCCAAAATATGCTCTTTTTGTGCCGGTTATGATGTTCACCATATCCATCCACAACTTGATGTCCGTTACCACCACAACGTCTTGTCTTCTCGGCTCCAAAATCTCTAAGTTGAGTTAGTATATGTTCACCGCTTACTTCTTCGGGAGGTCCTTCATAGATTTTCTTCTTCTTCGTAAACAAAGTAGTGCTCCGACGGTATGGATGATCGTTTGGTAAAAATCGTCGATGACAATCAAACCAACATGATTTACGTCCGTTCTTCAATTGGAAAGCATCGGTGTTATCTTGACAATAAGGACAAGATAACCGTCCATGTGTGGTCCATCCGGATAACATACCATATGCCGGAAAATCGCTAATAGTCCACATTAGTACTTGCTCGCATCATGAAGTTTTGTTGCATTGATATGTCGTACGTTTCAACTCCACTCTCCCATAACATCTTCAACTCATGTATCAACGGCTGCATAAATATGTCTAGTGCTCTCTTCGGATGCTGCGGCCCAGGAACAAGAATAGATAGGAACAAAAACTCCCTAACCATGCACAATGACGGAGGCGAGGTTGTAAGGCGTGACGATCACCGGCCATAAAGAATATTGTCTCCCATGTTTCCCAAAAGGGTTGAAACCATCGGTACTTAATCCCAAATACACATTGCGACTCTCACTTGCGAAACTAGGATACACATTTTGAAAATGTTTCCATGCTTGAGCATCGAAGGATGTGCTATCTCTCCATTTAACATCTCATGTTCCGCATGCCATCTCATCGAACTTGCTGTGCGCTCCGACCGATATAACCTCTTCGATCTATCCGTTAACGGCAAATACCACATTCTCTTATAAGGTATGGACACTCTTCCACCGGTTTCTTTATATCGTGGTTTCTTACGGAACCGGCATGCCGAGCGGTTTTCATCTCTTCTCCAATATAACATACGAGTTATCGACGCACACATCGATAATCGATACGGTAATCCTAGACCGGATACCAACTTCTCGATTTCATAATACGTCCCTGGTGCCATATTATCTTCGGACAAAATGTCTTTGATCGACCGGCCCACGCATCCACACAATCTTCGAAAGATTGTAATCCGTTTTGATAGACATCATTCTTGTCGCGGTGAAAGAGGTGAATGACCTTCTCTACACCCACCATATAACGGGTTCTTAGCGGCATCCAACATGTCAAAGAATTTCTGCGCTTCCACATTTGGCTCCTCCAATGTAGGCTCATGATGATCTCCAACAAACGACGGCATAGTTTCGCGAAAAATATCATTTACCATTTGCACGGTCCTATCTACGGATATAGGTTCTTCTACCGGAGGGACAACTAAATTATTATCATAATATTGTACATTACTACTACTAGGATAATTTACCATCAAATCATTTTCCCCATGAGAATACCATATTTTATACCCCGGCGTAAAACCAACATTATATAAATGCTTCCATACTACTTTTACCAAAACATTTCTACGATTATCGCAATTTTTACAAGGACAATACATTTTACTGTTGCTACGGTTCTTTCTTGAATTGCGGCAAACTCCATAAATTGTTTAAGCCCCTCCGCAAATTCTTCCGAAAGTAATCCCGTCGCCGGATCTTTATGATTTCCATCCATCCACGATCTAAAATAACTCATTATAATAATTTTTATTGAATTTTGTGGTAAATGGAGATTGATAAGAGAAATTGTTAATTTGTATTGAATTTTGTGGTAAATGGAGATTGATAAGAGAAATTATGAGAAAGAAGAAGTGAGGGTGTGATATATATAAGAAAAATTTCCTACCGATTTCCGACCGATTTCCTACCACAATTGATCCGTTGCACAACGGTAACGAAACGTTCAAATATCGGTCGGAAATCGGTCGGAAAAGTTTTCCGTCGGAAATTGGTCGGAAATTGGTAGGAATTTTCTACCAATTTCCTACCAATTTCCGACCAATTAGTTTTCCGACCAATTTCCGACCGATATTTGAACGTTTCGTTACCGTTGTGCAACGGATCAATTGTGGTAGGAAATCGGTCGGAAATCGGTAGGAAATTTTCGACGGATTTCCGACCGAAATAAATTCCGACGGAAATCCGACCGATTTCCTATCAAATTCCGACCAAATATTTGTGTCGGAATTTGGTCGGAAATTTCCGACCGATTTCCGACCAATATCCATGTAGTCGGAAATCGGTCGGAAAGTGGTCGGAAATTTCCGACCACATTTTTACGGTCGGAAATGTGGTAGGAAATTACCCTGTTTTCTTGTAGTGTTAAAAGATGATTATGAAATGGTATTGTTTGTAAAATGCAATTCAAACGGTATAATTTTGTAATTCCTCCAAAAGCGACTAACTTAAATTACGATGGTAAATGTTAAAATCGTTTGTTTGACCGTCAACTATCGCATTTAAAACAAAATTGTGACGTATATAACTTTTCATATAACTATCATCTCATTAATAATAATTTTCTATTTTTGGACCTCATACTATTAGTTTGTTTGATTTTAAGGTAATATTATTAAAGCTTATGACGTCCGACTCCACGTGTCAATTATCTATTATTATTATTTTACTCAAAAATAAATACTAAAGAAAACGGTAACGTAAAAACATAATAAAACTAACATAATAGGAAAGTGAAGAGACGAAAAAGAGTCAGAGCAAGAAAGAGAGAAGAGTGCACATTGATTATTGTTGCAGAGACATAAAGCTCTCTCTCTCTCTCTCTCTTTTGTTCAAAAGTACATTCTCTTCTTCACTACGACGACGTTTTATAACAATGGAGTCTTCTTACCGGAGAAACGAGGTTGTCCGAATCCGACAGGGTTTTGTTTTGTTTTGTCTGTTTATGGTTTTGCTTTGCTTAAGACGTCTCTTTAGACCAAAAATCGAACAAACTTTGAATTTTTTGCTGTTATTTTACTTCACACTAAGTAAAGTTTAGTTTTTTTTGTCTGTAAAAAGGTTTGTATTATCTTAAGAACGTTTCTTTTCTTCTTATTTTGACCAAAATTGACCAAAGTTTGAATCTTTTTGCTGTGATTTTACTTCACACCGAGTAAAGTTTAACCTTTTTTGTAGACAAATTATTTAGAATACCACCAAAATAAGTTTTTGTTTTGAAAACACTATTACAACGTTTTTTTATAACAAAAATACCATTAAAATGTTTTTTATATCAAAATACCATCTAAAAGTAGTAGTTTACAAAAATAATAAAAATACAAAAAACGAGTTTTGACATTTTTATATTTTAATTTTTTTCATTTGAGTTCGCTATATAGTGTTTAGGTTATAGTTTTGAAAGGGTAGAATATAGTTTTGAAAGTTTTGGGTGTAATTTTGAAAATATAAGATTTGTGATATTTAGGAGAATTCTTTTTTTAATGGTATTTGTAGAACTTTCAAAAATGTGTGCTTATTGTGTTAAAAAAACTTTATTTAGTGATATTCATGAGAATTGCCCTTGACCCTTGTTTGTATGGTTTCCTGAGTAAAGTTATCTTCTTTGTCTTTAAAAAGTTTGTATATCTTTTGACCATGTTAAGATTTATGAATTTACGTTCAATTTTGGGATTTTTTACTTTACTTTCTTTATCTAAACGAGTAAAAATGATTGTGAATTTCAGTTATTGGGTTTTTAGTTTTATTCTCAAAGTTTGAAACTTTATTCACTACTAACACATTGTGGTGTGAAATGCTTTTTAAATGTTGTTTTACTCACCAAGCAAAAGTGTTTTACTTTGAAATCTTTTGCGTGTGAAAACAATCAATAAAGATTTGTTCTTGGTTTATGTTTTCTTATCTAACATCTTTTGTGTGTTTAAGTGCAACAGAAACCTCGAAAAAATCAGATTTGTCGGATATGTAGTGATGATGTTGGACTCACTGTAACCGGTACTATCTTTGTTGCTTGTAACGAATGTTTCTTCCCTTTGTGCCGCCTTTGTTACGAATACGAAATGAAAGATGGAACTCAGTGTTGTCCACAGTGCAAAACTAGACTCATACATCACATTGGTCAGTACTTACCACCTTGTGTCCTGTTTTACATCTCTCTAGACTTGATATACATTTTGATTTGGTATATACAGAGAGTTTTCGCGTTGAAGGAGACGACGATATCGAGAATGTGTCTGATTACACTCATGGAAACAACAACGCTAGACTCCTATATCGCCCTGACGAATTCTCTTCTTCATCCTTACATGAATCTCAGCCTCTTTCTCTTCTTACACATGGCTATCCAGTAATATCTTACACATCATTTTTCGTCTTCCAAGTTTGATATTATCGACATTTTTGTCTTAACACATTATGTTTTCGGGTATCAACGCAATAGGTTTCTGGCGAGATTCCTACGCCGGATATTCAATCTATGCAAAGTGTACCAGGACAATTAGATCATAATGGCAGGAACGTTTCTCTGTTTCATTGTATTGACCCAAAACTTCCAGGTATGTATCAACATTTTCGCTCTTCGTGTTGTTGTCTCTCACGAGATTGTAGTTTTCAAAATGTTTAATTAATATATATATGCAGTGCCTGTAAGAGTTGTGGACCCGTCAAAAGACTTGAACTCTTACGGTATTGAGAATGTTGACTGGAAAGAAAGAATCGAAGGGTGGAAGATGAAGCAAGAGAAGAATGTTATACATTTAACCGGTAAAAATCTTGAAGGCAAAGGAGGAGGAGGAGGAGGAGGAGGAGACATTGAAGGGACCGGCTCAAACGGTGAAGAGCTTCAAATGTAAGTCACATAAGCTACATAATCTTCTCCATTGTTTGCTTTATTGATGGATTTTGTGTGCTTATAGGGTCGATGATGTTCGGCTTCCTATGAGCCGTGTGGTTCCTATCCCATCTTCTCAAATGATACCTTACCGTATTGTGATAGTTATGAGGCTCATTCTTTTAGGATTCTTCTTGCATTACCGTGTAACTAATCCCGTGAAGGATGCTTATCCCCTTTGGCTGACTTCGGTTATTTGTGAGATATGGTTCGCCTTTTCTTGGCTTCTTGATCAGTTCCCAAAATGGTATCCTATTAACAGAGAGACTTTTCTCGACAGGCTCGCTTTAAGGTTGTGTGTACATATATAGTGTGAAGTTGTTGTAGCGCTTTTTTGTGCTCGCATTTGATCTTTTTGTATCGGTTTTCTTCTTTTCTTGTAGGTATGATAGAGATGGTGAAGCATCACAGCTAGCTCCTGTGGATGTCTTTATTAGCACGGTGGATCCGACGAAAGAGCCTCCTCTCGTGACAGCAAACACGGTTCTCTCGATTCTTTCTGTGGACTACCCGGTGGATAAAGTCGCGTGTTATGTTTCTGACGATGGTTCGGCTATGCTAACTTTCGAATCTCTTTCGGAAACTGCCGAGTTTGCAAAGAAATGGGTACCTTTTTGCAAGAAATACAACATTGAACCTCGAGCTCCCGAGTTTTACTTCTCTCAGAAGATAGATTACTTGAAAGACAAGATCCAACCTTGTTTCGTCAAAGAGAGACGGGCAATGAAGGTCACTTAAATTGCGTAAAAAGCATCTGTTTGTTTTTATCCATTAGACATATATATCTAAGAGACTAAAGAGTGAATATCGTCACACTTTTTCTTGTCTTAACAATGCAGAGAGAGTATGATGAGTTTAAAGTAAGGATTAATATTCTTGTAGCTAAAGCAAAGAAGATGCCTGAAGAAGGTTGGACAATGCAGGATGGTACTCCATGGCCTGGTAACAACCCGCGTGACCATCCTGGGATGATTCAGGTACACTATACATTAGTACAGTCCTTTTCTTTTCCTTTTTAGTCCTCATTGTTGGTTTTGACATATGATATTTTGTTTCGGTATTCAGGTTTTCTTAGGCCATAGTGGAGGTCTAGATACCGATGGAAACGAGCTACCAAGGCTCATATATGTGTCGCGTGAAAAGCGTCCTCGGTTTCAGCACCACAAGAAAGCTGGGGCTATGAATGCTTTGGTTTGTTAAATCTTTGGATCTTCTAATATGGCCTCTTTTCTTTTAGAGAAGTTTCTCAAAATACCACAAAAACTTTGCCTTTTGGCCAAAAATACCATAAAACAAAATCTAAGTTACTTATAATTCTTTATACTTTTTTTCATTTGGGTTCAATGTTTAGTGTTTATGGTTTAGTTTTGAAGGATTTAAAATTTAATTATGAGAGTTTTAAGTTAACTAAAACTTTGAGTGGCATTTTAGGCCAAAAATACTTGTTTGGTATTTTTGGCATATAAGCATTACAAGATGGTATTTGTGTGAATTTTCCGTTGTTTCGAAAGCGCTTTCTGTTTTAGAACCTGACTATTGCTTCCTTTCCTATGATCTAACTTTACTTACATATGACACAGATCCGTGTTTCCGCTGTCCTAACCAATGGAGCATACATTTTAAACGTGGATTGTGATCATTACTTCAACAACAGCAAGGCTATTAAAGAAGCCATGTGTTTCTTGATGGACCCTTCTATAGGAAACAAGTGCTGCTATGTCCAGTTCCCACAACGTTTCGACGGTATTGACTTGCACGATCGATACGCCAATAGGAACATTGTCTTCTTCGACGTGAGTTTTATCTCCACATTTAACTAAACAAGTGTCTTTTATGTTGACTCATAAGTGTTTTGTTATGTTGTGTAGATTAACTTGAAGGGATTAGATGGTATACAAGGTCCTGTATATGTAGGCACTGGTTGTTGTTTCAACAGAAAGGCTCTGTATGGGTATGATCCTGTCTTAACAGAGGAAGATCTCGAGCCTAACATCATTATAAAGAGTTGTTTCGGCTCGAGGAAGAGAAGAAAGATACATAACACCGAACAAAACAGAAATGAATCCAATGCTTCTCCGGTTTTCAATACAGAAATGGAAGATATCGACGAAGAAGGTGTTGATGAAGGTTTGTCCTGTTCAGGACTTAAAACATGACCCTACATTGTTTGTTTCATTGAAAGGTTTCTTGATTTTTGTTTTGCAGGCTATGAGGATGAGATGTCTCTTCTAATGACACATAAAAGATTAGAGAAGCGGTTTGGACAGTCTCCGGTGTTTATTGCGGCTACTTTCATGGAACAAGGAGGACTTCCACCAACAACTAACCCCGCGACACTTCTCAAGGAGGCCATTCATGTCATAAGCTGTGGTTATGAGGCCAAAACCGAGTGGGGCAAAGAGGTAAGTAAAACACCATTTAAACAAAGACGAATTTTATAAAACCATTTTTTATTTTGGTAGAAAATACCACTAACAACTTTTTTGGCCTAAATATCACAAGTAATTAGCTTACAAGTAACAACTTTCAACATTAAACTCAAAATCCTTAAAACCAACTCTACCCCCTTTTAAATTAAAAACTAATGTGTTAAAAGTTGTTTTTGTATTTGTGGTATATTTGGTAATATACCCTTAAGAAGTATTTTTTTGCAAAAATACACAAAACTTAAATAAGCTTTAAACCTTCATAATTAAATACTAAACCTCTAAAATCTAACATTTGATCCCTTCAAAAGTAAACCCTTAACATTAAACACTAAAAGCTTTTGTTCTTTTGTATTTATGGTATTTGTGGCCTAAAACCTTTTGATGGTAAATTTATCCTAATTTTTCTTTGTGGTGTTATTTTAAGGAATTACTTATC
The DNA here is from genome assembly GCA_963556525.1 of Cochlearia excelsa. Classification (NCBI taxonomy): domain Eukaryota; kingdom Viridiplantae; phylum Streptophyta; class Magnoliopsida; order Brassicales; family Brassicaceae; genus Cochlearia; species Cochlearia excelsa. Next base: position 7,272,293 of record OY748332.1, on the reverse strand, counting down.
AAACAACAAAACCATTCATTTGTGTACACTTCCTACTAACATGTTCATCTTTTTCGGACTTTTAGATTGGATGGATATACGGTTCTGTGACAGAAGACATACTTACCGGTTTCAAGATGCACACGAGGGGTTGGATATCGGTCTACTGCGTGCCACAACGCGCTGCGTTCAAAGGATCAGCGCCTATTAACCTCTCGGATCGTTTGAACCAAGTTCTTAGGTGGGCTTTAGGATCTATAGAGATTCTTCTGAGTAGGCATTGTCCTATATGGTATGGTTACAATGGAAAGTTGAAGCTTTTGGAGAGGTTTGCTTATGTTAATACCATTGTCTACCCAATTACATCTATCCCTCTTCTTGCTTATTGTATGCTTCCGGCTTTTTGTCTCATCACCAACAAGTTCATTATACCCGAGGTTAGTCTTTGTTTTCTAAATTTGTTACATCTTCGGTTTCAAAATTAACAATTTCAAATACTATCTTTATAAGTTTTGTGGTATAAGTAAGTTATTCTTGCAAAAGTACCACAAAGCATAAACTAGTTTAAAAACTTCTAAAATTAACATCTACAATCAATCTCTAAACGAAATCTTACACCCTTCAAAACTAAACCTTACGCAGTAAATATTGAACCCAAATGAAAAAAAGTTCGTAGTTTTAAAACTTGTTTTTATATTTGCGTTACTTTGGGTCAAAAATATTGAGTGATATTTTTGGCATAAATACTTAAAAGTTTGTATTTTTGGCCAAAAACTTAAAAATATGGTATTTTTTGAATTTGCAGATAAGCAACAGTGCAAGCTGGTGTTTCATATTTCTCTTTGCCTCCATCTACGCGACGGCACTCTTGGAGCTCAAATGGAGCGGCGTATCCCTCGACGAATGGTGGAGGAACGAGCAGTTTTGGGTAATAGGCGGAACCTCTGCTCATCTTTTCGCGGTTTTCCAAGGCCTACTCAAAGTTCTTGCAGGGATAGACACAAACTTCACTGTCACTTCAAAAGCCTCCGATGAAGACGGAGACTTTGCAGAGTTATACTTATTCAAATGGACATCTCTTCTCATCCCACCAACAACTATTTTGCTTATGAACCTTGTGGGTATTGTTGCCGGTGTCTCCAATGCCGTGAACAGCGGGTATCAGTCGTGGGGACCGCTAATGGGAAAGCTTATGTTTGCAATGTGGGTTGTTGCTCATCTTTACCCTTTCTTGAAAGGTCTTTTGGGAAGACAGAACCGAACTCCGACCATTGTTGTTGTCTGGTCTGTTCTTTTTGCTTCTATCTTCTCTTTGCTTTGGGTTCGGATCAACCCTTTTGCTACAACAACTAGTGAGATTGGGAGCAACAGTTTCATTGGCTAAGTAAGCTGCACATTTGTCATATTGGTTTGGCTCTATTGGTATAATCTAAAGTCTATAGTACTTTCCTTGATTATGTCTTGGTTTAAGATGTGTTTTTATGATGTGAACTTACTAGAGCCCAAATGGTATTAATGCATATATGGTCTTTGTATGCTTTTCTCATTGCATTGCTTAAGCTATTAGCATCAAAAGTTACTATTTCAATATTGTCTTTATATGCTTTTCTCATTGCATTGCTTAAGCTATTAGCATCAAAAGTTACTACCAAAACAAAATAATGAATCTTTTGGATGTTTACTTCCACAAGAATCGATATTGTAACCTCACAAAATTTTCAAAACTTAAATCTCAATATCGGCACAACACCGGTCTAGACCATAGCCTGATTCGGTTCGCCATATCCATCGTGTTAGCCTGATCAAGCACCCATGTGACATGTAGTAACAGAAGCTCTCATGCTTCTTCCTCATTGTTATTGTTCTCAGCGAGTATCTTCTTACACGTCTCGTAACACATGAAGGAGATTCCTGCAGCAGGAACCAGCTTCAAACAACTAGGACCAAGCTCTCTGTACAAGCCCACAAGACCTTCTTGCTCGAGTATACAAACAAGTGCGTGCAACATGTTCTTGTAAACCACCCTACCACCCACCACTCCCCACCTGCATATGCTTCCTAGCAACTTCCAAAGGGAAAGTCGGGGTACTCGACAACGCACCGGCTAAAGAACCTATCAAAAGAGTCTCGATATTACCGATGCTCTCTTCCTTCACTAGCTTACGGTATGCTTTCTTTAAAAAATCGTATGCAAAGTAGTTTGTTGCTGCGTATGGAACAACTCCGATTAGGCTCGGGGCAAAGACACCTGTAAAGCTCCGTCGGGCCTTCCTCTTTTATTATTTTGACAATCGCGTCTAATATTCCTTTGTATACATCCCTCTGCAAAAAACGGTTACAAAGACACATAAGTGAACAATGTTTTAAACTATACCCGCCCTTATAACATAAAATATGTTTTGGGTCTAGAAGAGACTTAGCATACCTGAATTGTTAGGCGGGTCTTGACTAGTTCGAGTCAAGAGAGTTTGGCTAACCCCAGCACATGCATCCGCGAGTAACGAAGCTGGGATGGGAATCTTTGATTCTTCTCCGAGCTTTGGAGTCAACTTCTTGTTAACTGTCTCAAATACAAATAGCTGAAAAAATTCTAAAGATAAGTTAAAAATCAGAACAAAATAGTTACATTTAGCATTTATTTAAAATGGACTTCCCAAAAGCACTATATTTAGGCTAAAAAATACCTAAAACATTTGGTCTAAAATACCAGTAATAAGTTTTTTTCGGCAAAAATACCATAAAAATTTTATTAGCTTTGAGCTTTCAAAATTAAACCATAAACTCTCAAAACTAAACCCTACGCCTTTCAAAACTACTCCATGAACACTAAACATTGAACCCAAATGCAATATAAAGGTATTTGTACGCCAACAAAACTTGTGATGGTATTTTTGCTTAAAAACTTAGAAGATGGCACTTTCAACTTTCAAGCCAAAGGAACCAATATTCTAACATTCCATAGCCACATTCTACAATAAAAAAAAAACTCAAGAACATAGATCACATACATGAAGAGATTCTGCATAATGATAACATCCTATACCAAACAACAATGAAGATGTCTTAAATCCTATACCTCGACGGCACGTGCAAGGTGCTACACGAAGTACATTGACCAAATTATCCCTTGAAGAGAGCTATAGGATTTAAGTATCCTCTTCTATTTGGATATCCAGAATCAACAACATAATATTTTCCTTCTGACATCTGGAGGTTTTGGAAAAAATATGTTGTTTTGTGCACAATACGTGAGAACTTTGGTATCATGAGCTCTCCCAGGAGTCCCAACATATGCATATATGAACTTGATATCAAAGTTGCAAATAGCAAGAACATTCATTGAAGGAAACCGCTTTCTCGCATTCCAGTATCTCTCTTTCTTATCACTTCTAACTCGTACCGACACGTGTGTGCCATCAAGAGCTCCAATGCAACCACTAAAGAAAGGGCCATATCTATTATCAACTAATAAACGACTATTAGTATGCATAAGCTCTTCTTGTTGAGGCTTTAAAATATCCTTTGATAAAAGGAGGACAACATCTAATACTTCCATTAGTTTTCTGTTTACCGTCTCCTGGCTTCGTTGGAAGTTTTTAGCAATTTGTCGTTGTACTTCATCATGTCCAAGTGTTTCTAAAAACATCGCCACAACCTCTTTCAATGTGCACTCACGTGACTCTTTAAGGTGATAATCATTTTGTAAAGTATCACATAACCTTATAAACGTTTCTTGATTCATTTGTACAGTTTCATAGCATTCCTTACCGGACCCCGTAATCATTTGCATAGTATGATGTAATCCACGTCCTCTATCTGTTCTCATCAACTGTCTATCACAATATGGATCTTGTGCTTCACTTTCAACCATTAAGCGAATCACATCAACAATATTTTGATGACAAATCATAGCTGCATGCCTCCTAGAATTAAAACATGAGCACAAAGTCACAAAAATAGTAGGAAGGTTATATGCACATGTATGGTCTAACGTCAATAAGAAAAAGATAAATGATTCATAACGTAATAATGAAAACCATAAATCCATAAAAAATTGAGTTCATAAAGTAATAATAAAAACCATAAATTAAAAGCAAAATATCTTTTAACTAAAATGTATCTTAAGAAATAAAGATGTCTAGTTTTTTTTGATGTTGCCCTTTCTAGATACTTAATTTTTTGCTCCTCATTTGGTAAAGTCATAAAAATTTGACGACCGTTTTCGTTTGCGGCTAGAAAGTCAAGAGCCATCCAATATAACTCTCCATCATGATCTAGTGTAGACATCTTTAGCAATTCCTCGGTACATACGACACTGCTAAATGGGTTAAAGGAATCAAATGTCTTTCGACCCCCTGACCAAAACCTCTCTTGATTTTCCAAGGTACTTGTGATACGATCCCAGTGATCCGGGTTAGGTATTTTCCTTGAACCTTTTGGTTTTGTAGGTTTCTCTTGTGACTTGTTAGAGACACGTGTTTGTTGTGTCTTGAGTGGAGACAACTCTTCGGATTCTTCTTCCTCAAGTTCTATAACTTGTGGTAATCGACTTGGTCCGTCTTGATGTTGCCAACCTTCACTTACATATATTGTAACTTTACTGTATAAATGATCAAGAAGTGAAATATCACGTAATGGATATTGACGAACTTTGATGGCTTCTGGACAACCCTGTAATAGATGTCAATATATTAAATAAACTTGTTTGGAATAAAAAATGATTTATTATAACTATCTTATTAGAATTTACCTTAATTAGGTTATCCCACCAATCATTGGCTATGTCTACCTCTCCAAACTCATTAAATCCTAACCCGGTGGCGTTCTTTGTGACACATTTATAAACATCATATTGCTTTCTTAGATGTTCTAACCGGTTTTTAAATTTCTTCCATGGCATGTCCAAACCAAATCTATTCAAAAACCCCGCACGTATGTTTTGTCTCCCCATTTCACTAAAACATGTACCTCTCCAGTATCCTTTATCTTTTTCAGCATTGGCAAACACTAGCATGACATGACTCATTTCATGGGTCCACATAAATTTTGGCTAAACCAATCCAAATAAATAAATGATGCATGAATTCAAACAACAAATAATTTTTTTAAAAATTGGCACATAATAATACCTTCGGTGTTGGTTGCACATGTTCTTAGGTATTAGACATGTTATATTATCTATAATCATGTTCTTAGGTATTAGACATGTTATATTATCTATAATCATAAATAAAGTGAGTGTTATAAAGAGTTACAGTCAAATAATATAAACAACAAATAATCAAACTAAAAACATATATGAATACAAACAAGATCATAACATGGATGCATGTGAGTTATCAATATTCTAAAATAAGTAAAAAATTGCATATAACTTACAAAGTTGATGTGAAAGTTTTTTTGAACGTGAATGTTTATAATTAGGTTAAACACATTGCAAATTTATAGTAAACCTTTAATGATTAAGGGTAATAACGTATTGTCATTTTAATAACTAAATGCTTGAGAAAAGCTCATATTGAAAGCATTGGGCTTTCGAGCATTTGGAAGTGTTTCATGCTCCCTTTAATGCCCATTTAATAAAACATGATTGGTTTCTAAAAAGCATTAAGCTCATTCACATGCTCTTCCAATCAAGCCCGTAAAAGGAGGTTGGAGAAGGAGGGTGCGGTTTAGGGTTTTATATATATATAAGGTTGAAGATTCTTTAAAATTTGGTTCAAACTGTGCAAGCAAAAGCAATTTAGAGTAAAAAACTTCTTTGAGAATTTGACAAATAAAAAAGCTTCTAGTGTATTTAGTTAGGAAATTACTCCCTCCATTTTTTAATATAGGATTTTTGTTGAAAATATTTGGTTTAAAATATATGGATTTTTCACTTTTTATATACAACTAGATGAAATCCCGCGTAATACGCGGACAAATTACATAAAAACATTTTATAATTATATATTAATATTGTTAGTAAATTTGTATAGTAATAGTTAGATTTAAACGGGAACCAATATTATACCCGTTATTTTATTAACAAATAAATATAAAAGACACACAACAATATATGGTAATAGTAAATAAGTGATTTTTACTTTTTCATCTATTAAAAAATAAAAATAACACATTTTTTGTTTTATTACATTGATTTTTTAATTTACATGAAAAACATTTATTTTAAATTAATAATTAAGTTAGAGAAATTAACAAAACTACACCCTTTCAACCCTCTTTTCACAAAACTACACCTAATTCAATATTTTCACAAATTTACACCCTTTCAAAATTTTAAAAGCTTGATTTAACCTTTTAAAAATTACCAAAATTAAAATTTTTTCATTTGGGTTCGCTAATTAGTGTTTAGGGTATAGTATTATGGGGGTAGGATTGTGTGGGTATGGTTTATTAAGATTTAATTTTGAGTGTTTAGGTGTAGTTTTGTGAAGTAATTTTGAAATGGTGTAGTTTTGTGAAATGTAATTCAAATGGTGTAGTTTTGTGATTCACCCATTAAGTTATCATAAAGATTTTCTTTATTTTTTCAAGTAATTTTACGTTTTTATTTTTCTTATTTCTAATTTTTTATTGATTATTTCTTAAAATATTCTTAATTTTTTTAAACATTATTAACAGTTTTCCTAAAATTATTAACATTATTAAAAAATTTCTTCTTTTTTTAATTGTGACACGTGTCACGATCTGGTGAGTTATAATTAAACGCGCTCACTTTTATATAATAAGATTTTTCCTAAAATTATTGACATTATTAACATTTTTCTTTTTTTTAATTGTGACACGTGTCACGATCTGGTGATTTATAATTAAACGCGCTCACTTTTATAAAATAAGATTGTTAATGATAAATTATAGAATTCAAGAAAAATAACTAAACATTATTGGTTTAGAGTTGTTGGAAATTATAAATCACAAAATAATATATTTTTATATGTTTGTTTATTATATCTGAAAAACTAGAAAATCCTATAATAAAAACAGAGGGAGTATAAAACTACAATTTTTCAAATTCACTTAAAACTACACCGCAAAACTAAAAATGAATCAAAATAAATTATATCCACAAAAGTTTATCCCTTTAATATTTAACTAGATGAGGACCTGCTTACGTGCGGAGTTTAACATGTTTTTAAATTTATATTTAAAAATATTTAATGAAAAATATATATATAAAATTCATAAATTGGATTATATGTTTATAGTCTCTTATTTCATATAGTACATTAAATAAAGAGAAATTCCTTAGAATACCATCAAAATAAGTTTTTGTTTTGAAAATATCATTACAAAAATTTTTATAAAAAATTACCATTAAAATGTTTTTATAACAAAAATACCATCAAAAAGTAGTAGTTACAAAAATACCACAAATACAAATAAACTATAGGCTAACCTGAGATTGATCCGCGTATAAGAAATATTCAAAAAAAATTTAATGAACTATATTTAATAAAAAGTATAAAACTATACTTATGTATATTTTAATATTATGTATATAATTTAGTTATATCTTATCAATAATATTTATGTTATTTTTGACCCGTCGCAAATTATAATTATACATGAATTGAATTCGATTTAATCTCATACAATTATCATTCGTTTCAAATTCGATTTTTGATTCTTTTAACGACCCGTAAAGAATATTAAAATATGTATATGCTATTATTTTCTTTTTTTATGTCTTAATTAGCTATATATAAATTTTAAAATTAAGTTGTAGATATTATTCTTCGAATAATTCAAGTTTTTTTTATTTCGATATGAAAACTATTATCCTATTTTATTTTATTTACTAAAATTTTAATCGATTTTTATGTTGAAATTTGAATTCTTTGTTATCAAAGATATTTCACGAATATTATTGTTTTCAAATTTTTTCATAAATAAATGTTGAAATTTTAAATCGTTTTTTTTACAAAATACTTTATAAGATATATAATTGTTTATTATGGTACCATTTCATCCGTGAGATGATGATAATATAGTCAAAGCATGAGAGAGAATAAATCCAACTTGCAACAGTAGCGCGTTGCGCGCGTGTCGTGAAAATCTGTAGGTTATAGACCACCAAAAATGGCTTTATTTCACATAATTAGAAAATACTAGGAAAGAACTCGCGCGTTGCGCGGAATATTTACTATTTTTTATAGTAATTTCAAATAATTTTACATTGAGTTTACGAAGATTTTTGTTTGTTTTATGAAGTTTTTTATTTTTGTAATATATAGGTATATGGATAAACTTTAGATATTTTCCATCTATTTTATATTTTACCAAATAAATGAAAATGATTTTGTTTACAAACAACTTATGTTTAGATGTTTTAGTTTATTATCAAACCGATGAAATATCAATATGTAAAGAAAATTGTTGTTGTATACTCATTCAACTTTGTCTAATTTTAATTGTACGCATGTTGTTTACTTTTGTTTTAAGTAGAGATCTTAACACGTCAATTAATTTGGATCATATTTTGTTTTATGTTCTTTGTAACGTTATTGAATTATTTGTATATGTAATTGTTTATTTTGTATGAGGTTTTATTTTCTCGGTGGATATTTTAAAATTATTTCATATATTTGGTATTAACATTTGAATTTAGAAAGTATTTATATATATGGAGTATTTACATCCCAAATTATAGTTATTTAAACTTTTATAAATTTATATGTATTTATTTTTTAAATTATTCTCTCTCTAACCCATTTTGTTAGATGTTTCAGGTCTTTTGATTTGTTTCATTTTATTTGATTTTCACAAGTTTCTATCCATGTTTTTTTATTTATTAATTATACTATGACCAATAATATTATGTAGTCTTAATTTTTAATTGTTTTGAATTAATGTTAAAATAGTACATCATTTATAACTTTTAAACTTTGTGCTTTTAGATAGAAAATTTTACATAATGGACATATGTAATATATTCCGAAAAATTAGTATAAAAAAGAAACAAATTTTATATATTTTCATTTTAGAAAGTTGATATACATGTTTTTATTAGTGTTAAATATTATATTGAATTTTTTTATTTGTTTTATTAATATTGAATGAGTTTTATTAAATAAATTTTTAATTGAATTGTCTTAATTATTTTTGATGATGATGTGGATGTCTTGGATTGAGAGAGTATTGTGCTATTATATAATAGATTTGGATATGAGGCGCGTTTGGTTTTAATTCACGGCACAAATTGATATGTTTTATTATCTCCACTTTTTAAGTCCATCAATTTTATAAAATTACAATCGTCAATATTTTCGACATAACCATATCAATTCCGGTTATGTCGAAAATTATTATCAGAGGAACGAAGAGAGAAAATAAGTGTGAAAAGCTGACATGTCATAACCATATCAATTCTGGTCCCACATAATTTAATAACTCATTACAATTATAAAATCCCAAATAAATAGCACAAATTTGTCACAAAAACCTCTTAAATTAACAAAACAATGGACAATATGTTTAATTTTTTTTGAAAAGTCCATAAAATATGATTTTAGAAAGCTCATTATAACACAAATTTTATAATTTCTAATAGATTTCACTAATGTTTGTATGTTATATTGTCCAACATTCAGTTCAAAAGAATGATAAAACATAATGTTCATTTATACATAACAATATAATTTTGTAAAATTATATTAGACCCCAAAACACAAAGTTGACCCGAGCCATCGGTTCCCAAATTTTCAGCGGTTTTATCTGAGTTTTTAATAGTCCGATTTATGACAAATTTGAACCGGACATACAGACTATTCATTGTTAAACGGACATATCCTGGTTTAAAAACACCAAGTGTTATTATTATTCAATGTTAAATAGTAAATTTTACGTAAAGGTAAATATCAAAATAGAAATGACAATGATAATATTTTTCGATAATTAATACCAAATTAGTAACGATACTAATTTTTTTTAAATAAGACATTATAAAAACTAATATATAGTAATAACATATTTTGTAAATTTTTACATTGTAAAATTTTAGTTCCAACAAATAATACATAGAACATTGTTTCAAATAAACACACAGAATCAGCATCAATGTCTTGTTTTTGCGAAATCAAACATTACACAAAACCCATATAAAAAAAATCATTTATCAGAATCAGCGACTTCTCCGACATAACCCATATTCAAAGTTTCGATTTTTGAGTGATGTTTCAGAGGTGGCTTGATTTTCTCGTTCTCGTAAGGTTCTAACTTGGGGATTTTTTTCTGAGAAAAACCCTAATATTGTTTCTTTAATTTGAAAAATATCTTTTGTCTAATTTTTAGTAATTTGCTTCTACTTGTGCCTAAAAATCGAATCAAATGCTATAATATATTTAGACTAAAAGTCAAAAGTTATTATACCTTTAGATAATTTTGATTTTGTTTTGATTTTTATAAATTTCAAAATAAATCAATTTTATAAACTGAAACGTTATTTTTTTATTTAATTTTGATAATTTGAAAAAATTATTTTAAAAATAAAAAAAATAAAAAAAAATATTTTTAACAAAATCATCAAAATATATGATATAAAAAAGTTTTTTTGTTGAATTTAAAGGTTTAGAAGTTAAATATTTCTATTTGGGTTTGAAATTCCAAATCCAAGATAATTGTGATTAGTTTAGGGTTTAAATTTGAAAATATTTAATGTTTTGTGTTTTTGGTCAACAAAAGTCAAAGGATATATAGACTTATATAAGGTAGAGATCTTGACTTTTATTCAAAGGGTATAATAGATTTTTACCCCTAAAAATCCCATTTTTAAAACAGCATGATGTTTTCAAGCCAAGCATAAAAACGGCACACACTCCTTTTCCGAGATTTCTTTGCGGAGTAAATAAAGGAACAAAAAAAAAAGAATCTTCTTCTCTCTCTCTCGCAAGTAAGTAATTTTGTTTTTTTTTTGTTTTTGGGTCTGCGATCACATTCGCAACGATTCTTAAAATTTAATGGAAGAGAAAAAAATGGAGAAAGAGAGGAAAGCAACACATGCAGGCTCTTGGTATACAGACAATCGTGAGTTTTTATGATTCTCATCTTCTTATTACTTACTTGTCTGAAAGTTTAAGGTTTTTTACTATGTTTAATTATCTGTCTTTATGATCTGATTAGTGAAATTGATTTTTTTGTAACATAAAGGTTTAACCTTTGAATTTTTGCTATTAGAGAATCCCAAACAAAGTTTAGGTTTTTATGTTTAAGTCTCTGTTTTTGGGTTTAGGATTTGATTAGTGAAATTGATTTTGAAACATTAAAGCTTTAACCTTTGACTTTTTTTTTAATTATCTCTCTTGAATTGTCTCTTTGCTATTAGAGAATCTCAAAAAAGTTTAGGTTTTTATGTTTAAGTCTCTGTTTTTGGGTTTAGGATTTGATTGGTGAAATTGATTTTGAAACATTAAAGCTTTAACCTTTGACTTTTTTTTTAATAATCTCACTCTAATTGTCTCTTTGCTGTTAGAGAATCTCAAACAAAGTTAAGGTTTTTATGTTTAAGTATCTGTTTTTGGGTTTAGGATTTGATTAGTGAAATTGATTTTGAAACATTAAAGCTTTAACCGTTGACTTTTTTTTAATAATCTCTCTTGAATTGTCTCTTTGCTATTGGAGAATCTCAAACAAAGTTTAGGTTTTTATGTTTAAGTATCTGTTTTTAGGTTTATGATTTGATTAGTGAAATTGATTTTGAAACATTAAAGCTTTAACCTTTAACTGTTTTTTTAATAATCTCTCTTGTATTGTCTTCTTGCTTATTTCCTTGATGGATTCAATAAAACAATCTCAAGAAGCATTGTGTTTTTTTGTCTGTTTATCTTTATTTGTGTAGCTACAAAGTTGTCATCTGAACTTGAACACTGGCTAAGGGCTACTGGTCTGACAAAATCTCCTGATGTAAGAGGCGTCATTGCGCCGTAAGTAGCTATCAAAAGACGTAATTATTACCAAAGTGATTACACTTTTAAGCCTAACGTTTTGAAGTCATACAGACACGCAGGTTATTCGTATTCAGGTCCTGCAGCTGCTTACGCCTTTGCGAACATAGATCCAACCAACATGTAAGCAAATCTCATTAGTTTTGCTAACTAGTATGAGGCGTCATTTACGCCTTTGTATTTTTGAAAGATGCTATTTTCATGACTATCTAACTAAGTGTGTTGTGTTTTCAGTTCCCGGATATTTCTTCTGGGTCCATCTCACCATTTCTACACTCCGAAATGTGCACTTTCGACTGCTACGGTTTATAAAACCCCTATAGGAGATCTACCCGTTGACGTAGAGAGTAAGTTTTAGCTTAGCTTCTCTCGTACTCCGAATATGGATTTTTGTTAGAGAAATTCCTCACTTCGAGGCCAAGAATACCACAAACCGTTTTTTATTTGGTTTAGTATTTAGTGTTTAAAGTTTAGTTTTGAAGATGGTAGGATTTAGTTTCGAGGTTATAGAGTTTAATTTTGAGGCTTATAACTTTTAAGTTTTGTGGTATTTTAAAAAAATTTGTAAGAATTTTTTTGGCCTAAATCTTTTAAAATGGTATATTTGGCAATAGCCCCTTTTTATTAACTCGATGAAGTAAGACTTATTCTCTTTTGGTTTGTTCTTTTACATATTCAAACCAGTGATTAAGGAGATAAGAGCTATGGGCAAATTTGGAATGATGGATCTACGTGTCGATGAAGCTGAGCATAGCATGGAAATGCACTTACCGTATCTAGCTAAAGTATTTCAAGGGTAATAATAATCAATAATCATATGTTAAAAGCGTAGTAAACAACTTTAAATCGTGGAGTATATATTTTTGAACAGGCACAAAGTGAAAGTAGTACCTATCCTTGTTGGAGCAGTGAGCGCAGAGAACGAAGCCATGTATGGTGAAATGCTAGCCAAATATGTCGACGATCCCAAGAACTTCTTCTCTGTGTCCTCTGACTTTTGCCATTGGGGCTCAAGGTTTGTTCATCTTTCTTCTTGTCAACGAGATCGCCCTTTGTTATGATTGTGTTTGATATTTGTTTTTTTTATGTTATAGGTTCAATTACATGCATTATGATAACAATCACGGTCCAATACACAAATCCATCGAGGCACTAGACAAGATGGGAATGGAAATAATAGAGACGGGAGATCCCGATGCTTTCAAGAAGTATCTTGGTGATTTTGAAAACACGATTTGTGGGCGCCACCCGATCAGTGTTTTTCTCCATGTAAGCTAGTGCTTAACTCCGTTGATCCGGTCATTATATAGCCCCTAGCTTTTATATACTTTCCTTTTTTTGGTTGCAAACCGATATATTGGACTAAAGAGGTGTGAATCTAAATGGTTAAGGAAGCTTCTTAAAGGTTAATGATATTGTGTTTGTGTTTGTGTTTTGTGGTTACTTTTTCAGATGCTTAAGCATTGTTCAAGCAAGATAAAGATCAATTTCTTACGGTACGAGCAGTCGAGCAAGTGCCAGACGATGAGAGACAGTAGTGTCAGCTATGCATCTGCTGCAGCCAAGCTTGAGAATTGAACTTAAAAGAAAGCCGAAAAACTCTGTGTGCGAAAATTCTCATTCGGTTTTTCTTCTTTCATTTTGGTTTCAAGGTCTTTTGGTGTCGAAAAGTATAATGTAAAACGCATTTAACAATGCAAAAGAACCTTAAGAAAAAACCAAAGGTTTGGTCTATAATAAGAAAAGCACAAGACCATGCTTCAGTGATTGATATATATCTCTTAGTTACATACTTACATAGTAACATTAGTACATGGTGAATCTTGCTTTAGTCAATGTGAAATTCTCTCGTGCCAAAAAATTAAAATTACTATTCCCAACCTAAAGTTTTTTCTTGAGTTTAAAAAGTTGACAATTTTGAAAAATATTATTTTGGAGACATTTTCTTGATGAATTAAATGAATTACTTTTATGCAGTTTATGTAATATAAATTGGTTATAAATTTCTTGATTTATAGATTAAATTATTAAATTTATAACTTTTTTTTTGTAATTTACAATAAACTATTTATGTTTTGAAGATTAATCTCTCCATTCTTGACAAAAAAACAAGATTCCATTCATTTCATAAAAAATGTCATTTTAGAGTTTTGTACACGGATTAAAGATTTTCGATTTTTCACAAAAACAACATTAAATATAATCAAACCAGCCATTAGAAAAATGATCATATATTACTATTGTTCAAAACCCCGTAAACTCATTTAATTTATATATTGAAAACCGAAAACAACATTTTTTATGAAACAAAAAAAACTTTTTAAAATGACATTTTTTTATGAAACAGAGGGATAACAAAGATTCATAAACGGTGATGTTTTGAGAAAAAAAAATTAAAAATTTGTGATAAAATATTTACAAACTGGTATTCTTAAAATTTCTCCATTAATTAATTATTTCATTTCCACTAAAAAGGAATCATCCATTTGTAAATTAAAATCAAATTGACCAACAAACAAATACAATTAATAAAACAACAAATCAGACAAAAAACAAACAAGAGAAACAAAGACCAGTAACGTTGTGGGGCCCATCATCCACTTCCTGACAACTACTCTTCAATTACACAAAATAAGCGACGACTTTTTCATTACACAAACCAAAACTCTCTTTCTCTCTTATGTCTCTTTCTTCTTCTACTTCCTCCTTCCTACTCATAAACATACAAATAAGCTAAAATTAGCAATAATCACACATTAAAAAATGGGTTTTCGCGGGAAACTATTTTTCTCGATTCTCACGACACTGTCTTTATTTCTAATAATAAGATACAATTATATAGTCTCCGGTGATCCTCCTCTCCGTCAAGATCTACCTGGTCGCCGTGATGATGACGTCATAACTTCCGTTAAGTTTCCGTCAAAGAAGAGGAGGCTTTTTCACACGGCTGTGACTGCAACGGACTCTGTTTACAGCACGTGGCAGTGTAGGGTAATGTATTATTGGTATAACCGGTTTAGAGATGAAACCGGTTCGGAAATGGGTGGGTTTACACGGATCTTGCATTCGGGTCGACCCGATGGGTTAATGGATGAGATCCCTACTTTTGTTGCTAATCCTCTTCCTTCTGGTGTTGATCAGGTTCAAATTATTATTATTTGTTTTATACTATAAGAATAGACGTATTCGCAAAACTACGCCTGATTCAATATTTTTTATATATTTACATCCTTTCAAAATTTTAAATGGTTGATTTAGCCTTTACAAAATTACCAAAATTAAAATATTTTCGTTTGGGTTCGCTAATTAGTGTTTAAGATATAATATTAATGGGGTATAATTTAATTAGATTTAATTTGGAGTGTTTAGGTGTAGTTTTGAAAATTGACTTTGAAATGGTGTAGTTTTGTAAAATAAATGGATATTTATATAACTCAATGAAATATATATATCTCAATAATAGTGTTTAGTAAACCTGGATTTTAGAATGATCTTGATGTTACTTTTGGATTCGGAGGTTTTTTTTTTTTTTGTTTGAATTTCAAAATAGTAAAATTTATATATGTTGATTCATATAGTAAAATTTAAATTGAATAATTTGATTGATAGATACTTCCTCTGTTTTTTAATATGGGATGTTTTGGCAAAAAAAATTCTATTAAGAAATCATAATTGTTTAAAAAATCATTTAATAAACCAATTATTGAACATATTTTTAGTTAATAAACCAATTATTGAACATATTTTTAGTTAAGAAAATGATACATTCAATAAATGATTAAAAATTGATTGACGAAAATATAACAAAGTTTTTAACAAAAAAAAAAAAAAATATAACAAAGTTTTGTATTTTTTTGACCAAAATTAAAGTATTAATAATTCACATTAATTGTAAACTTGCATAGATTTTTGAGAAAATCTTATATAAAAAACAAAACAAAAAGTGTAATACTACATCCTATATTAAAAAACAGAGGAAAAAACAGAGGAAGTAGTATTTTTTAATGTATGTTTTAGTTATTTATAGAAGTTATATGCTTTAAATTAATTATGATCAATATAAAGACTTAAAGTGTAAACTATATATTTTTTGAAGTTAGATATAAAGTTTTGCTTTTGGAAAAAAAAATCTAAAAACTTCGTCTTTGAAGTTTTAGAAACTTTGTATATGAAGAGTATTTTGGCGATGCTATCATGAAAACAATTAATTCGTGTGTAAATTAAACTTCTTTCCATACTATAGCTTATACCTTACAAGATTTTATTAGTATCACATTTGTGTCATAATCTATGTTTAAATTTGAAGTGTGCGTGTGTAAGTTATAGAAAAGCGAAGAAATTTTTTACTTAACATAAACATTTTTCACACACATATATATATATATATATATATATATATATATATATTTGCGATATGTAATATGTTGATATATTAGGTAAAAATTTATAGTGAATGTATATATTCATGATGTGCAGGGATATGTAGTTCTAAATAGGCCTTGGGCGTTTGTACAATGGCTTCAAAAAGCACATATAGAGGAAGAGTATGTATCATTTTTTACATTTTCAGTCCCTTATTTTCATAATAATATTTCTAATTTATTTTAAATCAATACCCCAAATTTAGAGTTTGTTGATTTTCTACCCCACATTGAAGCCAATTTTGATTTTCATGTATTTTTTTTCAAATCAGTTACATTTTGATGGCGGAACCGGATCATATCATAGTTAAACCAATACCAAACCTAGCTAGAGAATATCGCGGGGCTGCATTTCCCTTTTCCTATATCGAACCGATGAAGTATGAATCGGTTCTTCGCAAGTTCTTCCCAAAGGCGAACGGTCCCATATCAAGAATCGATCCTATCGGTAATTCTCCAGTAATCGTCTCAAAGGTATAGTAATAGCATTCTTTTATGACTAATAGGTCTTGGGAGAGACCTAAACCTTGTAATATAACTTTGAAATGTTGACCCCTTATAAGGTGAATTGAACCCGTGACCTCCAAGATAATCTATCTTTTCGACAATCTAGGAGTTTAACCATTATTTTAACTCGTCGTTGGTGAAATAGCATCCTTGATTGTGGTATATATGGTGCCATGACTAAGAAGAATCTTTTGGTTTGTAGAATGCATTGAAGAAAATCGCTCCGACATGGATGAATGTTTCTTTGGCTATGAAGAATGACCAAGAAACAGATAAAGCTTTTGGTTGGGTCCTTGAAATGTATGTGTTCTCTTTCTACTCTAAATTTTTCTAAAGTTATTTGATATATAATGTTAGATTAATTCATACATGTTTGATTTTATATTATAAGGTATGCATATGCTGTTTCTTCCGCGTTACACGGTGTTAGCAACATTCTATACAAAGATTTCATGATTCAGGTTTTTGATCTTTAAACTTCATATATATAGCATACCAAGAAGTTTCAAGTCTTTATTAAACATAAAAACTTATGTTTTTCTCTCTCGAATGTAGCCTCCTTGGGACGTCGAATCAAAGAAGACATACATAATACATTACACTTATGGTTGCGATTTCGACATGAAGGTAATTCTAAGATTATGGGATTTTAGCTCAAAACAACTTGACATTAAGTGTATTGGCCTATATTCTTTATGTGAAATATCTTATCCCTTATAGGTAAAATGGTTAGTCATATAATGACTAGCAAGAAAACAAGTTAATGAAAATATTTAGATAAGTTTGGTATTGGATAGTCTTTTTATGGGTTATATATAACTTTTAGGGGAATATAATGCACGGAAAGATCGGAGAATGGAGATTCGATAAGCGGTCTTACGGGGATAAACCGCCACCTAGAAATCTCGCATTGCCTCCACAAGGTGTTCCGGAGAGTGTGGTACATATCTATCTTTAAAAAAAATTATTTCCTCATTTTGTTTACTTTTCTTGATCATTGTAAGTGATACACACAATGTAGGTGACACTAGTGACAATGGTGAACGAAGCAACGGCTAATATTCCTAATTGGGAGTCTTAGAAATAATTTTTGTATTTTGGTAAACAAAGTTTATATTTTTGTACTTTTGTATCATATTTCTTTTACTTTTAACATTCAATTTCTACCTCCAAGAGTCCAAATAAAAGGTTTGACAAAGAAAAAAAATCCCAAATAAAGGTTATAGGCTATATTAATTTGTGTTCCTTTAGATTTTTTTTATATATGTTATTTATGTCAAATATGTCATCTCGGATAATGATTAATTTAGCAAATCATCCTTAGAATAATTTGGTTAAGATTGGTGGAACCAATTTAGGATCGGGTCGGGATTGTATTATGAATTATTTCTTCTGAGTTTGCTACCACATTAGAATTATGACTTCAGAGTTTTTAACTCAAAAACAATTGGTAATAAATAGATTGATCAATATATATCTTTTTTATATACTAGCTTGTGCTTAATTTTTTCACGTGGAATATTTATCTCTAATATATATCTTATAGAGTAATTCCTTAAAATACCATCAAAATAAGTTTTTGTTTTAAAAATATCATTAAAAAGTTTTTTATAACAAAAATACCATTAAAATGTTTTTTATATAAAAAATACCATAAAAAATAGTAGTTTACAAAATACCAAAAATTATACAAAAAACGACTTTTAAAATTTTTAGATTTTAAACTTTTTCATTTAGGTTTGCTATATAGTGTTTAGGGTATAGTTTTGAAGGGGTAAGGTATAGTTTTGAATGTTTTGGGTGTAGTTTTAAAAATTTAAGATTTGTGGTATTTATGAGAAAAAACATTTTAATGGTATTTGTAAAACTTTCGAAAATGTGTGGTAATTTTGTTAAAAAAAAAAATTTTAGTGTTATTTATAAGAATTGTCCTATCTTATAATATATTAATACAATGAAATCGGGTGTTCAATGTGGAGAGAGTTGAATCGAACCGAAGTAAAATAATATGGTTCGATTTTGGTTATATCATATTAATGGTATGGATGTAATATTTTCAAAACCGTAGGATACACATACGATATGGATATAAACCGCGAGTTAACTAATTAAACTGAAAAAACTGATTAATTCTAAAATCACATCACATACAATAGTATGCATTAAAATCACATCACATACAATAGTATGCATTATACACTACTATTATTAATAATCTATCTATTATTACCATTTCAACAAATCATATCTATAGTACAAACATAGATTATATATATCTAGTTTCAAAATACTAAAAAAATTTAGAATAACATAATTTATTAATATAAACCAAAAATAAAATTATCAAGTCAAATACTTTATTGTAGATTAAAGTAGTGATATTAGTATTTTTAACTAATTACATTTTCTAAATATAAAATCAAAAACTACAAATATTGAAATCAAAGTAAATATTGGAATCGAAGATATCCAAACCGAACCAAACCAAAGTAGATATGGGAGTTATTAATGCACTAACTGAAAAACCGAGAAAACCAATCCGATACCCGGATTAAACACTCCTTGAAACATGACAGAAACACAACTTATTCCAACATTTTTGAATTAAGGAAATAATAACTAAAAAAATTGAGTAAGGTTACCATAATTAGGCATAAATACAGAAGAAAAATTCACAAAACTACACCATTTCATCTTTTTATTGACAAAACTTTATCTAATTCAATATTTTTCTATATTACACCCTTTCGAAATATTAAAAGGTTGATTTACCTTTAAAAAAAATTACTAAAATTAAAATATTTTTATTTGGATTCGCTAATTAGTGTTTAAGGTATAGTATTAAAGGGATAAGATTGTGTGGGTAGAGTTTATTTGAATTTAATTGTGAATGTTTAGGTGTAGTTTTAAAAAGTAATATTGAAATGGTATAGTTTTGTAAAATGCAATTCAAATGGTGTAGTATTGTACAATGCAATTCAAATGGTGTAGTTTTGTAATTTTCCCAATAAAAAATATGGTTTTTAAGTAACAATATAAAGTTAAGTAAAGTTCCTAAAAAATACTCCTCACAACGCCCTCATTCCTTATCCTTACAAATATCATTAGAAAAATTATGAAACATGATCTATGTTTAAAACAAACTTAAAATAGATGTAGTTTCATAATTTTAGTTTTCGGATAATCAACCACACTTTTAAATATATGTTTTAAAATAGTGTACTCTTTCGTTATCGGATAATCAACCACACTTACTATTCTCTAAACATATTTGTCTCCTAATGCATGTAAAAGGGCAATTCTCATGAATAATATTGAATAAACTGTTTCTTACAAAATTATCACACATTTTCGAAAGTTTTAGAAATAGCATTTAAAAGTGTTTTCTCAAAAGTACCACAAATTTTAAATTAGTTTAAACTTGTAAAAGTAAACCATAAAACTTCAAAACTAAACCCTATCCTATTCAAAACATACCCTAAACACTATAGCGAACCGAAATAATTTTTTTCTCAAAAGTGTTAAAACTTGTTCTTTGTATTTATTGTATTTTTGTAAAATAAAACTTTATAATGAAATTTTTGATTTAAAAATATTTTAATAGTATTTTGTTATGAAAAACTTTGTAATGGTATTTTCAAAATATTTTTTTAACTGATATTTTAAGAAATTTCTCTAAAAAAGACTACACTTTTCTTTTTCTATTTTGATAATTTAATTTTTCGGGAATTACAAAACTACCCCTTTTAAATTGCATTCACAAAACAACACATTTTCAAAGTCACTTCACAAACTACAATTAAAAACTAAAAAGTAAATCCAAATAAACTTTAGCCAAAAAACCTTACTTTTTTTTTTTGACAATCACCAAAAAACCTTACTACTTTAACATGGTCTAAAATTTTGTTGAGAAATTTACAAAGCTATACCTAATTCATTTTCTTTCTAAATTTGTACCATTCAAATATTAAGTGGTTAAATTACTCTCTACAAATTTACCAAAATTAAAAAAATTATTTGGGTTCACTATTTTGTATTTAGGGTTTAGTGTATAAGGGAGTATAGTTTTGTGTTTAGAGCATCTTTATAGGGGCTCTAGGTGGGATTTTAACCCGTGGGCCCCACAAATTAATTAAAAGCCACCTTTCAAAACTCTCCTCTAAGAGCCGGTTCCTGATTTTTTCGCGGGCCCCACTGACACGTGGCGGCCCGCGATTGGTCAATTTATTGTTTTTTAATTTATTGTTTTTTAATTTATTTTTTTAATTTTCGAAAAAATTAAAAAAAAATTAAAAAAATTCTAAGAATCTTTATAGGGGCTTTACCTATAAAGATGCTCTTAGACTTCATTTGAATTTATATTTAGTGGTTAGATGTAATTTTGTGAAATGCACATTGAAATGAGCATAGTTTTGTGAAATGTAATTTCGAAGGATGTAGTTTTGTGATTATCCCAAATTTGTTTAGCTACGAAAAAGCAAATGTATGGATAAATCTAGTATTTAACACATGTTAGTATGTGTTTTATTACCAGTTATTTTAGTGTGTATGTTCTTTTAGACTATTACTATATAGTCAACGTCGAATTTTATAGGCGTGAGATGTGAACAAAAATTTGTGCTTCTCGGCATGACAAAAAAAAACAATAAAAAATAAGAGTAACAATAAGAAACGAAAAAGATTTCAATAAGAAAGTGGACGACTTGGATAACATTTTTCAAAGGATTAACAAAAAAAAAGGATAACATTTGTCAAAGTAAATCATTAGTTATCTTGAATTCTCTTTAATGACTTCGATACCAAATTAAAATGGGAAACGGTGTGTACTATATTTATTTGAAAACTAGGAATTTACAAAACTACACCATTTCAAATCTTATTTCCCCAAATTATACTTAATTCAAACTTTTTCTATATTTATACTCTTTCCAAATTTTAAATGGTTAATTTATCTTTTAAAAATTTAACAAAATTATACTTTTTCAATTGAGTTTACTAATTGGTGTTTAAGGTTTAGAGTTTAAACCTATGGAAGAATGGAATCGGCTAAACTCGTCTATTTACATTTCTAGTAGCATTTCAGTGCATATTCTTCAAATGTGTTAAACGATTCTTCTTCGAGGAATTTTGTAAAATACCAACAAATGTTTTTGCGTAAGAAATATCATCATATGTTTTTAGTTAAAAGTAAAGCTATACATTTTCCAAAGTTACCATAACTTTGAAACAAATATTTAACACTTTAAACTTTCAAATTTTGGGTTTAGTTTTTACAATTTATAATTAATTTTGGGGGAGTAGAACTTTTAAAGGATTGAGCTTTAAGGGTTTGAAACTATTTTTGTCATTTTATTAAAAATAATTTTAATGATACTTTTTGTCTTTTTGACAAAAATGCCTTGTGATGGTATGTTTAGCACATAAACGCAAAAATGGTGTTTTTGGATATTGACCATCTGTTTTTGCAAGATTGATATTATTTGACCATTCAAAGTGTTTCAAAAGGAACTTTCCTCCCTTTCTCAAACGCCACATTATGCATCTAACGACGGTAAAGAAAAACCATTTATGGTCCCTCTTTTATACTCCCATTGTTGCTTTTTAATAGATTTCTTAGGTATATATCACACATATTGAGAAACCAAATATTTATTGTCTTGTTTTTTTTTGTAAAATCAAGTTTCTTAGATAGCGGATGAGCAAGTGGCCCAATGGTAGTCACCTCTGCATCTAATCGCATAACCCGGGGTTCGAACCTCGCCGCTCTCAGTTGGGAGAGAACTACTTAGACACTAGGCAACGATGAAAAAAAAAAAAAAAAAGTTTCTTAGATAAATACACCAATAGAAATTAAGATTTATCATTGGAAATTGCAATTTACGGATAAAAATGCGTAAAAAATCTATTATTTAGAAACATATTTGAAATCTAAAAACTCTATTAAAAAAACGGAGGGAGTATTAGTTACTCAATAATACTTATTTATTACTTCATCCGTTTTAAATTAGTTGATGTTTTAGGTTTTTTCACGCATATTGAGAACTCATTTAATTTTTCTTTTTTTATGTTAAAAATCATTTAATTTTTCACCTAAAAATAATTCAACCAATAAAAACACATCCTTCATAATTTAAATAATTGAAAATCACATAATATCAATTAATTCTACATTGAAAATTGAAAACATCAACAAATTTGAAACAAAAAAAATTCTCTAAAACATCAACTATATTATGAAACGGAGGGAGTAATACATAAAACTGTCATTTCTTTCCAAAACACATATCTTAGACAAAATAAGAATGGTTATGGACAAAGAACATAAAGTTTGGAATAATAATCTTCTGGATGAGAAAGAGTGTTTACTCTGTTGTGACATAGAGACGGTTGTGATGGAGGCACCGGACCCCGTTGAAGTTGGTTTTGTAAATCGCGCATTTGGTCTAAATCGTTCTTCATTGTTGGCGGTCTACTAGTAATTTCCTTTCCAACCAAAGCTAGAAGACATAACACCATAGTGAATTTCCACATTCTTTAAAACTTAATTAGAGATTAGGCAAATAATATTGTACCTTTGTATATATATTTTTAACTTTCTATTAATTTAACATGTATGTGTTATACTTATATAGAGGGGAGGGAGATAAATAGTGGTTTGATTTGAATGATATTATTTTTTTGTGAATATTAAAAAAAATGAATTTGAATGGTGTAAATTTTGTCAACTACAAATGATGCTTTTATAATATTGACTAGTTCTTTGTTACAATAATTCATGTTTTGTAATGTTTTGTGTATACTTTTTTTAAGAAGCGTTTATTTGCCGTCATTGTTTCATTTGGGTGTGGTTGGTTGATCTTTTTGGTTGTTTTTTCAAGTATAAAACTTTTGTGTGTGTGTTTTTCCAAATATTATGTAAACAATCCACAATGCTAATCGGTTATACAAAAGGTGGGAACCAACAACAAACGCAATGTTTTTCAGAGGGTTACATTAATAGATGATTTCCTATGTAGAAGATCGGTGACTCCAAGGCAACACTTGATCCAAACAACGAAAAAGATAACAAAACGATTGTGGAATGAAAAAAGAGGAATATAAGTTATTATGATGATGATAAAATCAAAACACCTATGAAATGGTTGAGTGAGGAAATCATGAGACTCTATCTTCTTTGATGTTACGCACAAAGAGAGAGACGGAGAATTCTCTTATTCAAGAGAATGTGTGGAAACTTTCGGATCGACATGTTTTTATCACAAGTAGAAAGGAGAATTTGATTGACTAAATTTGGATGATTATTAGTTTCGTGGCCCCTTATATACGAGTGGTAAAGGAAGACAAAAGGTTTCTTCTCTCTCACATGGGGAAGACACAAAACAACTAACTAAAAAATTGTGAAATTAAACCCCCGATTTGTGAAATATGATATGTACGTGGAGATACTTGATTTTGCTACATATGTCAACAAAATGTACTTACTTTTCCGATCACTTGTTTCGAGAGAACTCTAAAGTTAAGCGTATTTGGGATGTAGCAATTTCGGGATGGGTGACCTACCGGGAAGTGATTTGAGGAATCGTGCGAGTGAGGACAAAACACGGAGAAATGTCATGTGGTGCAGGGTCAGTAATTAAGTCTAACGAGACTCCCGGAATAACGCAATGATCTTCGATAGAGAGTGCGACCCATGGGCCGAGAGAGCGGCATGAGTGGTCCACGAACGATGGCGGGTCATGGTCGTTACAAGTGGTATTAGAGCAAGTTGCCACTCTATTCTGACATAGAGGGCCGATCGCCTGGTGGTCTGGTGCGCAAAGAGGACGTTGCGCCTTTGAGTGGGGATAAATTGTGAAACCATGATTCGTGAAATATGATAAATATGTGGACAAACTTAAGAGAATTGATTTGGCTACATATGTCTATGTCACTAAGGTGAACTTACTTTCCCGGTCACTTATATCGAGAGAACTCCAAAGTTAAGCATGATTGAGCAGGAACAATTTCGGGATGGGTGACCTTCCGGGAAGTGATTCGTGGAATCGTGCGAGTGAGGACAAAACACGAGGAAAGACCATGTGTTGATTGCAGGGTCAGTAATGAAGTCTCACGAGTCTCGCGAAATAACGCATTGATCGTCGATTGAGAGTGGGACCCATGGACCGAGAGAGCTGATGTGGGTGGTCCACTAATAACAAAGAACTTTGACTACAAAATTAAAAGTGGTCTTCTTCTTGGAAATGAGAAAGTGGATTTCTTCATTGATAAAGAAATGAGACATAGATTGCACTCTCAAATTCCTTGTATTTCCTTAGCTTGGTCTTGAACCTCCATGTTATCATTGTTAACTTGAGCTCCTTGTTTCGTACTAGTCATAATCACATCACCAAATATTATTTACCTACACGTAAAGAGACATTATTAAAAACATTAAAGTTCAAAATAAATTTACCATGAAGATTAAGTCGATGAGCTATGTTTTTGATTTTCGGCTTCTTGACTAGTTCATGGTATGTGAGTTGTCTCGGACATTCTGGATCCTTGAAATCTTAGTCTTGATGGTCAAAGGTGGTGCTGAAATTGGTTGGGCCATTCTAGAATTAATTTGAGTCGAACAAGATATGTAGATCCATGGTAGTGCTCTCGGGACTTGCAGATAGTTCATGTGTTTAATAGTTCATGTATTTATCTTTGTGATTAATAGTTCATATGTTTATCTTTGTGATTAATAGTTCATGTGTTTATGTCTTTGTGATTAATAGTTCATGTGTTCTTGTCTTTTTCAGGAAAGTCATAAAAAGAGATTCAAATGATGCATATGGCTTGAAAGACACAAGAAGCTTATTCACAATAGCCAAGGTATAATCTATGAACTGAGAACTGCATTGTTTGGTTTGTGAGAAAGGAGAACTGCTTTGTTTTGTTTGGTTTGTGATAAATGTGATTAGAATAGGATTAGCTTTGTTTGGTGAATGTGAACTGCTTTGGTAAGGATATGATTAAGGTTTGTTTGTGTTAAAAGTGAACTGCTGTAAGGATATGATTAAGGTCTGTTTATGTAACTTGGTTCTGTTTATGTTTATGAACTTGGTTAGGTAACTTGTAACATGTAACTTGGTTTTGTTTATGTGTAACATGTAACTTGGTTCTCTTTATGTAACTTGATTATGTTTATGTGTTAAGTAACACGGTTCTGTTTATGAACTTCTGTTTATGTTTATGAACTTGCAACTTGGTTAGGTAATTTGGTTATGTTTATGTTTATTTACTTTACTACTATTTGCTAATCCGTGACATTTTGTTTCTTATTTAAATGTTATTTGTATTGTGTATTTTCATTTTCTATTAATGAATAAATTTTTAAATATGTTTTTAATTTCTGATTTTTAATTTTTAAATTTTTCATATTTATTTTTATTTTTAAGAACCCCTAACTAAGCAACACCAATGGAAAGAGAAAACGCGGTGGAAGGAGAAGCAACAATGGAAAGATAAGCATTATGGAAGGAGAAACAAAGACAACGATGGAAAGAGAAGCAGAGACGATGATGGAAGGAAAAGCAACAATGGAAATATAATCCGCTATGGAACGAGAAGCCCTCATAGATGAAGACGCAATAGAAAAAGATATTGAACCTATAGTGGTGCATGGAGATGACTATGAAGTATTTTAAGATGATGATAACAAATTGATCGACGAGGACGAAGAAAATATCGATGAACAAGTATGCCCCGATTTAACTGGCCACTTGGGAGATGAAGGATGAAAATTATGCTGGAAAAGGAAGTGATGCAGACTGTGGCAATGATATTTGGAATGATGATTCCATCTCGACCCTTTATCATTGGACGACGATGAAGAAACATACGAGGAACGAGTGGAGCGTGCTAATGCTATGGGGTCGGATGAGTTACTTAGATTGGAAAAAATGTATGGATGCGCTCAAGATTTCAGACTTGTTGTTTTACGATATTCACTCAAACCGAGAAAGATTGTTCCAATTTGACACAAAGAGAGAAATTAATGGGTTTTTTAGAAAGATATTCGATTAGGGTTCTTGAGTTTTTGATTTAGGAATTTTGACTTGATTTGTGTATTTTATAAAGTTTAATGAGTTTTCTAAACGACGTCGCTTCAGATTAAACGAAAAATTAAACTACGTTTAACGGTGTTAAGTGAAAGTTAACTATTGATTTTCGTAGGCACAAAATGGCATGGTCAACAAGAGTTGATGATTTAAATGGGAATTTTAGAGTTCGGGAATATAATGGTTTTGACCGGATAGTTGGGGAATTAAATGATCGTTTTCTCAATTATTTTTTAAGTAAAGTATACAATTTTCGATGCATATGTTCACTAAAGTCAAATAGTTGGTCTTACTATTAAATGCTCTCTCGCCAAGTTTAAGTTTGCTCGCAACAATCTCCCATAAGGATTCAATATTAAAAACAAAACATGTACTGAAATCGATTTTGAAATCTACGGATCTATATTTTGTGTATCTGGGGATTTTTCAAGTGTTAAAATGACGTAAATTTATGATTTCCGTTCTTTTCGTTCTCATTTGATTCGAACATTTAACACAATCGTTTTAGTACTTAACGGTTCTTAACATTAAGTTAATGGTTGACTTTATTGGGGTTTAGAATGACTTAGTTAACGTTTATAGAGATTTAAATGTTTGACGCTTAAAAGTTGAGGAATAAAAAAATTGTTTTTGTCACATTAAAAAAATTGTTTTTAGAGATTTAAATTGTTTTTGTCACATTAAAAAAATTGTTCGGTATTTCAAACTTGCAAATGTGTTCAAGAAAGCGCTAGGCGATAAGCGGGCGGTGACCTAAATCCTAGTGCCTAGAATGCTTAGTCGGAGCCTAGACAATTTTGTAGGCGGTTTAAACGTTTAGAAAACCATACAATATATTATATATACATAATAGAATATACAAAATATCATAATTTAGATAATAAAATCTTTTAAAATATTTTTATTATTAATTTATAGCATTCAAATCTTTATTCTATAATAATATAAAATATTGAATATAATATTTTATAAATAATCAAATTATATTATGTTTTTTATATACCATCCTAATATTTTTTTAGCAGATTAAAAAAAAATCAGACGGTCTATAAGACTAGAACCGCCTAGGTAGACGCTTAGAACTATTTCTTGAACACAACTTGCAATTAACATTTCCTTCCAAATTTTTAGAACCGATCCTATGTACTTCCTACCATTACTTCCAATTAACATTTCCTTCCAAATTTTTAGAACCGATAAAAAGCCCAAACGCATAACAATTTTGTTGCAACTTTAGATTAGAGAAGCCTATACAGATCATTTCTTAAAGGAAATGAACCCATTACATAAGTTATGTAACATAACTCACAAAACATCATGGCATACACCAACTTATGCCATAAACTTACACAAAACCACAAATTATATAAAATCAAAAAGGCAGTTTATGAGCAATTATTTAGACCAACAAAAAATCCATAACATAAATGATTAAAGAAATAACAGTCTTACACAAAAAAAAAACCCACCAATGTCTTACAGAAAGAAACAAAAAGACATTTCAAGAAACAAAAGCAAACCCACTTAGAATCCAAGCTTAGTTCTACGCCAATGCCTACGCTTTGCGTTGTACCTTAAAAAACAAAACCAAAAAAAACCACACAAACATTCACTAACTTCTTCTTCTTCTTCAAAAGTAAAGATGATTTTTTAAACGAACCTGATGGTATTGTCTGTACGAAGACGAATCCAATGAGGAATAGGTCTGTTCTGTCTCATTTTCTTACCTAACTTCTTCTTTATCATAAACGACTTATGCGACGGCTGCCAAAAAAAATTCAAAATTTATCAACGAAACGTAACATCTCAAAAAACAAAGAAACGAAGAAAGATCAAAGGAGAAGAAGGAGAGAGAGAGAAATGATATTTTACCATCTTCGAAGCTTTGCGATAACGAAGAGAAACCCTAAATCTGAAAAAATGAATCAACGTGACGGCGATGGAGTTTTATAAAGGGGATATTGCAATTGTTTTTTTTTAATTGGGCCTTAAAGGCCCATTTTTATGAGCAACTTTTTTGAATTTTTATTACAGAAATTCCTTATAGAAAAAGTTTTTATTTTTAAAATATCATTACAAAATTTTTTATATCAAAAATAACATTAAAATATTTTTTATATCAAAGATATAATTAAAATATTTTTTATATCAAAGATATAATTAAAATATTTCAGTTTACAAAAATAGCAAAAATACAAAAAACGAGTGTTAACACTTAAAAATTTATTTTTAAATGTTTAGGGTATAGTTTTGAAGGTTTATGGTGTAGTTTTGAAAGTTTTAAACTAATTTAATATTTGTAGTATTTTTTGAGAAATTTTTTTTTAATAAAATTTGTAAAACTATCAATAATGTGTGCTAATTTTGTTTAAAAACTCGATTTAGTGGTATTAATGAGAATTGCCTATTTCTATTCGGCTAGAATTGGACTCATCCGCTAATAAGCATGGCGAATCTCCCTTTACAAGTCTTGCAAGTATGGTCAAATTACAATAAAGTCATTGAAGTCATTAATCATCGCTCTCCTTGAAAAGAATTCTTCTGTTGCACCATCCTCCGCGTCGTTCTCCTTTTTCATTTATCGCGGGTCACCTCGGCTAATGTGGTCGTTAGGTACATAGCGAAATATATTCTTCAAAACATGGTCTCTCTTGTTCATACTTAGCCTTAGAAAGTTTGAACCGGCTCCATTAATGTATCCAAAGGTAAGTTTTTCAAGTTTAAATTTGTTTAGTAGAATAAAATTAAATGATATCTCTCTTTGTATATCCATTATGTAAACCTTTTATATATATATATATATATATTTTTTTTTTTTTTATGTAAACCCTTTTATTAAGTATTTCCAATGAGATATGAAAAATGGGACTTATCTAGGAGGTCACAAATTGTATTGCCACCAAAAATACAAAAACAAATTCATACAACACAAGTAAAAGTCACCTTCCAAAATATTGTATATACACATACTTTTAAGTAACCAATTCCACCAAAAGAATTATATAAACACTCAAAGGTTTTAAAATAGTAAAGGCCAACAATAACTTTATAACAAAGCACAAGAGTGCCTCCATGTATGATTAAAACTTTGCTTATCATTTTTCCTTTTCATCAATTTTAACTAATGTTTCAAGTAATGATGATACAAATCAACTTTTGACGCTTAAGCTCGGTGACTTCTTGTCTTGAGCTATAGGTGTAGTAGTAGCACAATGTCTTTGGTTTTTCTTAGAACCCGAAGAAGAAGAAGGATGATTACCCGTTGATTTTGCACGATTGTGTGAAGGACGATGACTATCAGGTGTCGAAGAAGACGACGAAGAAGAAAGTAAAGGACCTGATTTAGAACGGTTCCTACGTTTCTTCTTCTCTTCTTCAGAAACCTCTCCTTTCACTACCCGTCTCACTTTTGTCTCGTTCAAACGCGGTGGTAGCACGCAATTGCAAAGAACACCTAAACAATCCAAATACAAAATCTTTACTACATTATACTCCGATGATATCTCTTAACAATATTCACTTGATTTTGGTTTACCTAATCGAGCAAGTCGGTTAACCCATCTAGGAATCGGTTTCTGAGTAAGTTTAAGACAAACTTCATTGCAAAAATGGTTGCAATTTCTCGTAATGAGATTGTATTTTTTCCCTTGGTACTCGTCGGCTAGTTTCTCCATAAAAACTCGGACTTCTTTCGCGGTCGTGTCCGTTTTTCCAACAAGAATCGATTTCCTAAACGTGAAACCGGGACACTTCTTTGGCTCGACTTCAAAGATACCCGTGTTCGACGATTCGTGCGCCCCAAATGCATACTCAACTCCATGTACTACAAACATTAATTTAACACACAATGAATTGATTATAAAAACTAGTTTCTCTTGTTACTCTATTGACCAATAAATCCATACAAAAATCTAAAAAAATCAGCTTCACAATTAACTATAAAACAAAATATTGGTCGATGTTCGTTTAGCCGTCGCTAGTGACAAATATTGGTAGCTAATTATTTAGCAAACAACATAATATGTGGTTGTTCCCCTGCGACGGCTAAACGAACATGGCCATATTCGTCGCAATCGACAAAATTTGAAAATTCTTAGCATCAAACCTTAATACTATATCAACAAAACTCAAATTTGAGATTTTTGTCACATGGATTTTTAATCACTATGGTCAATACATAAGATGAACAAAGTCAATTCTCTTTAGCCAACCAAAAGATTATGACAATTTTTTAAAATAAATCTTAACAAAACTTGTCTAAGTAGATTGGAACAAAAAAAAAACATAAAATTACATATCATCAAAAAAAACCATAAAATTATATATCATCCAAAAATCAAATTTGAGATTTTGGTAACATGGAATTTTAATTACTATGTTCAATTCCTAGGATGAACAAAGTCAATTCTATTTAGCCAACCAAAAAAATCCCAAAAAAAAATTAACCAAAATTTTTAAATAAATCCTTAATAAAACATTACAAAGTAGATTCGAACAAAGAAGAGGCTAAAAAAGCAATTTAATTGAGAAACAAACCTTCAAGACCAGAGTGAAAGACACCAAGTCCAAGCCAGTAACCATAAGCATTCAAAGGAGTTAGATCATACACATTTAAGTAAACCGGTACCGAACCGGTTTTCTTTTTCCGACCAATCGAACCGATCCAACACGACATCTCTCTCTCTCTCTCTCTCGCCTCTCAATACATCACAACAACAAGAATATTGAAAGGGTAGATTCGGTATTTAAAAGGATCTTCGTCGTTTCATCTTCTTCGTATGTATGTTCTGTTTTTATTTTGCCCTTTCTTGGTCTTGTCGATAGATGTTTT
This sequence comes from Cochlearia excelsa, assembly GCA_963556525.1. Classification (NCBI taxonomy): domain Eukaryota; kingdom Viridiplantae; phylum Streptophyta; class Magnoliopsida; order Brassicales; family Brassicaceae; genus Cochlearia; species Cochlearia excelsa. Next base: position 7,240,525 of record OY748332.1, on the reverse strand, counting down.
AGGGGTGGGCGTTCGGGTACCCGTTCGGGTTCGGGTCGGGTTCGTTCGGGTTTCGGGTTTTCGGGTAGGGGTATAGGGCCGTTCGGGTTTTCTATAACTTTTTCGGGTTCGGTTCGGGTTCGGGTCGGTTCGCTTTCGGGTTCGGGTCGGGTTCGGGTGCCGAAACTATTAAAAAACTCAAAAATTATATAACAAAATATTATAAAATATATAATTTAATAAGATAATATGAATTATACACAATTAAAACTATACAAAAGTATCTAAAAATAATCAAATTATACAAAACTACTTAAAATATAAGAAAATATGTTAAATATTAGGATATATAAGTTATTATAAATATAAAATTACTAATATTTTTATATATTTAATTATATTTCGGGTGCGATTCGGGTTTCGGGTCGGAGTCGGGTTCGGGTTCGGGTTTCGGGTGTTGAAATATAAAGCCGTTCGGGTATTTGGTCAATTTCGGTTCGGGTTCGGATCCTTATTTTCGGGTCGGGTTCGGTTCGGTTTTTCGGGTTCGGTTTTTTTGCCCACCCCTAAGATGTTTCTTGGAATCTGGTTGTGTTTTTGTTTGTAAAATATGGTAAAGATATTTTTTTTTATCTTTTTTTGAGTGACCCACTGGGCCCATTTGCATTCATTTTCGGGTCGTTTTGGTATATCTATGATTATGTTTATATTACAAGAGATTTTGTTATTTCTTTGGAAAATCATTACCATTTTCAAAAATATTTGCTTACAAAATGAAAAATTGTTTTATCAAAATAGCTTGTTAAACATGCAATTATATAAAACATTTTATTAATTAATTTGAAAATGTACATTCTAGAAATCAAATTTTTTCATACATGAAAAATTATATAGAAAAAAACTTATAAACGCTTTTTTAATCTAACAAGTTATAGTTTTGGTTTTTTTTTTTTTTTTTTCGGAAATTATAGTTTTGGTTTTTGATACATCATTGTGGACTTTTTCTAAGCTCATATCCAACTCCCATTAGTATGATATTGTCCGCTTTGGGCCAAGGTGGCAAGCCCTCACGATTTTCCTTATTGGGCTTATTCCCAGACATCATACTATAAGGAGTTGGATATCTCTTATATATTAGATACTTCTTGTCTAATCTTCCGATGTGGGACTTTGTTTGTTTCCCCAACAATCTCCCCCTCAAACCAAGGACCACATCTCCTTGATGTCTACTCTCGATACTTGGCACCCATCTTGTGTGACGGAGACTTTTCAACACAAGGCACCGACACCCCTAATCGTGAGTACACCTTGAGGGTTCCTCCCACATCAAACTCATCCACTTTTCTAGGTTCACTTCTTCGACCTGGATGCTCTGATATGTGGACTTTTTCTAAGCTCATATCCAACTCCCCTTAGTATGATATTGTCCGCTTTGGGTCAAGGTGGCAAGCCCTCACGGTTTTCCTTATTGGGCTTATTCCCAAAAGGCCTCATAATATATGGAATTGGATATCTCTTATATATTAGACACTTCTTGTCTAATCTGCCGATGTGAGACTTTGTTTGTTTCCCCAACAATCATGAATGATCGAGATTATGTAAAGTGTATAGTATAGTCAGTGGCGAACTAGAAAATTTAGTCATGGATGTCAAAAAAAATTCCTAAGAAAATGCATAAACTTATTGAAAAAGGAACAATTTTTTTTACTGGAAAAGTATTACCATAAAAAATTGAGGAATTCACAAAACTACACTCTTTCAACCCTCCCTTCACAAAACTACACATAATTTAATATTTTCACATATTTACATCCTTTCAAAATTTGAAAAGCTTGATTTATCTTTTAAAAAATTACCAAAATTAAAATTTTTTCATTTGGGTTCGCTAATTAGTGTTTAGGGTATAATATTAAGAGGGTAGGATTGTGTGGGTAGAGTTTATTTGGATTTAATTTTGAGTGTTTAGGTGTAGTTTTGTGAAGTATTTTGGAAATAGTGTAATTTTGTGAAATGTAATTCAAATGGTGTAGTTTTTTCGCCCTAAAAAAATTTGTCTGTGAAATTTTTTCGCACGTAAACTCAAAATAACAAAAAATTATTGTTCCCTCATTCCTATTATTAAACAAATAACAAAATGTTTTATGACTTATTTTTATAATGGCATATACATATATAAGAATAATTAGAATTCTGAATATTGTGAATTTGATTACTTTCTTCTGTCAAATTTGATCCGAAAAAATAGAAGAAGAGAAAAAAAGACGACAAGAAAAAATAGTAAATTAGTTAGATTTCTCTTAACATACTTTAATGGACTTATTTTTATGGGAAACTAAAAACACTACAAGCTAAATTTTAAACTTAAATTAAACACAAAAATGTACCTCTTGTAATATTAAACCCTAAACACTAAATAGTGAATCCAAATATTTTTTTAATTTGGGTAAACTTTTAAGGATAATTTAACTATTTAAAAGTTAAAAAGAGTGTAAACTTAAAAACAATTTAAATTATATGTAGTTCATTGAAAAAAGATTTGAAAAGGTGTAAGTTTTATGAATTTCACTTATTTTTAGTTTATTATAATTTTTGACAAAATTAACAAGGCTAATATGATAATGTTATAACAATTTATTAATGTGGGAATTACAAAAGTATACCATTTGAATTGCATTTCATAAAACTACATCATTTTAAAGTCAATTTTCAAAACTACACCTAAACATTCAAAATATCCACAAATCAAACATTGAAAATTCTGAAAGGGTATACACCCTTTCATCCATTCCTTTACAAACTCTACCTAATTCAATTTTTTCACATATTTACACTCTTTCAAAATTTTAAAAGCTTGATTTACCCTTTAAAAAATTACCAAAATTAAAATATTTTCATTTGGGTTCGTTAATTAGTGTTTAGGGTATAGTATTAAGGGGGTAGGATTGTGTGTGTATGATTTATTTGGATTTAATTTTGAGTGTTTAGGTGTAGTTTTGTGAAGTTATTTTGAAATTGTGTAGTTTTGTGAAATGTAATTCAAAAGGTGTAGTTTTGTAATTCTCCGTTTTGTGTTTCAATATTGATTTTTTTTTTGTTGGAGTGACATATTATTTTTAGTTTTTTGTTTTTGGTTTAATTATAATCATTAGGTTATATAGAATGACATTGTATTTGTAAATACATTTTTTGTCATATTTGTAAAAATGATTTCCAATTAATAAATAAGAATCCTAACATATATAATCTATAAATACGAGTTATCATTTATTACAAAACATTAAAGAAGACAAAAGAAAACAATGGAAAGGCATAAAACTCTGTTTCAACACAATTCTTTAAAGTGTAAAAAGTTCAAACTTTTGTTTGTGTGTTTGGTAACAAAGAATCTATAGTGCTAAAAAAAAACTAAATACTTTTATTACTAACAAAAACAGCATATTCAATTACAAAGACATCACAGAAAGACAAAGCCAATAACAACAACTAGAAAGACTACTAATAAAGACTATGTTTCAACAACAATAGCATAAGAGAGACTAAAACTAAACTTCTTCTTCGAACACGATTTTGCGGCAGAGAGGGCAAGTGTTACTATCAGTTAACCATTCTCCGATACATTCCATATGAAACCTATGCCTACAATTTGGCAGTTTCATCGTTCCTTCGCACAAATCATCCAAACAAATAGCACATGTCGTCTCATCATCTTCTCCATTGTCTTCTTCCTCTTCGTTGCGGGTATGTTGTTGTTGTTGTTGTTCATGTGAAGCAAGGAAGAAAACATCTTGAATCAAAACAACGTCAACAGAGACGAGATACTTATGTGGAAAGTAAACGATTCGTGATGTTTCATAAGCGATGGCATGTGCGATGTAAAAAGACAAAGAAGGATCGTTGAGATGATAATTGACGATAGAGAAGAGATGGTTAGGACTCGTAAACTCATAGCGGTTTAAGAGATCGAATTTGATTTGTGGCAAAGGCAGAGGAGGTCCCGGGTAAAGACCTTCAAATGTTAAATCGTTGTTGGTTTCGTCTACGACGTGTCTTCGGAATCTGTGGATGAAATTGATGCAAAGAGTGTTGTAGTAATGATGATCAAGTGTGGTTTTATTGACTATGTTTGTGTCGATGTTTACTGAGAAAGATCCTTCTCTTGTTGTCTCCATTATTGTTTTCTTGAAAGTGTTTCAAAGATACACAAAAATCAAAAAAAGCAAAGAGAGAATTTGAGAAAAACAAAGCGATGAAAAAACAAAGAGAGAATTTGAGAGACGATTCGACAACAAAACAAAACAGAACAAAACAAAACAAAGAGTGTGTTGTGTATTGATTATATAGAAGTTTGTGTGTTGAGAAAGTTTTCCTTTTTTTTTCTTTCTTTACTAATTTCCATTTTTCTTATTCTCTTAACTTTCGATTTTTTTTAATCATTTCCTTTTTTCTTAATCTCTAACGTTTATTTATTGAAATTTCCTTTTTTCTTAATCTCTAACGTTATTTATTGAAATTTCTTTTTTCTTTTTGATTTTTTTGTACGTTGTTTAATTTCCTTTTTCTCATTAACATAGCAATGGTTTTAGTTGTGGTTCGCGTCAATCTATTTCTAAACCTATTTTATTTCCGCAAAGAGATTTTACTTGGCTTGCAAGTTTTATTTATTAATAATAGCTATTAAATATCTATGGAAGGACAAATTTTGAGAAACCCTTAATTTTTTTTAATTACATGTAATGCCATTGTATAAATTTTAATATAAAATAATTTTAGATTAAAAAAAATATTCTTATTTAATAGGATTTAAAGAAAAACGAAAATAAAAAGATAAATATAAAAAACAATTCCTATTTAATATGATTAAAATTTTAAAAAATCAAAAATAAATAAGTAACAATAATGAAAAAATAAAATATTATAAATATTTCAATTTTATTATAACTCATCGTACAATATTAATAATATATTTAAAGTTTTAAAAAATATTAAGTTATAAATTTTTTTTAATTATTTAAAAATATTTTTTTAGAATATTCAAATCGATGATGAAAATAAAAAATCAAAAGTATCCGAATTTTTTTAAAAATTAAAATTTTTAATACCTTTAGATACATTTGCGAGACGTCCTACGTAATTTTGCGACGAGTCAAAATATATCAAACGTAATTTATGATATAATAAAAACATTATTTTTAATATTAGAACATACATATATACAAATTATATCATATTTGTTATTCGTAAATATTACTCCCGTGCGGGATGCACGGATAATAATCTAGTTATTAATTAAAAGTTTAACCCGACTTTGTCCTTGTAATATCTTACTCTTTCCGTTTTTTTTAAGTTTGATTTCTTAGTATTACTTATTAAAAAAATTAAAAATTTAAGAGTTGGTATTTACCGTATCTTTTATTGTGTAAACCAAATTTCTATACTTCTACACCAATAGTATTCCAAAATTTTCAATAAATGCATCTACAATTCACATTTTCTTAACAATTAATGATTAAAAGTAGGGGAAGTGACATTGGTCTAGTGGCAGACATAATTCCACATAAGACAGGTAACACCACCCCATCAGGAATCGAATCCCAGCGCCTACGACAGTGTAGCAATGACTAGTGGACGGACCATTTGTGGCCCAAATGTTGAAAGAAAAAATGATTAAAAGTACATGTAAACAATAAATGATTCACAATTTTTCAAAGTAAACTTTTTGTAAACATTAAACATTGAATTCATATAAACTCTTTTTTTGTCAAGAATTCATATAAACTTTAAACACAAAACCTTCACCCTAAATAAAAAAAAATTAATTTGGGTAAAATTTTAAAATATAACTTAACCATTTTTTCGATGGGAGCTCTCCTCTCTCTCTCTTCTCTCCTCAAAATCTTTCAGAGAGAGAGAGAGAGAGAGTGAAACTCATCCTCCACCGCCTTATTCTTCGTTGGCAAGTCACGGGTGACTATCTCATGACATCCTCCGGCTTTTTTAGCGGTGGTTTGGTCATTTAGGCTTCAGAATCTCTAGTTTAGAGATGTCTGCTATGGTTTCCGGTATTGTTGGCTCTTCGTGACGGTGGTTGGCTCCTTGTCTCTCGCATCGTTGGTTCTTCGCGACGGTGGCCGGTTTTTCTCGCATCGATTAACGCAGCGCCGATGGCCATCTATTTTCTGTTTCGCTTTCTCGAGTGTGAGATCTTCCTTTGTTTCTACTTCGATCTCGGTTACGGTGGTGACAAGTTTCAGTGGGAGAGTTGACGGCGTCTTGGCAATGAAAATCCGATGGTCTTACCAGAATTTGACTGCGACGGTTGCCCATCTTTTTATTAGATCTAGGGTTTTGTGTGGGCCTTAATGGGCCTCGTTTTATGTTTTAAATTCATGGGTTTGGTTTGTGTTGGATTTTAATATTTGGCCTACTGGGCTTTTGTAACACCCGGATTTTATTTAATGGAAGGACCCACTAGACGACAAAAAAAAAACTTAACCATTTTTTCTTAAATGTAAGTTCTTAACAAATTGAATCATGTGTAATTTTTTTAATTTTTTTTTGAAAAGATATAGTTTCGTGAGTTTCCCTTTGAAATCTATATATTATAGAATTTAATTTTCTTTTTGGTTCCTTAGCCTCATGTATGCGCATGAACATTCATGTATGCGCATGAACATTCATGTATGTGCATGAGCAAAACATTCATGTATGCGCATGAACATTCAAGTATGCGCATGAATGTTCATGTTTTTCTTTATCTGAAAATTTGAAATTAGAACGCGTAGTTTTCTAAATATTATGAATATTCATGAACACGTGTATGAACATTCATAGTTTGATTAAATAATTCATGAAAAAATTAAACATAAAAAGATATGAACATTCATGAACTTGTGTGGGTATATAGGTCACAAAATACTGTAGAAAAAAAATCACTTAATTACCTAATTTGAAACACAAATCACCTTATTAGCAAATTAATGCACAAAAAGTACATGTTTCTCTAAAGTTTTTTTTTAAAGAAAACAATATGTTCAGTTAAGATGATTATGTGTTTACTCATTCTTGGTTGTTTAAAATTATATGGGGACATTCTCGTCGCAAAAAAATTAATTTTTATTAATAATAGATATAAATTATCTTGTGTTATATTATTTTAAATAATGTCTCGCCAAAACCATCTAGTTTAGGGCTGGGCAAAATACCCGAATCCGAAGATCCGAACCGAACCCGACCCGAAAGATCCGATCCAAATGGATTTCGGATCTTGTGAAATACCCGAACGGATCCTCACCTCAAATACTTTGGATACCGGATCCGGATCCGGTAATACCCGAGATCCGAAAGTATTTTTTTAGATCCGAACTAATATGTCTTTTATATTTATATACCTATTATTTTTCTCTTTTTAACATGTGTTTCACTTCTTCCTTAATTTATTTTCTTTCTTTTATGTATCAAGTATAAATTAAATTGAAAAATTTAAAAACTATAATTCATTTGTTTGACATCAAAAATTCAATCACATATAACTTTAAAAACTTCATATTCATTATTCCGTTTTTTAAATTCTTATTCAATTTGTTAGTTTTATTTTGTTGTATTGTGTGTGTTGTGTGTATATTCATTCAAAAATATAAATTTGAGTTGATTTTGTTTTTATTGATGAATTTTTTATTAGAATTTGATTTTTTTTAATATGAATTTACATTAAACTATATATATATTGTAGGATTTTCGGGTATTTCGGGTATTTTTGGTACTTTCGAGTAATTTTGAGTAGGTTAGGATATATAATACCCGAACCCGATTGTATCCGAAAAATATCGGGTATTTTTCGGATCTCTTTAGCAAGATCCGAACCGACCCGGACCCGACAAGATTCGAACCGAACCCGAACCAAAATTTTAAAATACCCGAATGGGACCTTGACCTCTAGTTCCGAAAGACCCGAAACCCGAAAGATCCGACCCGAATCCGATCTGGTACCCGAACGCCCAGGCCTAATCTAGTTTATCAACTAAAGGAGTATTACTCCTCGTAGTATTGGAAAGAATCATTTTTTACTTCCAAAGCTTATAATGTCTACTTCATGATGTCGAATCGAAAACAAAATTTGGAAGCTTATCTGGTTTTTAGAGGTAGGCTTCTAGTTCCTGTTAAACATCGGTTCAACCGTCCGGTCCAATTCAAATTGTTATAATTTCAAGGGTTAAGAGCAAGATTATTGCAGGTTTTAAAGAGGTTATTAGTTGTGGGTCCCATCAAATCTTTTAAAAGTGGCATCTCTTGTCTCTTCTTTCGGAATTGGTTCTTGCTTTTTCGTGAATCCCATTGACACGTGGAAATAATCATTTTTTACTTCCAAAGCTTATAATGTCTACTTCATGATGTCGAATTGAAAACAAAATTTGGAAGCTTATCTGGTTTTTAGAGGTAGGCTTCTGGTTCCGGTTAAACATCGGTTCAACCGTCCGATCTAATTCAAGTTGTTATAATTTCAAGGGTTAAGAGCAAGATTATTGCAGGTTTTAAAGAGGTTATTAGTTGTGGGCCTCATCAAATCTTTTAAAAGTGGCATCTCTTGTCTCTTCTTTCGGAATTGGTTCTTGCTTTTTCGTGAATCCCACTGACACGTTGCGGCCGATGATTGGTTTGTTGTTTTTTAATTTTTTTTCTTAAATTAGAAAGAAAATAAAAAATGTTGTCTAACAAACCGTGAATTAGGTTTTAGCAATAATCATGGTCTAAATTGGCTTTAACACAAGAAAATTTAATAAAGTTAGCCTAAATTGTAAAAGGAGAAAGTATACCTTAAATTCTACAAAAGGAACAAGTCCATAAACATCACAATTTAACAAACAAAAAAACAACACAACAGTAACATTCATAAACCCCTTTAGTCTTTGACTTATAAGATACTTATCAGTTATCAATCAATCCAATACACTAGTCACCTTCTCTTCTTCCTTAGCTTCTTCCATTTTCACATCAGCACTTTCACTAGCCTCTGCCACAATATCCTCTCCCTCCTCCAACACATTCAGATCGACGCTGGCTCTTAAGGGTTTTGTCTCTTCGATCGAATCCTTCATCTCAACATTGTTAAGGTCTGGTTTGGTGTCATCTTGTGCCTTGTCTTGATCAGAAGAAGCCGAAAGGATTCTGTTAATGTTACCGTTGATAGATTCGAGTGAACGGAAGCTCTCACTAAGCTTGCCACTTGACGGTTGGTTGTTTACATATGCTTGGACTGCTTCGCGAGCGTTCTCATCTAAATCTTTACACGCCTACATACACGCGCAGATAGATTGTTAGCGTCATACTGGTTCTAAACATTAGAGCTCAATCAAAGAAACCAAACACGGCATTTACCTTGTTATAAAGCTGAGCTATTTCAACTCGGTCTTGGTTGTTATCAACAGCAGCCATGTTTATTTCTTCTGAAGCTGACAGCGATTTTACGAGTTAAGTAATTAGAACTGATTAACTCAACAAACTAGAGAAGTTTATGAAGGAAACTTACTTATAGGCTCTGTCTTAGGAAGTCCATCAAGCATTTCATCGTCGACTTCGATAAAACCCGTTTCAACTGTGTTGGCCACCTTTGCTTCAGTTTCTGGCTCTTCACTAGGCATAGATGATGAGCCACCAAGTCCCTGAAACCAAAGACTCAATAAATGTCAAAACCAAGCAGCACAAGACATTTTAAACAAGTGTGGACACGACACAACATACGTAATAATCCTCTGCGTATTCGTAATTCAACGCCTTCTCAAGAAGCAGAACTCGTTTTTTCACAAACTCAACAAGTCTTCTCTGCATGTCCCGATAGTAAAACATCGAGTTTACTTGGACAGCATCAGCAGAAGTATTATTGGTCCCTGTAACTCCACTTCCAAGATTCTGATTAGTCTGAGCTCCCGGGATCGAGCTTCCACTACCATTCTGCGCCTGCAAGCCAGCTTGCTCAGCAGCAGACAAACTAATGTGAGGAAAGTTCAGTTCTTTGCAGATAAGCTCTTGGATTCCCAACTCTTTGTCATCAACAATAGCTTGCCATCTTCCATACCCATGCCTAAATATTCGGAGAAGGAAAATTAAACATGAGTAAGCAATAGAAACTGATGAGAGAATATGAACCATTCGGTGAGAACATTGTTCAAAGGGTTCATACTTCAAAACAGCACGTATCATTATCTTGTCATGTTCCTCCTTCCAAATCTTTCCACTTCTCAGTCCTGGGAACCTTTCAAGAATGCGGTTCGGGAAAACAGGTTTCGATGGATGATCTTCTACAAGTTTCACCTGTCAAGACCAAGCACCAAAACATAATGAGAGTTGAGCTCGAGCAAACAAAAGATTGGAAAAGGCAGCTTCCTCTAGTTCCGTACAAACCGGCTAGAAACAGAGAATATGAGAACAGAAGGTTATTACAAAATTAGCACAGATCAAAGTATAACTTAGAAGCAAGATAAGCAAAGAATAGTGCTACATTTCTCTTGCATCATCTTAAGTAAATATCAACAATAACAGTAAGCCACAGATGGAGAAACTCTAACAATGTGGGAACACAGTGCATTGGTTCTCAGAAGACAACTCAAAAATAAAAGAGATGAACATATTAAAGGACTACAAGTAACTCACCTTCTCCTGAACTAGCATCAGAACTGCAATTCTGACTAGAACATCTTCAATTCTAAGTCCTTCCTTGGGCACACCATCTACAGATAAAGATCATTCCATAAAATATATTTTAACAAGAGAAGCAACAATTACATTTTGACAAACATTGAAAATATCAATTTTGATTCACCTGAAAAGGCTGGAGAATTCTCATCAATATCTTCGGCAATGTGTTTCAGGAAGAGTAATCCATAACTGAGAAGCAAACATCAAACAATCACTTGATGTAAAAGCATTTGTCATTCCAAATAGTAAACCAGAACATCTTAATAGAGTGATGTTTTTCGAAAAAGATGAAGAGGAGAGCATTAAATGGTTGAGCCAATACTCTTTTATTTCATCATAAGTCTTCTGCTTCAAGCGAGGAACGAACTCCTTCCAGTCGTAATTGCCAACTCCGTACCTGCATTTTTCTTTTTCAGTACTCGGAAGTTTATATTGATGCAGCAGGAGACAATAATGTAAACACTAGACAGTATACTTTCTTGTGTTTGAAGGACTTATCAGGGAAAGTTACCTCATCAACGTCTGTACAAAAATGGCCCTTTGACTTTGGTTGAAACCGAGTACTCGGAAAGATCTTCCCTCGCCTTCCATCAAAGGAGTCGGCTCCGAGTTATCTGCAAAAACAAGCTTTTAATAAACTCTGCACATTCTTATTGTCACTAGTTTCAGCTCCACTGCAATCTAAAGGTATTCAGAAAAGTGGTAATACCTCGACCCCTTCTTCTGTATGGCCTTCTACCCGTCTGATTTCCTTGTCCTGGAGGTGCTTCATTATCCGTTGACTCTGCTTCGTAACTTTCATCTCCATCAGAGCTGACATCTTCTAAACCAGCAAGATCATCTTCTTCAACAGACACCAACTAGGAAAAGGCAGATAGAAGAATTAGTACAACCATATATATCAAATAAACAGAGAGTCAAACAAGAGAAACTAATTTGAGCCTCTTCAATTTATTGGGAAATTTATGTCATGTAACAGAATAAATAAAAAGATATAAACGAACAGAACAAATGATCCATTTATCAGTATAATGTAGAATTTGATGAGCGAGATCAAGAAGAGACAAAACCTGCTTGCGACTTCTTTTCCTCTTTCCAAGAGCATTAAGCTCCTCAGCCTGATGCACCTCAAACTTGTCTTTTAATAACTCCTCCCAATAACTTGCCCTATCAGAATTTCCTGCTGAAGATTTATTTTCAGCAGCAACTCTCTGTGCCTCTAGCGCTGCCGCCTCCTTTTCATCTATATACTCAAAATTTGCCACCTAAAATACAGGACAAACAAAGAATCTTATAAATAAAGTTACTGTCAGGATTAATGACACCAAAAATAGATATCAGACACTCGAATCGATTAAACATTTCTGTACGCACGCAAAGACAAAACCATGTTTAGTGATATCAAATATTCAACAATCTCATAAATTGCTTCTCATACTCAAGGCCAAAAGAAAATCATAAGAACCACAAGCAACTTGGTTTTTAAATTAATATTGTCCACTTCTTTTTCTATTATATGATCCACTACGTCGTGCCTACGTTTTACAGAAAATGTGGTCATGTAGCAAAAATAGTACCAATATTCTTCCCATGGTACTTTCCAACAATCAAGTTTGAAATTTTAACTAAGTAATCATCACTAGTTTCTATTAATTTTACTTCCAGTTTACGCTGGAAGGAAACAGTCAATAAAAATTTCTATAAGCATCAAACTGAACTGGCTCAAGATGCATTGATCCCAAAACTTAGCAAGTAATAATTCACAAGATTGTTCTCATCAGATCAATAACCATTCAGGGAGTGATTACCATGGAATATAGGAAACATAGCTACATATGTCAGTGGAATATCAAAATCTCCAGAGAATACAAATAGAAGAAGAAGATAGTAAAAGGGAAAAAACCTTGAAAGCCTTTAAGAATCCATTCTCCTCTTCATCATCAACTGCGACCTCCTCAGCATCTACAATATCACGATCAAGCAACCTGCAGAACAGAAAATGAAGTAAAAGAAAGATACATATTACTTATCTTTCTAACTAATTGGAGCAGCTTTCGTTAGAATGAGGGGGCAGTAGGAAAGCGCAGAGATCACTGGATAGCAAACACAAAACAAGCAAGGAAAGAGTATATTACTTGTCTATAGCCGCATCATCGTAATGGATTTTTCCAGACTTCCCTGCTTCATCATCTTCACTAGCAAAAAGCTCCTTTGAACCATACCTGATGATGTCATCTAACTCTTCCTAAAATGTAGTCAGAAAATTAAACCAAAAAAGATATTTAGTGGCAAACAATCAAACAAATATGGACTCACTCGACAGGAATAATAAAAGGTGTTCTTCTTAATGTCTCCACCTTATGATTATACTCAGCTGAACAGGTACATCTTTAAAACAATAGAGTTATACCTGATTAATGTTTTGTGTTTTCAGTTTCCCAACAACAAGATGCTCTAGAACCATCTTCTTTTTAGTCAATTGCATCATCCTTTCTTCAATGGTGCCTCGGTTAATGAGCCTGTAAATCATCACCTAAGGAAAATATAAAGCTTAATTAGTGAAACTAAAATAATACCGAAAGAGCAAGTTAACAGCAGTAATAGATTGAAGTTAAAACCTTATTTGTTTGACCAAGTCGATGAGCTCTAGCCATGGCCTGGAGATCAGCATGAGGATTCCAGTCACTACAGAAAAAAAAAACATTTCAATCATATGAACGAAACTGTCATCCAAGCAGAAGCTGATGTTTAATTCACCCACATTGCATGCAAATAAATTTTCTTATTTCAATAATGTATTTCCAAACTCAGATGCAATAAAGCCAAATAGCTCATATAATGTTTTACACAATAGTTATGGAACGCGACAAACGACACTAATAGAAGCTGAAATTCAAACCTGTCGTATATGATTACTGTATCAGCCGTTGCAAGATTTATTCCTAACCCACCAGCTCTTGTAGAGAGCAAAAAGCAAAATCTGTTTGAGTTTTTGGCATTAAACCGATCTATGCGTATTTGCCGCTCAGCTCCACCAACTTTTCCATCAATTCGCTCATATATCCATTCCTGCGGTAGACAAGAAAACAAACAACACAAATGATATGAAAATTTTTCTTAACTATATCAAAAAGAGATAAAAAGTGATCAAAGAAGTAGTCTCCCATGCATGTGTCAGAGAGTCAATGCTCGCAATGGAAATGGTAAAGCATTTCAAGAAACAAAAGTAATCTTTGAGGGAATGAAGGAGTTATATAGCGGACAGACAAAGTTAATTACTTGTATATCCATACTTGCCTTTAAAACACTAATTAGAAAGAAAAAAAGACGAGCTGATTCCATAGATGCCAAAATGGTATTCTACAGAAAACAAAATTGCAAGCATACCTTATAGGAACAGTAGTCTTCAAGTAAGTCAAGCATGTGCTGAAACTGTGTGTATATGAGAACTCTGTGTCCTTGCTCTCTCAGCTTGACCATCATTTTGTCTAAAAGTTGCAACTTCCCACAAGATTCCACAAGTTTTCTTTGATAGAGTTGAACGTTATGGAAAAAGTTAGCACAAGGCTTCAACAAGTTATAATAAACGAATACGGATCAAATTCAGGGAAATGAAATGTTACTTGAAAGCTTCATTTGCATCATGAATAACCGGCTCAACACCTTCAAGCATATAGGGATGGCAGCAAACTTTTCGCAATTCCATCATTATGTTAATAAGAGAAATCTGAAACGATTTAGACCAGCACAATCACCAGTCATATTACAGCGGAACAGTTTCCGCTCAAGCTATGAAGTATATGGATCTGAAAACGTATATAAACATTAGAAAAGCTTACCTGAGCACCTCCCTTTTTCGTCAACATTTGGTAGTTACGAGTAAAAATAGCTTTGTAATATTCTTTTTGCTCGCTGCTTAAATCAACACGCAAAATGAGCTCCTTTTTAGGAGGCATGTCTTTCATTACGTCCTTCTTAACCCCTGCAAAAGTAATCAAAATGCAACAAAGCATAGTAAAGATCATAAAATTACTTTGTCAAAGATTCCAACTGGTCAAATTTTTGAAAGAAATACACGAATAACAGATAACCAAAAAGTTTAGGCTTATACTTCTGAGCAAATGTGGAGCCAACATTTTGTGCAATCTTGAAATCTGCTCCTCTTGATTAATATCTTTGAACTCCTCCTGAAACTCCTCTAAACTGCCAAACTACAAGTATAAAAGCGCAATCAAATAAAATGTTAGCTACATAAAGTGCATAAACGTATTTATCTGTCCTAATCGTGGTTACCTTCCCCGCGTCAAGAAAATGCATGAGCATGAAAAGCTCATCCAAGTTGTTCTGAAAAGACACCATGTAAAATTAGTCGCATATAGTATTTGGCCACAGTATCTAAATAGAGCACCAAAGGAGTTTCTAGATGATAAATATAGCTAACTAATTTCCCAAATTTGAGCTCTTATAGATAAAAAATGTGTATAGTTTAGAACATTTCTTCGACTAGAAATTGTTAGTTTTTTGCCACTGTCAAAACCTAAGAAAACCGTCCTCTCTTCAGGTCGTCTGTTCTATACTAATTGACGTATTTTTCATCGCAAAATCAGTAGATAATATGCTCAGATATAACTACTGGAAAGACAAACTTCAAGGAATGTAATTAAATGACAGACCTGAAGTGGGGTTCCCGTGAGAAGAATACGATGGTTACTTGAATACTGTGTCAACGAAGAGAACAGCTTTGAATCCTTATTTTTCAGTCGATGGCCTTCATCAACAATCTGACCAAGAAAATTGATACATATGAAAGAGAAAGAGAGAGAGAGAGAGAGAGAGAGAGAGAGAGAGAGAGAGAGAGAGAGAGAGAGAGAGAGAAGAGAAAATGATGTCTCACTAGGAAACAAGAGTTACCATGCATTCCCACTTGATCGGTTTCAGAACAGCTGTGTCTAGGTTGATCATCTCATACGATGTCAAGAGGACATCAAACTTGATTCTTTTTTGCTTGCTTTCACTACTGACTTGTCCAGATTTCTTCTTCTTGACCTTTTCCTGACCTTTAGGTAAGTAAAACTCGTGTTCTCTAATAACGGCTCGAGCTTGCGAAGTGCCAAAATACATAACCTACCCGTCAAATGTCCACAAAGACCATTTCGTTAACAAACAAAAACATACTGCAAAGGCACAAATGGTGCGTGTACGGACTCAGTATACATACCACATTAATTTGCGGGGCCCATGTGGCAAACTCTCTCTCCCAGTTCCGCAGAGTCGAGAGAGGAGCAATTACCAAATGTGGAACGAGGCTCTCCTCAAAAAGTGAAGCTATAAGGGCAATGCTTTGAATTGTTTTGCCTATAACAGCGTAAAACACAACATCAGAGGCACGAAAACAAAAGCCTCTCGCAATAGATATCTAAGTGACCATCTAGGTAGGGTAATTGAAGGAATTACCTAGCCCCATTTCATCAGCCAGGATAACATGAGTCTGCTTTGACCACGAGAACCGCAAAAAATTCAATCCCTCAAGCTGATACGGATGCAACAAGCCTTAAATAGAATAAATAAAATTAATCTTAGCATCTTTTATCAACAAAGATGAGAAACATTGTACATTCAATCTCACTATTTGAGGTGATCCAACTACCTTTGAGGAATTCAGGAGTATGATCGAACTGTTGAAAGTCTCTGGGATTTCTTCTATGGTCGACATCTTTACCTCTGCGAGTCCTAGAATTTATATCCTTGAATCTTTGAATTTCATTCTGGAAGGTTGAGATGTCTGATTCTGATTCCCAATAACATTCATCATAAGAAAGTTCTTTATATTTAACAAGATATTGTTCCTCGCCATCTTCTTCTCTGTATCATAAAAGAAAACAAGACAACTTTCATGAATCCTGATTTAGGAAACAACTAAGCGAAAATATCTTTTAAGAAGGAAAAGGAAGGCATGCAGGTCATTTATTATGTTTCATAGGTCACTAATAGCTTAGGCACCCCTTCTTCATTATCTAGAAGAATCTCATTAGACAAAATCGTCTACATCTATTTTGATAAAGCAGACACTTATCAAAGATACACTTTTATTGGAGGATGGAACTATGATGATAAGAAGTAGAAAGAAAATATTTCCATTACTATACCTGTGGGCAATGATCCGATCAACGGTGGTCCACTCAGGGCGAATGGCAACAAAATCATCGTCGTTATTATTGGCTGATTCCAATTTTAGACGGTGAAAGTTGTTCACTCTGGTTTTTAAACGATGATTGGACTTATAAGCCTTATGGAACTCTTTCTCGGACACCCTGTGATTAGTAAAAAGAGAGAAGGAAAAAAAATAAATCACTTGTACAAAAACACCATCAGAAACATTGATAAACAAAAAACACGCAGTAACTACCAAGTGCAGTGAAGGTATGATAATCCCTTCCACTTCACGAGATACTGTTTCTCGGAAACTTGCTTTGTTGCAGCATCTGAGGAACCTTGTTCATTAGATATCGCAGGACGCATTTCACAGTCCAATATCTTATCCATCTCGTTAAGAGGACTAACCTGCAAATGTAAAAACAAATTCTCAATGACTTCCATGTAATGAAATGTATGGCATGACATCCTTACCAGAACTATCAACACGGTAATTTCAAAATCTTACGCATTCAGGGCATCTCCAGTTTTCCACGGACGCGTCTTTAAGAGGCGGCACTAAGCATTTAGGGTGGTAAGCGTACGTGCAAGTATTACAGCTTACAAGATTCCCGTCTTCCCCACAAGCCTGACAAGCATTTTCTTTCTGTAGTATTCAACAAAGCAACAACAAAATGTATAAGCCAGAAAGCTCTAACAACAGCTAAACAAAACTAAGACGATGACGAAAAGAGACAACCAGACCGTGTCTGTTCTGACAATAGCTTCAACATGCTCAAGTGTCTGATCTTTCTTAGGAAGAAACTCATCATCATCAGACTCATCAAGGTTATAAACTGGTTTCCTGTCTGATCGTATACGAAGCCTCTCCACTAAGCTACTCATTGTTTTCTCCTGTTTCACATCAATAAAGAAGATATTAAAAGATATACATAACAATAAACTAAGTTCTCTGCAATCACAGTTAACTTTTCAATCAAATATTTGCATAATCTCTTTACTTAATTTCAATCTACTGTGCCATAGACAAAACCCACAAGACCCAAAACCCATAAAGTTTCATACTTCAAAAACACTTAAAACATAGAAAAAAACCACAAGACAAACACCAAAGAAGCTTAAGAGAAATAAAAAACAAGTAAAAAAATCCCAAACAAAACCCTAAACCAAAAAATACCCAGAAAAAAAATTAATTAAATTCAACTAACGTAAAGTATACATTCTTACAATTCATGAGAAAATCGAAGAATTTGAAACCCAAAACCCCTAAATTTTAGTATTTCAACTTGTAATTTTTCAAAAAAATTGAACGAAACGACGAAGAAACAGTGAAATAGTTCATAAGGAGAAATATGAGAAGAGATAAAGCAATTTACTATTAACTACGAAAGTGGAGAAGAAGAAGAAGAAGAGTGAGAGAGAGAGAGAGAGAAGGAGAAAGAGACGAACCTTGGATCTGTGTCAAGGAGAAGAAGTGATCTCCGAAACGAGAAAATATCAGACAACGGAGGTTTTCTTACAGATTTAAAATCAAGTTAATGCCTTTTTTTTTATTTTAAGGCTATATTGGGTTCAGCCCATTTAGGGTTAAATATTTCACTTTCTTAAAGGCAACATATATATATATATATATATAAATTCCTTACAATACCATCAAAATAAGTTTTTGTTTTGAAAATACCCTTACAAAATTTTTATAACAAAAATACAATAAAAATAGTAGTTTACAAAATACCACAAATATAAAAAATGAGTTTTAACACTTTTAGATTTTAAATTTTTGCATTTGGGTTCGTTATATAGTGTTTAGGGTATAATTTTGAAAGGTAGGGTATAGTTTTTTGAATGTTTTATGAAAATTTAAGATTCGTGGTATTTATGAGAAAAAACTTTTCATATATAATAAATAGCAAGGAGTTTTGCCTACGTGTCAAGTGGAGAGAATTTGTAGGAAATTAATGATTTTATTTATTTTTTATCAATATAATAATTTTTTAAAATTATGATTATCTCCTTTATTTTTTTTAATAGTTTATATCTTCAAATATTATTTATTAATATAATAATTCAAAATTTCAATTATGTTTCCTAAATTTATTAATTTAATATTTCAAAATTTCAATTATATATTCTAAAGTTAAAGAATTTATATATTTTTTTATTAATTTATTATTTTGTTATTCGTTTATGATTATCCAGTTATTTTTAATGTTTTATATCATCATATATTATTGTGAATTTGATATTTCAAAATTTTAATTATATTTCCTAAAATTAAGGAACTTTTTGATTTTTTTAATTTAATATTTTTTTTTATGATTATCCCTTTTATTTTTAATGGTTTCTATCATCATATATTATTGTTAATTTGATATTTCGAAGTTTTAATTATATTTCCTAAAATTAAGGAAATTTTTGATTTTTTTTTAATTTAATATTTTTGTTTATGATTATCCCTGTATTTTTGAGTTAATTAACGTATTATATACATTTTAAAACATAATTTGTCAATATACTGTTTTTGATGTAATAATTAAATTTTGGGTAATTTAATTTGATTTTCGTACTTAAAATAACAAATTTAACCTTATTCACACAAAAATTATTCACAAAAATCATTCATGAAAAATCATTCACATAGATCATTCATTGAGATCATTAACAACTCACCATTGACATAAATCATTCATTCACATATATTATTTATCATTCACATTATATCAATTATCATTCAAAACTATTATTCACTCGAAATCATTCACATGTGAATATTTACGGACAACCATTCACGAGATTTGACAATTTTAAAGCTAATGGTAAAATTGTAATTTAAAAAGTCAATATCACATTATAGAAAATTAAAAAAAAAATAACTCAATTAGTAAATTTATGTCTTGAATTATACTTATTTTCTCAATTTTCTTTTTATGTTTCAATGGTTTATATCATTATATATTATTTATTAATTTAATATTTCAAAATATCAATAATATTTTCCTAAAGTTATATATGATGTCAATATTTTGGGAATTTTAATTTATATAATAATTTAATATAATTTATTATTATTATAAATGGTACTACATGCAACCTCATCTAATTTTGTTTACATTCGTTCTGATTCAAGTTGATCTTTAGTTTTCTAATATTTATGTAAATATTATAAACTTAACTTCGTTTAAAATGTTAGATAAATATTGATTTATTGTTATAAATATGTTAATATAAAAAAATTTATACCACATCATACAATTTTATATATTTCGTAATCCAAAGCTTTTATAATTATTAACATCTTCATTAATGAGTTTTTCTTTAATTATTATAAAACTATTTTTGTTGAATACGATTTATTTTTATTAACCAAATTAGTTTGTGAACATATACAGTTTTCACTTCTCTTTAAGTATCAAACTTATTATTTTGTAGAAGAAAATATGTAACAAACATATGCTTTGGTAGCATACAAACTTACATTTGTAAAAAATTTTCAATTTAATGGATTAATTTTATATAAAATATCATGTCATTATTATAATTGTTTCTCAAAAGCGAAAAACTATAAAAATAAAACAATTTTTTGTATTTTAAATCATATAAGTCTACCATAAAACACAACCACATTTTTGAAGTTTGTTATTTTTCATGTTTTCATTTTTATGGATAATTTATAACATTTTATTTTGGGTTTACCTCATCGTAATCTTAACATATAGTTTGAATTATCATTAATGTACCATTTGAATTCATTTAAAAATGTCAATATTAATTATTTTTCATGTAATTTTCTTGAAATTTATTTATGTCCGCGCCATGCGCGCGGGTCAAACCACCTAGTTAATAATATTTGGAAAACTTTCGAAAATTTGTGTTAATTGTGTTAAAAAAACTTTTTTTAGTGGTATTCATCAGAATTGCCCAAAACTTTGATGAATAAACCACAAATCTTAATTTTCAAAATTACACCTAAAACCTTCAAAAAACTATACACTATCGTTCAAAATTATACTCCAAACACTATATAATTTTGTATTTAATTATATATATTTATTTATTTGTCTTTCAGAGATGAACTAAAAGTAAAACCATTCCTTTAATTAAGGCTAGCCTTAACTAGAAACTAGACGCGGACCCGCACAAACGTGCGGTTTTTAATTTGTTGTAATTTAAATATAATAAAATATGTTTTACTTATATATTTTAATTTTTGGTAAAAAATGTATTCAAAAAATTTCTACATCGAATTTGATTATATGTTTGTGGTCTTATATTTCACATAATACAAGAATATATTTGGAACTAAATTAACGTATAGGAACAAAACTAAAATATTTGAACCGAAACCGATTCATATAATAGAGAAATTTACTACCCGAAAACCCGGAGCCAAATCTGAATAACCTAAATTTGTAAAAATGAACTGAATTTTCAGGGTTACCCGAATTTTACATTATGGAAATTGTTATTTATTATATTATAAGGGTGGACAAAATATTCGGATCCAAATTAACATATCAAAACAAAATTGAAATATTCGAAACGAAACCAATCCAAAAAAATAAGTAACTCGAACGGATATAAAATTTTTACTACCCGAAAACCCATAACCGAAATCGAATCGAACCTAAATTTTTAAAATTTAACCGAAATACCGGATTTATCCAAAAATTATTTCAAATAGAAATAATTTTAATTATAGATACAAATAATTTATTTAAATATATTCATAATATATAATATTAGTGATTGGTTTTGTGTTGAAAAGAATTGTTTTTATTGATTTCTTGTTATTAATTCAAATTTTAACTAAATTTTAAGAATACAATAATATTAATGATATTTTTTTTGTATGCATGTTTAATATAGAGGAATTCACAAAACTACACCCTTTCATCTCCTCCTTTACAAAACTCTACCTAATTCAATTTTTTCACATATTTACACCTTTTCAAAAAAAATTGATTTACCCTTTAAAAAATTATCAAAATTAAAATATTTTCATTTGGGTTCGCTAATTAGTGTTTAGGATATAGTATTAAGGGGGTAGGATTGTGTGGTAGGGTTTATTTGGATTTAATTTTGAGTGTTTAGGTGTAGTTTTGTGAAGTAATTTTGAAATGGTGTAGTTTTGTGAAATGTAATTCAAATGATGTAGTTTTGTAATTATCCCTTTAATATAAAACTTGTTTTGAAATTGTTATCAAAGTTATGGATAAAATTATCCTTATAGATTTTGTTTGTTAAGCATCCAATGACATAATGTGTAAATAAGTGAGTTTTTTGGAAAAATTCAAAATAATACTTCAAAAATAATATTATAGACTAGGAATTAACCCGTGATTGACAACAAATTTATGTTTTCTATATGATTTTATATATTTAATTTAGAAATTTTGAATATTATTTTATCTTCATTGTTTAAACAAAATATGATCAATTAATATTGTTGAAATGAGATTTTTTTTAATTACTATTTGATATTTTTATTATATACTTTGTATAGAAAAATTTTAATATAATTTGTATGTTGATTAGACCAAATTATTATAATTTATTATTTATTTGGAAAAAACCCGGATTCAAAATACAAACCGAAACCTTATCGAAATACACAAATCGAACTATGCGATTTATCCAAATTTATTTAAAATTATAATTATTTTGATTATATAATTATTTTGACTATATATAAAAATAATTTTGTAAACATATTTTAAATATTTAATATAAGATTTAAATTTTAATATAATTGCAATTTCTTCTTTTTTTAGAATCGAACCGGAAACCGAACCCGTTTACAAACTATTTTGCTTTTTATTGTTTGATATTTTTAACAAAAAAATGTTTCAACTCGTTTTAAAATTCTTAATAATATAATTAAAATTAATAATATAATTAAAATTAATAATATAATTAAAATTCTTTTTAATTTGTGTGTTATTTTTGTTAAAAATAATGTAATGGTTTTTAAAAAATACTCTTTCTAATGGTATTTTGATTTAAGTAAAAATTTAATGGTATTTTTTTATAAAAACTATGTAATAGTGTATTTATGTGAATTGCATATTTCTAATTTTGATTTCCAAATGACTTTTACATAATTTCCTTAATATTTTTGAGTTTATTTTTGGAGAGGATTGTAATATTTTTTTATTTGGTTTTTCGTAATTAAATGTTCAAAATTATTATTTTTTATACTCAATGGCATAATGTGTAATATTGAGTAATTTTTTGGACATGTTCAAATTAGTACTCAAAAAAAAATAATATAGATATTGTGAGTAAAATAATTTTTTAAGGGTTTTCCAAAATTTGTACAAAACCGGTCTCGTTTCCGGTTAAGATTGGTTTGAAAATTCGATTTAGATTGGCTTTATAACTTTATTCAGGTTTATCTTAAAATCGGTTTGGTAATTCACTAGCACACGTCGTGCTGTTCTCAAATTTAACACAAGAACTCCGTGCCGTTTTCCATCTCCCGCTTATCTGTGTTAAAATAGGCGGGAAAATCGATAAAAAAGCCCTAATTAGAGAGCAAAAATGTAAGAAAACTGTGAATCGAGAGAGAGAAGAAGGAAAATCGCGAAGGAGATGAGTCATCATCATCATCAAGCTGTGGATAATCTGATAAATGTATTCGCAAGAGCTTCTCATGATCTTAACGAGATCCACTTCAAGCTCGACAAAGATTTTCAACAGATCTATCCTCAAAATGTAAGAATCTCCATACATTATTATCGTCTTCGATTTTCATATCCTAAAAACGACGTCGTTTTTTTGTTTCGAAGGCGAATCCGATGAAACTGACTCAGAGAATCAAGAAGTTACAGGAAGATGTGACTGTCCTCAAAGACCAATGCCTTGAGTTACTGTCTGCTAAACAGGTTCTTCTTCTTTTTTGTCTATTTCGTTTGTCCGAAAAACGGCTAATTCGAAAAATTAGACAGTGGAAATTAAGCATTAGAGTTATTATGTGTGAAGAAGCTTATGTTTGGTTAACTAATTTGATCTGCTAAGGCTTTTACATAATGTGATTGTTAAGATTTGTATACATTAGGCTTTGAATGGTTGTGTAGTCTTACTCAGGACCGGACTAATCGCACTTAATATCTTTTACGCTAAACATTTGTACGCTTCATTATTGCAGTGGACTAAAAATTATGTCCAGTAGCAATATTTGCTATGCCTTTTCGGTTCATTGCATATTAGCATAGTGTTTCTTTTTGTTCGGATTTGGTATGTACAAAACTAGTATGAAGTTAGTCCCGGGTAATTCAGACAAAAAAGTGGACAAGTCCGAATATACAACCATTCAAAGCCTTAGTTCTACTTGTAAAGAAACTTATGTTTGTTCAACTAATTTGATTCGCTAAGGCTTATACATCATTTGATTGTTAAGATTTGTATATATTATGCTTTGAGTGGCTGTGTGGTCTACTCTAAACCGGACTAATCAGACTAGTATTTGTTACGCTAAAGTGAATTCTATTGATACGCTTAAATATTGCAACCGACTAAATAAATCGGAGGACAAGTAGCAATATTTGGTATGCATTTTCTGTTTATTGCATATTAGCATAGTGTTTTATTTTGGGTTCGAACATGGTACGAAGCTAGTATGAAGTTATTCCGCAGTATTCAGACAAAAAAAATGTGAATTGTTGAAGAAAAGCGGACAAGTCTTGAGTATACAACCATTCAAAGCCTTAGATTTTTTTTGTTTGCATGTTTGTTTGTAAAAGGATTTAATCGACAAGGCGAAGACGACGCTTGTTGGTAACTACAACCTTATTCAAAAAATGAATGCGTCCTTGGGGGAATCGACAAATGGCGATGCGGATGATGCATTGTCTGATTTTAACCAGGTTTTGTATCCTTTATTGAGAAGGCCTTTAAGAGCAAATTTCTATAATCAATCTCTTTCATTGCTTTGTTTTTCTTTTCTCCGACAGATCATTGACGAGTGGACAATGCAAGTTAGATCAAAAACAGGTAAGAAGAACAAAGCCGTGCAACGCCGCCATTGAAAGATTGGTGTTTTCTTTTTGTGTGATTGTAAATAAACTCTCTTGTAGTATTGCGTTACTATCTTAATGGATGTTTTGTTTTTGAGAACAGTGGGAGAGACAGAGGAGGAGGAGGCGGATAAAGAAGACATCAACAAGTTACTTTTCTCAGCTTATTGTTCATAGTAATTTGACCATCTTCATGTTCCATGGTTATTGTTTAGAGTTACACAACTTGTTCATGTGACTGAAACTATTGCTTTAAATTATTATGTATCTAAAGTCACCACATAAGATTACATAGACTAATCTCGTGTGCTTATGAATGATGATTGGTCTTGTTTCTTACTCGAAGAAGAACGGCATCCGAGCGACCATAACATTTAGGGTATAGTATTAAATGGATAGAATTGTGTCGGTATGGTTTATTCTAATTTTACGGTTAGAAATATACCTTTTCTAAATTTTAGTTTGAATCTAATTTTTTTTTGTTTTGTTTACTACCTATTTTGTGTATTTTAAAAAGTGAAATTGAAATAGCTGCAACTATCTACGCTGAAAAATCAAAGGAATTAAAAGACAAATATGACATGTGAATATTAATAATACTATTTTGATCGGCATATGAAAATTATAATAGTTTCCACTAATTTTTTCTTATTTGTTACATTAACTAAGATAGTGATTTAATATGATACTAGAAGAAGACCCGCACGTATAGTTTAACATATTTTTAAATTTATATATTTAAAATTATTTGGTGAAAATATATATAATAACACTACAAGAAAACAGGGTAATTTCCTACCACATTTCCGACCGTAAAAACGTGGTCGGAAATTTCCGACCACTTTCCGACGGAAAACTTTTCCGACCAATTTCCGACCGATATTTGAACGTTTCGTTACCGTTGTGCAACGGATCAATTGTGGTAGGAAATCGGTCGGAAATCGGTAGAAAATTTTTCTTATATATATCACACCCTCACTTCTTCTTTCTCATAATTTCTCTTATCAATCTCCATTTACCACAAAATTCAATAAAAATTATTATAATGAGTTATTTTAGATCGTGGATGGATGGAAATCATAAAGATCCGGCGACGGAATTACTTTCGGAAGAATTTGCGGAGGGGCTTAAACAATTTATGGAGTTTGCCGCAATTCAAGAAAGAACCGTAGCAACAGGTAAAATGTATTGTCCTTGTAAAAATTGCGATAATCGTAGAAATGTTTTGGTAAAAGCAGTATGGAAGCATTTATATAATGTTGGTTTTACGCCGGGGTATAAAATATGGTATTCTCATGGGGAAAATGATTTGATGGTAAATTATCCTAGTAGTAGTAATGTACAATATTATGATAATAATTTAGTTGTCCCTCTAGGTAGAAGAACCTATATCGTAGATAGGACCGTGCAAATGGTAAATGATATTTTTCGCGAAACTATGCCGTCGTTTGTTGGAGATCATCATGAGCCTACATTGGAGGAGCCAAATGTGGAAGCGCATAAATTCTTTGACATGTTGGATGCCGCTAAGAACCCGTTATATGGTGGGTGTAGAGAAGGTCATTCACCTCTTTCACTGCGACAAGAATGATGTCTATCAAAACGGATTACAATCTTTCGAGAAGATTGTGTGGATGCGTGGGCTGGTCGATCAAAGACATTTTGCCCGAAGATAATATGGCACCGGGGACGTATTATGAAATCGAGAAGTTGGTATACGGTCTAGGATTACCGTATCGGATTATCGATGTGTGCGTCGATAATTGTATGTTATATTGGAGAAGAGATGAAAACGGCTCGGCATGCGGTTACGTAAGAAACCACGATATAAAGAAACGGTGGAAGAGTGTCCATACCTTATAAGAGAATGTGGTATTTGCCGTTAACGGATGGGCGAAGAGGTTATATCGGTCGGAGCGCACGGCAAGTTCGATGAGATGGCATGCGGAACATGAGATGTTAAATGGAGAGATAGCACATCCTTCGGATGCTCGAAGCATGGAAACATTTTCAAAATGTGTATCCTAGTTTCGCAAGTGAGAGTCGCAATGTGTATTTGGGATTAAGTCTTGATGGTTTCAACCCTTTTGGGAAATATGGGAGACAATATTCTTTATGGCCGGTGATCGTCACGCCTTACAACTGCCTCCGTCATTGTGCATGGTTAGGGAGTTTTTGTTCCTATCTATTCTTGTTCCCGGGCCGGAGCATCCGAAGAGAGCACTTGACATATTTATGCGCCGTTGATACATGAGTTGAAGATGTTATGGGAGAGTGGAGTTGAAACGTACGACATATCAATGCAACAAAACTTCATGATGCGAGCAGTACTAATGTGGACTATTAGCGATTTTCCGGCATATGGTATGTTATCTGGATGGACCACACATGAACGGTTATATAGTCTCTTATTTCAGAACTTGAATTATATTTATATAAAAATTCAGAACTTGAATTATATTTATATAGTCTCTTATTTCATAGAGTACATTAAATAAAATCTATACATTGTGCGGGGTAACCGATAAATATAGGGTAATCCGAGATTGATCCGCGTATAAGAAATATTTAAAAATTGTTTATTGGATTATTATAATCCAAGTTCTGAATTTTTATTATATATACTTGTAGTTTTTTTTTTTACAAATATTTAAACTACATTATGAATTCATTTGAGCCTTTGTAGTGGACTTAAAATTGTAGTTTGCAAATAAAATCAAAAACATAGGTTATATTAAAAATATGTAGTGGCATTGTATGGTAATTAGAATTTTTTTAAGGCTTTTTTAAAAAAATGCTTTCCATTTAATAGATAAGATACATATTATTTTGATATAAAAGTTTTATTATAATCATAGAGATAAAGTGTATACAATGAAAATTTGGTATCAATATTATTAGTATTGTTAAAATATCATTCAAAATGGTTTTTTTATTTTCTATTTTGTATGTCACGAGTTTAGAAATATTGTATTACAATTTTGCGTATACGCGAGTCATTCTCTAGTCAATATATCTTATTATATAATTTTTGGTTTCAAAACTTAGTAACTCATATGATCGTGACATGTGTCAAATTTACCGTTAAGATTTTGATACGTATAAAAAAATTGAAACCAGTTATGGTTAAACAAATATATTAAGATAAATATGTAAGTTTCAATTTTAAACAAATTCAGAAAGATAAATACGAAAAAAATACAATTTAAAAAATTATATTTAAAATAAATATGAAAATAAGAAAAAAGGAAAACATTAACATGAAATTTATTATATTATTTAATATTTATTTAAGAAACATAATAATTTTAAAGTTATAATAAGATTATAATACAATTACGATCAAAGCAAAAGAAAACTACATTTTCTAATTTAATCTTAAGTATAATATTTAAAATTTTAATTTTATGAAATTAGTTGAATATAACTTTAGTTAGATTATTCAATATTTATCATCAAAAAAATATGTTATATCAACTTTAACATTATCAAAAGTTTAATATAATTTCAATCCTAAAAAGAAAAGGATGTTACATAATTTACAATATATAAACAATCGAAATTGCTTACAAGTTTCACAACACTAACAATAATAGAGTTGCACTTATAAACAATCATAAGTTTTATATAAGATTAAAAGAGGTCTAAATAATTATCCGAAGCGGACAAAATTTTGGTCAAATACCGCTTGAATTTTTTTTTTTTCGGACACACTCATTTTGTTAAATTAGCAAACATGACAAAAGGTTTATAGTACATTCATGAATTCTTATATTTAAAAATTTATAGATTATACAAAATATTTATTTATAACATATATATAGTATTATTTATCATACGTAGGTAATTAACTATATCAAAAATATATTGAAACTATATGCATTGTTAGAAGGGTGATTTTAATCATTGGAATAAAGACAAAAAGTACATACAATAAAAACTTTATAACAATATTTTTAGTATTGTTTAAAATATTATTTCCAATGTTTTTTAATTTTTTTATATTGGTTTTTACGAGTTTAGAAATATTGTATTACAATCTTGCGTATACGCGAGTTTTTATCTAATACTAGATGAAATTATGCGTAATACGCGGACAAATTACATAAAAATATTTTTAAATTATATATTAATAATGTTAGTAAATTTGTGTAGTTATAGTTAGATTTAAACGGAAACTAATATTATACCCGTTATTTTATTAACAAATAAATATAAAGACACACAACAATATATAATGTAGTAAATAGTAAATAAGTGATTTTTACCTTTTTCAAAAAACATTTATTTTAAATTAATAATTAGATAGTGGACCCATGAAAAAAACAAATAAGTTACATTTCTAATTTGTTAAAAAAAATTCTATGTTATTTTCTTTATTTCTGATTATTTTATTTTTCAATATTTTGGATTAATTTATTTTATCTCTAATTAATGTTAATTTTTTTATTTTTGATTATTTTCCTTATTTCTGTTTTTCTCAATATTGTTAAGTTTCCATTTTATAAGATGTTTACGTAACAATTTTAATACAGATGTCACAATCTGAACTAAACATTACAAATGTCATGTTTTGGTGAGTTATAATTATGCTTACGTGTCAAGCTTGCGTATACGCGCTCAGTTTTATATAATAGGATAAAAAAAAATTATTTTTATTTCGGATATTTCGGTTAGGATATAGATAATTTTGCCCACGGCCCGATACCACAAACCTTATATTGCCCACTAGGTGACTTCTCGCGCCTTGCAGGACGAATAAATTTTAAAAATAATATAGTTTGAGGTAGAGATGGATAATGATAATGAGGTTTAAGGTTTATTATAATAATATTTACAATTTGATTTATTTTTTGTTTCGGTTATAAAATTTATACTATTTTTTTATTTACTAAATTAAATTCAGTTTTAAAGTGTAATTTTTTGTCGTGAATAAGTCTACTCGTAACCATGTTAGCTTTCAATATAGACTTGATCGAGGAACTACAACTATTATCTCGAGACTTTCGTATCATGGGCAATATTATAATTTTTTATAATTTAAACAAAATATTTTGCAAAATCTCGAAAATCTTTGTTATTGTATTTTACCAAAATCTCGAAAATCTTTGTTATTAGTATATTTCCAAAATCTCGAAAATCTTTGTTAGAAATACTCCATATAATATTTTTAACACTATATATGATAACTCCTAGATTATATGAGAAATAAGAAGAAATTTATATGGAAATTTTTGAAAATAGAAAAAGTTAAAAATTAAATTATCATAATCTTCATGAAAAATCTAATCTAGGAATTATACGATCTCGTCAAATAAATGTATATCTTCTTATCTATATTATTATTTTTGAAGTAGTAATTTGAACATGTCAAAAAATCATTCAATAATACACATTATTCCATTGAGTATAAAAGAAAATAATTTTGATAAATTAGGTAAAAAAAGGATTCGGATGGTGTATTTTTGTAATTCCCCACAAATTTATATGGTCCGTGAATATGTTTGTACCTAATTCGGCTCTATAAACTAAATATATGACAATAAATTTTGTCAGCAAAACTCCCTTAATTAACGTATAATAATTTGGAAAATCATATCAAATATGATTTTTTTCCTAACAAATATATGGATATTATTTTTAGTAAAAGTTATTACGAAAATTGTTTTTTTGTCTAATTAAAAGTTACATCCTATCTTAAAATATCTTTTTATGTTAAAATTCTTTTTGATAAATATTATTTAGGGAGAATTAAAAAACTACACCTTTTAAAAATTTCTTCACAAAACTATACCTAATCACATAAAATTATATCCAAATTAAGCTCACCCATACAACCCTACCCCTTTAATCACTATACCCTAAACACTAATTAGCGAACCCAAATGAATTTTTTTAATTTTGGTGAAGTTTTAAAGGGTAAATCAACCTTTTAAAATTTTGAAAGGGTGTAATTATGTAAAAAAATTGAATTAGGTAGAGTTTTGTAAAGGAAGGATAATAGTTTTGTGAATTCCTGTATTATTTATAACATGGAAGATATTATACCTTCTTTTAGTTCTTTTTGGTAAACATTATTTGAATATAATTTAAACAAATGGGGAGATATTTTTTACATCAAAGTTTAATCATACTATTTTCTGGATCTTCATAAATTCGAAAGAAATATGTTTGATTGCTTCGTTAAAGGAATATTATCAAACGAAAACGTTTGTGTTAAAGAGTTCGATTTTCTAACAATTTTCTTGTTAAATGACTATTTTTGGATCTTCATAAATTTACTTATATCATGCAAAACTTCTATGTTCGTAATCAAAATAAAAAGAATATTAATAACTTTATTTTATTGATTTATTAGAGAATCTGATTTTTTTATTAAACTTTTATCATTGTGAAAAATTAAATTTTTAAAAACAAATGATTGCATGAATAAAAAGTGGTCATATTTAACATGATATTTCACATAGCGTTTTCAGATAGATCTTATGTTTGGACCTTGAAAGATGTTTAGTGATTTTATATAAAATGATTAATGATTTTTCCATGTTGTATATTCTATTGGTTGTTAATGATTCTTTCTGCCCTGTCACCATTTATTAAACTTTTATCATTGTGAAAAATTAAATTTTCAAAAACAAATGATTGCATGAATAAAAAGTGGTCATATTTAACATGATATTTCACATAGCGTTTTCAGATAGATCTTATGTTTGGACCTTGAAAGATGTTTAGTGATTTTAAATAAAATGATTAATGATTTTTCCATGTTGTTTATTCTATTGGTTGTTAATGATTCCTTCTGCCATGTCACCATTTATTTGCCGAAACTCATTCTGGTGTCGACACGTAGGATTTTTAAGGAAAATCACTTCCCAAATAATGTCTTAGGGATTTTTGTAGGTTAACCGGTCAATAGCTAAACCGGTTAATATCTTTGAAATTGATTCGATCATTTTAACAGACCGGAAAGAATTTTCGGTTTCTCTCTGTCGCTGAGAGACTTTTTCTCCTTATTCAATTTTCGGTAAATTCAAAACACAGATTCTGTGTGTGTTTCCTCCTAAATTTTTCAACAACAATCTAATGGCGATTTGCATGTGTTGCGAGTCACATATTGTAACGACGAGATTGATATCTAATCCATCGATTTCACCGAAGATAACGAATCTAGGTTTTGTAACGATTCGCCGTGGTTTATCATCAGCCGCCACCACCACGATTCGTCGTTTTCCGGCTACTTTGAGAGCGTCTACGGTGGATTCTGGCGATAATTCTTCTAAATTCGCAAAGCGTATAGAACAAGCCTGGGTTATCTCTCAGGTTCGTTATCTTATTCAAAAATAGTCATAGGAATTGATTAGTATCATATGATTTTAGGTTTAATCTGTGTTTTGAATTATCTAAATACATATTATATGCAGTTTTTGTATGTGATTAACAACTTGGATATAAGGTGGAATTATTGATAAATTACACATTTAGAGGTTAATTATTGGACAATTCTAATGAATAACACTCAATAAACTTTCAAAATTATACCCTACCCCTTTCAAAACTATACCCTAAACACTATATAGCGAACCCAAATGAAAAAAAAATTAAATCTAAAAGTGTTAAAACTCATTTTTATGTATTTGTGGTATTTTTGTAAACTACTACTTTTTAATGGTATTTTTGATATAAAAAAATATTTTAATGGTATTTTTGTTATTAACAACTTTGTAATGGTTCAAAACAAAAACTTATTTTAGCGGTATTCTAAGGAATTTCTCTGAATTATTTACTCAAGATTTGGGGTCATGGGTTTTAATAGTTTCTGAAAAAAACAAACTTTTTGCCACCACAAATGCTACATGAGGTCCATTCTCTTTTTGATATGTGATGCCAATACATTAGCTTCTTAGTAAATATATACCTTTTCTATGTTCATGTGGTATTGTTAAAAATCAGATCCTTGCTTGTACAATTTTGGATTCAACATGTTGTGTTGTGTGCCTTATGTTATGTTAAAGGGGTGATACCGATACTTGTGTGTGTGTGTTAGTGTCATTATCGGCCCTATGTTTTGATTCAAAGGATACTCTTTTCGTCTATTTTTGTATTGGCTGCAGCAACCAAGACCCGTAGGATGTTCATCGTGTGATTCAAAGGGTCATGTTGAATGCAAATGGTGTGCGGGTACAGGATTCTTCATCCTAGGCGATAACATGCTTTGCCAAGTACCTTCAAGGAACACTTCTTGCGTGATCTGCACCGGAAAGGTTTGTAATTCCAACAAGTAAACTATATTGTTTTAACACTACATAGATGCAACAATGTTGTGTCACTACTGTTTATATATATATATGAGGAATTCACAAAACTACATCTTTTCTTCCCTTACTTTACAAAACTTTACCTAATTCAATTTTTTCACATATTTATACCTTTTCAAAATTTTAAAAGCTTGATTTACCTTCCAAAAATTACCAAAATTAAAATCTTTTAATTTGGGTTCGTTAATTAGTGTTTATGGTATAGTATTAAGGGGGTAGGATTGTGTGGGTAGGGTTTATTTGGATTTAATTTTGAGTGTTTAGGTGTAGTTTTGTGAAATAATTTTGAAATGGCGTAGTTTTGTGAAATGTAATTCAAATGGTGTAGTTTTGTAATTCTCCCTATATATATCGAGATTTGATTTGTTTGATGGTTTTAGGGTTCGGCATGCTGTAGCGATTGCCAGGGAACTGGGTTCCGGGCCAAGTGGTTGGAGAAGCCTCCGGTGCCATTGTAGAAGTTAAGTGTTTCCGTGTCTCTGATTACTTTTACGGAGCAAAAAATGTTTATATTGATTCAAAGGGGAATAATGTGAACTACATATATGATCATATATGCATAACATATTGTACATGTGTTCACTATTATTATTCATTTCCCTATCATGAGTTCATGACTTAGTTTCGCTCTTAAGGCTAATTCATCGATACTCGGTCTTAAAAACTGATGGGTTTGTGTTTCTGAATATGTTTTACGGTATGGACCGGGTTATTGTTGGTCCTTTTTAGACTTGTCCATTGTAAGTTTGTTCAAAGCCTTAATCTGAAGATTGTGTGAGAGAACCAGAAACTGGCACAACTTTGTCGAAAAACTTGGCACTACTCTGTTATGTTGTAACAGAAGGTAAGAGTGTGTGCGAGACAGAGAGAGAAAGAGAGAGAGTTCTTGTAATAGTGAGATCTTGATTCTTACATACCAAAAGTTTCTTAATTCGTGGAACGTTTGTGTTACTTACAAGTATCTTAATTTTAAGATACTTTATCTTTTAGCATATAAACTTATCATTCAATTAGATAATTACTTCATTCTTAGAAAAGAGAAATTCTTTATAATACCACCAAAATAAGTTTTTGTTATGAAAATACCATTAATAAGTTTTCTATAACAAAAATACCATTAAAATGTTTTTTATATCAAAAATACCATCAGAAAGTAGAAGTTTACAAAAATACCACAAATACAAAAAAAAGTTTAAATTTTTCATTTGGATTCGCTATATAGTGTTTAGGGTATAGTTTTGAAGGAGATAGGTTATAGTTTTGAAGGTTTTGGGTGTAATTTTAAAATTTTAAGATTTGTGGTATTTTTGAAAAAAAAACTTTTTAATGGTATTTGTAAAACTTTCGAAAATATGTGCTAATTGTGTTAAAAAACTTTTTTAGTGTTATTCATAAAAATTTCCCTTTTAAAAATTCGCCGCAAAAGAAACAAAAATAAGCTGAAATAAAACTAGCAAAATGCTAGCCTATAAATGTTTTTTTATTCATTTTACTTTTTAGTCACACCAAAGAAAAGCAATAAGAAACATTTGTGAATCAAAGACACCAATTTCCATAGGAAAATTAGAAAAAACTATAAGACATGTTCATATCATAAATAGGAGTAGTAACTTTATTATCCAAGAAACCAAACACATCCTCTTTTACCTCACTATTTGGCATTGTATTCATTTGTGACATAACTGTCTTCTTCAAATCCTCTAATGCTAATTTCATTTCTTGTAATTGAACCATATTCATCTCTTCCACCGGCTTTTCCCACCAATTGATCATAGTCCGCCTCGCGCTTGCTTTTCTCATTTCTTCAAAAGCTTGACCTCTCTTCTTTTCTTCCTCTACTTCGGCTAAAATATGCGTCAACCGCATGTTAAGATCGCAACCCGTTGCAGGGTTTCCCTGCGGCTGTTGCGTTTGACCTAAGGACATATTGTTTCGGGATATGTAACGGTCTAGTACGGATTTTACGCTTGGATGTCCGAAAGAAAAGGGTTTTCTAGCGGGAGAAAACACGATGATCGCAACTTCTGCACCACATAGAGTGCAAAGTTCACTAGCTTTCTTGAAAAGTCCGGCTTTGCGTTTAGAAA
Organism: Cochlearia excelsa; assembly: GCA_963556525.1. Taxonomy (NCBI): domain Eukaryota; kingdom Viridiplantae; phylum Streptophyta; class Magnoliopsida; order Brassicales; family Brassicaceae; genus Cochlearia; species Cochlearia excelsa. The sequence goes on along the minus strand of OY748332.1, from coordinate 7,205,287 downwards.
ATGTGACTTGACGGTGGCTCTCTTTCTTTATCTTAACCATCGGAATCTTTTGTCGTCCGATGGTTTCTTTTTTCTTTGACATCATAGTTTATTATTATGAATGGTGTTTAGTTGTTTTTATTTTTGTTGGATAATTTTTGGTGGAGAGATTGTTTGTTTATATACATGTTTGTGTGTGGGGTGACATTATTATGAGATCAACTTGCATAATTGGTAATTTACTTTTGTTTTTTGTAACATAAGCTTTATATTGTATTTAGTTTTGTGGATAGATAATAAAATTCCAAGATTTTTGTAAGTTATAAAATCTTAGTTTGGTAACACAATGATATTTTTATACGTCTTTGTATTATTATCTCACTTGTAAATGCATGATATTCCTAATCTCTTATTCTTTTTTTTTTGTTAATCTCTTATTCTTTAGTTTACAAAAGTTTAGTACAAATCAAAACGTATAGACATGATAATATATATATAGGTTTCTAAATAAAGTATTATTAAATTTGTGACAACAGTAAACAGTATGTTGTCTTTTGCATTAGAGAGATTAAACAATCTTAAAACTAACCTATAGTTATATTATCAATACAAAAATTAAAGCTCATGGGATTAGGAAACAAAATTAATTATATTTTGCATTTGGAGGGGCGTTGGGTTGTTTCAGTATTGGGTCTAATAGAGTCCATATCAAATTAAGATGTTAGAAAACAAAAATATATGGAGTTTTAGTGATCAAATACAGGAACCAATATCCAAACTTGAATTATGCACAACCAAATCAAAAGTAACCAAAGAATCATATGAAATGTTACTTTTTCTATGCATTTTGTATTTTGTGATTTGGTTAGGTGATATTAATGTCGAAGTTAAGTGAATATCTTATTCTTCAAACGTCATTTTTGAATTAGATGTAGTTTTGTGAAAAACACGTGAAATGGTGTAATTTTGTGAATTCATTTTTTTCTTAGATTTTCCTTAGAGTACTATTTTTTTTTTTTATTACATCAGTATGGAAAATAAGTTAAATTGCTTCATCGCTGATCCAACTAGGAAGTGACTCGCTCACATGCACTGATACAAGCGAATACACTCTTCCCGATCGCGCCAGCTTGTCTGCTCTTGAGTTTTTGTCTCTTGGGGTGAATTTGATTCTGAAGTCGTTGAAGTATTCTAGTTTCGTCTCAAACTCTTCGATCATTGTCTTAAACGCATGCCACTCTGTGGGATTCTGCAAGATTGCCACCAATGTCGTACTGTCTGATTCGAATGTCTGACAGGAGATGTTCCGTTCTTGAATAACTTCCATAGCCCACAGGAGAGCTTCAAAATCTGCATGTAATGGAGATAAGCTCCTTCTTTTACGCCTTGTTCCCATAAGGTGGCAAGAGCCATCCCCATTTAAACAAATTCATCCTAGTCCTTCAAACACATCTGTGTTTTTCCATGATCCATCTAACTGACAAACTAATCCTGAACCGACATTCTGCGATTCTTCTAACACCGAAAAACTTATCCTTTCATTTATTTCCTCCTCGACACTTTGTGCTTCCGCCCAAGCTCGGGACTCTTTTAATGTCTGGTCAATTATATCGGGTGGATCTATTTCCACATCCTCAAAAATCTTTCTATTTCTCGATTTCCAGATATACCATAATATCCAAGGGTAGCATGATACATCTTGACCCCCATCTACTTGCACTCTTGAAATCAGATAATCCATATTTGAATAAATACCTCCTTGTGGAAATTCCTGACTAATTGAGACGGGTGAAACACCCCATGTGTAAAGTGAATGGGTACATTCAAAAAACACATGATTTATCGTCTCAATATCTTCCTCGCAACGTGGACAAACCGGATCGCATTGTATACCTCTGGAGATTAGCTTTTCCCTCACTGCCATACCTCCCGAAATAATTTGCCACATAAAGTGTTTTAATTTCTGTGGACATTGTGTATCCCACACTTTTGTTAGTAACGCATTAAAATTAGGTCCCCACTGATCCGGTGTAATATTCTCTTTTTTGATTTTTTGTAACAAATTGAAACCTGATTTCACCGAGTATTTTCCTGATTGTGTGTAATGCCAGGTCCATCCATCCGACTCTAATCGTTTACTGATCGATAATCCCTGAATCAACACCTTGTCATTTCTAGTAACTAAATTTGCTAGAACATCATTGACCCATTTTGACGTATTTGGATTAATTAAATCTTTAACTTTCAACTCTGGAAATAGCAAGCTGCCTCTTCCCCGGGCCGGTCTTGGATCCGTATCCGGAACCCATATATCTTCCCAAACCGACATTTTACTTAATTTCCCTGGTATTCTTCTCATTCCTTTCAACAATAGATCCTTGGAGGAGTAAATACTCCTCCATCCAAAAGATGGAGAACGCGGAGTCTTAGCCATAAAAGGGTGTACCCTCGAAAAATATCTTCCCTTAAACACTCTCGCCACCAGTGAATCTGGAAACTGTGAGAGACGCCATAATTGTTTTGCTAATAAAGCCTTATTAAAATCTTGTAACGATCGAAAGCCCATACCACCTTCGTGTTTGGACTCACACATTTTCTCCCATGCCACCCAATGGATACCGCAGTTTCTTCCATTGGAACTCCACCAGAATTTAGATATCGCACTGGTTAACTTTTTCGTTAACGTCTGGGGTAATTCGAAGCATGACATAACATACAGAGGTAGGGCTAAGGCCACTAACTTAATCAGTGTTTCCTTCCCTCCTCTAGAAAGCAGCTTGGCTGTCCAGCCGTTTATCCTTTCGTTCAACCGATCCTGAACATAACTGAAAATCTTAGTTTTTGCTCCACCTAAACTCTCCGGAATTCCCAAGTAGGCCTCCATTCCACCAATTCTTTGAATGCCTAGAATATTTTTCATATTCGTTCTAGTCCTGTCATCCACATTGTGGCCAAACATCACCGAGGATTTTGAAAAATTTATCTCTTGTCCCGATGCTCTTCCATAAATCTCTAATATCTGTAATATCTTTCGGCACTCTCTTTCCTCCGCTTTACGAAAAAGAGACTATCGTCGCCGAATAGTAAGTGGGACACCGCCGGCTATACTTTGCCACCTTAATACCCGATATGTGTGAGTCCCGCTCTGCTTTCTTGATTAAAGATATTAGCACCTCTGTACACAAGATAAACAGATAAGGAGACATTGGGTCCCCTTGTCTCAGACCACGTTCCGGTATAATCATCCCTCTTGGTTGACCGTTAATCAAAACTTGATATGAGACTGAACTCACACACCACATAATCCATTGAACCTGTGTAATACCGAAACCCGCTTAAGTAATACCGCTTCCAAAAAGCTCATTCCACTCGTCATAGGCCTTGCTCATATCTGTTTTTATTGCCATACGATCAAACCTACATTTCTTATTGGTGCGCATCCCATGGATCATCTCCTCGCGCTAATAAGATATTATCCGTTATTAGTCTTCCGGATACAAAAGCCGATTGGGTCTCCGACACCATTTTGGGCAAAACCTTCTTAGTCTCGGACATAACACTTTTGAAATAACCTTATAAGACACATTACAAAGATCGATTGGTCTAAGATATATCATCCTTTAGGTTTAACAACTTTCGGCACTGCACAAATATTTGTCTCGTTAAGTCTCCGTCAAACGAACCAGAGCTCATAAATTCCTTCACCAACATAACAAGATCATGTTTAATAATATGCCAAAATCGTTGGTAAAATAGAGCCGTCATTCCATCCGGCCCTTGAGCTTTCTCCGAGTGCATCGAATATAAGGCCTTCCTCACTTCTCCTTCGGAGATATCCTTTGTTAGTAATACATTGACGTGAAATGTAATTAAAGTTGTGTAGTTTCGTAATTCTCCCGTATTGCGTTTTTGTTATTTTGGTAATTAAATTGGTTTATTGCGTTTTCGTGAAATGTAATTAAAGTTGTGTAGTTTCGTAATTCTCCCGTATTAATTTAACTCCACTTTTTTGATCAAGTTTTGACGAAATTAAATAAAAAGATAGGGGGAAGTGGCCTTGGTCTAGTGGCAGTCATAAGTCCACAGGAGGCAGGTAGCACCACCCCACCCGGGATCGTTTCCCCGCGCCTACGATAGTGTAGGTTTGGCTAATGGGCCGACCATTTGTGACCCAAATGTTGACAAAAAAAAAAAAAAAAAAAAGATAGCAAAACCAAACCAAACCAAATTAACAGAAACATAAATTATTTTAATTTAAGGATTAATTTTTTATAATTCCCGGTTCATATCCGAGCCGGTTCCCTTCTCTTCTCTTCTTCGTCTTCCTCCTCTCGCGAGAGATTCTCTCTCTCTCTCTCTCTCTCAATGGCGAGCGAAGAAGACAAAGCCCTCGAAAATCTTCTCGAAATTCAGCTCAAAGACCAAAGAGAATCTCTTTCCGCCATTAATGAAGCCATAGCTTCTGACCCATCTAATCCCGATCTCCTCTCGGTATATTAATTTCTCTTCTCCGATTCAGATCTCAATCCCTATCTACGATTCATACCATTCAAAAAAACTGTTCTTACCAAAATTTATTTGATTGTTTTTGACTTATCAATTATTGATTATTGAATCACTGTACTAATAACCTCGTTTGATTTGGTGATGATGAATCTGAGTCATTATGTAAAGAGTATAGAGATAGTAGTGAAAAGGCATGATTTTGTTTGTTATTAGGGCAATTTTCATGTTTTTTTTACAAAATTAACACACATTTTCAAAAGTTTTACAAATACCATCAAAATGTTTTTTCTTATGAATACCACAAATCTTAAATTTTCGAAACTACACCCTAAACCTTCAAAAGTATACCCTACCCTTTCAAAACTATACGCTAAACACTATATTGCGAACCCAAATGAAAAGAATTTAAAATTTAAAAGTGTTCAACTTCGTTTTTTTGCGTTTGTGGTATTTTCGTAAACTCTTACTTTTTGATGGTATATTTGATATTAAAAACATTTGAATGGTGTTTTTGTTATAAAAAAACTTTGTAATGGTATTATTTTAAACTTTAAGGAATTTCTCTTGTTTTATTATCTTCTTCTGCTTAATGTTGTGATTGTTTGTGTATGTGATAAGGTCCATGAAGAACTTGTTGGAGCAATCAAAGAAGCAGAAGAAGGGCTTTTGCATTTAAAACGAGCTCGTTTATTGCTAGAAGCTGATATAGTTCTACATGGTTTAAGCCATGGTGTTGGTGTTAAAGCTAATGAATTGGAGCCAGCAAAAGTTGAATATGAAAAGGATATCGATGGATCGAAATGTAGGTTTCGACATACTGATGGGCGGTGGTATAATGGTCGGATTATCGGTTTTGAAGGCTCTGATTCTGCTAAAATCACTTTCCTTACACCCACATCTGAGAGTATGATGGTGAGACACTACTAACTCAGTTTTTCTTACTAGGGTTTAACACGGTTCTTTTGTTTGCCACATGATTTATTGGTCTTTATCTTACAAGATTTCGAGAGAGGGATATGTTTGTTTTGGCTACAATACCGACTTAACCTGGTTTCGAAAAGACCTACATTTTTCTAACAGCCTTAGTTTTTTTTTGTCTATGTAGCTAGTAGATTAAGTGTATACTAACTAAACGCCTAAGTAACGGTTGTGAAAGGCTTATCTTTTTGTCATTCACTACTCAGTTTCTTTACCAGACTATTGCTTCGTTTGCCGGGTATTTTACTCGGTTCTTTTGTTTTACACATGATTTATTGGTCTTTTTATGAAAGATTTTGATAGAGAAATATGTTTGTTTGGGCTACAATACCAACTTAACCCGGTATCGAAAAGTCTACATTTTTCTAAGAGAATCGTTTTTTTCTTGTCTATGTATGTATACTAACTAAGAACCTAAGTAACGGTTGTGAAAGGCTTAATCTCTGATATAGTTTATGCTTGCATTGTTTTCGATTGATGTTTTGAGTCTTATATAATAATGCTGCATCTCACTGGTGCAGATGTGCAAGTTTTTCATGCTACAGAGGTGTCGCTTTGGCAGTTCATGTCGTTTATCACATGGTATGTTTCAAGCATAATATTAGATTATCATTATATTTCACCATTATCTTGAAAAAATGTGGCTGTTAACTAAAAGACTTCAATGCAGGACTAGATGTGCCGTTATCTTCTCTGAAGAGCTATGTCCAGACTGAGTGGAAGGAATCGATGGTAGGATCTAAGATTTGGGCAGTTTCTGGCAGTAAATACGACTTGTGGAGGGTCGCTGAACTTGAATCATGGGACGATGAGACACAAGTAGGTGGAGTTGTTTTCAAATATGATGGAAGCTCTGCAAAGCTAGGATCTGATGCTATGGCATTATCAGAATACGCTCAGATGAGCGATGATGATGATGGGGAGGAAGAAGATGACGAGACAACTTCAGTTTCCGAAGAATCTGTTTCAAGTGATGATGATGATGAAGAGTCTGTTTCAGAAGGCGTAGGCTTTTTAGAAAGCACGAATCAACGGAGAGGCGTACAAACCGACACAGCCATATTTGCTAAGTGGGAGAATCACACAAGAGGGATAGCTTCTAAGATGATGGCAAGTATGGGTTACCGTGAAGGGATGGGACTTGGTGTCTCTGGCCAAGGGATATTAAACCCTATCTTAGTTAAAGTGCTACCACCAAAGCGGTCACTTGATCACGCTCTTGAGCATATGAAGAACGGAGGAGAAGAAGAGAAGAGAGAGAAACCAAAGACGAAAAGGAGGTGCAGAGGCGGGAAAAGGAAACGGGAGAAGAAGTTTGCAGAAGCAGCTAGATTAGCTAAACAAGAAGAGGAATCGAAGCCGGATTTGTTTAGCCTAATCAACGACCAAATCTTTTCTACAAAGAATGAGAAAGCTAACGAGAGAGAGTCTGCGAAAAAAAGACAGAACAAAGGTCCCGTAGACAGGAAAGCTCTGGTTGCGTACGAAGACGAAGTCAAGGACTTGAAGTCACAAGCCATGAGACTAGAAGAGATGGTGAAAAGAAACAAGAAAGACAAAATCGTTTCCGAGGCAGCGAAAAAAAGATTGAACGAAGTCAGAAAGGCGTTGGCTTTTACATTATCAGCTCAAGCATCTGCTTCCAATGATGTAGAAAGCAAAGAGAAGGAGAAGAAATGGCTCAAGTTTTAGAACTTGTAACCTTAGTTAAGTTTGACAATAGTTGTGTTTACAAGGAAGAAGATGAGACATGCCAATATGCATTTTCTTAGTCTTCTTTGTGTTATTTGTGCTCATTTTTGTATCTGTTGAGCAAACACAAAGCTTATGAGCTTAACTATACAGCCTTCCGCTGTCTACTAACCACAAGAATGACCAGTGCTGTCAAGACCATAGCCGCGACAGTGGCCACTAGGGCCTGTTCTGGTATGGGAGGGACCATTGGTAAGAGACACGCCTTGTGACCAACTTTTGTTCATACGTTTTCGATAACTCCTTATGCTGTCCAAGTCCCAGCAAAGGCCCGGTTGGTTTGCTTCGCGGCCTCAATGACCAGCGGCTGAGCATCTTTTATTTCTTGCAATGAATGAACCCAGGGGAATATTACTGGCTTTGCCATTTCCTTCAAATCCCGTAAACATTATTTGCGAAGTTAGGTTTATGAATTTGCTTACTTGTCGTTACCACAATCGTTTTCATCTTATTAAATGTGATATGGCCTTAGAAAAATATGAGATGGTTTTGCTAAAATGTGACAAAGTTGTTTTCTATGTAATATTTTTTGTAAAATTTGATATGATATTTATTATGATTTGGTAAATATATACTACATGTATTAAAAATAGAGGAATTCATTAAGCTACGTTCTTTCAATGATTCATTTACAAAATTCTATCTAATTCAATTTTTCACATATTTACATCATTTCAAAATTTTAAAAGTTTGATTTACCCTTTAAAAATTATCAAAATTATAATCTTTTCATTTGGGTTCGCTAATTAATGTTTAAAGTATAATATTAAGGGGTAGAATTGTGTGGGTAGGGTTTATTTGGATTTTATTTTGAGTGTTTAGATGTAGTTTTGTGAAGTAATTTTGAAATGGTGTAGTTTTGTGAAATAATTTTGAAATGATGTAGTTTTGTGAAATGTAATTCAAATGGTGTAGTTTTGTAATTCTCCCTTAAAAATATGATGTGTTGGTTACTATAGACAAAATAACAATATCTAATTTTCTTATATGCACACTAGGTAAGTACCCCGCGCCTTGCGCGGGAGAGGATATTCATAAATAATATTAAATTATAGTATTGAAGACCATGAATTGATCAATTTATGTTTGAACATTTAACCCGAGATCCGAAAGCCGAAACCGAATACACATGAAAAATCCGGTTTGGTCCGGTTTCGGTTCTCATATTAATTATCCTATCGGGTTTTAATATTTTCTAACTCGGATTTCCGTTCTAACTCGAACCGACCTGAGACCCGAATTATACTTGCATAGACCTGAATATACACATGTATATAGTTTTGATAAGGTAAATTGGATTTTAGTAGGCTATTTCAATTTTTTGTGGGTTAAATGAATAAGTCGAACTAAAACCCGAACCGAACCCGTATTACCCGAAGTAAGATCGGAAGTTCTTACCAAAATTATGTAAAACCTAAAAATTCGAACCAAAAATCAAAAATCCCGAACCGAATAATATTTGGTTCCAAGTTAGGTTTTGTTAAATATATGCAACTCGACCTGAATCCGAATAGATTCGAACGAAACAGAACTGTATTTGTAAATAATTCGAACGGATCCTATATCATTTAACTCGAAAAACCCGAACTCGAATGAACCTGACCTGAAAACCGAATGCCCAAACTCCAATCCACTAATCAAAGTTCCGAATACATGTTGGCAATTTATGAGACATGCATCTATGAAAGACCATTATCGAAAGCCGAAATAACTAATCAAACTTTGCAAGTTTATTCAAAGAAAAAGACATGCATTATGCATACTCCGGTAAATGAAGGCGCAACCCATTTACCGAAATTCGCAGGCCCATTTGACGAAGCCCCGCTTTAATGATTTTGTATGTGATAAAGTCTTATTTATATTAGAAGATTTCTTATTTTGTTTCTTATTGTTTTCAATGTGGGATAAATTTAATTTTAAAAAGTTTTATATGTTAGCATGAATTTGTTGGGCCTGAAATATAATTTATAGAATTCGCCGAACAAAAATTATTCAAAAATATAAGGACTAAAACGCAAAAAAATAAAAAAATATCCAAAAAGCTCTCACGTCGCGACACGTAGGCATTTTGTCTTCTCTTTTAATAGTATAGATATCATTAGTATAAATAGCTTATGAATATAAAATTATATATTTTCAATAAAATATTCATGTAATATTTATTTTGTAAAAATACTTCTGTAAATTAAGTTATGGATAAATTAATAAAAATATTATAGTCCTAACTCAATAATGATTATAGATTTTAGTGTACATCATACACAGTATTACAAACACGACAATAATTATATTTGGGTTAAAAATAAATCAAAAAGTTGAAAATAAAACAAGATCAATATGAAACTGTGTTTGCGGTATTGTTTTTTAATACAATTTTAAAATTCCATAAATTAATATAATAGACAATAATGACTTATCTAAAAATATTCAAATTTGAAAAAGTATAATAATTTTTGAGAGTAGAAAATATATGTTTTAAATATGTGTAGTTTAAAAGTTTTCTATGTGGCTAGCACCGTTAAATGTTTTATTAGCCACAAGAACTAACAGTTGAAATTTATAAATTACTTTAACGTAAAATAACTTATTATTGTTTGAAAAACAAGAAAGATCTACCATATTTATAACAAAAAAGAGTACAAGTTAAAAATAAGAAGCAAAAGTTAAAAATAAGAAGCAAAAGTTAAAAAAAAAAAAAAAATATAATATTTGAAACAAAGGCTGATTTTAGGTATTGAAGAAAAAGGAAAAACAAAAAACATAAATAGACAACAAAGGTATATCATGTATGATGTATGTAAAGAAAAAAGTGAACTAAAAAGAAAATTATAAAAAGCGAAAATCATAATAAAGAAATTTAAAGTTCATACTAAAATCATTTTTAAAATCTTCATTACAATATATTTGTATCAACCCGCGAAGTTATCTAGTAATTAAGTATTAATATATATGTGATCATTTGAATACTTCTTTTCTTTTTATTTAATTCTACACATTAAATTTTGAATCAATTTACAAAATCAATTGTTAATCTGTAAAATATCAGTGTTGGAACCTTTAGATACAAACTCATTTGCATAACCTTTAGAATTTATCACAAAAAAACATTTAGAAATTTTGGATTATGCTAATGGTGGGTATTGATGGAGAACTTCTTCCATTCTTTAAGAAACCAGTTTTATATTATAATTATTTTCAATCATTTTAAATCAGTCTAACCAAAAGAACTAAATTAAATGCAATTAGTCCATATGTTAAATTTGTTATTTGGATACAAACTCATTTGCACAAACCATTTTCTAGGATATTATGGAGCCTGCTCTGCTATGGTGATTTTGGATAGAGAAATTCCATCATTGTCTCTCTTTGTTTGTCATCTAATTGAATCACTCTTCAAGAAACTAAATCAAATGATTTTTTTATTAAATTATTTTCTATAATAAACAAAAATGATTTTGTTTCCCCCTCTTATTAATATATGTAATTTATAATCTTTGGGACTTAATACATATATTGATCTATCATAATTTATAGAATATTGAACATAAAAACGTTAGACACAAATACTCTACTAATTTTATTTGATCATCCTTTCCTTTCCACAGATGCCAACCCCTTCAAAATTCTGTATCAACTATCAAACATGTAAGTATGTATATAAATATATATTCAAAACAAGTGAAAACATAATAATATATAATATAATTATTAAGAAAGGGTATAACCAAATATTGTAGTAGAGATAGAGAGATAATGAGACCTTTGAAAAGAACGAGGAGGAGGGTCATGGGGAGGGTTAGGACCACCACATTTGATTTTGCAACGTTCTAAGCAATCACCGTCATTATCCGCACATGATTTTGAACATTCTCTAAAACATATAATCCAGTTCTTGTCTTGTGCTAGTGTTTCTTCGACTCTCATCATCCCAATTACAACAACCATCATCATTATCACTAATACTCCATTCAATTTTGCCATTTTTATTATATAATTAAACTTTGTTTTTCTCTTTTGTATCTTATTTATCTTACTTATGATGATGATGACGACTTGTATTTATACTACACTCATATACATCTTTTTGTAATTTAGCTTGATTTAGTACCAAATTTGGGTTTGTTTGCTCTTTATTTTTATTTTTTTTTGTTCGGTTTCTGTTAATATTTTATGTTCATAAATGAATATTTTTTACAATATTAAATTTTAACAACAATGAATTCATAAAGTTCATACTAAATACTAAATGTTCAAATGAATCATTTAAATGGTTATTAAAAATTTAGACTAAATTTTGCATGAAAATAAGATTTTGCAGTTTTTGCCGAAAATGCGGTTTCTAGATTTTACGAAATTGCGATTTTGCCGAAAAACGTGATTTCACACATTTTACCGAAAACATGAAACATGCTTTCGCCGTTTTTGCCGAAAACGCGGTTTCCTTGGGTTTTCTTTTAAAAACGCGATTCTGCGGTTTTTGTCGGAAAACGGAATCTCGCTTTTTTGTCGAAAAACGGGATTTCGCGGTTGTTTTCGAAAAACGTGGTTTCACGGTTTTTGCCGAAAACACAATTTTGAATTTAGATCAAAAATAAAAATTATATGATAAGATGAAAACTAAAATGTGAATAGATTAAAACAAGAGTACTTTAGTCTTTTGTCTATTAAAATTATGTAGATGGAAATAGAAATAGTTACGATTTAAGCTAAACAAACAAATATCCATTGAAATGAATTATCGAGATGAAAATGAAAAAAGAAAACGAACCTCACTTAAATGAATAATTGAAATGATCACTTAAATGGATAAACGAAGAGGTCTTACTAACTATGGTACAAGAAGGAAGGGAACTCTCACTAATCTTCGAGTATGTGAGTGAACACCCTCCAAATTGGGTATCCAACTTTGAAGAAGTGACTTACATTTTTCCTTATTGTAAATTGTCATAAAAGAACTATAGTACAAGACATTTTAATCTCTAATCAAGTAGTAGTTGTCTAATCTTTTTTTGCGATCTTGATTATATTGAATAACGAAACTTATTACAATATGGGATGCGGTTTTAAAATCCTAAACTTACTTAACACAAAGACGATTACCTATACTCGTAATTTAATCGAGTAGATACCGTTGCCCAAAGCCCAAACAAAGGAGAGATATACCAATCACCAAAGAAAAACTACACTACTAAAGAATAAAATTTTGTTACAGCATCATTAAAGGGTTCTTAATGGAATTTCAAGCCTAAGGGCCCACAAAACCCCCAAAAATCAACTTTTTAAATCTCTTATAAATAGTAATTTCTAACATTGTTCGCATGTCCCACTAACACGTGGTGGTTCACGATTGGTCATATATTTAATTTTAATTTTTTTTAATCACATAAGTATATAAAAAAAATTAAAAACCTTTAATTGGGTTCTCAAATGATCATGCTCTTAGGGTTTTGAAGCACAAAGCACTGAGTTGATAATCAAGTAGTAGTTGTCTAATCAAACAAAAAACTAGGGGTGGGCGTTCGGGTTCGGGGGGTCGGGTCTATTCGGGTTTCGGGTAAAGGATTATAGGACCCGTTCGGGTATTTCTCTATTTTTTAGGGTTCGGTTCGGGTCGGTTCTTTTCGGGTTCGGTTCGGGTCGGTTCTTTTCGGGTTCGGGTATCCATAATTATTTAAAAAACTCCAAAATTATAAAAATTAAATATTTTAAAATATTCAAAAATACATAATTTATTAGGATAATACGAATAAAAGATAATTAAAATTATACAAAAGTATTTAAAAGTACTTAAATTATACAAAGCTACTCGAAATATAAGAAAAAATGTTATAGTTTTGGATATATAAGTTACTACATATATAAAATTACTAATATATTTAATTAAATTTCGGATAGTTTGAGTACCCATCGAATTTAGAGTTCAAGTCCATTCGGGTTCGGGTTTTCGAATATTGGAATGTAAAACCCATTCAAGTATTTGACCAAGTTTGATTCGAATTTGGTTCCTTATTTTTTGGGTTGGGTTCGGTCCGAGTTTTTTGCCCACACCTAAAAAACAAAACTTGCATAAAGTAAACAAATTTGAACCGGATCCGAAGTAAATAAAATATTGGGCCGTTAAGATAATGGGCTTTATAAGATACTGTGTTCATCTTCCTTATCAGTTACTGCAAAAAAAAAAAAAAAACTCAAAAACCTAAGGCACTTTCTGAGTTCAAGCGCTTCCTCGTCGTGGGTTTTCTTCCTCAGCCAAAAATCCCATTCATTCGCTGAGATTTTTCGAGAAAATCATGGCGGATATTGATACCATCGCCTTCGCGGCTAAGTTAGGTATAGATTTGTCTCAGATCAATCTCGATTCCGTCGTGCTTCCTCCTGGTGACGATTTCGGTATCGATAGGTTAGGTTTTGTTTCCTCTCTCTCTCTCTCTCTATATGTTAGGTTTCGATTTGTCTCAGATCAATCTTTGTTTCGTTATCTTGAAATGCAATAGAACTGATTCGTTGTTGTTGTTGTTATGTTTTAGTGACGATGAAGATGTTTATAACGAAAACCAGCTCGAATTCGACACTGGATTCGGCAACGTAATCGTCGTGGATAACCTCCCCGTTATTCCGCAGCAGAAATTCGAGAAATTAGAAGGCGTCGTGAAGAAGATTTACAATCAGTTTGGTGTTATCAAGGAGAATGGTCTTTGGATGCCTGTTAACGACGACACGAAAATGACGTCGGGATACTGTTTCACTGAGTTCAACACTCCTCAGGTTTTTACAAAAACGTTTTGTGTTTGTGTTTCGGGGGTTTTGATTCGAGTTTTTTTATGGGCTCTCAATGTAATTTTTTTGCAGGTAGCTCAAAATGCAAAGGAAAAGACGAATGGATACAAGTTGGACAAGGCGCACGTCTTTGCTGTGAACATGTTTGACGATTTCGATAGGTTGATGAGTGTTAAGGAGGAATGGGAGCCTCCTCAGACCAAGCCTTATGTCCCTGGGGTATGTTTAGATTTTTCGTCACGTTAGATATGGCCTTTATCTCGAAACCTTGTCTTGTAATAACCTCCACCATGTCTGAAAAATTGAAATTTTTGACTGGTCTCTGGTTGATTAATTGAGTTATTTGTGTGCCAGCTATTTATTTTTGCTAATAAGTGTATTTCATGTGTTTGCCAGCTGCATTAGGCTAGAATCTCTTGACACATTATATCGATACTAACCAATAAGTTTAACTGCTTAGTGTCTTGTACAGTTTTGTCACACATAGTAGTTGCATGTACATTTGTCTATCCAATTTCAGCCTTCTTAGATGCTTATTCTTATTCGCTGTGACATTGTTTTGAATTAACATGTATCTGAAAATCTTGTCTTGTAATCAACTATATTGTGTTAGTGATACTAACCAATAATGTTGATTTCGTAGTTGCATGTATATTTTTCTAATCAATGCAGCCTTTTAATGTTATTGTTCTTATTACTTATATATGATGTATGTTTTCAGGAAAACTTGCAGAAGTGGCTTACGGATGAGAAAGCTCGGGATCAATTAGTTATTCGTTCTGGCCCTGATACTGAAGTTTTGTGGAACGATGCTAGGCAGAAAAAGCCTGAACCTGTTCATAAGCGTCCTGTAAGCTCTTACATCCTCCTGTGTATACCTTATATTTGTTACTTGACTTAGTTAATAACATTCTCTTCCTATGCAGTATTGGACAGAGAGTTATGTGCAGTGGTCTCCTTTGGGCACATACCTTGTAACACTTCACAAGCAGGGGGCAGCTGTCTGGGGTGGTGCTGATACCTTTACCCGTCTCATGCGTTATCAGCATAATATGGTTTGACTTTTCTTTTGATTCCTGCATCATGATTCTGTTTTTCCACTGTTGGTCTGAAGTTTGACTATTTTTTGGTTGATTCTATGAAGGTAAAACTAGTTGATTTCTCGCCGGGCGAGAAGTACCTGGTAACTTACCATAGCCAAGAACCAAGCAACCCACGTGATGCAAGTGTGAGTGCATCTTTGCTTTTGTTCTTTACTTCTTTCCAACTTTTCTTTGTATTTCATGTTTGTGCAAAAAATTCTGATTTTTGTAAATCTGTCCAACATTTCAGAAAGTAGAGATAAAGGTCTTTGATGTTAGAACTGGTAGGATGATGAGAGATTTTAAGGGTAGTGCCGATGAGTTCTCAATTGGAGGACCTGGTGGTGTTGCTGGTGCCTCTTGGCCTGTTTTCAGGTAATTTTGCTGAATTGCATTTAAATTTTATAGAAATATACAGCAACTGAATGTATCCTCTATTCCCACTATCATGTACATATGTTGATGACATTTTTTGTAAACTTTTTTTTTGCAGATGGGCTGGTGGAAAAGATGATAAATACTTTGCCAAGCTCAGCAAAAACACGATATCTGTCTACGAGACTGAGACTTTCAGCCTAATAGACAAGAAATCCATGAAGGTTGATAATGTTGTCGACATCTGTTGGTCTCCTACTGATTCGATCCTCTCGCTGTATGTTCCTGAACAAAGCGGTGGTAATCAGCCTGCCAAGGTTTGTCTTTCACATTTCATATTCATATGAAAAACACCTAAATCCAAAATTTCCGTTTGTTTTCCTTGCAGCTGTTTTTGTGCTTACATTATGATATCCGTTTCTTCAGGTTGCTCTTGTCCAAATCCCTAGCAAGGTGGAGCTAAGGCAGAAGAATCTCTTCAGTGTAAGCGACTGCAAGATGTACTGGCAGAACAATGGAGATTATCTCGCTGTAAAGGTTGAACGGTACACAAAAACAAAGAAGAGCACATACTCTGGATTTGAGCTTTTCCGCATCAAAGAAAGAGATATTCCCATCGAAGTTCTTGAGCTGGACAACAAGAACGACAAAATCATTGCCTTCGCGTGGGAGCCAAAAGGTCACAGGTTCGCTGTGATTCACGGTGACCAGCCAAGACCTGACGTCAGTTTCTACTCTATGAAGACTGCTCAACACACTGGAAGGGTTTCAAAGCTTGCTACGTTGAAGGCCAAACAAGCCAATGCCCTCTTCTGGTCACCCACGGGAAAGTACATAATACTCGCTGGGTTAAAAGGTTTCAATGGACAGCTTGAGTTTTTCAACGTGGACGAGCTCGAGACAATGGCAACAGCTGAACACTTCATGGCCACAGATATCGAATGGGACCCAACCGGAAGGTACTATACTGTCCTAAAACTAAACCAGACTATTGTTAGTTTTCTCTAAAGAGCATTGTCGTTTATGTGTTTTTTCTATTTTTGTCCCAAGGTATGTCGCAACGGCAGTGACATCGGTTCATGAGATGGAGAATGGGTTCAGCATATGGTCTTTCAACGGCAATTTGCTTTACCGGATTCTGAAGGATCATTTCTTCCAGGTAAGCAAACAAAAAAACAAAGAGGAATTCACAAAACTACACCCTTTCTTCCCTTCCTTTACAAAACTCTACCTAATTCAATTTTTCACATATTTACACCTTTCAAAATTTTAAAAGCTTGATTTACCCTTTAAAAAATTATCAAAATTAAAATCTTTTCATTTGGGTTCGCTAATTAGTGTTTAAGGTATAGTATTAAGGGGTAGGATTGTGTGAGTAGGGTTTATTTGGATTTAATTTTTAGTGTTTAGGTGTAGTTTTGTGAAGTTATTTTGAAATGGTGTAGTTTTGTGAAATGTAATTTAAATGGTGTAGTTTTGTAATTCTCCCAAAAACAAACCGGATCTCTAACTTGCATTATGATTAATAAATATCATTGTGTAATTATTGTGGATCTTTATGTAGTTGGCGTGGCGTCCAAGACCGGCATCGTACTTGTCCGCGGAGAAGGAAGAAGAGATAGCAAAGAACCTGAAAAGGTACAGCAAGAAGTACGAGGCAGAGGATCAGGACGTGTCGTTGCAATTGAGCGAACAAGACAGAGAGAAGAGGAAGGCATTGAAAGAAGAATGGGAGAAATGGGTGATGAAGTGGAAGTCGATGCACGAAGAAGAGAAGCTACAGAGGCAAAATCTTAGGAATGGTGAAATCAGTGAAAAAGAGGAAGAAGAAGAAGAAGAGTATGAAGCTAATGATGTCAAGTTTGAGGATGTTATTAAGGTCACTGAGGAAATCATCTTGTCCGAATAAAATCCCTTTTTGTTCAAGTTTTTCCTTTGGATCTCTTTGACATGAAATGTTCTCTTTTTGTTTCAGTCTAGTTTTTCCCTAAATTTTGAAGATTGTTTTCTATTTTGGATATCATTTTTTGGTATAATTATAAAACTACACCATTTGAATTGCATTTTACAAACGGATTATTTTTTCGAAACGGTTATTATAAAAAATAAATTTTTTCTATCTACCGTTAAAAAACATTTTTCCGAAAATGTCGCATGGGCAAAACAAATGTTTTGTGGACAGAAGAAGATGATGAATTTGCCCATGTGTTTTGTCTATGCGGAATTCGTAACCTAAAGTTTGTCCACGAAAAACAAAATCAAATTCGTCATTCGTCGTCTTCTTTTATCTACGAAACATTTGTCATTGTCTAGTGTGACATTTTCCGAAAAGTTTTTTTTTAATGGCAAGTCGGGAAAAGTTTATTAATTTTAATGGCACATCGGATAATTTTTTCTTTTACGAAACTACATCATTTCAAAATCACTTTTCAAAACTATGTATAAACACTCAAAATTAAATTCAGATAAACTTTACCTACACAATCTTACCATTTTGATATTATACTCTAAACATCAATTAGCAAACCCAAATAAAAAAAATAATTTTATAAATTTTAAAGGGTACATCAACCTTTTAAAATTTTGAAAAAGTGTAAATACGAAAAAATATTGAATTAGATGTGGTTTTGTGAAGTAAGAGCGTTAGAGCATATCCATTGGTGTTTCTTAAAAAGATCTTAGCAGGTGGGGCTCATTTAATAGTTAAAATCTGGATCTTATATTTCCTATTTAAGATCCGGATCTTAACTATTTAGTGGACCTTTGGATACGTGACGATCCATGATTGATGCGATTTTAATTATTTTTTTTATTTTTTTAAAACCAATTGTTCATGGTCCCAATGAATAGTTAAGAAATTTTGTGGGTTTCTTTGTTGGAGATGGTCTTATAATATTAAAAGATATAACAAATGTAAACAAACATAACCAAATGCAAAAAAGAAGAAGTAAACTAAGAACACAAGATTCATTTTTAAAGAGTAAATGTAAGTGAACATGTCTCATTGATATTAACTCTTTAGATGAATAACTAAGCCAATAATACTAAAAGAAGATTACATTGTTGCAGAGGATAAACTGTCAAGTGTATGAATATGACTTTAACCACTTCCTGACTTCAATGTATTACTCAACCTGAAGATCAAAGACCAAGAAAAAGGAAAAAAGAAGACTACTTGAGAACCAAATGCGAAAAAGTAATGATCGCGTTGCAATCTAAAATGTTGGCTTACCAATCTAAACCCTCGAAAATCCCTTCGCCTTTAACAGCGCAAGTTTTGAAGATTGCCCATTGACGACTTTTAATCTTATGCAACTCCAAAGCTTCTGTCACGGCCGCATCATCTAATGCACCCGGAAGATCCTTTACAGTTTATTTACATAAAATCCCCAAAGCAAATGTCATAAAGCAGAAATGCAAAAAAAAAACTAAATAAAACGGTAAGGAAGGAAACAAATTTGAGGTAATATTTAGATAAAACTAACCTGCTTGTTTGCAAATATTATAACCATCGCGCCTTTTAGTTCCTCTTCCTATAAAACAAAGTAGACAAAAAAAGGAGTAAAGTGTTAGATGTAATGTACACTCAACTAAGCTTTGTTGCACAATGGTTTAAGATTATGGACCGACATGATCACTTGTTTCTTTTCCATTAAGCACAAACCTATATATATATACTTACAAGTGGCTACCTCGCAAGAAAGATTTGCTTGAACTATAAATGTGTAAGTAAACAATGGTGTAAGAAGATGAAGCCTCTTACCTCTAAAATCGCATGAAACTCCTCTTTTGCCACACCGATTCTATCTGTATCGCTCGAGTCAACAACATAGATCACTGCTTGTGTATTCGGAAAATAGCATCTCCAATATGGCCTGTCACAATAACCCATTAGAAATTTTGGAAAAAGATAAAAAAACACAAATAACTATAATCACGGATTCTTATACGATGCCACTTAGGTTTCTTCAAGCTTTCACAGTACATGCGATTTCGTCCTTTCTATATAACGAGAAAAGAGGACATTACGCTACCTGATGCTCGTTTGTCCACCTGCAACAGTCAAACTCTATAGTTAACGCTCTTACGGTATTCTTTCAAACCAATTTCTTTATTAAATATGTGTAGCGCAAATAGTAAATGTTTTGTAAGAATCAATCTACTCAAACAACAAGACAGAACATACAAACAATACATAAACATCGCATGAAGATGTGCTACTTACTTAATTACTTATAATCAAGTCGTAAACTTTTTAGATAAAACACATAAAAAGGTAATAACAATAAGAAACTACATAGCAAGACGATGCAATCATTATACTGATTACTGAAGTCATCTCCCCATATTCGAATTAAAATAATTTCTAACTAAACAACAAGACAGAACATGCATACACTTGATGCAGAAACAACCAAACAACAAGACAGAACATGCATACCCATTGTGAAGGATATATAATCTACAAGATCGAAATCAACGAAAATTCATGATCACGAGTTCGTGTAATTCATCCATACATTGATAAAAACACACACATTCTAATAATTTTTTCAAGAGGAATTCACAAAACTACGCCCTTTCTTCCTTTCCTTTACAAAACTCTACCTGATTCAATTTTTTCACATATTTACACATTTTCAAAATTTTAAAAGTTTGATTTACCTTTAAAAAATTACCAAAATTAAAATCTTTTCATTTGGGTTCGCTAATTAGTGTTGGGAGAATTACAAAACTACACCATTTGAATTACATTTCACAAAACTACACCATTTCCAAAATTACTTCACAAAACTACACCTAAACACTCAAAATTAAATCCAAATAAACCCCACCCACACAATCCTACCCCTTTAATACTATACCCTAAACACTAATTAGCAAACCCAAATTAAAAGATTTTAATTTTGGTAATTTTTTAAATGGTAAATCAAGCTTTTAAAATTTTGAAAGGGTGTAAATATGTGAAAAAATTAAAGTAGGTGTAGTTTTGTGAAGGAGGGATTGAAAATGTGTAGTTTTGTGAATTCATCATTAGTGTTTAGGGTATAGTATTAAGGGGATAAGATTGTGTGGGTATGGTTTATTTGGATTTAATTTTGATTGTTTAGGTGTAGTTTTGTGAAGTAATTTTGAAATGGTGTACTTTTGTGAAATGTAATTCAAATGGTGTAGTTTTGTAATTCTCCCTAATTCAAAATGGTTTGATTTTGATTCATCTAAATTGCTTATTATATACCAAAAACCCTATTTCCCCAAAAAAGCTGAAGCTTAATACTAATTTTTCGAGAGAGATTCATAAGAGAAGACATACCTAAATCCCAGACCTGAAACTTGATATTGTTATACTGCACAGTCTCCACGTTAAATCCAATAGCTACATTATCATTATTACCCCCAAAAAAAATCACAAAAATCAAATCCACCAAAATTCAAATAAAATAAAATCAAAGATATGAATTAAAACATACTTGGGATAGTGGAGACTACTTCACCCATCTGAAGCTGATCTACAAAAAAAAAAAAAGAATTATCCAAAAAAAACCTAAATCACTGATTATGTCTATAATTATTAGAGATTATAAAAAAAAGGATTTAGACAAAGAAGGAATGTTGTTATTACAGAGGATAGTGGTTTTGCCGGCATTGTCGAGACCAAGGACAAGGATACGAGCTTCTTTGTTTCCAAACACTGTAGAGAACATTCGTGTGAACACGATCCCCATCTCCTTCTTCTTCAGATTCCGATGAGATTTCCGATCAAAGAAGGATTCTTTCTCTCTTCTTTTGAAGAATAGTGGAAAGACTGTGAAATCAGATTCGTGTGAACATTCTTTTTTTTATTTTTCTTCTTCTTCCTCTCTTTTGTTGTCTCTGAATAAACCAGAGACTTTGTTTGAGTTCAAGATATTATTATTTTTAGATTTATATTTGGGTTCAAGATATTATCACAAAACTACAATATTTCAATTTTTAATTTACAAAATTACTTCTAATTATTTTTTTTTTGTCTATATGTACATAGGGGTGTGCAACTCGGATTTCGGTTCGGTTTCAGTTCGGTTTTCTCATTTTTTTGGTTTTTCGGTTTATAGAAAATGTTTATCATATTGCCACCATATAAGCAATAGTTGGATTTGGTTTGGATAATATCGGTTTTCAGTTTGTTCGATTTTATACCATAAAAATAAAAACAAAATTTAATATTGTGTTTGAATTTGAATTCGTTTTTCCTCCAATGTTATTCTTAAAAAAATTATAGTTACAAAACATATTTTTTTTTGTTTCTGGAAAAATTAATAATTTCAAAACAAAAATAAATTTATTAATTCAATATTTGATCAATTTAGAAAGATTAATAAGATTGAATAATAATTATATAGTCAAAGTGACATTTTGTTTTTAACGATTGTATCTACAAATATGGAAAAAAACTAAAGCATTTTATAACTAAAACATTATTTATATATTAGAAACTAAAATTTATTTAGATTTCTTACATATAAATCATATGTATATTTATAATCATCTATACTATTACCTATTATGTCATATTTTGTGACTAATTGGATTTTTTTCGGTTTTCCGGTTTAATCGGTTTAATATCAAACCATATATATATGAATCCTACGATTTTTTAAAAATGATATTCATACAGTTTATATGATGTATTCAAAACTAGTTTGTTCGGTTCGGATTTTGCCACACTGAACACCGTAGTACACCCTTTTCTAATTTTAAATAATTCAATTATCCTCTAAAAATTTACCAAAATAAAAAAAAAATCATTTGGGTTCACTATTTAGTGTTTAGATTTAATATTAGGAAGGTATGTTTTTGTGGATATGTTTTATTTTGATTTATTTTTTAGTACTTAAGTGTAGTTTTGTGAAGTGACTTTCAAATGTGTAATTTTGTGAAATAGAATTTAAAAGTTGTAGTTTTGTAATTCTCCCTATATTTATAATTGGGCTCATAATATTATCATTTCAGCCTAATCCTAGATTTTTTACAGCGCTTTTCAAAATTTTAAGTATATTCATTATATAAAATAATACAAAAGTTTTTTTCAATTTTCATCATATAAATTTGGGGGAATTATAAAACTACACCATTTGAATTACATTTCACAAAACTACACCATTTCCAAAATATTTCACAAAACTACACCTAAACACTCAAAATTAAATTCAAATAAACCCTACCCAAACAATCCTACCCCCTTAATACTATACCATAAACACTAATTAGCGAACCCAAATGAAAATATTTTAATTTTGGTAATTTTTCAAATGGTAAATCAAGCTTTTAAAATTTTGAAAGGGTGTAAACTTGTGAAAATATTGAATTAGGTGTAGTTTTGTGAAGGGGGGGTTGAAAGGGTGTAGTTTTGTGAATTTCTCTATAAATTTAGTTTAAATACAATTCAAAATTGTGTTCAAATCATTTTTCAGTATTTATTAGAACAATATCCAAAAATACCATTTATTTGTTGTTGAAATTTTTTTTAATGTCTTGCTAAAGAATTAATAAATTTACGGCAATTTACAAAATATATTATTACTACATCTTTTTATAATATTTTATTTAAAATAATTTATTACAAAATATATTATTACTACAATATGTTTTAGAGAAATTCACAAAACTACACCCTTTCAACCCTCCTTTCACAAAACTACACCTAATTCAATATTTTCACAAATTTACACCCTTTCAAAATTTTAAAAGCTTGATTTACTCTTTTAAAAATTACCAAAATTAAAATCTTTTCATTTGGGTTCGCTAATTAGTGTTTAGGGTATAGTATTAAGGGGGTAGGATTATTTGGGTAGGGTTTATTTGGATTTAATTTTGAATGTTTAGGTGTAGTTTTGTGAAGTATTTTGGAAATGGTGTAGTTTTGTGAAATGTAATTCAAAAGATGTAGTTTTATAATTATCCCTATGTTTTATCACTCTTTAGAATTGGATAAGAGAGAATATAATATATAAACATCACGAAAAACTATTGAGAAATTCACAAAATTACACCCTTTCAACCCTCTCTTCACAAAACTACACATAATTCAATATTTTCACAAATTTACACCCTTTCAAAATTTTAAAATCTTGATTTACCCTCTAAAAAATTACCAAAATTAAAATTTTTTCATTTGGGTTCGCTAATTAGTGTTTAGGGTATAGTATTAAGAGGGTAGTATTGTGTGGGTAGGGTTTATTTGGATTTAATTTTGAATGTTTAGGTGTAGTTTTGTGAAGTAATTTTGAAATAGTGTAGTTTTGTGAAACGTAATTCAAATGGTGTAGTTTTGTAATTCTCCCAAAACTATTAGAAACTCAAAAATTGTATTTCTTTTGGGTTTTTTTATCAACTAGTTTTAGGCTCAGCATCACTATTTCTTGTCAAAATGGTTTTCCAAAGTTGGAAATTTGGAATAGTGAAAACGAATTAATTTACACAAAATACTAAATTCAACAATATGGTATAAATCAAGTGTGGTCTATGCGGCCTAAGTAAAATAAGTAGTGCAAAACAAACAAAACTTAGTTTTAGGCTCAGCATCACTATTTCTTGTCAAAAAAAAAAAAAAAAAAAAAAAACTTAGGTTTAAATGATGATTATAACGATTGGATGCGAATGTAACCATGGTTATTATTGAGGAATTCACAAAACTACGCACTTTCTTCCATTCTTTTACAAAACTCTACCTAATTCAATTTTTTCACATATTTTCACTCTTTCAAAATTTTAAAAGCTTGATTTACCCTTTAAAAAATTACCAAAATTAAAATATTTTCATTTGGGTTCGCTAATTAGTGTTTAGGGTATAATATTAAAGGGGTATGATTGTGTGGATAGGGTTTATTTGGATTTAATTTTGAGTGTTTAGGTGTAGTTTTGTGAAGTAATTTTGAAATTGTGTAGTTTTGTGAAATGTAATTCAAATGATGTAGTTTTGTAATTACTTTATTATTAATCTCGTTATTAATAATATTTATTATTAATAGTATGGATAACCAAAATATTATTTTTAAAAGAGAAATTCACATAACTACACATTTTCAAACTTTGTTCAAAACATTACACTTAATTCATTTTCGTAACTTTATGTTTAAATTAACATTTAAAAATTTATTCAAACTAAACAATTTTATTTGGTTCATTATTTAGTATTTAAAATTTACTGTTAAAAGGACATAGAATCTTGTTTTGTTTTAGGATTTATTTAGATTTCATATTTAATGTTTATGTGTACTTATAAAAATAAATTTAAAATGAGTATAGTTTAGTAAATTGCACTTTTTAAAGGTGTAGTTTTGTAAAGTGCACTTTTAAAGGTGTAGTTTTATAATCCTCGTTCTCTTTTATTTATGTGTAGTTTAAGTAAACAGTACAATAAGTTAAGATAAAAAGTTATAAACATAGAGAAATTCACATATTACACATTTTTCAACTCCTATTTCACAAAACTACACCTAAATAATTTTTTAACTTTACATCCTTTCTAAAATTTAAACGATTATGTTACACTTGAAAATTTTACCTAAATTAAAAATAATTGGTTTTAATATTTAATGTTTAGGATTTAGTCATAGAAGGAATAGGGGCTTGTGTTGACAAACAAAAGAAAACTAGGGGCTAATGCTATATTAACATTGGGGTTAACATGACTACAAGCCTGCTTAAAAATGCAAAAAACGTTTTGGCCATCTACAATATTTGAAATATGAACTTTAATTATATATAAAATTGGGAGAATCACAAAACTACATCATTTGAATTACATTTCTCAAAACTACACCATTTCAAAATTACTTCACAAAACTACATCTAAATACTCAAAATTAAATCCAAATAAACCCTACCCACACAATCCTACCCCCTTAATACTATACCCTAAACATTAATTAGCTAATTCAAATGAAAAGATTTTAATTTTGGTAAATTTTTAAAGGGTAAATCAAGCTTTTAAAATTTTGAAAGAGTGTAATTTTGTGAAAATTTTGAATTAGGTGTAGTTTTGTGAAAGGAGAGTTGAAAGGGTGTAGTTTTGTGAATTTCTATATAAAATTCTCTTGAATATAAAATATATGAAAAATCCACCCGTGAATACCCTTTAAAGTTTATAAAGTCGCATCATTTGAAAGATAGGTCATTGAAATGATTAAAGTAGTAACCAATAAGCCACTTTGAAATGATTAAAGTAGTAACCAATAAGCCACTTTATCCGTTAGATTCTCCTTTTAACTATACCAAGTCTTGTTTGTCCACATTCAATAATGCAATGCAAGTACTCTTAGAGCATCTCCAAAAAGGAACCTCAAATTTGAGGTTTCATCAACCTCAAATTTGAGGTTTCATGTGTTTCTCTCCAAAATAAAAACCTCAAATTTAATTTTACATATTGCATTTAAGTCCTTACTATTTTTTACAATTAAATAAATCTCTTAATTTTTGTAGATAATATAAAATACACCTCAAATAATTATTAAACCAATAAATAATTACTAAATTAATATTTTTTATTTTAATTTAAAGTCTTTCTTTTAGTTTAACATGTGAAAATTAAGTTTATATTTACAAAATATAATTTTTTATGTACTAAAATGATGAAATTAAAAAGTTAATAAAGATATTTGTGAAATATTATTAATTGGAGGGATGAAAGTGCAAAAGAAAGATGGAACCTCAAATTTGAGGTTTTGAGGTTTCTTTTGGAGAACAAAAAACCTCATATTTGAGGTTATGAGGTTTCTTTTGGAGATGCTCTAAGAGCATCTCCAAAAAGGAACCTCAAATTTGAGGTTTCATCAACCTCAAATTTGAGGTTTCATGTGTTTTTCTCCAAAAGAAAAACCTCAAATTTAATTTTACATATTGCATTTAAGTCCTTACTATTTTTTACAATTAAATAAATCTCTTAATTTTTGTAGATAATATAAAATACACCTCAAATAATTATTAAACCAATAAATTAATATTTTTTATTTTAATTTAAAGTCTTTCTTTTAGTTTAACATGTGAAAATTAAGTTTATATTTACAAAATATAATTTTTTATGTACTAAAATGATGAAATTAAAAAGTTAATAAATATATTTGTGAAATATTATTAATTGGAGGGATGAAAGTGCAAAAAAAAGATGGAACCTCAAATTTGAGGTTTTGAGGTTTCTTTTGGAGAACAAAAAACCTCATATTTGAGGTTATGAGGTTTCTTTTGGAGATGCTCTAAGTAAGTTAGCTCGTGACCAATTTAGTAGTATAAATAATCGGATAAACCTAATGCTTTCTTTCCACAAATCACTTTCATGTTTATAATTTCTCCGGTTTCAAAACGATTTATGGAACATTCGACGAGAAGTAAAACGAGTAACCAGAAAGATGAAGCTGATGTGTTTACCGAGTTCTTCGGGGACTCCGTCCCTAACCCATTTGCTAAAAATGGCGGTGGTAGCGGTGAAGGAGGAAGCGGCGGTAACACGGTAAATGAGGCGGATGTATTTCAAAAGTTATTCGAGAACTCATTTGGTGCCGAAGGAGGAGGAGGAGTTGGTCCATGGAGAATTGAACCAATTGACAACTCGGTTGGATGTGGAGTTAGGAAGGCGGCTACTATTGAAAGAAAGTTGTCTTGTAGTCTTGAAGATCTTTGCAATGGAACCACCAAGAAGATAAGGATCACCAGGGAGATTGTTGATGTCAATCGGTAAGTCATGATATTTTAAGTGTCCTTTACCTATATCAACTCTTTAGGTTTAGAGTAATAAAGTGTTAGTTAGTTAAAGCATCTACATTCGTGATTTTTTTTTTTTTTTTGGAGAATTACAAAACTACACCATTTCAAAAAAATAACTTCACAAAACTACATCTAAACACTAAAAATTAAATCCAAATAAACCCTACCCACATAATCCTACCCTCTTGATACTATACCCTAAACACTAATTAGCGAACCCAAATGAAAATATTTTAATTTTGATAATTTTTTAAATGGTAAATCAAGCTTTTAAAATTTTGAAAGGATGTAAATATGTGAAAAAATTGAATTATGTAGAGTTTTGTAAAAGAAGGTAAGAAAAAGTGTAGTTTTGTGAATTTCTCTTTTTTTAATCCGGTGTCTTAACTTTAAAATTAATAGACATAATCTAATATACATTGATGTATAATGTCTTAATTTAAAATTAAAACATTATACATCATTACTTATTTTTATTTATTTTGTAATTCAGAGACACTCTTATATCTTTTATCCAATAAAAATCGTCTAAGGGTGTTTGTTTGGTCATACATAGTGACATCATAATCTTGTTTAGGTCTTAGCATAAAACCCTAAATTCCACACCTACCCGGACCGTTTATAAAAACCGAACGTTCATAAATTCCAAAAGGATAATAAATTCTCCTACCAATCCGGTAAAAGTAGCATAAGCTAATTGTTATTGTGTGGTTCTTTTTGAAAAAACACTTGCAGCAAAAGGATACAAGTAGAAGAGACTTTGACCGTGGATGTGAAAGCTGGGTGGAAGACAGGCACAAAAATCACATTCGCGGAGAAAGGAAATGTGCAAATTGGTGTGGTTGCAGCCGATTTAGTCTTCATCGTCAATGAGAAGCCTCATCCGGTTTTCACTCGACAGGGTAACGACCTCATAGTCACAAAGAATATATTAGTTGTCGATGCCTTTACCGGCTACACCGCCAACCTGACTACACTTGATGGTCGGAGACTGTCAATCCCAATCGACAATGTGATCCATCCCGAGTACGAGGAAGTGGTTCCAAAGGAAGGAATGCCTTTGCAAAAAGACCGGACTAAGAAAGGTAACTTGAGGATCAAATTTAACATCAAGTACCCTACAAAGTTTACTTTAGAGCAGAAGATAGGATTGAAGAAACTTCTCTGCTGAATTTGAGATATATATATATATATCTTGTTGGAGATGCATGTTGTGAGACCTTTTCTGATCGATTTGTAACATATTGTATGCTTTAAATTCTCCTAATAAGTTTGTAACATATTGTATGTTTATAATTCTCTTGATAAGTTGTAACATATTGTATGAGTAGAATTCTCCTTTTGTAACATATTGTATAATAAAAATTCTCCTAATAAGTTTCTGATCGATTTGTAACATATGTAATTATGTATGATTAATATTCTCCTAATAAGATTGTTACTTGTTTTTTTTTGGTTTAAAAGATTGTTACTTGTTCCATAATTAGAAACGCTTCATATGAATACAAGAACTGTTGAGAACTGGTGAGACCCATGTCCAACTCCTAATTAATATGATATTGTCCGCTTTGGGCTTATGTCTCAAATTCTCACGGTTTTTCTTATTGGGTTTCTTCCCAAAAGGCCTCACATTAAATTGGGGTTGGACTCTCCTCATATATTAGACATTACTCGTCTAAACTTCCAATGTGGGACTTAGTTTGTTATCCCAACATTCTCCCCTCAAACTAAGGACCACATATCCTTAGCTTCTCCTCTCGAAACTTGACACATATCTCGTACCGTCTTAATCTTGAGGTAATCTAGAGGGTTCTTCCCACATCGAACCACCCAACTTCTCTAGGTCTGTTTCTTTAACCTAGACTCTGATACCATGTTGAGAACTGGTGAGGCCCATGTCCAACTCCTAATTAATATGATATTGTCCGCTTTGGGCTTATGTCTCAAACTCTCACGAGAGCATGTTGAGAACTGGTGATGCCCATGTCCAACTCCTAATTAATATGATATTGTCCGCTTTGGGCTTATGTCTCAAACTCTCACAGTTTTTCTTATTGGGTTTCTTCCCAAAAGGCCTCACATTAAATTGGGGTTGGACTCTCCTTATATATTAGATATTACTCGTCTAAACTTCCAATGTGGGACTTAGTTTGTTATCCCAACAAGAACATCATATCAGAGAAGTCAGAGAGAGAGAGAGAAAATGACTCTAAAAATCATACGTGCCATTACGCGAGTAATTCTGGTCCCACATAATTAAAAGATTCCTTAAATATTCATAAAAACCCAAAATAAAAAGTCCAAATTTATCACAAAATTCTCTTAAATTGACATAATAAATGAATAATATATTTAGAAATGTTGAAAAGCCCATAAAATATAATATTAAAAAATCCAGAAGAAACACAATTTTATAATTTCTAATAGATCTCCCTAAAATTTATATGTTATATTCTATCACATTGAGTTATATCCATAAGAAACACAATGAAAAACACAATTTTATAATTTTCCTAATGTTTGTATGTTATATTTTTGCACAAAAGAATCATGAAACATATTGTTCATTTATAAATTGCAATATTATTTTGTAAAATTGTATTAAACATCCAAGTTCATATCAAATGACAAAACTTGAACACAAAATTGACTCGAACCATCAGTTGAACCACCGGACCCCGAAAATTCAATGATTTTATCCGAGTTTTTAATAGTTCGAGTTTTATGACAAATAGAGACCGGATTGACATATCTTTCATTGTTAAACACGTCATATCATGGTTTCAAAACACTAGGTAGTTATTGTTTTTCAATGATAAATAGTAAATTATAGAACGGTAAATATCCAACATTGAAATGTCAATGATAATATTTTTCGATGATAAATATTAAAATAGTAATAGTCATAAATTTTTGTAAATAAAACATTATAAAAACCAAAATACAATATATTTTTTATATATACTTCAAATTGAAACTCCGCGTATGACGCGGATCACATGAGATCCAAATTTTTTTTATCTAATTATATAATACACATTGTTTTTACTAATAAACATTTTTTCTTCTATTCCGTAAATTTTTATCGCGGGGTAACTTCGTAGTATATATTAATTGAAAATATACTTTTAATAATTTGAGTAAAAATTATAAAAGCCCAAATGATATTAAATCTAGAAAGCCCATAACATTGAATTTTTAATTATTAAAAATGTTAGTCGTAAATTTAAGGCACAATTTTAATGGAAAGTTAGCTACCAAATCTTCTTTTACATGTAAAATATTATATCAATATATCTTTTCAACAAATAACTAGGAAGTTACCCGCGCCAAGCGCGGGATAAAAATTTACGTAATAGAAAAAGAAATGTTTACTGGTAAAAACAATGTAATGTGTAGTATAAAATGAGATAAAAAGAATTTGAATCTCATGTGATCCGAGTTAAACGCGGAGTTTAAATTTGAAATATATATACAAAATATTTATCATCGAAAAAGATTATCATTGTCATTTCGATGTTGAATATTTACCATTACGTATAATTTACTATTTATCATTAAAAACCAATAACTACATAGTGTTTTGAAACCATAATATGACTCGTTTAATAATGAAAAATATGTCAATCCGGTCTCTATTTGTCATAAACTCGGACTATTAAAACCTCGGATAAAACCACTGAATTTTCGGGGGCTCCAGTCAATTTAGTGTTAATGTTTTGTTATTTGACATGAACTTTGATGTTTAATACAATTTTACAAAATATTATTGTTATTTATAAATGAACAATATGTTCTATCATTTTTTTGTGCGATAATATAACATACAAACATTAGAAAAATTATAAAATTCTGTTTTTCATTAGCTTTTTAAATATTTTAAACATATTGTCTAGGAAGGTTTAATAACTCTTTCATGTCTAAATTTATCCGAATATTATTTGCTCAAATTTTGGGAACCGTTGGTTCAACCGATGAGTCTGGTAAATTATGTATTCAAGTTTTGTCATTTGACATGAATTTTGATGTTAAATACAATTTTACAAAATAATATTGTTATTTGTAAATGAACAATATGTTATATCATTATTTTGAACTCAATGTGATAGAATATAACATATAAATATTAAAGAGATCTATTAGAAATTATAAAATTGAATTTCTTATGAATTTTTTAATATTATATTTTCTATATTTTATAAGTTTTCAACATTTTTTAAATATATTATTCATTTAATATGTCAATTTAAGACATTTTTGTGATAAATTTGGGTTTTTTATTTTGGGTTTTTATGAATTTTCAATGAATCATTAATGATGTGGGACCAAAATTAATCTGGTGATGACACATATGATTTTTTCAGCAATTTTCTCTCTCCGTCTCCTGTATTAATAATATAAGATATATATAGACAATATGCACCCCCAAATTGTTATCGAAAACCAATACAAAATAAAGAAAGTTACTTATAGAAATTATAAATGTAGTGAATAGTAATAATGATAAAATATCAAAAAAATAATTAGAAAAAAATTAATATAAATTTATTAAATTATAAAAAATCATCATACAATTTTAATTATTAATGTATAAAATGTATTAAATTATTATCTTATAATAACAAACGAATTAAAATATCAATACATGAACTATCAATTAATTCCAAGTTTTAAATGTGTTTTCTCAATATTCTATTTTGGATTTTGAACAAATGAAAATAGTTTATTTACAATATAGATAATACCACGTACACAAAATAACACATCATAGAAAAATGTATACAAAATTTATAAAAATAGTGAAAATATGACAAGTAAAATAAAAAAGAATACAATAACAAAAATTATACAAACTATTTAATGTATTGAATGAACATATACAAAAAATTGTAACATTAATCTAGATGAGAAAAAATACAAAACAACAAAATTTACACACTATTTAAGATAAATGAAAAATATGCAGAAAATATAAAATTATGAAACTAACAAATATTATACATTATTTACGTGAACAATAACATAAATATTGAAAATGCAAGAATTTACTAAAATTATCAAGAAAAACCAAACAAAATAAATTATTAATATCTAAAAACATATACATTTTTAATTTAGAAAATAAATCTGCGAGTATCGCGGGTTCCCTCCTAGTATATATATATATAAAACCTTAAACCAAAAAAGTCAAAATATATAAGTAATTCATCATTCCTAAGTTAACTAAAAAATATGCAACCAAATATTAATCTTGAAAAGATAAACAACACACATTTAAATTAGTTTTTACAGATAAAAAAATTATTGTCATTATTTTTGAGATTAAATAAGGGACAAATACAAAACTACATCTTTTAAATTACATTTCACAAAACTACACCATTTTAAAATCACTTTTCCAAACTACACCAAAACACTCAAAATTAAATTCAAATAAACCTTACCCGCACAATTATATCCCTTTAATTTATACCCTAAACACTAATTAACGAACCCAAATAAAAATATTTTAATTTTGGTAACTATTTAAAGGATAAATCAACCATTTCAAATTTCGAATGGTGTAAATATGTAAAAATATTGAATTATGTGTAGTTTTGTGAAGGGTTGAAAGGATGTAGTTTTGTTAATTCTTCATTATATAATGTAAAAGTTTACATCCTATATATATAGATTATTGAGTTAATTAGTGTTTTGGGTATATTTTAAAAGATAATTTGCCAGTTGGGTGATTTTGATGTTGTAATTAAATTTTAGGTAATTTTGTTTGATTTTCGTATTTAAAAAGACAAATTTACCCTTATTCACAAAATCATTCGAATAAAATCATTCACATAGATCATTTACGGGAGGTCATTCACGATTCACCATTCACAAAGATTATTTACGAATACTATTCGTCATTCACGTGTATTATTTATCATTCATAGAGACCATTGATCATTCACAGAGTCAATTCATCATTCACAACGATCATTCCTCAAAATCATTCACAGAATACCATTCACAGACAATCATTCACCTATAAATAACGCCTTTGAGTTTTGAAGAGTTAAATGGGTTTAGTAAAATCAATGATTTCCTATATCATCATAATTGGTCTTAACCTACAATAGTTTAAATTTCAATCGGAATTGTACCGATTTGAGGGTTTAATCGGTTAAAAACGGGTTAAATTTTTTAAATTATATTTATACTATTAATTGGGAAGGACAAATTTTGAGAAACCTTTTAAAATTCTTTTTAAATACATGTAATGCCATTACATAAATTTTAGTATAAGGTAATTTTAGATTTTAAAAATAGCAAAAAATCTTCCTATTTAATAGGAACAAAAATAAAAAACGAAAGTAAGAAAGAAAATAAAAACAAATATCAAAACTATTCATATTTAATAGATAAGATAATGAAAAATTGAAATAGTGAATATTTCATTTTTATGAAAAGCATACAATATTATATATATATATTTAAAGTTTTTTAAAATGTCTTAAGTTATATAATCTTTTTATTATTTAAAATTCTATATTAAATTTATAAATGTAAGATAAATTTTACTTGTGGGTCTAATTTTAAATTTAAATGTAAGTATAATCGTATATTTTAACATCCGATTCTAATAAATATGATGACCTTCTCATATTTAAGTTTGTAACGGGTCATTGAGTATCACATATCGAATTTCAAATTACGATTGATAATTGTTATGAGGTTAAATTATAGTCAGGTTATGTATAATATATGTAATTTTGCAACGGGTAAGAAAATATCATAAATAATATATGAGATATAAGCAAAATTATATTAGTAATATCAAAATATAGATAATTATGGTTCCTAATATTATCAATATATATCAAAAAGTTTTTTAAATTGTATCAAAATAACATGTTTGCAAACATTACACCGCGCGGTCCCGCGCGGGTTCCAATCTAGTATATATTAATTGAGAAGTCACTTTGAAAATTTGAATGATAAATAAAAATGCCCATAAAACATAACTAAAAACTCATAACATTGACAAAAGAATATTTTTTTAAAAGTTCCATATTAATAGTGGAAATTAAGTGTTAGTTAAAACATTACCTACAAATAAGTCGTTTGAGTTTTTAAGAGTTAAATGAGTTTAGTAAAATTAATGATTTTCTCTATCACCGTAATTGGTGTTAACCTACAATAGTATAAATTTCAATTGACATTGTACCGATTTGAAGGATTAATCTTTTGAAATAAGTTAAAATTGATTAATCGGTTAAAAGCGGGTTAAAAACGAAAATATGATAATGGGTTCGATATGTGATATTCAATGACCCGTTACAAACGAAAATATGAGAAAATCATCATATTTATTTAAATTGGATGTTAAAATATACGATTATACTTACATTTAAATCTAAAATTAGATCCACAAGTAAAATTTATCTTACATTTATAAATTTAATATATAGTTTTAAATAATAAAAAGATTATATAACTTAAGACATTTTTAAAAACTTAAAATATATTTTTAATATTGTATAATTTTCATAAAATAGAATATTCATACTATTTTAATTTTTTATTATCTATACTATTAAATATGAATAGTTTTTGATATTTGTTTTGATTTTATTTGTTATTTTCGTTTTTATATGTGGTCCTATTATACCGGAATTTTTTTGCTATTTATTAAATTAAAAATTATTTTATACTATAATTTATACAATGACTTTACATCATCATTGTTTTACTTCGGTTTATTATGTTTGGTTTGGTTCCCCATTGACTTTTTTTAGGTTTGTGTTACGGACCCTCTCTTCTCTATCTCTCTCTCTACTCTTTTGGTAAGGAACTCATAGATCTAATTTTTCTGGAATTGGGATTAATTCTGTCTTTTGGATTATTTGTTAGCTAATCATAAATCTCAATTAGGATCAAGCTTTAGATTAGCATATTGTTTATAGGCACATTTATACGATTTCTGTTCATGTGTGTTACTTTAATTTTTACTTAACAGATTTGGAAAATAGCAGAAATCAGCAAAAAACATGAGACCAAACATCTCTCTTGTCTCTGAATCGGTACTAACAATTTCTCTCCCCACTTTTTTTTTTTATTAATTGTCAGATTAGATTTGTGAATCTTTTTGTAATCTTATTCGTATTTAGAACTTGAGATTATCACAAATGATTCCCATGTTTTTACTCCAAAATTAAAATAAGTTTAAAGTAGAAAACTCAAAATTAAAACAATACATTTGTTCTTAGTGTAATGTTTGTGTTTTGTACAATGATGAATATTTCTCTGTTCATGATGTTAAATTTTGTTTTCTTATTCTATGTTCCAAAATCGCAGTTATCTCCGTCTCAAACATCGAAAAAGAAATCGTTATCCACACCACCAGATTGGTCTCTTCTCCCTGAAGAGCTATTTCAAATCATCTCAATGCATCTCGAGAACCCTTTCGATGTTGTTCACGCTCGTTCTGTTTGCAACTTATGGAGATCCGCGTTCCCCTTTCCTTCTCGTTTGTTACGTCGAAGTTACTCTCTTCCTCTGCTTCCAGATTCTCCTCTCGAAAGCAAAGACTTGTTTGTCTTCGAGAAGATCCCTTTGTTCCTCTTTACAGTCCAAACTCCTCAGGTTTCTCCTTCGCCGCCTTTCGAGTTTTATCTCGGGGGTTTACTGGTTTAGTCCGTGACGAGACTAATTATGACCTTCCAACTCCACTTGAGTGTTCGGTGATAGTGAATAAGGCAGCAACTTTACCGTTCTTGAAAAAGAGCCTCGATGGTCAGATCTTTCCTCTTGGTCATATGTACAGAGCTATTGATTTTGACGTAGACGTGGCTTGTCTTTGGCTAGACAAGGACGGAGTAGAAGAGTTTGTCGTGCTTGTACGTAAATTTAGATCATTGTTTGTGTTAAGAAGCAGTGAAATGAAGTGGATGCGGATTCAGAATGTTCCTGATAATGCTTATTGCACGGGTTTACTCGCTTTCAGAAGTAGATTTTACGCCACCATTTCCACGGAGGTTTTCGTTATCGATCCTTATTCTCCTCTTGAAGCGACTCTCTTGATGCCGTCAGATCATCGTATGAACGCAATCAGGCATCTTGTTCCTTGTGGCGACAATGACGAACTTTTCCTTGTTGAGAAAACCATATGTGCCGCTAGATTTACATTAAGAGTGAGCAGGCTAGATCAAGAGGCTGGTAAATGGGTTGTGGTGAGTGATTTAGGAGAGGACCGTGTGTTGTTTATTGGAAACTCGTGGAATGTGTCGTGCTCGGCTAAAGAGTTTCCTGACGGTTGTTGTGTGAGTGGGAACTCGGTTTTGATCACGGAAAATGTAGGCATTATAACTTACTCATACAAATATGAGGTGCATACAGAAAATGACGATGACGACACAGAAAATGACGATGACGACGGCTATTGTTGGAGATACTCTTCGGAGAATTGTGTATGGATCCTAAGCACTTGTCCGGTGTTGGCTCTCTTGGTTAAAGCCTTCGATATAACTTAGATATGTGGTTGTCGCGTGAACTTGGTTTGTGTTTTTTTCGCCTTTTCGGTGTAATGTGTGTTGAAGAAAATTCTCTCTTTTCTAATAAGGGCTTTTTTGCTCTTTTCCTTTACAAACATTTTTATTGAATATTTTTCCAGTAATTGTCTTTCCCATTTCTCCAATAATAGTGAAAATCCTACGTGTCAGAGTAATTCTGACCCCACATCATTAAAAGATTTATTGGAAATTCATAAAAACCCAAAACAAAAAACTCAAAACAAAAACAAAAATTTATCATAAAAGTCTCTTAAACTAACATAATAAATGGATAATATATTTAAAAAATGTTGAAAAAACCCTAAAATATAAAAAATATAATATTAAAAAATCCATAAAAAGACAATTTATAATTAAAAATAGATTTCCCTAATATTTATATGTTATATTTTATCACATTATGTTTAAAATAATGATAAAACATATTGTTCATATACAAATAACAATATTATTTTGTAAAATTGTATTTAACATCAAAATTCATGTCAAATGACAAAACTTGAACACATAATTTACGACTCATCGGTTGAACCACATGTTCCCAAAATTTGAGCAAAGAATTTTCGGATAAATTTATACATGAAAAAGTGATTAAACATTCATAGAAAAATATGTTTAAAATATTTAAAAAGCCTACAAAATATGATTTTAAAAAGCCCATGAAAAACACAATTTTATAATTTTCCTAATGTTTGTATGTTATATTCTCGCACAAAACAATGATAAAACATATTTTTCATTTATAAATATCAATATTATTTTGTAAAATTGTATTAAACATCAAAGTTCATGTCAAATGGCAAAACTTGAACACAAAATTGACTTGAACCATCAGTTGACCCACCGGTTCCCGAAAGTTCAGTGGTTTTATCCGAGTTTTTAATAATCCGAGTTTTATGACAAATAGAGACCGGATTGACATATTTTTCATTGTTAAACGGGTCATATCATGGTTTCAAAACACAATGTAGTTATTGTTTTCAATGATAAATAGTAAATTATACGTAATGGTAAATATTCAACATCGAAATAGCAATGATAATCTTTTCCAATCTTATATTATTAATACATAAGACGGAGAGATAAAATAATAGTGAAAATCCTACGTGTCATCACGTGAGTAATTCTGACCCCACATCATTAAAAAATTTATTGAAAATTCATAAAAACCCAAAACAAAAAGCCCAAAACAAAAGCCCAAATTTATCATAAAAGTCTCTTAAACTAACATAATAAATGGATAATATATTTAGAAAATGTTGAAAAAACCCTAAAATATAAAAAATATAATATTAAAAAATCCATAAGAAAAACAATTTATAATTAAAAATAGATTTCCCTAATATTTATATGTTATATTTTATCACATTATGTTTAAAATAATGATAAAACATATTGTTCATATACAAATAACAATATTATTTTGTAAAATTGTATTTAACATCAAAATTCATGTCAAATGACAAAACTTGAACACATAAGTTACGACTCAACGGTTGAACCACATGTTCCCAAAATTTGAGCAAAGAATTTTCGGATAAATTTATACATGAAAAAGTGATTAAACATTCATAGAAAAAATATGTTTAAAATATTTAAAAAGCCTACAAAATATGATTTTAAAAAGCCCATGAAAAACACAATTTTATAATTTTCCTAATGTTTGTATGTTATATTCTCGCACAAAACAATGATAAAACATATTGTTCATTTATAAATATCAATATTATTTTGTAAAATTGTATTAAGCATCAAAGTTCATGTCAAATGGCAAAACTTGAACATAAAATTGACTTGAACCATCAGTTGACCCACCGGTTCCCGAAAGTTCAGTGGTTTTATCCGAGTTTTATGATAAATAGAGACCAGATTGACATATTTTTCATTGTTAAACGGGTCATATCATGATTTCAAAACACAATGTAGTTATTGTTTTCAAAGATAAATAGTAAATTATACGTAACGGTAAATATTCAACATCGAAATAGCAATGATAATCTTTTCCAATGATAAATATTAAAATAGTAATAATAAATTTTTGTTAATAAAACATTATAAAAACCAAAATACAATATATTTTATATATAAACTTTAAATTAAACTCCGTGTTTAACGCGAATCACATGACATCCAAATTCTTTTTATCTCATTTTATAATAAACATTGTTTTTACCAATAAATATTTCTTCTTTTATTCCGTAAATTTTTATCTAGCGCTTGGCGCGGGTAACTTTCTAGTATATACTAATTGAGAAACATTCATTGATTTAAATATGGAAATAAAACACATGTCATCATTAGAATGATTTAAAAAAAATTACAAACAATTGATTACATACCCAATATTAAAAGCCTATTAAACATGAATCTAAAAAGTTCCTAAAATTTGAATATAAAAAGCCTAATGCTAATTGAAATTTTATAGTCCATTAAATCTTATTCAACAAGTAATATAACTAAAAAGTCACATATTGGTAATGGAAGCTACATATTAGTTAAAAACTACATATAAATAAGTCTTTTGTGCTCATAAAATTAAATGAGTTAAGTAAAGTTATTACATTATATAAATAAAAGAAATGATTAGATAAATAAAATGAATAATAATGGTACTAGAAATATTAAACCTTTTTAATAAGGAAATAACTTATGATGTAATTATTGTTTTAAGAAAAAAAATTAATTATATTTTTGACAATTGCCCTAATAAATAATAAAAAGGGTTAAGTCAAAAAATTAAGACATTGTAGTTTTCAGACCTTGCTGCAAAATAAATATTTAATATTAGAGATTTTGTGAGCAATCCAAATATTCAACGGTTCTTTTTTGTTTTCTTTAACATTTTTCAGAATATTTGTGATATATCATTTCTAATTTACGCTAAATCAGGGTAAACCCTACTTTCTATACTCTAAATAAATGGTAAATTGAAACGTAGGAACACATCAATTAAACACTAATTCTCTTACACATTTTATTTCATTTTCGAAATAATAACTCCGC
This sequence comes from Cochlearia excelsa, assembly GCA_963556525.1. Lineage (NCBI taxonomy): Eukaryota > Viridiplantae > Streptophyta > Magnoliopsida > Brassicales > Brassicaceae > Cochlearia > Cochlearia excelsa. Next base: position 7,165,545 of record OY748332.1, on the reverse strand, counting down.
GCTTGGCGCGGACCATAATCTAGTATATATTAATTGAGGAGACACTTTTGAAAATTTGAATGAAATTTTAAAAACCCATAAAATATGAACTAAAAAGCTCATAAAATTGATAAAAGAATTTTTTTTTTAAGTTCCACATTGATAGTAAAAACTACATGCCAGTTGAAACACTACACTACGAGGGTGTTATTGGATCATGGATTTTAAAGGAGTTTAAATCCAAGTACAATCTATTGTTATTCAATAATAGATTTTAAAATCACTTTTAAAATCTAGTGTTATTGGTTCTTGTATTTAAAATTTCATTCATTAATAGAGTTTAAATCTAGTGTTATTGGTTCTTTTATTTGTAAACTCCAAATTAGAAGAGTTTAAATTCCATTGTTATTAAATTAAGGATTTTAGAATGTCATATTGAAATCTTGTGTTATTCAAGTTTGAGAATTTTTCTTTGGAAAAGAATTTGAAATCATTTCAACATCAATTTCATGTGTAAGTAATAACAATCAAAATCTAAGGGGGTGTTATTGAATCAATGCTTTGAAATCAACTCTATTTGTTTTGAAATCATTAGTATTTGAAATTTAATAGAGCTGATTTTAATAGATTTTAAAACTTCTGCAATATATTCTTAAAATCTTTACAATAGATTTTTAAAATCTTTGCAGTATCCATTGGATTTGAAATCCAACCATTTACTAACAAATTACTAATAGAACTCCACCGCTAATCATTTCAAATGAATAAGAATTCAAAATCTATAAAAGTTGAATAACACTGGATTTCTAAAGTTCATTTAAACATCTACACTAAATAACACCAAACTTTAACATCCATGGGAAATGATTTTATAAATCTTATATCCAATAACACTGGATTTTTAAAAAGAATTCAAAATCATGCTATGAATAACGGTGGATTATAAAACCTCTAGAGTTGATTTAAAATCATTAATTGAATAACACCCCCTAAGTTTTTTTGTAGTTATAAAAAGTTATATCCAATGTTTGGGCCTATCGAATAATTAAGATTTAACAATTTACTTTCTGTTAATCCCAATTGAATTAGAAGTTTGGGCCTAACGAATAGTTATGACTAATAAAATTTTGTAAAGGTAAGGCCAGAGGCTCAAGTTCCATTTTGGACCAACCATTTTTAACAATATAAAGATCTTGTCGTTTCGCATTTGTGTTGAACATTACCAAAGTCCCACATCGGTAACAAGAGACAAGGAGACTTCAAAACCTGTGTATAAAAAAGAGACTCATGTATATGAGCAAATCACTTACTTGGACGGGGTCAACTCTTGATCAAGAAGACGAGTGGTCTAGGAAGGGTATTGATTGGTGGAAAGGGAGAATAATGAGTCTTGCGCTACAAGAAAATGGGCATTTAATAACAAAATTTAGCAAGGAAATAGCGACGAAATATTTAGCGACGAATTAGCGACGAATCAGTTTCTTTGTTAAATAGCGACGAATTTGGGAGGAATATCGCTAAGTTGGTATTTGTATTTTTTTTACTTGTATTTGCAAATATTGTTTTTTATTACAAAATTAAACTTAACATATACTAAGTTACCGTTAATTTATATGTTTTTATACTATGAAGTTTATAATAGAGAATATTTTCATTTTTTTAGTAAATATTCTAATTTGAATTGTTATTCTCATTCTTATAATTTAGAATTACATATTAAGTATAGAGTATACCATACAAAACCGTTTTGGGAGTTCAAACCCTAAATATATGGTATAAATAACAACGAATTAGCAACGAATCATTGCTAATTTGCTGTTAAATATATGTGGTCACATTTACTGCATTCCTTCAAGTACAAGGTGAAGTACAATTTTGGGTTTAACAACGAACTATCAACGATTCACTGCTAAATCGTTGCTAATTTTTGGCTCCCTTCTAGTGGGAAATTGAAAACATTTTTTAAAAAAATAACGACGAATTAGCCGTCGCTGCTAATTGGCGACGAATCGTTGCTAATTCGTCGCTAATATTTGGCTTCCCTCCGATGGGAAATCGAGTCGAAAAATTTCATTTGTTCTCACACCATCTTCTCTCTACAAAACCTCTCTAAAATAACCCAAAATTTTCCCAAATCAACCCAAAATGAGACTAGACTCGCCGAGCGGGTTAGTCAGTCGTCGATTGAAAGAAGTTCAGTAAACTCCTCGGGACGGCTTACGTTCGCTGTGTGCGACCAAATCTATTTCGAGGTAAATCATTTAATATTTTGCAATTTTTATTATTTTTTACTAATGAATAATATTATTTCTATGTAGGTCGCTCCGAAAAAAAAAACCGCACTTTCGGAGTTGGTTCTATCGAGGCCGTTCCCGCAGCTTCGTCATCTCAACCTCATTATTCTCTTCCAGATCAGACTGAGGAGAATGCTCGATTGAGATGAGAACTCCAACAGACAAACGACCGCTTCAAGACAATGACATATCTATTCTCGATAATCGCGATGGATAGTCTGAATCTTGCTAATGCGATGCGGGAACGCGGATTAGGGTTTAATCAGGAACAAGAGGTTCGTCCTGACGACGTGGAAGCCGCTGCTCAGGAGCTCGAACGTAATATCGAGATTGACGATTTCGACCCATAGTTTATGTATTTTAAATTTTAATAATTTTTAATATTTAATTATTTTTTTTATAATTCGTCGCTAATTTGTTGCTATATTAGGACGACACAAATTGGGACATGGGAAACATCACACCATACATGCTTCATGATATCTGTTTGCGGTTGGGAGCAGTAGTGTTTAATGGTTATCTTGGTGTGAAGGATACCTTGTCTTGAAAGTGTTTGTTGGACGTGTTTCGTTTTGAAAGTTTTGAACTAATTTAAGGAATTTCGTATTTTGAGAAACATTTTTAATGGTATTTGTAAAAATTTTGAGAATGGATGCTAATTTTGCAAGGAAAAATTAGTTAAAGAAAATTGCCCATTATTAAAATTAAAAGCAAAAATGATTAAAAGTTAATAGGAAACTAAATAAATGCAAACTTTGAAATATATATGGATTCTAGCTACAAAACTAAAGGATAAATAAATAGTGAAAAGTATAAGAAATATCTTGTTAATATAAAATACAATAGTAATTTTTAATTTAATACTTTTCACTATTTCTTATGGCATACTCCCTCTATTTCACAAATAATGTGGTTGTAGAAAGTTTTTTGTTTTATAAAAAAATTATCTTTTTTTTTGTTTTATAAAAAATTTATCTTTTTTTGTTATGTAGTAGACTAGTAGTTACTCCCTCCGTTTTTTATTATAGGATTTTCTAGCTTTTCAGATATAATAAACAAACATATAAAAATATATTATTTTTTGTGATTTATAATTTTCAACAACTATAAACCAATAATGTTTAGTTATAATTCTTGAATTCTATAATTTATTATTAACAATTGTATATAAAAAGTGAGAAAATCTATCTTTTTAAAATCAAATATTTTCAACAAAAATCATATATTAAAAAACGGAGGGAGTATATCTTATTTATGTCATCATACATTATTTTTCTATCATATCAACATCCATTTAATATGTAAAAAGAAGAAAACCAATAAATGGCTAAAAAAGTATATATATCTAAACATATATTTGTCTTTTATTAATTAAAGATAAATAAATCAAAAAGAAAAATTTTGTAAGCTATATAAGTAGAAAGCATTGTAAGATTTGTAATAACAAGATCTTCATTCATTAATTGACAGTTGAAGAAAAATAAAATGGAAAGAGAAGCCATTCTAAAAACGTTCTTAACTTTTGCTACTCTATGTGTCTTCTACATTGGAGTATATGGAGATAAAGATTCTCAAGAAATCGATATTATGTTAAAAAGTCTTAATAAACCCGCATTGAAAACGATAAAAGTATGAATATATTTTGAATTCAAATACATTAATTACTTATACGTTGTACTCATTTCCGGATTAAATCGATTGTTTGATTTATTTGTAGAGCGAAGATGGGGACATATTCGATTGTGTGGATATCCATAAACAACCTGCTTTTGATCATCCGGCTTTAAAAAATCATAAGATTCAAGTAAATAAATCTATTCACTGCCATTTCTTAAAAGTTTTTTTTGAGGAATTCCCAAAAGTACACCTTCCAACCCTTCATTCACAAAACTACATGTACACCTAATTTAATATTTTTACATATTTACACCCTTTCAAAATTTTAAATGGTTGATTTACCCTTTAAAAAGTTACCAAAATTAAAAAAAAATTATTTGGGTTCGCTAATTAGTGTTTATGGTATATTATTAAGGGGTAGGATTGTGTGGGTAAGCTTAATTTGAATTTAATATTTAGAATTTAGGTGTAGTTTTGTGAAGAAAATTTTAAAAGGTGTAGTTTTGTGAAATGTAATTCAAATGGTGTAGTTTTGTAATTCTCCCTTTTTTTTAGAGAAATTCCTCAAAATAGCATGAAAAAATGTTTTTTGGAAAAAAAAACATTACAAGTTTTTTTTCCCTCAAATACCATTAAAATGTTTTTTGGACAAAAATACCATAAACACAAAAATATAATTTTAACACTTTAAAACTTAATTTTTTTATTTGGTTTCGCTATATACTGTTTAGGGTATAGTATTTAAGGGAATATGATTTAGTTTTGAGGGTTTCATGTTAATTTTGAATGTTTTAACTTAATTTTAAGTTTATGGTATTTTTATCCAAAAAAATTTTTAATGGTATTTAAGGAAAACAAAACTTCTGATGATATTTTTGTCCAAAAAACTAATTTTCATGGTATTTTCGGAAATTGCCCTTTTTTATTTGAAATTAAAAAAAAAATCTTTCAAAAACACAAACGAATAATACACTTTTAAAAGTTGTTATATTAATTTTCGTTACAAAAATCAAAGTTCATCTACTCTTTTCAGACTTTCTAGTGCGTTGAAATCGTTTATAATTTTGTGCATGCAGATGAAACCGAGTGTCGAGTTTAAGTCAAAGAAGAAGAGTATGGACATTAACGGTTCTTCTTCTATACAGATTACATCCCAGATTTGGACTAAATCTGGTACATGTCCTGTAGGGACCATACCGGTTCGTCGAGTTAGTAGAGAAGACATAAGCAGAGCTTCTTCACCATATCTTTTTGGAAGGAAAACTCCTTACAAATACAACATTCGAGACAAAGCACACCCGCGTAATATCACTTTAAATAATCAACGCCCACAAAACAGATCGGTATGTTTCAGTAATGTTAAATTACATGATGTTATTGTTGAATGCAATGGTTTCCTTGCTAATATTTTTTTAAAAAATTTGTTGGATTATTGAGAATTTGATTGGAAAATTCCAAAATATCATCTTTTTAAGTTTTAAACTTAAACAGAATTACAAGCTTTTTCTGTCAAATATTTGTAAAAGACTTTTGACTTACAATACCACAAATCATAAAACAGCTTACAACTTTCAAAATTAAATCAACAAGTCTTAAAATTAAAACAAATTTCTTTCTAAAGTAAACCATAAACACGAAAAATTCAACCCATATGTTTTTTTTTAAATGTCAACATTTGATTCTTTTTCATTTTTAGTATCATGATATTAGTGATATTTTAGGGGAAAACTCGTCACAGTGTATTTTTGTCTAAATATTTGTTTGTTGGTATTTAATTTTTTTTTTATCATTTTGAATTTCAATTGTAAACACATAAACCATATCTTATTATATAAAGTTTGATTATAAAAGTTAGTAATTCACATGATCGTCACACATGTTAAGTTTATCGTTAAGAATTTAACAAGTATAAAAGTGTTCAACTATATTTATACAAATACAATAAAATAAATAAGGAAAAACAACTTAAAAGATAACTTTAGAAATACAAACGATATACATATTGCTTTAATATATTAAGTAAAATGGTGATTTAATATGATATACATACTACTTTTGATATAAAAGTTTTATTTATAATCATTGAGTAAACTGCATACACCGAAAATTTTGTATCAACATTCTTAGTGTTGTTTTTAGATTATTTCAAATGTCTTTTTTTTTAATTTTCTATTTTGATTTCCACTGGATTTGAAATATTATATTACAATCACGCGTATACGCGAATCCTTATCTAGTATTTACATAGCTTATGATTTATATATGATTTGATTTTATAAAATTTGAGATGCTAGTTTTCCACGTTTAAAAGAAAACAAAGTTAAAAAGATGACACAATGAGTGTTTAACTTCTTCTATGATTCTATCTATCAGATTCACTCCATTTAAGGCATAAATGTTTAACTAGGAATCCATATTTGGTGTTGATGATATAGGAGGCTGTTCTTCTCGCCGTAGGGTTCAATTATATTGGCGCTGAATCCGACATAAATGTTTGGAACCCACCAGGAGTTGAGGATGACGATTACAGCTCTGCTCAAATTTGGTTGACCGAAGGCGAAACTGATATGTTTGAGAGCATAGAAGCCGGTTGGATGGTAAAACATTTAATATATATATGAGGAAGTTCGATACCGAAGCCTGTAATCTCTAAAAACAAGATATATTGCTTATATTGTTAAATAGTTGTAGTAAACATATGTGCCATATATACAATATTTCAGGTGAATCCGGGTGTTTTCGGAGACACACTCACACGGCTCTTCGCCTATTGGACTGTAAGTAAACATAATAATTATGACATTGTCTATATATACTTTCATGTGATTTTTCACAACTACTCTATGGATTTGGATTGCATGCAGACAGATGGATACCATAACACAGGTTGCTTCAACCTCTTATGCTCGGGCTTTGTACAAACAAGTCCAAATTTAGCCCTAGGAGGCGCCATAAAACCCGTAACTACTAACCGGAAAATGCAATATTACATCAGCATTAGCATGTTTCTGGTAATATATAATCTCAATTTCTATAAATTCATTTCCCTTTTTTATAATTAGAACTCTAGACTAGGAGGTTCTCCACCCAAACATGTAACTAGGGGTGGGTGTTCTAATACCCGTTCATGTTTTTTTGGGTTGTCGGGGTTTAAGGTTAGGTTTTTAGGGCATGTTCGGCTATTTTCAATATTTCGTTTGGGTTCTGTTTTAGGTACCCAAAATAATCCTAATTATTTAGAAAATTACTTGAAAGTATTCGAAAGTACTCAAAAATATATGAATTAGCCGAGAGTACCAAAAATTATATGATTTATAATAAAGTGTTCCAAATATCTAAACTTAGTATCATAATTTTAGGTATTTCAATTACTATAAATATAAACATTACTAATTTTTTAATTCAGACCCAATCGAATTTGGCACCTAATTTTTGGGTCGGTGTCATGTTGGTTTTCTAGTTTCGGGTTTTTTGCCCAACCCTAGAGCCATAACTAGAGCAATGTTCTATGATCTCGTTCCCAGTGTTACTCGGACTTGTGACTTCTGAACTTTGTGCTTCATATTTTCCAGTAAAACTAACAACACTTCGTAAACATGTTCTTTCGATCTCAAATGTGATCTGTCTACGACGGTGTTTCATTCTAGGATCCGAACGAAGGGACCTGGTGGTTGAGGTTCAACGACATTGTGTTGGGATATTGGCCAAGTGAACTCTTAATAGACCTAAGACGAAGTGCCACGGCAGTTCAATGGGGTGGAGAAGTCTATAGCCCTAACGTGAGGAAGAAGCCACACACAAGAACTTCAATGGGAAGTGGACAATGGGCAACTCAACTTTATGGCAATGCTTGTTTCCACACAAATATTAGGATCATGGACTATTCTTTGCAAATCAAGTATCCGAATTTTCTCGCTGATTTTTCGGATGAGGGGCTTTGTTATTCTACCATTCTCCAATGTTATGACAAGAAAGAGCCGTTTTTTTACTTCGGAGGGCCTGGTCATAATCCTAAGTGTCCTTAGATCTCATTGTTTATAAATCTATCTATTGCTTATATGAAAGAAGAAGCTAAAGTTTATGTTATTGATTTAGTAAATTTATTTTGGAAATGGATTCAACAACTTGAGTTGTACAATTGAAAATAACAAACCGTCTAACTAACAATTAATATATCCAACTACAATAGAACCTCTATAAATTAATACTCTATAAATTAATAACCACTAGAAATTAATAAAATCTCCGAGTCCCAACTCGGCCAATGTAAAAATCAATCAAATTCGATAAATTAATAAGATAAATCTTTTTAAATAATTTCCATGTAAAATATGGTCCCGATAATAATATAAATTAATAATTTCAATTTCATGAAAACATTATATAGTTATGACGTAATTATTTGTGTATTTGATCGATCATGGTTACTAAAAGTCATTGTTATGGTTTGTGTGAAGTGTCAAAGTTGAATAATTATACTATTTTTTAAAAAATTATATTAACATACTATGAAATACATAAACGTTAAATTTCAAAGAAAATTTATAAATTTAAATTAAAAAGGTAAAAAAATAGATATTAGATTCAACAAAATATTTCCTTTTTGTAAAATTATCTATACAAATTAATAATTATTATCTTATAGTATTAATTAATAATTAATAATTTATAATGTAATTTAATATCACTATAAATTCATAAATTTTCTTACTCCGGACATTATTAATTTATAGAAGTTTTATTGTATATATGCTTTCGAATAATCGATATACTCCCTATTTCCCATTATAATTGATGTTTTAACCAATTTTTTTGTTTCATATTACTTGACGTTTACGGTTTTCGATGTAAAAATAATTGTTATTTTTTTTTGTTTATTTAATTTATGCAAAATGTTTTCTATTGGTTGAAGTAAAATATTAAACGATGTTTTTACACAGAAAACAAAAAAAATGAATTCTTAATATGTGCATAGAAACCTAAAACATCAAGTAATTTCTGACATAGGGAGTAATATATAAAAAAATTGACCAAAAATAGAGCGTGAAAGTTTAAATTCATCTTTTAGTTTGATTAGGAATGTTGCACAAAAAAAAGTTTGATTAGGAATGAATTTTTCCGGCCAAATATAAGTTTTAACTTACTTTATTGCCATGGGGTTTGTGAAAGTTTTCCTTTACTTTTTTGACAAAAAATATAGATGCAAAGAGTATTCAAAACCCTAGTTATTATGAAAATCAGTACCGTGCCTCCCTTTAGGTCAAAAGGGCAATTGCCCCAGGCCACCAAACATATCCACAAAATTAAAGCCACCTTTTTATGTAAGTTTAAGTATATTTATCTAGCTAATTTAATATAATGTGTTTTTTAACTGAAAAAATTAGTGAAAATTATATTCTTATTTATACATTTGTTTTGGTGAAGGTTTCTTTATTGGAAACACATTTTTTAGCAAGAACATATAACAATTATGTTTTATTAAAAATAATGAATACACAAAAATAAGTAAATGATATATTAAAAACATAAAATAACTAATAATATATCAAAGAGTTAAGAGAACGTTTTTATTAACAAAAATATATCACAAATTTCATGTTATTGACTTTTATAGTTAATGCTTTTACGCTTTTATAAAAGCCACATTTTTAAATTTGTCCTAGGTCTCTCCACGTCTAGGCACGGCACTGATGAAAATCAACATACCTAAGCTGGTGCCGAGAAGGAAAAAGTTAGTATTGTAATCTTTGTAGGTAAATTAAAGAATTGTCGATGTATTCCACGTAAAGATCCGTTTCATTGTTTACAAATTAAAGTTAGTGAAAGCGATAACAATGCTCATTCTTCTGTTATATAATATAGAATGCTATGCCGTGTACTACATAACTAAAGACTTAGCTTACTTAAGAAAGAAACTTTCGGATTAGAATTTAGTAATGACTACTAGCTTGGAGTTATATTTGATTTATATCTTATATCTTTATATTATTTGATGATTGTTTTGATTTAGTCTTGATGACAATTTCCATTTTTTTTTCTTAAAGTCAACCGGTTATCAAAACTTTACCATATACAATTGCTTGGATTTAGCTTTAATCTATATTTGCATCGAAAACGCGGAAGCAAAACGTTTCGAAAACGGAAAAAGTTTAAGATATGGAAACGTTTTTGAACCATGTATATATACGTATATATAAATCTAGATTATTAAACATCAAAATCATACTAAAAATAATATAATGTTCAAATTAAATATATAAATATACAATAATTTTTTTTTTTTTATTTATGGGAATTCAAAAATATAGAGAAAATATGTAAACATGAATTTTATTAAATTTTTGTTAAAAAACTATAAAAAAATTTCGACATCTAACTCTTTTAATAGTTTAACTATTATATTTCTGAATAAAAAAATAAAAAATGTCGATTTACGGATATGGAAACATCAAGTTTGAAAGATGTTTCTAAATTGAATTTTGTAGGAGTCGCGTTTCCAACTTGTTTCCAATATATTTTTTCCGAAACGTTTTGGAAATTAAAACACACCTTAAACAGAGTTTTCATGTATCCTAAGTTTTGATGACAGTTTGAAATTAAAAAAAGTAGTCAACAAGTTGTAATAAAAAAAAAGTAGTCAACAAGCTGATCTCAAAACTTTACTATATAACTGTTTGGATTTAGTCCTCATGACAATTTGAAATTAAAATGTAATGTCAACAACTTATCAAAACTTTAATAAATAATTGCTTGGATTTAGTCCTGATGACAATTTGGAATTAAAAACAAGTCAAGAACTTATCAAAACTTTACTATATAAATATGCATATAGATTGTTAAATTTGGTATTAATCACTTCTCATAACATTTTCAACTTAAAAAAGAAACATAAAATGGGAAACAAGAAGCTTTTCTTCTTCATGTTTTTCTTCTTGGTGGAATTCATCAGAGGACAGGGCAATAGAAAAACCCAAGTCAATGTGGGTGTTGTAACAGATGTCAGACAAAAGCATTCAGTCAATGAAAGGAATTGCATCAACATGTCTCTGTCCGATTTCTATTCGTCTCGTCCCCAGTTCCAGACAAGGCTTGTCCTTAACATCGGTGATTCTAGAGAAGATGTCGTTGGTGCTGCTGATGCATGTACCTTCTCATTTCCTCTCTTTCTCTATCTATATATATACATATACTTAGTTCGCATACATTTTCTTTTTATAACTAAGAGCCTAAGAGCATTAATAACATTTTCTTTTTATAACTAAGAGCATTAATAACATTTTCTTTTTATAACTAAGAGCATTAATAACATTTTCTTTTTATAACTAAGAGCCTAAGAGCATTAATAACATTTTCTTTTTATAACTAAGAGCCTAAGAGCATTAATAACATTTTCTTTTTATAACTAAGAGCCTAAGAGCATTAATAACATTTTCTTTTTATAACTAAGAGCCTAAGAGCATTAATATAGACCTCTTCACCCACATCTCATCTGTGGGACCACAAAATTAAACAAGAGGTGCTTCCATAAAATCCAATATAAGAGGATCAAACGCTCATATGCCATTTGACCGAAAGTCAAATTCCCATATACCCTTTGACTTTCGGTCAAAGGCTATTATTTTCGTTTTGAATTATTTTTAAGTAAAAAACAAATATTTTCAAAAACTGAAAACACCAATATTTTTAATTTAATTTAACGAATTTTATAAAAATATTTAAAAAATCAAAAAATAAATTTAAAATGTTTTTATAAAAATCATCGAAATATGATTATAAAATCGATTTTAAAATCATATTTTGTGAATTTTATAGGTTTAGAAGTCAAAATATTACCATTTGGGTTCGCAAATTCAAATCCAAGACCTTTGATTAGTTTAGGGTTTAGATTTGAAATTTTTTAGTGTTTTAAGTTTTGGTCAACGAAAGTCAAAGGGTATTGAGATTACATAAGGGTATGAGAGAATATAAATTTTGGTTGAAGGGTATTTGAGCTCTTGGTCCTAAACCAGGCACATCTTAACTATTCGCGGGCCCACTGCCACGTGGCGGCCCGCGATTTATCCATTTTTTATTTTTATTTATTTTTATTTTTTTTTGGATAATTTAGAGCATTAATATAGGTAGATATTTAAAAAACCTCTTAAAATTATTACTATTATTTTTCGAAAAAAAAAATAAATAGAAAATAGACCAATTGCGGGCCGCCACGTGGCAGTGAGACCCGCGAATAGTAAAAGATGCAACTCTTATATTAAATATTTTGAAGTTAGCAGGTGGAACCCATTTAATATATTTCCTATTTAAGATCCGGATCTTATCTATTTAGTGGGCTCTTTGGATACGTGGCGACCCATGATTGATGCGTTTTTAATTATTTTCTTTTTCTTTTTTTTTAAACCAACCTTTCATGGATAATAATTAAGAAATTTTGTGGGTTTCTCTTTTGGAGATGGTGTTGAGGTTATGTGCCGAAGTTTGTACATCTCCTTAGGCGCGTGCCAACCTTTAATAAACTATATGTCCAACTGTCATTTGAAAATATGACCTCATGGTTGTTCCAAGGGTAACTTTTTAGTCGAGTTATCGACCTCAAAACCATAGGGTAACTTTGTAGTCGAGTTATCGACCTCTTGTGGTTCGCATACATCCACATGTATATATGATATATGTTACTATCCGCTAATGCAATGCATCAATTGTTCACATAATTAACCTGCATTTTTTTGTTTTTACATTTTAACAGCTATTGAGCTTATTAAGAACACACGAGTGAAAGCGATTCTGGGGCCATGGACATCAATGCAAGCACATTTTATGATCGAAATCAGCCAAAAAACACGGGTTCCACTTGTTTCCTACTCTGCCACAAGTCCATTTCTTTCTTCCCTTCGTAGTCCATACTTCTTTCGCGCTACCTACGAGGACTCCTCTCAAGTAAATGCCATAAAAGCCATCATCAAGTTGTTTGGATGGAGAGAAGTTGTCCCAGTTTACATTGATAATACCTTTGGAGAAGGTATAATGCCTCGTCTCACCGATGCATTACAAGAGATCAACGTTCGAATACCTCATCGATCGGTTATTGCTCTAAATGCAACTGATTTTGAAATATCCGTAGAGCTTCTTACTTTGATGAACATGCCCACAAGAGTGTTTATTGTCCACATGCTCCCTCCTCTTGCCACAAGATTCTTCATAAAAGCTAAAGAGCTTGGTTTGATGAAACCAAGATATGTATGGATCCTTACCAATGGAGTAACCGATGTCTTAAGTTTGATAAAAGAGACGGAAAAAGAAGCTATGGAGGGGGTATTGGGTGTTAAAACTTATATTCAAGAATCCAAAGATCTCGACAAGTTTAAAGCTCGATGGAGAAAGAGATTTCCACAGGTCGAGCTGAATGTCTACGATTTGTGGGCTTATGATGCTATCACTGCACTCGCGATAGCTGTCGAAGAAGCTGGAACACAAAACTTGACTTTCAGTAATGCGAATGCTGGAAAAAATGTGTCTGAAATTCAAGCACTTGGTGTATCTCAATACGGTCCAAAGCTTCTCGAAACACTTTCGAGAGTTCAGTTCAAAGGACTTTCAGGAGATTTTCGTTTTGTCAAAAGGCAACTACAACCATCGGTGTTTGAGATTGTAAATGTGATCGCAACAGGTGAAAAATCAATAGGATTCTGGACAAAGGAAAATGTTCTTGTGAAGAAACTAAATCAAAAACCGCAGAGCATGAGCGCTTTATCTACGTGGAAAGATCATCTTAAACCTATTACATGGCCTGGACATGCTACTTCTATTCCAAAAGGATGGGAGATCCCGACAAATGGGAGAAGATTGCGCATTGGGGTTCCGAAGAAATCCGGTTACACCGATCTCGTGAAGGTCACAAGGGATCTCATCACCAATGCATCAATAGTCACAGGCTTTTGCATAGATTTTTTTGAGGCTGTGATTAAAGAATTACCTTATGACATCTCCTATGAGTTCTTTCCGTTTGAGACAAGTGATGGTCAACCAGCCGGTAATTACAACGACTTGGTTTACGAAGTGTACCTTGGGGTGAGTAAAATCATTCACTGATCATCTTTTATAAGAGCAGTTATAAAAAACAATCGCAGTGAACTCTTTTTTTTTCTTCTCTCAATGGCAGAGATATGACGCGGTTGTAGGAGATACAACTGTACTAGCAAACAGGTCTTATTACGTCGATTTCACATTCCCATTCATTAAATCAGGTGTGGGACTGATCGTCCCGGTGAAAGACGTAGTGAAGAGAGACAAATTCAGTTTTTTGAAACCGTTGTCATGGAAACTATGGTTGACTTCCTTTTTCTCCTTCTTCATTATTGGATTTACGGTTTGGTTTGTTGAAAGTAAAAATAATGAAGAATTCGGTGGACCGCTTCATCGTCAAGCTAGTACCATCTTCTGGTTTTCCTTCTCTACAATGGTTTTTGCTCCAAGTACTACTTTGAGTCTCTCCTGTCATGCATATATGTTTATTTTTCTATATAATCACCTTGCTTTTTTTCGAGTGGATTTTCCCAGGAGAAAGAGTGTTGAGCTTTGGAGCGAGGCTCGTAGTTATCGCATGGTACTTCCTCGTACTCATTTTGACTCAAAGTTATACAGCCAGTTTAGCGTCGCTTTTAACATCTCAACAACTTAATCCAACGATAACAAGCATGCGAAGCTTACTTGAGAGACGACAACCAGTAGGTTATCAGAGAAGATCCTTCACTCTTGGAAAGCTTACAGAAGCCGGTTTCTCGCAATCCAACCTTATACCCTTTGATGGCTCTGAAGATCTTAATGAGCTTCTAAGGAAAGGACCAGAACAAGGCGGCATCTCTGGAGCCTTTTTGGAAATACCTTACTTGAGACTCTTTCTTGGACAATATTGCACTTATAAAATGGTAGAAGATTCCTTTAATGTCGACGGATTCGGATTTGTAAGTTTCCAAGATAGGTTTTTTACCTTCTCCGACAAGTTTCATTAAGTGAGGAGTGATCTTTTAAGACTTGTTTATGCAGGTTTTTCCGATCGGATCACCTTTGGTTTCTGATGTTTCAAGGGCTATTTTAAAAGTGGCGGAATCACCAAAGGCGAAGGAACTTGATCGCGCATGGTTCAAGAAGAAAGACGAAAATTGTCCTGACCCAGTCACCTATCCAAATCCAAACCCATTTTTTACCTCTACGCAGCTTGGCCTCGACAAATTATGGGTTCTGTTTGTTATTGTCTTGGGTTTATGCGGTTTCGCACTAGTAAAATTCAAAATTTTTCCGACAATTCCATACATTCCACACATTCCTGAGAGTGAACAAGCACTCCAGTTATCTAGGCAGACGTCCTTAAACACACAAGAAGCCAACCATGACCATGACCATGACCAAGACCTATGATAGATTTAACAAAGAGCAAGGTATGTGTGTTTAATAAAAAAAGGTGTGTTTTAGTAAAACAAAGTTAAAAAAAATATATATATTATAGTTTATTGTTTGTGTTTTTTGTGCTTAACAAAGATGCATGCGATCAATTGTAATTGCTAACTAAGATTGAATATATTTTTAATTTTCTATGAAACCCAAAAAAAATTCAAATTATCGAAATATAGACCAAATAAAAATAAAAAAACAGATTTATTATTACATAATGCATTGGGACCTATTTTGTTTTGGTCAAAATGCCGCTAAGTGATACAAAGAATGCTTTGGTACTATTTGAGACAACCATATCAGCCCAGTCCATCTACCGTACCATTCAGTTTATCAAGATTCAAAATGTACTTTTAACTTCTGTGCAAAAGATTTATGCTAAAATTGAATTTTTTTTTTCTTGTAAAACTAAATGTACATGAAAAGTTATTTTTCCATTACAACATTGCTTTTTGATAAACAATGGGAGTTTTGTACCTTTGGTACACCTGTGTAAGGAGCCGGTCGTTGTCCGGGCATACAAAAATATATGTTTACCCGGGTCAAAATGTGAAGTACATATTTTGAGTTATTCAATATTATATAACTGTCATAAATATAAGAGAAATTTCTTAAGATACCATCAAAATTAGTTTTTTTTTTGAAAATACCATTAAAAAGTTTTTTATAACAAAAATACCATTAAAATATTTTTTTATAACTAAAATACTATCAAAAGTAGTAGTTTACAAAATACCACAAATACAAAAAACGAGTTTTAACACCTTAGATTTTAATTTTTTTCATTTAGGTTCGCTATATAGTGTTTAGGGTATAGTTTTGAAGGGGTAGGTATAGTTTTTTGAAAGTTTTGAGTGTAATTTTGAAATTTTAAGATTTGTGGTATTTATGAGAAAAAAACTTTTTAATGGTATTTGTAAAACTTTCGCAAATTTGTGCTAATTGTGTTAAAAAAACCTTTTTTAGTGGTATTCATAAGAATTGCCCTAAATATAATTAGTTTTCCAAATTGTACATAACATTTTCCAAAAGAAAAGGACAAAAACTTTGTATACAATACGTCAATAACATGAGATACAATTTGAACCGAGGATAATAATTTAAATTTAAGGCGTAAAAACTCAGATGTTGTTCTTTAATAATATAAGCTCACAAATTTTGAGACATAATATTTCACCAGGTCAGTTGATCCACCCCCTCCCTCACCCTCTATGTAGGTCCGCTCGTGCCCTTTGAAAACACCACCTTTAAGGCGTAAAACTTTAACTAGTGATCTTGAATACTTTTATAGTGATCTAAGACCATTATGCTAATTAAGGTTTACTTAGTTGTTTCCATTACAAAACTCAAAACCTACATTTATATAGAGATAAGTTAAAAACGTAATAAACCAGTCAAATTGGCTTTGTGGTTTTGTGTTTTGTTGAACTCTACCAAAAACAACAATAACGATATGATAATCGCAATGTAATGTGCTATTAAAAATACACTTTTTATATTGTGGGTATGAATGTAAATTGGGCCTGTCCGCGTCCAATGGACGTGTCCAAAGGACGTGTCCAAACGGACAATTTATTTTTGCGGACATAATTGGTCAAAGCCCAAATAGGACCAAACCCAAATAGGACCATGAAAAAATGGGTAGTCCGCAATTTCCAAATAAGACCAAATCCAAATAAGAACATTGGTTATTGTTTTTATTCCGATTTTCGATTATGGTTTCAAATTTCATTTTCGATTATGGTTTCAAAATTTATTTTCGTTTTCGGTTTCCGTTTTTTCCTGATTTTGCGGTTTGGACGGAAACATGATTTCACGATTTTAACGGAAACATGATTTCGCGAGTTTAACAGAACAAACGTGATTTTACAGTTTTAACGATAAAACATGATTTTGCGTTGGTTTTTGCGGGAAAACGTGATTTTACGGTTTTTGCGAGATACGTGATTTTGCGGTTTATGCGAAAAACGTGATTTTTTGCGGAAAAATGTGATTTTGTGGTTTTGACGGAAAAACGTGATTTTGTTGTTTCGACATAAAAAAGTGGTTTTATGTTTTATTATTGAGATATGTGATTTTGGGGTTTTACGAAAAAATGTGATTTGTGATTTATAAAAAATCCAAATCATAACCCTAATTTTTTAAGACCATTGGGCGAACCAATGTCCAAATGGTTTGTCCGCTTTCGAATTTGGGTCTCGCCCATTTCCGACCAATTATATATGGTCTTATAATGGTCCGCCCATTATTGTCCAAATGAATATGGACGCGGACTGTCCTTGGACATGGCGCCCAATTTTTTTTGTTTTGTTTTGTGAAATAAATCTATACTTTAACAAAAAAAAAATAAAAAAAAAAATAAATCTATACTGGGATGATTAATTTTTTTTGGTGTAAAACTCATAATTAAACGAATGCATACGATGTTGAGTAGAAAAGAAAAAAAGAAAACAATAAACAACAATATATAATTTTGTAACTTTGTGCAATATAAAGGTCATTGTTTGTTAAATCGGTAAGAGTCATGCATGATCATGAATCATGAGGCATGTTACTCTACTTGGGTTGCTTAGTGATTCCCAAGCATGTTTTGTTCGTCTTCATGGATTTCTTCTAACTCAACCGGGATTGCTTCTGGATTCTCAGGCATGTTTTGAACTGATGCACAAGGGCATTTCTCTACTTTGACGATGTACGAACCCGTGTCGGGTGTTTGGAAAGCTTTCCACAAGCCATTTTCTCTAGGCTCATTTAGGAATAAGAATACGAACTTACCTAGTGTTAGAACGCACATAACCCCTGCAACGAGAAAAAGAACCCAAAAACTATCCATGCCAAGTTGCCTAGAAGTGGAAAATGGATTTGGATCTGGATTTATGTCTGGGTCTGGACAACTTGCGTCTTTTTTCTTGAACCACGCGCGATCAAGCTCTATCGCCTTTGCTGATTCCTTCACTTTTAAGATCGCCCTTGACACGTCAGAAACCAAAGGTGATCCAATAGGAAAAACCTACATAGGAAAGGACTTCAGATCTCTCCTCATTTAGTGAAACTTTTAGAGATGGTACTATCTCATAAACTTACAAATCCATATCCGTCGACATTGAAAGATTCTTCAACCATTTTGTAAGTGTTGCAGTATTGTCCAAGAAAGAGTCTCAAGTAAGGTAATCCCAAAAATGCTCCAGAGATGCCGCCTTTTTCTGTTCCTTTCCTCAGAAGCTCATCGCATTCTTCTTCGGTATCAAATGGTATAAGGCTTGATTCCGAGAAACCAACGTCTTTAAGCTTTCCATAGATGAAAGATGTTCTTTGATAACCAACCGTGTCTCCTCTGTCGAGCAAGCTTCTCATGTTGGTTCTGGTTGGATGAAGTTGTTGCGATGTTAAAAGCGATGCTAAACTGGCTGTGTAACTTTGAGTTAAAACGAGTAGAATGAAGTACCATGTGATAACCAAGACTCTAGCTCCAAAAGTGAACACTCTCTCTCCTTCGAAAAGAAACTCGAGAATGAAAGGCGATTATATAGAAACATAAACATATAAATGATGCGATGTAGAGAATGAAATTCATACTTGGTGCAAAAACCATGGTAGAGAAAGCAAACCAGAAGATGGTACTAGCTTGGTAATTAAGTGGTCCGCGAAAGTCTGGATTAACTCTTTGTTCAACTGCCCAAACTGTAAATCCAATAATGAAGAAGGAGAGAGAGGAAGTCAACCATAGTTTCCATGACAACGGTCTCAAGAAACTGAATTTGTCTTTTTTCACTATGTCTTTCACCGGGACGATCAATCCCACACCGGATTGAATGAACGGCAATGTGAAATCGACATAAGTGGACCTATTTGCTAGTATGGTTGTATCTCCAACAACCGCGTCAAACCGCTAAGAACAACATAAGAGTTTAGTAAGATGTCTTTTAGGAAAACCAGATTTTTTATACTTAAAAGAGTTCGAGTAAATTAAACGTTCGACTAACATTGTTCTATAAGTATGTTCGGCTAAATTTTTAATATTAGAACAATACTAAGTATGTTCTAATATTAAAAATAACTTATATATTTTGACCCGTCGCAAAATTACGCATCTCGCAAAGATATCTAAAACTATTAAAAATTCAGATTTTTTTTAAAGATTTTTGGATACTTTTGGTTTTTTATTTATATCATCGATTCGAATATTCTAAAAAATACTTTGAAATAATTAAAATTTTCTATAACTTATTTTTTTTTAAACTTTAAATATAGTATTAATATTGTACAATGCATTATCATAAAATTGAAATATTTTTTAAAAACTTTAAATATATTATTAATATTGTACGATTGATTATCATAAAATTGAAATATTTATAATATTTTATTTTTTCATTATCCTACCTATTTATTTTTATTTTTTTTCGTTTTTTATATTTTAATCCTATTAATTTGGAATAATTTTTATATTTATATTTATTTTTATTTAACTTTTCTAATTTCGTTTTTCTTTTAATCCTATTAAAAAAGAATGTTTTTTATTTTAATTTAAAATTATCTTATACTAAAATTTATACAATAATATTACATGTAATTAAAAGAAAATTGGGAGAATTATAAAACTACACCATTTGAATTACATGTCACAAAACTACACCATTTCAAAATTACTTCACAAAACTACACCTAAACACTTAAAATTAAATACAAATAAACCCTACCCACACAATCCTATCCCCTTAATACTATACCATAAACACTAATTAGCGAACCCAAATGAAAAGATTTTAATTTTGGTAATTTATAAAGGGTAAATCAAAATTTTGAAATTTTGAAAGGGTGTAAATATGTGAAAATATTGAATTATGTGTAGTTTTGTGAAGAAAGGGTTGAAAGGGTGTAGTTTTGTGAATTAAATTTTAAGGGGTTTTCAAAATTTTGTCCTTCCTAATTAATAGTATAGATATGATTAGACAACTTTTTCCATTTGTGTATGGATGAAAATTTTTGATAACTTTCCATCTTTTTTAAAAAAGCGATGGTTAGAGCATCTGCATTCGTGTTTCTTAAAAAGATCTTAGCAGGTGGGACCCGTTAAATAGTTAAGATCTGGATCTTATATTTCCTATTTAAGATCCGGATCTTAACTATTTAGTGGGCACTTTGGATACGTGGCGAACTATGATTGATGCGTTTTTAATTATTTTATTTTTGTTTTATTTTAAATTAACTGTTCATGGATCCCAATGAATAGTTAAGAAATTTCGAGGTTTCTGTGTTGGACATGGTCTTAGGGATTAGTGTTTTTACTCACCCCGAGATAAACTTGTTGTACCAAGTCGTTGTGATTACCAGCTGGTTTACCATCGCGTGTCTCGAAAGGAATGAACTCATAGGAGACGTCATAAGGCATTTCTCGAATCACAGCTTCAAAGAAATCTATGCAGAAACCTGTGACTATTGGTGCATTGGTGATAGGGTCCCTCGTGACCTTCACAAGATCAATGAAACCCAATTTCTTTGGAACTCCGATACGTAACTTCTTTCCATTTGTCGGTATCTCCCATCCTTTTGGAACATAATCAGCCTCCCCAGGCCATATAATATTTTTAAGATGATCTTTCCAAGTCGACAAAGCGCTCGTGCTTTGTGGTTGTTGGTCTAGTTTCTTCACGAGACCATTCTCCTCTGTCCAGAATCCTATCGTCCTTTGACCGGTTCCAACCACATTAACAATCTCAAACACCGACGGTTGTAGTTGTCCGTTGACGAAACGGAAATCTCCAACAAGTCCTTTGAACTTGACTTTTGAGAGGGTCTGGAGAAGTTTTGGACCGTATTGAGATAAACCAAGTGATTTAAGGTCAGACATATTACTTCCAATATTGGTGAAAGTCAAGTTGTTTGTTCCTGCTTCTTCGATGGCTATAGCCAATGCGGTGGTAGCATCATAAGCCCACAATGAGTAGACACTCAGCTCCTTCCTTGGGAATCTCTTTCTCCATCGAGTTTTAAAGTTGTCGAGATCTTTGGATTTTTGAATATAAGTCTTAACACCCAATACCCCTTCCATAGCCTTCACTGCGGTTTCATCTATCGAACTTAAGACATCGGTAACACTAGTGGTAACGATCCAAACATATCCTGGTTTCATCAAACCAAGCTCCTTAGCTTTAATGAAGACTCTCGAGGCAAGAGAAGGGAACATGTGGACAATAAAAACTCTTGTGGGCATTGTCATCAAAGTAAGAAGCTCTGCGGATATTTCGGAATCAGTTGCATTTAGAGCAATAACGGAGCTATGAGGTATTCGAACATTGATCTCTTGTAATGCATCGGTAAGACGAGGCATTATACCTTCTCCAAAGGTGTTGTCGATGTAAACAGGCACAACTTCTCTCCATCCGAACAACTTGATGATAGCTTTTATGGAGTTAACTTGAGAGGAGTCCTCATTAGTAGCGCGAAAGAAATATGGACTACGGAGAGAGGAAAGAAACGGGCTTGTTGCGGAGTATGAAATAAGCGGAACACGTGATTTTTGGCTAATTTCAATCATGAAATGTGCTTGCATTGACGTCCATGGCCCCAAAATCGCTAACACCTGCGTGTTCTTTATCAGCTCAAGAGCTGTTACAATGTCAAAACCAAGAAAAGGAAGGTTAAGTATGTTAAGAGTTACTTATATACATGTTAATGTCTATGATTATTAATTTTCAACTCCAATTAACTGAAAATGAGTGGATTGACACATACGTTTTTTCACATATATACATGTGAACGTATTTGTTAGGATTATGGTCTTTTTAACTCGAAGCCAATTAACAATGAATGCATTGACACATATTCTTTATATATTAGTATGTGTCCGAACGAAGCAAAAATGATATTTACGTGCTTTTATCATTTCATGTATTTGGACCTTCTATTATTGTATACTATGTGTCGGTGAGCAGCATGTTATTCAAAATATTCATGTATAATAAAACTTTTATTTCAGATTTTAAAATAATCTTATAAAAAAATAATTATTGTATAACAAATATAATTTATTTTAGATATAGATACATACTTATCTTACTAAAAATTGAAATCTAGTTTTACGACAAAATCCCAAACTTTATATATATATATATATATATATATATATATGTACCACAATGAAAATATACAAAACTTATTAAAAACTTATTAAATAATATGATAGTGGTTGAAAATTTCTGAAAATAACTGGAAGAACTTGAACGTTATAACATGTCTTATTATTTTATTTTATTTTGTTAAAAAATAACATGCTTTATTTCATAAAATATTTTTTATTGTCGTATAAAAATATAATACATTTTACAATATTATTAGATTCAAATAGACTATAGTTTTGTTTATTTCGCAGATTTAAATAGACACAAGAGGAAAGAAAATTGTGAAAAGTAAGTTTTTAAAACAAACCAATATTAATATCCTTGACTACAATATTTGATCGTTAAGAAACACAAAACCTAACTAAATAGTAGTATTTCCGTTTAGTTGTTAAAAAATAATCAATGTAAAAATCTAATGGTGTTTATCAATCCATCAAATCATGAAATATAACAACAATATTTCCAATTCATTTAGTTGATAAAAAGAACGAGGGATTCACAAAACTACACTCTTTCATCCATTCCTTCACAAAACTCTACATAATTCAATATTTTTTTCTATTTTTACACCTTTCAAAATTTGAAATGGTTAATTTACCCTTTCAAAAATTACAAAAATTAAATTCTTTTCGTTTTGGTTTGCTAATTAGTGTTTAAGATATAATATTAAGACCATGATTATCGGGGGCCTAAAGGGTGGTCATTAACCCGTGGCTCCACGATAATTTTAAGTAACACTTAAACTCCTTCCTTAAAAATAAAAATAAAAGAATCTATAGGACTTTTTTTGGTCCTAAGGGATAATCATGCTCTAAAGATATAGGAATGTGTGGATATAATTTATTTGGATTTAGTTTTGAGTGTTTAGGTGTAGTTTTGTGAAGTGACATTGAAAGGGTGTAATTTTGCGAAATGCAACTCAAATGGTGTAGTTTTGTAGTTCCCCGAAAAAGATTCTATGTAAAAATCTAGTTGTGTTTATCAATCGATTAAATCATGAAACATAACAACAATATTTCCAAAAACAAAGGTCAAAGAATATATCAGAAATTCTATGTGAGAAATAAAATAAAATCGGAGAGAAATAAAAAGTTATTCAAAAATATATGGGCACAAACGCAAAAAGAATAAATTTCCTATAATCTCTTTCGTCGCGACACGTATGTGTTTTGTCTTCAGTTTAAATAGAATAGACAATATATATGTATAGAGAGAAGGGAGATGAGAATGTACCTGCAGCTGCAGCACCAACGACGTCGTCTTCTCGAGAATCTTCTATGCTAACGACAAGCCTTGTCTGGAACTGGGGACGAGACGAATAGAAATCGGACAGAGACATGTTGATGCAATTCCTTTCATTGACTGAATGCTTTTGTCTGACATCTGTTACAACACCCACATTGACTTGGATTTTTCTATTATCCTGTCCTTTGTTGAGTTCCACCAACAAAGAAAAGAAGAAGAACAAAGTGATGAAGAAGAGATTCTTGTTTCTCATTAGATAATTCTTTTTTTAAGTTGAAAATGTTATGAAAAGTGATGAACACATGATTTATCGATCGATATGCATATTTATATAGTTAAGTTTTGATTTGCTGGTAATCTTTTTTTTTATTTTAAATTGTCATCAATACCTAATCCAAATAATAGAAAATAAAAATCAAATAAAATTCCAAAGCTATAGTAGTCATTTTTAATCAAAATAATCGTTTTTTAAGCACGTCTCTAGTTTTGTGGTAGACGACTTAGCATTCTGTATTGAACATTATTTACAAATATCTATATCATTCAAATTGTCATGATCAAGACTAAATCAAAGCATACATCAAATAATATAAAGTTAAGACTCAAATATTATTCCAAAGCTAGTAGTTATTTTTAATCTAAAGATTTATTTGTTAAGTAAGTTTCTAGTTTATGTAATATTCGGCTTAGCATCATTCTCTATTGCATATATTATTGATAACAAAAGACATTAATTCGCACGTTGTATAAAGCTAAAATATAGTAAAATTATGTTGACTACTTGAGTTAAAATAACATAAAAATGAAAATTCTATCTTTGAATGTTGTTATGTCTTATTTGATTATATGACCTTCTCAATAGTTTCAATTCTACGAAAGTCAAGTAATAAGAAAAGAGAGAATTACAAAACTACACCATTTGAATTACATTTCACAAAACTACACCATTTCTAAAATACTTCAACAAGTTTTTCCTTCCCCTTGTCTGTATTTGATATAGGCACTACCCTCCTAATAGCTGCAATGCCAACAAAACCAAACATTATATTATCTGTTAAATGGTTGATACAAATAGTACATTATATGTTACCTTCCATAGGTCTAAACACTCAAAATTAAATCCAAATAAATCCTACTCACACAATTCTACCCCCTTAATACTATACCCTAAACACTAATTAGCGAACCCAAATGAAAAAAATTTAATTTTGGTAATTTTTAAAAGGATAAATCAAACTTTTAAAATTTTGAAAGGGTGTAAATATGTGAAAAAATTAAATTAGGTGTAGTTTTGTGAAGGAGGGGTTAAAATGATGTAGTTTTGTGAATTCCTCATAAGAAAATACACACTTAGAAAAAGTTATATTTATTTAATATAACAAAAGCTCTAAAGGGACAATTGGCCTATGAGGAGGTCGAGAAGGGAAACTAAGCCATTTGTGCATCATTGTAAGTCCTCATTGATAGAATTATGAGAGTTTGAGATATGAACAATATGTTATTGCTTGCATAATCAATAGGATTTCAATTAAATGTGTTTATATAGGGAATACAATAAAAACCTAATTTACCTATTTTCCTTTAGTACATTAATTAGTAATGATTAACAAATATATTTCGCCATCGGCTAAACCGATTCCCATACAAAGAAATCAACATAGATGAACATGCATTAAACAAAAGTTGTTGAAGACTAGTTGGTCCAGTCGCTTACGCACAATCGTTAGTGATGTTTGTGTTTCTGGGTGAAATTGCCGCCGAAAGCGATGATTTACGCCATTTAAAGTATTATGAAAGGTTGTTCGCAGTCCTAAGAAGATTATGGGTTTTGGTCCGAAACCTCATTATATAACAAAAACAAAAGAAAGCTCGTTATCAAAAATTCGCATGCACAAGTTTGTGGTGAAATTTCGATTTGGAAACAAACCAGCAACTCAATGGCTGCTAAAATTATTTTACAGATTATTCATTTCATGAAAGGCGCAACCACCTACGTACAATATAACCAACTAAAGCTTTTGTTGCATCTGGATAGGCAACAACTATCTAAATCAATATTGTGATAAATCATATCAAGACAAGAACCTATCATATTAAGTTGAAGATCTATTACAGCTTCAATTCATCCTATGGGCCACTCGTAAAATCCTAGATAGGATTACACCCTTAAAGATAGAGTTAACATCGTGTTGGCCAATGACCCAAATATCAGATATTAAACTGATAAAAACATATACTACACTTGATCTTAGCCAAAAGGTCGAGAAACCATCACCACATACAATATTCCCATGACTTAATCATATTATCTAGATTCAAAACTTGGGAAACTTAGAGCTTAACAAGGAACCATCATTGCCTTTAAATCATAGCAAGTTTCTACGCCTATAGTCGTCCATAGTTTTGCTTTTTTTGTTAAACAATATCAGACCAAAAACTGTTAAAACATTATAGCTCAAGATTTTCATCTATACCGCCTAAAGCTATAAACTCTCTAGAAATAAATTTAAATGTGTAAACAGTTACATGAATGTCTTCGGAATTTAAACAATAAAAGAAAATCTCATTAAGGAGTATTAATAAAGATTTCATTTTTAGTAAATAGATTGTACCAAATTACATTTAATATTTATCTCATTCCATAAAAGTAGTAGCTAATCTAAAAGCATCCAAATAACACTCATAGTTTATTCTGTTTTTAACACATTTCTCGAATAGACTAGTAAATTTTTTTAGTGTCAATAAAATCTATTATATAATAGCATAACACTATCTCCATTTAAGGTTTCCATATCATCAAAAATAATTAAGTCAACTTAATTAAAATAACACATTTAATAAAACTTATTAGTATTAATAAAACTCAAAAAATCATTCAATATAATATTTAACATTGAATAAAACATGTATATCAACTTTCTATAATGAAAAATATAAAATTTGTTTGACCGTCTTATATTAAAAAACAAATCTTAGTAATATATAACTTAAATATATAAATAAATAAAGGCTTAAACACTTATAATTTGGGATGTAAATACTTCATGTTTATATATACAAATAATACATAAATTGTTCTAAGAAATTTTTTAAATCCAAATGTTATAACCAAATATCTTAAATAAACTTAAAAATAGGGAGAATTACAAAACTACAACATTTGAATTACATTTCACAAAACTACACAATTTCAAAATTACTTCACAAAACTACACCTAAACACTCAAAATTAAATACAAATAAACCCTACCCACACAATCCTACCCCTTTAATACTATACCCTAAACACTAATTAGCGAACCCAAATGAAAAGATTTTAATTTTGATAATTTTTTAAAGGATAAATCAAGCTTTTAAAATTTTAAAAGGGTGTAAATATGTGAAAAAATTGAATTAGGTAGAGTTTTGTAAAAGAAGGGAAGAAAGGGTGTACTTTTGTGAATACCTCTTAAAAATATCAACCAGAATAATAGAACTTCACACAAAATAAACAACTACACATACGAATAATTTAATAACATTACATAGAAAACAAAATAAAATATGATGCAATTTAGATGAGGGGTTAAGATCTCCACGTAAACCAAAGTAAACGTCATAGGTACAATTCAAAGTAGAGAAGTTGAAAGGGATACACAACAATGATTCTCTTTACAAGAATGTTTGAAAACATTAGATTTCATCATATTAATATTCCAACAATATGATAATAAACTAAAAGATCCAAACAAAAAACTAAAAGATCCAAACAAAAGATATTTGTAAGAAAATTCATTTTCATTAGTTTGGTAAAATATAAAATAGGTATATAATATCCAAAGTTAAACCAAATACCTATTACAAAAATAAAATCTTCAAAAATCAACCAAAATCATCATAAACTCAATGTAAAGTTATTTGAAATTATTACTCCCTCTTAATTTTAATCTTTGATGTTTTAGAATTTTTACACATATTAAGAAAATGAGTTAATGTTCTATATTAAATACATAGTTTTTTTTGTATTTCACAATTTGCTAAACTTTTCAACCCATAGTAATTCAATAAACTCAATTGATATCTCTTGGAATGTATAATTCACTATTCTCAATGAATTAAAAATATTTAAAAAAACAAAAAAATCAATCTTTAACAAACAAATTTTTTTCTAAAAAATCAATATTTTAAGAACGGAGGGAGAAAATAATTGACGAATATGCACGCGCCGGTTCTTTTTCTTTTTCTAGTGTTTTTAGTTGCAATTATTATCTCTTCATATTCCCAAGTCCCTAAAAATTAGACGATGTTAAATACGAAACTATACACCAAAACCTCTATAGAAAATTATATCGAGAGTGATTATGTGATAGTTTTGTTTCCGATTTTAGGAGTATAAAAATGATAGTTGTAGGTGGATATAGGCATTAAGTTGATATGAGAGGTCATTATGTCTACCATAACATACACAAATTTCTTCTCAAAAAAAAAAAATTATATCGAGCATTTTCTAGATTGTTTAATAACAAATAATATGTATAAATTAGTGTATATATGTACAAATATTAGTTTAAAATCGAAATTTATATTAAATAAGTGTGAAATACTTGAAGTTATTTTATATTTCTATATACTTCATAAAATTTAGGGAAAATTTCATATTAATACACCAACTAAATTATTATTAGCTTTTTAATACACAAATTTTTCGCTTGCCCAGAATCATACACCAACTATTTTATTTGTTTATTTTAAACCACGAACTATTTTACTTACTTATTTTAAATCACAAACTCAAATCATCTATTCATTTAACCAAATCACCGTTAGTTGACTGTTAATTTATTTTTTTAAAAAATCTAAATTTTGTTATTTTAATAAAGAAATACTTTAAAATTATGTAAAAAACCTAGAAAATTTTTAAAAATATATAAAAAGATTGTAAAAAAATAAAAGTTTCGAAAAATAATATTTTCAAAATTTAAAATCATAAACAATTAAAAGATAGGAAAATAACAATTTTTAAATTTAATTTGTGAAAACGTTTTTATTTTTATTTTTAAATTTTTTATTGTGAACCTCTTTTATATTTCCGAATTTATAATTTTGTTGGATTTTTTTACATAATTTTAAAGTATATTTTTATTAAAATAGAAAAAAATATTTTTGTTCAAAAAAATATGTAACGGTCAACAAACGGTGATTTGTTTAAATGGATAGATGATTTGAGTTTGTGATTTAAAATAAGAAACAAAAATAGTTCGCGTTTTAAAATGAACAAATAAAATAGTTGGTGTATTATTCTGGGCAATCAAAAAGTTGGTGTATTAAAAAGCTAATAATAATTTAGTTGATGTATTAATATGGAATTTTCCCTAAAATTTATATGTGCAAATATTTGGGGATATATATTTTAAATTAGAAAATTACTATGGATTTTATTTGTGGACTCGAATTCTTTTCTATTTGATTCATAAAATAAATAAATAAATAAATAATATTATAACACTTATATGATATATACATTTAAAATTTTAAATATAAAACATATATTACATCATATAGTACATAAATCTACTTCCAAAAACAAAAGAAATACAAATTACATTAGTCGTACATGTGATTAACACATATGCTTGAAGACCATTACAAATTACATCAGTCGTACATTCGATTAACACATATGTGAGCCATTGTTGGATCAATGAAGAAATTTAAAAAAGAGTGGTGGACAAAGGAAAATGGAGTTGTGATTATGTGATAGTTTTGTTTCCGATTTTAGGAGTATAAAAATGATAGTTGTAGGTGGATATAGGCATTAAGTTGATATGAGAGGTCATTATGTCTACCATAACATACACAAATTTTTGTATATGTCTGCCACATCATACTGAAAGTTTTGTATATGTCTACCGTAACATACTGAAAATTTTATATATGTCTACCATTACATAACGTGTATATGAGTTTTTTTAATAATATATTAGAGCTCATAATCACCGCACCTACATTCTGGAAACAATTAAACAGAACAATAACTGTTGTGTGAGGATTGTGTGAACCGTCTTCGCAGCCCAAACGAAACTAGAATCCGCAAGCTTCAAAAAAACTCCAACTTGAGATGTGTTCATGATATCATTATACACGTCTTCACCCACTTCATCAGTTGATAAACGGGATTTTACCCCGCTTAATCTAATATCTTAATGTAGTATTTAAGATGTCAAACCAAATCAGGAGCAAACAATGTATTCGAATTTATGCGAAACAAACTCGTTTAAGTGTGATCAAAAGGGTTGTTTGAGTGATGTTTTTGTGACCGGAAATTTAACAAAACGAAAAACGAGAATTAAAGGTTTTGAAAGATTATTAAAAAGCTAAACAATCAGGTTAAGGTGTTTTAAAGGATGATTAAACTTTCGGATTTCAAATTGTCTTTTATAAAATTTACTTTAAGGTTTTGAAAACGATTTTAGATCAATCCACTCTCGTGGCAATGATCCTTTTCTCAACGATTGAACTAACACAATGTCTTGGATAGTTTAATCGTCGAGAAACTTTAAGGACAAATCAATTCTAACCACCAAGTTTATTAACACAGATCTCTCGGTTAAGCTAGGCTTGGTTCTAAGGTAATTGTTCGGGAGGCTTTATAATCTCTCGATTCATAAAGCTTCCCGGGTTCGATAATCGAATGGCCAACTCGATTAAAGCTTTAAGGTTGTTACCAAAGACTAAAGTTTTCAATCAATTAAGTTTTAGACAATTTTCATTCCTAGATTCAATCAAACCCCTTTTACCCTAACCCAATTGTCTATTTAGAACTACTCACAAATCATATTGAAAATCATAGCAATTTGATTCAAAGAAACCATAAGCATAAACAAAATAAACAAAGAGAATAAAAAGGGTAAAGAAAACTCTTATTCAATGATGATGATGAAGATTACAAGGTGGCCAAGAAGCAATCACCAAGAAAATCTCCTCAAAGTCTCAATCTCAAAAACAAAAACTAAGATAATCCACTGGTGGCTGTGTTTTTACCCTAATAAACGAGTCTAAACCGAAAATAAAACAAAGGAAACCAAAAATCAAACCGGTTTTCCTTTTTTACATAGCGAAAAACCAAATCTCATAAAAATTCGCAGCACAGTATCGGTCAAAGCAAACCGATACAGCCGGCCGATACGCGCTTCGGCAAATCTTCCTTCGGCTCTGTTTTCTTCGTATCGGTCGAGGCTAAGCCGATACGACAGGTCGATACGTGTCTTCGGGTCTTCTTCTCTTGTATCGGTCACTCCAAACCGATACGGTTGACCGATACAAGCTTCGGCAAATCTCTGTTTTCAATATCGGCCACGGAAACCGATACGGTTGACCGATACGGACTTCGGCACACTCTCGTCTTTCGTATCGGCCAACGAAACCGATACAACATGCCGATGCAAGTGTATCAGTTTCTTTTTGGCTCAAATTCATCAATTTCGCCGTCTTTATGCTCCAAAACCTGAAATACACAAAACAAACCAAAATGCAACCAATATGCAACCTATATGACACTAAATGCAACCTAAATGAATGAGTTCTAATGCATAAACTAAAGTAAAATGTGTAAAATATGCAAGTTATCAACTCCCCCAAACTTATCCTTTGCTTGTCCTCAAGCAAGAGAACTAACATCAAAGTTTAAAAGGGTATAGAGGCGGGGACCTCAGAACCAAAAGTAACGCGAAGAGTGTAGTGAACGAGTATCCTAAACATAGTATCCCGTCGCAACCGAGCTAGTTCTACCTATTTCCATTCATCTCAAACTCCGTCTAAATTCGTTATTATTACCAAAAGCATGTGATCCACTTGTCTAGTCTAAGCACCTTTCACATTCAATTAAGCATAGTCGAAGCATGAAACATGATCAAGAATTTTCAAGAGTTTTTCTATTTGTCTAGGTAAGAACGGGATTTCGAATCAAACGAGGAGGCTAACACTCAGGCATGTGGTTAGTTGTAGCGCGGTTTCTCTCGGGGAGTGAAAGGGTTAAGCAAAATCGGGAAAGACAAGAAGCAATGCAAATCCGGACATCCATCCCTATACAATTCTAATCTCTAACCCATCTTTTCACTCTCTACACACTTAAGCATTCAAACACCGAGTTTTTTTTCATTTTTTTTTTTTTTTTTAACTACCTTAGGGGTTTTATTTGGCTAACTTTCTTTTCTTTTTTTTTTTCGATTTTTCTGTTTTTTTTTTTTTTTTTTTTTTTTTTTTTTTTTTTTTTTTTTTAGTAGCCATTCTTTACCCCTAGGAGTTTTACAATTTAACTCGTGTTTATTTTCTGAAAATACGTTTTAGTTCAAAGATGTGTTTCCCGTTATCCCGTCTACAAACTAGCATATGATAACCTAGTCAAATGGATGTCCTTCCTTGTCGCTCCCTATACTTTCAAGTTTTTGCGAAACCAAACAATCACTAAATGAAAAGAATTCTCACAAGTGTTTGGGTTTAGGCGAAGGGGGTGAGAGGGGAATCATCCTTATAATGAGAATGACCGGATTGCGCTTAAGGTGTTTCGGTTTAGGAAGCCACAATCCGTAGAAATCACAAAGCCATAGAAATACTCTTAAAAACTCTCAATCATGCTAATTAGAAGTCAAGTTTAGGTTCAAATAATTTTTGAAGGCTACCTAGAACTATCAAGCTTCATAACCACACTATTGGCTTTTTAAACATCAATGTCTAGGGTCGAGATTTCAAGATTTTCGGCGAGTTCTAAGTCGTTTGAGGAAGACACTACACCTAAGATACCGTTCAAAACACTAGACGCGTCGCTTTATAAGGCTAAAATCATCATAGATCCCCTATGCATATGACCTAAATGAACTAATCCTAAATGCATTTTTTTTTGTGTTTTTGGGTTTTTTCGTTTTTTTTTTTTTTATGTCACTAATATGAAACTATATGACGACTCCCCCAAACTGAAATCACACGGTCTCGTGTGAAGAAAGTATTTGGAGAAGATCCTATATGCAAAAACAGCCTAAAAGCTACATGCAATGAATGTGAAAAAGCATATGTACAAGGGTGGAGGGTTACCTCAGTAGTAGTTGGTGTCCGGGTCAGGGCCTTCTCCATCGGAGGAGAAAGTGGGAGACTCGTTGTCCGAGAGGACCGTGGGTGGGCGGTTGTGAAAGCGGTAGGGTCTCCTAGGCTGCCTAGGTGCGTACGTACGCGGATCGCGCACTACCACCGCCGTCTTGGTTCGAACTGCAGCTCGCGCGGGACAAACCCCTCTTGATGGTCTTCTTCGCCGACTTGACCTCGCGCACCAACTTCCTTATGGTTCGGTCTTGGAAGAGGTTCCACCGGCTCATCTTCTCGCATATCCAAGTACAAGTCCTGCAAAGGACCAGGCGTCTAGGCGCGGTGGAGGGACCGAGGTAGTAGCGCTCGGGTCCGTAGGTAGGCAGCGTTGATGTGCTGAACTCGTACCTACTCGGTCCAGCAGGTCGGTGGAATTTTCTCGGACCGCGGACAGAGGAGAGAGGGGCGGCTGTGACATCGTGTAAGTGGCTCCCGTCGAGGTCGAAGTGAACCGCGGCGTTGCCGCTGAAACTTGTGCAGGCTGGTTTGGGAAGGAGGACGATGCTTTGAATGGTGTTTAACTTGAACGAGTACGCGTACTTACCCTCGCATTCGCCGACAATCATTAGCTGCTTTGCCAAGTATGGCATGTCCATGAAGGTCGGATGTTCTTTTCTTCCCAATAGGGGTACCCGCCACCGGTTAGAAAAGGTGTGACCCATCCGCCTATGCTCAGCTTTGGCGTGGCATCGGTGCGAGTCCAAGCCCAACGTTTGATGTCCATGAAACCGTTGATGAGCAGCCGAAGAACGCTCGGGAAGTGTTCCTCTGTCGTGGGGAACAAATCGGGGTCGCGGAGTGAGCGTCGAAGTATCGGAGCTAGACCTTGCTGCAAGTACATCATCTCGTTGTTGTTTACTTGCCCCGCCTCGCGTCTAGGGAAGAACACGTGCGAAAGAAGTTTCGCACATATCTTATCGCCGGATGGCGAATCATCGCGCTCTTCGATCTCCCGGGCTGGTAGACCCCGTTGGCAATAAAGTTCCAAAGCTGTGCGCTTTCGCCTATCTCGTTCTTGAGCTCAACTTGCCCGTTTGCTGGAATTCCGAGCATTTTTTTTCCCAAGTTTGGAGAGTTCCGGAGTATTTTCTCCCGTTGCTAGCCGTGAACGAGATTTCCATCACTTCATCCTTGTATGTGATCGCGAGGGTGGCTAGAAACCGACAAGTCTCCTCCTTGTAGGCTATTTCCTTCTTCCCTAAAACCCAATCAAGCCTCATGTGGCGCAAAATTTCCTTTACCTCATCGTAGATCCCTAATTTCTGAGCGTATCCGTGTCGGGGAAACGCGATGGGGTGAATGGGATCTCCATTAGTGCGTCGTACAACTCCCGGGCCGTCGGTTGCTTCTTCGGATCGCGTGTGATGGGAGAATTGCTTGTCCTTGGTGGGAAGGGGAATGTGGGCGCTACGCCACCTCCTCCTCGTCGTAGGAGTCGTATACGAACTCGAAATCCCCCTCTTCCACGATAGCGGGTTCGGTATGCTTCTTTTTCGCGCTAACCTTTCGCGATTTGCTCTTTCGCGGCTCCTCCCTCGGTTCCTCTCTTGGAACCTCTCTTGGAACCTCATCCGTGGGTTCCCTTATCACCACCGAACCCGACCTAGTCCTTCTTCTCGGTGGTTCTTCCTCTATTGCCTTGCCTTTCCCTTTTTCGGCCCTTGATGCTCTCTTAGGACCCATTGGCTATTATGGTGAATTTGGGCGTTTTTGGAGAGGGCTCAGATCGTTTGAATGGTTGAGATGACCTGAAAGAGAAGGAGGAGACAAAGAGAATGAGCCAAAAATCAGTTGATTTCGACAACAAACGAAGGAGATATCAAGTTTTTAAAATTTTCAACAATGGTGGAACAAGAGGGGGCGATATCGGTCGTGTTGATTTAAGAGAAAAACCCTAGGATTATATTTATACTCGACCGATATTAACAAAAATTCAGCGCGTATCGGTTACCTGGCCGATACGGTTTAACCGATACGATACTGTATCGGGTATTCTGTATCGGCGTGTAGTCGAGGTTGGCCTATTTTGCGTTGTATCGGTCACATCAGACCGATACAACATCCCGATAGGAACGTCTCCCCTTCTCTTTGCCTTGTATCGGTCCCAGCAGACCGATACGTCTCGTCGATATCGGCCAAAGCTTGCCGATATGGCTGGCCGATACGTAACTCCTGGTTGTTTCTCCTCGTTTTTCACCTGGAAAACACTACTAAGTAACCCAAGAAGATGATTAGAACTATGAATATGAGAATGCTAAATGAAAAACAAAGAATATGTACAAGGATAGACATGGGACTTCCTCCCAAGTGAGCTTGTTTATAGTCACGTAGCTTGACTTTACCCCTTTGTTTTAAGCAACGTTTGGATCCGAAAGAGACAATGAGTCTCCTCCGGTTGCGGCTTCGTTTGCGAAGTACGGTTTGAGTCTTTGACCGTTCACCGCAAACTCCCCTCCGTGCTTGTCCCAAAGCACCACAACTCCGAGTGGTTTGACCTCCTTGATCTTGAAAGGGCCGGACCAACGGGATTTCAGCTTTCCGGGAATAGTCTAAGCCGCGAGTTGAATAGCGGCACCAAGTCGTTCACCTTGAACTCTTTCTTGATGATCTTCTTGTCGTGGAAGGCTTTGGTCCGCTCTTTGTAGATCCTCGAGCTCTCATAGGCGTGTTGGCGTATTTCGTCCAATTCCTCGAGCTGAAATTCCCTCTTCTCTTTCGCGCTCCTAATATCGAAGTTTAGAAGCTTGATTGCCCAGCTGGCTTTGTACTCGAGCTCTACCGGTAGATGGCATGCTTTCCCATACAGCAAGTTGAAAGGTGTCGTTCCCAAGGGCGTTTTAAACGCGGTTCTATACGCCCAAAGCGCGTCGTCGAGCTTGACGGACCAATCCTTCCTCGTTACACCAACCGTCTTCTCGAGGATGGCTTTGATTTGTCGGTTGGAAACCTCAACTTGGCCACTTGTTTGGGGATGATAAGGTGTTGCCACCTTGTGCTTAACACCGTGCTTCTTGAGAAGACTCTCAAAGACCTTGTTGATGAAATGGGATCCACCGTCACTAATCACAACCCTGGGAACTCCGAATCGAGGGAAGATTATCGTCTTAAAAAGACTAACAACGGCTTTTGAGTCGCTCGTTGTGCAAGCTACAACTTCTACCCACTTGGAGACATAGTCTACCGCCACAAGGATGTACTTCTTGCCATACGATGATGGGAAGGGTCCCATGAAGTCTATACCCCACACATCAAAAATCTCAACCTCCATGATAGGGTTTTGTGGCATCTCGTTCCGCTTGCTTATATTGCCCTTCCTTTGGCAAGGATCGCAGCGTTGAACGAACTCGTGAGCGTCCTTAAACATCGTGGGCCACCAAAAACCAGCTTGTAAGACCTTGGAGACCGTCTTAAAGCTCGCGAAATGTCCCCCATAGGCTGAACCGTGGCAATGGGTAAGAATGCCGTTCACCTCTTCATCTGCTACACACCTCCGATATAATCCATCTTTGCACAAGGTGTAGAGGTAAGGTTCGTCCCAATAGAACCGTTTCAAGTCGTGGAAGAATTTCTTCTTTTGATGACGCTCCAAGTCATGCGGTTCTCTTCCCGTGGCCAGGTAGTTCACGATGTCCGCGTACCATGGCTCTTTTTTCGCGGCAAAGAGCTCTTCAACCTCGTACTCTTGCTCTCCCCGGAATCTCGTAGCATGACCGTCATTAGCTGCTCCTCGGGGAATGAGTCGTCGATGGGCAGTAGGTCGTCTACGCGCAGCCGCGACAAGTGATCCGCGACTCCATTCTCGACGCCCTTCTTATCTTTGATTTCCAAGTCAAACTCTTGGAGCGGCAGAATCCACCGTAGCGGCCGCGGTTTCGCATCTTTCTTTGCGAGCAAATGTCTCAATGCTGCGTGATCGGTGTAGACTATCACCTTTGAGCCAACCAAGTATTGCCTAAACTTCTCGAAAGCAAACACGATGGCTAGGAGTTCCTTTTCCGTGGTTGCATACTTTGATCGCGCATCGTCCATCGTCTTACTAGCGTAGTAAATGACGTGGAGCTTCTTCTCCTTTCTTTGTCCCAACACCGCACCAACGGCGTAGTCACTGGCATCGCACATGATCTCAAAGGGTAGATCCCAATCCGGTGGCTGCACAATAGGAGCGCTAATCGCTCTTGCTTGATCTTGTGGAAAGCGCTTAGACACTCGTCGTCGAACACAAAATCGACGTCCTTGCATAGCAATCTCGTCAGCGGTCTAGCTATCTTCGAGAAGTCCTTGATGAACCTCCTGTAGAAACCCGCGTGACCGAGAAAACTCCTTATGCTCTTCACTGAATTTGGAGCTCCGAGGTTGGCCATAACGTCGATCTTTGCCTTATCAACCTCAATACCTTTCTCTGAAATCCGATGACCCAAAACGATGCCATCTCTTACCATGAAGTGGCACTTCTCCCAATTCAGCACCAAGTGGCATTCCTCGCACCTTTTAAGCACCCTGCAAAGATTAGACAAACACGAGGCAAACGAAGAACCGTAGACAGAAAAATCATCCATAAAAACCTCAACAATGTTTTCGATTAAATCTGAAAATATGGACATCATGCATCGTTGGAACGTCGCGGGTGCATTACACAACCCAAACGGCATTCTACGATACGCAAACGTACCATAGGGACATGTAAAGGTGGTTTTCTCTTGGTCCTGGGGGTGGATGGGTATTTGGAAAAATCCGGAATACCCATCGAGAAAACAATAGTATGGATGGTTTGCTAAGCGTTCAAGCATTTGGTCAATGAAGGGCAGGGGGAAGTGGTCTTTTCGAGTTGCAGCGTTTAGCTTTCGATAATCGATGCAAACTCTATGACCCGTGATTGTTCTAGTTGGGATTAATTCGTTTTTATCATTCTTAACCACGGTAATTCCACCCTTTTTCGGTACTACATGAACGGGAGAGATCCAATTGCTATCGGATATTGGGAAAATTATCCCTGCATCCAATAGCTTGATTATCTCTTTCTTAACAACTTCTTTGAGGTTTGGGTTCAGCCGACGTTGGTGTTCTATTGAGGACATAGATTCGTTCTCTAGATGTATCCGGTGCATGCACAAAGAGGGTGAAATCCCTTTGATATCATCTAGAGAATAACCTATTGCCTTCCTAAATTTTTTTAGCTCATGAGTTAAAGTTTTAACCTCGTCGTCGCTAAGCGCAGCGTTTATAATTATCGGGTAGGTGGAGTTAGGCCCCAAGAAAACGTACCTTAGCCCGTTGGGAAAGGGTTTTAACTCTACCTTTGGCGCTTTGAGTTCGCTCCAATCGTTGTCATCGCTAGACTTACCATTGCTAGCATCGTCGTCCATCGTCATCGCCTTTGCGTCGTATGTAACCGCCTCGGGCAGGACAAGAAACTCGGCTTCCACATCGATGGGGTGGGAGTCGATTCTTTTCTGGATCGCCATCACGTCGCCTCTCGTTGTTCGGCCTCCTTCTTCTAAGGTGGTCATGGCAAGCTGAAGCTCGTCTTCCGTCGCTAACTCCTCCAAGAATTCGTCCGCGAGTTCATCCATCAAGTCGATGTAGAAAATCTGCCCATCAATGGTCGGTTTCTTGATCGTATCGTTGATGTCGTACCTTTGGACTAGGTCTTCTCCGAGATGCGGATCAATCTTACCCTTTTTCACATCTATAATCGCTCCGGCTGTGGCTAGGAACGGCCTACCGAGGATAAGAGGGTCCTTAGGTTCTTCATCCATTGCCAAGACGATGAAATCAGTGGGGATGAAAGCGTTCCCTAGCTTGACCGGAATGTCCTCTAACACACCCGCGGGTATCCTTACCGATCTATCGGCAAGCACAAGGGAGATCCTGGTTGGCTTGAAGGATGAGAACCCAAGTCTCCGGGCAATGGACAGCGGCATGAGACTAGCGCTAGCTCCTAAATCGCACAAGCATCCTTCGAAAACCAAGGGGCCGATGGCACATGGTATGGTGAAACTCCCCGGATCACTCAGCTTCTTAGGGCGTTTCGTTGGATGATTGCGCCGCACTCGTGCGAGAGGACTACCGTATCGTCGAAGTCCTGAAACTTGTTCTTGATCGCATCCTTTAGAAACTTGCTATAGTGAGGGACGAGTTTAAAGGCATCGACGAGTGGCATGGCAATTTGAACTTCCTTCATTTGCTTTTCAAACCGCGCTTTGTACTTCTCTAGCAAATGTTTCTTAGCTCGACCCGGAAAAGGTAGCTTAGGCACGTAAGGGGACGTAACGTAAGCCGGCTTTTTCGGTTTGGCGGTTTTCTCCTCCGTATCGGCCTTGTTTGTGGCCGATACGGGTGGTCGATATCGGTCTTCCAAAACCGATACACCCGGCCGATGCGAGTGTCCTCGTCTCCTTATCGCTCGTATCGGCCTTGTCTTTGGCCGATACCGGTGGCCGATATCGGCCAGCCGTGGCCGATATCGCCGGTCGATACGGATGTCCCGTATCCTCCTCTTTACCGTCTTCTCCACTTTCTTCGTCCAGGAGCGTGGTATCTGCCTCGTGGGATCGTTCCACCTCCCCCACCTGTTCCGCATCGTCCTCGATGCGATCACCAGAAGGTAATTGTCGTCCACTACGAAGATGTAGAGCGTTGACATACTCTTTCGGGTTAGCTTCGGTTTCCCGGGGAGTTGACCCATTGGTCGTTTGGAGGATGACGTGATCTGCCCCACTTGGTTATCCGAGCTTTCAGGTGCGAGCTCATTGATTCGAACTTCGCGTTGAGGTCGTGGTACGAGTTGTCAACCTTTGCCTGAATTTCCTTCTTGAACGTGCTAAACTCCAAGTGATTTCGGGTTTGGCCGTCGAGGATTTGCTTCAAGCGGTCGAGCGGTTTGATCACCTTGGGGAGCTGGTGATGCAGCCGCTCCTTGAGTACCAGGGTGGTTGTTGTAGCCCGGAGGACGATTTGGTGGTGGTCTCGGTGCGTATCCTCCCTGGTTGTATTGAGGTTTACCTTGGTAACCTCCTTGTTGCGTCCGGGGATAGACTCGATCACTAGGGTTAGCGACGTTGTTGTTGCGGTAGGAGAGATTTGGGTGTTGAGAGTAATTGTTGAAGCGCCAACCGTTCGATTCCCCATGTAGTTTATCTCCTCCTGATTTCCCTCGATTGGGGGCAACTGTTCCTCTCCGCTTCCCACAAAGTTGATCCCCACTTGTTGAGACATGATCAGCTTGTCAAGCTTCTCGTTCACCGCTTTTATCTCTCGCTTGAATTGCTCATCATTACCGAGCTACGGATGTTGCGATCGTAATCCTCGCCATAGTTGCTATCACTCAATGCATAGTTCTCCACCAACAGCCGCCCATCCGCTTCCGTCTTCCCAAGAAAGTTACCTTGGCTAGCTGAATCTAGAAGCATTCGAACTTGGGTTTTAAGCCTCGGTAGAATGTGCTGAGCAAACTTTCTCCCGAGAACCCGTGGTGTGGACATCTCAGCGTATAGCCTTTGAATCTTTCCCAAGCTTCGCTGAATGTTTCGTGGTCCTTTTGGGCGAAAGCTGAGATCTCATTCCTAAGCTTTGATGTCCGAACCACGGAGAAGAACTTTGTTAGGAAAGCCTTCTTGCAAGCTTCCCAAGTCTGGATGGTGTCCTTGACAAGGTTCTTTTGCCATAGGTGTGCTTTGTCCCCTAGTGAGAAAGGGAACAATCGCAGCTTGAACATGTCCTCGTTGACACCGTTGATCTTCACCGTATCGCATAGCATATCGAATTGGTGAAGGTGGTCAATCGGGTCTTCACTAGGCAAACCGTAGAACTTGTTGCCCGAGATCATGTTGATGAGACTGGACTTGATCTCGAAGTTGTTGTTGGCGATGGCCGGTGGCGCAATACCACTACGGTAGGTGACGTTAGAAGGCACGTCGTCGGTTCCAATCGTGCGTGCAACGTTAGCTGCGTTGTTTGCGTTAGGTGCGTCACCCATCTCGAATTCGATTCGAACCCGAAGTGTCTGATGTGGATGAGTCGGAGTGGACGCTGGTTCTTCTTTCTCGTGAGATAGCTCTTTCGTGTGCTTTGATGTCTGCGAAGAAGAGCAAGCTGTCACTTTGTCGGTGACTTCTTCTTTGCATACACCTACAAAACGAAAATCACAAGGAAAGAGAACAAGTTAGTATCTAAACTGAAACTTAATCCCAAGTAGTTCCAAAATTCTAATAATTGTTCGAGTTCCTGAATCGGCAACGGCGCCAATTTGATATAGTGGTAAGTATTCCCGCCTGTCACGCGGGTGACCCGGGTTCGTTCCCCTGTCTACGGCGCCAATTTGATAAACGGGATTTTACCCCGCTTAATCTAATATCTTAATGTAGTATTTAAGATGTCAAACCAAATCAGGAGCAAACAATGTATTCGAATTTATGCGAAACAAACTCAGTTTAAGTGTGATCAAAAGGGTTGTTTGAGTGATGTTTTTGTGACCGGAAATTTAACAAAACGAAAAACGAGAATTAAAGGTTTTGAAAGATTATTAAAAAGCTAAACAATCAGGTTAAGGTGTTTTAAAGGATGATTAAACTTTCGGATTTCAAATTGTCTTTTATAAAATTTACTTTAAGGTTTTGAAAACGATTTTAGATCAATCCACTCTCGTGGCAATGATCCTTTTCTCAACGATTGAACTAACACAATGTCTTGGATAGTTTAATCGTCGAGAAACTTTAAGGACAAATCAATTCTAACCACCAAGTTTATTAACACAGATCTCTCGGTTAAGCTAGGCTTGGTTCTAAGGTAATTGTTCAGAGGCTTTATAATCTCTCGATTCATAAAGCTTCCTGGGTTCGATAATCGAATGGCCAACTCGATTAAAGCTTTAAGGTTGTTACCAAAGACTAAAGTTTTCAATCAATTAAGTTTTAGACAATTTTCATTCCTAGATTCAATCAAACCCCTTTTACCCTAACCCAATTGTCTATTTAGAACTACTCACAAATCATATTGAAAATCATAGCAATTTGATTCAAAGAAACCATAAGCATAAACAAAATAAACAAAGAGAATAAAAAGGGTAAAGAAAACTCTTATTCAATGATGATGATGAAGATTACAAGGTGGCCAAGAAGCAATCACCAAGAAAATCTCCTCAAAGTCTCAATCTCAAAAACAAAAACTAAGATAATCCACTGGTGGCTGTGTTTTTACCCTAATAAACGAGTCTAAACCGAAAATAAAACAAAGGAAACC
Source organism: Cochlearia excelsa (assembly GCA_963556525.1). NCBI lineage: Eukaryota > Viridiplantae > Streptophyta > Magnoliopsida > Brassicales > Brassicaceae > Cochlearia > Cochlearia excelsa. The sequence continues at coordinate 7,123,493 of OY748332.1, read as the reverse complement.
AAAAATCAAACCGGTTTTCCTTTTTTACATAGCGAAAAACCAAATCTCATAAAAATTCGCAGCCTGTATCGGTCAAAGCAAACCGATTACAGGCTGGCCGATACGCGCTTCGGCAAATCTTCCTTCGGCTCGTTTTCTTCGTATCGGCCGAGGCTAAGCCGATACGACAGGTCGATACGTGTCTTCGGGTCTTCTTCTCTTGTATCGGTCACTCCAAACCGATACGGTTGACCGATACAAGCTTCGGCAAATCTCGTTTTCAATATCGGCCACGGAAACCGATACGGTTGACCGATACGTACTTCGGCACACTCTCTCGTCTTCGTATCGGCCAACCGAAACCGATACAACATGCCGATGCAAGTGTATCGTTTCTTTTTGGCTCAAATTCATCAATTTCGCCGTCTTTATGCTCCAAAACCTGAAATACACAAAACAAACCAAAATGCAACCAATATGCAACCTATATGACACTAAATGCAACCTAAATGAATGAGTTCTAATGCATAAACTAAAGTAAAATGTGTAAAATATGCAAGTTATCATCAGTCAACTTAGTAAAATCACTCAATTTTCTGTTATTGTTTAAACTCCTTTTTGCATTGGAGATTTCCCAAGAGGATACAATCTCGGAGGATAAGGTATCGCCGCACCATCACGGGCCATATCTACAACAATCAAACACAATTACAATTTATCAAACAAGTCTACACTAGTAATGTTACAAATTTTGTGAATTAAAAGTCTACCAGAAAGTAATCAAACAAGTCTACATTAATTACTAATCCACGACAAAACAAGTCTACCACATATAGTTCTCAGCAAAATACGGTAGAAAGAAAAGTCTACCATTACGCACTAAATTATTATTAAAACAAGACTACCACATTAATCAAATAAGTAAAACAAGTCTACCACAACAACTTATTACAACAAGTCTACCAAATAAAGGTAACTAAATAATCTATCACAACTAGTAATGCACAATACAAAATAAGTATGCCACAACTGGTAATGCACAAAACAAAATTACCACAACATGTCTCCACTAAAACAAACATGTCATATAAGATTCAAAATAACCTAACAAAATAAATTTTAATAAATTATTAAAACAAGTCTACCACATTAATAAAATTATTAAAACAAGTTTACCACATTAATAAAATTATTAAAACAAGTCTACCACATCAATAAAATTATTAAAACAAATCTACCACAACATATTATCTAGCAAAACTATTAACGCATCAATTTATTAAAGCAAGTCTACCACAACATATTTGCGTTTTAGATAAAGTTAACAAAATATATCTACCAATGCACAAAGAAAATTTATAAAAATCTACCACAACATGTAACGCACAAAACAAAGTTAACACATTAAGTCTACCACAACATGTATCCACTAAAAAAAACATGCCGTATAACATTCTAAATAACCTAACAAAATAACCTAATCAAATATCAACAAATCTTCTACCACAGTCGTTTAAAATACCCTAAACCGCGAGAAAACACTGAAGAACAAAGAATATAACCAATGAAGAACAAGAATCAATAAATCTAAAACTAATTTTTTAAAACCCTAAAAACACAACTCTTAAAAACGAGTAAAACGACACAAATTGACCATTGTTTTGTTCATACAACATAAAAATAATGCGAAGCGTCAATTAAATTGAAGCTTTTCGAAAAAAAAACAAAAAAACCTTCATCGCCGCCGTTCCCGTCGCGTCGTCGCCTTCTCTGCCGCGAATTACGTCGCCGTTTGCGTCGTCGTTTGCATCCTTCTTCGTTCAGATCTAAAGAATCAAGAGGAGAAACAAATCGCGAGTTAGAGAGAGAGCGAGAAGAGAGAAGAGAGAAGAGAGAAGAGAGGAGAGAGAGAAGAGAGGAAAGAGAGAAAGCGAGAAGAGAGAAGAGAGGAGAAAGAGAGAGCAGAGAGAAGGGAGGAAAGAGAGAGAGCGAGAAGAGAGAAGAGAGGAGAAAGAGAGAGCAGAGAGAAGAGAGGAAAGAGAGAGAGCGAGAAGAGAAGAGAAAGAGAGAGCAGAGAGAAGAGAGGAAAAATAGAGAAGAGAGAAGATAGGAAAGAGAGAGAAGAGAGAAGAGATAAAAGAGAAAATAATAATAAAAAATAATAATAGTATTTTCCAATTAAAAACAAAAATAAGGGTAATATTTCATTTCGAAACATTCCAAGACTATTTTAGTAAACATTCCTTGGTAAGAAACTTGTTAAATAAATATCCTACTTTTCAAGTTTAGTATAATTATTCTTTCTCAAAAGGTTTTATGGATATTTCTTTTGGTTGTGATGTGATTAAAGATGAACAAACTTCTCTAAAAGTGGTTGCAATGCAATAAAGTGTTTTTTATTCCTACAAATAAAATATTACCAACTGAATGGAGAAATTCAAATAACATGTTCTAAAAAAAAAATTCAACCATCATGAGAGATGAAATGACCAATATTTAAATAGATGGTCTAGAGAAAAAATCCAATTTGAATTTAAACTTATTAATTGGTGGGTTTGAGCCAGATCCGTGCAATAGTGTAACACATGCACGACTTTCAAAAACTTAGATAGCAAGCTACCATAACAGGCTTTCACCTTAGAAAATAGAATTAATATCACGTGGAGTTATAGACCACATATATCAGATATTAAACCGATAAGAACATCTCCAACAGAAAAACCCACAAAATTTCTTAATTATTCATTGGGACCCATGAATAGTTGGTTTATAAAAAAATAAAAAAATTAAAAAACGCATCAATCAATGACTACCACGTATCCAAAGAGTCCACTAAATAATTCAGATCTTAACTATTTAATGGACCCCACTTGCTAAGATCTTTTTAAGAAACACTAATGGACATGGTCTAAGAACAAATACTACACTAGAACTTAGCCAAAAACCGAGAAATGTATTAATTGCTCAACAACATGGTTTAAAACCGAGAAAGGTATTAATTGCTCAACAACATGGTTTACTTATTTATACTACTGGTTTCTTCTTAAACACATTTTAATTTAGCGATGTGGGACATAAATAAAAACAAATGAGATAATATAATTGCCCAATAAAGGCTTTGTGGATCTCTCAAATGTTAAGCTCCTTTATAGAAAACTCCTTTCCTCATCCAAAATCAAATGCACCAATATTAAAAGACTCATAATTTTAAATTTACATTGATTTATTAAAAAATACTTTAGAAAATAAATTATTTTAACTGTGCAAGTTTTTAAAATATATATATATATATATTTAACTTATAACCAAATCTAATATTATCAAACATGATCGTTTCTAGTTTACTACATGTATCATCACTTGGATAGTACCACATCATGAAGAAAAAAAACCCTATCATTCCTTTTCTAATTTGAAACCACTACTTGTTTGAATGACCAAATACAAGCCACGTTTGAATGTATTCATTCTCCTCTTCTGCTACATCTTATGTATATTAGCACACAAAATATTGTTACAATCTTAGTAGAAACATATTAGCTATTTTATAAATAGAAGCATTTTTAGGTAAATAGTTTTATATTTTGGCTATAACTAAATTAATTGCATTAAATTCGAGTAAAAACAAAAAAAAATGTTTATCTTAGGATGGTAGCTTTATCTATTATTTATCAAAGTTAACTTCTTGAGATTTATTGTAAGATACAAAAATAGTGGTTTCGAAAAAGATTTGGTGACATTTTTGTGTTTAACCAAAATTAACTACAAAAATCCTCTTTAGCCCAAAAAACGCTTGTTCCGAAAAACTAATTTTTATTTAGTTAAACCTTTGTGAAGAATTTGCTAGGCGCTACGTGTGTAGACAACCAACGCATAACGGTTATATAGTTTTGGTTTTGCGTAGACTCCATTTATGTTTAAGAATTTGAAAGGTGTAGTTTTGTATTTCTTCTTTTTAATAATGATAAAATTTGTAGACATTTATGTGTATATCAACAAGTTACTAGTATAATCACCATTCATAGGATTTCATAATATTCAAGATAAATCTTTACTCATCCATGCGAATAACAAGAACTAGACATATAAGATATTTTGTAAATATTTTTTTTATGACAATATAATTAACTTTGTAACCAGAAACTAATGAAAACATGTGCACTGATGTCCATCAAAGTTGTTAAAACATGTGCAACGAGGATAGTAAGGATCATTAACTTCCACCAAGCACGTTTCCCATCCTACCGGACCACATGGTACACCATGGACAAGAAACACCAGTTCCGGAGGATGATCTTTCGCCTCGACTAATTTTTATATATCATCGAAAATACAAAACTATTAGTAAATTTAAAGAAAAAAAAATTAATAATTTGTTTTAAATAAATAATCAAGAAAATAAAAAAATAAGTAACAACAATTTCTCACAAAACTTTAACAAGGAAAACAATTGCTTCTAATAGTAAAAATCATTTTTTCATATTACATTAGTAATGAATCAACAATATAAGATTATGAAATATATTTACCTTGATCATGGTGTAGAACAAAGAACATGATAATACAAAAGGACACAAATAAAGTAGCAGACCTCATGACTGAAAAATTAATGAAAGATTTTCTTGATCTTGTGGTTGTGATGAACATGTGCTGATCGTGATGCTATTTATATACACCAACCCACCATAAGTATATATATTTTTGATTTAATTATAATTAAATACTTTTAATTTTATGCTTTACCAAAAACATTACTACAATTGTACTATCATGAACAAATATATTCATACATAATAAGATATCTAGCTATAAGAAATTAAAATAACACATTTAAGGGAAATGGTTTAAATTTTTTGACTTTTTGTCAAAATTTTGGTCAAAAGTTTAAAATTTTGGCTACAATCAATTAATTGCATTTAATTTTAGTCAAAATAAATAAAATGAATCTTAGTATGGTAGCTTTATTATTTATTTCTTGATAATTAGTTTGAAATTTATCGAAAAAAATTAAATTTTGAAATGCGTTGAACGATAAATATGAAAATAGGGGTTTTAATGAATGTAAATATATAAAAATATTTTAAAAGAGATTTCCCTTTGAATATTTTCGGTAATCAAAACCCCTCTTTGTCCCAAAAAGATATTTTAGGATATTTTTTATTTTTGCGTTTTAGTCCTTATACTTTGAACTAATTTTCTCATCTAATTTTAATATATTTTACTAATCTATCTATACAATTAAAAGAATCCATATAAAATATATTTTAGGTCTATCTAGCATCTATGTATTGTAAAAATCGACAATACACAATTTCAAATATATTTTAGACCCATTATTTGAATATATATTTTACATAGGCCATTCAATCATCCATATACATATTTTTGAGTTTAGGTCTTATATTTTATTTATTTTGCATGTGTACCCTTATATTTTTGAATAACTTTTTGTTTTCGATTTTATTTTATTTTTATAGATTATTTCGGATATATTATTTAGTTTTTGTTTATAGAAATATTGTTGGGTATTTTGTTTTCTTATCGATCAAATATTGTAGTCAAAGATATTAATATTGGTTTGTTTTTAAGAAATTAATTTAAACAATTTTATTTCTTTTTGTGTCTCTAAATCTACGAAATATTTTAGAGACACAAAACGAAATATATTTATCCCGTGTCTATCTTTTCGCGATATTTGTGTGTCTAACTTAATTACATTACTATAAAAAATATCATACTTTTAAAAATAGATTATGTTTTATTTTATACGATGATAAAAATATATGAAATAAGGTATGTTATAACGTTATATGAAATATAACACGTCGGAGCGGGATAAAGTGTTTACAAGAAAAAATTTGTAAAATTTTTAATAAAAACTAGGCTCAAATGATAAAACACATGAGTTTTATGCCCTAATTAATGAAGAGTAATATCATAATATAATTTAGGAGCCGAAACTCGTTTCGAGGCCGCCACTTATGTATTTTGTCTTCTCCTTACTCCGTCCGTTCCAATAAAGATGTAGTTTTAAGGGAATAGTTTTTTCATAATAGATGTAGTTTTGTATTTTCTATACAAAATTTATAGTATTTAATGTTTTCTAACCAATTATATTTTGGAAAAATATATTCTATTGGTTGATTTTGGATATAGGTACTTATTTATTGATATTTTGTATTGAAAATACAAACAACTAGGTGCGGACCCCGCGCTATACGCGGGACAAAGTTTCATCATCCTTAATAATATAATTAGACTCATATATAATAAAAAAATTATTTCATGTTTTAAATTAATCTTAAAAAATAAATAAATATTATATAACGAATACATTTATATTAGATATAAATATATACTTATTTTAATTATAAATATAAATCTATGTTTACGACAAATTATCCAAACTTTATATATATATCAACATATTCATATATATATATACAAATACCACAATGAAAAGATACAAAACTATTAAAGAATGTGATAGTCGTTGGAGTTTTCTGAATATAATTAAAAGAACTTGAAACATTATAACATATCTTATTTCATATATTTTTATCATCGTATAAAATAAAACATAATCTATTTTAAAAAGTATGATATTTTTATATTAAGGTAATTAAGTTAGACACGCAAATATCGCGAAAGATAGACACGAGATATAAATATTTCGTAGATTTAGAGACACAAAACAAAATAAAATTGTTAAAATTAATTTCTTAAAAACAAACCAATATTAATATCTTTGACTACAATATTTGATCGATAAGAAAACAAAAAACCCAACAATATTTTTATAAACAAAAACTAAATAATATATCCGAAACTATCTATAAAAAATAAAATAAAATCGAAGACAAAAATTTATTCAAAAATTAGGGTACAAATGCAAAATAAATAAAATATAAGGACAAAAACGCAAAAAAATATGTATGTGGATGACTGGGTGGCCTATGTAAAATATATATTCCAATAATGGGCCTAAAATATATTTAAAATTGTGTATTGTCGATTTTTACAATTTGTAGATGTTAGATAGACCTAAAATATATTTTATATGGATTATTTTAATAATATAGATAAATTAGTAAAATATAGTTAAATTATACGAGAAAATTAGTTCAAAGTATAAGGACTAAAACGAAAAAAATATCATAAAAGCTCTCTCGTCGTGACACGTAGACGTTTTGTCTACTATTTTAATAGTATAGATTTATGATTTTTTAATACGCGTAAAAACTTATAAAACTACATGTTTTGGAATGGAGGGAGTAATAGAATAGATAAATACTTTAAAATTTCTATTAATTTGGGTTTGAAAACAATGATCAGCCTAATAAATTGGCCCAATTAATTTATAGTAATCGAGAGAATATTTTGAGAAAACACATGTCAATATTCTTTGGGATGATCTTCTCTTGCAAATGTGTTGTAGAATAAGGTACAAGTCTTCTGATAGCTCACATAGATAAATGTAATATGAAGGTAAGTATGATTCACATTTATTTAGAAATTTTGTTAATGAAATGGTTGTTGTGAATGAGTTGTTCTTGTCTTTTTTGAATATGAAGGTTGAAAAAGTTAGTTTTAACGCTTTTATTTGATAGGCTTAAATATTAAAGTTATTAAAATTTTAAACTAATATAATTTTATTATTTAAGCCTAGTTGAGTTAATCACCATTTTTAAGATTTCATGGAGTTTAAGATAAATCTTTACGCATGCGAGTAAGAAAATACTCCATCCGTTTCAAAATAAGTGTCATTTTAGAGTTTTTCATTCGGATTAACGAATCATTGTTTTTTTGTAAAATTATCACTTAATACAATAAAATCAGCCAATAGAAAAAAGGAAAATAATACTTCTCAAAAAAATTAAAATAATTTAATTTTTACATCGAAAACTGAAAATGACACTTGTTTTGTAACAATTTTTGTTGGCTAAAAAGACCTTTTATTTTTATAAAATATTTTATTTAGAGGAATTCACAAAACTACATCCTTTCATCCCTTCATTTACAAAACTCTACATAATTCAATTTTTTCTCAAAATTACACCATTTCAAAATTTTAAAAGGTTGATTTACCCTTTAAAACTTTACCAAAATTAAAAAATTCATTTGGGTTCGCTAATTAGTGTTTAGGGTATAGTGATTATGGGGGTAGGGTTGTGTGGGTAGGATTAATTTGGATTTAATTTTATGTGTTTAGATGTAGTTTTGTGAAGAAAATTTTTAAATTGTGTAGTTTTGTGAAACATAATTCAAAATGTGTAGTTTGTAATTCTCCCTTTTATTTATGACAATTTAGTTAATATTGTAAACATAAATTAATTATGAAAACATGTGCATTGATGTCCATCAAAGTTATCGAAACATTGGCAACGAGGATAGTAAGGATCATTAACTTCTTGCACGCACTTTCTGTTTCCTGTCGCACCACAAGGTACACCATGGACAAGATACACCAGTTCAGGAGCATGATCTTTCGCCTCAACTAATTTTTATATATCATCGAAAATGTATCAAAACTATTAATAAATTTAAACAAAAAAAATTATATGTAAATAATCTAGAAAAAAATGAATCAACAATATAGAAGATATAAAATATATTTACCTTGATCATGATGTAGAGCAAAGAACATGATAATACATAAAGACACAAATAGAGTAGCAGACTTCATGATTTAAAAATTAATGTAAGATTTTATCAATTTTCTTATAAAACTATTTTTTTTCTTGTGATTGTGATTGTGATGATTGATGAACAAGTGCCGATTATGAGGCTATTTATATAAAACCACCCACCATAAAAATATATATTTTTGATTGGACTATTATTAATTAAATTTATGAGATTTTTGACCAAACATTACTACAATTTTATGATCATCACAAAAATGTTCATATATAGTGACAAATTTAGCTATAATAAAATAAAATAAAAACAATTTTTAGGTAAATAGTTCTAAATTTTGGCTAAAACAAATTCATTGCATTTAATTCTAGTCAAAATAAATAAAAAATGATTCTTTGGATGGTAGTGTTATATATTAACTTTGACAATTATTTTAAAATTTATGGAAACAACATTAATTTTTTGAGATTTGTTGCAAGATACATTTGAAAATAGTTGGTTTCATAGATGAAAGTATAGAAATTTTTTTTTGAAATGGATTTCATTATATTTTGTTCTTTTAACCAAATTCAAATACAAAAAACATGTGTGGTCGAATGGTTGTTTTTTTTTTCTTTTTGCTAAGAAGGTAAATATTTCATTAAATATGAAAACGGAATAGATTTACAATCATAGATTTTAAACCTAAGAATACGGTCTCACTACAAAAAAAATTAAAAGCATGGAAGCATAATTTATAAAAAGGAACTCAGTCCGAGCACTCTTCTCATATGCCACTTTCCCAAAAAAGTTAATCTGCATTGCCACTTTTCAATATCTATGCCACTCTTTTTTTGATATTTCGAAAATATCTTATAAAAAAAATCAAAATTCAAAAATCTAAACTAATCGAAATGTCTTGGATTTGGATTTGCGAACCCAAGGGGTTGAATTTTGATTTCTAAACCCTAAAACTTTTCAAAAAAATATTTTAAAATCGATTTTATAATCATATTTGGATGATTTTATCAAAAACAAATCTTAATATATTTTTATAAAATCCGTAAAATTAAATAAAAAATATTGACGTTTTCATATTCAAAAAATATTTTTTTGAATGGATTCTTTTATCTTTTAAAATTCAAAAAATAGAGAATGGCATATTCGATTAGTTTTTCTGAAAATGTGGCATATGAGACATTGATTCAACTCAGTCCATCCATTCAACATAAACATAATTAAAGTTATGAGACATGACGAAGTGATAACGATTTTGATGTTTTTCCTAGAAGGTAAGTTGAGTCCGAGCTTCATCATCACTTTGATAGCGGCACGTCGATCAAATCCATGAGCTATCTTAGAACAGAACCTCACGAACTAAATTCTACAAACAATGCGAGCAGGAGCGAATCTAGAAAATATTTTTATCTAGGGCAAAATTACTAACCAGCCTACAATTTAGATTTATCAATAGGTGCATTTTTAAAATCCTTAAAGAAAATTAGACTAATTCAAATATTTTATAGAGTGCAAGTGCACCTCCTGTTATTAACCTACATTCGCCATTGGGTGCGAGCTCCCCCTACCAAGTCAAACTCCGGAGCTGAAGTACAAAGCTAAATAAATCAACTATAACCGCACCGATCGCCATTAGTCTTACTAGCTCCTCTTGCACAGAGAGCGAACACAACAAGAAGCCCAAACACAATGCACAATATTAGCCACAACAAAAACCAGGCAAACGAGCTAGCATCGATTCAAGATCCCGTCTCAACAAAAATTTGAGCCCAAGGCAAATCTTAGATTTTGAGCATTTTTACAAAGAAATTTTTCTATATATATTTTTTGGATCTTTTTTTCTTAAAGGATTTTAGCAAAAATTTGATGGACCCATGGCCAATGTCATTTTTGCCCACCCATAAAGACGGGCCTGCAATAAGTACACATTGTTTTTCAAAATGGAGAAGATCCATAGCCACCACCGGCAGCCAACAGCAAGCCACAACCAAATGGTCGAATGGTTGTTGTTGCCTCGGAATGTTTACATGTTAACAATTTGAGTGGTAGAACCAGGCCCGGGCCAACATAAATTAATGCCTAAAGCAAAAATAAAAAATTGGGCCCTCTAGGAATTGAACTCAGGTGTATTGGGGAATTAAGAGAGGACACAAACCACTATACTACAACAAACTTTTAAACTTTTGATGCCCTTTATTTGATAATAAATGATGTGCCTGAAGCCCTAGCTTTACTAGTTTCCCCTCAAGGTCGGCACCGGGTAGAACACACGTTTTGCTAATTTATCTATTTTTCGTTGCATGAATAGTAAAAAAGAATAATAACCTTTCTTTCAACATTCATATATGCGACTTTTTGACCTAATTAATAAATCGTCTTTTATCATTTCGTTGTTTTAAATTCTTAACATTTTGGCTTTCACGTATATATGATAGATGTAGAATAACATGTCACAATTTGAAATTTAAAATATGTGAAGAAGTCTTTTTTGAGATTTTACATTTTTTATATCAATTCATATTGCTTTAATTGGATTACGAGAAATTTAACGGATTAGGCGGAAATTAATCAAATTAGATGACGAATAATTATATAACTTATTCTTAAAAGAGACGAGTAATTGGTGATATCACCAAACGCGGAGCGGAATAATACCCAAAAAGGCAAAAACTAATACAATTGACTTTAGCTCGGGGAAAAATGTCAATTAAATCATGAACTACAAGTGATTTTATGCTTAAAAAGATATTTTAATGTTTAAATCTGGTCATAAATTTAATTCGTGTTTTAATATGGAACTCGATTTTCTTTGTATTTTTTGTCGAAATATTCAAACTTTAGGTTTTATTTTGCATTTTTCCCTAGACCAACGATGATGATATGTTAAATGGCGTAAATTATCGAGAATCGAATCCATGAGCACTATATAGATGATGTGATGATTCATTATTTGAAAAGAATAATGCTAATAAGATACAATTGAATATAACATTTGACTTTGTTAAAAATAATTATTAATTTTATTTCATTTTCTTTTAACATTTTGAAATTCATTTAGTTTCGTTTGTAGCTTTTTAATTTTTAAATAATTTTAGTTAAATAAGATATATTTCTTAAAACTAATTTTAGATTAAAAACAGTAATTATAGTTGGCCAAAAACTACAAGTAATTTTAATATCAAATATATGAATTTTTATTATTATTTGGATAAACTATATAAAAATCCATAAATAGCTTTTTCATTTTATTTTACATGGACAAATGTAACATCCATAACCTATATTTTTGAAATAAAAATAGCTCATGAACAACACAGTTCCAAAATGAAGGAAGTTTTAGTTAATTTATTACAATGTATCAATAAAAGTATTTTAATTACATATTTTTTTGTTAAAAATCTTAATTACATACTTAACTTTACATTTGAACATTTAGTCAAAAAAACTAAACAAAATTGAATTCCATATTAAAACACAAACTAAATTTATGATCAAATTTAAACATTAAAGTAGCGTCTTAAGAAAAAAAATACTCCTATAGTGAAACGACGAGTTTTAGATTCCGTCTAATATTTAACTATGTTACAATGTTTGGGCTGTTTTGCTTTAAACGATATTTTAATGTTTAAATTTGATCGTAAATTTAGTTCGTGTTCTAATACGATACTCGATTTTTTTGGGTTTTTTTTGTCGAAATGTTCAAATTTTATGTTTTAATTTGCAATTTTTCCCTTTTCAAAATTTTAGAAGGTTGATTTACCCTTTAAAAATTTACCAAAATTAAAATATTTTTATTTGATTTCGCTAATTAGTGTTTATGATATAGTATTAAAGGGTAAAATTATTTGGGTTGGGTTATTTGGTTTTAATTTTGAATTGCATAACGCCTAATTTACACCATTTCTATTATTTTGAATTTGAAAAGAATGACAAGCCCAATAAAATTGGGCCTACTTTATTTATAGTAATTAAGAGAAATAGGTTTGGAAAAAAACACGTGTCACTCTTTTGGGATCATCTTGAGACATCACCTCAAAAGCCCCTATTTGAAGGAGGACAAATCTTCTATACCCAACATAATCTCTTATACCCCTTTCATTATTAAATTACGAAAATACCCTTATTATAAATAATTAAAATAAATAAAATAGAAATTATGAATTTTGGTTTGGGTTAGTTTTTGATTTGGTATTTTGATTTTGGTTTTGGTTTAAATTAAAAATTAAAAGAAAATTAAAATTAAAAAAAACAAAATCACCTCACCTCGTCATCGCATCGTCGTCTTCGTCTTGTCGCCTTTCTTCGTCGTCGCCATCGTCATCGTCACGGCTCCTCCTTCTTCCATTTCTCCGGCGACGATTGGGCAGGTCAAGCCGGCGATATTCCTCCTTCCGTCTTCCGTCTTTCTCCATGCCGTAATTCGTCATCAAGATAGGTATTAGGGTTTTTTAAATTCGATTTTGATAAATAGATTTTAATAGATCTAATGCAAATTGATATAATTCGATAATGTGGTTGATTGCAGAAGATTGTATTGATATGTAATATGCAAATGATCGAATTTAATACAATCATCTGTGTTTCACAATTAATTGTTCGTAACCAAAACTGAAAATAATTTTGAATAAATTATGTAAAACTTAGCATAACAAGTAAAACTGATACTTTGATTTATAAAACTTTGTATAACAAGTACAACTGATAATTGTAATATATTATGTAAAACTTTGTATAACTATTAGAACTGATAATTAATACAGAATATAACACTTCGTATAACTTTAGATAACTAGGTAAAAACTGCGACGATGTGGTTTAACTGTAACTTTATGTTGTTGTTTTTGCAGGATACAATGGCGAAACACGAGACCATATACTTCAAATATAAAGATTGCATGTATTGTGTAATATTGAAGACAGCGGTTGAGGATATAAGTTTGACAATGATTGAAGAAAAGTTGTATAAAAAGCTTGCGCTGGATGAAAGCAAAGTAAAATTGTCACTGAAATACATACCGATGGTGGTGGGATGTGAGGACCATCTAAATATTTGTGATGATGAGGATTTGTTCGCTTATCTAACGACCATTGATAGAGATAATCGTAGATCTCTTTTGTTTGTGGAAGAGGCGAGTGGATTACACGAGTTAGAGAAGCTTTCAAGAGTGGGAAAAAGTTCCGTTGGTATGAATTACGAACTGATGGATGTAAATGATGATGAAATAGGACTTAATGCCATAACTCCTTACGTAGAAGATGTGGAAGCCAATGTAGAAGAGAATGATGATGATATGAACACCGAAGGTGATCCTTACACGGCTGATGAGACATACACTGCAGGTGAGGCGGACAATGCGGGTAAGAAGGACAACGCGAATGAGACGAATATGGATGGTGATAAGTATGACGGGGAACCATTCGTAGAACAATGTAGTCAGGTTATAGAGGAATGGGAAGATGGATTGGGTTTGACTGACCTTCAAGAGTTTCCAAACAAGAAGGCAATTCAAGAATTGGTGGATAGAGCCGCATTTGTTAAATGCTTTCGTTATGTAACGAAAAAGTCGGATCCTATACGTTTGGTGATAAAATGTTGTATAGAAAGTTGCAAATGGGGTTTGAGAGCTGCAAAGATCACAAACACTGAATTGTTTTCTATTAGGAGGTACGTGGGGATGCATTCTTGCTCTCGGACTAGTCAAAGTCAAATTAGCCAAAGCAAGAGGAGAGGATCAGCAGAATTAGTTGCATCTTTTTTGAATGAGGAATATCCAGGTAAAGTGAAAACCCCTCCTCCACGAGATATCATCGATCTCATACACCTTAAGCTTGGTGTAAAAGTATCTTATTCTACGGCGTTGAGAGGGAAAAATCTGGCTATTAGTCATTTGCGTGGTAGTTCTGAAGAAAGCTACAAGATGCTTCCTAGCTACTTGTACATGTTAGAGGAGGTTAATCCAGGAACAAAAACATGTGTGGAGTTGGATGAGGCAGGTAAGTTCAAGTACCTTTTCATAGCGTTGGGAGCTTGTATTGATGGGTTTGCGGTGATGAGAAAAGTGATAGTTGTGGATGCTACGTTTCTGAAGAACGGGTATGGTGGTGTACTAGTATTCGCAAAAGCTCAAGATCCTAACCGTCACCACTATCCTCTTGCTATTGCTGTACTCGACGGTGAGAATAAATCTAGTTGGACTTGGTTTTTCGAGATGCTCAGAAGTGTTATAGCGGACTCTTCCGAATTAGTTTTTATGAGCGACGAAACCAAAGCCTAATTGCGGTTTGTAGCTACCGTGTTTCCACAAGCTCATCATGGACATTGTATATGGCATCTGTCTCAGAACGTAAGAGGTCATGCTAGTAACACCAACAAAGCCGTTGTCGGGTGGAGATTTATGGAGTTAGCTAGGTGCTTCACGATGGCTGAGTTCGAGTCTATGTACGCATTATTCAAGACGCGATATCCTTCAGCATATAAGTATGTGGAAGAGCAGACAGAGAAAGACACTTGGGCTAGGGTATTTTTCTCGCGTGATAGATACAATTTAGACACAAGCAACAGTGTGGAGTCAATGAACAGCTTGTTTAAGGACGCGAGGAGGTATTCTTTGATACCGATGTTAGATACAATAATTGGTACAATCTCTCAGTGGTTTAACCAACGTCGGAAGGAAGTCATCGCTGCGTCGATTAACACCAAACTTGTTCCTCTTGTCGAAAACCACCTACACAATATGTGGTCCAAAGCTGATAAAACACCGGTGCGGGAGCTAAATAGTTTTCAGCTTGAGTTCGAGGTAACGGACACCGACGATAGTAAGCATTATTTGGTTAACTTGAGGAAGAAGTCTTGTTCCTGCAAGGTGTATGATTACGACAAGTATCCTTGTTTGCACGGCCTCGCCGCTTATTTATTTAAGATTAATAACGACATTCATGGTGAAGGCTTAATACCATATCGTGAGTTGTGTTCAGAGTAGTACTGGGTAGAACTATGGGGACAAGCTTATTTCTCGACCATTTATCCGGTGCCTGACAAAGCTGATTGGAACGTACCGGATTACATCCGAGAACGACAGGTAATACCAAAAGATCGCATCAATAAGAAGGGGAGAAAACAGGATAAGAGGAAGCCATCCGTTGGAGAACGACGTAAAAGGACGCAAAACAAAAGGCGACCTAGGCAAAATTTTGGATTCAATTGGTTGTTGTTTGGAACAGGTCGTTATCCGAGTGAATAAACTTATGTATTATTATGATTGTTTGGAACATGTCGTTTTGGATTCAATTGGTTGAACTTATGTAATATTATGATTGTTTTGTTGAACTTATGTAGTACTGTGGAATACTATGGATTAGTACTACTCTTCGATTTCTTTGATTTTGTATTTAAATGCAATTAAGTATAAAACTTGTAATACAACACTTTTGTTATTATATTTGAGTGAAAACATAGTTTACAAAATCAAAATTCAGAAGAACATGTGAAAACACACATTTTTAAAAAAATCTATTGTACATTCTATGTTCTTTATAGGAACACTTTCTTAGTGAGAACAACTTTTAAAATGACTTTTCCACAAAACGTTGATTTCTAATATATTATTGCATGAATCACATATTACTAAATTTTAATGAAGATTTGTAAAACGTAAAACTAATTTGAAAATATAATTATATTGGTGAAACTAAAAAACCATGAAATCATGAAAAGTAGAACTATGAAGAACTTTTGTAAAACAATAAACTCCGGTAAATCAAGGGTAAAACTATGTGTATTTTTTTGGAGGGAAACCAAAATTCGTTTTGGCGCCTAAATTTTGTTTTGATCCAAGAATGGTCAAAAAGCTGATTTTGTCATAATTTTCTGCCTAGATTCTAGGGTCATGTCTGCCACTTTATTTAACACACATTTCACTTCATTTCTCTCCTCATTTCTCTCTCTTTCTCTCTTGTTCAACGTTTCTTCTCTTTTTATCTCCTTTCTTTCTCAAATCTCTCTCAAATCTCTCTCAAATCTCTCAATTCATGGATCCATATGAGGAGAGACGTGAGATGAAAAAGAATAAGCAACTTTACGAGAGGCGATTTTATGTTGCAGATGCACAATACGGGATTCCAACTAGGTGTCCATGTGGGGGAGATATCATTCACGATTATTCTCCAACTCCAAAGTATCGAGAAGATTTTGATACCTTACCAGGGAGAAGGTACTTCACCTGCAAGAAATACGAGGTTAATTTCACATCTGTGTAAAATTTCACATCCGTTTTTTTTTAATTTCACATCTGTGTAAAACTGAGTAAAACATTTATATACTAAGTGAAACTATGTTCATCGTTCAGGACGATGGGTTGCACTTTCGTCAACCATGGGTTTTTGGTGTTCAGGAGGAAGTTGAAAAGTTAAGGAGTGAGGTGAAAAAATTGGTTGAAGAGATTGCAAAGCTCAAGAAGCTTATTGCTGGACCACATACTTGAAGTGTTGAACTTTTGTTTTTCGGTTTGGGTTTTATGTTAAGTGTTATGTTAAGTGTTTTGTATTGAACTTTTGTCTTTGTTTATTTTTAAGTGTTGAAGTACGTAAAACTGAGTTGAACTACGTAAAATTGTGTAAAACTTTTCAAAAGTACCACAAAACATAAAATACCACAAAACAAAAACATAAAGTACTAGAAAACAAAGTAACACAAATCAAACAAAGTTCAACAAAAACAAAGTACCACAAATCCGAAAGTACCACAAATCATAAATAACTTAAAAGTACACAAATCCAAAAGTATTGCATAACCACATAAACCGAAAGTTCTTCACTTCTTTCTTTTTTTCAATTTCCTCGAACCACTTGCTTCATTGACAAACACCTCTAATGGTGTCAATCTCTCACCCAATGCATCAATTTTGTTTCCCAATTCATGAGTCGTCTTCTCAACTCTCTTTATTACTTTCATCATTTTTTTCATTGTTTTCAATACATCAACATTTTTCTCACCTCCCTCAACTTCCACCGCAAATTTCGCCGTATGTTCTTGCTCTTTTTCTCGCGCTGCAACATCTTCATCGTACATGTCTTTGAAAAAGATTGTTAAACCTTTTTTATTGCGTTTTTCCCAACTATCAATGGCTAGATCAAACTCATCAACATCATCATCAACTTCCAAAATATCATCCAACAATTGATCTTCTTCTGCATTAATGACGTGGATGATGCTGTCAATATCCTGTCAAAACATAAGTAAACTTACATTAGTATTACATTAGTTCTACCTAAGTACTACCTTAGTATTACCTTAGTTCCGCTTATCTAAGTACTATCTTAGTATTACCTAAGTTCACAAGATAAAGAGGATAAGTAAACTTACAAGTCTCGGCCCCAAGTTCTTTGTTTATATCCAAAAGTGACATCCCTTTCATTCCATTAGTTTTGAATGCGGACTTGCACATCCTGGGACAATTCGCATCGGCTCCTTCAACGAGTTCTCTAAACACATTTGCCGGTTTAGGAATCGCCTCGAATGCTAGAATCTACAAAACACCAATAATTTTCTCATAACATCATTGTTCAACAATACTAATCTACAAAACACCAATAATTTTACATGATCTAACTTACCTCTAATGGGACACAAAAACCTGGTTGAGGCCATAACGCATGCTCTTTCACCACACCTCCAAAATGGTCCATGGTGTGAGAGATCTCTTTCAACATGTACTCATATGAGTATCTCCCCCATGGAAAGATTTTGCGAAATGAAGATCATCTACCGCTCTCTCGAAAGAATTCCAATACATTCCTCGCACCTTTCCCTACTTTTGTTTGCGCGCAAACAACACTTGATAAGAAAAATAGAACCGCCATCTTCAATCTGTCTTTATGGGGTCCCATATTAACCAGTTTCTCTTTCACATCCTCCAACCTTATGGATTCTCCGTTCTTGAAATGCCGATCCACAAACTTTGTCCCACCGGCCTTTTTGTAGTCAAGAGGATAGTTGCAACGGTTAAGTCCTCGATAGCAATGCGTGTTCCCGCAATCCATAACGGATTGGAACACCATTCACGATGAACCACACTTCTCTCCTCTTATTGGTTTTAACCGTCCTCATTAACAAGCATCCACATTCCCCGAACTTTGTGGTTCTTCTCCGCTTCATGTGAAAAATGTGCCCGAATTGGGGATGCTCCTCAAACCACTTCCTCTCCATGTTAGACAGACTCGGCTCCAGCGTTTTCAACGTCTTGATTGCGTCTACGATGAAACACCTTGTCCCTAACTTAATTTGTTTCGGTACTCGGATGGGGAAAGAACATTTGTGATGGTTTGATTGCCTCAATTTCTGCAAGACAATAAAAAACACTTTCAACCACTTCATAAACCGAATACAATAAAACGTAGTTTTCCTATTACTACACCAAATTTTAGTCAATCTATTATCCAGTAATCCGTAGTTTTTCTAGTATTATACACAATGTTAATAATTTTATTATCCATAATTCCTTAGTTTTTCTAGTATTACACGAAATGTAATTAAATTTATTAAACAATAATCATAAGTTTTACTAGTATAACACCAATGTTATAAAAAAATTTACCCAATAATCCTAAGTTTTCCTAGTTGTACACAAAACCAAAAAACAATGAATCAACTTACTTCTGCATCGTCTGAATCAGAATCATATGAGTTTTCTTCTACTTCTTCTATCTCTTCTTCTTCTTCCTCTTGTTCTTCTTCTTCCTCTCGTTCTTCTCCTTTTTCAATGTTTTCTTCTTCTTCTTCGCCAACTTTTTCTTCTTCTTCACCAACTTCTTCTTCTTCTACTTCTTCACTTTCTTCTTTAGTCGATTCAGAAATTGTTTTTTCCGAGTCGTTTTCAACATCGCATGCATTCAGGGGAGGGGTTGCAAAATCGTCCGTATCGGCGGGACTTGCGGAAGCGGGAGATGCGTCGGGAACGGCGAGAGCGACGTCAGCGGGGGAAGCGGCGGAAGCGGCGGAAGCGGCGAAAGCGGCGGAAGCGACGGTCTTCTCAGTCGCCTTTTTCTCCTTTTTTCTTGCCTTCTTCGCCTTTTCTACACTCTTCGTGTAGTGAACCATTAATACATCGTCATCATCTGGGTCTGAAGGATTTTCTTTCCTTTTACCCCGCCTCGTTTGCACCATTGCTCAAAATTTTCGATTTTGAAATTAGGGTTCTTGAGATGGGAAAAGAGGAAAACTTGGTAATAATGATTTGTTGAATTTTCCTTTCCTAACATATATATTCAAATTGGTTTAAATGGGTTGAGGTGGGTTTCGATTTTGGTTTATCTATAATAACCAAAATTTTCGGTTTAAAAATGGGTATAAATTTCGGTTGGGTTTAATTTTCGGGTAGTTGGTTGGGTATGTGGGTCGGGTGGGTAATACCCAGGTAAAACTCGTAAATATCTTAACTTCAACATAAATTTTGGTAATTACATATTTATTTTTATTTTTATTTATGTAAAAGAAATACATTGTCTTTTTGAGATTACACTTTATAAGAAAGGGACATTTGAGGAGTTGCCTCGATCATCTTCTTCTTCTTCTTCTTCTTCAGAGAAGAGTCGCTTACCTTCTTCTTCAGTTTCTTCGTCGGATCGTCTCCAACGTCGCCGCTATCCGCCGCGTTTTTCTCGCCGATTACTTAAGGATTTCCTCAGATTGATTTATCTTCCTGCGACAGATCTACGCGATTGAGATTTTGAAAAATCTCCAGGAAATGCTTGCCAACATTCGCTCTCTTAAGAGGTATACGAATCGATATGGTTTTTACTTGTAGATGGTCCCTGTAGATGATAGCTATTTAGAGAAGATGGTCTTTAATGTCTCTGGTTATAACATTGGAGACACACTCAACAACATGGATCATAACAACAACAACAACAACATTGGTTAGTTTTGTCCTAACAAATCTTGTCTGTGAGAGAAAACTGTCACACAAAATCGTAATTTTCTTGGATTGTCCTGTGTGTTGTGCTATTAGAGATGTTGAAAACCGTTGCGGCATATGTCCAACTCCTAATTAATATAATTAATATGATATTGTCCACTTTGGACTCATGTTTCTAGTCCTCACGGTTTTTCTTATTGGGCTTATTCCCAAAAGGCCTCATATTAATTAGGGTTGGACTCTCCTAGACATTACTAGTCTATTATTTCGATGTGGGACTTGGATTGTTATCCCAACAATGTTTACATGTTCTATATAGGTTACATCTCGAGGATGAAGCGTCCGCGTCTAATAACAGAGGAAACTGATGATAAGGACAACACTGGTAACTTTCATTCATATGTTTGAGCTTATTGTATTGAAAATGAGTATGTGATTACTTTAGATGATAAGTTTGTTTCAAGAACAGTTTTTTAAAGTATATGTTAGGTTTTACTTATGTGTGATGTTTCAGGTACGATGCTTACGGGTGAGAAAAGAGCGAGGATGAACAATCCAGGACCTTGTTTTGTGGCTCCTGTTACGGCTTCCGATCTTGAAAAAGACTCTCTGGTGATTATATATAACATTATACTTCATTGTTTCTGCATATATATATTGCGGTTTTGTTCACTATATTTCTAGAAACTTGCATTTCATTTTAGATTGCAGTGTTTGATTTATTGAGAAATTTGTTAAAATCAAATCGAAGTTATCCTTGCCATGGTTTTGGTTCAGTTTTGTCGAAGTAAAACTAAATTTCATCTCGATTTTGATTGTGCTATGGTCGGGTATGGGGATAGCAATCACCAATCATTTTCATTGTAAAATCCCACATGAGGTTGATTAATTAGAGTCCTCTGTTGCTAGATGATAGTTCCAAATTTCTTAGCGGCAAATTCATGGACTTTCTATCGACTATGCTTCTGCATTATTTTGGGGGGTTTTATGAAATTATCGAGTAAATGGGAAGGAATATAACCGCATCTCTTGTTTTGTAATGGGAGATTGTGTTTCCTTTGTTTATGTATTGGTTTTCTTCTATATTATCCTCTTTCCTCTATCTTTTCGTTTGATTTTGATTGGCCTAATTTTACTTATTCTCCTACTCATTTGATACATACAGAATCATAAAAGTAAAGATTTGGATCGGCCTGTTTTTGATTGACCTGGTTTTCTCTATCTTATGGTTTGATTTAGTTGATTATTCATGAAACTAAACAGAGGTTTGCACAACTTTTGCGTTTTGAGTAAATGCTAAGAACTGTGAACCATTTTCTTGCAGTGTTTTCCACATGATTTCACAAGCTCGAGTGGACTTAAAAGAAAGTCGCAGAAGATTGTTTTAACGGATGAAAGGGGGAAATCATGGGCATTGGATCTAAGGTTCGACAAATCATCTGAGACTTTAAACATAACCCGAGGTTGGAGAAATTTCTGTGACGAAAACGGCAAAAAGGCAGGAGATTTCTTCGAGTTTAGACTAATGAAAACCGGTGATACCCCTTTTCTCAGTTTCTATCCCACAGAATCTATCAGTGATGGAACGCAAGGAGGCGAAAACAATAGAGAATCAACTTTGGCAAACCAGAACCGCTTTGTGACTTTAACTCTTACAAAAGACAGTCTCAAAAACAGTAGACTGGTAAGTTCATCGAACAAATAAAAACTTGTTGGTTTTTAACACAAGCCAAGTCTATTTTGATTCTTCACCATTTGTAATTGTTGTAGTATCTTCCGATGCCGTTTTTGAAAGAAAATGGCATGGAAAAACCGGGGATGGTAACTCTATTAGGAAAAGATGGTACAAGGAGACTTGTGAATCTTCTAAGGGAAAATTCAGGAAGAATGAGTTTAGGAAAGGGCTTGAAAGATTTTACTAAAGCAAACGAATTAAAGATGGGCGAATCGTTCACAATGGAGTTGATATGGGAAACTGCAACTCCCGTGCTAAGTTTACTCAATACAGAATCAAGAAGCCATAACAGATTCGTGACGTTGACACTTACAAAAGACAGCTTCAAAAATAGTAGACTGGTAAGTTCACAAAACTAACTCTTGTCTTTTAAGTCTTTTACAAGGTTAGTTAGTTCAATCACTTGCTCTCTTAGTGCTTATATGTTATGTTTGAATCTTTGTCTAGGGTCTTCCATTACCATTTATGAGAGAAAATGGCATGAACAAACCTGGAAGTATAACACTGTCGGGAAAAGATGGTACGAAGTGGACGGTGAATTTGTTACGAGAAAGCCAAGGAAGAATGAGTTTGGGTAAAGGCTGGAAAGATTTCGTGAAAGCAAACGGTTTAGAGATCGGAGAATCGTTCACGTTGGAATCGGTTTGGGAAGATGAGACTCCTATGCTGAGATTGACCTTTACAGAGTCTAATAGTAGTAGAAGGGAACTTAGGGAACAACAAGGAGAGTATTACTGCGTAGAAGGTAGCGAGAAAGAGTATGTTCTCGCAGAGGCTAGCGAAGGAAATGGAACCGAAAAGGACGATAATAATGTGGAGGAAGAGAGTAATTTATCTTCATTAGTTCAAAACTGATTTTGTGACATTACCTTAAGATGTTAAAAGCATGTCTCTTACATTGGTATATATGTTGCTGAATTCTATTAGACAAATATCATAAAATCAAAACCTACACATTATAGCACAAACGTATAAAGAAAGCCTTAGCTTAAGGAGGAAAGGGTCAAAAAGTTGCCCCTATAACATTTATAAATTATTGCTTGCATGTATATTTATTTTTTCTTTTGTGATTGATTTGGTTAAGACATGTAATGTTGACTTCAGTCTCAATTCCTCAACTTATAATTTTTTTTAGTGATATGAATTACGGAATTACATTTCTAGATTTTCAATTTGTTTTCTTTTGTGTGTATTATTATCCTTTTCTCCAAACAAAATCAAATGGGATGACACTCCTGTAAATAGGTTATTTGTAAAAAGATTAGCTTTGAAAAGTTAATTAGCAAGTAAGTAGTTTGTAATTTAAATTTGTTTTTTGCAAAACTAACTTTTTGGACATTTTTATCTTTTTTTTGCTATGTATCCATTATTGGCTAGAAATTTACTATTTCAATTCATACAAATTTAAATATGGAAAAATGTCATTTAAATCTTTGACTATTTTGAAAACGCTGATTTAATCAATTTTCACTTTACTTTTTAAATCATCAACTTGTTATTGACTTATCCGTTAAATTTTAAAGTTTGGTTCACTTGCAATTTTTGAGTACGATACGTTAAACGATGTTAACTCCTCCGTTTACTGAAAACGACGTGTTTAAAAATGATAAGTCAACAAAACTTTAATATTTAATGAATAAATCAACAACAAGTTGATGATTTGAAAAGTAAAGTGAAAGTCCGGATTAAAGCGGCGTTTTCAAAATAGTTAAAAATTTAATTGACCTTTTTCCCGATTTAAATATATTATAGATGAATAGTTTCTCTCATGTAGGACCCCTCTTTGGATCGATCGGTCATTTTGGCTTCACTCCAAATTTTGAAATTTTCATTTTTTTAATCTAGAATAACCTAAAAACTCGATAAATGAGAGATAATGACTCGAAATATGCATGGCTAAATTGGTGTGTAAAGTACTTAAAAATGTCAAACATTAGTAGTGATCAATATGAGATTTCAGTCCAAACCTTAATTACAGATTAAGTTTAGCTAGTCACTAAAAAAATTCTTTCAAGATAATTTGGAAGGGCTTCTCAAATTTCTTCTCCTATTTGTGACCGGTAATGGCAGTTTTTTAAATATCTGATATTTGTGGATAAACGGTTGCTTCAACGTTATTAATGAAGAGGCTATGGATGAAAATGCTCTAAAAACCCATATGAGTTATCTAAATATGTCATTGCTACACTTATCTCTAACAACATTTGATCACTGTCTAAATCTGAAAGTTGTTATCCATTTTGATATTTATAGCATGTGTTAGAAATTAATTATCAATTCAATCTTATTGCACTAGAGATCTCTATTATTGGTTTAATGTAGAGTAATTCCTTAAAATATCATGAAAAAATTGGACAAAAAACATTACAATTTTAAGTACCATTGAAAAGTTTTATGGACTAAAATACAATAAAACAATTGGGAAAATCACAAAACTACACCATTTAAATTACATTTCACAAAACTACACCATTTCAAAATTATTTCACAAAACTACACCTAAACACTCAAAATTAAATCCAAATTAACCCCACCCACACAATCTTACCCCACCCCCTTAATACTATACCCTAAACACTAAGTAGCGAACTCAAATGAAAAGATTTTAATTTTGGTAATTTTTAAAAGGGTAAATCAATCTTTTAAAATTTTGAAAAGGTGTAAATATGTGAAAAAATTAAATTAGGTGTAGTTTTGTGAATGAAGGGTTGAAAGGGTGTAGTTTTGTGAATTCCTCAAAACAATTTTAACACTTCAAAATTTAAAATGTTTCATTTGGGTTTATTATATATTGTTTATGATATATTATTGAAGATGATATGATGTAGTTTTGTGTTGGGTCTAGAGTTTAATTTGAAAGTTTTTTTGTCACATTTCGATCACAAATGGTCGGTCCATTAGTCATTCCTACAAATTTGAAAGTTTATGGTATTTTGGTCCATAAACGTTTTAATGGCACTAAAGAAAAAAAACTTATGAAGTTATTTTTGAGAATTTCCATTTAATGTATCTTATTTTATTTATTTGTTTGGAATCATTTAGTTTTGTTTTGTATTTTTTTAGTTCTTTGTTTTACGGTTAACTTACAAACCTGCTTATTTGTGGGTTCTTTTCTAGTTATTAATAAACTCATTGTATGTAATAAAAAAAAATAAACTCATTGTATTGTAATAATAAAAAGAGAAAACTTGAAATATTTCTTTCTCCGAAAAATCTTTCAATATAATCAGTTTTATAATAAAAGGAAACAATAAAGATTCTTTCAATATAAGAGCGAGTGTCTCATATGCCACATTTCCAAAAAAATTAATGCCACTTTTCAATCTCATTGTCACTTCTATTTTGAAATTCCTTTATTACCCTTAATGAAAATGGACCCCACAACTCTGAATTTTGTATATTCAATTATTAACAAAATAAATTAAATAAAAAATAGAAAAATCAGAAAACAAAATAAATTAAAAACATTAAATGGTGGACCTGACACAGTTTCATAATATATTTATTTTACGTATCAGGACAACTGATACAATTGGTACAACTGAGAAAATAAAAAATAAAAATTGAACATTATAAAACCGAATTACAAAAAACTAAATTATTGTTGTTACAAAATATTTTTTTCACTATGTTGTTACAAAACATTTATGTTAATTAGTTTAATAATTTTTAAAAATTATTTTCATGAGAATATACAAATTTTTAATTATTAAAATAATTATCACAAATATTTATAAAAACTAAAAAATACAAAACTCAAAATTTATAGTGGGTAAAACAAAATTTTAAGACAACAATCTAATATTGTTATTAAGATGATTGATGTTAGTCATTTTTATGTTTTGTAATATAAACGTGTATATCTTACATTATTTACCTTATATTTCAAGGGTTACTTTACAAATATTAGCGTATCATATACTAAAATTCACACGATTAACATATTTTACATATATTAATATAGAAATACGTTAAATGTAATGTTATTACTAAATTTTATAAGTCCAACTGAAAATTTTAATTATAAAATAAGGTACAACTAAAACTACTAAAAAATCACAAAGTACAACTATGTATATGAAAATACACTTGGACAATTAGAGACGACTATAAATAACATGGATGAATTAACTAAACACACAAAAAACTTGGTGGACCCTATTGATTTAAGACATTGACCAAATTTACTTTTTGTATTTTTTTTTAAAAATTTCGAACACCAGATTTTTATATTTTTCTTATAAATAAAACATTTATTTTTCTACACAAAACACGTGGTGGACCCCATTAACTTTATATATTGTCCAAATTTAATTATCGATATTACTAATTATTAGTTGTCCGAATTGTCTCAAGTAGTTAAATAATTAAACATCACTAATCCCAATTAATCGGACATTTAATAGTAATTGTACCTAATTGATATCAGTTGTTCTAAAATACACAAAACATTGAAACCAAAATACTCGAGAGGCGGCGACGAAACTGAAGAGATAACAAGAACGAATCGGACGAGACATTATCGTGACGAACCAATAAAAATGATTGAGAAGTCGGATATCGGAAAGCTCGACGACTTGAGCGCAACGAGAATTTGAAGCGTTTTCGGCGGGGATATGAATCATCTCTGACAAAGAATTGAAGATTCCTGAGAACTCGAGAGGCCGTGATGAATAGTGTGAATGTGAGCGACGGGCAAATAGGAGTCTTTGAAAATTCGGATATGAGAGAGTTAACGATTGGGTTGCAATAAAAATTTGAAGGGTCTCCGACGAAAATTTGAAGCGTCTTTGGGGTGAATTGAAGCGTATCCTTGAGAAGCGACGACGAAAACTGGAGAGACAATGAGAACGAGATGGACGAAAACGTTGAAAAAAAGATGAAGAGAAGACAAAAGTGAGAGAGAATCAAAAAGAGATGCAGAAAAGACAAAGGAGAAAGAGTGATATTGAAGAAATATTTTGATTTATTTTGATTAAGCTATTTCGACGGAGGAAGAACATGAAACGAGTGCGAAATTGTTAGATTATTCACTTGGCCACATGGATATGGGCCCTTGCTTTCGGCCCATTTGAATACCCGGAGAGAGAGTCTATCCGTGGGCTGCACCTCCCCTTGGGGATTAGTCTGGGCCTAGGTCCGGGATACCCCCAGGTTTACCAAAAAAAAAAAAAAAAAAAAAAAAAAAAGAACATGAAACGAAGAAGAAGATCTCAATATTTTTTAGAGATATTTTTACTTGTCGCTTCACTTTTTTAATCTTTATTTTAATGTCAATGGGTCGGATTTATATGGCGTGGGTCGGTTTTATGGGTTTGGATCGGATTTTTTTGGTTGGGTAGTAAATATGCTGATTTTTTTTTGGTTTTTGGTCTTTTTATTGTAAAAGTGAATTGAAAAATAAATAAAAATTAATTAAGTAAATAGAAGTGACATATCAGACAAAAATATCTGAAAAAGTGGCATTTGAGCCATTGATTCTCAATATAATCAGTTTTATAATAAAAGGAAACAATTTTTATTTGTTTTCTAAATATAATAAATTTTTGTAAGTTACTCATACTAATAGTACATTGTATTAAAGTATATATATTTACTTATTTATTTTGGTCAAAAGATCTATACATATATATATATATATATAAATATATTTTATTAAGGTTCTGTATAAAGTTTAATCTAGCGTATTTAAAATTGTTAATTATCTAATTAGAAGATAAGGGCCATAAGGCTGGCTATATAACAAAACAATATCAACCATACAATTTTTTTTTATCTTTTCACTGCTTAAAAGTTGGTAAGCGCCTTAAGATATTTCGAATATCCTAACGTGCATGCACCTTATAGAGGTAAATAATATTTTCTAGGGCTTATCTTTTTTTTACTTAAATATCCTCAATACTCCTAATTACGCCTCCCTTTTCTAATTTCTACTTGAGAAGAATAAGGTGATGTTTCCACTAGGTGCCGGCTGCTTCCTGACCCGAGACATACCGAAGGGAACCTTCCACAATGATCGCGACAAGATCGGTAATAAGATTTGGTTTTGTCTTATTTGCATGTTATGTCGTTAACTTATCCTGTCAAGAGAGAGCGCGAGGCTTATTTGCCACTTTTCTAAAAAAAATGATCTGGTCAGTCACTCAATGATTTATATGCCACTCTTTTTTTATATTCCGAAGATATCCTTAATAATATATTAATAAAAATCATTTTTTAAAAATTAAAAATCGATTCAGTTGTCTACTAGTTGTCATGAACAAATGATAGTAGTTGTCCGGACAATTGATAGTAGTTGCCTAGAGTTGTCTGGATAATTGGACCACCTACGACCAGTTGTCCAAATAATTACCTACCAGTTGTCCGACTAATTACTATCAGTTGTCCGACTTTTTGGTATTTTACACACAAAACACATTTAAATTTAAAGATCAGAAAATAGAAAAAATAAGGAATGGCACCAGAGATTAAAATTTTCGGAAAAGTGACATATAAGTCTTTTATCTGTCAAGAGAACTTAAATAAAGTGAAGTTTTAATAAATATGGGATAGAGAAACAAATTTTTGTCTTTAAAATATGGTTCTAGGATTTTTAATTTTTGTGATTCTGATTTTGGAAATACAAATCTTTTTTTTTGTCAAAACATTGGATATAATCTCTTAATTATTACTCCAGTTTTAATCTATTTTGTGAGTATATATCTATACAATACTTCTCCTTTTTTTGTTAAAATCTATACAAATACTTCTCTCGTATATATATATGTTTAATGCAGGTTACTTCTCGATACATAACTTGTTTAATATATTTGTTTTTTTTTTAATTTTGTATAGAATTTGCAAGAAAGATTAAAGCAGAAAAAGCTGATGATTCACCATACAATTCTTGTTTTGTGGCCACCTCGAATCTACACAAAGATGATATGGTATTTATACCTTTTTTTAACATGTGGTTTACTTTGTTGTGTGTAATTAATTAAAATTATGCATCATGCATTATACAAAGTGTTATGTAACTTTCACTAATTAAAACAAAAATTTCAATTAGAACCATTTCTTTTGCAGTGTCTTCCAGAAGATGTCACAAGCTTAACTTGTCTTAAAAGAAAGTGTATCAATGTTGGAACAAAAGGAGACAATAACAACAAAAAAATTTGTATGGGGATGGAGAGAAACAATAATCTTTTGAGTCCTACAAATTTAACTTCACCAAATAAATGCAAGTTTATGACCTTAACACTTAATAGCGTTATAAGCATTAAACAGGTGAGATATATGATTTTAATTTTGTGACAAAAAGAGAAGATCATTTTAATTTTTAGTGCTTTTATTAATCATGTCATTTAATTAGTTCAAATTTGTTTCAGTAAATTTAAATGTCATTTAAAATTTAAACACTTCAGATTTTTTTTCCATTTGTGTTCTCTATTCAGTGTTCAAGGTTAAGTTATGAATGAGATAAGGTCTAATTTTGAAGGTTTTAGTTAAAAGTTAATGGTATTTTGGTTAAAAAAATTGTTAATGGTATTCAAGGAACAAAAATTTATTTTAATCATAAACACTTTAGATTTTTTTTTCATTTGGGTTCGCTACTTAGAGTTTATTATGAATGTGATAATGTCCGATTTTGAAGGTTTCAAGCTAATTAAATCTTCATGGTATTTCAGTAGAAAAAAATTGTTAATGGTATTCAAGGAACAAAAATTTATTTTAGTCCTAAATATTATGTTCATTTGTTCATCATGTTATTTAATTTAAATTTTAGTGCTTTTTTAGATCATGGTACTGAATATGTTTTCAGTTCGTTTCAATTTCCTTCATGATTGAAAATGGCATGACCAAGCCTGGGAAGATAACTTTGTTAGGAAGAGACGGTACACGGTGGCTTGTTAGTCTTCGAGAAGAAGTCGTATCACGAAGACTGGTTTTTAGTAAAGGTTGGTCCATGTTTTCAAAAGCAAATGGTTTAAACGAGATCGGAGAATCCTTCACATTTGAGTTGATCTATGAAAATGGAACTCCTTTGCTTTGTTTACTCAACAAAGATTCTTCAAGTTATGATAGAAGTTTGATAGGAGAGTGTTCAAAACCCGCGGAATCTAGCAATGTAAACAAAAACCGGTTTATGACCTTACATGTTGATTTATTCCGCGAGTCTACACAGGTAAGTTCATACTCTTTTAATGCATCATTAATCATGTTACTTCTTTAAATCTTATGACAAAAAAAGTTAGGGTAATTTCCTAAAAATACTATGAAAACAAATTTAAAAACTAAAATAACATAATAAGTTTTTTTCCCCTTGAATATGTCATAGAGTTCAAAATTGCGTAAAACCTTCAAATTTTTTTTTTTTTGTTTATGATATTTTGGTCCAAAAGACTTTATAATTGTACATTAGAAACGCTTTTTTGTCCAAATAACTTATTTCTAGTTATCTTAAAGAATTACACATAATGTAAAATTTAGTGCATTTTTATTTGGGCAATTCTTATGAATACCACTAAAAAAGTTTTTTTAACACAATTAGCACAAATTTTCGAAAGTATACAAATACCATTAAAAAGTCTTTTTCTCATAAATACCACAAAAAGTTAGGGTAATTTCCACAAATACTATGAAAACAATTTTTAAAACTAAAATAACATAATAAGTTTTTGGGAGAATTATAAAACTACACCATTTGAATTACATTTCACAAAACTACACCATTTCCAAAATACTTCACAAAACTACACCTAAACACTCAAAATTAAATCCAAATAAACCCTACCCAAACAATCCTACCCCTTAAAACTATACCCTAAACACTAATTAGCGAACCCAAATGAAAAGATTTTAATGTTGGTAATTTTTAAAAGGGTAAATCAAGCTTTTAAAATTTTGAAAGGGTGTAAACTTGTGAAAATATTGAACTAGTTGTAGTTTTGTGAAGGGAGGGTTGAAAGGGTGTAGTTTTGTGAATTTCTCTAAGTTTTTTTCCCCTTGAATATGTCATAGAGTTCAAAATTGCGTGAGACCTTCAAAATTGTTTTTTGTGTTTATGCTATTTGGTCCAAAAAACTTTTTAATTGTACATTAGAAACGCTTTTTGTCCAAATAACTTATTTCTCGTTATCTTAAGGAATTACACATAATGTAAAATTTAGTGTTTTTTATTAATCATGTTATTTAATTTATTTAAATATGTTTCAGCACGTTTCAATGTCATTCATGAAAGATAACAACATTCATGTGCCTGGAAAGATAACTCTGTTAGGAAAAGATGGTTCAAGGTGGTGTGTTAATCTTCGCGAAAAAAACAGACGAAGAATGATTTTAACTAAAGGCTGGAAAAATTTTGCTCAAGCAAATGGGTTAATTAATACCGAAAAATCCTTCACCTTTGAGTTGATTTATGAAAATGGAACTCCTTTGCTTTGTTTGCTCAACAAAGATTCTACTAGTTATGATAGAAGCTTGATATTGATAGGAAAATATGTAAAAGCCGCAGAGCCGCCTAGTAGTAGTGGAACCAAGAAGAGAGAGGATAAGAGAGAATCTTGTTCAACAATCATAGGTCGATTCGTGACATTAACTCTCACACATGAAGATGTCGAAGATTGTATACTTGTAAGTTCATCAAACATATGTGTTCTTTTTAAAAGATGGTTAGTTTTCTTTTATCATCGGTTTTGAGTTACAACTGACCGACCCAATAGCCATAAAATATAGGGCAATTCTTATGAATACCACTAAAAAAAGTTTTTTTTAACACAATTAGCACAGATTTTCGAAAGTTTTACAAATACCATTAAAAAGTTATTTTCTCATAAATAACACAAATCTTAAATTTTCAAAATTACACACAAAATCTTCAAAAAACTATACCCTATCCCTTCAAAACTATACCCTAAACACTATATAGCGAACCCAAATGAAAAAATTTAAAATCTAAAAGTGTTAAAACTCGTTTTTTGTATTTGTGGTATTTTTGTAAACTACTACTTTTTGATGGTATTTTTGTTATAAAAAACATTTTAATGGTATTTTTGTAAACTAATACTTTTTGATAGTATTTTTGTTATAAAAAAACATTTTAAAGATATTTTTGTTATAAAACTTTGTAATGGTATTTTTAAAACAAAAACTTATTTTGATGGTATTCTAAGGAATTTCTCTAAAATATATCTTAGGATCAGAAACTAGAACATAGGAGGGGTAGTGCTACGTTCATTTAGTGGTCTTATGAATGCCACTAGACCAAAGTCATTTTCCCTACAGTGGTTAGCTAGGTTGTTTTATTAATTATTCTTATTGTTGTGAGATGTGTTTCTTTTTCAGGCTTTTCCTAGCAAGTTCATGGAGGATAATTTCATCAAGAAAGTTGGAAATGTAACATTTTTGGGTGAAAACAAAACGAATTGGTATGCATATATGTCGACACAATATGGAGTTATGGCTGTGGGATATGGTTGGAAGGCATTTTGTGAGAATAATGGCGTAAATATCGGAGACACTTTTACTTTGGAACTCATTGATGGAGAAGACACAAATGTTGTGTTCAAGTTTAGTGCCTAAATCTATATATAAGCCTTTTT
This sequence comes from Cochlearia excelsa, assembly GCA_963556525.1. Taxonomy (NCBI): domain Eukaryota; kingdom Viridiplantae; phylum Streptophyta; class Magnoliopsida; order Brassicales; family Brassicaceae; genus Cochlearia; species Cochlearia excelsa. Next base: position 7,090,650 of record OY748332.1, on the reverse strand, counting down.
CTTGATGCTAAGTCAAAAAGAAGCTAACCAATTTAATATATATATATATATATATACATGGCATATTTGTAACTTTTTATGGATTGTATGTTGTTGAGTTTTGATAGGTAAATATCAAAAATGACCATATCAAGATATGATATGTATGTTATAATTGGTTCATAACCTTCCGAACCTAAAAACTGTGTTGTACTCTCTATAGAAAAACAACTAAGAAGAGAAAGTGAGAGATTATTTCTTGTGTTTATCACTTTTTCATATTTTCATATTGTTTTTATGATTTTTTCACCCATAAAAATGAAGAGACTATGACTTCTTATAAAGCCATATTAGTAACGTTAGTATTAAAGTGGACACATGAGACTTAACTCTCAAAATAATGGTTTGTAACGTTAACCAACATAACTATCACCATAATGGCTTTGACGTGGGCTTTTCTTTAAGTTACAAAATCAATATTAACTTTGATTATTGTTTTTCTTTTTTCACAAACCATTAATGGAGATATTATATTATTAGTAAAATCAATAATATATCAACACAACAAGATGAATCCAAAGATTAATTTTTTATCCTTTTAGCATTGACCAAATTTCGAATATCGGATCTTTAAACCGATTCGAATATCTCCTTATTACACTAAGTGTATTCAAGATTTTAATCATTATTAAAATCTTTCCACGTTACATATTAAATGATTTCACCTCTAACTTTCAAAGTAGTATATTTGCTAGTTTTTACACTTAGTCAAATTTAAAAACTTTACAAGCTTTCTAATCACTCACTTTGAACTTCCATTTCTCATTCAAACTAACTCCGATTTTGACATATTAATACACTATCATATAGTGCTCACAACGATGATTAAATCATGTCCATAATCCGATCATTCCGCTAACTATATTAGCTGGAAATTTGAACGAAAACTTGGCCTAAGCCACTTGTCAAAAACGAGTTCCAACAATTTGTTTTCTTATTTAGCACAAAAAATGACATTTGGCTATCTAATTTGTATTAGTTTTTTTCGATTTGGTATTTATATTGTTCTCTAAAGCATAAATAATACATATATTTTTTATGTAAATTATTAGTTTTACAAAAAAAAATTGAAATACCAACAAAAAAAGTTTTCATATTGAAAAAATACCATTACCAACTTATTATGACAAAAATACCGTTAAAAGTTTTATAAAATCAAAATACCATTAATTTTTTTTAATAACAAATAAGGAGTTTAACTGTTGGGTTTTTACCAAACCATTACAACCCTCAAGCTTAACCTGCAAGTTATCAACAACACCAATAGCTAACACACCATGCCATAGACACCAAAACAGAGCAAGTAACATAGAGAAAAAGAAGAAGCAATAATAAGACAGAGGGAAGGAAGAAGAGAAGAGAGCACACAAGTTTGTTCACCCGGTTCACGGTATTAACGACCCGCTACGTCCGGTCGGGATCTATAGATCCCTAACTTTCATTAATGTAGAACAAAGATAATACAAGAGCAGTGAATCACACTCAAGATCTCACTTTCACTCTCATAGAGAAACCCCACCCCAAGAAGCTTATACTTCTACGTGTTTCTCTCCTTCTATCTACATTGTTACTCTCTCTCTCTCTTAGCTCTCTTTTCTTTAATGCCTCTCACCTTTAGCACCAATATATAGAGACACTAAAACCCTCAGACTCAAGTTGTTGCCAATGCTGAGTCGTCTCCTTAAAGCTTTGTGTTTTGCCCAAACAAGTCTTGACAAAACGTCCTTGTCCTTAGGATGACAGTTGCACTCTTTGTGGTCCAACAAGTTAACTTAACCAAAGATTAGACTCTAGTTAGTTTGAGTAGCTTTGTATTACTTTGAACATTCTGAGCTTATCCTCACATTAACATTTTAGAATATAATTTTTCATTTGGTTTTGATAATTAATTATTGTTTGGGGTTTAGTCTTGAAGGAGTATGTTGTAGTTCTGAACGTATTAAACTTATTTAAAACTTGTGGTATTCTTGAGGAAAAGATGATTTAGTGGTAAACATAAGAATTGCCACATTTTTATAGGGGAAAATGTCAATTAAATCATGAACTTTCCAAATTCACCAAAAAAAACATGAACTTTCACGTGAACCATTTAAATCATCTATTTTCGTTGACTGACGTTTTAAATCACGAAATTTTTTTTACTGAGTTAAAAAGAGCACAAAATTGAATCTGTTAACGGAAAATTTGATAGTATGCTCAATTCCAGCCAATTGAAGTGCTCGGTTCTTCAAATAAACCTCAAACAATGTCAAACTATTGCGTTAATAGACTTAATTTTGGACTCTTTTTGTTTAGGTTGTGCTCTTTTTGTTCCGGTAATAAAGAATTTATGATTTAAAACGTCAGTCAACGAAAATAAATGATTTAAATGGTTCACGTGAAAGTTCATGCTTTTTTTGGTGAATTTGGAAAGTTCATGATTTAATTGACATTTTTCCCCATTTTTATATACTTTTAATATTTTATATTTACCTTTCAAAATACAATAACATATTTATATTATTTTAGTTCTATATTAACATTTGAGAAATACATTTTTACAAATAACCTTGAAAGTGTAAAAAACTACATGAAATGTCATTGGAATTTAGAACAATTCAATAAGGGTAAAATAGATTCGGAATGACATCTTAAATACATTCGAAACAATGAGACAAAAATTTCGTTTATCAATAATATAAAGATTTTTGAAAACGTATAAAGTATATAGTTTGATCAAATCAGAGGAATTGACAACGATACACATTTTCAACTATTCATTCACAAAAGTACACCTAATTTAATATTTTCCTTTTTTAGACCCATTCAAAAATTTGAATTGTTGATTTACCATTTAAAAAATTACCAAATTTTATTTATTTGGGTTTGCTAATTCGCGTTTAATATATAATATTAAAAGGGTAAATTGTGTGGATAAGGTTTATTTGGATTTAATTTTAAATTTTTATGTATAGCTTAATGAAATGTTCATTAACATGTTAAATATAATTTAAAATGTGTAATTTTTAGAATTGTCCCATAAAAACGAGATAAACCAAGAAAAAAATTGTGATTATGAACTTTTTATCAAAGATTGAGGTATGTTTATCGATTTTAAAGTAGATTATAACATTTTTGTTTGTGTTTTTTCGTCGTTTGTCTCGTTTTTGTTATATCTTTTTGTATACGATGGTGAACCAAATCCGTTTTAATCTTATATAGTAAATGACAAGGAGTTTTGCATACGTGTCATGTGGAGAGGAAATTAAGGATTTTTTTTTACTTTTTATTAATATAATAATTTTTTTAAGTTTATGATTATCTCTTTTATTTTTTAATAATTTATATCATCATCACATATTATTTAAAAATTTAATATTTCGAAATTTCAATTATATTTCCTAAAATTTAATAATTTAATATTTCGAAATTTCAAATATATATTCTAAAATTAAGGAATTTTTAAATTGTTTTATTAATTTATTATTTTGTTATTCATTAATGATTATTCTTTTTATTTTTAATGGTTTATATCATCATATAGTATTATTAATTTGATATTTCGAAATATAAATTATATTTCCTAAAATTAAGGATTTTTATATTTTTTATTAATTTATTTTTTTTATGATTATCCTTTTATTTTTGATTTAATTAACGTATTATAACATTTTAAAACATAATTTGGCAATTAGCTGTTTTTGATGTAATAATTAAATTTTGGATAATTTAATTTGATTTCTTGCTTAAAATAACAAATTTAACCTTATTCACACAAAATAATTCACAAAAATCATTCACGAAAAATCATTCACATAGAGCATTCATTGAGATCATTAAAAACTCTTCATTGACAGAAATCATTCATTCACATTTATTATTTATCATTCACACATATCAGTTATCATTCACAACGATTATTTACTCGAAATCATTCACATATAAACATTTAGATACAACCATTCACGAGATTAAAATTTTTAAAGTAAATGGTAAAATTGTAAACTCAAGATCACCTTATAGCAGATTAAAAGAAAATCATTTAAGAGTTATTTAGTAAACTAGGTATTTTTTACTTCTTAATTTGTCAATAGGGTGATTTTTTTTGTATTTGCATTTAGGTAATTTTTTATGTTGAAAAGTCAAAAATAACCCTGAACTTTCTGGTCAGGTCGTGTGAACATTCATATATATGCGTGAACATTCATGTATTCGTATGAACATTCATGTTTTTTCTTCTAAAATAATCGTGACATTGTCTGAATATTTATGAACATGTGTGAATATTCATGAACATGTGTGAATATTCATGAAAATGTGTGAATGTTCATGAACATGTGTGAATATTCATGATAACATGTGAACATTCGTAGTTTGATTAAATAATTCATGAAAAAATCAGAAACAGAAAACTTGTGAACATTCATGAACCTGTGTGAATTCGAGGAGGGTATATCAGTCATAAAAAATAAAAGGAAGAAAAATCACCTGATTACCAATTTTGAAACACAAATCAACTTATTGCAAATTAAGGTCCAAAAATGTACCCGATCTTCTAATTTTTTTTATCATTTAATTAGTAAATTAGTAATTTCTCAATTTTCTTTTTATGTTTCAATGGTTTATATCATTATATATTATTTATTAATTTAATATTTCAAAATATCAATAATATTTTTTTAAAAATATATACGATGTCAATATATATTTTAGGAATTTTAATTAATATAATAATTTAATATAATTTATTATTATTATAAATGATACTACATGCAACCTCATCTGATTTGTTTATATTCGCTATGATTCAAGTTGACCTTAGACCATCAATATTGGTGGTTCTTAGAAAAAGTTAGAGTTGCTTAGCAATAAAAAAAAAATGAAAAATAATGATTTTAAATTAAGAATCGATTCTTATTGGAGCAACTTTGTTTAAGTTAAGGAGTGGACACATGTCGCTTTGGGATAGTTTAATTTTTTTGGCATTTTTTGTTTAATTTTTTCTTGGCATTTTCAGTTCATTTTTGGCATTTTAGTTTGTGTTTTTTTGGTATTTTTTGTTTCATTTTTTATGTCTTTGTTTCCATTTCGAATTATCAATTTCCTATTTTAAATGTTTACTAGGGGTTGACCCGCGCTACGCGAGGGTTTTGTATGTTACTTTATAATTATAATTATGTCTAAGTAAATATGTCTATTACTTTATAATTATAATTATGTCTATTTGTTTGTAAGAAACACCTAAATATATGATTTGGAGACGACAAACATGTGTTAGTAAAAACCTTTTGCAATAGAGGATGCTATTGTAGAAGACTTCCGATGATAAAACACCATAATCACTTTTTTAGATAGTCCATGTTTTTAACCTCAGATATAAAGAAACACCATAATCAAAAAGCAGCAAGCACGATAAATGAAACAAATGTTTATTTTATTTGGTGGTTTTGTTAAGAGATGGTTATGGTGACTACTCGAACTTGACATCCGTGATAGCACCGTGAATGCGAGAACATGGCGTTGGTTGATATCTTGAAATGAAATTGTAAGGAGTGAGTTTGATGGTGAATGTATAGGTACAACCAATTGAGTAGAGTAAACGGACCGGTACATCTCCACAGTGTGCTCTGTCATCATTGTAAAAAGCTTAGTGAAGATTTATAGGTTAGTTTCTGATTTTCTTTGCTACCAAAAGGAATGTGAAGAGTACTCACATAAAACTCGGGGGGATTATTGTCTGCGGCCTGAGCAGCGAATTTGTTCTCAACCGCTTTGAAAACGACAAAGGTAGCTGCGCCGGTAACATCGCGCAAGGCGGACTCGAATTGCGACCTGTTACAATCATGTGTCAATTTTTTGCTGCTTTGATGTTTCATTTGACATACACACGGATCATGTTAGTCTTATGAAATATTTAGTCGTAAGAATGGTAAAGCCTTGAAGAGTGGGTTATTGATGGAACTTACAAAGTTCGACCAGGGTAAATTTAGTATTGTTGACGGGCTTCTAAATCTGTTCGGTACTTATGGGCCTTAGGAAAAAGAATACGTCGACATTATTGTTTGTTCATTATTATTGGAAAAATTTAAGGTAAAATTTCATATTAATACACCAACTAAATTATTATAGGGAGAATTACAAAACTACACCATTTGAATTACATTTCACAAAACTACACCATTTCAAAATTACTTCACAAAACTACACATAAATACTCAAAATTAAATCTAAATAAACCATACCCACACAATCTTACCCCCTTAATATTATACACTAAACACTAATTAGTCAACCCAAATGAAAATATTCGCATTTTGGTAATTTTTAAAAGGGTAAATATGTGAAAATATTGAATTAGGCGTAGTTTTGTGAAGGGAGGGTTGAAATGGTGTAGTTTTGTGAATTTCTCATTATTATAAGGTTTTTAATACACCAGCTTTTTGATTGCCCAGAATAATACAACAACTATTTTTTTTTTTGACAACTATTTAATTTGTTCATTTTAAATAACGAACTATTTTACTCACTTATTTTAAATCACATACTGAAATCATCTATCCATTTTACCAAATCATCGTTAGTTGACCGTCAGTTGACCGTTAGTTTAATTTTTTAAAAATAGCTAAATTTTGTAATTTTAATAAAGAAATACTTTAAAATTATGTTAAAAAATAGAAAAATTAAAAATATATTAAAAAATAGTAACGAAAATAAAAGTGTCAAAAACTAATGCTTTCACAATTTAAAAGCATAAACAATTAAAAGATAGGAAAATAACAATTTTTAAATTTAATTTGTGAAGGGAAGTGACCTTGGTCTAGTGGCAGTCATAAGTCCACAGGAGGCAGGTAGCACCACCCCACCCGGGATCGATTTCCCGCGCCTACGAGAGTGTAGGTTTGGCTAATGGGTCGGCCATTTGTGGCCCAAATGTTGACAAAAAAAAAAAAATTTAATTTGTGAAAACATTTTCCTTTTTATTTTTAAATTTTTATTGTGAACCTCTAGTATATTTCCAATTTTTATAATTTTTGTTCGATCTTTTACATAATTTTAAAGTATATTTTTATTAAAATAGAAAAAAAAATTTGTTTCAAAAAAATATGTAACGGTTAACTGACGGTCACCTAACGGTGATTTGTTTAAATGGATAGATGATTTGAGGTTGTGATTTAAAATAAAAAAGTAAAGTAGTTCGTGGTTTAAAATGAACAGATAAAATAGTTTGTGTATTATTCTGGGCAATTAAAAAGTTTGGTGTATTAAAAAACTAATAATAATTTAGTTGGTGTATTAATATGAAATTTTCCCAAAATTCAAATGTATTTATACACTCATTTCATTTTTTCAATAATAAAAAAAAAATTATATTAAAAATAATATTATAGATTATCATTGTTATATTAGTGAGAAACTAAAAAAACTATCTCATTTATTTTCGACGTGGTTTACTCGTTTTTTACATTTTTTTTGTTCGTTTAGTCTTCTAATATTCTTTTACATTTATTTTGTATTATTCTATTTCTTTTTTTTTTTCTTAGGATAACACAAGTATTTTAGAGGTACACAAACTTCTCGTAAAAATATTCATTTTACTTTTCGATTCTTAGTCAATGTAAGAGGATATCAAATAATAACCTGGGATAGACGCTACGGAGAGATTAGAGTGGCAAGTGAACGGTCGGAGAAGCGAGCAATTAAAGCTCGCTGAAACATTGAAGGTCAGATTTGAAGGTCGGGTAAGATTCATCTTGCAGGTTATGATGGAAAACGAAGGCAGATAGTGTGATGGGCTTTGTTAGTGGATTTATATTAGTGTAGGACATGTTAATTTGGTTAATGGGCCTGGCCTCGATCTCCTATTCTCTATGTCGTTCAATATTTGGGGCAAATCATCATCGTCATATGATTCTTTAGATCTAGCTGATAAGATCCAAGAAATCGAAGTCATCGCTAAGTTTCCTCACTATCCTTCCGCTTTTTACCCAGGTTTTTCAAATTCTCTAATCTCGTTTCTAATATGTATGAGAATTTGTGTGTGATTAATTGATTTAACTGTATTTTGTATTGTTATTACTCTATATTGAGAAACTTATGCCGTGCTTTCTTTTGAATGATTATTACAATGGTGTGCTTGATTTTTATGCGTGAATCGTTTTTTTGTTTACTTTCTTGCTTCAGCGAGGAAAGTGGCTCTCAAAAGAGGAAGGGTATGGTTTTGGTTTTATGAAAACATGTTTTTTGTTAAATTGAAATTGGGGAACGAAGAAGATAATACATATGCAACAATGGAGTTTTTGGTGTTATAACTTTGTGGTGCTTATGAGTCTGTAATTTGATATTTTGCTTAGCTTTGTGACCACAAATGATGGGTTTTAAATATTTCACATATATCAGTGATAAAATATCAAGTATTGCTTCCGCGGCGGCACCGTCTCCTCGTATGCCAGGGATTGAGAATATTCCGGCGACTCTCAGCCACGGTGGTAGGTTTATACAGTATAATATCTTCGGAAACATCTTACTATTTTTGAGTAATAATTTAAGATACTTCTAAGGAATCAATTTTTATACTATTTTTACGGTGGTAGGCTTATTTGGAGACGGGTTTATTCATAGTTAGACGTTATGTTGCTTTGATGGTTTCGTCGATACTTACCATTACTTGGCTTAACCTAAGGTGAGTGATTGATACTTATCTTTCATGTAATTACTCTTTCCATACACTTTTTATTCATTCCTTAAAATACCATTTTTTAAAGGTTTTGAGCCAAAAATACCATCGGAAACTGTTAGGCTAAAATTACCACAAGTATGAAAAACAAATTTTGAGAATTTCTATTTAATTTTTTGTGTTTTGGTTTAGTTATTTAGCGTTTAGGTTTGAGTTGAAGGGGTTATGGTTTAGTTTTGAAGGTTTAGGATTTAAGTTTAAAACTTTTACACTAATTAAAATACTTGTGGTATTTTTAGCTTAAAACTTGTGATGTTATTCTAGGCCTAAAAACTCAAAAAGTGGTATTTATTGAAATGCACTACATTTTCTTATGGCAGCAATGATGTTTATGATTTTGATACCGGAGCTGATAAGAACAAAAGGAATCGGTGGTTTATATGGTTGGAAGGGAAAGTAAATTATCAAATGCTATAAAAACACTTTAAACTTTTATGTTTTGTTTCGATTCTCAAACTTACAGTTTTTTTTTCACGGGTTTTTAAGCCGAGGAGGTACCTTAGCCGTTGCAATCACATCGCTCGTGATCGGTGTTTTTGGTATAGTATGGACATCTTTGATAGCAAGAAACATCCGCGCAATGCTATTGCTCGCCTCGGCTATAATTTGCGGTTATGTATACCAGGTGAATGTTATTTGCATATATAACAATTTGATACTTAAATTTAAAAGATTGTAACTTTTGAAATTTTTGGTTTTAGTGTCCGCCATTTCGGTTAAGTTACAAAGGATTAGGAGAGCCTCTATGTTTTACAGGTAAGTATAAGCCTCCGATCATGGCTATTGGCAAATTTGCTTATGGCATCGTTAGGTAAATGTTCTCTTTAATTTTTTGTTTCGTATTGCTTTGGGATTTTTGGTTTAATTGAATAAATGATCGATTTTTCTTATTGAGTTTTGTTAAAGTTACAGACTTTGATAAGAAATCTCTAGAAAATTTGATTCATTTGATGTTTGTTTTGTTTCAAGCTCTAATTTTTGTTTCAGGATAATATATATGCAACAATGAAGTTTCTGGTGTTATAACTTTGTGGTGCTTATGAGTATTAATTTGATGTTTATTTTGTTTAAAGTTCTATTTTTTGTTTCAGGATAATACATATGCAACATTGGAGTTTTTGGCGTTAAAACTTTGTGGTGCTCATGAGTCTGTTATTTGATATTTTGCTTAGCTTTGTGACCACTAATAATTGCCACGTGGCAGGCTCAGGTTAAAAAAATTTTGCCCACGTGGACACCCCTAGGAGTCCCAAACTCCTTTTATTATTAGTATAGATTTGTCTTGCATATTTTCATGTTGTAATAATAAATATGTTTTTGTTTTCTAATATTTAATTTTTTAATATTAAATTTTATTTTAGAAAACTCCAAACTAAGTAACATCAATAATTGCCAGAAAAATTACCAAGAAACTATAATTTATTAGACCAAAAATTAATTACAACAAATTAAAAATAAATTATTAAACAACTAAGTTAAGTGTTGGGGATAAATTTAATCATCTCGGTTAAGGTTTAACCGGCGACAGAATCGGACCGGGTTGACGGCAGATCGGACCAGCCAAACCGGAATCAGCGGCAATATCGGAACCGGCCTGCTTTAGTTGATATTGAGCTTTATTTGGGCTTAATTATCGACATAAGGTAAAATGGAAAAGATATATTACTAGATTCTCTTAAATATTCATTAAGGAGAGAATCTAGGAAAATATCTAAATAAAAGGAAAAAGGTCAATAAATGGAAACATGTCAATTCCTATTCATAAAAGGAAAAGGAAGCTCATTGACCTAAAGACCTCTATATAAAGAGAAGAAGCTAGAAGACCTAGAGGAGGCATATTCATTCATATCGATATTCATTCATATCGACTTTCACATACACTTTTCGACATAAGCACTTGCTTTTAAGGAGAATATTCGATTATAAGCTCTAGATTGTTCTAAGTCTAGATCTTAAATCATATTCCTCTTCTTTTGTATTCTTTGATCGATTAATAAAGACATCCAATTCAAACCGATTCTAGTAGTATTAACCGTTATCGAATTCCGTGGTTCTTCTAACGGATCGCTAACTTTTGCCCAAACAGTTTGGCGCTAGAGAGAGGGAGAAGTATAGCGCTACGATGAGCGATAACGGAGCAACCTACTACACCGTTCTCGACGAACACGCTCGGCAACGGGTGGATGCCGTCAACGAACAACTTCGGGCAAGCAACGAAAGGCTTGCTCGGCGGAAGAGGATAATCTTCGACTTCGGGGGCAAAGCGCTAATCTCGGCACCCGGGGTCGAGATCCGCTTCCCGACGAGTCTCGTTACCCCCATCCGCCGATGAGGTTATTCCGATCGGGGCGGAACATCGACGACGGAGGAAAGACACGCTTTCTCCGACGATCGGCACACCGACGATCTAGATCGCAACGGATCCGGTCTCGGAAGGGATCACGCCTACATAGATTCCGTCATCGAGAAAAAGCTCAACGCTTTCGAATCGATGATCGAGCGGATGCCGGGAGTAGCTCCACCTATAAGACGTTCCGACCGCTACTCCTACGCCGATTCGCCCTTCATAGACGAGATAACCATGGTAGAGATGCCCGAAAGTTCGCCTTCCCGTCAATGAAGATGTACGATGGCTCTACCGACCCCGACAATCACGTGGCCTTGTACAAGCAACGGATGCTCACCTTGACAATTCCCCCGAGTCGAGGGAAGCCGTCATGTGCAAAGGTTTCGGATCAAGCCTAACAGGACCAGCGCTCCAGTGGCTCGTCAATCTCGCCAACGGCGAAATAGAATCCTTTGCCGGCCGGTCGACGAGGTTTATAGAGCAATTCGCAAGCGGCCGCCGCATAGAGAAAAACGCCGACGACCTTTATGAAATCGTCCAAGAAGCGGGGAGCCCCTTCGGGCATATGTAGGACGATTCAACGGGGAAAAGGTGAATATCCCGGCATGTAATGTGTCAACGGCCATATCGCTTTCAAGAGAGGACTCTTGGTGACTGGCGATCTCTATAAGGAACTCACCAAGTATCGTCCAAAGACGATGGAAGATGTTCTGAGCAGAGCATGGGCTCAGATCAAGTGGGAAGAGGATCCATCTCAAAGGAAATCTCTTCCCCCGCAGTCGACTCAAGGATCGTCCGACTCGAGAGAGCTCCTCGAGACGACAAACCATACTGCGACCTCGGGTGGACCCTCGTCGAAATAATTCCCATCGACCAATCGCCCATATAGGAGCCGGAGGATACCGAGATAACTCATGGCCCAACGCGGGCGGTTTGTCTATCCAAGGTCAAGAACGGGTCCGCGCCTTGGGAAGGATGGGAGACGCGGTCGGATGGCCTCGAAGATGAGGGGGACCCGAGAAGGACGAGACACGCGGAAGTGGTGCGATTTCCACAGTGACCACGGACATCGCACCGAAGATTGCGTCGCCCTCAGGATGGAGGTAAACGATCTAATCAAGAGAGGGCACCTCAAAGAATTCCTGTCCGACAGAGCTCGGAGACGGCCAAGCACCCAGAATCCCGAGCAAGAAGGGACCAAAGAGAAACCTAAATCTCCACCGAGACAGGATCGGGTGATTAACGTCATATCCGGTGGCTCAGAGGTTAGTGGGATATCGCATTCGGCCGCCAAAAAGGAATACGAGGGTTGCGAGAAATTTCCAAAAGACCACGATGGAAATAACCACCGACCAATCGATCAACGCAATTACCTTCACCGCCGAGGAGGGTGAAGAGATGATGACTCCTCATCATGACGCCCTCGTCATTACTTTGTCGGTGGCAAATTGCACGATAAAGAGAATTCGGTCGACAATGGAAGCTCGGCAAACATTCGTTCCCCGGCCGCATACAAGGAGATGGGCCTCGACGAATCAAAAATTGTCTCCAGGGCAACCACTGCGGTAGGATTCGGTGGAGAGGTGAAACGGACTGTGGGTGAGATAACCCTACCCGTCTACACCGAGGGAGTCAACAAGCAAACCAAATTTCTCGTTCGGATTGCACGTCGGCCTATAACGCCATAGTGGGGAGACCTTGGATCCATGACATGAAAGCCGTGCCATCCACATTCCATCAGACAATAAAGTTTATGACACCCTGGGGTGTGAGGAAGATAAAAGGTGACCGGGAGAACTCGCGATCCCGCTACCAAACTACGCTCAAAGGAAAAACGGGGACGGACCATGCACCAGAGGGTGCCGTCATAGAGGGTCGAAAGAGGTATCGAGCTCAACGACGAAAGAGGTATGTAGAGCAAATCTGATGTAGAGCAAATCCCATTGATGAAGCCAATACCCAAGGTAAACATTGGGTGAAAACTACCGATACGACGTGCGTCGAGGTAAACTCATCGACTTTCGAGATCGAACGCTACCGAAAGACGTGCGACGTCGCATGCGGACATGCCGAGCATCGATCCCGAGATCATCACCCATCGTCTACGGGTCGATCCCGATCATCGGCCGATCGGGCGAAAAGAAGGAAGTTTGCGCCGGATCGCGATCTCATTGTCAACGACGAAGTGAACAACTTACTCAAAGCCGGATTCATCCGCGAGGTGAAATACCCTGACTGGCTAGCTAATGTGGTCGTCGTTCGAAAGAAAAACGGTAAGTGGAGAGTCTGCATAGACTTCACCGACCTAAATAAGGCGTGCCCAAAGGATCCTTTTCCTTTGCCTCACATTGACAAACTGGTAGACGCAACAGCCGGCCACGAACTGCTAAGTTTCATGGACGCCTTCAGCGGGTATAATCAAATTCGATGCACCCCGGGATCGGAGAAGACGGCCTTCATGACCTCCGGGGGCATATATTGCTACAAGGTAATGCCCTTTGGATTGAAAAACGCCGGTTCAACCTATCAAAGGCTGGTGAACGCGATGTTCGCCGACCAGATTGGCCACACCATGGAGGTATACATCGACGATATGCTCGTAAAATCATTGGTTGCCGACGATCACATCGTGCATCTACGCCAAGCGTTCGACACGTTAAGGAAATACAACATGAAGCTCAATCCGACTAAGTGCTCATTCGGCGTAAGCTCGGGGAAGTTTTTGGGATACATTGTCACACATCGGGGCATTGAGGCGAACCCCGATCAGATCGGGGCCATCCGGACAATTCCACCACCGCGAAACATAAAGGAAGTCCGAGACTTACGGGAAGAATGGCGACCCTTAGCCGATTCATCTCTGATCGTCCGACGGATCTCATCCGTTTTTCGAGGCTCTCAAGAAGCCGAAGGGATTCGCGTGGAACGAAGGATGTGACGAAGCCCTTAAACAACTCAAGGACTATCTAACTTCTCCACCGCTACCGTCAAAGCCAAAGACCAACGAGGCACTACTCCTATATCTAGCCGTGTCGAACACGCGGTAAGTGGGGTACTAGTGCGAGAAGAAAGTGGAAAACAACATCCGGTCTATTACGTCGGCAAATCCTTGCTAGAAGCCGAGACCCGATATTCTCATCTCGAGAAATTGGCTCTCGCCTTGGTTGTGGCGGCGAGGAAGTTACGGCCGTATTTCCAGTCGCATCCAATTATCATGGTGACATCGCATCCGATCAAAAGTGTTCTCCACAAACCAGATATCTCGGGAAGATTGGCCAAATACGCTATAGAACTCGGCGAATACGACGTGATCTATCGACCAACCTCCGCCATCAAGTCACAAGTCCTCGCTGATTTCGTGGCCGAGTTTACACCAAAGATGCTCTCGGAGGTTCAGAAGGAAGTGAACACATTAGGAAAACAGGTGGTAACGGGGACATGGAAACTTTATGTGGACGGATCCAGCAACGTACGAGAATCTGGCCTGGGACTAACACTGACCTCCCCTATCGGAAACACCATCTCAAGGGCGATCCGATGCGGCTTCCGAGCGACAAATAACGAGGCGAGTATGAAGCGTTAATCGCGGGTCTATCTCTAGCATGCGATCTAGGAGTCAAAGATATAGAGATCTATAGTGACTCGCGGTTGGTCGTTAGCCAAGCGAGGGTGACTATCAAGCCAAGGACTCAAGCATGATCGATACTTAGCGATAGTCAAACGGCTCGAAAAAAGGTTCAATAGTGCAAAATCACTCAAATCCCTCGAGAAGAGAACGGGCAAGCGGACGCTCTCGCCAACCTCGGATCATCTTTCAAAACCGATTCACCGACGAATGTGCCACTGCTAGTATTACAGTGGCCGGCAACGCAAAGAGATCTCGATGCGATCCCAGTCAACGAAATAAGTGGAGCCAGATGCTGGATGACTCCCCTTGTGGAATATCTGAGAGATGGAACGCTGCCACTGGAAAGAGCAGAATGCCGAAGGATTAAACGACAAGCAACTCGGTTCAGCCTCATTCGCGGAGCGTTGTATCGCCGATCATACTCAGGACCATATCTCAAGTGCATCGGCACCGCCGAGGCTCAACAAGTCCTGCTAGCCGCATTCCGGCGAGTGCGGAAACCATTCCGGGGCCGAAGTCTAGTCCTCCGACCATGCGAGCCGGATATTACTGGAAATCGATGAATCACGACGCAACCATGTTCGTCAAAAGATGCGACAAATGCCAAAGGTTCGCCACTGTATCCAAACTTCCGCCGGAGAACCTAAAAACTATCGGCTCCCCGGCCATTCATGAAGTGGGGCATGGATATAGTTGGCAAACTTCCCACGGCACCGAGTCGAAAGTCTTTCTATTGGTGATGACCGACTATTTCTCCAAGTGGATAGAAGCGGAAGCACTCGGTCGGATAACCGACAAAGAGATCCGCGGCTTCGTATGGAGGAATATAATCTGCAAGTTCGGCATTCCCCACGAGATAGTGACCGACAATGGGCCACGGTTCACAAGCAACAACTTCAAAAGCTTCGCGAAGACGGAAAATCAAATTAAGCTTCGCAACACCCGGACATCCGCAGTCCAATGGCCGGGCCGAAGCCTCGAACAAAACCATCGTCAAGCTCCTTAAGAAAAGATTAGAGAGTGCTAAAGGAAAATGGGCCGAGGAACTCCACGGGGTCTTATGGGCCTACGGAACAACCTCAAAGGTCTCCACCGGCGAAACACCTTTCTCACTCGTTTATGGAATGGACGCGGTGATACCCATCGAGATAAGTGTGCGGACCGGCCGTACGAAAATCCCGATGAGGAAAGTAACAACGAAGCAATGGCGCTCGATCTCGACTTGCTCGACGAGAAACGAGAAGCCGCGCAAATAAGAAACTGGTGTTACCAACAAGACGTAGCCAGTCATACGACAAAAAGGTGAGGACGAGAACCTTCAAACGGGTCGGTGGGTCTTAAGGCGAGTATTCCAAAACACAATGGAGAAAGAAGCCGGAAAGCTAGGACCAAACTGGGAAGGCCCATACCAAATCGTTAAAATCGTGGAGCCGGAGCCTACTCACTCCAAGACAAAGACGGAAAAAGACTCACCAACAGTTGGAACGCTTTGCATCTCAAGAGATATTTCTTCTAATAAACGGGCCACGCCCGCAAAAGGTCATGTATACTTAAACTATTTTTTAAATTCTATACTTTTATATCTTTTAGCTAAAAACCTCGCCGAGAATTTCGCCAACGAGAATAACCCCAAAGGCGAATTTCTCGCCAAGATTTTCGGGGGCAAGGGATATCTATCCTTTGAACTCAAAAATCAAAAGCCCTACTCCGCGTGGGCCGAAAGCCCTACTCCGCGTAGGCCAAAAGCCCTATTCCGCATAGGCCAAAAGCCCTATTCCGCATAGGCCAAAAGCCCTACTCCGCGTAGGCCAAAAGCCCTATTCCGCATAGGCCAAAAGCCCTACTCCGCGTAGGCCAAAAGCCCTATTCCGCATAGGCCAAAAGCCCTACTCCGCGTAGGCCAAAAGCCCTACTCCGCGTAGGCCAAAAGCCCTATTCCGCATAGGCCAAAAGCCCTACTCCGCGTAGGCCAAAAGCCCTATTCCGCATAGGCCAAAAGCCCTACTCCGCGTAGGCCAATCCTAGCCGAACACATCACGACAACTGTGTCAATGTAAATCGAACGCTAGAAGGGTTCCATACGGGTTTCCGGACCACGTTAGGACCGAGGCAAAAGTTAGAGTTATTGTCCGCGGGCATGTAACCTAATAGCCGAGTGTACGGGTGCGACGGCACCTCGCTCCATAAGACTGCCGCCAGGTTGCTCGAACCGCACGGTCGACAAGGCGGAGGCTAATTGTGCGTTAATGACCTTCCTCGAAAGTATAAAATCGACAACGCACATTAGTCGCCCTCTTGGGCGTACGGTCCGACGGGACCTCGCCGAAACCACACTGAGATGGCCGATCTACGGATCCCATCCAAAGCAATGTACAGCACAAAGGCTCGGCAAAACTTAACCGACTCACCCGACGGGCTCGTACGGTTAACACGGCGCCGAGACCCTTAATCGGTCCACTATTAATGACGATCGAATCTCCGAGATCTCGTCCAATAAATGGTCGACCCCGCGGTCCCATACGCATTAAAAACAGCCGGCGAATAGAATCTCCATGAGAGATAGCATATTCACCACTTAGAGATGAAGGGTGACCGACCTCGTCGGATCCATCCGGATTTAAGATGGTCAGCGACGGACAACCTAACAAGGCATTAATTTGGTCGGTGCATCTAAACGGATTTGACGCTCAAAAGATACGGTTCAAACTTATCGAAAGCTCAAAAACAAAAGATAATCGAAAAAGCAAGTTTAGCCTCGGGGGCAAAATCCAAAAAGCCCGCCAAGGGCAAAAACATAAGGGTCCGCTATGATCAACGAAAGTTTGAGCGGCCCACTTAACGATTTAAAGATGGCCCATCTCACGGATGGACCACAAAACAAAATTAATGTTTTTAGATAGACGAGGATCAAGACGGAGGAGTATCGCTAAACGCCATCGCCGACTCAATCACCTCCGAGCAGGCGGACGGACCCTTGAACCGTGCTTGAGCCCTCACCACTTGGGCATAACGGCGATCAAGGCTCTCAAGGTCCCACGACAAATGCTGCCGGCGGCCGGATACTCCTTCACCGTCTCCCACCGGGTTATAACCGCAGACCCACCAAGGAAGAAGTCGTATTCGGCTTGAAGCAACTCATTCTTCCTCTTCGGCGACTTCACCTCCTCGTCTTTGAGCTCATCCTCCCTTTCCGGATCGGCAACTCTTTTTGGAGACCCTCCTTAGCTTTGCTCACATCCGGCTATGGAGTCCTTGAGATCTATTATCTCCTTGTCCCCGGCACCAATGGCGGCGAGCCGATCCTCTCCTCTTTTCTTCTCCACCTCGTACCTTTCTCTCATATAGACGGAGGCCTCATGATCCTTGGAAGACTCCTCCACGGCTTCAGCAAGTTTGGCCTCCATGTTGCTAAAAGAGAACATCACCTACAGCGGCAAAACCAAAGAGGTTTAGACGATGCTCATAAAAGGTTTCAATTACACGGAGACTTTTACCTTAAGGAGAGAACGGCAGACTTCATCGGTGGCTAACTCGGCACCCACCTCGGCAATGGATTCCATGTCCCATGACAGGAGTTTATTCTTTATCTTGCCTACCCGAGAGGAAGATTGGGAGCCGCCAAGTTCACCACCCGACGAAGGAGATACCTTCACCCTACGACCCTCCACGGGACCGCATGAACTCCGTCCGGCTTTGCGTTTGCCGGCGGCCATTGTTCCACTCCTCGGAACCTCGGCGACCTTTGCTTGACTCTCGGAGGCGTTGACGGATCCTCCCATCTCGGCTAACCTCCCGAAGCGGCGAGAAAAAGTTCAAAGGGATCGGGGGCGATGCTCGTTGACTCTCGGACATGTTACAATCTAACAAACAATGTGTCATCCTCGAAAATCAATGTTAAAGGAAGAACTTAAAGATGGAGTGAAAACTTACCCCGGATGGCACCGTGTTCCAAGGCAAGGTGGCTTGAAAGAAATTCAAGGGATCTCCGTTCGGATGGGATCTCTAACAATTGCTCTATGATCTTTTTCCCGACGGCGTCGTCACCTTTGTTCAAATGGCTAATATCTGCAAACAAATAACAAAAGAACAATAAGGAGAAGTCGGCAAACTTACAAGATCGGAGAAATAAAAGCACCCACCGAATAGGACCACGCGGTTGGAAAATTTGGAGCGGAGTCCAACCGATAAGAACAAGAAACGACGACGCCAAGTCTTCTCCGATGCGCCTTGATCACCAATCTCAGGGTTAGTCACCAACGCTAGATTACGACGAGGATGGAGGTGATAGCGATTGATATCACCCGCATAGGGTTTGAAATAGAAGGCGTACGGGACGAGGCCACCGATACCTCGATGGAATTCAAATTGCCCATCACCTCGAGTGCCATCGCATTCTCCACACCATTGGAGAAAGGCGCCCGGAGATAGACCAAGATAGCGGGATATCGCCGCAACTAGCGAAGGAACAACTCCGCGGAACCCATAGGCGAACGAGCCTCATACACCACAATCTCCTCTCGGACCGGCATCCATCGGGCGCTCCGCCGCGTTGGGAATCCTCAAACAGGAAATAGGGAGACCAAAGGTCCTGGAGATCTGAGCCACCGAGTTCATGGTGGTGGAAGATTTAGGGTTCTTCTTGGAATCTATCGGCGGATCTTGCGAAGAACCGAGTCCTCGACTTTTATCGCGTCACGAAGGCAACGACGGTCGGATCGGTGGATCGCCGCGATTTTAGACGCTCCCCGACGGATGAATCATTCGAAAGATTCATAGCTTCGGGATCGAAGGGCACGATAGCGGTAGTTGGGTCCCAATCGAGCGATGACATGCAAAGAAGAAGAAAGATAGGAGAAATCAAAGATGCTCACCGATGACAAGACGAAGAAATCGCGTACTCTATCACGGCGAAGACGATACCAAGCTTTATCCGACGGGTATGGAGAAGGTGAAAGAAAATCTTGAGAAAGAAGATGAAAGGACCGCCGCGGAAGAAAATGAAGTAGACGAAACGCGAAAAATATCCTTAGGTCAACAAAAAGGACATTTCGCGGGATTTGGGCAAAAATAAAGCCCAAATTCGAAGAAGAGACGTTGAAGAAGGCCACATTTGGAATTGCGATTGAACCACATTTGAAGAATATAAGTTTGTGGAAGATCAATTCGTCACCAAGATTGAAGACAATTTGGAAGCTCTTAAATTCATCCTCGACAAGCTACTTTCCCCTTCTTATCCGGAGTCAAAGAAGAGCAAAGGCGGGGCAAGCTGTTGGGGATAAATTTAATCATCTCGGTTAAGGTTTAACCGGCGACGAATCGGACCGGGTTGACGGCAGATCGGACCGACGAAACCGGAATCGGCGGCAATATCGGAACCGGCTGCTTTAGTTGATATTGGGCTTTATTTGGGCTTAATTATCGACATAAGGTAAAATGGAAAAGATATATTACTAGATTCTCTTAAATATTCATTAAGGAGAGAATCTAGGAAAATATCTAAATAAAAGGAAAAAGGTCGATAAATGGAAACATGTCAATTCCTATTCATAAAAGGAAAAGGAAGCTCATTGACCTAAAGATACAATAAAGAGAAGAAGCTAGAAGACACAGAGGAGGCATATTCATTCATATCGATATTCATTCATATCGACTTTCACATACACTTTTCGACATAAGCACTTGCTTTTAAGGAGAATATTCGATTATAAGCTCTAGATTGTTCTAAGTCTAGATCTTAAATCATATTCCTCTTCTTTTGTATTCTTTGATCGATTAATAAAGACATCCAATTCAAACCGATTCTAGTAGTATTAACCGTTATCGAATTCCGTGGTTCTTCTAACGGATCGCTAACTTTTGCCCAAACATTAAGTAACACCAATAATGATGCTCTTAATTTTCTAATATTTATGTAAATATTATAAACTTAACTTCGTTTAAAACGTTTGACAAATATTGATTTATTGTTATAAATATGTCAATTTAAAAAATTTTATACCACATCATACAATTTTATATTTTTCGTAATCCAAAGCTATTATAATTTTTAACATCTTCATTAATGAGTTTTTCTTTAATTATTATAAAACTATTTTGTTGAATATGATTTATTTTTTATTAACCAAATTAGTTTGTGAACATATACCTTTCATTAAGGTTTTTTAAATCTGAAAATTTGTCATATTATTAATTATTATTTCTGTTGAAATGGTCAAAGGATCTTTTTTGCAATTTTTCTCCCATAAAATAATACTCAAACAAACATTCTGCCCCTAATCCGTTGTTTGTATATCTATAAGTCTGTTTTTAAAATAATTGGAATATTCTTTCGTACGAGAAAGAAATGCGAACCTGCTTATTTTATTTTATTTTAAAAATAAGATTCCCCTTAGGGCTTTTTTTACTCTCTGTTTCTCTCGAAGTTCTTCAACAATGGCGAAATCAACAAAATCAGGAGCTCTTCTTCACCCACAATTTTTTCAGACACTTGCTTATGGCTTCCACACTCACCTCGTAACTATGTCTTCTCCTCTCCAAAATTCTCAATTTCGTCTTTACTAATCCTCTCCTTTTGTTTTCAATCTATTGCTATTGCAGACGATTCCTTCAGATTTCTTCTCCAAATACATCGAAGAAGGAATCTTAGATAAGATAGCGAAGCTTAAATCAGACAGATCGGAGATAACCTGGGAAGTGAATATGTCTGGTCGGAGATTCAGTGACGGCTGGGAAAAATTCGCCGTAGCTCATGATTTACAAATCGGAGATGTCGTGCTTGTTAAATATGAAGGAAATATGGTCTTTAATGTTTCTGATTTAGGACCTAATTTTTGTGAGATTCAAGACATTCCTCCTCTAAGCAGTGACATTGATGGTCAAGACAATATTGGTAAGTCTTCTTCTTGTTCTGTCTTTAGTTAGGAGATAGCTATGCAATTAGGTAAAAAACTAAGAAGTTGAGAGGTTTTGTGAAAATCAGGCAAGAAGAGTCTTTATCCAAGAACACAAGTAGAGTCTTCACCAACTTGTAAGTCTTCTTGTTCTGTCTTTATTACACAATTAAGTAAAACTATGAAGTTGAGAGGTTTTGTGTGTTTTTGTGAAAATCAGGCAAGAAGAGTCTTAATCCAAGAATAGATTCTTCACCAACTTGTAAGTCTTCTTGTTCTGCGTTTTTACTTAGTTTTGAGATAAGTGTTTCAAAGATGTGATAGTAGGTTATATCTACACAACTAGGTATGTCGAGCTGTGAGATTCGAGACATCTCGCCTCCAAGGAACGGTGATGATGGTCATGATAACATTGGTAAGTCTTGTTTTGACTTTTACTGAGTTGAAAGATGTGAGAAGAAGCATCTACAAAATTACGCAAGTTAAGCGGGTTTATGTTTTGTTAAATCAGGGAAGAAGCGTATGAATCCAATAACACGAGAAGATTCTTCATTGAACGATGATAGTGATGAGTCTAACATGGGTAGTTTCATTTCTATTGTGTTCTGTAATAAGATATTATCGGGTATTCGTGGTTTTAACATTGTGTGGAATGTGGATGTTGCCTGATACAGAGGTTCCTATAAAGAAGAAAGCTAAGATGAACGGTCCTGAAGCTGAACCGGTTTCTATTTCTTCATCTTGCAACTCGAGTTTTGTTGCCGTAGTCACGTCTTCGAGCCTGCGCACAGATACACTGGTGTTTAACTCTTACTCTTACCTTTACCAAAATCTCGTACTAGTAGTTTCTTTCGTACTGCGGTTAAGTCATTCACTATATAGGTCTAGTCTAGTTTTGGTTGCAGAAAATCCTCTTTGTGTACTTTAGCGACTAAGTGTGAGAAAGCTTTCCAAACTCGAACATGATTTAGTTTTGATTGTGTTTGGTCTAGTTAGCTTTCATTTGGATTGGCTGTCCTAATTCCATGTCTCATGTGTCTGAATAAAGATTTTGTCCCTTGAAGCTAGAAATACATACATTTAACTAAGATTATTGTTAAGTTGGTTAGTCATGAAACTATAAAAGAAGACATGAGAAAAGGCTGAAAATGCATTCTTTTCAAGTGTTACATAAACCAATCCCTAAGTAAAATTAGTAAATTAATATGATACTTGTTTTATTATTTGCGGTTGCAGTATCTTCCACACTATTTCACAAGTACCTGCCGCAAGCTCGTTTTAACAGATGGAGGAGAGAGATCATGGCCAATGGATCTAAGCTTCAACAACTCATCTGAGAACCTTTACATAAGCCATGGTTGGAGAAACTTCTGCGAAGAAAACGGTAAAAAGGAAGGAGGCTTCTTTATGTTTAAACTATTGAGAAACGGGGAAAAGCCTGTGCTCAGCTTTTGCCCTACAAAATCTGTCAATGATAGCAAACCAAGAGACAGTTTAGGAGCTAGCGGGCGAGATTCTCTTTCCACAAAACTTAGTAGCGAGGAAGAGAACTTAGAAAAGGAGAGCAGTGAAGACGAAAGCAGCTCAACGGCGTCATTGATGGAGATGGAAAAGAAAACGAAGTATTGTCCAAGACGGAGTCAATATTCCTCGTATTTTCCATGTCACAAGCGATTTATTACTTTTAAACTTCCACCTGATTATCTCAGAGTTCATAAATTGGTAAGTTTATTAAAAAAAGTCTTGTTTTCGGCCTTATTGGCTTTGACGCAGTTTTTATGTATCTTATCTACAGTGTCTTCCAGTGCCGTTTGTGAGAGAGAATGGCATCAACAAGCCTGGGAAGATATATCTATTGGGTAAAGACGGTTTAAAGTGGCTGACAAACCTGAATATAGACAAGAAAGGGACAATGAGTTTAGGAAACAGTTATAAAAACTTTGTTAAAGACAACTGCTTAGGGCCGTGCTTTACGCTCAAGGTTGTATGGGAAGACACAACTCCTGCGCTTAGTTTGTGCTGTGCAGAATCTACCACTGACAGAGAAGAAGAAGAGTATTTTAAAGCTTTCGAGAAACAGTCTCTATTCAACAAAGACGAGATCAGCAAAGATGATAACAACAAAGAGGAGAGAAAGATGAATTATCCAAGACAGAGAGATTCAACTCCAACGGGCCAAAAACAATTTGTGACATTAACGATTCATCCTTCCAGTTTCAGCGCATGTCTATTGGTAAGTTTATCAATCAACTATTGTTTCAACTTGTAAGTTTTTTCTACTTTTTAATGGGTTTGGGACATTCCACAGTGCCTTCCTAGGAAATTCACAATGGAAAACGACATCAACGAGCCTGGGATGATTACTTTGTTAGGCAAAGACGGTATAAAGCAACAAACAAAACTGATATTCGTGACAGGAAATAGAGGCACAATGGCTTTGGGAAAGGGCTGGAAAGATTTTGCCAAAGCAAATGGCTTAAAAACAGGCGATTCCTTTAGGCTCAAGTTGATTTGGGAAGACACAACTCCTGTCCTAAGCTTGTGCCATGTGGAATATACCAAAGAGAGCCAAAAAAAATTTGTGACATTAACAATCAAACCTTCCAGTTTAACACATTATAGACTGGTAAGCCTAACACGGGTAAATTTGTATTTAGAGATATTCCTTAAAACATCACTAGTAATGTTATTTTTTGAGAAAAATACCTTTACAAAAAATTTTAGATCCAAAAATTCACAAACACACAAAACAAGTTTCTTACATTTTAGAATAGGTATAGTATTTAGTGTTTAGAGTTTAGTGTTTAGTGTTGATGGGGTAGGATTTAGTTTTAAGGTTTTAAGCCAAAACTTTTTTGCCAAAACTTTTGTAGTGGTATTTTAGGGCTGTTTTTGAGAATTGCCGTTGTATTTACTGTCGTTTCGAACCTTTTCCAGTCTTTGCCACTACAATTTCTGAAGGAGAACAGCATGATCAAGCCAGGAACTATATATCTGGCGGGCAAAGACGGCACAAAGTGGCTAGCCGACCTTCAACAAGACAAGACCACCGGAAGAATGACTTTGAGAAAAGGTTGGAAAGATTTTGTCGAAGCAAACAACTTAAAGTTGGGTGAATCTTTTACAATGGAGTTAATGTGGAAAAACACAACTCCAATCCTCAGTTTGGTCCATACAGATTCCACTACTGAGATAGAATCAGTTTCCAGAGAGCCTAGAAGCAGAAATTTATCCTCAGCGAATCAACACCGGTTCGTGAAATTAGCACTCACAGATGAAGAAGTCAAAGCATGTATATTGGTAAGTTTTCATCGAAACAACATTACTCGGTCTTTGTCTTGAAATCTGTTTTGTAATAAGATGTGTTTTTCTCGCAGAATCTTCCTAGTGAGTTCTTGAAGGCTAATGGCATCAACAAGCTTGGGAAGATGACTATATTTGGCGAGAACGGAACCGAATGGTCTGCATATCTATTGACTAAAAATGGATTTGTTGCTTTGGGAGATGGTTGGTATGAGTTTTGTGAAGCTAATGGCGTCAAGTTAGGAGAATCTTTCACTCTAGAGTCTATTTATGAACAAGACAACATAACTCATGCACTTAAGTTTTGTCCTCTATAGACTAATAAATATAGACCGAAATATTAAAGATTGTCTTATTTTTAATTTTTAACCTACCAAAGCAAAACAGTCATCAATGGTATTAAAGTTCCCAAGGACAGTGAAACGTTTTCTTCATAGTTAGTTTATTTATACTAACATTCTTTTTCTCCAAGAACTTACAGTGTTAGTGTTTTTAAGATTTAGGTCTTGTGAAGCTTTTGAAGATGGTGAATAAACATTTTTTCAAGCCTCTTCTTCATGGCTTCCACACCCACTTGGTACTCTCTCTCTCTCTCTCCTCTCTCTCTCTGTCTCTTCTTCTTCTTCTATATCAGTACTCATGGAGATAGATGTGTGGTTTTGTATTTGAATGTTGTTTTCAGACAATTCCTGTAGCTTTCTTCTTGAAGTATATAGAAGGAAGAAGTGAACTTAAGATGGTGAAGCTGAGATCAGATGTGTCTGAGAGTATATGGGAAGTGAAGTTAGAAGATAATGGTCAGAAACTCACTGATGGTTGGGAAGAGTTTACTCTTGCACATGATCTTCGAATAGGCGACATTCTCATTTTCAGACAAGAGATAGACATGTCTTTCCATGTAACTATCTTGGGACCTAGTTGCTGTGAGATTCAATATGAGTCTTGTTTAGACGACAGAGACAACAACCTAAGTGAGTTATATATAATCTCTCTCTCTTACTCTTATGATTTTAAAGCTTATTGTGTATATTGAGATGTATTCTTTTCATTTTTCAGAGAAGAATTCAACAAGAAGAGAAGAGTCTTCTTCATTAGACCACTCTTGTTTTGTGGCTAATGTTGCGCCTTCCTCGCTACGTTATGACACACTGGTACTATCCTTTCTCGTCCTAATTTGAACACAAGAAAAGAACACATATACCTGTGTCTGAATTTGATTCAAAATCATTGTTGTAATATATTGAAACTTTCAGTATTTTCCAAAGAGATTTACGAGAGAAAATCGTATAGACACAAGTTGCGGAGATATTGTTCTGATGAATGAGAAAGATAAGTCATGGACCTTAGCTTTGAAACAAAAGAACGCTTGCGGAACTATATATATCACACGAGGTTGGAGAAGTTTCTGTGGTGAAAATGGACTCAAGGTTGGAGATTCATTCACTTTCAAAATGATGCAAAGACGAGGAACTCTTGTTCTACGTTTGTTAACCACCGAGTCCGAACAAGAAGAAGAAGAAGAAGAAGAAGAAGAAGAAGAAGAGAGCTCTGAAGATTATGAAGTAGAGTCTCTCTCCAAAGAATCAGACAGCGATGAAGAGATCAACCTCGGTTAGTTTATGTTATGTCTCTCTCTAACTGTTGACTCTTAGAGATTTAAGAAACATGCTCAAGTATCGAAATTTAAACTGTTTTCAACTTGTTACAGATAAGATTCAGAGAAAGAAGAAGAATCCAAAAGCAGAAACAGAGTCTTCTTCGGTAGATACCTCTTTTTTTGTGGCTAATGTTACTTCCTCGGCACTACGATCTGACACACTGGTAATATATATTCTACTCCCAATTTTGAACAATACAAAAGACTCTTTTACACTATGGTCTTGATTTTCTACTATAGAAACTCAATGTTTTGTTGTAATGGAATTTTTCAGAATCTTCCAAAACCTTTCGCAAGAGCAAATCGTCTAGACAAAAGATGTGGAGAGATTGTCTTGATGAACCAAAAGGCTAAATCATGGAACTTGTGTTTAAAAAGAAAGAACTCTCGTGGAACTGTTTATATCACACGAGGATGGAGAAAGTTTTGTCGTGACAATGGACTTAGAGCCGGTGGTTTCTACACTTTCAAACTCATCCAAAGTAGAGAAACTCTGGTT
The DNA here is from genome assembly GCA_963556525.1 of Cochlearia excelsa. Classification (NCBI taxonomy): domain Eukaryota; kingdom Viridiplantae; phylum Streptophyta; class Magnoliopsida; order Brassicales; family Brassicaceae; genus Cochlearia; species Cochlearia excelsa. The sequence goes on along the minus strand of OY748332.1, from coordinate 7,063,574 downwards.
CTACGTTTGTCCGAAGAAGAAGAAGAAGAAGAAGAAGAGAGCGTTAAAGATGATGAAATAAACTCTCTTTCCGCAGGACAAGAAACCGATGTAGAGAAAAGACTCAGAAAGCGTAAATATATGTGGGAAGCTTCTTCTTCAGCTTCACAAAACCGGTTTGTGACATTAACACTTACATCTCACAACCTCAAAAAGTCTTTACTGGTTAGTTACTACTTCACTTATAACCCATTTTATTTGGAAATTTCCCAATATACCATCTTTTAGAGTTATCCTCAAATTTTTTCCTTTTAAAGTTTTTTGGCCTAAAATATCATTTACCTTTTTAGCCAAAAATACCATAAAACTTAAATTAACTTAAAACCCTCAATATTAAACTCTAAACCCTAAACACTTGTGATTGTATTTTGGTCATAAAACTTTCTTTTGATGTTACTTCATTCAAATTTTCTCTTTTTTCTACCTTGTATCAAGTCTTGAAATCCTTATTTTGTTTGTAGTATCTCCCGGTACGCTTCACGAGGTTCCATGGCATCAATGAGGAAACTCGAATGAGTATGTTGGATAAACACGGTACGAATTGGTCTACACAACCGCGGTCTGAGAAAAACTGCGATAGAATAAGATTGGCAAGAGGTTGGAAAGAGTTCTTCAAAGCTAATTGTGTTGAGAAAGGCGAATCCGCGGTGGTGGAGCTTATTTGGGAAAGAGACACAAGTTGTGTTCTTAAGTTTTGCTCTAAGGTGAAGCAAGAGATTTAATAAATATGTTTACCTTTTTTTAAAGTATGTAATGGTTTAGCTTTTGTATGTGGCTTAACATGAATTGTAATGAATCAAGTCTTTTTTTTGTGCCGTGCTTAAGTCATTTTAGGCTTGGGGCGAGCAAAAAAATGTGGCTTTCGCTTTTAAAAAATATAAAAATCATAAAAAAAAATTTAAGTGTACATAACAATATTAAGAAGAAAATAAATTGAAAGTAAACTTATACTATTTGTTATAAGTTATAACTTAAAAAAATATGCAAAGATTACATATACACTAATTGATTAGTAATAAACACGAATATTTTTATGATTTTTATAAAACATATATTAGTAATATAATTTATACCTTAAGTAAAATATATGTTTTTCAATTTGTGTGAAAATAATTTGTTTGATTTTTTAGGTTTTTCACAAAAACCGAAAAACATATAAACTAATTGATTAGTAATAAACACGAATATTTTTAGAGAAATTCACAAAACTACACCTAATTCAATATTTTCACAAATTTACACCTTTTCAAAATTTTAAAAGTTTGATTTACCCTTTTAAAAATTACCAAAATTAAAAAATTTCCATTTGGGTTCGCTAATTAGTGTTTATGGTATAGTATTAAGGGGGTAAGATTGTGTGGGTAGGGTTTATTTGAATTTAATTTTGAGTGTTTAGGTGTAGTTTTGTGAAATAATTTTGAAATGGTGTAGTTTTGTGAAATGTAATTCAAATGGTGTAGTTTTATAATCTCCCTTATTTTTATGTTTTTTATAAAGGACAAATTGGTGATTTGGTGTTATTGGAGATTGAAATTGGGTTGTATAACCAAACAAAAATTAAATTGGCTGAAAAAACAAAAAAGATGAGAGATAAATATTTTTTTTTCATTTTTGCCTCTAAATCAATTTAATTCGGTAATAGTAATCTATTTGCATTAAATAGATAGTTAAATGTACACTCGTTTATGTAGAAGATTCATAGTCATCTATTTACTTTAAACCTTTAAACATAAACCCTAAACCCTCATCATAATCAATAAACCCTAAACCCTCATCATAATCAATAAACCCTACACTCTCATCATAATCAATAAACCATAAACCCTCATCATAATTAATAAACCTTAAACCCTAAATCATAATCAATCAACACGAAAATAGATAACTATTATTAAATCATAAACCCTAAATCCTCATCATAATCAATAAACCCTAAACCATAATCATAGCCAATCAACACGAAAATAAATAACTATTCTCGAAACAATAAATGACTATTCGTAAAAATATATGTATAATATAACCAACTATGAATGTATAACAAATTTCAAAGAGGAAATAAATAACTACTTTTAAAACATATATGAAACATGGGCTAATTATTAATATGAAAATAGCTATTATTTATATTAAACCAAATAACTATTGAAAAACAAATAAAATGATAATAGATATCTATTCTTAACAAGTTTGGTCTAATATCCTAATCTTTTCTATTTTGACAAATAAAGTGATTATAGATAGTTATTTTTGATACATGAGAGAGAGTGGGTGTAAGAGCATCTCCAAAAAGGAACCTCAAATTTGAGGTTCCATCAACCTCAAATTTGAGGTTTCATGTGTTTCTCTCCAAAAGAAAAACCTCAAACTTAATTTTACATATTGCATTTAAGTCCTTACTATTTTTCACAATTAAATAAATCTCTTAATTTTTGTAGATAATATAAAATATACCTCAAATAATTATTAAACCAATAAATAATTACTAAATTAATATTTTTTATTTTAATTTAAAGTCTTTCTTTTAGTTTAACATGTGAAAATTAAGTTTATATTTACAAAATATAATTTTTTATGTACTAAAATGATGAAATTAAAAAGTTAATAAAGATATTTGTGAAATATTATTAATTGAAGGGATGAAAGTGCAAAAAAAAAGATGAAACCTCAAAATTTGAGGTTTTGAGGTTTCTTTTGGAGGACAAAAAACCTCAAATTTGAGGTTTTGAGGTTTCTTTTGGAGATGCCCTAATAGACAAAAAAAATTATTATAGATATTTACTTAAAGAATATTTAATATGAATAGATGTATATTTAATATGTGACGAATTTATGTGACTATTTAGTAGGAATATATATATTTATACGTAGAGGTATAATAGACATTTAACCTAAACTGAAAAGTTACTTTTTAAAAAACCAATTTTCTAAAAAATAATGTTACCCCACCCAATTTTCCCTATTATAAAATTTATACCTTAAGTAAAATATATGTTTTCCAATTTGTTTGATTTTTTAGGTTTTTTACACAAATTGAAAACATATACACTAACTGATTAGTAATAAACACGAATATTTTTTTGCCAAACAATTTAGAATATATTTCGAACCGTAATATTTTGACAATTTCATTCAATATGTTTTAAAAATAATAATTAACTATTATCTATAGATAGAAATACATTGACAGTAAAAAAATAGAGAAATTCACAAAACTACACACTTTCAACACTCCCTTCACAAAACTACACCTAATTCAATATTTTCACAAGTTTACACCCTTTCAAAATTTTAAAAGCTTGATTTACCCTTTAAAAAATTACCAAAATTAAAATATTTTCATTTGGGTTCGCTAATTAGTGTTTAGGGTATAATATTAAGGGTAGATTGTTTGGATATGATTTATTTGGATTTAATTTTGAGTGTTTAAGTGTAGTTTTGTGAAGCAATTTTGAAATTGTGTAGTTTTGTGAAATGTAATTCAAATGGCGTAGTTTTATAATTTTCCCAAAAAAAATCTAAAACAACAAAAATTAAAAAAATAAAAGATTTCAAGAGTCCCACCCAATTATCACTCTTTAAAATCAAAAACAAACACTATTTAAGAAGAAGAAGAAGAAGACAAAAGAAACAAAGCAGAAGGAGATTCTTCGAAATCGATTCTGAAGAAGAAGAAAATCTCTTCACACGCAGCTTCCTTATCTCTTATTTAGTCTTCTTCGTCCTCTTCTTCTTCGTCAACAAACCAGCCGCCGACTATTTTCGATTTCCGCCGTCTCCGGTGGTTTCAGCAGCCACCACCGCCGCGAGATTCATGTCTTCCGACGCGGTCAAGTGCGATTTCTGTGGGAATGTCCCCAGCAAGATAAGCTCTTGTTGCAAAATCGTTCGATACTGGTAAACAAGATATCTCCTTATATTAGGGTTTCTGGGTTTGATTTAGATAAGAAATTGAACTTGCTTTGTTACTAATTTTGCTTAAAATTTTGCTTAGAGATTGTCTTTCTTGTTTAGTTTCCTTTCTTTGTTACTAATTTTGCTTAAATTCTTGCTTAGAGATTGTCTTACTTGTTTAGTTTCTGTGGTTTGTTACTAATTTGCTTAGATTGTCTTGCTTGTTTAGTTTCTATGTTTTGTTACTAATTTTGCTTAGATCTTGACTTAGATTGTCTTGCTTGTTTAGTTTCCATTGTTTGCTACTAATTTGCTTAGAGATTGTATTGCTTGTTTAGTTTCCATGGTTTTGTGTTTCTACAGTAACAAATCTTAGGTTTTATGCTTGTATTGCTTGTTTAGTTTCCGTGGTTTTGTGTTTCTACAGTAACAAATCTTGGTTTCATGTTTGTCTTTTTGTTTTAGTTTCCATGGTTTTATTGTTTCTACAGTGACAAATCTTGGTTTCATGTTTTTCTTGTTTTTTTTTAGTTTCCGTGGTTTTGTTGTTTCTATAGTAACAAATATTGGTTTGACTTGAGTTTCATTTTTTGGTCAGCTCTGAAGAGTGCAAGAATTCAGATTGGGAATCAGGACATAAACTAAAATGCAAGTCGTTTCTCGTTGTTACTGACCCATCTATTCTTGATTTTAAAGTGTCTCCGGTTGTATTGGTTCCTCAGATGAGCCAAGTTAAGGCTGCTCTCAAGCCAAGAGATGTAATTTGTCTTCATTTTCTACTCTTCTTGAAGCTTATGTAGACACTCAATCTTCTTGAGAGTTTATTGGTTTTGTCTTTGCATCTGCCTGCAGGTTCCTCAGATGAGCCAAGTCAAGGCTACCGTCAAGCCAAGTGATGTAACGTGTCTTTATTTTCTACTCTTCTCGATGGTTTTTGATTGCGCAAGTGTGATTGATCGGTTTCTCTTTGCTATCTTCCCTGCAGGCTCTATTCCCATACGAAACTTTTCTTGAATATTTTAAATGGGACAAACCTGTAAAGTCTCCTTGTGGTCTTGAAAATTGCGGAAACAGGTTTTTATTCATCTGGTTTCTAGTGTAGTTTTATTGCAAGTTGTGTCGGTTTACTTCATTGTGAAATTTTCTTTTACTTTCAGTTGTTATACTAATGTGGTTCTACAATGCCTATCATGGACACGCCCTCTCTGTGCATACCTATTGGAGAGAGGCCACAAGAGAGAATGTAATGCATTCTTAACTCTTCGATTTGGTTTTCTCTATAATGCGCTTCAACTTCGTGTATATCTTTTGTTTTGACAGGTAGAGGCGTTGGATGGTGTTTTTTCTGTGAATTTGAAACTCATCACAAATTTTTGGACCAAAGCCGGTTTCCTTTTAGACCAGTGAATATTATTTCACGGTTACCTACTATTGGTGGAAATCTTGTGCATGGGAGACAAGAGGATGCTCATGAGCTGATGAGGTTCAACAGTTTTTACACGTTGTGTGTTTCAGGCAGGAGTTTCTGTCAGCTAATGCTTTTAAATATTCATGTGATTTAGGTTTGCAATTGACAGAATGCAATCTGTTTGCCTCGGCGAGTTTGGTGGACAAAATTTGGTAGATCCTCGCGGCAAAGAAACAACACTTATTCAGTATATATTTGGCGGTGTCCTCGAGTCACAGGTGATATTTCGTAATATTAGCAGGTCTTTCACTGTATTTGTAAATTTTAATAATACGATGATGCATTGTCTTAAGTTTAAGTGTGTCAATAAGACACGCTTTAGTCTTAAGTTTTCACTAGGTAATAAGTTTGAAACAGGTTAGCCTAGGTTAGGTCCTGGATTGCAGTTCAATGGTGACTCTGGTCTCGTTAGCCTATAGGATTGAACTATATTATGTTAGAGTCTCGTTAGCCTACGGGCTGTATTAGATTATAATGGAAGACTCTGGTATGCGCGTAATCATTATCTAGATATTCCCTTTCACCCTTGCACTATTTGTCTCATATTGTTAGCTTTATTGAATGTGTTTGAAACTCGCTTTAGTAGTGTAAATTTTCCTCTCTTTTTGTAAGTTTTCTTCTCAATTGCTGTGTTACTCATTTTACTTTTGCAGGTCCAGTGTACTGTGTGCACTAATGTTTCTTGTAAGTACGAAAATATGATGGATTTAGCCGTTGAGATCCAAGGGGATGTGATAACATTGGAGCAATGTCTCGCGAAGTTCACGGCCTTAGAGTGGCTTCAGGGAGATAACCTTTACAAATGTGATAGGTATTCCTTCAGAATCCTTAGTTTTGATATGCTCTGGCCTCTGTGTATGGACTGTGTTTCTCAAACTTCGTTTCATTCTTTTACAGATGTAATGCCTATGTGAAGGCATGTAAGCGCCTTACAATTAGTTCTGCTCCTAATATTCTTACAATTACCTTAAAAAGATTCCAGGTTTGTATCTCCATCCCTTGTCTCAGTTAAGTCTGTTTGCATCTGCGTGTTCTTTCGACATTGATTGTCTAATAAATCTTTATGTACAGGGTGGGATGTTCGGTAAAATAACCAAAAGAATTAGTTTTCCTGAGACATTTGATCTTGGCCCTTACGTGAGCTCTAAAGATGAAACATCGATTGTATACAAACTCTACGGTGTGATTGTCCATCTAGACGAATTGAATTCCGCAGTCTCTGGTCACTACGTAAGCTACGTTAAGAACTTCCGCGGAAACTGGTATAAAATAAACGATTCTGAGGTAAGAATCATCTTTGTGTTATCAACCAACTCGATTGTTATGAGAAACTTTATGTCTTCCGATGTTATATCAAAAACAAAATACGTGTAGGTGGAAAACGTCGACCTAGAAGATGTTCTTAGTACACAAGCATACATGCTCCTCTATAGCAGGTAGGTACAAGAGAATATTCATGCTTTTGCCGAGTTTGTGAAGTTTCTGGAACAGAGATCTGATGTATGTGGTGGTGCAGGGTTCACGCCAGACCATGGGGCATTAGATCAGAAGAAGCTAGCCAAGATAGCTCTGTTGTGAGTTCTGAGGTGCGAGCAAATAGCTCGAGTGTATCATCCTTTGGCACCATCTCACGTTCAAACTGCAGAAAGAAGTTATCATTTGTACCTGTCGATCTAAAAGGAAAGGAAGTCGGTGATTCTAAGACGAACAATTGTACCGGCATGGGACATGATTCTGGAACAGATCATACGGAAGAAGAAGAAGAAGAACCAATGGTGGAAGATCCGCCCGTTGACTCTACTTCGTCTCGGGCTTCTGCTACAGAGTACAAAAAGGTGGAGAAAGAAGCTTTAGAAAACGAGATGGTATGTGATTTTTCATTTCTCTAGTAAATGATATGACAAGAGAGGAGCCTGGTAAATTTTGTTTTAGGCACAGTTATTCTTTAATGTAAAAAAATAGATTTTACCATAGGAACACAAATACTCTTAGAGAATGATAGATTAGTGGAAGGAACATCGTGACAACTTTGTGGTTATTTTGATTTGTAAAAAAACAGAGATCAATGTAAATTTGACTTTTGATCAGTTTACTATGATGCTCAAAAGTATTGTGTTTGTGGTATTTTTGATCACTTTCTCTTTGCTTTTCACATTTTGTTCAGATAAGTAGACAAATAGGTTGTTGTATAATTCATTATTACCAATTTCGATACTTAATCATGATTTTTTCTAACTTGACAAAAAAAAGAGAGAGATTCACATATTAAACCAAAAACAGAGTTAATCTGCATCAACAGAGAAATCAGGCTCATCTGGTTTAGGAAGCATAGGTAACTCAACAACATTTTTCAACTTATGTGCCGTTCTCCTTGTGTTCTTTGCAAACCTCGAAGCAAGTATCGTGGCCGCAAAATGCGGTTTCACGAAAGAAGTATGATGTCGAGCTAAAGCGCTCGGCGTCTCACCTCCTCCTCCTTGACTCATTTCGGCCGTTGGAGCAGCAACAACCAATGCTGTTGACGCAATGGCGTCTTCTTCTTCTTCTTCTTCATAAGAAGAATATGACTCAGCTAAGCTAAGACTTTTAGCCAACATTCTTTGCTTATACCGTCTCCATGCGACTTGCACGAAACAAGCTGCCCAAGTTCTCCACTGATGTGAGTAATATCGGAACGTGTGTTGTAGCTTCTTGCTATGTAACCGTCTAAATTGGTTAGCCACAAACTTGAGATCTTCTGCTTGTAAAGCAAACGCTTCGACTTCTTCCAAGGCACGGACCGTTCTCGTAGACGACGGTAGGTTTACTTTTGATTTCGGTAGCAATGCCCAAGCGAGAAGCTCTTCGCCGCAAAACTCTCCTGGTTTGAGTGTGATTGAGTTGTAAAAACCGGTTCTTCCTCCGTTAGTCGTCGAGCTATCGAGTTTTCCGCGGATGATGAAGAGCATTTCCGTCACCGGATCTCCTTCGCGTACAATGTAGTTACCTTGTGTGCTTAGTGATGACACTAGCCTCTCGCATATCGCGTCTAGTAACTGATCATCCATTTGCGCAAATAGCGGTACCTAAAATATTTCATACAATAGAATTGTCTATAAATTAATATTCGATAAAGTAATGGGAGAATCACAAAACTACACCATTTGAATTACATTTCACAAAACTACACCATTTCAAAAATATTTCACAAAACTACACATAAACACTCAAAATTAAATCCAAATAAACCATACCCACACAATCTTACCCCTTAATACTATACCCTAAACACTAATTAGCGAACCCAAATGAAAAGATTTTAATTTTGGTAGTTTTTAAAAGGTAAATCAAGCTTTTAAAATTTTGAAAGGGTGTAAATTTGTGAAAATATTGAATTAGGTGTAGTTTTGTGAATGGAGGGTTGAAAGGGTGTAGTTTTGTGAATTTCTCTAAAGTAATATCTCGATAAATCAATATCTCTATAAGTTGTAAAATATTGTAGTTTTGACGTTATTAATTTATAAAAGTTTTACTGATTAATATTTGATAAACTAATATCTCGACAAATCAATAATGTAAAAATATTGTTAATAATTTTTAGAAGTCGTACATATTAATATTTGATAAACTAATATTTCGATAAATCAATATCTCTATGAATTGGAGAATATGGTAGTTTTGATGTTATTAATTTATAGAGGTTTTATTGTATATAATGTGGTTTGGAGTTGAGAGGTGAATAAAACTTACACGGCGAACAAGGTCGAGGCATAGATGTCGTTGGATATCTCTACGGAGATCCGCGGGTAAAGAATGTAGAATGGTTTCTTCGTCGACTCCTCGTGTAGCTAACCATTTGTATTGCACGAAACGTCTCACACGCTCTCTTAGATTTTGCGGTAGCTGACGATGTCCCATCCATTCTTCTGTGTCTCTTCTCTTCAATCTCCACTCTTCGAGCCTCACCGTGATCGATTGCAAATACGTCTAATTACATTAACCAAAAAAACAAAAACAACTTATTTTTCGATCTTTTGTAAAAAAAATAAAATATCCGGATATTTTACCTGCATGTTTCCGATTAAAAGAGCGAATAAAACTAGACCGAAGATGGCTACGAGGATCGCAAACATTGTCTCAAGAACAGAAGTACTTGTTTCAAGATTCTGTCCATAAGAACTTTAACCAAAGAAAAGCTAATGTTAGAACTTTAAAAACACCGGTAAGCAAGCGGCGAAAGAAGTGTAATGAATAAATGAATATACTACCTTAGATTTTGTAGACCAAACCATAAGCAATACAAATATTTCTCCAAGAACGGCGAAGAAACGACGTTTTTGGTTAGAGCATCCGCGAAAATCCCGAATGTAAACTGGATGTCATTAGAAGGATCGCAATTGTTGAAGACAACGGTTATGTTCTGCCAACTATTCCTATCCTTCCGGTGCAATGTACCGCAGTCGAAGTAATCGGTAATACATTCAAGTTCTTTATGACATTCTGCTTTCCAACACGTCGCTTGTCGTTCTATCGATAATAGATACCAGGCCGCGCCTAGAATCTACGCAAACAAAGCATTAGAAGAATGTTTAAAACGGAGCCACCTCGAGCTCGAGCTGATTCTAGACTCATCAACAATCAAAGTTACAAAATGAAGTACATGAAATGATAAGTCAAGACACAAATGGGTCTATACTTTAAGAAGGGTTAGTGACTTGATATAACTAGCCTAAGACCAAATGTGACCCAAATGGTTTCTACAATAAAACAGTTTATAAATTAATAACGTCGGAAGTACGCTATTTTAAAATATATATATAAATATTAATTTATACTCCCTATGTTTACATATATATGATGTTTTAGTTAAAAGTGTGGATTTTAAGAAATGAGTTTTTATTTGTTATTTTCTACATCAAAAATTAGCATTAAATAGATAATTAAACTAGTTCAACCTATCACAAAAAATACTAAATGATACGATTGGTTAAATTGTTTTAAATGCAATTAATTTTTACTTGGAAAACTCAAAACATCTAATATAAAAAAACAAAAACAAAACTCGAAAACATCTTATATAAGTAAATAGAGGGAGTATTGATTATTAATTTACGAAAAGACAAATAATATCGAAATTAAAATTTTGTGACCGAAAAACAATACTCCCTCTGTTTACAAATATAAGATGTTTTAAATTTTTTATTTTGTTTTGTTATATAAGATGTTCTCACAATTCTATGTAAATTTATAATTAATTTAAGTCCAACAATAATTAATTAGAGTAGAAGACTAGACAATACATTAATGTTTTGTAGTTAATCAGAACAAATGTGACCATTGTATTGTTTCTTAGTTAATTAAATATAGTGTCATAATTGATATACTAAATGATTTTGTTAAACAATTATAATTTTCTTAAAAAGTGAGCTTTTTGTCAAAACATCTTATATTTGTAAACAGAGGGAGTATTAATTTATAGAGATATTAATGTATCAAAAGCTAATTCACAAAGATTATATTGTACTAGAAGAAGCTAAGTGACTACAATATAACCAACCTTGAACAAAATGTGACACATAAATAGGTTCTACTTTAAGAAGTTAACTAAGTAACTACAATATAACTAGCCTATGACAAAATTAGCTCTTGTGAGTTAGTGACTCACATGGCTAAGACCAAATGTGACACAAATAGGTTCTACTTTGAAAAGTGAGTACAATATAACTAATCTAGGACCAAATGTGACACAAATAAAAAGCCAAGTGGCTACAAAATAAGTAGCCTAGGACAAAATGTAGCTCTTGTGAGTTGGTTAGTGACTCACATGTCTAAGACCAAATGTGACAAAAATAGATTCTACTTGAAAAAGTTGAGTGGCCACAATATAACTAGCCTAGGACCAAATGTGACACACATGGGTTTTACTTGAATAAGCTAAGTGACTACAATATAACTAGCTTAAGACCAAATGTGACACAAATAGGTTCTAATTGAAGAATCTAAGTGAGTACTATATAACTAGACTAGGACACAATGTAGCGCGTGTGAGTTGATTTAGTGACTTACATGGCTAGCAAGCATATATTGAAGGAGATTGTAAGCGGCACCGGCCCAAGCGGTGGTTGTAACTACTCCGGTTGCTTTGATAATCTCGGCGCTTAACGGAAAAATCAAATAAAGGCGAGGAATGTATTGAACAAGAACAATGAGAACAAGTGCATTTGTGGTGTGATCTGAGTGTGAGCTTCTTATTGATGGCAAGATAAACCAACTAACAATCTGCAATTGAAGGAGACAAAAAACTTACAACATTTGTATAAGAGATTAATCAAGATTCGTTGATTTAACCAAGTGGTCTCATTGCATAGTTTATTATCAAAATCAATCCTAAAATTTATGGAGTTATAAACTTTTGGGAGAATTACAAAACTACACCATTTGAATTACATTTCACAAAACTACACCTAAACACTCAAAATTAAATCCAAATAAACCCTACCCACACAATCATACCCCCTTAATACTATACCCTAAACACTAATTAGCGAACCCAAATAAAAATATTTTAATTTTGGTAATTTTTTAAAGGGTAAATCAAGCTTTTAAAATTTTGAAAGGGTATAAATATGTGGAAAAAAAAAAATTAGGTGTAGTTTTGTGAACGAGAGATTGAAAGGGTGTAGTTTTGTGAATTCCTCTAAACTTTTACGGTTTGGGGACAGATAAAAAACGAATAATTTCCAAACATACCATCTTTTAATATATATTTTCCTAAAAATACCATCATAAATATTTTAGGCCAAAAATACCACTAATTGTTTTTTGCCAAAAATAACATAAAATTTAAATTAGTTTAATATCATCAGAATTAAACTCTAAAATTCAAAAATAAACTATAAAACGAAACTATAAAATTAAACCGTAAACGCTAAATAGTAAAACCAAATCCAGTTTTACAATGTTTTGGAATTGAGTATTACTAAAACTTGTAAAATCAAATCGAGTTATACAATGTTTTGGACTTGAGTATTACTAAAATTTGAAAACTCAAATCCAATTTTACAATGTATTGGAATTGAGTACTACTAAAATAGTAAAAACAAATCCTGTTATACAATGTTTTAGAATTGAGTACTACTAAAATAGTAAAAACAAATCCAGTTATACAATGTTTTGGAATTGAGTACTATTAAAATATGTTCTTTATATTTTATATGGGATTTTTAACCAAACAACATTTTACTAATATTTTTCCACCTAAAAGCTCATGTTGTCTTTTGCATAAAAACTTTTTAACAATAGTAATTTAAGCATTTCTCATACAAAAACTATTAACTAGATATTTTTTTTGGGTTTAACGTTAAGATAATATCGAATTTAGAGCACTACAAATGCTAAACAAGTACATAAATTAATTAGATTAGTTAAAGTAGTCAAGTAAATATACCTGAGGAAGAGGCAAACAAGCGATAAGATCAACGACGAAATCAGATCTCAAATATCTTCTAGCAATCAACTTAGGATCTTTAACAAGTTCTCCGCGACCAAACACTCTCGAATCTCTCGAAACATAACCTGTCCTAAACTTTATAACAATATGCAACACATAGAACACATCCGCTAGCGTTCTAAAGAACGTAACGACAATGCCAAGATTCAAATCTGTGGTCATGCAAGAAGATTTTCCTTTGTGTTTAACAGAAGACAAGAAGAAGAATAAAGGGTCAACGTATAATGCTACGAGACACCAGAAAAGAAACACTCTGTTCCATTGTAATACCACGTCACCTCCTGGATCAAGAATCTTGTCTTTTTCGATTTTTACGAGATTCTGATCTGGAAACACTTTGAATCCACCAAACCTTGGAATCTTTATGAAACCAAGGAATCTTCTTGTTTTGTTTTTGTTTTTTTTTGTGTCTTGTTTGTGAAAAGGAGAAGTTAATGATTTGAAAAGTGGTTGTCTTTTTGGCTCTGTTGATTCTAAGGTTTGTTTCTCGTCCCCATAGAATCTGTGTTGGACCCATTTACACAACAACAATAATAATTATGGACAATTACAAAACTACACCTTATGGATTGTATTTCACAAAACTACGCTATTTCAAAGTTACCTAAACACTCAAAATTAAATTTACACATTCCTACCCCTTTAATACTAAGATTTTAATTTTGGTAATTTTTAAAGGTCAACCAACCATTTAAAATTTTGAAATGGTGTAAATAGGTAAAAATATTAAAGTATGTATAGTTTTGAAGATTTGTAGTTTTGTGAATTTCTCTAATAGTTATATATATTTTTCAATAAATGAATTTTGAGAAAGAGGATCATTAATAAACTAACAAAAGAGAGTTGAGTCTATTTTTTATCTGAAAATTAATGGTCAAAGACAAGTTAAGTCCAAAAAGAAGAAGAAAAAGTAACTAAAAACCAAAACTTTATTTTATTTATTTTTACCAAAAAGTTAAAACTTTATAATATTTTCTTAAATAATTCAAAACTTTATTGGGATTGAAAATTGAAAATTTCAACTTTTTGCATCATTGAGACCCAATTGGTTAAAAATCTAAACTTTATTATTTTTTGTGCCAAAAATAAAAACTTTATATTTTTCAACAAAAAGGTTCAAAATTTTATAGGGATTGCAAATGAAAACTGTCAATTTTTATCCATGATTAAGAACCTTTTTTGTTAAAAATCAAACTTTATCTTTTTTTACCAAAAAATCAAAACTTTATTGGTGCAAATTAAAAATGTCATATTTTTTTTCATCGTTCAGAACCATTAGGTTAAAAGTTCTTAATTTTGTTTTAAATAAAAAAGTTGCAAAATTTTTGATGGAAAAAAATAAATAAAGAACCTGACAGTGTTGTCTCTCTTGAACTCCATTGTTTTGTGACAAAGCAAGAAGAAAGCTTCTATGTAATAAGAAACAAGATTCTTCTTTTTCTTCTTCTTCTTCTTCTTGATTTTCTTTAGGTAACAAGAAACCAATCAAAGCAAAAGATATTGAGCTGACTTCACCATGTTCAAAGAGAGAGAGAGAGAGAGAGAGATAGGCTGTAACAAGATTTATTTAGTTTGACTTCACGTGAAACAACAAAAAACAATGTAGAGAGAGAGAAAGAGACAGCTCGTGTTATGCTCTGCCTAGGAGATGTATAACGAGAGTGTGTGTGTAAAAAGGGTTACTACTTGTTTTAATATATTTTTTTCTGTTCCAATAAATATGTAGTTTTAGGGGAATAGTTTTGTTTCATAATGCATATAGTTTTGTATTTTCTATGCAAAATTTATTATTCCCTCCGTCCCACTTTATTTGATGTTTTAGAGAGATTTTTTTGGTTCCAATTTAGTTGATGTTTTACAAGTTTTTATGTAAAAATTAAATGTATGCAATTTTCTTAACCAATAGTATTTTGAAGGGTTTTTTTTATTGGTCTATTTTGTTATAGTTAATAATGTTTTTATGGAAAAAATAGTTTTATTAATATGTGTGCAACATCCTTAAACATCAACTAAAATAGGACGGAGGGAGTAGTATTTAACGTTTCTAACCAATTATAAATTTATTATATTGGTTGATTTTAGATATATACTTGATGTTTTTATATTGAAAATACAAATAATTTATAGATGTTTAATATACGTGAAAACTCTTATAACTACAAGTTTTTTTTAGACGGAGAGTATATTTTTTTGTTAAAACTTGTTTTAATAATTCATTAGTTTTAAAAAGAGTTTCTTGGAAATTGTTTAGAGAGAGAAAAAGAGAACGTGGGGGTTACATTAATGCATATTTGCTAATTTTAAGGAGATGAGACATATGATATGAAATAACAATTCTTCACAAGATGGTTCTATATAAGTTTTAGTTTCGAGTATAAGATCCATGAATCACTCTAACGAGACACACGTAAATAAAATAAAATATAATATTTTTTATGGTTTTAATACCTCAATTTAAACCTAAATAACATAAAATCTAAATTAGTTTAAGATCTTCAAAACAAAACTTTAAACGTTTAAAACAAAACACTAAATAGTGAATCTAAATAAAAAAAAACGAAAAGTGTTAAAACTAATTTTTATGTATGTGGTGTTTTGTTCCGAAAAGAAATTAATAGTATATATCTTAGGGAAGGAGGAAAAAATTTATGATGTTTTTTTTTTTTAAATGTTGTTTCATGGTATTTAAAGAAATTATGGAAACTTAAAATTATAAAAATATTGGTAAATATAGATCAAAGTTTTCTGATTCCTTTAGATCTCAATAATCTTCTTGAGCAAGAAGCTAGTTTTGGATAGTCTTTAACAATAATGAGGATACTTGGTTCAAGATCTCACACGTTATGATAATTAATTAATTAATGATTGTCAGAATTTTAACATTTTAATATTTGATTAATACTGGTTACCCGCTCAGAATTTTAATATTCATAGAATAGAATATCATAAAAAAAAATTATTGTCATAAAAAAATTATAATATTCTATTCTTTTGCTTATGATATAATATTTTGTTTAACAAAATAAATCTTTATGATATAATATTTTTTAGAAAATCCCTCTTCCAAAATTAGAGGGAATATTGTTTTGTTAATATGATGATGATGAGTGAAAAAGAGACAGCCCTATGCTCAGCTAACTATTCGTGCATGAGCTTAATGATTTGAATTCATGCTAAAATATAATTTATCAATTTTTGTCTACCTTATTGCACATTGTTATGCTCTTCGTATATATATTTCAAGACTAATTTTGCTAGTATGAAAAAAACTCCAAAGACGACAAAAAAAAACATTGTTTTGCTTATATTTCAATGATACACCAAGAATTCATTTGTTTATTTCAATGAAGTAGATTTGTATAAAGAAAATGATACAAATACTATTCTCAAAAAGTTGTTAAAAAATGTGTAGACCAAAAGTTTAGGCTTTTTAGTTTGTTATTCAAATATATTCTAAAAGAACATAGCAAAAAAAAAAGAGGTTGAAACAAGGCATAAACAAATCAATCTCAATAGCACAAAGATTCTGTCCAAAAACTAAAAGATCAATAATACGGATATGATTACAAGACAAAACCTTCGCTGGAAACTCTTTGTGGTAGTGAGTTATTTGACGATTTTGATCTCAACGACAGTTAAAAAGTACAATACTTCCAGAAAAAACCGTAGTTGAGATACAGTGCCGGTCCTGAGCCCAAGCTAACCAAGCTTGGGACTAAATATTCGGCCCATTTTATACACAATTGTTTAGGTAGCATAATGGTTAAAGTGTTATGTGGTAAAGTGTTATGTGGTGAAGTAGTGTTGTAAAATTTTATATTATATTTATTATAGGCCAAAAAATTATTCTAGCTTGCAGAAATTCTGAGGACCGGCACTGTTGAGGTAATCCGTAACGGTTATAGGACTGCTATGAATTCGAGTCTTTCTAACTATAATTCAAATCCATAGCATTCATGTAGCCGCACGGAATACCTCTCCTACAAATTATTCTGGAAGTATTGTCCTTAATTTACGTCTTTGCAATCGACGTGGTCTTCAAACTCAAGAAAAAGCATAACCGGGTGGTCTTTTTGAGAACCCTAACACTTACAAAACTTATCGTCAAGCTCACGTAACATCGATTTTAATTACCTAACTCATATATATTTGATAAAGATAAAACGTGAACTCAAAAGAGATAAGCTCAAGGTGAAATCACCATTAGACGAGAAAGCTAAGAGAAGAAAACAAATCAATATTTTTCTTAATTGTTTTCTCTCCTTTACAATCAGTATATATAGAACCTGAAATATAAACGGAAAATATCTTCACCACCTTGCCACGTCACACGTCACAAGCTTGCTTCCAAAGCTTCACTCACTATACCACTTATACCAAATCCCTGTAACATTTTCATCTCCAAATAATTAACTCACAAAATAGAGGAAAAAATGGAGATCTCCATTTTAATGAAGCATATACAATGAAACAATAGCTTAATGGAATGCTCTTAAAAGTTAAAGACTCACCAAAACATGAACTAAAACTCAAAAAAAATTCTCTTTATCAAAAACAGAATCATAGTGACAAAAACAAAATTTGGAAAAACACACAAGAAAACAAATAGGTAATGAAGTTAGAATAGAAACGTTACACTCTAAAAGCAAAAGTGTGGGTTGCATATGAAGAATTGTATACTCCATTTTTCTTTGCCATCTTCTTCTTCATCATAACCGAAAAAATGATGGTTTTGTGTTTCTTCCATGTTTTCGCCTATAAATTTGTCGAAAAGCAAGAAAGATAAGTTCAGCAAATCTCTAGATGCTACAAGTATCATATCTCTTCTAAGAACAACACAAAACACTAGGCTACTAAACCTCATATGCATATCCCAAACAAATTTCTCGCTACTCATCTTAAAGATACATCATAGAGACAAAACATATGTAATAAGTTTCAAGAAGAACTCACCAGCAAATATTTTTACCAAAGAGCGAGACTTGCCACACGTTTATATTCCTCTTGTGAAGCTCATCCGCCAAGTTCTTATGCGTTGATAATCTTGTTATGTGGCCTAACCGCCTAACTAACATCGTAGCCAACAACCTCGTGGCATACGTAACAGCAACACAAGTTCGTATCCCGTAATATCCTTTCGACTATATAAGAAAACCACGATCCAGTACAAGCAAGAGACAGGACACAAAAGCAATAAACAAAGAAAAGGGAAAGTTTCTATTGAAATGAGAACAAAAATGGATGTCAAGTTTGTTATTATTAAGATATGAATTTCTATAACAATGGCTAAAGACTAAAGTTACATACAGTGCCAAAACTGCAGCTATTACATGATTTGTCATCATTATACCTTTTATTGGCCTCTGGTATACACACAAAAAAAACTCGATAAAACTCTTTTAACAACGAACAACAAAACACGTATATCCTTTATACGGTTAGTTGCATTCTGAAATAATCTACTAACCTGCTCAAGAGTCTGTTGCTTGTAAGGATCATGATGATACGCTTTGAAGCGCAGAACTCATAACTTCATCTTTTAATCGGTCAATCGTGGAACTAAACAGTAAGAAATCTATGTGCATTTAAAACCATTTGTGTCCTTTTTGGACAAGGGAAGGCTGAATCAGACAACACGAAAAGCCGAAGATTTCTTTTCACACATCAAATTCTTGTTCCTCGAAAGACCGTACGGATATTCTCTCTCGGAGAGTTGGCCAGTTTTCTCCGAGTTGTTGTGGATTTAACTCCATGGCTGTTCTAAAATCAAGAACAGACACAGAAGGACGGTCTTCTGTCACGTCAGAAACTCTATCGTGAGTTTGTATTTGCAAACTGTTATTACTCGGCCAGACACCATTTACAATCTTGTTCTTGTCTAAACTTTGTTTCCCAAGATCTCTATCATTTGTAGACCGATCTCCAACAACATCATTACATGATTTTATCAGCTTCTTGAGATACAAATCCAACATGTTATTCAACGTACTAGCACATTCCATCGAAACCCCTCCAAGACCTTGTGCTACCGCAATATTCTCCATCCTCTTTCTTAGCATCTCGTGGTCGGGTACTCCACCACTATCGTAGCAGCTACTTAGACCAGCGCTGGTCGAAATAGGAACCGTTCTATGAGACCCACCGATGCTAATCCCTAAAGGCGCGATCAAAGGACTCTTCATTATATTCAGCCTAGCCTTCTCTTCTTGGTTCTCATCATCTCTCATAGATGGACCTGAATATCCGTTTTCAACAACGACACTGCCTCTATTGTCTTCTCTACAAGCTGCCTGATGCAACATATGTGAACTAGGCCTATCTCTGATCTTCCTATCGCGTATCCCTGACCTAACTTTCCGCGGAGAGATAGACAAAACCCCATTAGACAAAATAGGACCATTCTGATTACTGTTAGGGATCAAAGACCCGCATTGCTCATGACCATCTCTTCTACCATTATCCACATGTTTTGCTTCTCGACACGGTCTTGGTGGTGGGGACTTGGAGACAGTTGCGTTTCTCAATACCGAACGGATCAAATGGTTGTGTAGAGAGAGATTCTCTTTCCCTAACAGCCTAAAACACGTCTTATCGAACTCAGTCTTCGTAAGCTTATGACTCAGAAACCTGCTTAGGTAATGAAAATACTTTCTTGATCTCTCGACACCGATCTTCTTCACTATAAGAGCTTTTAATTCTCCAAGATCAACCCTTTTATCTTCACAACGTTGCATCATGAAGACTCTTTAACTTCTCAGCTTTCACAAATCTTAACTCTTTAAATCCAAAATCTCATCTTTGAGATACACAAAAAAGCCTTAAACTTTACAGACTTTCTTGATTAAGTTTCAAATTAAAAACACTAACTTTCTTCAATTCCCATTCACAAGGAAGAAGAAGAAGAAGAAGAAACATAGCCTCACGACAACTTCACAGAAACTGCAACAACAAAGAGAAAGAGAGAGAACCCAACATTGTTACTTATTAAAGCTTCGAAATTTCAATAAGAGTAGATCGAGATCAGTGTAAAGATCCAAGCTTTATGAACAGAGCAAAGAAGACACCTAATTGGGTATAACGAAACTAATGAAATTCGAATCGGAGAAGACAATGAGAAGCTTCATAAGTAATGAAAAAAACAATACGTGTTGTGTAATTTTTGATTTCGCGACCTAACTATTAAGCAAAGATTTGACCTTGAAAATTTTCAGACAAATATAAGAAGAGACAAGAAGAAGGAAGTAAGATTCCGACAAGAACTTAAATGAATCTTGGAGTGCTTACTTTGTGTATGAATGGCTTAGATTCGGTGACTCTCCAAAAACCTTTGGCTTTTATTTTTTGTCTTGTATCGTCGTCTTTCGGATTTTGAAGTTGGAGCTTTTTGGCTTTCTTTAGAGATCGCTGCTTATTGGATTTTCTCTAGTTTCCTTTTATTTTCTGTTTTAATTGTTTTTTTTTCTCTTTTTTTTCTTTCTACAAATATGTTTCCTGGTTTATTTTAATTAGTATTAATTATCAATAGATACCCATTTTTAATCCTAATTAGGAATTTCTTCATTTGGATAATTATGATTTCATAAAGTTCATTTACTAATAAATAATAAGAGCTTGGATGTTTGATAAATCATGTTGATACTAAAAATAGAGCAACCAGCATATTTTTATTATATTGATATTTATTAAATAAAACACAAATACAATGTTATAATTTATCGTCTTTAGAAAAAATAGAGGAATTCACAAACTGCACCCTTTCGATTTTTACTTTACAAAGCTATATATAATTTAATATTTTTATATATTTACACCCTTTCAAAATTTTAAAAAGTTGATTTATTTTTTAAAAATTACCAAAATTAAAATATTTTCATTTGAGTTCGCTACTTAGTATTTAAAGTATACTATTAAAAGAATATGTTTGTTTGGATATGGATTATTTGATTTTAGTTTTGAGTATTTATGTGTAGTTTTGAAAATTGACTATAAAATGATGTAGTTTTGTAATATACAATTCAAATGGGGTAATTTTGTAAATCACCTTTAGAAATATACAAATTAAGATGAATTTTAACGACAAATTTTAAGAGCTATTGAAAGATTTATTCATTTACCGGAAGAAAGACAATGTTTGTTTGGAACAAAAACGTGTTAAATAGTCTAAGTGTTTGTGGTCAAGCGGTCGGGGATGGGTTTGAGACGCTATCACGTTTCAAGTTCGATCCTCCGGTTATGCAAAACTAAATCACTTTTATTTAGATATTCATATGGATATGGATCCTTGCTTTCGGTTCATTAGAAAAACTGAAGCATACGTCTATCCATGAATTTTCCTTGTTCCAGGAAATTAGTCTGGGTCCTTTCATAGATCTGGGATTACTCTGAATTATAAAGAAACGTGTTAAATATGAGCTTATTGTCTTTGTTCTTTACAAAGAAATTACTAAGAGTGGACAAAAACCTCGACCCAATGAACCTAACCCGACCCAAAAATAAGGATATGAATCCCGACCGAACGGGTTTTACATTTCAAGATCCGAAAATCCGAACCCAAAATCATAATGGGTACCCGGATTACCCGAAATTTAATTAAATATAGACATATATTAATAACTTTATATTTGTAGTAATTTATTTATTCAAAATTATAATAATTTTTCTAATATTTCAAGTATTTTGTATAATTTGAGTACTTTTAGATACTTTTAAATAGTTTTAATTGTCTTTTATTCTTATTCTCCTAATAAATTATGTATCTCTGGATATTTTGAATTAGTTTATTTTATAACTTTGGAGTTTTTTTATGATTACGGGTACCCGAACCCGACCCAAAAAGAACTGACCCAAACCCGAAAAATTATAGAAATATCGAACGGATCCTAAAATAATTTACCCGAAACCCCAAAACCCGAATGGACCCGACCCGAAGCCGACCCGCTACCCGAACGCCCACCCCTAGAAATTACTACTCAACATAATTAACTTATTTTTGTAACTTACAGTTTTAAAACTCACAACTGGACATGCATGTGAATTTGTGGTTGTAATAAGGGGAAAATGCCAAAAAAATCGTGAACTTTCAAATTTGAATCGATTAAATCATGAACTTTGAAAACGTCAATTAAATCTTCAAGTTTTGTTGACTTTCTTAAAAAATATCAAACTTTTGTTGACTTATCCGTTTCAACTGACGGTTTTATTAACGGAGTTACACTACCGTTAACGGATTCGTCTAATCCAAAAACGGCGTCGTTTTCATTGGTTAAAAAAGAATCTAGATCTACTCAAATGATGAACATTTTAAACCAAAGTTTACAAATTTAAAAAACCAGAAAACTAAATGCATAGATCAATCAAGTAGAAGCAAAAGAGACGAAGGAGCCTCACCTGATGGACGAGCTAAGCTCCATTTAAGCTTGAACCTCCATTGGAAGAAGAGTGATACGAGATTATATATATATTAATTATTTGGTTCAATTTAACGTCGAATAAACGATAGCAAAATGGTAAGGAAGCTTTTATATGGCCACGAGAATCCAAGTTTGAATCCTTTTCAATGCCAATTTTTTATTTTGTTTTTTAACAATCAAAACCGCGTCGTTTTGATAAGCAAAAACAACGTCGTTTTCGAATTAGACGGATCCGTTAACAGCAGTGTAACTCCATTAATAAAACCGTGACCGGTCAACGTGCTCTAAACGGATAAGTCAACAAAAGTTTGATATTTTTTTAAGAAAATCAACAAAACTTGAGGATTTAATTAACGTTTTCAAAGTTCATGATTTAATCGGTTCAAATTTGAAAGGTCACGATTTTTTAGATATTTTTCCGGTTGTAATAATGTATGTTTATACAATTATACTTTGTTTTAAATACTATAGTCCATTATATTGTAGTTGTAAGTTTTGCTTTCGAGTATAGTCGCTTATTTTTTTTCCTTCCAAAACTTATATCCAAATGTTTGTCATATATAACAAATAGTTGATCATTTAGTATTCAGAGTATGGTTGTTGCATTATGGAAGAAAATTTTTATTATCCCATGTTCAGTACAAAACTATAAAATCAATTGTTGATATAAGTGAAGACCAAATTATTTGGAAGTAATAATACTAAAAACAAATACTAGTTTTTAGCTAAATGTTGCAAGAGTATTACAAAAAAACGTATTATAATGACTTATAAAATGTAATCCAATAAGCAAAAAATTAATTTTGTCCAACACAGATAACATGTTGTAAACTATTATTATTTAAGGATTCATCCCCTATGTCAAACTGATTTGAACTAGCGGAGTAATAAAACCTTACATTCTTACAAGATCATTTGTTATTTTGACAAAACTAACTACTATCTTAACAATTTAAAAACTAATATATTATTGGATAATTATACAAAATGTACATAGAAGGTGGCAATTTCGGACACAAATACTTTTTTACCGTTCTCCTTTCTCTCTCAAAATTCTCTTTCTTTCTTTCTCTCTCAAATCTCTTTTTTTCTTTTGTAAAACGCATTAAAACAAGGGCAATTTTTATGAATCGCACTAAAAAAAAACACAATTAGCGTACATTTTCGAAAGTTTTATAAATATTATTAAAACAAAAACTTATTTTGATGGTATTATAAAGAATTTCTCTTAAAACAAGGTCCAGGAAAATAATCTTCCACGGTTAAATGACAATTGAAGAAAGTAAAAGATTATATACCTACCCAACAATTTGGTTTTCTTCTTAAACTACTAATAGCTATTAAAGTAACCAAAGTAGATTAATTAAGTTTCAATAATCTAAACTTAGACAGTGTAATGTTGCTGAATCGTATCAATGTCAAGTCCTTTAAGCCTCGCCGCAGATTCAACTATCCCTTGTATCGTATTTAGCTCTCTCAGCCTTAATTTACCCAACAAACAAACAATAAAGACGATTTTCGAGTGTGATCATCTCTCTAAGAGCTTTGTTTGATGACTAAATAGCGGAAAAAAATGGAATGATTTAAGTAGTATTATTACCTAGCAACGTCAGCTCGGCGTTTAGCTTGTTCAGCGATCTCGGAGAGCTCACTGTAACAATTCTTTTCATTGAAGATGTTGTTGTTGTTGTTGTTGTTTCTCTCTAGTGGTTGAAGTCCATGTAATGTTCTTTGTGCCGCTGCCCATTGAGCTTCTCTCTCCTCTTTACCATAGTCTTTCTTCGTCGTGAACGCAGTCTTAAGTACACATAACACAAACATTGTAAGCAGGCAAGAGCCAAGATTCATAGGTTTTTTTTTTTTACGGTATTGGTGTTATGGATTGATATATACCTTGTTTTCAAGAAGGTTTAACCAAGCTTTGCCGCTTAACACGTAGCGGATTGAGAACTTGAGTAAGTCAAGAGGTATATACGTTACGAGACTGTATAGCCATACAACTCCGGCCCATCCCCAACCCGTTCCTTCTATCCGCGCAAAACTCCAGTTCGAGTAAACCGCTATGAGCGTCGCCACCTGAGACAGTGTATAAACCGCTTATGAAGTTATAGTTCCGTTTTCACGGGTTTTCATGGGTATTGTGTTGTGGGAGAAGCGTACCATTTGAGCTATGATAAACGCACAAAATAAGAGAAGACTCGGGCGTTCGAGGTAAGACAAGCTACGTGATCTCGTGACGAAGATGAGAGATTGACTTGTGATGCTAACTTGTAGATACAGAGCAGCCATCATTTGTTCGGGACGTTGGCTCAATGGTCTCACGCCAAACTTGTTCTACATAAAAGAGTTAGCTTTTGTAGTGGGACAGAGACGGAGGCAACAGAGAATAAGAGTGTGCGTATATACCGCGAAAATATCAGTGTCTTTCATCGCCCAGAAGAAAACGATAGTCATCAAGGCTTGGTAGCCTCCAAACACGATGCCCGTCAAGAAGATTTCTATGAGTTTCCAGCTATCTGGTTGTGGAGATGGCTTTACTCTGTCCTTTGATATCGTCATGATTGTTCCTGTAAGTAGTTATCGTTTTGTTAGTTTTGTCGACTGTTCACTGTCAAATGCAATTAGTGCACCGTAATGTGACCTTTACCGTCGTTTAAGATTGCTATGATCAGGACCATGAATGGCGAGAAATCAAACTTCCACAGGAGCGCAATGAACATGAAACCAAACTACAGAGATCCCGAAAGCTTTAGATTAGGACTAAAACCATCTAAACCAGTTTAAATCTCATGAGCTCTACGAGTTACACTTACCACTATACGTATTGTGGTTGAAACCGCATAAATCTACACAGAAAGCAACGTGAATATTGGAATTAGTGAGTCAGGGATGGGAAGAGAACTTTGTGAGATGAAAGTTTTAACTCACAGTGTAGTTTTTCATTCTTTGGAATATGGCTCTACTTGTGAGCACTGCGGTAATGATGACGCTCAGTCCGGCTTCTGTGAGAACGATATCAGAAGCTCCTCTCGCAGCATCAGTAGCATCAGGAACAGCTATACCGATATCCGCCTTTCTAAGAGCCGAGGCATCACTCACACCATCTCCAGTCATACCACATATGTGCTTCCTTTGTTGTAGTCTACTAACAATCTCATACTTATGCTCTGCGATGTTCCGTGCACCAGAGAGAATTCATCAATAAGAATTTGAACAATGTATTAGAATGTGTGATTAAAGATATAACCTTTATATTACAAGTGGTATATACCTGGAAAGACTCCTGCAAATCCATCAGCCTTCTCGATCAGTTCATCAACAGGTTGTGCACTCAAGGACGGATCTTTGTCTTGTCCAAGCAGCGCAGAAGAAGGATACATGTTCGTACCCATTCCAAGCCTACGAGCAGTTTCTTTCCCAATTGCAAGCTGGTCCCCTAGTTTCCATTAATATAGCAAACTAATATAAGCAAAATGTAGTGCAGAGAGGCAAGGATCAAGGCACAAGAAATGTGTGTTTCTTACCAGTTATCATCTTAACATTAACACCAAGGTTTAAAGCCCTCCTGATAGTCGCGGCACTGTCATGCCTCGGAGGATCAAACAAAGGTAAAAGACCAACAAGTTCCCATGGGCCACCAGAAGCATCTTTCTTCTTCTCAGGAACGTCCTGCACCCAATAAAATCGATATATAACACAACAAGAACACATAAATTTCTCGGTGCTATACAATCACGGGAGAGCTAAACCTGTCTTGCAACAGCCAAAGATCGCAATCCACGCTCAGCAAACTTATCAATCACTCCTTGAGCTTTCCTCCTAACATCTTCATTGCAATTGCAGAGGTTAAGTATCTATAAACAATGTTTTTTGTAAAAAAAAATTCATCACCAAATTCCTCCGACTTAAAGAGCAACACAACAGACATTAAAAAAATCGCAATTTATCGATACCTGCTCTGGATCTCCTTTACTAGCTCTGTGCCAGTTTCCATCAGATTCTACATAAGTCAAAGCGGTTCTCTTATCAACGGGATTAAAAGGAAAGAAATGAACCTCTCTAACGCCAGCTCGAGCCTCTTTCGGATCGCCAAGCATTCCAACAACGGCTGAGTCAACAGCGTCTCGACTCTCAATCCTCGAGGCTCTAGCGGCCAAAAGCATAACATGTTCTTTACCAACACCTTTGGCGAAAACCTCGACTAAGTTCCTATCAACATTAACCTTGTTCACAGTAAGAGTCCCCGTCTTATCGCAACAAAGAACATCCATACAAGCAAGATCTTCAATAGCAGTCATCCTCTTAGTAATAGCTCCTCTTCGAAACAATCTACGAGATCCAATAGCCATCGTAACGGATAAAACAGTAGGCATAGCTATAGGAACACCACCGATCAACAAAACCAAGAGATTATCGATTCCGTCGCGATAGTCACGGTGCTGGATCGGATACATAACGATAAGCTCTATAACGATTCCTAACGCGACGGAGAAGATACAGAAGTTACCTATCGACGTTAGAACTCTCTGGAAATTTCCTCCGATTTGGCTCGCGACGGCGTCGACGACGACGAGATGAGACGCGGCTTTGCCGAAGAACGTGTGGACTCCGGTGGCGATTACGATCGCTTCGATCTCGCCTGATTCGCAGATCGAGCCGGAGAAGATTTCGTCGCCGGGATGCTTCGTGACGGAGATAGATTCGCCGGTGAGTGATGATTGGTCGATTTTGAGAGGATCGCCGTCGAGTAAACGTGAATCGGCGGGGATTATGTCGCCGAGCTTGACGGTTATTATATCGCCGGGGACGAGAATCGATGCATCTTGCTCGCTCCATTGATGATCTCTTAGAACCTACGCACATAGCCAAAACATTATTTAGAAGACTAGCACCAAACTAGTCCATTTTTCCAAGACTAAAACTTACAACTAAAAACTAAAAGAAAAATTTCTTATAATACCATCAAAATTAAGTTTTTGTTTTGAAAATACCCCTACAAAGTTTTTTATAACAAAAATACTATTTCAAAGTTTCTTATAATAAAAAGACCATTAAAATATTTTTTATATCAAAATACTATAAAATACAAAAAGTAATAGTTTACTTAAAAAGTAATAATTTACAAAATATATACCACAATTACAAAAAAAGAGTTTTAGATTTTAATTTTTTTTTATTTGGGTTCGTTATATAGTGTTTAGGATAGTTTTGAAAAGGTAGACTATAATTTTGAATGTATTGAGCGTAATTTTGAAAATTTAATATTTGTGGTATTTACGAGAAATTTTTTTTAATAATATTTATAAAAATTTCGAAAAATGTGTGCTAATTGAGTTAATAAAATCTTTTTTTAATGCTATCTACAAAAATTGCCCAAACGAAAAACTAAAAATCTGTAAATGGTTGTCCATACACAAATGAACAATAACCTAAATACAAAAGCACACATTCACAATTGTATTTCACAAAATTACACCTATTTAATATTTAATATTTATTTTATTTAAATATTTAATATTAAGTTCACATAAATTATAAATATTAAATTCAGCTATTTTGAAATTACTAAATCCTAAACACTAAACTTTACACCAGTTAAAATTCTTTTATAGATATACAACTTTTAAGGAAAATAAATAATTAAAATACTCTTTAAAATATATCCAAATTACTTTTTTATTAAAGTTATTTGAATTTAATATTTCAGAGTACAGTATGTATATAAATCTATACTATTAATTGGAAAGGACAAAATTTGAGAAATCTTCAAAGTTCTTTTTATTTACATGTAAATGTCATTGTATAAATTTTAGTATATGGTAATTTAGATTTAAAAAAATAAAACAAAAATTATTCCTATTAAATAGGAACTTAAAAAATAAGTATCAAAAATAATTATAAAACTAAAAACGAAATTAATAAATAAAATACAAATAAATATCAAAAACTATTCCTATTTAATAGGATTAAAGGTAAAAAACAAAAAAAAACAAAAAATGAATATAAAAAAATATTCCTATTTAATAAGTAACATTATGAAAAATTAAAATATTATGAATAATTCAACATTATGAAAATCATAGAATAAGAGTTTAAATGCATATATTACTTTTTAAAAAGTAAAATAAATGTTACTTGCGGGTCTAATTTTAGATTTAAATGTAGTCATGATTTTTAGATTTTAGTATCTAATTTGATTAAAGATTATCTCCACATATTTTAATTTACGTAGCGGTCAATAAAGATCACAAATCAAATTTGATACAAAAATAAAAATTGTTATGAGATAAAATCAAATTATTTTTCTATAGAAAATATATTTGTAACTTTGCGACGGGTCGGAAAATATCATACATAATTTGTAAGATATAAAAGTTATATTCGTAGTATCAAAATATACATATATGATTCCTAAATTATCGGATTTAAAATAATCTCATATCGGATCTTCAATACAATAACTAAATTATCTAATTCAATTATACTTAAATAAATAAGATTTTATTTTTTTATAATAAATTAGAAATTAGTTATCAAAATTTTATAATAAATAAGATTTATTTTTTAATAAATATTACTGTCCCACCCGGGTACAAACCTAGTAAACTTTAAATGGATGTAATTCTCCCAAAATGAAACCGAAGTAATTAAGAAATTAATTAGAACTAAAAACGAAATTACTAATTTGGTTTATACCTTAGTCTTGAGAGCTAAACAAGCCATGAGAGAAGCAACAGCGTTACGAGCATTGTCCTCTTCAATGTAACTAATAATTGAATTGATAAGTAACAAACATAATATGCCAACAAAGTCTTCCCAATCCGGCGGCTTTCCTCCGCCGTTGGCCATAGCAATCGCCACTAGAGCCGCCGCTTCCATAACCCACGACAATGGGTTCCACATGAACCCTACAAACTTTATTAACTTGCTTTTCTGCATGTGATCACAAGTTCACAACATCAATAAAAAGTGAAGTGTTTAGTGTTTGATTTTAAAAGGGATAATCACAAAACTACACCATTTGAATTACATTTCACAAAACTACACAATTTCAAAAATACTTCACTAAACTACACCTAAACATTCAAAATTAAATCCAAATAAACCCTACCCACACAATTCTACCCCCTTAATAATATACCCTAAACACTAATTATCGAACCCAAATGAAAAAAAATTAATTTTGGTAATTTTTAAAAGAGTAAATGAAGCTTTTAAAATTTTGAAAGGGTGTAAATATGTGAAAAAATTAAATTAGGTGTAGTTTTGTGAAGAAAGGGTTGAAAGGGTGTGGTTTTGTGAATTCCTCATTTTTTTAAAAAAAGAGTAGGATTTTATGTTGAAAAGTTTATTTGGATTTAATATTTAGTGTTTAAGTGTACACTTACAAAAATAGATTTTGAATGAATGTAGTTTTTAATGAATAAAATGGATACAATTTCAAAAATAAAAGTGTAACATCAAAATAGTAAAAAAAATTACAAATAAAAAGTTTCAAATACTATTTTTTTTTTTGACAAATTTCAAATACTACCTTTTAGGATTATAGTTTTCTAACTCAAAATCCAATTGACCTTAAATTAAGATGCTAAATAAAAATTGTAACATTAAAATAGTTATTTTCAAGTATGTTGTGGTGTTAAAGAGGAGTGTTTAGGGTTTGATTTTTAAAAAGAGTAGATTCTATGTTCAAAAGTTTATTTGGATTTAATATTTAGTGTTTAACCGTACACTTACAAAAATAGATTTTGAACGAATATAGTTTTTAATGAATAAAATGGATACAAAATAAAATTGTAACATCAAACCAGTACAAAAATTTACAAACAAAAAGTTTCAAATACTACTTTTTAGGATTATAGTTTTCTAACTCAAAATCGAATTGACCTTAAATTAAGATACTAAATAAAAATTGTATTAAATTAAGGGAGACTTACAAAACTACACAATTTGAATTACATTTCATAAAACTACACCATTTCAAAATTACTTCATAAAACTACGCCTAAACACTCAAAATTAAATCCAAATAAACTTTATCCACACTATCATACTCCCTTAATACTATACTCTAAACACTAATTAGCGAACCCAAATGAAAAGATTTTAATTTTGGTAATTTTTTAAAGGGTAAATCAAGCTTTTAAAATTTTGAAAATGTGTAATTAGCGAACCCAAATGAAAAGATTTTAATTTTGGTAATTTTTTAAAGGGTAAATCAAGCTTTTAAAATTTTGAAAATGTGTAAATATGTGAAAAAATTGAATTAGGTAGAGTTTTGTAAAAAAAAAGATGAAATGGTGTAATTTTGTGAATTCCTCTTAAATTAATTGAAAAAGGAGAAAAATTATAATAATAAAAAAACCTTCTTCTCTTCGAGCTTGTTGGGACCAAAGAGGTTGAGACGGTAAGAAGCTTCATCTGATGTAAGACCTTGTTTTGTACATTTTAGCTCTTCGAAAACTTCCTCCATTGGTATTCTAACCTATAAAAAGTACCCATCATTTATATGCTATTGTTGAAAACTTAATTAACATTTTACCAAATTTGTTCTTGTGTCAATGATATATATCATAATTATTTTTTTTCGTCAAAAATATTATCATAATAAGTTTTTTTTTTGTAAAAAGTACTATCATGATCATAAGTTTTATTTGTCAAAAACTTATCATAAGTTTATTTGAATTTTGTGGTATTTTTTTATAAAAAAGTTAGCTGTTCCTCTTATTTTTTCAGTTTTAAGATTGAATTATTTTTAAGGTAAATCGTAGATAATTATAACTTAGAATACAACCATGCATGTTTTTAATTAGAATATGATCAAATATAGAATATAAGAAACATAAAGTGTTAGCTATGCAAATATAGAACCATGATGCTATTGCTAACACATCGTTTTAAATGTTATAACATCGTATCAATTCGGTTTGATTCATGAAACAAGTTTGAATTTTATTTTTTTTTGTTAAATCGTGCATGTGTTGGTCCATAATCTCCTTATAAACATGTTCATATTCTGATTTAAACTACATATATACTAGAGAAGAAAATACTATACATACATATATATCAGAGGAAAAATACTATATATATATGAGAAATTCAGAATATCACAAAAACAATTTTTTGTTTTGAAAATACCGTTACAAAGTTTTTTATAACAAAAATACCATTAAAATGTTTTATATCAAAAATACCATAAAAAATAGTAGTTTACAAAAATACCACAAATACAAAAAACGAGTTTTAACACTTTTAGATTTTAATTTTTTTCATTTGAGTTCGCTATATAGTGTTTAAGGTATAATTTTGAAGGGATTAAGGTTTACTTTTGAAGGTTTTGGATGTAATCTTGAAAATTTAAGATTTGTGGTATTTATGAGAAAAAAACTTTCTAATGGTATTTGTAAAACTTTCGAAAATATGTGTTAATTGTGTTAAAAAAAACTTTATTTAGTGTTATTGATGAGAATTGCCGTATATAAATTTACCAGTTAAAAAATACTATATATTTACTACAGTTAAAGGTCGAAACTCTTAAATTTGAAATAATTTAATTTTTTTTTAATCTTATAATAGAAAACTACACAGATTTACCAGATCAACAGATTCATTTTTGATATGGTCAAGTTCATTTCCTTTATCCATTGTATCTGTCATAGTGTCGCCAAAAAGAAAAATAGAGTAGTGGAGGAAAAAATGGAAAAAAAGTGTAAGGATAATTATGAGGAAAAGAAGAAAGTGGAATAATAAGAGTGCTATTTAACTATTTATAATCTATGAAGATTTAACCAGTATATATATATATCGAACTAAAACTTCAAAAATATATATATAACGAGAATGTGAAGTGTGACATTGGGTTTATGTGAGGGAGGCTTGTTTGTATGTGCAATGTTGGTAAGTATAATATGTTCACGAGTTCATTTCTTTTTCTATCTTCCCATTTCTTAGGTGGCATATTTTCTTTTGTATGTCATAGTTTTTGCTTTGAGAGATATAATTTTTTAAGAGAAATTCACAAAACTACATCTTTTCAGTTTACTTTCACAAAACTATATCTAATTCAAATTTATTGTTAAATTTCTTTTTGTAGAATTTATCCAAATTATTTCTTTTTTCATTTGGATTCACAATATATGGTTTAGGATTTATGGTTTAGGATTAGTTTTAAACGGATATAGTGTTTACTTTATTTGAATTGACTCATTTCCACATGATCTCTTATCCACACAATCTTACCATTTTAATACTACGCATAATAACTAAAAATTAAATTCAAATAAACCATACCAACACAATCCTACCACTTTAATATTAAACCTTAAACACTAATTATCAAACCAAAATAAATTTTTTAAATATTGATAATTTTTTAAGTCTAAATTAATCATTTAAAATTTAAAAATAGTGAAAATATAGAAAAAATCGAATTATGTAGATTTTTGTGAAAGAAATGATGAAAAAGTGTAGTTTTGTGAATTCATCTGTACCAAAAACAAACCACATCAGTCTTACTTACAAAAATACCTACTATTTTGTATAATATACGTATTAATTTTTTTGTAATGTATATTTTTGTGTAGGTAATAACTAATAACAACTTTTACAAAAAAATATCTGCTAGGTATAAAATAGGGATAAACATTTAAAGAAATTAAAACAATTTAAATGTTGGGAAAAACAATTTAAAAAGTTGTAGGTCGAAGATGAACACCCAAAGGGGAAACCTGTGAAAGAAACATTTGTTGTCCTCTAATTTAATTTAATTTTCTGCCTTATGCATTTTAGCTAGCGTGAGCATCATCTATCTCACCTACTCATGCAAACTTTTTTCCTTTTAAGAGTAAGATATACAAAATTTATAGAGTAATTCATGGATATACAAAATTTATAGAGTAATTCATGGATATACACAATTTATAGAGTAATTCATGGATATACAAAATTTATAGAGTAATTCATGGATATATACAAAATTTATAGAGTAATTCATGGATATACAAAATTTATAGAGTAATTCATGGATATACAAAATTTATAGAGTAATTCATGGATATACAAAACAAAAAAAATACATAATTACAAAAAGTATTACTTGTTATATGATTAGTATATATTTTTTTTACTCATAGCAAAGCCAATCCAATATTTTGTTGACAATCTCACATCAATTTTAACCACCACTTTATATAAAGCTTCTCTTTGAATCTTCGAGTGTAGCCAATCCGACCCTCCCAAAGATAAGTATGATTGGAAGAGTCCACATTTTGAAACGCTTTTCGCGATGTCTCTAACCACCATATTAGCCGAAATGGGAGATGCGAAGAAAAAACATGAAGAGAATGAAACCGTAGCGGAAGAGATTTTTTGAAGGAGCGCGCGATATCTTGGCCAACTTGAAGAGTTGTTGATGGTCTCGATGACTTGAATTTATGACTTAATAATTTATGATTTAATTACAATTTTTTGTCCCATTAGGATATGAATTAAATGATGATGTGACTGAAATATGGATTTCTCAAAATGAAATTTAGAGATCAAAAAAAAAAAATCACGAGAGGATGAAGGGTGATCGAACTTTATATTTATGGTCATGTGAACAGAAAAGACAATGGATACTCGTGGATCGTTGCAATGTAATGCCATGTGGTTACATATCAAATGTATTATGTTTTTGGAGTTCAACGACCAGTGTTTAATTTATATTTTTATAATCAAATTAGGTGGCGTAAAATAATATTTTTCTTAAACTACGCTAAAATCACAACGAAATAAAACCAAAACTGAAAATGTAATGAAAATAAAGAAGAAACTTCAAAAATTGTAGTTTTATGTTTTAATGGTGGACTATATATGATTTAAATACAAAATTTGATTTACGTTTTACGTTTTTTGTTTTTGTAAAGAATTATAGTTTTGTTTATAAATTTTCCATAAACACACAAACGTAAATTTTTTTCCAGAAACTTATGTATGTGTGCTACAAAAACATATGTTTGTTATGTATGTCTTTGTTTAAAGAAATAAAAGAGTTGACACTTAAAAAGACGTGAAAAATATAGATTCATGAGTTAATTTGGTTGATATAAATCAAAACATATTCAACAAAATAGTTTTATAACAATTAGAGAAAAAACTCATGAATGAAGATGTTAATAACTATAATACCTTTAGATTTACAAAAGTATAAAATTGTATGATGTGGTATAAAAGTTTTAAATTTACATATTTATATCAATAAATCAATAGCAATCAAATATTTTAATAGAAGTAAAGTTTATAATATTGGCATGAAAATGAGAATATTGTGGATCAACTTGAATCATCAAGAATGTAAGCAAAATAGATGAGGATTTAATCCGTAACCGAAAAATCGAACCAAACGCGATCCAAATATTATGAACCAAACCGAGACCGACAAAATATCCAAACGGGTCTTAGATTTCAAACCTAAAAAATCGAATAGATCCAAACCAAAATTCGGACGGATACCCGAACTTATCCAAATTTTAACTAAATATATAAATATTAATAATTTATATTTGTAACATTAAATTTCAAATTTATAACATTTTCCCTATTATTTCATGTAGTTTTGTATGATTAAATATTTTTAGATAACTTTTGTTGTATTTTATTCGGATTATCATAGTAAATCATATAATTTTGAATAATTTCCAATATTTTATTTTATAATTTCTAAGGTTTTTGATAATTTCGGGTACCCGAACTTGAACCGAACCCAAACCGAATCGGAAAAATTATAGAATAGACAAAAATGTTATATAATCTTCAACCCAAAAATCCAAATATACCCGAACCGATCATGAACGCCCACCCTATATGAGGTTGCAACTAATTACCATTTATAATAATTATAATATTAGTAATAAGTAAATATTTTAAATTATAATATAAATTAAAATATAAAAGACATCGCACACTTTTTTAGTAAATTTCAATATATTAGTAAGAAGTGAATATTTTAAATTATAATATAAATTAAAATATCAAAAAGACGTCGTACATTTTTTAGTAAATTTTTTAAAATTTCGAAAAATATTATATTAATAAATAATATATAATCATATAAATTATGAGAAATAAAAGAGATAATCACAAAGAATTTTCGAAAGTATTAAATTAATTAAATATTAAACAATTTCCTTAATTTACTCTAGTTTTTATAATCAAATATGAAAGACACTTTATTCTTATTCATAAATTTTGGATGGTTAAAGACATAAAGGTTTAGGAAACTCTAATTAATGTGTATATATTTTATTGGGAAAAATGCCAAAAAATCTTCAACTTTCAAAATTTCTCCATTTTAATCTTGAACTTTCAATTTTCAATTTGTATCCTCAACTTTGCCTTGACTTTTCATAAAAATTTCAAACTTATGTTGACTTATCCAATTTGGTCCCAACGTTTACTCGACTAACGGAGTCGTTAGTCAACTCCGTTAGACCAGTAAACGTTGGGACCAATTCGGATAAGTCAACATAAGTTTTAGATTTTTATGGAAGTCAATGCAAAGTTGGGGATTTAAACATAAAATAGAAAGTACATGATTAAAATGGAATTTTTTTGAAAATTAAAGTTTTTTTGGTATTAATCTTATAATTTATGATATAGTTTTTCGTGTTTAGAATTTTAACTTTTAATATTTTGATTCATTATTTTGCAATTTATGATATTTTGGTATTTAGGGTTTAAATTTTAACTTTTAATGTTTATGTTCCCTATTTTGAAAATGACGGTATAATTTTATGTGTTCAATGTTTAAAATTTCAACTTTTAATTTTTTTGTTCACTATTTTGCAATTTAGGACATAATTTTTGGTATTTAGGGTTTATAATCTTTATATTTTAACTCTTAGTGTTTAAGTTCACTATTTTGCAAATTACGATATAATTTTATGTATTCATTAAAGTTTAATTACCTCCTATATTGCAATATTTTAAATTTTAAAATAGTGAACCAAAATATTAAAAGTTGAAATTTTTATACCACATCATACAATTTTATACTTTTCGTAATCCAAAGTCATTATAATTATTAACATATTCATTAATGAGTTTTTCTTTAATTATTATAAAACTATTTTTGTTGAATATGCTTTATTTTTTATTAATCAAATTAGTTTGTGAACATATACCGTTCACTTTTCTTTAAGTACCAAACTTCTTATTTTGTAGACGAGAATATGTAACAAATATATGATCTGGTAGCATACAAACTTACATTTGTAACAATTTTAATTTAATTGATTAATTTTATGTAAAATCTTTTATCACTAATATACTTGTTTCTCAAAAGCGAAAAAACTATAAAAATAAAATAAATTTTGTATTTTAAATCATATAAGCCTACCATAAAACATAAAGCCACATTTTTGAAGTTTGTTATTTTCATGTTTTCATTTTTCAAGGATAATTTATAATATTTTTATTTTTGTTTTACCTCATCGTGATTTTAACGTATAATTTGAATTATCATTAATGTACCATCTTAATTCATCTAAAAATGTCAATATTATTTATTTTTTATGTATTTTTTTCGAAATTTATTTATGCGGGTCAAACCTTCCTATCTTATATTAACTAGGTGGTTTGACCCGCGCGCATGGCGCGGGCATAAATAATTTTTTTAAAAATTACATGAAAATAATTAATATTGACATTTTTAAATAAATTCAAAAGATACATTAATGATAATTCAAATTATACGTTAAGGTCACGATGAGGTAAAACAAAAATAAAAATGTTATAAATTATCCATAAAAATGAAAACATGAAAATAACAAACTTCAAAAATGTGGCTTTGTGTTTTATGGTAGACTTATATGATTTAAAATACAAAATTTGTTTTATTTTTATAGTTTTTCGCTTTTGAGAAACAATTATAATAGTGACATGAGATTTTATATAAAATTAATCCATTAAATTGAAAAATTGTTACAAATGTAAGTTTTTATGCTACCAAATCATATGTTTGTTACATATTCTCTTCTACAAAATAATAAATTTGATATTTAAAAAGAAGTGAAAGTTGTATATGTTCACAAACTAATTTGGTTAATAAAAATAAAGCGTATTCAACAAAAATAGTTTTATAATAATTAAAGAAAAACTCATTAATGAAGAAGTTAATAATTATAATGGATTTGGATTACGAAAAATATAAAATTATATGATGTGGTATAATTTTTTTAGATTAACATATTTATAACAATAAATAAATATTTATCTAACATTTTAAATGAAGTTAAGTTTATAATATTTCCATAAATATTAGAAAACTAAGGATCAACTTGAATCATAACGAATGTAATGAAAATCAGATGAAGTTGCATGTAGTATCATTTATAATAATAATAATTATATTATATTATTATATAAATTAAAATTTCCAAAATATTGACATTGTATATAACTTTAGGAAAATATTATTGATATTTTAAAATATTAAATTAATAAATAATATATAATGATATAAACCTTTGAAA
The DNA here is from genome assembly GCA_963556525.1 of Cochlearia excelsa. Classification (NCBI taxonomy): domain Eukaryota; kingdom Viridiplantae; phylum Streptophyta; class Magnoliopsida; order Brassicales; family Brassicaceae; genus Cochlearia; species Cochlearia excelsa. Next base: position 7,025,759 of record OY748332.1, on the reverse strand, counting down.
CATAAAAAGAAAATTGAGAAAATAAGTATATTTCAAGACATAAATTTACTATTTGAGTTATTTTTTTAAAAATTTCTATAATCTGATATTGACTTTTTAAATTACTATTTTACCATTAACTTTAAAATTGTCAAATCTCGTGAATGGTTGTCTGTAAATGTTCACATGTGAATGATTTCGAGTGAATACTCGTTTTGAATGATAATTGGTATAATGTGAATGATAAATAATATATGTGAATGAATGATTTATGTCAATGGTGAGTTGTTAATGATCTCAATGAATGATCTTTGTGAATGATTTTTTGTGAATGATTTTTGTGAATAATTTTGTGTGAATAAGGTTAAATTTGTTATTTTAAGTACTAAAATCAAATTAAATTACCCTAAATTTAATGGGAGAATTACAAAACTACACCATTTGAATTACTTTTCACAAAACTACACCATTTCAAAAATACTTTACAAAACTACACATAAACACTCAAACTTAAATCCAAATAAATCCTACCCACACAATCCTACCCCCTTAATATTATACCCTAAATACTAATTAGCGAACCCAAATGAAAAAAAAAAAAATTTGGTAATTTTTAAAAGGGTAAATCAAGCTTTTAAAATTTCGAAAGGGTGTACATATGTGAAAAAATAAATTAGGTGTAATTTTGTGAAGGAAGGGTTGAAAAGGTGTAGTTTTGTGAATTCCTCAAATTTAATTATTACATCAAAAACAGTTTATTGACAAATTATGTTTTAAAATGTATATAATACGTTAATTAACTCAAAAATAAAGGGATAATCATAAACAAAAATATTAAATTAATAAAAAATCAAAAAGTTCCTTAATTTTATGAAATATAATTAAAATTTCGAAATATCAAATTAACAATAATATATGATGATATAAACCATTAAAAATAAAAGGGAGAATCATAAACAAAAATATTAAATTAATAAAAAATCAAAAAGTTCCTTAATTTTAAGAAATATAATTAAAATTTCGAAATATTAAATATTATATATGATGATATAAACCATTAAAAATAACTGGATATTAATCATAAACGAATAACAAATTAAATAATAAATTAATAAAAAATATATAAATTCTTTAATTTTAGAATATATAATTGAAATTTCCAAATATTAAATTAATAAATTTTGGAAACATAATTGAAATTTCGAAATATTAAATTAATAAATAATATTTGATGATATAAATTAATAAAAAATAAAGGAGATAATCATAATTTTTTAAAAAATATTATATTGATAAAAAATAAATAAAATCATTAATTTCCTACAAATTCTCTCAACTTGACACGTAGGCAAAACTCTTTGCTATTTATTATATATGATAATACAGGAGACAGAAAAAAAAATTACTGAAAAAATCCTACGTGTCATCACCATATTAATTTTGCTCCTACATCATTAATGATTCTTTGAAAATCCATAAAAGCCCAAAACAATAAGCACAAAACAAAAAGCTCAAATTTATCACAAAAATGTCTTAAATTGACATATTAAATGGATAATATATTTAAAAAATGTTGAAAAACTTATAAAATATAGAAAATATAATATTAAAAAATTAATAATAAATTCAATTTTATAATTTCTAATAGATCTCCTTAATATTTATATGTTATATTCTATCACATTGATTTCAAAATAATGATATAACATATTGTTCATTTACAAATAACATTATTATTTTGTAAAATTGTATTCAACACCAAAATTCATGTCAAATGACAAAACTTGAACAAATAATTTATCCGACACATCGGTTGAACCACCAGTTCCCAAAATTTTGAGCAAATAATTTTCGGATAAGTTTAGACATGAAAGAGTGATTAAACATTCCTAGACAATATGTTTAAAATATTTAAAAAGCCAATGAAAAACACAATTTTATAATTTTCTATGTTATATTCTCGCACAAAAGAATGATAGAACATAGTGTTCATTTATAAATAACAATATTATTTTGTAAAATTGTACTAAACATCAAAGTTCATGTCAAATAACAAAACTTGAACACTAAATTGACTCGAGCCTCCGAAAATTCAGTGGTTTTATCCGAAGTTTTAATAGTCCGAGTTTTATGACTAATAGAGATCGGATTGACATATTTTTCATTGTTAAACGAGTCATATTATGGTTTCAAAACACTATGTAGTTATTGTTTTTTAATGATAAATAGTAAATTATACGTAAAGGTAAATATTTAACATCGAAATGACAATGATAATCTTTTTCGATGATAAATATTAAAATAGTAATAATAATAATTCTTTGTAAATAAAACATTATAAAAACCAAAATACAATATATTTTGTGTATATACTTCAAATTTTTAAACTCTTCGTTTAACGCGGATCACATGAGATCCAAATTTTTTTTATCTCATTTTATACTACATATTGTTTTTACCAATAAACATTTTTTTCTATTACGTCAATTTTTATCCCGCGCTTTGCGCGGGTAACTTCCTAGTATATACTAATTGAGAATCATTACATGAGCTAAACAAGGAAATATAACACATAACACGTGTCATCACTAGAACGATTATAAAAAATTAACAACAATTAGCCCATATATCAAAACCCATATAATTACATTATATTTTTCATTTCAAAAAGGTCACATATGTTGGTGTAACACACAAGCCAACTCGCAACCCATAAAAAATTAGATTAAACTATTATATGTTAATTTTTGATAAAAATATAAAGCATGTGGAAAACCACCCAATATCAGTATAATTTTGATAAAATATAATATATATGGTATGAGTTTGGTTGGTGACTGATGAAGAATTCATAAATATTTTTTCTCGACTTTTAGATTAGATATTGAGTTGTTCTATAGCTAAATTTTGTGTTTTCAATATTTTAGTCTTTCACATGCATTATACTTTATAAATACTATCATATTATATATATATATATATATTAATAGAGAAACATTACTTGAACTAAACAAGAAAATATAACATCTGTCATCACTAGAACGATTCTAAAAAATTAACAACAATTAGCCAATATATCAAAATCCCATATAATTACATTATATTTTTCATTTCAAAATAGGTCACATATGTTGGTGTAACACAAGCCAACTCGCAATCCATAAAAACTTAGATTAAACTATTTTATGTTAATTTTTGATAAAATATAAAGCATATGGAAAACCACCCAATATAGTATAATTTTGATAAAATATAATATATATGTGGTATGAGTTTGGGTGGTGGTGTTCAAATGCATTATACTTTATAAAAACTATCATGTCCTATCTTATATTATTAATACAGAAGACGGAGAGAGAAAATCATTCTAAAATTACACGTGTTATCACCTGGGCATTTCTGGTCCCACATTATTAAAAATTCATAAAAGCCCAAAACAAAAAGCCAAAAACAAAAGCCCAAATTTAACACAAAATGACTTAAATTGACATAATAAATGGATAATATTAAAAATGTTGAAAAACTCATAAAATATAATATTAAAAAATCATAAAAAATACAATTTTATAATTTATAATAGATCTATTAATATTTATATATTATATTCTATTACATTGAGTTCAAAATAATGATAAAACATATTGTTCATTTACAAATAACAATATTATTTTGTAAAATTGTATTTAACACCAAAATTCATGTCAAATGAAAAACTTGAACACACAATTTACCCGACTCATCGGTTGAACCACCAGTTCCCAAACTTTGAACGAAGAATTTTCGGATAAGTTTAGACATGAAAGAGTGATTAAACTTTTCTAGAAAATATGTTTAAAATATTTAAAAAACTAATGAAAAACACAATTTTATAATTTTTCTAATGTTTGTATGTTATATTCTCGCACAAAAGAATGATAAAACATATTGTTCATTTATAAATAACAATATTATTTTGTAAAATTGTATTAAACATCAAAGTTCATGTCAAATGACAAAACTTGAGCAGAAAATTGACTCGAGCCCCGAAAATTCAGTGGTTTTATATATCCGAGGTTTTAATAGTACGATTTTATGACAAATAGAGACTGGATTGACATACTTTTCATTGTTAAACGAGTCATATCAAAGTTTCAAAACACTATGTAGTTATTGTTTTTAATCATAAATAGTAAATTATACGTAAAGGTAAATATTCAACATCGAAATGGCAATGATAATCTTTTTCGATGATAAATATTAAAATAGTAATAGTAACAAATTTTTGTAAATAAAACATTATAAAAACCAAAATACAATATATTTTCTATATATACTTCATATTTAAACTCCGCGTTTAACGCGGATCACATGTGATACAAATTCTTTTTATTTCATTTTATACTACACATTAATTTTACCAATAAACATTTTTTTCTATTACGTAAATTTTTATCCCGCGCTTGGCGCGGGTAAATTCCTAGTATATACTAATTGAGAAACATTACTTAAGCTAAACAAGGAAATATAACACGTGTCATCACTAGAACAATTCTAAAAAAATTAACAACAATTAGCCCTTATATCAAAAGCCAATATAATTACATTATATTTTTCATTTAAAAAAGGTCATATTTATTGGTGTAACACAAGCCAACTCGCAACCCATAAAAAATGAGAAATTCACAAAACTACACCATTTCAATCTCTCCTTCACAAAACTACACCTAATTTATTTTTTTCACATATTTACACCCTTACAAAATTTTAAAAGCTTGATTTACCGTTTAAAAAATTACCAAAATTAAAATATTTTCATTTGTGTTCGCTAATTAGTGTTTAGGGTATAGTATTAAGGGGGTAGGATTGTGTGAGTAGAGTTTATTTGGATTTAATTTTGATCGAGTGTTTAGGTGTAGTTTTGTGAAGTATTTTGGAAATGGTGTAGTTTTGTGAAATGTAATTCAAATGGTGTAGTTTTGTAATTCTCCCTAAAAAAATTAGATTTTTTAAAATATTAAATATAAATATCCCTAAATATATTAAAGTAGAGGATATTGACCGTATAATTTCCGCTGAATTTGAGTAGGTCAAAAGACCTACTTTTCATGGATACTTCGATAGGTAACGATATTTTATTTGTTTTTAAACTATAAAATTCTCTATAATATATAGCATATTTTTACTACTTTTAGTGTATAGAGATTCATCGTTTAAAGGAACTAATTTTTTTTCCCATATGCGTTTTATGGAGGTTACAAATTTTCATTGATAAAGTTTTTTTAAAATTATGAATGTCTACGAGAATTTGTAATTTACATTGTTAGTTAATTTTTGGAATGGATGGAGTATAACAATGTCACTACAGACGAGATAAATTTGACTTTTCCGGATTTTTGTGAAAAGTTTTATTGGGATGCAAGACATACGTTTGAAAACTTCGCAATGTCAATCTCCTAATTCAACATTTTCTTTTTATTCCGCCATGTATTGTTGAACCATATTACGTGAGAACTTTGATTTACAAAGTTCGTGATCGAAAAATTTGCACGACACAATGACCGTTGACGGTGTTGTTCATCGTACTTTGAGGCGACCGACATGTTGTGTATTAGGTCTTCTTGAGACACATGAAGATATCTTATGATGTTATCTTTCTCTGATCTTAATTGTTCATTGTGTATTTATTACAATAAGTCTTCTTAACTTTTAAAATAATATGGTTTCTCTTAATTTTTACAACATTACTGAAATCAATTGTGCGCTTCTATTTAACAAATCGCTACACAAAATAATTTTTTACAACACTCAAAAAAAATATTTAATTTCTGCGGTTGGCGCGGATCAGAATCTAGTCTAGTTATTAAAAAACAAAAGTCAGAAACAGACCTGGATAAATAAAGAACCCACGTTTGGGCCTATTTTAAAATCTAAACGGGTCTAAACCCCGACCCATATCACATAAATTGTTCATTTTTACGCTTCTACCCCTCGTTCTCTAAAACCGACCTACAAGCCGCCTCATATATATAACAAAAAAGCCATCTCTTGCACTCATTTTTCTTCAATAAAATCTACAGAAGAAAGACAGAGAGAAGAGAAGAGATGTCAAGTTTAGCGTGTATATCGTGTAACAAGGATTTCGAAGACGACGCTGATTTGCAGAAGCTTCACTACAAATCCGAATGGCACCGTTACAATCTCAAGCGCAAGGTCTTTTAGTTTTTCACTCCTCGTGTTGCTTCGATTTCTCTCCGTGAATTTGGATTTTCTCGGGAAAATCGTAACGTATTGTAGCTTCTTCGTTGTTGTTATGGTATCAGTGTATGTCGTCACGCTTAGAATAGTTCTGATTGCTATGATTTTTTGGTTTAGTTTCTTTGATTTTTCTCTGAATTTGGGTTTTCTCGGGAAAATCGTATCGTTATTGTAGCTTCTTCGTTGTTGTTATGTGTATGTCGTCACGCTTAGAATAGTTCTGATTGCTTATGATTTGGTTTAGTATCTTTGATTTTTCTCTGAATTTGGATTTTCTCGGAAAAATCGCATCGTATTGTAGCTTCTTCGTTGTTGTTATGGTATCACTGTATGTCGTCGCGCTTAGAATAGTTCTGATTGCTTATGATTTGGTTTAGTTTCTTTGATTTTTCTCCGTGAATTTGGATTTTCTCGGGAAAATCGTTATTGTAGCTTCTTCGCTGTTGTTATGGTATCAGTGTATATGTGTATGTCGATACGCTTATAATAGTTCTGATTACGAAGAAACTTGTATATTATTATAGAGAAGAGCGAAGAAAATTATCACTGATTTGGTTTAGTTTCCTCGATTTCGCCTTATATTTGATTTTCCCGAGAAAATCGTATCGGATTTTAGTTTCTTCGTAGTTGTTATGGTCTCAGTGTATGTAGATATGCTTATAATAGTTCTGATTGCGATGAAACTTATATAAGATTATCACCGATTTGGTTTAGTTTCCTCGATTTTTCCCCTAAATTTTGGATTTGTTTGTTTATTTTCTCGGGAAAATCCTATCAGGTTGTAGTTTCCTCATAGCTGTTATGGTCTCGGTGTATATCGATACACCAATGCGCTTATAATAGTTCTGATTGATATGAAACTTACATACTTATATTGAATCAGCGAAGAACTATCATTTTTGATTTTGGTTTAGCTTCTTCGATTTCTTTGTTTACTTTTTCTCGGCAAAATCTTGTCAGTTTCCACCGTAGTTGATGCGGTCTATGTGTATATATGCTTATAATAGCTCTGATTCTGTCGAAATGTTATATATGACTTATCGACAAGGAGAGAAAACTTATCATTGATTTGGTTCTACGTATCTGTTACTGTGATTTTGATGATGAAATCAGTTTTGTTTAAATGGTTTTGAAAATGTTAGATCGCTGGTGTTCCTGGAGTTACAGAAGCTTTGTTTGAAGCTAGACAAGCTGCTATAGCTCAGGAGAAGATCAAATCTGTCGAAGCGCCTATGCTTTACAGTTGCGGAGTATGTAGTAAAGGTTACAGAAGCTCCAAGGCTCACGAGCAGCATCTCAAGTCTAAAAGCCATGTGTTGAAAGCTTCTTCTTTGAAAGGAGAAAGCAATGGTGAAGAGGATAAAGCTATAATCAAGCGGCTTCCTCCTCGTCGTGTAGAGAAGAACGATCCTGCTCTGCTAAAAGGTTCGATTGAAGAAGAGAGTGAAGAAGAAGAGAGCGAAGATGAATGGGTCGAAGTTGATTCTGACGAGGATTTGGATGGTGAAGATGAAGATGTGGAAGATGATGATGAGGCTGGTTCTGGGGATGATATGGACGAGGATGATATCGAGTTTGAGTTGGATCCGGCTTGCTGTTTGATGTGCGATAGAAAGCATAGGACGATAGAGAAGTGTATGGTTCATATGCATAAGCACCATGGTTTCTTCATCCCCGATATTGAGTACTTGAAAGATCCTAAAGGGTTTCTTACCTATGTCGGTTTAAAGGTCTGTGGTATATCACTTTAGCCCTCGATGTTTGCTGCTTATAGATTTTTGCTTTTCGGTGGACTCATTGTTCGGCTTCTCTTACAGGTCAAGAGGGACTTTATGTGTCTGTACTGCAACGAATTGCGCCATCCGTTCAGCAGCTTAGAAGCTGTTCGTAAGCATATGGATGCTAAGAGCCATTGCAAAGTGCATTACGGTGATGGTGGCGATGAAGATGATGCAGAGCTTGAAGAGTTCTATGACTATAGCAGCAGGTTCTACAAATCTTCTCTTTTGTCGTCATTGTCTTACATTGAATCTTGTCTATAAATTTTCTCGTCTTGCTTGTGTGTGTGTGTGTGTGTGTGTGTTTAAAGCTATGCAAATGAAGGTGAGAATCAAATGGTTTTATCCGGCGAATCAGCAAACACCATAGAGCTATTTGGCGGGTCCGAGCTCGTGATAACAAAGAGAACCGATAACAAATTAACGTCAAAGACACTCGGGTCACGAGAGTTCATGCGTTACTACAAACAAAAGCCACCACCATCATCACAAAAACACATTGTCACTTCTCTAGCCTCGAGGTTCTGTCTTTGAACCCAAATCACATCTCTCTCTCTCTTTACTATCTCTCTCTCTCTCTCTCTCTCTAGAATATGACATTTGAATGTATCATAACACAGGTACAAGAGCATGGGCTTAGCGACGGTGCAGTCAAAGGAGCATATAGTGAGGATGAAAGTGATGAGAGAGATGAACAAGAGAGGAGCGAGAAGCAGTGTTAAGCTTGGCATGAAGAGTAACGTTATCAGAAACCTGCCTAATAACGTCACGTATTAGTTTTAAGTTTAAAGTCTCTTGTGTGGTTTTGATTCTACAAAAATGATCATTGTTGTGTTTACAGATAGTTTTTATTACAAGTTGGTTGTGTTGGTTAGTGAGTGCAAGAAACCTATATGAGCTTTATATGCTTTTTTGAAAGGTCTCTTACTTTATTTAAGCCCATTGGGTCGTTTTTTGTCAGATTTAAGTCTCGGAAGTTTTACTTTTAGGCCGAGTTTGTATTTTTAAAAGGAATTCAGAAAATGTAAAAAATTAAAATAGTTGATTTACTTTTTAAAAAATGTAAATAGTTGATTTACTTTTTAAAAAATTACAAAATTAAAATATTTTTATTTAAGTTTACTAATTAGCGTGTATGGTATTATAGTATTAAAAGGTAGGATTGTTTGTATTTAATTTTGAGTATTTAGATATAATTTTGAAAAATGACTACGAAATAGTTTAGATTGTAAAATACAATTCAAATGGTGTGATTTTGTAATTCTTCTTTTTAACGCTATTTTATTTATATATTTTTTCTTGGTAATCTATTTTATTTTAGAAAAAGTTTCTGGTTCCAATTTTGATTTAATTTTAAATATTATTTAACTTTATAAATTAATATCTTTTCAGTAGAATGTGTAGTTCCGAACAGAGTTTATCTGATCACTAAGTTCAATATCAGTAGAAATTAAACCGCTTTAACGATTAAAATTTCCTAAAAATGAAAAACATACTAACTCATAATAAAAACAAGAATCTATTTCATAACTCAATAAGGACAAGAACAAAAAATAATAAAATGTTTAGGTTGTTCATTAGGATAAAATCCCGTAAATATTATAGTATAATAAAAAAAATTATTGGTAAAAACTAAAAATACATATTGTTAGGATCTCAATTCACATAAAAATATGATTCGATCCACTTATTGCCAATTTATTTTAAGTTAGAAAACTCGGCATATAATAATAGTAATTAACATCCATAACCACATAGACATTGCATACGTCCATCACCCAAAGGCAGACAATAAGAGGCTCCTTTAGGATTCTTCTTCAAACACATTGACTTGCATTCTGTGTCTTCGCATTTGTCTTCTTTTATTGTTCTCCAACACATCTTTTTGGTTTGGCTCACATTTCCCACCACTCATTTCATATATATACAAAAAAAAACATATAATAGTACATCTTAGTTTTTTTAGGAAAATTGAAAAATACACATCTGAAAATTGTATTTTACAAAACTAAAAAACCGGCTTGATTTAGATCGGGAGAATCGTACGGTTTTATGAAACCATGTGCTATGGCTCGAATCTGTAGTCAATCCTATTTCCGATAGGAGTAGTTGACAATTGAATCCAACTTTTCTTTTAAAATAGAGTTTTGTAAATACGCCTAAATACTAAAGTTTGCGCCTTTTAAAATTAAACCATAAACACTAGTAAGTAGTGAGCCTAAATGGAAAAATAAGAATTTTTTAACAGGTAACTGAATCATATGAAATATTTTAAAACATGTATATGGGTAAATAAATTCAAATGAGCGTAGTTTTGTAAAACAATATTAGAAAAAGGTATAATTTTGTAAAATTGCTCTAGTTTTTTTATACTTATAAAGAAGGGGAAATTGAAAAACAAGGATGTTTTTTTTGAAATTTGTCCATCTATACTTTTTTTTGTAAAATGTATTTTCTTCCTAAAATACCCTTTTATTAGTTTTAGACAAATTTTTAAATATAAGTTGAAAAATACGTGAACGAAAAAGAACGAAGAACATATGACGAGAAAGAAAATTGTCGAATATTTTCCAAAATTCAATTTTAAATTTTGTTCTATAGCGTTTAGAATACATATTCTATATTGTAGATTACGTATTCTGCAAATTGTATATGTTCTACGATATTTAGATTATGTAATCTATAAGTTGTATATGATCTATTAAGTTTAGATTACGTATTCTATATATTGTATATATTCTAAATATTGTACATGTTCTACGACTTGTAGAATACAAATATGCTTTTTATTCTACAATGTTTAGAAAACAAAATCTAAAGTTAACCTTATTGTCTATATTTTTTAGAATACGTAATCTATCATTTACCATGTGTTCTATTGAAGATAGAATATGTGTTCTAAATTTTTTATTATGTTCTAGGTCATCTAGAATATGTATTCTATATTTTCTCTTACGTTCTTATAAAGCGTAGAAAATGAATTTAATAGAGCCGTAATTATAGATAAATATAAAAAAGAAAATCGTAACAACTTTTCAAATCTAAAAAGATATTATTAGATTATGTTCTATAAGCTATATAATATGAGACATCTCATACCCGAAAGACCCGGACCCGAATCCGAACCGAAAAACTCAAAGTACCTATACGGTTCCTAAATCCCCCTACCCAAAATACCCGGACCCGATCGGTTCCTACATGAACCCGACCCGAATATCCCTTATCTCTATTATTATTTATTATGCATGGCGATTATAGAATTTTTTATGAATTATATATATTCTAATTATTTATGTTATTATAAAATGGCGAAATATTATTTATTTAAAGGTTACAAATCGGACGAATCCAAAAACATATTTGCAGAAGCCCAAAATATATTCGTAAACCAGCCTATTTTAAATTTTTTTATAAAAATCGGTTTTAAAAAGAGTCAAAAATATAAGGACTAAAACGCAAAAAAAATCTAAAAGCTCTCACGACGCCACACGGCGCGACACGTAGACGTTTTGTCTTCTCTTTTAATAATATAAATACGTGAAGGCTTTGCTTTTTATATTTTAGCTATTTAAATTAAGATAATTACAAAAAATAATTGTTATCAAGATTTAAAAATAAAGTACAAATATATTGCCATATTTTTTAAAAAATAAAATATATTAAAAGGGTAAAATAGGATTTTAATTAAAAATAGTCATACATGGACAAAAATAAAATAAAAAGGTGTAGATGGACAAATTTCAAAAAAAACATCCTTGTTTTTCAATTTCCCCTATAAAGAAAGCATACTATTTGATCCGTTTTAGAGAAAACAAATGTTTCCAAGAATTATGTTGAAGTTTACAAAATACCTAAAAACAACTAATAAGTACTCCCTCCGTTTTTATTGGATGTTTTAGACTATTCACACTTTTTAAGAAACAAGTTAATTCTAAATATTCAATATATTATTTTTCTCTGCTAAACAAATACTCATAGATTTTTGACCAATAGTAATTCAAAATTTGTAATAAATATTTCTTGAAACTAGCAATTTACTATTCTTTATGTATTGAAAATACAAAAGTCTATTATTTAGAAAGGGTCCCTATTTAGAAACAAAAGAAAGATCTATTAAAAAAACAGACACATTTACCTCACCATTTGTTCTTAAAAATGTTATTGTAAGTTGTAACATACTAACATCAACATTTATGAGCAAAGAAACTGTATTTAGGTATAATTATAATGATGATGCAAATCAAAAAAGTAAATGTCAATGTAATTAAATTTAAACAATATTACAGTAATTAATTATTCATAACATGTTTAGTCCATTATAACCTTTTCTTATAACATACGGGGACATCCAAAAAATATATTTTACTTATCAAAAAAATATATATATATTTTGAGATCGAATTGCTAGGTTTAGTATGATATATGTATTTGTCTCAATTTGATTTTATGTCATAATATACAGAATAATAATTATTTTACATAGATTTATATAGCATAGTTGAGTTGATATTCCAAGGAGTTGGTATGATATTTTTTTTTTTAAAATTCTTGTCAAATGAGTTTTGATAGATTAATTATACATAATACATTAAAATAGTTATAAATATGAATACAAACCTAGCACGAGAATAGTGAAGACAATTAGAACGGTGAATGAGAATTGAAAGTGTTTCGTCATCTTTAGATTATAGAAATGAATTTTTTGTGTCTTTTGAAAACTGAAAAGAAAAAAAAAACAAAGTGAAACTATATATACAATTAGATGTATATTTCATTCAAACATATCTAATTTAAGCAATGTACTATCAACTTATTGAAGATCCAAATTTTTCGCGCTTTAGAATCGCATGTTTTCTCTCCTTTATCGTAAAACAATTTTTGGCAGTTTAAATAAAAAAAATAAAGATCCAATACAAAAATACATACGGAATTTCGAGTATACATATGTGTAGATGTAGTTAACTAGCTAAAGTAGTGTTTAAAAATCGAGTAATTTTGTCAATTTTTTTTGGTAAAATATACATTTTTCACACCTTAACATTTGCATCCTTTTTCTAGTTGCAATACTACAAGTCACACCATTACCTTTCACTTTCTTTCATGTATTGTTTAGACGTTGTTTATTACTCCTTCCGTTTCAAATTATTAGATGTTTGAAGAGATAAATGTTCTCTATTTTCTAAGCAAAAGTTGTTATATAATTGTAAGTTTCAAAAAATATTTATTAAAATCACCGAATCTCTTGTATTGCTACTGATATTAAGTTTTAGAAAAAATTAATACAAAAATTTATGCATACATTAACTTTTTACTTATTGAGTGTAAAAAATGTAAAACATCAATTATTTTGAACAAATGGAGTATAATATTTTATATAATATGATAAGATGTTTTGTAACTTTCAACGTGGAAGTGACATGTGGTACTCTATTTTTATGCCATTTGTCCTATTCCAAAAAATTTGTTTCACAAATGGTGTTACAAAGTTTCATTATTATAAAGTTTTGTTTAATAAGTTATAAAAAATTTGACATGCTCTTTTTAACTAATATTATATTCAACATTTTTAAGTATTTATAAAGTTTTTGTATATTTCATTGTGCATCCAAGAAGTGTCTCATTGCTCTTTTTGACATGTATCAAAATTTTAAAATTCATTTTATTTCTTCCAATAATAAAAAATACCAAATTATTTTATATGTATCTTTTAATTTAAGAAAAATTATCCTCATTATCTTTTTTCATGAACATCATGAACTTAAACCCACATATATCATAATTTTTTTACTTATTTGAAATTAATTATCATAAAAATTGTAAAGAATTAATTATATTGAAGATATCAAGTCAACAAAATATCTCATACATTTTGTCAAAATTAAATTGTAATCAATTTTGTGACATAATGGTGACAATTATGTTGAGAATAAATTCTCTTTACTCCACTCCATAACTTATATGTAAATGGGGCTATACAAAAAAGTTATATTCTTCTCATTTTGATATACATTGAAACATATAAATAAAACTAAAAGAAAATTAATTAGTCACATGTTTTCTTCTAATTTTCCTTTATTTGTTCTATTTTTTAATTTGTGTTCTCAAGAGCAAACACACAAAAAGATTCAAATATTTATGGTTTTAGATACGTCAAAAAAGCGTTATACTATGGGGCGTTTCAAAAACTATATGCATCATTTTTGTGGTACGCATAATTTTATAACTTTAAACCAATATTTATTTAACAATCCATATATGTATCATTTTCATAAACATCACGAACTTAAACCCACATATATCATAATTTTCTTACTAATTTGAAATTAATTATATTGAAAAACATGATGCACTTAAATACACCTATATCATCAAAAAATTGTAAGGAATTAATTATATTGAAGAATCAAGTCAACAAAATATCTCCTACATTTTGTCATTTTTTTGTCAACATTTGGGGCACAAATGGCCGACCCAATAGCCAATCCTACACAAACGTAGGCGCTGAGAATCGAACCCGGGTGGGGTGGTGCTACCTGCCTCATGTTGACTTATAACTGCCACTAGACCAAGACTATTTCCCCCTACATTTTGTCGTTCAACAAAATTAAATTATAATCAATTTTGTGACATAATGGTGACAATTATGTTGAGAATAAATTCTCATTATTACACTTCATAACTCCTATGTAAATGGGGCTATATAAGAAAGTTATATTCTTCTCATTTTGATATACATAAAAACAAAACTAAAAGAAATTAATTCTTCACATGCTCTCTTCTAATTTTCTTTTATTTTTTCTATATTTTAATTTGTGTGTCTAGAGAGCAAAACACAAAAGATTCAAATATTTGTAATTTTAGGTACGTCAAAAAACGTTATACTATGGAGCGTTTCAAAAACTAAAAAAAGGTTCGTCTTCGTAAATACATGTTACATTCTAATTCTTGTATTAGTATCATGCAAACAAATAATTTAAAATATTTTATTTTGCCAATATAATTAGTTCATGTGTTGTAAAAATTGTGTTAGTATATTATTTTTCTCTTTAAGTTTTTTAAAAAGTGTTTAGAGGTTAATAATCTTCTCTTTTGAAGGCATTTTAATATTTCTCGAGATGTTAACTCATTCAAATTTTTTCGTGAAAATTTTGTTGTTCAAAGGTCGAAAAGTTTATGATGGTTCAAAGGTCGAAAAGCTTATGATTTTATAAAATGTTGAATATATTATTTTTTTCCTACATTGTTAAATATAATAACCAATACTAATAACTTACATTTTTGCAAAGAATAATAATAATAAATATTTACATAATTATAATTTGCTAAGAATGTTTTTTATACACATGTTAGCTAAAAAATGTTTTCCAAAACAAAAAATAAAATAAAAAATAGAAACAAAAGGTGTAATGAAATTTTGAAAACATTTGAGTAATCAATTTAAAATAAATTACGTTTATCCATTAAAAGTCAGCTATTATATGTACAACGATATTCTTTTATATAATTATCCAGCGCAACGCGCGGGTTTTTTTTTTTTTTTTTTTTGTCAACATTTGGGCCACAAATGACCGATCCATTAGCCAAACCTACATTATCGTAGGCGCGGGGAATCGATCCCGGGTGGGGTGGTGCTACCTGCCTCCTGTGGACTTATGACTGCCACTAGACCAAAGTCACTTCCCCGGGTTTTTTTCCTAGTTATAAATACTAGGTGAATACCATTGTACGTATATAACTTGTATACCTTGCTTATGCATTTTCATTATAGAATACCTTTTATCATAAGCATAACCGTAATTTTAGTTAGAGGTAGTTTTCTTCGAAAACCAAACCGAGTTTGATGAGTTCAATTATTAAACCGCAATGCAATTCAAATATACAAATCAAATCAATTACATAACCGTAATCTCTATTAATAAAAGTAGACTAATTATTGGTTTGATGAATATATTTTTGAAAAACATATTATTATCTCTTTTATGGTCAGATCTTTCTCCTTCCCAAAATTTTTCCGCAGACGTTACATATATCTATATATATATAGTAAGGTGAATCTTGGGTTTTTGAAATGGATAATATCTTGAGAAATTCACAAAACTACACATTTTCAACCCTCCCTTCACAAAACTACACCTAATTCAATATTTTCACAAATTTACACTCTTTCAAAATTTTAAAAGCTTGATTTACCCTTTTAAAAATTACCAAAATTAAAATCTTTTCATTTGGGTTCGCTAATTAGTGTTTAGGGTATAATATTAAGGGGGTAGGATTGTGTGGGTAGAGTTTATTTATATTTAATTTTGAGTGTTTAGGTGTAGTTTTGTGAAGTAATTTTGAAATGGTGTAGTTTTGTGATTCTCCCAAATATCTTCTCATCTTTGTGTATTACTTTTTACTTTTAAAAAAGAAAACGAGGTGATCGAAAGGCCATTATAGGGATATCTCTCAAGACACATGAGCCAACAACTTTGTTTCTTCCCGTGAGATTGTATTGTAGCTTTGTAATGGAATTTGATCTTCATACATTGCTAGATTCATCTACTTCGGTTACGGCTCTTTAGGTTATCGATATGACCCGTTTCAAGGTAAGACCCATTTATAAGGAAGATAAAGACAACTTTGCAACCTACTGCGTTGTAAGTTATAAAACTCTTTGTTTAAAAGACTGTGTATTAGTCTAAAGTATATGTGTATGTGGCGGATCTAGACCCAACATTTATCGGGGGGAAAATGAATTTTTATTTATTTTATAGGGGACAAAAAACTATATTTTATCATTTAAAATAACAATTTTTTAACAAATAATGAAAATTTTAGAAGGGGCAGTTGCCCCCTTGCTCTTCAAGTGGATTCGCCGCCACTGTGTATATATGTGAGATGTTAGATTACTTTGAAGGATATAATTGTTCATAAAGACTTTCTTACGGTTTTACGTGTTTATCTATCTTGAGGTTGTTTCAGTTCTTCTTCCTCAGTTAAAGAGTCATACATAGCACTTGGAAGATTTACGAAGAAAAGAGGTTTGTGAACTTCGACAGCGAGTGAAGACAATAGACTGTGGAGAATTTTTGGTCAACTTCAAAAACAATTCAAGGGAACACACGATTACGACTTTAGGGAGGAACAAAAGTTCATTACCCTTGGCATTATTATGACCATGTATGTAATGGAGTATTATAGGACAAGTCATGAAAAAACAAAGGAAGTTTGAAAAAAGAACATAGGAATGTTAGGAGGGAAAACGCATGAAACTTGATGAAGAAAAATAGAGGAAGCTTGAGGAGGACCAAGTAGAGAGGAAGCTTGTGGTGGAAGGTAGAGGAGATAAGAGAGTAAGTTTTGGTTGCCATATGTAGAGAAACGGGAAAAATGTCAATTAAATCATCAACTTTCGAAATTCACCGAAAAAAACATAAATTTTCACGTGGACCATTTAAATCATGTATTTTTCGTTGACTGACGTTTTAAATCATAAATTCTCTTTTATATGAACAAAAAGAGCATAACGTATACAAAATAATCCAAGGTTAAGTCTATTAACGCAATAATTTGACACTGTTTGAAATTTATTTGAAGAATCGAGCACTTCAATTGGTTGGAAATGAGCATACTGCCAAATTTTCCGTTAACGGACTCAACTATGTGCTCTCTTTGTCACAGTAAAAAAAAAATTCATGATTTAAAACGTTAGTCAACGAAAAATATATGATTTAAATGGTTCACGTGAAAGTTCATGTTTTTTTCGGTGAATTTTGAAAGTTCATGATTTAATTGACATTTTTCCCGTAGAGAAAACAATGTATAAAATTAATTATCTAACTAAACCTAAACCATGTGTTGTGACTTATGGGTTATTTTTAATATATATATATATATATATTGTGATAATTGGTATAGTTATTGTTAATATTTATCGTCCATAATCTAACATAAATAAACAAAAAAATTGTTTACAATTTATCTACTTTCTTTTCGAAGAAAATAGCTTTTAAGATTAGTTTATATAATGATCACTTTAATTTAGAAAAAAACTATTACAAATAATATAAAACTTTTTTAAATTATAATGATATCACACTTAAAGAAATATTTAAATTTTAACAATTGACATACTTTTTAACAATTATTTAAGCTAAACCGTATAGAAACTTAGCCATTTCATAAAAAGCATGAAAGGATGGATAACATTGAATTATTTCTTCATAGTTTCACATGAATATTGTTTTTCTTACTAACACTAACAACCAAAATTTTTCCATCTACAGCTTCTCAAAAGTTCAATGGATTCATTAACATTTTTATTTTAACTAATTGCTAACTAAACTTTTTACGGATATTTGTAAGAATGAAATTTTCTAGATAAAAAACTTTCATCACCTCTTTATATTATATAAGATTCAAAAACGTACTACTTTAATTAAACATCAAATATAATAATAATAAATAAATACATTTATACTAAATAACATAATTGCTAAAAAATGATAATTATGTAAGATTTCGTATACCAAACAAAAGGTGAAAGCTACATGTTCATGTTTTGTCTTAATTTTTGATAATATTTTGTAATTAAGTTCTTTGAGATGAATCAAATTATTAAAAAAATCATTTTGGTGGAATAACATAACAAAGAGTAATTTAGCTTAGATTATGTACAATGGTTTAAGGATTTCAACAACCTATTTTTTTTAACCACTCATTCAACTTTTACATTTGACAATATTTTGTTTAAAATTCAACACCCTACCCCGTTAATTTTAGTTCATATTTTTTATCTTTTATAATTGTATTTTTTAATTATATATTAACAACAAGAATCAATGTAAATTAAGTGGAAATAAATAAAGTTTAAATATTTTTTAAATAATTTTTAAACTGTTCTTTATTGTAAGTTTTATAGTACAAAAGGTAATTAATAGAATTTTAGGTGTTAAAAGATGATCCATTTCATAATATATTTTTCGTGTGTCCAAATCACCTAAAACAAGTCCCTATTTACAAAGTATTAAAATTATGAATTTTGGTATAAGAAAATACATATGTAAACATAATTGAGGTAATTAATTATGAATTAATAAATCTAAAATAATTAGTTAGAAAATATCAAAAAAATTGGTGTCCAAAAAACAAGGTTTTACCATGTGGAAACTATTTAACAAAGATGAATCACGTTACTTTTGTTCTATTGTAAATGGTCAAGTTACATGGAATTGCAAAAGCTGAAATTTCATCTTAAATTTTTGGTATGACAAATTCTAATGGGGAAAAATGTCAATTAAATCATGAACTACAAAAATTCACCGAAAAAAACATGAATTTCCACGTGAACCATTTAAATCATATATTTTTCGTTGACTGGCGTTCTAAATCATGAATTTTTTTACTGAGACAAAAAGAGCACAAAGTTAAGTCCGTTAACAGAAAAAATTGACAATATGTTCAATTCCAGCCAATTGAAGTGCTCAATTCTTCAGATAAATCTCAAACAATGTCAAACTATTGCATTAATAGACTTAACCTTAGACTCTTTTTGTTTACGTTGTGTTCTTTTTGTTCTGGTAAAAAAGAATTCATGATTTAAAACGTCAGTCAACGAAAAATACATGATTTAAATGGTTCACGTGAAAGTTCATGTTTTCTTCGGTGAATCTTGAAAGTTCATGATTTAATTGACATTTTTCTCAATTCTAATGTGTAATGTAGATTGTTATAGTATTGATTGATATATATGAAAAACACATTACAAACTATAGCATTTTGCTTCCAAACATTCATTAAATTTAGAGTGGACAAAAATTAGTACAATAAATACTCATGTTTCAAATTACTTGAAGTTGTAGAAAATAAAAAATCAAATCAAATAAAAAAAAGAAAATTAAACTAATTTAGGAACGTATTAAAATTTCTACCCGCGCTAACATCCCCTAGTTATTATTAAAGAAAGTCTACAAATAGTTTTATTAAGAAAAAAGAAACAAATCCATAATCGGAAACTAAACCGAGTTTCATGAGTTCAATTATTAAACCGCAATGCAAATTAAGAATAACAAGTAGTAAATAATTAAAGGGAGAATCACAAAACTACACCATTTGAATTATATTACACAAAACTACACCATTTCAAAAATACTTTACAAAACTAAACCTAAACACTCAAAATTAAATCCAAATAAACCCTACCCAAACAATTATATCTCCTTAATACTATACCTAAACACTAATTAGCGAACCCAAATGAAAAAAATTTAATTTTGGTAATTTTTAAAAGGGTAAATCAAGCTTTTTAAATTTTGAAAGGGTGTAAATTTGTGAAAATATTGAATTAGGTGTAGTTTTGTGAAAAAAGAGTTGAAAGGGTGTAGTTTTATGAATTTCTCATAATTAAATGCAATTAAGAAAAAGAATCCGGCGGGAAAGCTTATCAAAAATGGCGGGAATATAATATATATATATATATTTCATCTCCTTCCTTACTAAAACTCTCACAATCTCTTTTTCAATTTCACCTTTCTATTTTCTTTCATTTTGAGTTTTAACCTTATTTTTTTATTATTATCTATACATTTGGCTTTCAAAAAAACATATTAATTATATGTTTCGGATCAAGTACATGAAATCCACGGCAAAAAATTAGTCGTGGAAACTTATGGACTTGATTTGAAGCCTATAGTTAATATGTTTTTGGAAACCTTACTTGCTTGAGGACTTAAATCATTTTTGAAGCTAAATAGAGATTAAGAGAAGATTAACATATCTAAATCAAGATTTACAACAAATAAAAAAAAACAGTTCAAAAGCCAAATATAGAAAGTTCAAATTTAGCCAAAAGCATAATCTTAGAAAATGTATTATCCACCATTCATGTTTTAGCTCTTCTCAATATCTTTGTGTATAAAACCAAACCATATCTTATTGCAAAAACTCAGGCTCTTGAGATTTACCTTTTTATTATCATAGTTAAAAAAAATATTAAGGGTAGTAAATAAATTTAAAGACCCAAAAAGATGGGTCTCAAGGCCTCCTCTTCTCTCCTTTGCCTCGCCGTCTTACTCGGTGTCTCATCCATCGTATCAGCGGTTAACATAACCCGTGCACTCGAGAAATACCCTGAATTCAGCACCATGGTCGAGCTTTTAGCCAAGACCGAGCTCACGCCGATAATCAACAAACGTCAAACCATCACCGTGTTGGCTCTTAACAACGACGCAATCGGTTCAATCTCCGGTAGACCAGAGGAAGAGCTCAAGAACATTCTTATGAACCACGTGGTTCTCGACTACTTTGATGGGCTCAAGCTTAGCGCTATCAAGGAGAAGAGCACATTGCTCACTACCCTTTACCAAGCTTCAGGTTTGGGACAACAACAAAACGGTTTCTTAAACTGTTCTAAATCTAACGGAAAGATTTACTTCGGTTCTGGCGTGAGAGGTGCTCCTCAAACCGCGGAGTACATCACTACCGTGTTCCGTAACCCGTACAATCTTTCTGTGATTCAGATCAGCATGCCTATTGTGGCTCCTGGACTTGGTTCTCCGGTTAAAGTTCCTCCACCACCACCAATGTCTTCACCACCGGTTCCTTCTCCCAAGAAGGGTGGAGCCACCACACCAGCTCCTGGACCAGCTGAGGAAGAGGATTACGCAGACGCACCACCTGGTTTAGCTCCAGAGACCGCACCTGCGTCAGAACCATCCGAAGACGGTTCTCCTGCTCCGGCTCCAGAGAATGCTGGTAAAAAGAAGATGCCAACAGCTGATGAAGCTGAGCCACCAACTTCTGGTTCCAACACCGGTTTGAGCTTTGGCGCTGTCCTGGTTCTCGGGTTTGCGGCTACCTTTGCTGGGCTTTAAGATGGTTAAGACAGAGCAAAATCGAGACTCGAAGCATAGAGAGAGACATTGTGACATGAAGATGGAACAACAATACTAACACTATGTACCCTCACACACATTAATCAATTTATCAAAGGAGTTAAAAATGTGATGTTCTATCCTGTGACTATAGGTTTTAAATTTCATTTTCATTTAATTCGCAAGAAAGCTAAAAAGCCATAAACCCAAACTATATTGAATCATTAGAAACCAAACACAAGTTCTAACATAAAGAAACTGCACATAACAGATCTAGCAGTGCAAAATGACGAAACCGTGTTTAAAGGGTTTTCACCAAAAGTATCAAAAGTTGACTCTAGACAGTTACTGAAGCCTAATTGATTATGCCGAGGGCCGAAGAAGAAACAAAAGATTCGGCATTAGTAGAAAACCTAATGTGTGCAGACTTATCATTTAATCTTCTCTACGATGTTCTTAATGACATCTTCCATATCAAGCTCCTTCATCGCTGTAAATGGGCGCTTCATATCCTACATAAGAAAGCAATCATTCCAAATTAAGAACATGAAAGCAAAGCATGTTCAAACATGAAAGTAAAACTTAAGGAACTATAATCGATCTTCATCTACTAAAAGCATATCAAAAAAGACAGGAGTTTGAAGAATGAGAGTAACTAAAAGCCTTACCAAAAGACTGATGAATGTTTCGCCGCCTTCCTCTCGAATCTCAAAGCAACCACGCCTCGGCTGTTAAAGACAAAAGAATTAAAGCAAAAAGCCTCAGAAACAACCAATCGTATATAACATTGCTTGTTAAAATCTAAAGAACATCAAGCATTTTATGATGAGTTATAAATCTATAGTCAAAAGATTTTGCAACCTTATCAGCATTCAGAGTAATAACAACACCGGGAACAGCATTCTCAAGTCCTTCCTTAACCTGATTCGCTCTCGTCTTGAATGAATTGCATTGTTTGCTTCAAAAAACAAAATCATCAACAACAAAGTAACAACAAGATTAAGCTTAAGAACAAGAAGCAAATCCTCTTATTTGCATAAACAACATGTTAATCCTGCGAAAAAGCAACAAAAACCGATTCATCTTCACAACAACACTGTGCAGATTCAAGAAACAAAACACTAACAACAAGAGATAACAACATTATAATGAGATATTTTCATGAGAATCCATCGCTATTTTAACATAAGCAGAGACGAAAAACCAACAAAATCGATATTCTTCTTCACAACAACAAAACTTCAACAAAGTAACAACAAGATTACGCCAAGAACAAGAAGAAAATCCTCTTATTTGCATAAACAACATGTTAACATAAGCAGAGACGAAAAAAGCAACAAAAAATCGATTCGTCTTCACAATAACACTGTGCAGATTCAAGAAACAAAACACTAACATTAAGAGGCCAAAAGATTTAGCTGAAAAATTTCTAAGGGAAACCTAAAATCAACATTTTTTTCCCCCAATTTTCTCGGGAAAAACCTAAAACAGAGAAAACGAAGAGAAAGAGAGACATTGTTCGTTTTACCAGTGTTCGATAACAATCTTCTTCTTCTCCGATTCGTCGTCTTCTTCTCCGTCTTCTTCCTTGACTTCCGAAGCTGTTTCGTCTTCTTCTCTCTTTACCTTCTTACTCTTCTTCGTCGCTGCTTCTTCAGTTTCCGTCGCTTTCCTCTTCCTATTCTTCTTCTTCTCTGGAGATTCGAACTTCATGAGCTTAGAGGAAGTAGAAGAAGAAGAAGAACTGCTTCGAGTTTTCCGATCCATGCTTCGTGTCACTCTTGTAGACGCCGCCGCCACGGATTTTCCTTTGTCTTTTCTCGGCGCCATTGTTACGTAGGAGAGAGAAAGCTTCCGTCGCAAAAAGTTCTTCCGTCGCAAAAAGTATCTGTTATGGCCTCTCTCTCTTCTTCTTCTTCTTCTTTAAGATATATATTTTTTTACTTTTTGACACATTAGTTTTATTTTACGGTTGTTAAAAGACGTTGGAGAGGACTATAAAGCAAGGTTCTAGAACTCGCTAGGCGCTACGCGTGCGGGCAATAAAGGCCTAGCGAAAAAATCGGAGATTTTTCGAGATTAATCGGGGAGTAATTTTAGGATAAATTTATATTTTTATATATTTTTCACTTTATATTAATTTTTTATTATCATTTATAATGTTATTAACCTCTAAAACTAATAATTTATCAAAAAAATTATAAAATTTATATCTAAATGATCAAATTAGTTAGAAAATAATCAAAAATTAATTGGATTATGCGAAATTTTATAGAATTAGACGTCATTATTTAGGTCATTAAATTTACGCGGCCAAAAATTTGAATGGACGGTCAAGATTAATTGAGAGCTGTTATGGTTAAGGGACTGATTGGTAATAGGGTTTGATTGGTCAAAGGATGTTTGTCGAAATTAAAATATAATAATATATTCCATCCAACTTTGTTTTAATGTTTTAGGTTTATAATGTTAAACTAATTTTTATTTTGTGATTTAGGATTTACATTGTGCATGGTTTTGTTATATTGGTTGATTTGTGTTAGGTAAAATATTAAATGATGTTTTTACATATAAAACAAACAAAAAGTAAATGATGGTTTAAACTATTTGTAAAAATCTTAAATATCAAGTATTATGAAACTGAGGAGTATGATATTTTAGTCAAAGATTTATGTTTCAAATTAAGCTATGTTTTCAGTTTTAAATGCAAAATTAATTGGTTTTAATACTTTTAGATCAATCAAATTTTGTAGTATATTTTTTTTATTGTATTGATGAAGTTTAGGTAAAAATTAAATGATGTTTTAGTTTCAAAAAACATGAAAACTAAAATCTGATTTTTGTTTCAAAAATTAAATGATTTTTAAGTATATGAAAACTCTTAAACATCGATTATTTTGATACGGAAGGGATAATAATTCTGATTAAATCTAGAGTCATTTTTAGACAAAGGCATTTTGTACTCTACTTTTCTTGCAAAATAAGATATTTTTGGCTTGAGGTGCACTTTCTTCCTTGGAAAATGATTGTTTCGGATTTTTTTGCCCCTATTTTTTGTCTTGTTGTTAGTTTGTTATCGATTGTATGGTAACTAGAAAGTAACTAAATAGTTGCATAAGATTTGTTGATTTGGTCAGGTAGGTCTAAAACTGGTAGACATTGCGATGGTTTATCTTTTTTGTTTTGCTTCCTAGGATCGATGACGTGTTAATATATTCATCCTTAAATCTATCTTTATAAAACATGTACTTTTGTCGTTTTATGTTGTCCGAAAATGTAATCGACCATAATCTTTTATCCGGGTGGACGTGTTTTGGTGGATTACCATGTACCTTTTTTGTTGGTGATATCTATCACTAGCAATATTTGTTTTGTGGTTATTGACTTTGTTACTTGAAAAAGTTTGTGGCTCTTTATTACTGTTATTTTTAGCAAATATGCATACAAAATGCGTTTAGGTGTTGTATCATTTGACTTAATTAGATGGTGTAATGTAAGTTTAGGTGTTGTATCATTTTTAGCAAATATGCATACAAATGCGTTTAGATTAGTGGTCTTTAAAGTCAAGTGTGTGTTTATGGTTGTGTTTTATTTATGTTTTTTTCATGTTGCAAGTAGTTCATATGATGGCAGAACATACTAAATGTAGGTGTGTTGCTACTAATTGATTCGAGTTAGTATGGGATATGGTATTGTGTTTATATTTTTAAATGCAATGAAGTTTTTCCTCACTGTGATGTGTTCACATGTATGTGTCTGGATGCTATGGTATCTAGTGACTGGAATGTGTACATAAGTTTAGTTTAAAATGGTCGTAAAAAACACTTGCTATTTTTCTCGATCCAGTAAAGTTTTGAATTTCCTTATTGTTGATAAGATCGTGGACTTGTGGTTACATGCTAACGAATTTGTATTGTTGATTTATATATTTCCTAGATAAACATATATATATATTTCAATTTATAAATTAGCTAGTTTAAAAATTAAAAAGAAAGTTGATATAAAAAAGAAAAATTAAAAATAAATATTCCTTCGTTTCATGAAGATATACTTTCTCTGTTTTAAATAAGTATATTTTAGAATTTTTCACTCGGGATTAATGAATCGTTGTCACTACAAGAAATTTAGACTTTAACAACGACCATAATCGTTGTTAAATCGTGGTAAAACACATCTAACAACGATTTAACGACGATTTCAATTTCGTCGTTAATCGATAAAAACCAAAATCGTCGTAAATTCGTGGTAAATTTTACGACGAACCAAATTCGTCGTAAAATCGTGGTAAAATGTTCGTTGTAAAATCGTTGTAATGTTTACAACCATTTTACAACGAATATTTGGTTGTAAATTTATAATTATAATAAATTGAAAATTGTTATAATCGTCGTAAATTCGTCCCTAATTAGGGACGATTTTACGACGAGTACAAAAAATATTCTATTTTGTAAATCGTCGTAAAATCGTCCCTAATTGGGGACGAATTTACGACGATTATAACAAACATAATTTTAAAGGATCGTCGTAAAATCGTCCCTAATTAGGGACGATTTTACAACGATTTATAAAATTACATATAAAAAAAAAATATTTTATATTAATAAAATATACAATTTATACAATTTCAAATTACAAAAAAGCAAACTAAACGCGATCCCGATTTTAGTCGTCTAGGTTGAAATCAGGACTGAAATAGTCTTGCGTCGCGTTGTCGGGATCGACGGTGCTTGATCCAACCTGATCAGTCGGGCGATCGGGATGTGTCTGCATCGCCCGAAGTAGTTCCAGGTTAGATGCAGAAAGCACCGTAAGCATGCTGTTGTAGAACCCCATGTTCTTCACCTGAGTCGCATGTAAGTTCTGAATCTCAGCCTCCATCTCAACCGGAGATCGGTAAGAGGTAGGAGCAAGCGGGACGTCCTGCATGGATACCATGCCTAGAACCCGCCCTTTCTTCTTAGGAGCAACCTATAAAATTAATAAATTAGTAAATGAACGTTTTAAAAAATAATTTTAGAGAAAATTAAAGAAACATTATATATAAGTAAAATTTTACCTCATGATAAATCTGATCGAGCTCGGCGGTCGTAAGCGGCTCGTCAGGATGCTGAGTGCCTCCCGGGGATCTCTGAGATCGCTGAGTCTCGATCTCCGTCTTCCGAGCTTCAAGGTCGTTGAATATCCGCTCAGAATGGGAGTCAACGAACTCGCCGGTCTTTTTCCTGTTCGTCTTCTCGAAGACGGCACTGACGGCCGGTTTCTGACCCAGCTGCTTGGTCTACAAACAAATAATAAACACATGCGCATTAGTATAATGATAAACGAGATTTTACCCCGCTTAATCTAATATCTTAATGTAGTATTTAAGATGTCAAACCAAATCAGGAGCAAACAATTTATTTGAATTTGTGTGAAACGAACTGAGTTTAAGTGTAATCAAAAGGGTTGTTTGTTTGATGTTTGTGTAACCGAAAATTAAACAAAACGAAAAACGAGAATTAAAGGTTTTGAAAGATTTATAAAAAGCTAAACAATCAGGTTAAGGTGTTTTAAATGATGATTAAACTTTCGGATTTCAAATTGTCTTTTATAAAATTTACTTTAAGGTTTTGAAAACG
Organism: Cochlearia excelsa; assembly: GCA_963556525.1. Taxonomy (NCBI): domain Eukaryota; kingdom Viridiplantae; phylum Streptophyta; class Magnoliopsida; order Brassicales; family Brassicaceae; genus Cochlearia; species Cochlearia excelsa. The sequence continues at coordinate 6,998,297 of OY748332.1, read as the reverse complement.
ATTTTAGATCAATCCACTCTCGTGGCAATGATCCTTTTCTCAACGATTAAACTAAAACAATGTCTTGGATAATTTAATCGTCGAGAAACTTTAAGGACAAATCAATTCTAACCACCAAGCTTATTAACACAGATCTCTCGGTTAAGCTAGGCTTGGTTCTAAGGTAATTGTTCAGGAGGCTTTATAATCTCTCGATTCATAAAGCTTCCTGGGTTCGATAATCGAATGGCCAACTCGATTAAAGCTTTAAGGCTGTTACCAAAGACTAAAGTTTTCAATCAATTAAGTTTTAGACAATTATCTATCCTAGATTCAATCAAACCCCTTTTACCCTAACCCAATTGTCTATTTAGAACTACTCACAAATCATATTGAAACTCATAGCAATTAGGTTTATAGATATCAATAGCATAAACAAAAACAAGGAGAATAAAGGGTAAAGAAAACTCTTATTCAATCATGATGATGAAGATTACAAGGTGGCCAAGAAGCAATCACCAAGAAATCTCCTCTAAGTCTCCAAACACAAAATAATCGATAAAGCAAAAAAACAAGATAGATGGTGGCTGTGTAGTTCTGCCCTAATATAAAATCCAAACCGAAAAATAAAATAAAAGGAAACCGAAAAATTGGAATTGGTTTTCCTTTTTACACATTAAAAACCAAAAATCTTATAAAATTTCGCAGCCTGTATCGGTCAAGGCAAACCGATACAGGCTGGCCGATACGCGCTTCGGCAAATCTTCCTTCGGCTCAGTTTTCCTCGTATCGGCCAGGCTAAGCCGATACGACAGGTCGGTACGTGTCTTCGGGTCTTCTTCTCTTGTATCGGTCACTTTAAACCGATACGGTTGGCCGATACAAGCTTCGGTGAAACTTCTGTCTTCTATATCGGCCACCAGAAACCGATATGCTTGGCCGATACGGACTTCAGCAAACCTTCTGTCAAGAGTATCGGCCAACAGAAACCGATACAACATGCCGATGCAAGTGTATCAGTTTCTTTTTGGCTTAAATTCATCAATTTCGCCGTCTTTATGCTCCAACACCCGAAATACACAAAACAAACCAAAATGCAACCTATATGACACTAAATGCAACCTAAATGAATGAGTTCTAATGCATAACCTAAAGTAAAATGTGTAAAATATGCAAGTTATCAACTCCCCCAAACTTATCCTTTGCTTGTCCTCAAGCAAGAGAATTTCGCATCAAAGTTTAGGAAGGTGTGGAGGCGGGGACCTCGGAACCAAAAGTAACGCGAAGAGTGTAGTGAACGAGTATCCTAAACATAGTATCCTATCGCAACCGAGCTAGTTCTACCTATTGCCATTCATCTCAAACTCCGTCTAAATCCGTTATTATTACCAAAAGCATGTGATCCACTTGTCTAGTCTAAGCACCTTTCACATTCAATTAAGCATAGTCAAAACATGAAACATGATCAAGAATTTCCAAGAGTTTTTCTATTTGTCTAGGTAAGAACGGGATTTCGAATCAAACGAGGAGGCTAACACTCAGGCATGTGGTTAGTTGTAGCGCGGTTTCTCTCGGGGAGTGAAAGGGTTAAGCAAAATCGGGAAAGACAAGAAGCAATGCAAATCCGGACATCCATCCCTATACAATTCTAATCTCTAACCCATCTTTTCACTCTCTACACACTTAAACATTCAAACACCGAGTTTTCTTTTATTTTTTTTCTTAACTACCTTAGGGGTTTTATTTGGCTAACTTTCTCTTTTTTTTTTTTTTTTTTTTTTTTTTTCGATTTTTCTGTTCTTATTTTTTTTTTTTTTTTTTTTTTTAGTAGCCATTCTTTACCCCTAGGCGATTTACAATTTAACTCGTGTTTATTTTCTGAAAATACGTTTTAGTTCAAAGATGTGTTTCCCGTTATCCCGTCTACAAACTAGCATATGATAACCTAGCCAAATGGATGTCCTTCCCTGTCGCTCCCTATACTTTCAAGTTTTTGCGAAACCAAACAATCACTAAATGAAAAGAATTCTCACAAGTGTTTGGGTTTAGGCGTAGGGGGTGAGAGGGGAATCATCCTTATAATGAGAATGACCGGATTGCGCTTAAGGTGTTTCGGTTTAGGAAGCCGCAATCCGTAGAAATCACAAAGCCATAGAAATACTCTTAAAAACTCTCAATCATGCTAATTAGAAGTCAAGTTTAGGTTCAAATAATTTTTGAAGGCTACCTAGAACTATCAAGCTTCATAACCACACTATTGGCTTTTTAAACATCAATGTCTAGGGTCGAGATTTCAAGATTTTCGGCGAGTTCTAAGTCGTTTGAGGAAGACACTACACTTAAGATACCGTTCAAAACACTAGACGCGTCGCTTTATAAGGCTAAAATCATCATAGATCCCCTATGCATATGACCTAAATGAGATTAACTAATCCTACATGCATTTTTTTGTGTTTTTGAGTTTTTTTTTTTTTTTTATTTATTTTATATGTCACTAATATGAAACTATATGACTACTCCCCCAAACTTAAATCACACAGAGAGTATTTGGAGAAGATCCTATATGCAAAAACAACCTAAAAACTACATGCAATGAATGTGAAAAAGCATATGTACAAGGGTGGAGGGTTACCTCAATAGTAGTAGCTATCCGGGGCGTCGTCTTCTCCATCGGAGGAGAATGTGGGGGACTCGTTGTCCGAGAGAGCTACTGATGGGCGTCGGACGGTGCGGCTGCGTCTCCTAGGTGCAGGTGCGTCTACCTGCGGATCACGCACTACCAGCTGCCTGTCTTGGTTCGAACCGCAGCTCGCGCAAGACAAACCTCTCTTGATGGTCTTCTTCAAAGACCTGACCTCGCGCACCAATTTCCTAATGGTGCGGTCTTGGAAGCGGTTCCAGCGGTCCATCCTCTGTACGTCCATGTACATGTCTTGCAGCGGACCGGGCTGCCTAGGCGCGGAGGAGGGGCCTGGATAGTATCGCTCGGGACCGTGGATGGGTATCGCGGTAGAGCTGGGCTCGTAGGTACTCCGTCCAGCTGGCCTTTGGGTTCTTTTCGGAGCGCGTACCGAGGACAACGGGGCTGCAATGACGTCGTGGAATTGGTGCCAGCTAAGTTCGAAGTGTATCGCGCCGGTTCCGTCGAAGCTCGTGGCTGCGTGGTTGGGGAGAAGGACGATTCGTTGGACGTTGTTTTTCTTGAACGAGTACCCATAATTACCCTCGTATTCTCCGACGATCATAAGCTGCTTAGCCAAGTAAGGCATATCCATGAGGGTCGGATGCTCTGCCTTACCCAATAAGGGTATGCGCCACCGTTTTAGAAAGGGCGTAATCCATCTGCCTATGCTCAGCTTCGGTGTGGCGTCGGTGCGAGTCCAAGCCCAACGCTTTAAGTCCAATAGGCCGTTGATGAATAGCCTTAGCGCGCTCGGATAGTGCTCTTCCGTTGTAGGGAACAAGCTCGGATCGCGGCGTGATTGTCGAAGTATTGGTACCAAGCCCTGCTGCAGATACATCATCTCGTTGTTGTTCACCTGCCCTGCCTCGCGTCTAGGAAAGAATACGTGCGAAAGCAGTTTCTGCACGTACCTTATCGCAGGGTGGCGGATCATCGCACTTTTCGATCTCCCGGGTTGGTAGACCCCGTTGGCGATGAAGTTCCAAAGCTGCGCGCTCTCTCCCGGTTGGTTGTTGAGCTCGGGTTGACCGTCTCCCGGAATGCCGAGGATCCTTGCCCAGATTTCGAGCGGTCCCCCGTAGGTACTCCCGTCGTTTCCCTTGAATGTGCATGCGATACCATTGCTAGTGGATGCGAGGGATAGGGTGGCTAGAAACTGACACGTTTCCTCCTTGTATGCGATTTTCTCTCTCCCTAAGACCCATTCTAGCCCCATGTTGCGCAAAATCTCTTTTACCTCGTCGTAGATTCCTAGTTTCTTGAGTGTATCCGGATCCGGGAATCGCGACGGAACGAACGTTATCTCCATTAGCGCATCATAGAGTTCTCGGGGCGACGGTTGCTTCTTCGGGTCGCGTTCGAGAGGCGTTCCGTTTGCCCTCGGTGGGAACGTGAAACCTCGCGGAGCCGGCGCTAACTCTTCCTCGTCGTAGGAATCGTATACGAAGTCGTAGTCTTCCCCTTCTCTCACGACTTCGGGTGCATCGCCCTCTCTCACGACTGCGGGTGCATCAACCTCTCTCACGACTGCGGGCTCATCACGCTTCTTTTTCGCGTTGCTCTTTCGCGATTTGCTCTTTCGCGGCTCCTCCCTCGTTTCCTCTCTTGGTTCCTCTCTTGGAACCTCATCGGTGGGTTCCCTTATCACCACCGAGCCCGATCTCGTCCTTCTTCTCGGTGGTTCATCATCCACTGCCTTGCCTTTTCCTTTCTCAGCCCTTGAAGCTCTCTTTGGTCCCATGTGTTCTTATGATGAAATTGGGCGTTTTTGGAGAAGGCTCGGGTTGGTTGATTGGTTGAGACGACCTGAAAGAGATGGAGGAGACAAAGAGAATGAGCCAAAAATCAGCTAATTCCGTCAACAAACAAGAGAGAAATCAAAGTTTTAAAATCGCAACAATGGAGAACAAGAAAGGGGAGGAGGCGATATCGGTTTTTAGTTTTAAGAGAGAAAGCCCTAAAAATTCATTTATATCTGACCGATATTGTGACTTAAAGTGCTTGTATCGGTTACCTGACCGATACAGTTAAACCGATACGATACAGTATCGGGTTTTCTGTATCGGCGTGTAGTCGAGGTTGGCCTATTTCGCGTTGTATCGGTCACCGCAGACCGATACAACATGCCGATACTAGTGCTTTTTCTTCTGTTTCCCTTGTATCGGTCCCAGCAGACCGATACAACATGCCGATGCACGTCTCCACTTTCTGTTTGCCTTGTATCGGTCCCAGCAGACCGATACAACATCCCGATACGAAACTCCGTGAGCCTTTCTCCCTTTGTATCGGTCCCAGCAGACCGATACGTGTCGTCGATATCGGCCAAAGCTTGCCGATATGGCTGGCCGATACGTAACTCCTGGTTGTTTTTCCTCGTTTTTCACCTGGAAAACACTACTAAGTAACCCAAGAAGATGATTAGAACTATGAATATGAGAATGCTAAATTAAAAACAAAGAATATGTACAAGGATAGACATGGGACTTCCTCCCAAGTGAGCTTGTTTATAGTCACGTAGCTTGACTTTACCCCTTTGTTTTAAGCAACGTTTGGATCCGAAAGAGACAATGAGTCTCCTCCGGTGGCAGCTTCGTTTGCGAAATACGGTTTGAGTCTTTTACCGTTTACTGCAAACTCCCCTCCGTGCTTGTCCCAAAGAACCACAACTCCGAGTGGTTTCACCTCCTTGATCTTAAAAGGGCCGGACCAACGGGATTTCAGCTTTCCGGGAAATAGTTTAAGCCGCGAGTTGAATAGCGGCACCAAGTCGTTCACCTTGAACTCCTTCTTGATGATCTTCTTGTCGTGGAAGGCTTTGGTCCGCTCTTTGTATATCCTCGAGCTCTCATAGGCGTGTTGGCGTATTTCGTCCAATTCCTCGAGCTGAAACTCCCTCTTCTCTTTCGCGCTCTTGAGATCGAAGTTGAGAAGCTTGATTGCCCAGCTGGCTTTGTACTCGAGCTCTACCGGTAAATGGCATGCTTTCCCATACAACAGGTTGAAAGGTGTCGTTCCCAAGGGCGTCTTAAATGCGGTTCTATACGCCCAAAGCGCGTCGTCGAGCTTGACGGACCAATCCTTCCGCGTCACGCCAACCGTCTTCTCGAGGATGGCTTTGATTTGTCGGTTGGAAACCTCAACTTGGCCACTTGTTTGGGGATGATAAGGTGTTGCCACCTTGTGCTTAACACCGTGCTTCTTGAGAAGACTCTCAAAGACCTTGTTGATGAAATGGGATCCACCGTCACTAATCACAACCACGGGAACTCCGAATCGAGGGAAGATGATCGTCTTAAAAAGACTAACAACGGCTTTTGAGTCGCTCGTTGTGCAAGCTACGGCTTCTACCCACTTGGAGACATAGTCTACCGCCACAAGGATGTACTTCTTGCCATACGATGATGGGAAGGGTCCCATGAAGTCTATACCCCACACATCAAAAATCTCAACCTCCATGATAGGGTTTTGTGGCATCTCGTTCCGCTTGCTTATATTGCCCTTCCTTTGGCAAGGATCGCAGCGTTGAACGAACTCGTGAGCGTCCTTAAACATCGTGGGCCACCAAAAACCAGCTTGTAAGACCTTGGAGACCGTCTTAAAGCTCGCGAAGTGTCCCCCATAGGCTGAACCGTGGCAATGAGTAAGAATGCCGTTCACCTATTCATCCGCTACACACCTCCGATATAATCCATCTTTGCACAAGGTGTAGAGGTAAGGTTCGTCCCAATAAAACCGTTTCAAGTCGTGGAAGAATTTCTTCTTTTGATGACGCTCCAAGTCATGCGGTTCTCTTCCCGTGGCCAGGTAGTTCACGATGTCCGCGTACCAAGGTTCTTTTTCTGCGGCAAAGAGCTCTTCAACCTCATACTCTTGCTCTCCCCGGAATTTCTGTAGCATGACTGTCATTAGCTGCTCCTCGGGGAATGAGTCGTCAATGGGCAGTAGGTCGTCTACGCGCAGCCGCGACAAGTGATCCGCGACTCCATTTTCGACGCCCTTCTTATCTTTGATTTCCAAGTCAAACTCTTGGAGCAACAGAATCCACCGTAGCAGCCGCGGTTTCGCATCTTTCTTTGCGAGCAAATGTCTCAATGCTGCGTGATCGGTGTAGACTATCACCTTTGAGTCAACCAAGTATGACCTAAACTTCTCGAAAGCAAACACGATGGCTAGGAGTTCCTTTTCCGTGGTCGCATACTTTGACTGCGCATCGTCCATCGTCTTGCTAGCGTAGTAAATGACGTGGAGCTTCTTCTCCTTTCGTTGTCCCAACACCGCACCAACGGCGTAGTCACTAGCATCGCACATGATCTCAAAGGGTAGATCCCAATCCGGTGGCTGCACAATAGGAGCGCTAATCAGCTCTTGCTTGATCTTGTGGAAAGCGCTTAGACACTCGTCGTCGAACACAAAATCGACGTCCTTGCATAGCAATCTCGTCAGCGGTCTAGCTATCTTCGAGAAGTCCTTGATGAACCTCCTGTAGAAACCCGCGTGACCGAGAAAACTCCTTATGCTCTTCACTGAATTTGGAGCTCCGAGGTTGGCCATAACGTCGATCTTTGCCTTATCAACCTCAATACCTTTTTCTGAAATCCGATGACCCAAAACGATGCCATCTCTTACCATGAAGTGGCACTTCTCCCAATTCAGCACCAAGTGGCATTCCTCGCACCTTTTAAGCACCCTACAAAGATTAGACAAACACGAGGCAAACGAAGAACCGTAGACAGAAAAATCATCCATAAAAACCTCAACAATGTTTTCGATTAAATCAGAAAATATGGACATCATGCATCGTTGGAACGTCGCGGGTGCATTACACAACCCAAACGGCATTCTACAATACGCAAAAGTACCATAGGGACATGTAAAGGTGGTTTTCTCTTGGTCCTGGGGGTGGATGGGTATTTGGAAAAATCCGGAATACCCATCGAGAAAACAATAGTATGGATGGTTGGCTAAGCGTTCAAGCATTTGGTCAATGAAGGGCAGGGGGAAATGGTCTTTTCGAGTTGCAGCGTTTAGCTTTCGATAATCGATGCAAACTCTATGACCCGTGATTGTTCTAGTTGGGATTAATTCGTTTTTATCGTTTTTAACCACGGTAATTCCACCCTTTTTCGGTACTACATGAACGGGAGAGATCCAATTGCTATCGGATATTGGGAAAATTATCCCCGCGTCCAATAACTTGATTATCTCTTTCTTAACAACTTCTTTGAGGTTTGGGTTCAGCCGACGTTGGTGTTCTATTGAGGACATAGATTCGTTCTCTAGATGTATCCGGTGCATGCACAAAGAGGGTGATATCCCTTTGATATCATCTAGGGAATAACCTATTGCCTTCCTAAATTTTTTAAGCTCATGAGTTAAAGTTTTAACCTCGTTGTCGCTAAGCGCAGCGTTGATAATTATCGGGTAGGTGGAGTTAGGCCCCAAGAAAACGTACCTTAGCCCGTTGGGAAGGGGTTTTAACTCTACCTTTGGCGCTTTGAGTTCGCTCCAATCGTCGTCATCGCTAGACTTACCATTGCTAGCATCTTTGTCCGTCGTCATCGTCTTGGCATCGTATGTAAAGCTGCCTCGGGCGGGACAAGAAACTCGGCTTCCACATCGATGGGGTGGGAGTCGATTCTTTCGGACTGCCATCACGTCTCCTCTCCTTGTTCGGCTTCCTTCTTCTAAGGTGGTCATGGCAAGCTGAAGCTCGTCTTCCGTCGCTAACTCCTCCAAGAATTCATCCGCGAGTTCATCCATCAAGTCGATGTAGAAAATCTGCCCATCAATGGTCGGTTTCTTGATCGTATCGTTGATGTCGTACCTTTGGACTAGGTCTTCTCCGAGTTGCAGATCAATATTACCCTTCTTCACATCTATAATCGCTCCGGCTGTGGCTAGGAATGGCCTACCGAGGATAAGAGGGTCCTTAGGTTCCTCATCCATTGCCAAGACGATGAAATCAGTGGGGATGAAAGCATTCCCTAGCTTGACCGGAATGTCCTCTAACACACCCGCGGGTATCCTTACCGACCTATCGGCGAGTACTAGGGAGATCCTAGTTGGCTTGAAGGATGAAAACCCAAGTCTCTGGGCAATGGACAGCGGCATAAGGCTGGCGCTAGCTCCTAAATCGCACAAGCATCCTTCGAAAACCAAGGGGCCGATGGCACATGGTATGGTGAAACTCCCTGGATCACTCAGCTTTTTAGGGCAGTTTCGTTGGATGATTGCGCTGCACTCGTGCGAGAGGACTACTGTATCGTCGAAGTCCTGAAACTTGTTCTTGATCGCATCCTTTAGAAACTTGCTATAGTGAGGGACGAGTTTAAAGGCATCGACGAGTGGCATGACAATTTGAACTTCCTTCATTTGCTTTTCAAACTGCGCTTTGTACTTCTCTAACAGTTGTTTCTTAGCTCGACCCGGAAAAGGTAGCTTAGGCACGTAAGGAGACGTAACGTAGGCCGGCTTTTTCGATTTGGCAGTTTTCTCCTCTGTATCGGCCTTGTTTGTGGCCGATACAGGTGGTCGATATCGGTCTTCCGAAACCGATACACTTGGCCGATGCGAGTGTCCTGTCTCCTTATCGCTCGTATCGGCCTTGTCATTGGCCGATACTGGTGGTCGATATCGGCCAGTCGTGGCCGATACTCCTGGTCGATACAGGTGTCCTGTATCTTCCTCTTTACCGTCTTCTCCACTTTCTTCATCCAAGAGCGTGGTACCTGCGTCGTGGGATTGTTCCACCTCCCCCACCTGTTCCGCATCGTCCTCGATGCGATTACCAGAAGGTAATTGTCGGCCACTACGAAGATGTAGAGCGTTGACATACTCTTTCGGGTTGGCTTCTGGTTTCCCTGGGAGTTGACCCATTGGTCGCTTGGAGGATGACGTGATCTGCCCCACTTGGTTATCCGAGCTTTCGGGTGCGAGCTCATTGATTCAAACTTCGCGTTGAGATCGTGGTACGAGTTGTCAACCTTTGCCTGAATTTCCTTCTTGAACGTGCTAAACTCCAAGTGATTTCGGGTTTGGCCGTCGAGGATTTGCTTCGGCGGTGAGCGGTTTGATCACCTTGGGGGGCTGGTGATGCGGCCGCTCCTTGAGTACCGGGGTGGTTGTTGTAGCCGGAGGACGATTTGGTGGTGGTCTCGGTGCGTATCCCCCCGGTTGTATTGAGGTTTACCTTGGTAACCTCCTTGTTGCGCCTGGGGATAGACACTGGTCACTGGGGATTGACTACGTTATTGTTGCGGTAGGAGAGGTTTGGGTCTTTGCGAGTAGTTGTTGAAACGCCACCGTTTTGATTACCCATGTAGTTAATCTCCTCTTGATTCCCCTCTTGTTGGGGGTATTTGTTCATCGCCACCGCCAACGTAGTTTATGCCCACTTGGTTGGACATGAGTAGCTTATCCAGCTTCTCATTCACCGCCTTTATCTCTCTCTTGAACTGCTCATCGTTCCCGAGTTGCGGATGGTGCGATCATAGTCCTCTCCGTAGTTGCTATCGCTAAGGGCGTAGTTCTCCACCAAAAGCTGTCCATCGGCTTCCGTCTTCCCAAGGAAATTTCCTTGGCTAGCCGAATCGAGAAGCATCCCGAACTTCGGTTTTAGGCCCCGATAGAACGTCTTGAGTAGGCTTTCTCCCGTGAAACCGTGGTGCGGGCATCTCACCGTGTAACCCTTGAATCGTTCCCAAGATTCGCTGAACGTTTCTTGGTCTTTTTGTGCGAAAGCGAGATCTCGTTTCGCGGCTTTGATGTCCTCACCACCGAGAAGAACTTTGTGAGAAAAGCCGTCTTACATGCTTCCCAAGTTTGTATGGTGTCCTTCACGAGGTTTTTCGCCAAATGTGTGCTTTGTCCCCGAGTGAGAGGGGAACAAGCGCAGCTTAAACATGTCCTCATTGACACCATTGATCTTCACCGTGTCGCATAACATGTCAAATTGGTGAAGGTGATCAATGGGGTCTTCACTAGGCAGCCCGTAGAACTTGTTGCTTGGACACCATGTTAATGAGGCTGGATTTGATCTCAAAGTTATTGTTGGCGATAGGCGGTGGTGTGATGCCACTACGGTTGGTGATGTTTGATGGCACATCCGCTGTACCAATGGTGCGTGCAACGTTAGGTGCGTTGTTTGCGTCACCCATCTCGAATTCGATTCCGAACCCGAAGTGTCGATGTGGATGAGTCGGAGTGGACGGCGGTTCTTCTTTCTCGTGAGATAGCTCTTTCGTGTGCTTTGATGTCGCGAAGAAGAGCAAGCTGTCACTTTGTCGGTGACTTCTTCTTTGCATACACCTACAAAACGAAAATCACAAGGAAAGAGAACAAGTTAGTAACGAAACTGAAACTTAATCCCAAGTAGTTTCGAAATTCTAATAATTGTTCGAGTTCCTGAATCGGCAACTTGATAAAGGAGATTTTACCCCGCTTAATCTAATATCTTAATGTAGTATTTAAGATGTCAAACCAAATCAGGAGCAAACAATTTATTTGAATTTGTGTGAAACGAACTCAGTTTAAGTGTAATCAAAAGGGTTGTTTGTTTGATGTTTGTGTAACCGAAAATTAAACAAAACGAAAAACGAGAATTAAAGGTTTTGAAAGATTTATAAAAAGCTAAACAATCGAGGGTTAAGGTGTTTTAAAGGATGATTAAACTTTCGGATTTCAAATTGTCTTTTATAAAATTTACTTTAAGGTTTTGAAAACGATTTTAGATCAATCCACTCTCGTGGCAATGATCCTTTTCTCAACGATTAAACTAAAACAATGTCTTGGATAATTTAATCGTCGAGAAACTTTAAGGACAAATCAATTCTAACCACCAAGCTTATTAACACAGATCTCTCGGTTAAGCTAGGCTTGGTTCTAAGGTAATTGTTCGGGAGGCTTTATAATCTCTCGATTCATAAAGCTTCCTGGGTTCGATAATCGAATGGCCAACTCGATTAAAGCTTTAAGGTTTGTTACCAAAGACTAAAGTTTTCAATCAATTAAGTTTTAGACAATTATCTATCATAGATTCAATCAAACCCCTTTTACCCTAACCCAATTGTCTATTTAGAACTACTCACAAATCATATTGAAACTCATAGCAATTAGGTTTATAGATATCAATAGCATAAACAAAAACAAGGAGAATAAAGGGTAAAGAAAACTCTTATTCAATCATGATGATGAAGATTACAAGGTGGTCAAGAAGCAATCACTACAAGAAAACAGGGTAATTTCCTACCACATTTCCGACCGTAAAAATGTGGTCGGAAATTTCCGACCACTTTCCGACCGATTTCCGACTACATGGATATTGGTCGGAAATCGGTCGGAAATTTCCGACCAAATTCCGACACAAATATTTGGTAGGAAATCGGTCGGATTTCCGTCGGAATTTATTTCGGTCGGAAATCCGTCGAAAATTTCCTACCGATTTCCGACCGATTTCCTACCACAATTGATCCGTTGCACAACGGTAACGAAACGTTAAAATATCGGAAAACGGTCGGAAATTGGTCGGAAAACTAATTGGTCGGAAATTGGTAGGAAATTCGTAGAAAATTTCCTACCAATTTCCGACGGAAAACTTTTCCGACCGATTTCCGACCGATATTTGAACGTTTCGTTACCGTTGTGCAACGGATCAATTGTGGTAGGAAATCGGTCGGAAATCGGTAGGAAATTTTTCTTATATATATCACACCCTCACTTCTTCTTTCACATAATTTCTCTTATAATTTCTCTTAGGAAATAGACATTTCCGACCGATTTCCGACCAAAACTACGGTCGGAAATTGCCTGCATTCTTGTAGTGAATCACCAAGAAATCTCCTCTAAGTCTCCAAACACAAAATAATCGATAAAGCAAAAAACAAGATAGATGGTGGCTGTGTAGTTCTGCCCTAATATAAAATCCAAACCGAAAAATAAAATAAAAGGAAACCGAAAAATTGGAATTGGTTTTCCTTTTTACACATTAAAAACCAAAAATCTTATAAAATTTCGCAGCCTGTATCGGTCAAGGCAAACCGATACAGGCTGGCCGATACGCGCTTCGGCAAATCTTCCTTCGGCTCAGTTTTCCTCGTATCGGCCAGGCTAAGCCGATACGACAGGTCGGTACGTGTCTTCGGGTCTTCTTCTCTTGTATCGGTCACTCAAAACCGATACGGTTGGCCGATACAAGCTTCGGTGAAACTTCGTCTTCTATATCGGCCACCGAAACCGATATGCTTGGCCGATACGGACTTCGGCAAACCTTCGTCAAGAGTATCGGCCAACGAAACCGATACAACATGCCGATGCAAGTGTATCAGTTTCTTTTTGGCTTAAATTCATCAATTTCGCCGTCTTTATGCTCCAACACCTGAAATACACAAAACAAACCAAAATGCAACCTATATGACACTAAATGCAACCTAAATGAATGAGTTCTAATGCATATAACATTAATAATTTGAAAATAAAAATAAATTTGAAAGAGTAAGTAAGAAAGACTTACCATTTCGTGCATCCGACCTGCGAACGGGATTTGTCCGGACGTGTGAGCCATCTGCTTCGGCGTCCCGTCATGTAGCTTTGCGTTCCTGAAGGTGGAACACTTCTCAGCTACGCTCGCGTTGTGGCCATATGTCTAGTATTTCTTCAAGCCGTCCCATACCGCGACCGAAAGAAATACTGGCTTCCCCGCGTCGCCGACGAGCCTCCACTTGCCCTTCCAGTCGGAGACCGTGTTGGCGAGACGAAATTTCGCCGTCTTGTTGAACTCCGTCCTCACGGACTCGTTGATCGAGACATCCCAATGCCATTTTTGCTTCAAAATATGAGAAATTATATAACATTAATAAAGTTACGTTTACGAGAGTAATATATAATAAAAAATTTAAAGTTAAATAAATTAATTTAATTAAAATTAAATCAAAACATTACCGCGAAACATTTGAACCACGTCCTCTTGATGTGCTCGGGTGTCTTGCTCTAGTTGGGATGCGACTCGGTGAAGTATCCCTTGATTATGTCCGCGATAGAACGCGCAACTTGGTTGTCGTACTTGAACCTGAAAAAAAAACAATATTTGATTTATTAATATATTAAAAAATCAAAAAATATAAAGTATTTAAATAATTAACAAATGAATTTAACTTACCAGTAAGTGTCCGCAGACTTGTGCGGATCCAAATGTCGGAGACTGTCATGCCCGGGTTGAGCGAGGATATCCTCAACCCGGAGGCTGGCGTACGGCGCGTGTTCTGGTACATCCAACTCTGGATGTACCAGGCCCGGGATAGCGGCGTCTGCGGCGGGCACAAGCTTGCCATGGACGGACGTCCCGGTGTGGACATGTGATGTCCCGGAAGCTGAAGCCTCACCGGAACCCGTAGCTTCCCGGGAAGCCCTCCTCTCCGCCAACATCTGCATGTAGTCCGGAGGTAAAGTCTTGCCTCTCCTAGGAGCCATGTATAAGTATCTGCCAAAAAAAACATTAAATATTTAAATAATTAATTATTAAGTATTTTAAAAACTAAACATTATATAAGTATTTTAATGACATTAGTATTTTAAAAACTAAACATTAAGTATTTTAATATTAATTATGTATTTTAAAAACTAAGGTTAATATATAATTATGTTAAATAATAAGTTTTAAGTATTTTAAAAACTAAACATTAAGTATTTTAATAATTAATTATGTTCTGAACATAAATCTAAAATCTGAATCCTAAAACTAAAATTCGAGCCTAAAACCATGCAAATCCTAAAAATAAATTCCAAATCCTAAAACTAATTCTAAAATCCGGTTTTAAAACACATATATTAAATATATTTACCTTTGGGGATGTTGAAAGAGAGTGAAAGTTGTAGAGTGTTTAAGGGGTTAGAGAGAGAGAGAGTTTTAGAGAGAATGAGAGAAAATGAAAAAAATGTGGTCGACTATATATACTATAAACAATCGTCGTAATTATACACTAGAAAACGCAGATGAGAAGAAAATTGTAGTTCATTCAAACGATGAATCTTTATACACTGGATATAATTATATATTATAAAGAATTTTATAGTTTAAAAACAAATAAAAGATCATTACCTATCGAAGTATCCATGATAAGAAGGCCTTTTGACCTACTCAAATTCAGCGGATATTATACGGTCAATATCCTCTACTTTAATATATTTAGGGATTTTTATATTTAATAATATCTTTATCGATTGAAAAATAGTGTATATAATTGAATAGTTTATAAAATAAAACAAATATAAATAAAGTTTTTATAAAGTATAATGCATGTGAAAAACTAAAATGTCGAAAGCACAAAATTTAGCTATACAACAACTCAATATCTAAAGTCGAGCAAAAATATTTCTGAATGCTTCATCAGTCACCACCCAAACTCATACCACATATATTATATTTTATCAAAATTATACTGATATTGGGTGGTTTTCCATATGTTTTATATTTTTTATCAAAAATTAACATAAAATAGTTTAATATAATTTTTTTATGGGCTGCGAGTTGGCTTATGTTACACCAACATATGTGGCTTTTTGAAATGAAAAAGATAATGTAATTAAATGGGCTTTTCATATGTGGACAATTAGTTGTTAATTTTTTAGAATAATTCTAGTGATGACACGTGTTATATTTCCTTGTTTACCTCAAGTAATGTTTCTCAATTAGTATATATAGGATTGGTGCAACAATTATTAAATTTAGATAATGACAAAAATAATAATCAACATCAATAAAAAAATATAATTGATAAGTGTACGACAAAAAATACCAGAACCATACTTGAAGTGTAGTACAAGTAGCATACCAAGCATGAAATTTTCACAACTAATCTCTATGAATTATGATAGATATTCGTCAAAATTGTAAAATACTTAAAAAAACATTTATATTGAGTGTATAATGATTTGCAATTGATTTTGCAAATCATTTTATTATTGTAAAAAGCATTTGATTGTTGTACTTTTTTCAGCTCCTCCACTTTTAATCGATTTTTTCGGTATTCGCAATACGTTTACTTTTGTTTTATTAGGATATCTTAATTTTTTAAAAAAATTACAACATATTTTGTTTTATTTTTCTCTGTAACATTATTGATTGATTCATATGTGTTATTTCTTTATTTTGTATGAAGGTTTTTTTCATTTGAATATTTTTAACCTTTTTACATAACAATTATATTAACACTTGGTTATAAAAGATTATTGATAACAATTTCTATTTCTATGTATAAACATGGAGTATTTGTATCCAAATATAATTTTTAGTCTTTTAATTATATATTTATATATATATATATATATATGTTTTATTAATATTAAATATTACATTAAATGATATTTATTAATATCAAATGATTTCTATTAAAAATAATTTTAATTAGGGTGTTTTTAATATTTTGAAATATAAGGTGGATGAACATGGTGAGAGATCATCTTGGTATTATATAATAAATATGTCACTTTCTTGATTAATATTAAATATGCATTAACTCGTAATCGTGAATTACTATTATATGTGTAATTTTTTCTCGTCAATTTTACTAGTAGTATTTAGGAATTAATTTAAAGTCTAGAAAAGAATTTAAAATTATATCGAAATGCACGTGGAATAACACTAAATACACAATTATATAACAATAACTCGGGTTATATACTTATATATAGTATAGCTTTGTTCCAGGTGATAATATTATTGTTTTCATAGCCATACTAGTTTATGTAGATAGGACTTTCGTTTTAACTTATTATTTTTTAGAATATCAAAATTTATATATACAACCGGATCCATAAGTCTTTTTATGTATATTATTATTGAGAATTCAACAAAACTATAAATTTTTAAACACTATTTATAAACTTATATTAATTTCAAAATACATATGCATACTTAAAGGGGTTTAATAATTAAACAACCCCTTAGAATACTGTTGAATCTAAAATTTTCATTTATTTTCAATATTTTAGTGTTTAGGTTAGTTTTGTAGTGAATAGAATTTGATTTTTAGGGTTTGTTTAAGTTGACTATTATAATGTTTAAGTGTGTTTAAAACTTAATTATTATAATTTCCATAATGAGAGTTAAAAGTGATAATATAACCATTAATAGTGGACAAAGAAAAATAAAGACATGCGAATTTATTTAAGATTATTATTATACCAAACATATTATATAATATTTACTAGCAAAAATGTTTGCTCAATAATACACGCGAAAGAAGATATCATGAAGAGATGAATGTGTCGTTGTTTCTTGTAAAATTGAGCATATCCTAACATTTGAAATTTTTGGACTGTAAACAGAATATAACAAATCTTTATATAGTTTTAAAAATAAATTTTTCGTTATACGTATCGATGATAGTTTCATAGGAAACATTAAGAGATAAAAATGTACAAAGAACGGTAGGTTTTAATGATCGAGACACTCGTTGTTTATTAAAGACCCATTATCTCGTTTTCTTACATGAAGTGTTTTTTTTTTTTGGTTTAAAGTAAATATTATATAATATGTTTTTCATAAAAAATAATCTTAAATAAATTCGCATGTCTTTATTTTTTTTGTCCACTATTAATGGTTCTTACATGAAGTCTTTGATAAGATAAACTTGTTGTTTTCTGGAAATATTATTAAATTTAATATCTTATTAGAGAAAATTGTCGTAGCTATTTTCATAAACCAGCATGTCACATATAATAAGAATATTGCCATATTATTTTAAATTATAGTTAGTGCAACTTGGTTTAGATTCAATAGTAATTTCATCCAATATTTTTTTTTCGAATTTACGATTACTATTAAGGGAGAATTATAAAACTACACCTTTTGAATTACATTTCACAAAACTACACAATTTCCAAAATATTTCACGAAACTACACCTAAACACTCAAAATTAAATCCAAATAAACCCTACCCCCTTAATACTATACCCTAAACACTAATTAGCGAACCCAAATGAAAAGATTTTAATTTTTGTAATTTTTAAAAGGGTAAATCAAGCTTTTAAAATTTTGAAAGGGTGTAAACTTGTGAAAATATTGAATTATGTGTAGTTTTGTGAAGAGACGGTTGAAATGGTGTAGTTTTGTGAATTTCTCTACTATTATAATGTACATATGATTTTTTCATTAATAGATGTTTAGTCTGTGCCCCATTGTGCAATTATTTTCTTAATGCTATCCTTTTAAGTGATACCGTCCAAGCTAATAACTAAAAAATCTGTCAATATTTTTAAACAAATAGACCATAATTATATCACTTGCACAAAAATAATTCAACGAATAGAAAAACGAAAAATTGGAAGAAACTAACCAACTTTTATTTATAGACATTGTGAATGGTACAATTGTCTACTTTCACCGTGGTCCATTCCATTTCCATAAGATTTTGTGGTGGTACAATTGTCCTCCCTACTTTTGTTGTTGTATAGAAAGAGTCTAGCGGGCGTTCAACTTTATAAATTTGACAAATCGCACCGAAACCTCATCGCTCTCAGAATCAAATTGCAGTCACACATAAACCGGACTGTCATTCAAACCCAAAGAGACATTGGTGAATGATTAGAGTTGTTTGTGGCCGCACTATTACTCCCAAAAAGAGATGGTAGTTGAGATTAATAGCGTGCATTGTTAGTTATCAATGGTGGAGTAAACTCCATAGTAGTTTGAAAAATTGGAACAATATGTTAGTATGTTTTTTGAATTGATTTAAAATATCTTAGGATACTTCTAGTGACGCAACTAAGTGAGTAAACAAAGTGGCATTAATGCATAATCTCCATTTGTGAGATTGGGTGATCCTTAAAAGTGTAGAACTAATATTTCTAAGATATAACGAAAAGTTGAACGTAAAATTGGCCTAAGCCACTTGTCAATAACGAATTCCAACGAAAAGTGGGCACACTATCATTGGTGCGAGTTCAACATGTACGATTACACTTGACGTGGTATGGTACTTTTATATTGAAAACAAACTTTCTTCAAGTTCATATTCAACTGTTGTATCGAAAAAGTGTGTTGCATACTACAAGAAAGAAAGATCATTTTGTATATCCATAATGATCTCATTAATATTCATAATTGAAATATTGATATGAACAAAAACACTTTTTCTCTTTATCCCCCATATTTACACTTTGTAGCAACTTTAAATTATTATTTATAATACAAAATGAATATGAGTTAACTAGAGAACATAGTAAACAAATGATGTCAAAAGATTATACTCTTTCTATTTCATTTTATTTGATGTTTTAGGAAATTTTGTTTGCTTCATTTTATTTGATTTTCACAAAGTTTAATGCATGTTTTAAAGTTATTTAAGATGTTATGACCAATAATATTTTTGCATCTTAATTTCTATTGGTTAAAATCTTTAAATAAATGTCAACATAAGAAATCATTTGTAGTTTCTTAATTTTTGTGTGTTTTAGACAAAAAAATCATATAAAACGGGACATAGTTGAGTTTTAAATAAATAAATGATGGAGTATTTGGATGGTAAAAAACTTGTCGCGAGATTAATGGGCATGGTTGGTGTGAAACTGAATGTGACACATTATATATATATGAGATATATATATATATATATATATATTATGATGAGTGTGACCAATTAATTTGCATAGATATGCCTACTTTGACTTTGGTCATTGCTCGATGTCTTTTGATTGCCGTTACCACGTATGCAACAATTTTCGACAAAACGTTTTAGTATTGATTACAAAATATCATAGATACTATATGATTCCACATTATTATATTTCATCGTTAATTAAAGAGAACTCACAAAACTATACATATATAATTCAATATGTTTCTATCGTTAAATCCTTTCACAATTTTAAATGATTGATATATCATTTAAAAAATTATCAAAAACTAAAAAAGTTATTAGGTTCACTATTTATTGTTTATGTTATGATATTAAAGGGGTAAGATTGTGTGAGTAGGGTTCATTTAAATTTAATTTTGAATGTTTAAATGTAGTTTTGAGAAATAACTTTAAAATGGTATAATTGTGTAAAATACAATTTAAAAAATGTTGTTTTATAATTGTCATTTAATTAAGGGAGAATTACAAAACTACACCATTTGAATTACATTTCACAAAACTACACCATTTCAAAAATACTTCACAAAACTACACCTAAACACTCAAAATTAAATCCAAATAAACCTTACCCACACAATCCTACCCCCTTAATATTATACCATAAACACTAATTAGCGAACCCAAATAAAAAGATTTTAATTTTGATAATTTTTAAAAAGGTAAATCAAACTTTTAAAATTTTAAAAGGGTGTAAATATGTGAAAAAATTAAATTAGATATAGTTTTGTGAAGGAGAGATTGAAAGGGTGTAGTTTTGTGAATTCCTCTTTAATTAAATACTCTTGTGGCCACATTTACATGCGCCTTTAAACTCGGATGTTTATTTGAATTTCTTAATTTCGAAACCAACACAATTGGGGAAGTGGCCTAGTACAGTGGCGTTCATAAGTCGCGGGAGGCGGGTAGCACCACCCCACCGGGATCGAATCCCCGCGCTACGATAGTGTAGGTTTGGGTAATGGGCCATTATTTGTGGCCCAAATGTTGACAAAAAAAAAAAAAAAAAAAAAAAAACCAACACAATTTGTATATATATATTATGTTAATTAGGAAAGGTTCTAACATTAAGTCGTATCATTTAATTTTTAAGGAATAACTTTTTTTTATTAAAATTTTTATTAAGGAATAACTTTTATTAATACTAGGAGATCACCCGCGTATGCGCGGATCTTTTTTGTCGCAAAATCTTAATTGTATTCTACTTAATTTTTGACTTACTTAGTTTAATTATCATTTTTTAGCAATCGGTTTATGATAGTTAGCATAATATTGATATAAATCAATATTTTGATAGTGGAGGTTATAAAGTACTATTAGAAAATTCATTGAAAAATTTATGTTCCATATTTTTTTGTTTGATATAATTTATATATTTCAATATTTATATTTTACCGTAGGATTAATAAATTTATTAGGGTTTGTTGTTTTATAGTATGTAGGTGAGAGATTTTTTTGTTTATGTATTTTGTAAACGAGATATATATGTAAAAAATAAAGTAATAATATTGTACAATTAATTTTTGTTTTGTAAATTATTTAATTAATCAATTATAAAGTGGTGTGCTTATTTGTCAAACCATGGTGAGTTCCCCTAATCTTTTATATACTTATTATTATTATGATTTGATAACATTGCATAAAACATCATCATTTCCAACAAAAATCAAAATATAAGAATATTATCATAAATTAATCATCCTAATTTTACGACATTTGTACATTTGAGATGCATAATTAGTTTTTATATATATTTTTTGCATGAATCATATGTGGAATGCAATTTCATGTAAGTTTTCTAGGTATATATTACACATATCATATAATATATACATATATATCGATCATATAATATACGAGTATTTACATAAGGTACGCAAGATGAATTAATAAGGGACCTAAAAGGAGAATTTCTTGACCAACTACACAAAAGAAACAAAGGATAAAATATGGACGTGAGAGGAATTAAAATTAGCTGCATGTACCTTGTACTTGAAGATCCTTATTAGGTAAGAGCTTCATGAATACACTCTCTTGCTCATTTTTCTTCTTTTCTATTATTATTTTTTTTTTTTGTTAAACTCTTTTCTATTATTATTTTATATATCTTCTACTTAATTTGATAAAAAAAATCATATTTATTTACATATAATCACATTAATACCTATATCTTGAAATGTATATTTCTTACAAAGCATTCTTATATTTAAAAATTATATTGCTGATGGTAATGAAATTTAGAAAAATAATTAAACACGTGCATGCATCTATTATCATTTTGATTTTCAGAATAAACTAATAAGGCAAAACCGTGTTAGAATAATTGTTTTTTTAAAAAATTGAATGTAGGACAAAATGTAAGAAGAAAATTAAAAAAACCTAATTCTTCCTTCTTCTTCTTCTTCTTCTTCTCCTCGTGAGAATAGTCACAAGTCATCTTTGTCCTACGCTATATAAATACCACCAAAACCCTAATCTCATAAAAGTTTTGGTTTTCTAGCTTTTCTTCTTCCATACAAGTAAGCCCAATATCTCCCCCTATAAATTTTTAATTTCAATTTTAATTATAAAATGAATTTATTTGTAATCAATACAAAAAGGTTAATTAGGCTTATAGATTTTCCCTAGCCAAAAACACCCTATACATAAAATATACAAATCTTGTTATTTTCTTTTATTCATATTCCTTCTTTAGATAATTGATCATATAAATAAAACTTGTGCATGTTATTTTATTTATAAAAATTAACTTGTTCATATTATTATGTATTTAAAGAAGGTATAGATCTCAAGGTCTTTGGATTTGGAGTAAGATTTAAAGAATATAATATATATATATATATATATATAAAATGGAAAAAGGAGACCATGAGAAGCAAAAGAAAGAAGAAGTAGAAGAAACTTTGCCTCCGGGATTTAGGTTTCATCCAACGGACGAGGAGCTAATATCTTATTATTTGGTTAGTAAAATCGCCGATCAAAACTTCACCGCGAAAGCAATCGCCGAGGTTGATCTCAACAAGTCAGAGCCGTGGGAGCTACCCGGTAAGTTTATTACTATCACTATCTATATTTCTACATACACACACTAATTATTACATGAATATCTATATATATACATATATATTATATGAGATGTATAAGTATTTTTGTTTAACTATATGAAGAGTGAATACATATGTATATATATAATTTTGTATTGACATACATACATATATTGTGATGTATATCTCTGATTTTATTTAAATTCGTAAGACCTATAATTTCGTTCGGTTCATATAGTATATAACCTCTATATATAAGTTAATATTTGATAGATTAGTAACTCCATATATTAATATTTTTTCTGATCCCAAATTTGATTTTTGGTGTTATTTTTCTCTTTACAAATTAATAAAAACTATCATTTTTTCCTTTTAATTGAATGGTGTAGTCTTAACATTATTAGTGTGTATAGAGATTTACTGAAGATATCCGAATTAAGAAATACATATATGTTATATATGTATGTGTGTTTTTTCAATTCTACTAAATTAGCATATGGTGTTTTATATATGTATGTACAATATTATATAAAAGATGAATTTACAAAACTACACCATTTCAACACTTTATTCACAAAACTATACCTAATTTAATATTTTTACATATTTACACCATTTCAAAATTTTAAATGGTTTATTTACCCTTTAAAAATTTATCAAAAAATAATAATATATGGATTCTCTAATTAGTGTTTAGGGTATAACATCGAAAGGGTAGAATTATGTGTCTAAAGTTTATTTGAATTTAATTTTTAAGTGTTTTGGTGTAATTTTGAAAAGTGACTTTGAAATAGTGTAGTTTTGTGAAATGCAATTCAAAAAGAGTAGTTTTGTAATTGTCCCTATATAAAATGATGATATAAATTGAATCTTAGTGTGAAATTATGACATACGTGTATGGATGTGTATATGTCTATGAGTATAAAGTTATTATATGAAAATATTATCTTTCTATTTGAGGTTGATTCTAAAAGTTGATAAGAAATCCACTAGTTTGTACGGTAAATTTTCTTATGAAAAATGCAATTAAAATTCATCAATGTAGTCTTAATTACTAATCGTACGTTGGTTAGTGTAACTAAACTTGGTTAAAAAAACTTAAAATTAGTCATTCATGCAACAGTGAAGTTTCCTAACAAACATTAATTACATAAACAGAAGTCATGCATTTACTACCGTACGAACCTTAGTTTCTCATCAACTTTTTTTTGTCTCTAATTAATTAGTTCATAATATTATCTTCGTTTCTTTGCTTTGTTCAACTTTTCAATATTCCACATCTTTTCTTAGAATTAATCTACCAATGGTCACATATCTACAGTGCCTTGACAAGGTTCATAGAGGCTTGGGGCAAAATTTAGAAATGTGGTCTTTGACTATTTTATTTTTAGCACAAAAAATTACTATATAATCAAACATTTTTCGTAGTGAAATTCATCATTAAAAATAAAATTTAGTTTATTGTGAAAATATTATGTCACGTGTTTTCAAGAAAGAAGATCAAACAAAATATTAAAAAGTAATTACTAAACCTATTTTTTTTAATAACTAGAGACCTTTACAAATTTGTAAAGAGAAATTCACAAAACTACACCATTTCAATCCTTCCTTCACAAAATTATACTTAATTCAATTTTTTCCTACTTTTACACCATTTCCAAATTTTAAATGGTTCAATTATGCTCTAAAAAATTACCAAAATTAAAATATTTTTCATTTGGGTTCGCTAATTAGTGTTTATGGTATAATATTGAAGGTGTAGGGTTTTGTGGGTAAAGCTAATTTCGATTTAATTTTTAGTAATTAGGTGTAGTTTTGTGAAATGATTTTAAAAATGTGTAGTTTTGTGAAATGCAATTTAAAAGGTGTAGTTTTATAATTCTCCCATTTGTAAAAGGGTGTGGTCTGGGGTGGTTGCCCCAAAAGTTTGCCTTTAGGCACGACACTGCATATCTATCATGTATTACAGAACCAAAAAAAGCTTAACTACTATAAGTGAGATATATATAATTACATTTTGAAAACACACAAGCACTAATTAAAGTAAAAAATAAGTTAATTATGCCTTACAAAGTTTTTCTGTTTGAGTAAATTGTTGATAGAGAAGGCGAAAATGGGAGGAAAAGAATGGTATTTCTTTAGCTTACGCGATCGAAAGTACCCTACGGGAGTGAGAACAAACAGGGCGACAAATACCGGATACTGGAAAACAACGGGAAAAGACAAAGAGATATTCAATACCACAACCTCGGAATTGGTTGGTATGAAGAAGACTTTAGTGTTCTATAGAGGAAGAGCTCCTCGTGGAGAAAAGACTAGTTGGGTCATGCATGAATATCGACTTCACTCCAAGTCCTCTTATAGAACCTCCAAGGTATCTTATTTAGTAATCTCCAAATTAAAAGTCTTGATTTTTATTGTATATAGTAATTAAACATGGTTAATATTGAGTTTAGTATACTTAAGTAACATGATTAACCTATAAACCGGTCATTAGATTATATATATATATGGGACAAGTCAATATAGAGTATTTTATTAGACATGCATTTATATATAAACTAGTATGATATCTATCATCAACATGGTTACATTATCAACCATGTTTTAACTAACATAGTGCATGTTAATGAAATAAGCTCTATAATGTGTTTGTTGCATATACTAATTTGCATTTCGAGTGAAGAGAATCTTGATCTTGACTAGCAACACATAATTTAGTGGGTTGTCTTCAATAGAGAAGGTTGTTAATCTAAGGGAGAATCACAAAACTACACCATTTGAATTACATTTCACAAAACTACGCCAATTCAAAAATACTTCACAAAACTACACCTAAACACTCAAAGTTAAATCCAAATAAACCCTACCCACACAATCCTACCCCCTTAATACTATACCCTAAACACTAATTAGTGAACCCAAATGAATTTTTTTTAATTTTGATAATTTTTAAAAGGGTAAATCAAGCTTTTAAAATTTTAAAAGGGTGTAAATTTGTGAAAATATTGAATTAGGTATAGTTTTGTGTAGGGAGGGTTGAAAGGGTGTAGTTTTGTGAATTTCTCTTAATTTAATATATATAGGTCTAAAAAATATAGAGAAATTCTTCAAAATACCAACAAAATAAGTTTTGGTTTTAAAAATATCCTTACAAAACTTTTGATAACAAAAATACCATTAAAATGTTTTTTATATCAAAAATACCATCAAAAAGTAAGAGTTTACAAAAATACCACAAACACAAAAAACGAGTTTTAATCCTTTTAATTTTTTTCATTTGGGTTCGCAATATAGTGTTTAGAGTATAATTTTGAAGGGGTAGGATATAGTTTTGAAGGTTTAGGGTGTAATTTTGAAAATTTAAGATTTATAGTATTTATGAGAAAAAAACATTTTAATGGTATTTGTAAAACATTTGAAAATATGTCAATTTTGTAAAAAAAACTTTATTTAGTGTTATTCACGAGAATTGCCCAAAAATATATTTCTTGAATGTAGTTATTATAAATATTTTTTACTAAATCCTAAATTTTACAATAATATATATATATATATATATATATATATAAACAATATACCTTACTGCTTTTCTTGATACATAATACATCTTAATTATTTTATTATAATTAATAAATCTTATTTCTCTTTCAATGCAGCAAGATGAATGGGTAGTGTGTAGAGTATTCAAGAAAACAGAAGCAACCAAGAAATACATAAACAACAACAATAACAACATCACAAGCACAAGTCATCATCATCATCATCAAAGATCTTCAATACTATCATCCACAAACACTAACCCTAACAACTACTCATCATCAGAACTACTTCTTCATCTCCAACCACACACAAACCTCAATCTCAACCACAATCTCATGGCTAATGCCTTTCACTTAGCCGAGCTCTCGAGAGTCTTTCGCGCCTCTACAAGCACCACCATGGACCACTCTAGTCCTCATCATCATCAGCAGCAACTAATGAGCTACAACAACAACAACATGCATGTCTCTGGTCTTAATTTCAACCTTGGTGGTCCATTGGTTCAACCTCCTCCTCCAAGTGTGTCTATTGAAGATGTTGCCGCGGTTAATGCTTCCTTTAATGGCGAAAATGGATTTGGGAATGTTGAGATGAGTCAAGGCATGGACTTGGATGTGTTCTGGCCATCTTATTGATAAGTTTAAGTTATGTGTTTTTAATAATATTGTTGGTTTGTGGAAGCAAGTTTCATTTTACTGGTTGGTAATACTTTTTGTTTTAGTTATTGCAATTGTTTAGTTTCTTTAAGAATCAATGGCTATGGTCAAACCAATTATGTTCTACTTTTTATGTTTTATAGCAAATTATTTTGCTTACAAATAAATCTATTACAAAGGTTCAAGAATTGTCAAAAAAAACACTCTAATTGTTTTTTTTTTTTGTTAAAATGTTAACATACATTTTCTATAACTTATAACCTTCTAAAATTCAGGATTGACTCTCTCTCAACATACAAAAATAAACCATTAACTAAAGTAATTTTAATCAGAATTTGCAACTCTTAAAAATTCACCAAGTCCTTGTCACTACACACATAGAAAGAAACACAACACACAAACATCAAAGCATCACACATAAGAATAAAACAAGATCACAAAAACCATTTGTTATCTTCTACCATGGAAGACAAGATGTCCAACAAGATAAGAGAAATCGTTACAAAAATGGCGAAGACAAACAAATGCATCTAAAACAACCGACAATAGCAATGGCGTAAGAACCAAGAGCATCAAGTTTCTGAAGAGGACATTGTCGTTTACAGATGGTAATAAGAGTTATCATCATTTATTTGAATGTCCTATGAATTCTTTGCTAACAAACCTCAATACCCGATGTAAAGATAGTTTTGTTCACTGATGACAACTTAAATGTAGTAAGCTATGTGACACAAGAACACATCAAGAGCTGTATAAAGTCAAGCAAGCGGAAAAAAACTATATTCGGAGAACTTTCCATGAACAAAACGATTCGTAGTCAAGTCCTACGCGTTTGTAACAAAAAACAGAGTAGTAAACATCATTATACTGGTAAGTAAATTCATAACATAACCAAATAGTTTAGTAATATCATACAAGTTGAAAGTACTTGATGAGTCACATTGATTAAACATAGTATCTCCATTATCATGACCACATGTATATACAATAATCTCAATAACGAGTGCCGGCAAATCAACAAGAATCGAATTCATATGTTGGTCCTCTTTCATATAACACGTACGTCCTTGACTCATATTAATCAATGAATGCATATAAATATCTACATAGAGGCACATTTGCAATACAAAAACCAAACAAGGAAATATGGAGAAGCCGATGCAATAACTAGTGGTATATAATTTAATGTTACAATGTGTTACTTATACACATGGCTATTAACTTGGATATACGAGGAGGTTCGCGAGTAAAGACAAGAAGAGAACCTGAAACCTCAAAAATAGGTCCTTGTAAGAATAATCAACAAAGGAAGAAGCTTAAAAGGAAAGCTCATCGCCGTCTTCAGAAGAAGGGAAAGTAACACACTTGAACACTTTACAATTTCTACACAATACATATCCCACCTGTTTCGAAACATACCATACCATTATTTCCTCATGTCACCAACACAAAACAGTTGCTAATAGTTTTAACTAAGGACCTTTCCCAAAAGAGAAATTCTTTAGAATACCACAAAAATACCATTAAAATATTTTTTATATCAAAAATACCATCAAAAAGTAGTTAACTACCATAAATACAAAAACAAATTTTAACACTTTTAGATTTTAAGTTTTCATTTGGGTTCGCTATATAGTGTTTAGGGTATAGTTTTTAAGGAGTAGGATATAGTTTTTTGAAGGTTTTGGTGTAATTTTGAAAATTAAAAAGTTGTGGTATTTATGAGAAAAAACATTTTAATGGTATTTGTAAAACTTTCGAAATGTGTGCTAATTGTGTTAAAAAATTTTTATTTAGTGTTATTGATGAGAATTGCCCTTCCCAAAACTACCATTTTTTAGAAGTTTTTAAGCCAAAAATACCATCACAAGCTTTGTAGCCTAGGATACCACTAATAAGTTTGTTTACGAAAAAAACAAACAAACGTTAATTAGTTCAAAATATTCAATATTAAACCCTAAACCCATACAAGTAAAAACAAGTCACATCAAAACTAAACCTTAAACACTAAATATTGAATCCAAATGAAAATAAAAACTTAAATTCCTAATCAAATGTTAAAACTTGTTTTTTGTGGTATTTTTGACCCAAAAACATGTGGTAACTAAAAAACTTACAGCTCTACAAGAAGGGCAACGGCGATAGATTCTCTTGTTATCAGATTTAATATTTGTTTTCTCCCCTTTACAGAAATCACATAGCAACCATCCTTTACCTTCACAATCATCACACAATATCACACCTTCTTCTTCTTCTTCTTCTTCTTCATCATCGTAATCTCCCTTTTCCATAAAACAATGAGAAATTCCTTAAAATACCACAAAAATAAGTTTTGGTTTTAAAAATACCATTACAAAGCTTTTTATAATACCATTAAAATATTTTTATATCAAAGGTACCATAAAAAAGTAGGAGTTTACAAAAATACCATAAACCTAGAAAAACGAATTTAAACACTTTTAAATTTTATTTTTTTCATTTGGGTTCGCAATATAGGTTTTACGGTATAGTTTTGAAGGGGGAAGAGTATATTTTTGACGATTTAGGGTGTATTCTGAAAATTTAAGATTTGTGGTATTTACGAAAAAAACATTTTTAACGGTATTTGTAAAACTTTTGAAAATGTGTGCTAATTTTGTAAAAAAAACTTTATTTAGGGCTATTCATGAGAATTTCCCTAAAACAAATCATCCAATTTCAAAAAACAATGCAAATCTCAGGTTTCAGAGAAATTGAAATTATGACATTTGGTTACCTGTGGCTTTTCAAGGTTTTGTTGAATCGGAACGCAACGAGAGTTGTTAAGGAGACGACGGTGAAGAGGAAGACAACGATGCGGCGGCGAAGGAGAAGGGGATAGACGCGGCGGAGGAGGAGATGGTGATAATGGCATGAGCCGTAAATAAAATGGATGTTGTAACGTTATCCATGTCGCCATTTTTTTGCTTTCTACAAATCTTAACTTTCAGTGGCGTTTTTGATTTTTTCTTACACATGTTAGTGGGCCTTTATGGGTTATGTTAAGGCTTAAATTTTAGGTTTGGGCCTTTTGTAATAGTATTGTATTAACCGGTTTTGATCATACAAAGTTAAAATGGAGAATTACAAAATTACACTATTTGAATTACATTTCACAAAACTACACATTTTCAAAATTATTTCACGAAACTACATCTAAAAACTCAAAATTAAATCCAAATAAACCCTACCCACACAATCCTACCCCCTTAATACTATACCCTAAACACTAATTTACGAACCCAAATGAAAAGATTTTAATTTTGGTAATTGTTTAAAAGGTAAATCAAAGTATCAAACTTTTAAAATTTTGAAAATGTGTAAATATGTGAAAAAATTAAATTAGGTGTAGTTTTGTGAAGGAGAGATTGAAATAATGTAGTTTTGTGAATTCCTCAAGTTAAACCGGTTTTGACTAATACTTGATTTTAACCGAACTATATTTATACGAATTTAACCGGAAAACAAAATGGGCAATTCTCACTTATATCACTAAATAAAGTTTAACAAAATTAGCACAAAATTTCGAAAATTTTACAAATACCACTAAAATTTTAAATTAGTTAGATCTTCCAAAAGTAAACCCCAAACCTTGAAATTCAGACTATATTCCCTTTAAAACATATACTATACAGCGAACCCAAATGAAAAATATTGAATTTTAAAAATATTAAAACTCGTTTTTGTATTTGTGGTATTTTTGTAAACTAAAAGTTTTTGTGATATTTTTGATATTTAAAAACATTTTAATGGTATTTGTTATGAAAATTTTTGTAATGAAAACAAAAATATTTTACTCATATTTTAGGTAATTTCTGAAAATGAATAAAATACATAAATTTTAACTCACTTGAACTAAATCAATTTTAAAGCAAGAAAAATTCACAATTACACCCTTTCATCCATTCCTTCACAAAACTACACATGATGCAATATTTTTATATTTACACCCTTTAAAAATTTTATTATTGATTTACCTTTTAAAAAATTATCAAAATTAAAATTTATTCATTTGGGTTCGTTAATTAGTGTTTTAGGTATAATATTAAACATATAGGATTGTGTGGGTATAGTTTATTTGAATTTTTAAAAATTGACAATAAAATGGTGTAGTTGTGTAAAATGCAATTCAAAACTACACCATTTGAATTACATTTCACAAAATTACATTATTTCAAAATTAATTCACAAAACTACACATAAACACTCAAAATTAAATCCAAATAAACTATACCCACACAATCATACCCCTTAATATTATACTCTAAACACTAATTAGCGAACCCAAATAAAAATATTTTAATTTTAGTAATTTTTTAAAGGGTAAATCAAACTTATAAAATTTTGAAAATGTGTAAATATGTGAAAATATTAAATTAGGTATAGTTATGTGAAGGAAGGATTGAAAGGGTGTAGTTTTGCGAATTCCTCTTTTTGGTTAACTGATAACAAAAAAAACTTCGGTTAACAAAAATCATTCATATCAAATAGTATAACATGATCGAACCATATACATACACAATGATACAACAATTAAGCTCCATTAAATGATGAACACAGCCAAAGATTCATGGGGGAATTACAAAACTACACCTTTTGAATTACATTTCACAAAACTACACCATTTAAAAATTTCTTCACAAAACTACACCTTTAAAAATTAAACACTAAAAAATTAAACCCTAATTAAGCTCACTCACACAATCCTACCCCCATTTTCACTAAACCCTAAACACTAATTAGCGAACCCAAATGAAAAATTTAAATTTTGGTAAATTTTGAAAAGGTAAATCAACCATTTAAAATTTTAAAAGGGTGTAAATATAAGAAAAAATTGAATTATGTAGAGTTTTGTAAAGGAAGGGATAAAATGGTGTAGTTTTGTAAATTCCTCAAGATTGATTCATATAGGTAATTAAATAACATGTATGTATATGTATTGTATGATATCATAGAATACACACAAAACATGCACTATTTTCTTACATATGTAAGTTTAGCTAAAGAGATATGATCCCATAACACAATGTGCAAATAATATATAATGTTTTCATCACAAAGAAGAATAAGCAAACCAGACAAACAATATATTGACCTTATCAAGTGTTTTCCATCAATGGAACATAACTAAATATTACCAAATCATGTCTCGGAAACCGGCAAGTTCATCTCTTGTGCAAATTCTTTAGTCATTTGCAAAAAACCTTCCTTGTGATGTTGTTCCCACTCCTATAAAAAATTGAAAAAAACCAAATCATATTATATACTTATATACAACATTATATATATATATATATATATTTAAGACATTTTCTTACCTCGAAGTCCCATGTACCGTAAAGATCATGATCATCTTTGTTAGCCCATACATACGTTTTCGCTTGCAGTTTCTCCGAGTTATCCTGTAGAATATGATTCAACCAGTTAAACGTTTTAAACAACAACCACAAAAAAAACTTCGACTTCTTTGAATCGAAATCAAATTTTCTCAAGAGATTTTTGAGTTTTCGGGTCTACGAGACCAATACGATGTAATATAACTATAATTTTGAACTTTGGAGAGCATAACCCCCTCCCAACGTGAATTCAACACGCGACCTCCTATTGATTTATAGGCTTAACCACTAAATCAAATCATCGCTAGTCTAAAATAAATCGATTTTACGATGTTTAAGGCTAAATTTATTAGCAAAAAAACAAGCTCGTATGATAACTATTTAAAGTCTATAAACACGTTGGTGTATTGATACAAATAATCTATTCGTATGATCGATAGAAAAAAAATGTGTTTGCGACAAAAAAAAAGATCGAAAAATTACTAATGAATTCAAATTTATATGAAATGAAAGAAGAATTAGACTCACTGCTGTTAGTAAAACATGAACATTGTTGTTTCTGACATATTCAGTATCTTCAAACTCATCTAAAACGTTAAGTTCGTCATCTGTGATTCCAAACAATACCTTAAAACAAACATAAATTCTTTAGAATACCACCAAAATAAGTTTTTGTTTTGAAAATACCATTACAAAGTTTTTTATAACAAAAATAGTATTAAAATGTTTTTTATATCAAAAAGTAGTAGTTTACAAAAATACCACAAATACAAAAACGAGTTTTAACGTTTTTAAATTTTGTTCATTTAGGTTCGCTATATAGTGTTTAGGGTATAGTTTTGAAGGGGTAGGTATAGTTTTTTGAAAGTTTAGGTGTAATTTTGAAAATTAAGGTGTAATTTTGAAAATTAAAGTGTTGTGGTATATATGAGAAAAAAACTTTTTAATGGTATTTGTAAAACTTTCGAAATGTGTGCTAATTGTGTTAAAAAAACCTTATTTAGTGTTATTCGTGAGAATTTCCCTTAGACAAAATCAAAATCAAAGTCAAAATCTCAATCGAAAATCGCAATCGAAAATCTTCACATAGAGAGAGGAGACCTTGCCAGAGACTTTATCCGACTCCGCAGGTAAAATCGCAGGATAAACTCTTCCTTTAATGCTAAATCTATGGCTGCAAAAATCATCTCAAAATTCTAACTTTGTGATTTCAGAGACAGAGAGACAGAGAGAGAGAGAGAGAGAGAGAGATCTATGGATCGTACAAATTGGGGAGGATGGCGGATGATGTTGGAGGGAGACGACGGAGGAGGAGACCTACGACGTCGTCGGACATGAGACTGCCGTAGACGAAGACACTGTGCATCGACGGAGCCGTAACATTCTTCATCTTCTTCTTCGATAAACTACGAATCAGAGGGATTTTTACCTTTTTTTCTTTTTATTGAGATTATTTTGGGCCTTATATAAGCCATAGATTTTATAAAATAGTTAGAAAAAGAAAATTACATAAGATTTTAGTGTTTATATATTTTCATATATTTTATTATATAGATTCGCGAATACACGGATTTTTTATTTATATTTTAGGACCCGTATAAAATAAAATCAAAACTAATAATGTTAAAGAATGAATTTAATCTTATCTATTAATCGAAAAAATATTTTTGTAAAGAGAACAAAAAATTGTATTTACGCTACAATACTAGTTTATATAACATTAGATAAATATTCGCGTATACGCGAGATTGTAATACAATATTTCTAAACTTGTAAAAAACAAAATTGAAAATTTGAAAAAAAAACATTCGAAATAATATTATAAACAATTTGTATTTTTAACCAAAAAAAAAAATATATTATAAACAATATTGAAAATATGTTGTTACAAATTTTTTTTGTATGCACTTTATCCCAATGATTAAAATTACCCTTCTAAAAATAGATATAGTTTCACTCTATGAACATCAAAATTACCCATATTTTTGATATATCTAACAACATATGTATGATAAACAATATTATATATATTATAAATAAATATATTTTTAATATAAATTTTAAATATAAAAATTCATGAATATATCATATAATTTTTTGCAATGTTTACTAATTTAACAAAATTATTGTGGTACCGAATTAAAAAAATTCAAGTGGTATTTGAGCAAATTTTGTTTCAAAAAGGTAATTATTCGTCTCTCTTTTAATTGATACTTATGATTGAAGATTTTATATTTGTAAGTGCAACTCCGTGTTTTTTTGAAACTTGTGAACAAATTCTTTATATATTAGTAATTATGTAACTTTTTTTCTTCCTTTGGGATAGAGTTATATTAAATTTTTGATAATGTTAAATATGTATATATTTTATTATTGATGATAAATATTGAATAATATAACTAATGTAAATATTCAACTATATTTTCATAAAACTAAATTTTTAATAACATTAGACCGAAGATTAGGATCGTAATTGTAATTATTGTAACTTTAAACTATAAAAAAAAATTGAATAATATAATTTACTTCATGTTAATGTTTTCATTTTTTCTTATTTTCGTTTTATTCGTAGTTATCTTATTGTATTTGTTTAAAGATTGAAATTTACATATTTATCTTTATATTTGTTTTAACATGATTGGTTGAAATTTTTTTACACGTATCAAAATTTTAATGGCAAGCTTGACAAATGTCACAATCATATAAATCAATAACTTTTGAAACCAAGCTTTATATAATAAGATATGATTATATTTAAAAAGAAAAAAAGAAAAAATAAGTTGTAGATTATTTATTCTATATTTTCTAGAACATGAAAAACATTTGTAATATAAAATCCATTGAACATATATGACTTTTAAATTTTATAGAACATTTGCAATATATATAATACGTAATCTAAAATCGTTGATCATATAGAAATTGTAGACTTTTTCTAAGCTCATATCCAACTTTTCTTAATATGATATTGTCCGCTTTTGGTCTAAGGCTAGCCTCACGGTTTTCCTTATTGAGCTCCTTCCCAAATGGTGTCATACTATATGGAGTTAGATATTACTTATATATTAGATTCTTCTTATCTAAACTTCCAATTCGGGACTTAGTTTGTCATCCCAACATCTCCCCTCAAACTAAAGAGCATTTATCCTTAATTTTTCTTCTCGAAACTTGACACCTATCTTATATTGTCTTTAATCGTGAGATAATCTTGAATGTTCCTCCCACATCGAACCACCCACTTTTCTAGGTTTGTTTCTTTAACCTAGGCTCTGATACAATTGTAGACTTTTTCTAAGCCAATATCCAACTTTCCTTATTATGATATTGTCCGCTTTGGACCTAGATGGCTAGCCCTCACAGTTTTCTTTATTGGACACCTTCCCAAAAAGCATAATATTATATAAAGTTGTATATTACTTATATACTAAGATTTAACCCGTGGTTCACCACATATCTATGTATTTTGAAATCGTTTTATATGTCTATAAATTTAATTTAAAAATTAGTTATACATCTTTTGTTTTAAAGAATATATAAAACTAATGAGAAGCTTTTATTTTATTATAGTATTTTATTATTTTAAGAACAAATAATAATTTGATCATTTACTTAAAAAAATTGTAATTTTTTTTTTACTATATATTATCCAGATTTTCAGGATTTAAAATACCAAACCGGAACATAACTAAAATATAAAGTTGAAACTAATCCAAAAAATAAATATCTCGAGCAGGAAGAAAAATTTTACTAACCAAAAAACCGTAATCGAAATCTGAAATAATTTTTTTTTTTGAAATAGAACCGAATGACCCAAAATTATTTAAATATTAAAAGTTATTGAAGTAAATCTTTTTGTTACTATATAATATTTTGTAGTGCAAATTCTATATAGTAAATTTTTAACATAATTTATAATGTTATTTATTCCAAACTATTTTACACTATAGAAATTGTTATTTATTATATTATGAGGTGGACAAAATATTTGGATCTAAATTAACGCATCGAAACCAAACTGAAATATTCGAACCGAAACCGATTCATAAAATAGAGAAATTTACTACCCGAAAACCCGAAACCAAATCTGAATAATCTAAATTTGTAAAACTGAACCGAATTTCCAGGGTTACCCAAATTTTACATTATGGAAATTGTTATTTATTCTATTATAAGGGTGGATAAAATATTCGGATCCAAATTAACATATCAAAACAAAATTGAAATATTCGAACCAAAACCAATCCAAAAATAATAAGTAACTCGAACGGATAGAAAATTTTACTACCAGAAAAACCAGAACCGAATCCGAATCGAACCTAAATTTTTAAAATTTAACCAAACTACCGGATTTACCCAAAATTTATTTAAAATAGAAAAAAATTTAATTATAGATAAAAATAATTTATTTAAATATATTCATAATATATAATATTAGTGGTTGGTTTTGTGTGAAAATAATTGTTTTTATTGATTTCTTATTATTAATAAATTTTAACTAAATTTTAAGAATATAATAATATTAATGATATATGTTTGTATGTATGTTTCATATAAAACTTGTTTTGAAATTGTTATCTAAGATAAGATTATCCGTATATATTTTGTTTGATAAGCATAAATTATGATTTATCCTCAATGATTTTTATTTTCATGTTTAAACCCAATGACATAATGTGTAAATAACTGATTTTTTTGGAAAACTTCAAAAGAGTACTTCAAAAATTATAATATAGACTAGATATAATTTGTTGGTGTAAGCTTGAAATAACTTGTTATTCAAGTTTAGTATATTTAGGAGAATCTAAATATACATATCTAAATGTGAGTTTTCTTTTTATTTAGGAGTTATTTAAAAGTTAGTTTTTCTATTAGATTTTAGAGTTGTGTTTCCTATATAAGCAGGTGCTAAGAAGTAGCACAACTTATCAGATTTGTGAGTTTAAAGTTTTAAGTTATTTACCTTATTAATAAGAAAGTTATTCTTATTAAAGTTTTGGAGTATTCGAAAGAAACTAGAAAAATTGTAGAATACGTAATCTCAACATTATTATTACAACTCGTAGAATAGGTAATTATTATTTACAAAAAGGCGAGAACCTCCTCCCTCTCTTCTCTCCTCAGAATCCTTCAGAGAGAGAGGATGGTTTCTCAGTTCCGGTGGCTCCGTTGGAGGTTCACCGTCTCGTCTCCGACATCGGTTGTTACTACAGATCCGATGGTTGGCTTTGGTCTAGGCATAAAAGGCTTTGACTAGCTCATTTGGCCTCTTTGCTTCCGGCAATGGTGGCTCTAATAGCATCGTTAGTTGGCTATCATTTCCGACCTTGATTGGCTAAGACAGTGACGATGGTTGGCTGGTTTCTTCGGCACCGATTGACGCAGCGTCGGTGGTTGGTTTTCCTCGAGGATCGATTTCCTCTCTATTTTTATGTTTGTTTTTTGCCAGCGAGATCTTTTACCAATTTACTTTCAAGATCTCTATCGTTTTTGATTCGAACTCATGTGGTGGCATGTTTGCGGTGAATTTCCGGTGAGGTTTACTGGAATCTGAACGGAGACTATTTGGCGACGGCGGCTTCATCCTCTTTTTTTTAAGATTAGAGTTTTGCCTTGTGGGTTTTTTATTGGTTCTGAAATGGGTTTGTTTGTTTGGGTCTTTCGATTTTGTAACTTCCTATTTTAATTAATGAAGGATCCACTAGATAACAAAAGAAAGGGGATTAGACTTTTCAAAGAGGAGTAGTCTTTTCAACTTTTAAAATTATCTCATACGATTCTCCATTGAAAAATAAATGTGTCGTATTCATTATACGAAACTCAACTTCACCATGAAGCTTCAAAATATACCCCTTCAATATCAATATTTAACCTAGTTTAAAAGAACATATCACAATTAGTTTGAAGAAAACATATTAGAATAATTAGTTCGTTTTATAATTTAATCAAAAGAAGAAGAAAATAATGACAAAATAAAAGGGGACATTCTAAAAATTTTACTTTATTGGTTTGCAAATCAACCAAATGAGCCGTCCAAGATTTTGCATTTAGGCTATGAGTTGTGCGATAAGCTAAATAGCTTATTGTACCAACCAAACCAATAATGGACCAAAAAGAAGAAGAATACCATATTGTTTTAAAAAATAAAGAACATGTAATTTAGATAACGAATACATGGAATTTTTCATATCGATTTGGATTCTCCAAAAATGATTTTCTCATATATTGTCCATGTTTTTTTGTCAAACTTATTGTCCATGTTTTTACTTAGCTTTTTCCTGCTCATTTAAGATATTTTACTTGTTCCTTGGATTTGTATATGAGAAATCCTTTAGAAATTCTTCTTGTGAAGTTATGAGAATTGAAATTAAATGTGAAATAATATTTATATACACTAGGTAAGTACCCGTGCGGTATTGCACGAGAGCTAGAATACGTAATATATTTTTTAAAAATATATAAATTAGTGTAGTTAGTCATATATTAGATAATTTGTAATCTCAATATTCTATATACATCGGTTATTTTAAAAGTGTAAAACTTCCAATTAGATTTAAATAAAACTCAATTTCAAATTTACAACTTCATAACAATATTTTTAACTTCAAAATTTTTGTCATAATTTTTTTTCTAAATTAAGACCCTACATCATTTTTCTTTACTACAAATAATATATTAAAAATATTCGACGCTTACTCATATTTTGAAATCGTTTTATCAAGTTGCGTTAGTAAAGTATCAAAAATATGTTTTTCAACAAAACAGACGAGACGACGATCATTTTTCATTTTGTTTAATTATTTAGCCTTTTAAATTTAATTTTGAAGTGGGTAAGATTTACTTTTGAGTGTTTAGGGTTTAATTTTTAAGATTTTAAACTACAATAAAACTTTTTTATATATAAATACTCTATATGTTAATACCTCTATAAAAAATCATGGATTTTTTGGTAATTACCCTCAAAATTATTAAGTTTTGTAAAATTTAGTGGGCTTTTACTTTAAGTTTTTATGATAAATTTTATTTGATTAATTTTTTAATATGTTAGAGAGGTATAAATAAATTTAGTATTGATTAAAAAAAATAGTTATAAATTGATTAAACACTCACCGAGCCAAGATCACTAACTAATCTAGATAAGAGGTTTTCATTTTTCATTATTTTAAGTTAGACCACCATTTAACGGAACCCACATTAAAAGTAGGGCAACTAATAAAATGCAATGAACTTTTTATTTAAGTAATAAACTAACATGATTCATAGTTTTTTTCTTTGAACACTTTTAAAAAAAAACTTTGTTTTACCTTAATACAATAAATATTAAATTAGCTTAACATTTGTTAACCTAAATTCTAAACTCTCAAAACTAAATCCTACAAATAAAAAACACACCACACTACCAAAAAATAATGATAAGTAATAAATCGAGAAATCAAAGTAAAGAAAATAAAAAATGATAAATAACAATCTACTAACAATAATGAAAAACGGAAAATAAATATACAAAATGAGGTTTAAGATCATACCATAAGGTTTTCTTCATCGTCTTTTAAATTTCAGAAACTTAAAAAAATGATTTGGAAGTAATCATACGACATTTATATAATAATTAAAAGACACCTTTTGGAACACAACTTTTCGACGAAACAATACGAGTTTGTAAAGACACCTTTACGAATTTGTAAAGACATCTTTACGCATTTGTAAAGACGCTTTTACGAGTTTGTAAAGACACATTTACGAATTTGTAAAGACACATTTACAAATTTGTAAAGACACATTTACGAATTACACCCCTTTAGACTTTTTCATATTTTTACTATTAGTAGCATTGTTTGAGTTTCATATTTGTATTTGTAATTGATAGCCTCTGGTTTAATCAATATCTCAATTGTCCGGATCGACACATCCACAAAAAGACATGATCAAAAGACACGATTAAAAAACATGACTTTTTGTAAAACAGTTACATAAAAAAAATGAAAGAACACAACTTTATGAATACAAATTTACGGAACACACCCCTAAAAAATATGGTATACCAGTTTCATGTATATATTATATAACTATGAGTTTATACAAAAACTTATACTCTCGTGTAGTTTTTTTTTTATAAAAGTAAATAGATCGATCCATAATAAGAGGAATCGAACCAACATTCAATACTAAAAAGAAGTCATATAGCTGATAAACGAGATTTTACCCCGTCAAATCTAATGTCTTAATTGTAGTACTTAAGATGTCAAACCAAATCAGGAGCAAACAATTTACTTGAATTTATGAGAAACGAACTTAGTTTAAGCGTGATTAAAAAGGTTGTTGGTGAATGAATTTGTAACCGAAAATCAAACAAATAAAAACGCGAATTAAGAGTTTTGAAAGATTTATTAAAAGCTAAACAATCAGGCTAAGGTGTTTTAAAGGGTGATTAAACTTTAGATTTCAAATTGTCTTTTACAAAAATAAATTTAAGGTTTTGAAAACGGTTTTAGATCAATCCACTCTTGTGGCAATGATCATTTTCTCAACAATTAAACTAAAACAATATCTTGGATAGTTTAATCGTCGAGAAACTTTAAGAACAGATCAATTCTAACCACCAAGCTTATTAACACAGATCTCTCGGTTAAGCTAGGCTTGGTTCTAAGGTAATGGTTCAGGAACCTTTATAATCTCTCGATTCATAAAGTTTCCTAGGTTCAATAATCGAATGGCCAACTCGATTAAGATTTTAAGTTTGTTACCAAAGACTAAAGTTTTATGATCTATTAAGTTCTAGACAATTATCAATCTTAGATTCAATCAACCCCCTTTTACCCTAACCCTAACCCAATTGTCTATTTGGAACTACTCACTAAGCATATTGAAATTCATAGCAATTAGATTCAAGGAAATCATAAACATAAACAAAAGCAAAAAGAGTAAAGGGTAAAGAAATCTCTTATTGATGATGATGAAGATTACAAGGTGGCCAAGTAGCAAAACACCAAGAATCTCCAATGTCAAAAACTGATAACTTGCATATTTTACACATTTTACCTTAGTTTATACATTAGAATTAACTCATTTAGGTTGCATTTAGTATCATATAGGTTGCATTTGCATGTTCTTTCATGGTTTTCAGGTTTAAGAGTGCAATTATGGAAAAAACAGAGAATTGTGACGAAAAGCGTCAAAAAGACACTCGTTTAAGACGTTCCCGCCGTTGGATCTTTATGAAATTTTACCACAAGATAGCCACAGATGTTAGCTTTCATTTGGCGGTGGTTTGAGATGATTTCAACGGTTAGATCTAAAGTTATTCCAATTTTACTTCGTATCGGTTTGTTATATCGGTTTGGAGTGGCCGATACAAGAGAAAAAGAACCCGAAGACGCGTATCGACATGTTGTATCGGCTTGGCCTGGCCGATACGAAGGAAAATAAGCTGAAGCAAAGCTACCGACCAGCACGTATCGACCAGACTGTATCGGTTTGCTATGACCGATACAAGCTGCGAAAATTAATGGAAATTCGGTTTTCATGTTTTAAAAAGGAAAACAATTCCTAAACCAAATTGGTTTTCCTTTATTTCTTTGGTTTAAACATATATTAGGGTTTTGCTTTTGTTTTTGAGATTATTCTATCTTTGTTTTAGTTTTCTTCATCGTTTGTTTCTTTTTGCTTTGGACTGGGAGATTTGCTTGGTGATTGCTTCTTTGGCCACCTTTGTGATCTTCATCATCATCAATAAGAGTTTTCTTGAACCCTTTATTCTCTTTGCTTTTGTTTATGTTTATGCTTTCTTTAAATTCAATTGTTTTAAGATTCAACATGCTTTGTGAGTAGTTCCAAATAGACAATTGGGTTAGGGTAAAAGGGGTTTGATTGAATTTAGGATAGATGATTGTCTAAAACTTAATTGATTATAAAACTTTAGTCTTTGGTAACAATCTTAAAGCCTTAATCGAGTTGGTCATTCGATTATCGAACCCAGGAAACTTTATGAATCGAGAGATTATAAAGGTTCCTGAACAATTACCTTAGAACCAAGCCTAGCTTAACCGAGAGATCTGTGTTAATAAGCTTGGTGGTTAGAATTGATTTGTTCTTAAAGTTTCTCGACGATTAAACTATCCAAGACATTGTTTTAGTTTAATTGTTGAGAAAAGGATCATTGCCACGAGAGTGGATTGATCTAAAATCGTTTTCAAAACCTTAAAGTTATTTTTGTAAAAGACAATTTGAAATCTGAAAGTTTAATCACCCTTAAAACACCTTAACCTGATTGTTTAGCTTTTAATTAATCTTTTCAAAACTCTTAATTTGCGTTTTTATTTGTTTGATTTTCGGTTACAAAAACATTCACCAATAACCTTTTTAATCTCGCTTAAACTAAGTTGGTTTCTTATAAATTCAAGTAAATTGTTTGCTCCTGATTTGGTTTGACATCTTAAGTACTACAATTAAGATATTAGATTTAACGGGGTAAAATCTCGTTTATCAAAAACTCAAAGCCAAATCCAACGATGAAGAAAAAGAAAAGAAAACAAAAGATATAATTTTTTGTCTAAACATAGAAAAACCCTAATATATTAAAAACCAAAGGAAAATCAATTTGGTTTAGGAATTGATTTTCCTTTTTACAAAACAAAACCGAAATCTTATTATTTTCGCAGCCTGTATCGGTCAAGTGAAACCGTTACAGGCCGGTCGATACGAGCTGGTCGGTATTCTTGCTTTGGCTTCGTTTCCTTCGTATCGGCCAGGCCAAGCCGACACCACAAGTCGATATAAGTGCTTTCCTCTTTTTTCTCTGTACCGGCCACTCCAAACCGGTATAGCATGTCGATACGATGTCTTCAGGTTCTCCTTCTCTTGTATCGGCCAGGTGTGACCGATATGACTGGTCGATACAAGCTTCGGCAAAAACGCTTCTTCTATATCGGCCAAGAGAAACCGATACAACAAACCGATGCAAGTGTATCCGCTTCTTTTTGGCTTAAATTCATCACCTTTTGCCGTTTTAACGCTCCGAAACCTGAAATACACGAAACAAACCAAAATGCAACCTATATGACACTTAATGCAGCCTAAATGAATTAATTCTAATGCATAAACTAAGGTAAAATGTGTAAAATATGCAAGTTATCAATAGCCACGGCCGTATCGGTGGCTATAGCAAAAATCCGTGGCTATTTAGTCACGATTTGCCACGAAATTTTTTAGCCACGAACGTATAGCCACGGATTTAACGCTATAGCCACCGATACGGCCGTAGCTATATGAATTTTTTTTAGTAGTGATTCTATAAACTCAACATCTGAAAACATATTTGAGAGCCACACTAAAACTCTAAATATTTGTTTCTTTTGCTCATAAATATTGTGTTCACGTTTTCATGTATTGGGATAACATGCATTTGATAAAAAGTTTGGAGAGACTAATAGAGACTAGAGAGTACTCTCATGTCTACTAAAACCAACAAAGACAATATTGGTTTTGGGTTTTAACAAGACACTTTTATTAGAACAGAAATATATTTATTTATTTATTTTGTCAAACCAGAAATATATTTATTTAAGTTAAAATTATTCTCAAAACACATGAGTATCAATAATGCCTTGGCGATTTTCTCTCGACTCCAATCAAATAGCGATGGTTTTGTAGACACGAGGAGGATTAGTAGGATCGGGATTATGTATAGGATTTGGACCGTGCGGTGGGTCTTTTTTCTCGACTCCAATCAAATGACGATGGTTTTGTAAAACACGAGGAAGAGGATTAGTAGGAACTGGATTATGTATAGGATTTGAACCTCCCGGTGTCTTTCTCTTGATTTCATTCGAAGATAGATCTTCGAGAACAGCCATTGAAGATGTCACTAGAAACAAGCTTAGAGTTATGATTAATATAATAGTACCACCTTTCATTACTTGCATATTCTCTATCTCTCTTTGTTTTTATATCTTTAGTCTTTTTGTTTTATCTCTTTTTTATAGTGAAAATTTTCATACTAATTAAGAAGCTAATCAAGTGTAAATAATGTTGGGATAACAATGTCAATGTGTATCTTAG
The DNA here is from genome assembly GCA_963556525.1 of Cochlearia excelsa. Taxonomy (NCBI): domain Eukaryota; kingdom Viridiplantae; phylum Streptophyta; class Magnoliopsida; order Brassicales; family Brassicaceae; genus Cochlearia; species Cochlearia excelsa. The sequence continues at coordinate 6,954,355 of OY748332.1, read as the reverse complement.
AAGATTTAAAATTTAATTTGGAGAACTATGTTTGTATATGTGTATAACATGACACTTGACATGTTAATAAAATGTGTTTTAATTTATTCTTTTTTTCTTCCTTACTATTGTGATTCGGCACTTTAATTTTATTATTATCCTTTTAGTTTGGAGTTTTCATGCTTATTAAGGTAAGCTTAACGCATGTCAAAAGTTTGAATACATAAGTGTTATATTATATATAAATCCCTAAACTTACAAAATTTTACGATTGTCAACCCACTTATTAAAATCTAACTAATTCCACATTTTGCCAAAATTATAAAACTTATTAAAGTCTAACTAATTTCACATTTGGCCAAAATTATAATTAATGTATTAATTAATTTTGTTCAAATATATCCGATTGTGATGTGAATCTTGTCCGATTACGATCCAAAACCGCTGATCATAGACTTATATACTTTTTGCGGGTTAGATTCGCAGTGTTGGATCGTAATCAGACAAAATTCAAATCATAATCGGATTTGTTTGAACACAATTAATTAATATATTAATTGCAATTTTGGTCAATGTGGAATTATAGTAATTATATTTTAATGAAACCAGGTGGACAATGAGAAAATTTTGTAAGTTTAGGGGTTTATATGTAGAGCTTGAGAGTTAAGGGGGATTCAATGTGGATATCTACTCTTGAGGGGTAAAAAAATCGTCAACCCTTTAATTTATTATCAAACCGATAGAATATCAATATGTGATGAAATCTAAATTTTTTCATTTTTGTAAAGAAAATTGTTGTTGTGTACTTCATTCAACTTCTCTGCTTTTAATTGTACGCATAGCTTGTTTACTTTGGTTTTACATAGAGATCTTAATTTTTATTGGCTAATTGTTTTGAATAAATGTTAAAATAGTACATAATTTATAACTTTTAAATTTTTGTGCTTTTAGATAGAAAATTTTACATAATGGAACATATGTAATATATTCCGAAAAATTAGTATAAGAGAAACACATTTTATATTTTTCATTTTAGAAAGTTGATATACATGTTTTTTATTAGTGTTAAATATTATATTGAATGGTTTTTTATTTGAGTTTTATTAATACAAGGATAGAATCCGCGCGTTGCGCGGGATATCCTTCAATATTTTATAGTAATTTCAAAAAACATTTATATTTTGTTTATGATGGTTGATTTTGTAATATATTTTATTATTGTAATATGTATTTGGTTTGACATTGGATATAACTAACTCATTTTATTTTACCAAATTAATGAAAATAAAATTGTTCATTTGTAACTTTTGAAAGGATATTTTAGTTTATTATAAACCATTAGAATATCAATATTTGATAAAATCTAATTTTACAAAAAAAAATTAATTTAAAGAGAAGTAAAGATTGTAGTGTATTCTTTTAATTTTTTTTACTACTAATAATTTACTTTTGTCCACAATACCATTGTTTTAGTTTTACGTGGAGATCTTAATATGTTTTTAAAATTGCATCATAATTTTTTATTCTTTAATGTTATTAGAATCTTTATATGTATTTTTGTTTATTTTATATGACGGTTATGTTTTCGGTGGATATTTGTATTGATTATTAACATTTAGGTTAAGAAGATTATTGAGAACAATTTAGATATTATTTTAATTTTATTATAAAATTGCATCTTAGTTTGTTTTTTTATTTATTTTGCATTATAAAATTTAATATTTTAATCTATATTAGTATTTTTGAAGTACTAATTTAAAATTTTCCAAAAATTCACACTTATTTACATCTCATGCCATTGGTTTCACAAATGATTTGAATTTTTTAAAAAGGCAAAACTATAACTTCCAAAAATACAAACAAAATTATAAAAGATTATTTCTATCCTTAACATGGATAACAATCATAAAAGAAAATAATTCTAAACTTATACCCAAACATATTTAAGTTTCTTTTTTCTTAAATTATTAGATTTAAATTTTTCGTTTTTCTTAAATCATTAATAATAAAATACAAAAAATGTTATGTAGGAAAATAAAGGACATAAAAATACCCACGGAAACTATTTTTAAAAAAAAATTAAAAAGATTAATCATACCATAAACCACAATTATAAAAAAAAATATTTTCTTAAATTTAAAAAATTTAAATCATGTGTGAAATAATTATAACACTCAACTAATATTATTTGGACAATACAATATATCATTACTATTTTTTCAAATTTAGATAGTAAATATTATAGTTTCACAAAAAATAACAAGTATAATGCCTATTTTGATCACAATTATAAATAATGTTTTCATCACAATTATAAAAAAATTGAACTTTACAGAAAATAATTTTTTTTCTTATTTTAATCACAAGTTTTTTAAAAATGCTAATAAAAATAAAATAGCATATTTACATTATGCGAAACTTACCTTAACCATTGTCAATCAATATCATATAATTAAATATGTAAATCAAAATAGGATTAAGAAAATCAAAATTGGAAATTATTTAATTTCCCATTATCTTCAATAAACGTTAAAATCAAATTGGTTACCAAAAATAAATATAAAAACTTGGTTACCAATTATTCCAAACCCCTAACATTTGGCTACAAAAATATTCACCAACAAAAAACGGAAAATATATTTAATTTTCACCAATTAAATGGTAATAGAAAATATTTCACAGAAAGCTTAAGATAATAATTTTTTTATTTAATATAATATATTTTGAATATATTTTTAAAAAATATTTATATTTACAATTAAAATTATTAATATTTACATAAATTTTAGGTAACTAGGGTAATTCGGTTATGTTCCACAAAATTCCGATTTGATTCGATTCTGGGTTATCGAGTAATCAATTTCTCTATATGTCCGGGTTATTTAATTTTTTTGGATTAGTTTTGGTTTAAATATATCGGTAATTTGGATCCGGGTATTTTGTCCACCTTTATAATATACAAAAATAACAATTTCAATAGTTTAAATAGTTTAAAATAATTTGAAAAACTCAACTTACAAATCATATTAAATTTTTTATATATGGACTATGTACTACAAAATATTATATAGTATCAAAAAAACTCATTTCAACAACTTTTAATATTAAAATTATTATTATTTAAAATAATTATTGGGTAATTCGAATAGATTCCATAAAATTTGTTTCAATTCGGATGCAGTTTTGGGTTTTCAATTAGAAAATTTCTCTACACGTTCGAGGTTTTTAGTTTTTGATCGGTTTCAATTTGGATATTTCGGTTATGTTCAGGTTTGATATTTCAAATCCGATTTATTTGAATATGAAATGATCAAATTATCTTATTTGTTTGTATAAACAATAATAATATTCAAAACTTTTGAACATTTCTATTTATTCTATAAAACAAAAAAATATATCACAAACTTCTAAATTAAATATATATATATATAGATATATAAAATCATTTAGAAAACATAGACCCGTGGTACACTACGGGTTAAATTCTAGTTTTATTATAAAATTGCATCATAGTTTGTTTTTTTCTTTAATGTTATTAGAAATTTTATATGTGTTTTTGTTTATTTTATATGACTTCTATGTTTTCGGTGGATATGTTTAGTGATTATTAACATTTAGTTTAAGAAGATTATAGAAAATTAATGTATTATTTATATGTATGACTATGTAGTATTTGAATCTCAAATTTATAATGTTTAAACTTTATTTATCTATATATATTTAAGTTTAAATATTTTTTATATTTGTTTTTGTATATAATGTAATGTTTTATTTTATTATTAAATGAGTTTATGTCTTTAATGATTTCTTATTTGATTTTTATTAGTATTAAATGAATTTTATCAAAATTTTAATTTTAATTATGTATTAATTTTTTATTGCCAAGTGTCTTTCATATGGAGAGAGTTCTTTTTCTTTTATTGTATAGATTAAATGAGTTTTATTAAATATTTTCTTTTAATTTAATTAAGATGATGATGTGGATGCCTTAATATTATATGAGTATTGTGCTATTATATACTCCCTCCGTTCCAAAAAACATGTAGTTTTAGAAATTTTCACGCATATTAAGAATTCATTAAATTTGTGTCTTTATAATACTAAAACAATATTTAATATATGTCTAGGCCTAATTTGAGTCAATAGAAAAATAGTAAGCAAAATCTAATTGGTCAAAAAATATTAAATGACAATAAATTTTACATTGAAACTGAAAAACTACATCTATTTTGGAACAAAAAATTTCTCCTAAAACTACATCTATTTTGGAACGGAGGGAGTAATAGATTACATTTATCAGCATTTTGACATTTATGTGTTAGATTCAGTTTAGGAAAATTTACATTACACTACACTACATTTTTATAATCTCATATCGCAACACAAATTTATTTTACTACACAATATCATATTCTATACTATTTGATATTTTTTGCTTTTACACCATAAGTTTTCATAAATGGCACATATCACTTACTACAACAGAAAAGAAAAAAATTGGTTTGTTAACCACACAACACAATATTCTTCTTTCTCTGGCCAATATAGGATCAAATATACTCCACCAATTTTAAGTTCTCTCCTCTAAACATAAACCCACAAAAAAAACAATTTGTTACATTTTTTTTTTCTTTTCTTAGATCACAAGAAAGAGGGAGGGAGAGATTTTGGGGGGTGTGGGTTTTTGTTTTCTCCTTCTCATAGAATATTTTTTGGGTTTTTTCTTTTTTTTCTAGTAACAAAATAAAACTATTTGATATGGGTAATTTGACATCAAACATAGCGGCGAAATTCGCCTTTTTCCCGCCTGCGCCGGCTACGTATAGCGTGAGCAAAGAAGAAGAAACCGGAAAGCTTATATTCACCGGTGTGACGCCCGAAAAAAGCATGGAAGTTCATCAAGTTACCACTAAATTGGGGAACAAAGTTATCGCTACGTTTTGGAAACATCCTTTTGCAAGATTCACTCTTCTTTATTCCCATGGAAATGCCGCGGATCTCGGACAAATGGTCGAGCTCTTCATCGAGCTTCGTGCTCATCTTCGCGTCAACATCATGAGGTTTAATTGTGTTATATACTTAAATGAGAAAATACGAGAAAAACAAATATTTTCTTTTTGTTGATGAATTAACCTAAACACTTTTTATATGTCAATGTAAACAGCTATGATTATTCAGGCTATGGAGCTTCAACGGGCAAGGTAAAATAAATAGATTGAATTAAGAGAAATTCCTAAAAATATCATCAAAAGAGGTTTTACGTTTAAAATAGAATCACAATTTTTTTTTTTCCCTAGAGTACCATTCAAAGGTATTATGGACCAAAATACGACAAATATAAAAAACAAGTTTTAAGTTTTAATGATGTCAAAAAGAAAAAAAAAAAACAAGTTTTAACATTTAAGAATCTTTTTATTTGGGTTTAAACTATTTAGTGTTTAAGTTTGAAGGGAGTTTTGTCATAAATGAAAAATTGAAGGGAGTAGAATTTAGTTGTGAGACGTTTAGGGTTTAATTTTAAGAGTTTTAAGTTTTATGGTATTTTGGCTCATAAAACTTTGTGATGTTATTTTACTCCTAAAAAAAACTTGTGATGTTATTTTGCTCCTACAAAATTCTTTTTTTTTGGTACTCTAGGGAATTATAATATTTCATGTGTTTGTTATTTTTTATACTTTCATTTAACATATTTCAAACTTATGTTATTTTTTATTATAATGTAAATCTTAATTGCAACAAAAACCGTTATACAACGCCATCTTTTGTTTGTTTTTTTCTGTTGTAATAGCCCTCTGAAGTTAACACTTACCACGATATCGAGGCCGTATACAATTGCTTGAGGAGAGAGTACGGACTCAAACAAGAAGATATTATCTTGTACGGACAGTCCGTTGGTAGCGGACCGACGTTGTACTTAGCATCTCGGTTAAAGAGACTAAGAGGGATTGTGCTTCACAGCGCGATTCTCTCTGGTCTTAGAGTATTGTATCCTGTCAAAATGACATTTTGGTTTGATATATACAAAGTAAGTTTCCATCTTCTCTTTCTTATTTATTTTCATAAAAGGTTTTTCAAAGAGTTTTTAATCGGTTTAAAAGAAAAAAATAATGAATATTCGAAGATAGAACTAGAAACTATTTTGAATTTAGAATCTCTAATAAATTATGGATAATTTGTGTAAAATACCATCCAAAAACGTTTTTTAGCCTGAAATACCATCACAAAAAAATTATGGAATCAATTAAAAGACTTTTTTGACTAAAATATGACAAAGATAAAAAAATGAAAGTGAAAAAAATTATAATATAATTATTTTCATTTGGGTTTAGTGTTTAAGGTTTAGATCTAAAAGGGGGTATGGTTTAGCTTTTGAAAGGTTTAGGGTTTAATTCTAAAGGTTTTAAGTTAATTCATGTTTTATGCATGATTTTTTAATCGGAAAAACTTTTAAATGGTAGTTTAGAAGATAAAGAACTTGTGATGGTACTTTAGTCCTAAAAACAGTTTTTCATGGTATTTTGGGAAATTTTCCAATTATTTATCATACTAAAACATTAGAATAATATGTATATATACATATGATACTTTTTGGGTTTCTGAAATATGGAGATGCTCTTATATATGGTTTATGTTTCTCAAACTTGTTGTTGGTGGATTTATACAGAACATTGATAGGATAAAACATGTGTCATGCCCTGTTCTTGTCATACATGTAAGGTCACTTCACTCTATATTCTCTCTTAGATATCCCTTTTCGCGGTTAAAGATCATAATTAACCTTAATTAGCTTATTGAAAATGTAGGGAACGAAAGATGAGATAGTAAACATGTCACATGGTAAGAGATTATGGGAGCTATCAAAAGACAAATATGATCCATTATGGGTTAAAGGAGGAGGACATTGTAACTTGGAAACATACCCCGAATACATTAAGCATTTGCGTAAGTTCATAAACGCGATGGAGAAACTCGCCTTAAACAATCCACCTTCGAAAGAAGAAGACGAAGAGCCGAGTATCAAAGAGACTAAGCATAACAAGTGTTTGATATTCAGGAAGAAGTAAAAGATGAGATTTTGAAGATATAGTAAAGAAACTTAAGGCATGTGTTTTAGGTGATTCCTTGCTTTGCAACTTACAATACATATGCAATAAAAGGAGTCATTTCCACGAAAATATGATCATATCAATGGCTCAAAATGCAATCTTGGAAGAGACAATGGCGAACGAGGTTTCATGTTTTGTAAGATTTAGCAAAGTGTATAAAGAATTTGTAGCACAAAAATTTGAAAATTTGTCATTTACTTGTGTTTGATAATTGGAGGTTTTGAGTCATATCCCGTATTTGGAAGAGCCCATATTTGGCGACACTTTTAGTAACGCTTTTGCTACGGCATTAGCCTAGGGTGGAGATACAAAGATAGAGAATTCATAATAAGAAAGGATAGAGGAAAGGATCACAAAGTGTGACAAATAGTATTAATTTGATATGACTAAAGTTAATTAAGACCAATATCATTAACTTGCCTTAGGCTTAGACCTTCTTACTCTATGTGTTCAGTGTCGTGCCTACATAGATAGAAAAGGGGCAACCGCTCCAGGCCATCAAAAATATCCTACTCCCTCCGTTTCATTTTATTTGATTGTTTTAGACAAATTTTTTTTGTTTCAAATTAGTTGATGTTTTCATTTTTCAATGTATAATTAATTGATATTTTGTGTTTTTCGATGATTTAGATGATGAAGAATATGTTTCTATTGGTTAAATCATGTTTTATGTAAGTAATTAAATGATGATTTTACACAAAAAACAAAAAAAATAAATGATTTCTTAATCTGTGTGTAAAAACCTTAAACATCAAATAAAATGAAAAGGAGGGAGTATAATTTAAGGCCACATTTTGGTAAAACAATAAACTATGTGTTTAGATAGTGCGATATAATATATTTTTCCAATAGAGAATTTTAGTGAAAAATGATATGTCAATTTATATCATTGAATTAATGGAGACATATATTGTAAAATCGTATTTTTAATAGTATATAACATCAGATAGAAAGTATATTAAAATACAGAATAACTAACAATATATCTAGAAAATAAATTATTTAAAATTTAATACTATTTACTTTCAATATGTATATACTTTCCCTTATATGTTATTCATCTAATTAAAAACCAGTTTTAAGAATGGTAAGATGAGAGTTATGTATTTTGTTAGAGTCGAAATTAAAAAAAAGGTTGTCACAACTAACTATAGAAATTTCTTTGACAGTAACCGACGAAATACAAGAAAAGCTAAAAATATTTTTCAATTATGATAAAAGTCTACTCTTAATTTTCAATTTTCATCCTTGCTTGCATTAGAAAGTAGACAGTGAGATAATAACATTTTTATATGATCACAAAATTATTTGGTGGAATAATATCCTATTAAGTTGTGGAAGTGTAATGCTCTCTTTTCAATTTAAATAATTTAGATACACTGAAAAATAATAGTCAATTATACAAAACTTTAATAATTAGTAAAATAAACAATTCTATTATTGATAACATAAATATATTATATCAAATATAAATAAAGTTCTTTTCAATTACAAAAAGCAACTAGATATATTTTAGGGAGTTTTCTATACAACCAAATTTCCTTTTTAATTTACTAAAATTTGGAAAAAAATACGGTGGTAAAAGTAAAATTAAAAACAACAGATATATTTTTATCATGTTTGTTTAAATAAATAGTTTAATTTCTAAAACATATGTTATCGGTTAGTATAACATAAAATTTATTTAAAATTTACACAAAAATCAAGGTATTTAGAAAACTAGGCTAGAACATGCCCGTTGTGCGGGATATCCGTCAATATTCTATAGTAATTTCAAAAAAAACATTTATATTTTGTTTACGATGGTTTGAAGTTGATCTTGTAAAACATTTTATTATTGTAATTGGTATTTGGTTTGACATTGAATATAAAAAACCCATTTTATTTTACCAAATTAATGAAAATAATATTATTCATGCGTAAATTCTTAAATGATACTTTTAGTTTATTATAAAACTATTAGGATATAAATATTTGATGAAATCTAATTTTACTAACGTTTTTAACTCAAATAAAAGTACAGATTGTTGTGGATCCTTTTTAGTTTTTTTTACTATTAATCATTTTTTTGTCCACAATACTTTTATTTTTGTTTTACGTGGAGATTTTAACCCGTTTTTTAAATTGCATCATAATTTTTTTTATTTAATGTTATTAGAAAATTTGTATGTATTTTTGTTTATTTTATATGACGGTTATATTTTCGGTGGATATTTTTAGTGTTTATTAACATTTAGTTTAAGAAGATTATTGAGAACAATTCATATATTATTTATATTTGTAGTCATATAGTATTTGAATCCCCAATTTATAATGTTTAAACTTCATTTATCTATATATATTTAAGTTTGAAATTTTTTATATTTGTTATCGGAAATAATGTAATGTTTTATTTTATTATTAAATTAAGGGAGAATTACAAAACTACACCATTTGAATTACATTTCACAAAACCACACCATTTCAAAATTACTTCACAAAACTATACCTAAACACTTAAAATTATATCCAAATAAATTTTACCCACACAATCCTACCCCCTTAATACTAAACCCTAAACACTAATTAGCGAACCCAAATGAAAAGATTTTAATTTTGGTAAATTTTTAAAGGGTAAATCAAGGTTTTAAAATTTTGAAAAGATGTAAATATGAGAAAAAATTGAATTAGGTAGAGTTTTGTAAAGGAAGGGATGAAAGGGTGTAGTTTTGAGAATTCCTCTTAAATTAATATATGTTTTTAATGGTTTCTTATTTGATGTTTATTAATATTAAATGAATTTTATCAAATTATTAATTTAATTATATATTTAATATTTTGATGATAAGGTGAAAACATTAGGAGAAAGATTATTGTGCTATTATATAATAGATGGGCAATTGTGAACATTTAAACACTAGACTAAAGTCACTTCTCCCAATATGTTATTCGTTTAATTAAAAAACTAGGGGTGGGCAAAAAACCCGGACCCGAAGAAACGAACCGAACCGAACCCGACCCGAAAATAGGGAATCGAACCCGAACCGAACTCGGCCAAATACCCGAACGGGTTTTAAATTTCAATACCCGAAAACCCGAACCCGAATGGACCCGAACCCTAAACCCGAATGGGTACCCGAACTACCCGAAATTTAATTAAATATATAAATATATTAGTAATTTTATATATGTAGTAACTCATATATCCAAAATTATAACATTTTTTCTTATATTTCGAGTAGTTTTGTATAATTTGAGTATTTTTAAATACTTTTGTATAATTTTAATTATCTTTTATTCGTATTATCCTAATAAATTATGTATTTTTGAATATTTTAAAATATTTAATTTTTATAATTTTGGAATTTTTTTAATAATTACGGGTAACCGAATCCGAACCGAACCTGAAAAAATTAGAGAAATACCCGAACGGATCCTATAATCCTTTACCCGAAAACCCGAATAGACCTGACCCGAACCCGAACGGGTACCCGAACGTCACCCCTATACAAAACAATGAATTTATTTAGATTTTTTTGTTAAAGATTTTATTTAGATTTTTGATTTAAGTAATTCACATTAATAATTTGAGAATTCGATGAGGTATTTTTAAGTGGACCAAAACCAACTATTATCTCTAGTTTTATTTTCCTTTAGAAAAAAAAAGTTAATATAATTGGTAAACATTTTTTATAGTTAATGTAGAATATGCGGCTTGAGGTGTAAAGGAAGAAATGACAAAGACGTATACCAATATGCACTTATCTCTAGTTAATTGTGTACACGATAAGATAATCGAAAACTCATATTTTATATTACTTCGAATTATTTTATTAATTAAGAACGAACAAAAACAACTAGTATCATATTTTATTTTATTTAAACAACTAATAATATTAAATTAGTTCATCTCAAGCTTTGTTGTGTAGTACATTAATTATTTGACCAACATTTGCAATTAATAAATGAGTGTAATTAAAGCCCATCTTTCTCCTCTTGTGAGTTTGTGCAGACGCAGAATGTCCCATGTGCTTAATAATAATCATGAAGATTATTTTATTAAACATATATAATCCCATTAGTATATACTTATACTTTTATATGATTTCATACAACGACCAACAAGTTGCCTAGGTTTTCACACAAAATTAATCACAGCTTCTATATAAAATATTTTATGGAAATTAATATACTAAAACATTTAAAATTATAACTAGTTAACAAGATACTAATAATCTAATTAACCAAAAAAGAATACATTAACCAAAAACGAATGAATGTGTTAACCATAAAAGTGCATTTACAAAACTAAACTATTTTAAAATGCAATTCATATAACTACTCCTAAATTATAAATTCAAATAAACCCTAAACGCCAAATTTTTCCTAGTGAATAGTGAATCCATATAATTTATTTTATAGTATATTAAATTTTAAGAATTCTTTTTTATAATATTATTTTTTATATTATTCTTTTCAAGTGTATTTTTTAATGTATATGTGTGCATATATGTAGTACACACATACACAATACGTAGGCACACTCACCTACATGATGTATCAACTTAGATGAGTTTTTATATATAATATTATACATATAAATGCTGGTATACGTGCATAACATGAGAAGATAGATATACATACACATATATATTTAGATATATTTTTTTTTAATATAATTGACATATGTGTACTTATATTATACCAGTAAACAATTTCTTAAGACTACATAATATAACGCTACAAACCCTAAATGTATTAACTGATCTAAAAATATAATCATCAAAAATTCGGATACTAATTCGATTTTAATTAATTATTCGAAAAAATATGAATGGTGACTGTCTGACCACGATATAATATACCTCCAAAGATATTAACAACGTAAAAAAATTCAAAAGATAAGTTATTATATTGATATAGAATTATAAAATTCTTAATTTATAATTTCATATATGAGTATATATCTTCTTTGGGATAGTATGTTTGTGATCTTGGGGACAAGCCAAAACAATAGAATGTATCATATTATTTATATAAATATATATATATATATATATATATATATATATATATATTTTACACAGAGCGGGTCATGAGTTATGAAATTTTTAGTATAACTGCAATCTACGAGGGGAAAATAGGCTGAATTTACACATTTTTAAAAATAAAAAGAATTGATTTCTATTCAAATTTTCTTAAACAAAAATATGAGCTTGCGGAACCGCCTAAAATTGTGATAATATTATAAAAACAAGAATAGTATATTTGATTTCCATTTAGTATCATATGTACAGAAGATATGTTTTAACAAGAATAGTATATTTGTTATTTGTAGTTGTTTTGGGCATCTCCAACCGAACTCCATATTCACCTCCATTTGTGAAAATGAAGCCAAATATGCTCCATCCGAACTCCAAATCCATCTCCAAAATGGAGATCTCCATTTTATTCTCCAAATTTGGAGATCTCTATTTTCAACTCCATTTTATGGAGATCAAGTTTTTTATTTGCAAATCAATCCTTAAACTTTTTTATTTGCAAATCAACTCCAAAATTAATTTAACCTTATATTTATTTTAAACTTAAACAAAAAAATATGAACTATTATTTTACATTAAAACAAAAATATATATACAAAACTAGTTAGAAAATCAATTATTATTTTTAAATGCAATAATAACATAACTAAAGATCAAATTAAAATTCATGATATTATAACTAAAAATAAAATAAAATACAAAATGACATAATTAAAGATAAAACTAAAATACAAAATAAGATAACTAAATATAAAATTAAAATACATAACAAACATTCAAATTTAAAAAGAACATCATACATAACAAACATTCATATTTGCTCGACATAGAAAAATTAGGGATAAAGAAAACTCATTTTGACTTCGTAATGCTTTAATTGATCATTTGTGGAATAAATATTCTATGGGTATTTAAAAAATGTATTAATTTATTTCTATTTTATGTTTTTATTTATGTCTAATAATGTATTATTTTTTCTATAATAAATTTTTAGTTATGAAATAGTTAATCATTTTTATTTGTTAAAATTACATAATGGGTGAAATTTGTAAATATGAAAACTTAAAAGGATAAATTTGATATTAGTAAAAAGTAGAAAGAAAATGGAGATAGAAATGGAGTTTTCGGTTGGAGGAAAAATGAAGAAAAAAATGGAATTGCTCAAAAATGAAGAAAAAATGGAGTTTTCGGTTGGAGATGGTCTTAGTAATTTATTATTACAATTCAAAAATCACCTCAGATTTATGGGTTTTTGTACTGTTATGTTAAAAATGTAAAGAGCCAAACTTGTAGGTAAATCTTGTTATTTTCTATTTAAAATTATTACAAGATCTAATACCTCATTTATACTATTAAAAGAGAAGAAAAAACGCTTACGTGTCGCGACGAGAGAGCTTTTAGGATATTTTTTATTTTTTTGCGTTTTAGTCCTTATATTTTGAACTAATTTTCTCATTCAATTTTAATATATTTACTAATCTATCTATACTTTTAAAAGAGAACACAAAACGTCCACGTGTCGCGACGAGAGAGCTTTTAAAATATTTTATTTTTTTCGTTTTAGTCCTTATACTATGAATCCATATAAAATGTATTTTAGTTATATCTAGCATTTACGTATTGTAAAAATCGACAATACACTATTTTAAATATATTTTAGGCTCATTATTGGAATATATATTTTACATAGGTCACCCAATCATCCACATACATAATTTTTTGCGTTTATGTCCTTATATTTTATTTATTTTGCGTTTGTACCCTTATATTTATTGGAATATTCTTGTTTTCTTCAAAAATTATTATTTTATAGTTAATTTAAAAATAATTCAACCAATAATAAACAAGAGTCCATAATTCAATTGGTTATATTTAATAAAAAACATTTAGTTTTTGTTTTGGAAATCTAAAACATCTTATAAAAGAAAACAAAAAATAAAACCCAAAACATCGTATAAAAGTAAACAGGGGGAGTATCTTTTTATTGTGGTATTGATATATATATATATATATATGAATATGGTGATATATATAAAGTTTGGATAATTTACCGTACACATAGATTTATATTTATAGTTAAATAAGTATATATTTATATCTAAAATAAATTGTATTCGTTATACAATATTTATTTATTTTTTAAGATTAATTTAAACCATAAAATAATTTTTTTTTATTACATATGAGTCTAATTATATTATTAAAGATAATAAAACTTTGTCCTGCGTATAACACGGGTCCGCACCTAGTATATATGTATGACTAAAGTAAAACAAATTAATTAATTAAAACACATATTATGAATAGCCAACAAATTACTTTAGGATTATATTACTTTTCTTGAAATTTAAAATAACGAATGTTTTCTAGGAAAATTTAAAATCTAATAATTTCTTCAAGTGCATAAACTTAAAAGCTTTAAAATCGGCTAATTTGAAATAGAGAATAAATTAATTTTCTAACAATAAGAAAAAAAATTAGCTATATTAATTATTTTTCAAAAAAATTAATATCAACAACAATTCCTCTTTATAATAGTCAAGCAACACACACACACACACCTCTTAACATTTCAATCTCTTTACTTAAAAAAAAAGAGAGAGTAAAAAACCAAAGAAAGATAATGAACTCTTCATCTCTATTAACTCCTTCATCTTCATCTTCTTCTCATCTCCAAACTCCGACAACAACTTTCGACCACGAAGACTTTCTCGACCACATCTTTGCCTCTTCTCCTAATTGGCCCTCCCCCGTCGATGAAGCTCCTCCTCCTCCTCCTCCTTCTTCTGATGATGGTTTTGTTGATTCGAGGCAACAACAAATCATGATGATTCCTTTAACATCTCATCATCATCATCATCATCATCAAAACGGCGTCGTTGCGGATTCCGCTCTTTATAACGGTTTCTCCGGTGCCGCGGGATCTCTTCCTTTTAACATCCCTCAAGTAATAAAAAAAACCTAAACAAGTCTTTCTATGTTGTGACCAAAAAAAATCTCTTATGTATTTTTTATGGATATTTTATTGGTAAATTATTTAAAATACCATCACAAATTATTTTTGTCTATTTTAATCCAAACAAAAAAGTAATTTAAGTTTTTTCCCAAAATACAAAATTTTTAAATAAAAAAAACAAGTCTAAACATTTTAAATTTAAATATTTTCATATTTCGGCTCAATATGTATTGTTTAAGATTTATTTTGAAAACAATAAATTTTAGTTTTAACGTTTAAATTTGAATGTTTTTAAAAGTAATTTAAGTTTTGTAGTATTTTAGACAAAAGTTTAGTGATAATTAAGTTATGTATTGTATATTAGGGATAAAAAAATTTTTAATTTGGTATTTTTGAAAATTAACCTTCTTATTATATAATTGCAATTTATTATAAATTTCAGGGGTTGATGAACCAACATGAACAAACGCAAACGCAGCCGCAGACGAGTTCATCTACAGCGACTGGCGGTTCGGTGGCGGCTGCACCGCAGAATAAGACTAAAGTGAGAGCTAGGAGAGGTCAAGCAACTGATCCTCATAGTATCGCCGAAAGGGTTTGATTTATTCAATTTTGTTATATTTTATTTTATTTTATGTTGATGCATTTATTTGTATCAGTTACCGAGAAAGGTGTGGAAATTGAAATTTTTTAAAATTTAATATTTTTTGGGATTAAAAAGTTTATAACTTTTTGAAAAAAATGTTTTGTGTGGGGGACAGTTACGAAGAGAGAGAATTGCGGAGAGAATGAAAGGTCTTCAAGAACTTGTTCCTAACGGCAATAAGGTATTTTTTTTATTTAATTCATTTTCAGTTTATTTTATTTTTGTTAATTATGTTTTCCCTATATTAATTGAATCTTTTAAAAGTGAAATCATATTACAACTTTTAAATTATTCCCACACTGAATATATATCATCCCCTATTATTTACATTTACAATATCACTATATATACTCATTGTTGACAAAAAGTTCATATATCATCCATATAATGTAAGTTTTTTTGTTTATAACTTTCTATTGATTACAAATAAATGCCAATCTAAAATAAATGCCAAAATGAGTAAGTAAGTTTTGTAGTCAAATGATCACTAATATCATATACTCCCTCCCTTTATTTTTAATAGATGTATTAGAAAAAAAAATTGATTTTAAATAATAGACTTTTAAATTTTTCAGTGTATTTTTGTTCGCAAACTGTATATTCTAATGATAAATTTGATTATATATTGGTTTATTTTTCTAAGAATTATGCTTTTACAAAAACCAATACAATAAATACTTGATTTTTTAATATGTGTGATATGATTAAAACATCTATTTTTTAAAAAAGGAGCAAGTACTAATATATTTATGGTGGTTGTTTAGCCTCTATATACTTATAATATAAATAATCAAAACACTGATTAGATTATTATTTAGGATACAATAATAAAGTTACATAAAAATTTTGTTATGATCTCAGTTCTGACACATTTAATTATTTCTTTTTGTAATGTTTGTTTTTATTATGAATAATAATTGACAGACAGACAAAGCATCGATGCTCGATGAGATTATAGATTATGTTAAGTTTTTACAACTTCAAGTCAAGGTAATTAATCTCACTTTTATACTTACAAAATTTTAATTCCTATGGCTTCATAAGCCATTTTTTATTTATTTTATTTTATTTTTGACATCTAGCCATAGTTATATATAATAATTTTTTTTTATAAACTATACTACATTATATTTTATTTTATGTTTCTCTTTTAAAATTCTGATAGAAGATTCTTCCTTGGCCTTTTTTACATATTAGACAAAGAAAAGCTGACATATTTACATACCAATTAATCAAATATGGGTCTCTGAATCTAAAATTCGTTATGTTCCCTTTCCATTAATTAACTTTCTGGAGTTTCATAAACTTTATTATATTATATATATTTAATTTTAATACTAATAGTGGACTGGTTTTTTTTTTTTTGGTAAGGCTAATAGTGGACTGGTTTACTTATAGAAAAACCTTGTTTTAATTTTATTATTTTTTAATTAGGTGCTGAGCATGAGCAGATTAGGAGGTGCTGCTTCAGTTTCTTCTCAAATCTCTGAGGTAATTAACTTCGCTAATGATGCTCCTTAAAAAAAATTATATACCTCCAAAACTAATACTCCCTTCGTTTTAAATTAATTTCTTCATATTAAAACTAATGGTTTGTTTAAAAAAAAAAAATCATGTTCTGTTTTTCAATGTAATTTTGTATAGAGAATTAACTCATATTATACCCCTAACTTAATGAACAAAAATATAAAAAATATCTAAAATATTGCTTAATTTGTGTAAACAATTTAAAAAGGAAGGAATACTTTTTGAATTTAATTATTGCGTTACATACTTTTGTGTATGCAAAACAAAACTAATATTTATATTTAGAGTTCCTTTTATCAAAAAAAAAGTTATCTAATAAAGTTTCTAAAATAAGAAAATAAAATTTTCTTAGAAATAGAAAAGAGAGAGAGCACGCGTGACGACAATTACTACTTAGGGTTTCATCACTTTCTTTTGTCTTTATCTTTTTCTATTAAAAAAAAAATATTTATTTTATATTCTTCAGGCAGGTGGGACCCACGGAAACGCCTCCTCCGCAATCTCCGTCGCCGGAAACGCAACTGACGGCGGCGTAACGATGACGGAGCATCAAGTGGCTAAGCTAATGGAAGACGACATGGGATCAGCCATGCAATACCTTCAAGGGAAAGGTCTTTGTCTAATGCCTATCTCTTTAGCCACTGCCATCTCAACCGCCACGTGTCACTCTCGTAGCCCTTTGATCAACTCTGGATGTGGTCCCACATCTCCTAATCTTTCAGGCATGACCGTACAGTCAACAAACACCGTTAAGAAGTTAAACGGTAACGGTGATGGGTCGTTGACTTGTAATGTCGTTAAAGAGGTTGTTACCGTTACTAAACCGTGATAACGTCCGTTTGGTTTTGGGGTTAGGCGCATGGAGAGAGATTTTTAAAAAAGACAAAACAAAGGGAGATAAATTTAATAAGCTTTTTGATCAAAAGTATAGAGTTTTGGTAATATTACAATGTCACAACTTAAAGGCACTTTACTTTCTTTTTTTAAATGTGTTTGGAAATGTTTTATTATATTTTATATAATAAAGTTTTTTTTTTAATCTAAATATGTCACTATGTAGGAAAAATATAGACTATTGTTTTTTTTTTTTTTTTTTTTGTCAACGATTTGGGCCACAAATAGCCGACCCATTAGCCAATCCTACACAAACGTAGGCGCGGGGAATCGATCCCGGGTGGGGTGGTGCTACCTGCCTCTTGTGGACTTATGACTGCCACTAGACCAAGGCCACTTCCCCAGACTATTGTTTTTTGTAATTTAGAAATAATTGGAGACATAAATCCTAATTAATATTCTATCCGTTTCAATATATAGAATTTATTTGAATTTAATTTTGAGTGTTTATGCACAATTTTGAAAATTGACATTAAAATGGTGTAGTTGTGTATAACACAATTCAAAAGTTAGGATTTCGTAATTGTCTCTATAATATAAAGGGACAAATACAAATTAAAACTACACGTTTTGAATTGCAATTCGCAAAATTACGTCATTTCAAAGTCACTTTTCAAAACTACACCAAAATACTCAAAATTAAATTCAAATAAACTCTACCCACATAATACTATATCTTTAATATTATACCATAAACACTAAATAGCGAACCCAAAAGAAAATATTTTAAATTTTGTTAGTTTTTTAAAGAATTTCAACTATTTAAAATTTTGAAAGAGTGTAAATATGTAAAAAATGAATTAGGTGTAGTTTTTTGAAAAAATGGTTGAAAATGTGTAATTTTGTGAATTCTTGTAATATAAAACATAGAGAGTATATGTTAAGTAGTGTGAATGATACCGTCAAATAATCTACTATAATCTACTCGAGGATGATTTTAATGAACTTTAAAATATGGCACCATCTTTAAATAAAAAGTAGAAATTCAATAATTTCACGTTAGAAGAAAATTGATTTATGTTTTATCAGAAAAAATGTTAATTTATGTATGACCAACATGCCAAATCATCGTCAAATAAAAACTATTATACCATCACGACTCCATCACCACTTTGTTACATTATTGAACTATTAGTTCTTCACATAAATGTCATTATATTATAATAATTTGAGATGGAGAGAATGTTGTCTCTTATCTCAAAGTTGATATCAATTATTCTCATACGTCATTTTTAAAAAAGTGGACTTAATTATCTTAGTTTCTTGAAACGGTCCATTAAAATACCACAAAGCTAGCTAAAAGTTGATATATATACTACTTAGTGGAGAGAAGAAGAGGTGTAGACGAAAGAACAAATGTGATTTATAAAGAGAAGTAGAATGTTGACAACGAGCTAATGAGGATAGAATAGAGAAAATATGACTTTTGGTTATAAAAAATTAGTGGATGAGACATGGCAAAACCCAATAAATATCTTAAACTTCTTGACAAAATATAAATGGGGGGAGTTACAAAACTACACCATTTGAATTGTATTTTAAAAAATTACACTAGTTCAAAATTGTTTCAAAAAATACATCTAAACACTCAAAATTAAATTTAAATAAGTTATATTCACACAATTTTAAATGGTTGATTTTTAAATGAAAATTTTTAAAGGGTAAATCAACCATTTAAAATTTTAAATGATGTAAATATTGAAAAATTTGAATTATGTAGAGTTTTGTAAAGAAAATAACGAGATGTTGTAGTTTTGTGAATTCATCTGCATAAATTGAAGCTAATGCAATAACACATGTAGGCTTTATTAAATTGAAGCTAATGTAATGAGAGTTTGAATATCTCATTTTATTTATATCTAACTAATATACATATTGAATCTAATAGTATATTTCTTTGATTTTCGACAAAAAAAATAAGTTCATGAACCAATCCGAAACTCGCGGCGGTCTACCACCGCCTGGCGTATCGCCGCCGGTTAATAGTCTGAGTAGAGCGAGTTTTAGAACAGGGGGATTGGCCTTAAGATCTTTTGCTCCTTCATAATTTATTTTATAAAAAGACACTAATATGTTACTCCCTCGGTTCTTAAAATATTGATTTTTAAAAAAAAAAAAAATTTAAAGATTGATTTTTTGGTTTTTAAATTATTTTAGTTCATAACGAATAGTGAATTATACATTCTAAAATATATTAATTGAGATTATTGAATTACTGTTGGTTGAAAGTTTTTAAAAATGGTAAAATAAAAAAAACCATGTATTTAATATGGAACATTAAAAATCTAGAAAATGAAACAACAAAAAAACCGAAGGAATATCACTTATTATATTATGGGCCTCTTGAATAAATATGACTGTCCATGTGGTTCTCTTCATTGCAAGTTTTGAATTGGTCTCTGCATTTTACAATTAAGTTTCAAATTATCCACTTTTTTAAAAAAGACTTATGACCCATTTTCTTTTAATGAGAATATATCCTTTTTTAAATAACTCATACAGTCCATGTGATCACAGAAGGTAAAAGAAATTAAATTGAAAGTAAACTAGATTCTTTTAAGATCAAAGCTTTATCTTAACATACCACAATTTTTTTAAAAAATGTTGGTGACTCATAAGTATAAAACAGATAAAATAAAAATTCCTCTCATAAATTAAAGATATATTCTTGGAGACATCTTTAAAGAAAGTGAAAATGAAGATTTAAAAAAAAAAAATTTAACTGCTCCCTAAAGACATAAGCAGTTCTAACGACTCACATGTGCCTAACAATATAAACAAATCCTCAAAAACCTTAAGGAAAGTGAAATCACAGGCTAAATAACTCTAAATCAAAAGATGATTAAACAAAGTTAAGAACTCATTGGTCAATTTTAAGAGTCATAAGATCGATAAATCGGTATAATTTCTTCTTATGAATAAAGTCACAAGAAGCATTTACATTGTTGTATAGAACAAAAACTAAACAACAATCTAAAAACTATAGTTCTGTGTTTTGTCTATTGCTATGTATATGTAGTTTTCTAAAAACACACATCAAAACAAGCAAACATGTAATGAATCATATGATCGGAGAAGGCGGCGTCTCCCATACATCAAACACATTCTCTTCGCTATGCAACGCGAAAAGACGGTCCCCGCCTATAGAGAAATCGCAAATCGAACCCCCGTAGCTTCTTCTAAGCCTAGAAGTCAAAACCCAATCCGGTCCACAAAACACGGATATCGAATCATTCATCGAAGAGAAAAGTTGTCCTTCGTGCAACGCTAGTTTCGGGTAACAAGGCTCGTCGGGCATCTTGCTTTTCGTCAATTTACTCCTCGAGCTCCACCTCACGCTACCACCGTACATCCTCAAATCGATAAACCCTAAATCCTCAAACTCGTTCACCACGCAAACCGAATTGCTATCTTCCATAGCTATAGCATCTCTAACTCTCTTCTCGTCTATCGCCATAGTAGTAGGCGACCCGATATCCGACCAAGACCAAACCATGTTCTTGTCCCGAAAATCCAACATACTAATGTAACAATTGTCTTTCCTTGGAAACAATGTAGCCACAAGTAGACAATTCTTACCATTCAACCATTGGAGCTTATCCGCGTCCCCCAAAGACCAACCCGGACTCTCGTAGAAAAAATCAGTTTGTTTTCCGGTTATTTGATCCCAAACTCCGATACCGTACTCGTTACTCCTACCTTTACAACTCGAAAATATCTTATAATCCGGATTAAAACTCAACGCCCCCGCGGTATAACTTTTAACTTGATTCTCATGAGTCATTTGAAACTTGTACCGGAGATCGCCGGAGGATGAGCTGAACAATCCCATCCCTCCGTCTCCTCTTCCTAATTTCTCGCACGCAGAGAGAACGATGTTGGCTGAATCGATCCAGCCAACGTCGTTGACTCTCTGGTAATCGAGGTTTAACGGGTGATGCTCCTCTAGCATCCAGTCAAACACGTGGACTAGACTCCCGTGCGCGACGCAACATCCGCCGTCAGGACCCGCCCTGATGGCGGTTCCGTCTCCGGGAGCGATTCCTTTGACGGAATCGGATAAACGGAGACGGTTTCCGTCGAATTGGCCCCGTTTCGCGGCTCTTACGTGGTCGAGTAAACCGTAAAAGGAAGCTTCTCTGTGGAGTAGACGCTCCGTGACGTTGTTAGGGATGTTTAAATCTCCGGTACGGAGGAGATCGAGAAGTACGGAGAAGCAATCCGAGTTTCTGTCCATGAAGATAACTTCCGGCGACGGAGGCGGAGAGAAGTTCCAGTCGTCGTCGAATAAAGCGCCGAAGAAGGAATCGCGACCAGCGTTTGCAAGCGTCGTCGACGTCGTTTCGAAGATTCG
Organism: Cochlearia excelsa; assembly: GCA_963556525.1. Taxonomy (NCBI): domain Eukaryota; kingdom Viridiplantae; phylum Streptophyta; class Magnoliopsida; order Brassicales; family Brassicaceae; genus Cochlearia; species Cochlearia excelsa. The sequence continues at coordinate 6,931,872 of OY748332.1, read as the reverse complement.
ACCACTTACGTTGAATTTGATCCTGTCTCTTGACATACCCATCAAAGAAGGAAGAAGAGATTGTCTAGAAATTGAATCAATTTTGAAAAAAGGAGAGGTTTTTTTATTTCTTGGGTTTTCCCGAGAAAGTGGAGATTTTCTCGGATAAGATCGGAAAAAGGAATCAGTAATCATTAGCTACAGAGAGATTTGTTTGTTCTCTGTTCATAACAAGACACGACGCCATGAAAGATCATAGAGAGAGAGAGTGAGAATACTCTCAAAGATGAGAAAAGATTCAAACTTTTGATCAAATTCGATGAAATTGAGATCTGGGCACGAGAAATAAGATGTTTTTGATTAATGGGTAATCAAATTCAAATTTGACTCTCTCTCTCTCCTCTCTCTTTCTCTCTCTAGATCAAAATTGAAGAAGATGAGCTCTGTGCACGTGAAAAGAAGTTATTTGTGGTAAATTTGAAACTTTTTGATGAGAAATCGGAACTTCTCTCTCCGTTTTTTTTCTTTCGTTCTGTTTACACACAAGAGTCGTTGAACATTTATATAAATTTAAAAATAAATCAAAAATCAAAATTAGACCATGTGTAGGTCCCATGTTGCTTAAGATGTAGTACATGTCGTAAATTTTATATAAAGGAATTCACAAAACTACACCCTATCATTTTCTTTTATAAAATTCTATATAATTCAATTTTTCACATGTTAACACATTTTTAAAATTCTAAAAGTTTGATTTACCTTTCAGAAAATTACCAAAATTAAAATCTTTTCATTTGAATTTGTTAATTAGTATTTATGGTATAATACTAAGAGGGTGAAATTGTATAGGTATAGTTTATTTGGATTTAATTTTGAATATTTAGATGTAGTTTTGTGAAATAATTTTGAAATGGTGTAATTTTGTGAAATATAATTCTCCCTTTTCTAATTTTTGAGTATGTATGATGTCGTTTTCTTTTAATTATTAACATTGAGAAATTATAACTTTAATAAAAATGATAAGATGAGACTTTTGGAGTATTTTATTGGTTTTTAAGAAATTGTTTATGTTAGTGGAACAATTCTAAATCAGATAATGATACTAATATACAAATCATGTCCTTATCGAGCTATAAAATTATATAAGGATTCTAAGTTTATAATATATGAAAATTGATAAGAGATCATTTTTATTTATTTATTATCTATTTTCAGTACGTAATTAATTTTGTATGAACGAGTAAATAGAAATATAATAATGTATACAAAAGAATAAAAAAATTTATGATATTTGAGATAAGGAGAGGACCAATGTGATTTATTGCACAGCACAAAGCCTAAGATTTAGCATACAGCACGAAATTAATATCTACTCGAATAAAGACAAATAATCAATGAACTTTTGAAATCTATATTTTAATCATTAGTATATGTATCTTCTAAAACTCGCTCGCCTAGCTGATTACTCCTCCGCGTTTCCGTTACTCGGTGATCGTCCACGCCGATTAAGTTTTTGGCCACGTAAATTTAATAACTTGAATAACGACGTCTAATTCTATGAAATTTTGCATAATCCATATAATTTTTGACTATTTTCTGACTAATTTGATCACTTACATTCAAATTTTATAAATTTGTTGATAAATTATTAGTTTTAGAGGTTAATAACAATAAAAATAATAAAAAATCAATATAAAATGAAAAAATATGTAAAAGTATAAATTTATCCCAAAATTACTCCCTAATTACTCCCCGAAAAATTTCTGATTTTTTCGCTAGACCCTTATTGCCCGCACGTGTAGTGCCTAGCGAGTTCTAGAACCTTGGTATATGTTAACATATTTGAGACGGGTTTAAAATATTTATTTAGATCATCCATAACCAATACAAACGTACAATATATCATATATGTATGTTTCTTTGTAAATCAACAATCTAATTAATCTCTTAAATTTCGTTTCACTAAATTAATTACATTTTCGATCCTTTACTCTAAGTCTAAACGATAAAACAAGTTGTGCAACATTTTCTACTAATAAAGAGTTTATTATTATAGGTTACAAAAAAAGACTTTATTATCCATTATATTGATAGAATTATTTTAAAATCAAGAAAATCTAACAATTATAGATGATTTGGTGTTTTCACAAATTTTAAGAAAACCCTAAAGGCTCATAAAAATATACAATTTTCAATTATTATATTTTATTTGTATATGTTTGGTGTTTTATATTATTTTGTTATTGTCTTCTTTGATTCATATTACCTCTGCCCCATATTATAAGGGATTTTATCAAATATTGTTGTCTCAAAATATAAAAAAAATTGGTTTTGAATGCAGTTTTAATTGTGGATCGTTAATTTCAATATACATTAGTTTAATTTTCTAAAATATTGTTGATTAAAATTCATAGAAATTTTTGCAGTTCATAAAAATATATTTAATATAATTAAAAGTCCAACGTCAAGGAGGGTCATGCGGGTCGTGGACGGCACACCAACCTCAGCTTCTTCTTCGTGTCTCGTTCCAAAACATGATTGTAGTGTTACATTAATATTAAACCTTACTATAACTCTCTATAAAATAATAAATTAAAGAAAAATATTGGTCAACAAAAAATAGTTGTCCTGTTATAAAACAATTAAGTATATAGACCGTATCTTTTCGTGTATATAATGTTTAAGAGAATTCTAGAGAGATAAAGTTAGAGAGATGAACTGTTTCTTCATTATGATTTTGTTTAACGTTATGAACCTATTTATAGTAAAAAGTTTACTTCAACACGAAGAAACTTATATAAATATCTAACTATATAATATAATATAAGTTCATCTTTATCCATATAATTATCCAAATGGATAATTACCACAATGGATAATATAGTTCATCTTTATCCATAAAATTATCCAAATGGATAATTACCACAATGGATAATTACAACAATGATTATCCAACACTCCCCCTTAATTATCCATCATTGCGTAGTCTCTCTGGAATAACTGGTTATAATCTTCTTTAATAAATTTCATAGACACCGTCTTCTAAATTCTTTCTTTTGCGTGTTTTGTTGTTGTTGCCTCGTTAAAAACCTTTTCGTGGAAAAACTCAAATGAGATAAAAACCACGATAAGGGAAAAAGAGTGCAACCACGCATTTCATCATTTCTCCCCGAAATCATCATCTTCCGAATAGACATCTTTTGTAAAGAGATCTTCGTGAAAATATGTTTTCTTCTTCTACAAATGTTTATCTTTTGGCGCGTTCTTGTTGCCTCGTTAAAAACCTTACTATGGAAAAACCCATTGGGACAAAAACCATGATGAGGGAAAAAGAGTGCAACCACGCACATAATCATGACTTCACTTGGAAGTCTTATCTTCACAAATAATCATCTTTGAATAAACGTGTTTCCTTCTATTGCTCCCCCTCGCAGATTCATCTTCCGAAATAAGCATGGAAACACCACGAGATTGTTGTTTTGCGATCTCGCTTACATGATCTTATAATTTCTTTATCTGCAAAACAACTTATACCAAAATTTGGGAATTCTAATAATCCCAAGTTAATCACATTTAATCTCAACCTAATATATGCGCATAAGGGTTGAGTTATATCTAAATGTAGATTATTAGCAAATGCTATGTATAATAGATAAATGCTCAATGGCATATAGTTTTGGTCCTTTATGACCAAATATATATATTTTACTTCCTTTAGAAGTATTTGACATAACATCTATTCCTATAGATGTTTAATACCTTGAGACGCTTTGTCTTTCCAAGGTCTTTTATCATATAAATAACTCTAAAAGAGTTTGATCGATCATTGTTCTCGAGAACATTATTATGATATCATTAATTTTTCAGGAATTTAAACCTTTCATGCATGTTTCTCATGAGACCCAACTCAAGTCTCTCATAAATATTTTACTAACGGGTATTTTAACAAAACCTTATACAACATGCGTTTTGTTTTATATATTATAATACCCTTTTTCGGATTTGGACACCTTGTCCAAACTCTCGTTATTCAAACGAGCTTAATATAAACTTGGTTGTCTCTTTTATTTATTGGCCATAAATTAATCTCTACACTCATTCACAACGTGGAGATTTATGATCCTCATTTATATGACATTGCGCAATATGTCATTGATATTGTCGACATTCATTTTGACTTAGTCTTTGGTTCCATATTTCTTTAATGACATGATCATTTGTGAGATCTCTTTATCACTATCAATGATATCATTCAGATATCTAATTTTATAATAATCATGTCTCATGCTCCTCTTTAAGATATTATTTCTTTTTTCGAGAATTTTCTATATCTTTGAAACCAAAGTAGTCTATCATGTTTCTTACATGTTATAGACTTATTAATAATATGTTGTCCTTTGCTGACACATATTTTTATTGAAGTATTTTAAGATAAGATATGAGATTTCTATTTTCACTTTGATGAATTATCCTATGAACTTCATGTTCATTTCTTTTGTATGAGGATCTTATAATGATAATTCATTTCATGAAATCTCATCCATCAATCTTTTATACTTGATTTGCAATATTTTAGAATAGTGATCCTTTGAACTATTGAACTTCACGTTCATAATCATTTTGTTCAAGGATTCCAACTATTTCATATTTCTCCCTTAGAGAAATTGTATTATCAAAATAATGATTGCAAATCGTACAATAAGCACATCACCAATGATGACTTTTTAGAGCGGATCTTTATTTCCAAATTTCATACACTTCATCCTCTTTAGATGTTATTTTTATGTGGTGTGGAGGAGCATTTGAAAATATATATCACACACCCACAAATTTCCAAACGAGATTTGATCTCAAACCATAAATCTTTTATAAGGGAGAATTCTTTCTTATTACTCGTTGATTTTCTAATCATTTTCAATCACGAATCAATTTCAAGGGAGAGATAATTTCCATAAATCATTTGACTTATAATCATCTCTAACCATGAAACAATTACATGAGAAAACTGATTATATTTCACCAGAACTTATCTTTATGTTCTTAGGTTAAGCTCATTTCGAGTGTGAACATAATCTTTTAATTGTTCCACTTATTTTTATTGTGGGATTCTTTAATTCTCCCCCTCGAGATGATAACTCTTTTAGATTATTCATCTCGAACTGAATCTCTTTTAAGGATCGATAACATATCCATTTTGGATCATATGTATCATTTTAGATCCTTTCTAACATTTGATATGAGATTCGTATTACTCTCTCAAGATGATAATTTTTCATTCACATTCATCTTGACCCGATTCTCATTTTTGGATCGGTTATATTATGAGAATAATATTGGGGAATAAAGAAATCAACCAACATATCTAATGAGCTTTTAACCAAAATATGGTGAAAAATCTTTTTTTCAACTTATTTTCAATGATCTTCAATCATTGATAAACCCGGATGGCTTAACCGGTTATATTATATTTTGATCAATTAGTAAACTTCATGTTTACTTTCATATATATCTTTTGCCATTTTTATACATATTGCATGTCATCATCATGTTTTCTTTTAGAGCGTTTAGCTCTTTTTTCGCTCGTTTTCAGCGTTTTTGCTCTTCATGAGCGTTTAAGCTATTCATGAGCATTTATAAGCTCTTTGTGAGCATTTCGGTTCTTTAGCATTTTTATTTAATAAAATATTTTACTCTAATAAAATATTTTGCTCTTACAGAGCATTCAATTATTTTGCATTACTTGATATTGCAAAATTTTAATATAATTTGGATAACAAAATTATTTAAAATAAATAATTATTTAGCTTACCGTATAATGAAATAGATATAGCCTTTCATGTAATCAAAGAGACAAAATTTCAATATAATCAAAGAGACCTTATCTTCAATTTGATTAATGACTTATATTTTCATATAATCAAAGAGACATAGTCTTCAATTTGATTTATGAACCATAGTCTTCTATTTGATCAAAGAGGCATATTCTATTATATATTTTTTGGAGACTAAATTTTTTTGCTCCAATATAAAAATTAAATTTATAAATATCGATAATTTTTATCGATTAAATTTTGGCAAAGTTTCTTTTAGATTTTTAATATTATACTAGTTAAAATTTTGCCAGAGTTTCTTTTAGATTTATTAATTTTATACTTTTGGCAAAAAATTATTTTGATAGAGTTTCTCTTAAATATTAGTTTAAATTTTGTCAAAGTTTCTTTTATATAGTAAAATCATAATTTAAACATTTTAGTATATAAATTCTGTCATAGGTTTGAAACAGAATTTTTCCATTATGTTTATAAACATAACGACATAATTTAAAATTACCTGGATAATATTTAATCGGGTATATAGAAGCTCATCCAACGATTACCTCGTATAAGCAGAGACGTTCGTGCTGATAACGTGTTATAAAACAATTAAGTATATAGACCGTATCTTTTCGTGTATATAATGTTTAAGAGAATTCTAGAGAGATAAAGTTAGAGAGATGAACTGTTTCTTCATTATGATTTTGTTTAGCGTTATGAACCTATTTATAGTAAAAAGTTTACTTCAACACGAAGAAACTTATATAAATATCTAACTATATAATATAATATAAGTTCATCTTTATCCATATAATTATCCAAATGGATAATTACCACAATGGATAATTACAACAATGATTATCCAACATGTCCCTATTAAACGTCATTTTTTGGACTTCCAAGGCACTCTTGTTACCCCTTTTACTAGAAAGATAGGATTGGATAAAATATGTTTTATATTTGTTCAATACTAAAATATTAAAGGTAGGATATTGGGTCCGTTCCGTTCATAAATACATATATCGAAATGTATAGTCATATTTGTATAAATAACTAAATATTAAATATAGCTATATCACCGATATATAATATTAATGATTATTTCTTCATCACATTATTTATTAAATTTTCAAGTGAAGAAAAAAATTAAGGAAAAAATATTGGTGTAAAAATGTTTGTCATCTTTGGTTAAAATTAATTTTCGAAAAAAGAAAATCATACTTTATTTATCATCACGGAGTAGATCGGATATCCGATAAAATATCATGATTTTACTAGATATCCGAATCACCGGATATCCGTCTTTGGATAGAGCAAATACGGATCGAAAATCCAAATATCAGATAGGATTGAGTGGACTACGGATACCTCAAAATGTGAGATATTTACTATGTGCCCACCCCTACAAAATATGATGAACGGTGGTCAAACGTCAGAGAAGTTTAGAAAATTTATCGGCTCTGATACCATATTAGTAAATATACTCTTTCTCATTAATTATCCGAAATGTACATTATACAATATATATACTGAACAACCTAAACCAAATCATACCAACTAAACCAATAATACTATATACATTAATAATAAATAAAGTTCATATTATATAAATCTTAAATAGTTATCCAAACCGAGTAAAACTTCTACAAAACTTAGAAGTAAAGAGGCTTCACACCAAAAATAACACAAATACTAACGTACCTTGAACCTTGAGTTTTCTTTTTTCTGTCAAAATAAAAGTGTTAAAAGACTGCCAAAAAAATAATTTCATTTTAACAATTACTATATATTGTGGAGTAGTCTATTTATTGAATTTTCTAATAATTGTTTTGCTGACAAAAGCTAAATATCTCGAAGTTTTCTATTTAAAAATTTACAATCATTTTCCTAAATTAATATTATAAATTCCTCATCAAGTATAAATGACTAAACTACCACTGTTTACTTCTAATTGTTATTGAGAGTAGATTATAATTATTAATAATAAATTAGCATTAGAAAAAATGAAGGTGTGGTCTAAGATAGAATGAGTCAATAAACAACTTCAAGACTTTGGTAGAAACAGAATAATGTCATTTCGCTTTATTAGAAATTGTCAAATAAACTTTTCTTTGTTTGTTGTATTATTTTGTTTATGACATATCAAAGACAATTCAAAAAAATCACCAGAGTAACTTTCATGATTTTCTTGCGATGTTTAAAATAAATTTATGTCCGCTAGTATATACAAATTAATCTGGTTTTTGTAATGATGCGATTAGATGGAAGAATAATTATTGCTTGGTGAATTACCCAAAAAAAAAAATCATTGGTTAATGAATTGGTTTTTTTTTTTTTTTGGTCGAATGGTTAATGAATTGGTTATTTTCAAGGTATTAGGTCAAATGCAAAATCCATTCATTTTATTTTCTAAATATTGTGGATTATTTTCTATGTAAATAAGCAATGTTTTTCAAAAAAATCAAATACCATTAGTTTATCGACATGGTAAATAAAAGATGTAGTCCCTCCGTTCCAATAAAGATGTAGTTTCAGCGGAATATATTTGTTTGATAATAGATGTAGTTTTGTATTTTCTATGCAAAATTTATTAGTATTTAATGTTTTTTAACCAATTATAATGTGACAAAAAATATTCAGTTGGTTGATTTTGTAAATATATAATTATTTATTGATGTTTTTATATTGAAATACAAAAAAATCTATGATTCTTTAATATGCGTGAAAACTCATAAAACTAAATGTTTTTTGGAACATAAAGAATATAATAACCGGCAACCCGTTAATGTATGACTCTAGGGCAAATATATATATTTTGGACTCCAAAACAATAATTAATAAAAATAAATTATACCTTTTTACTAATGATTTCAGTAATAATTTACATGTTATGTCTATTTAGTATTTACACATGCATTAAAAAAACTTTTGAAATAAACGTTGTATTTATTTTACTATTGAATATGATTTGGATCCTTAAATTTATGAACCTCTGTCCACTCTTTTTGGACGTGGTCCAATTTTTGTTTTTTCAAACTCAGCTCATGTTTAAAGGCCCAAGTATTTATCCAAGTAAATCTTAGTATTGTATTGAGATTTTTCTTTTGACATGTATTGAAATACTATCATATGTTTATAATTTAGTTATTGTGTTTTCCAAACATATATCTAGGTCATCCACTAATATGATGTTATTCGTTGTGAACCAAATTAGCAATATCCTCATGGATTTTTTTAAAAAATTTGGATTCATTCACAAATACTACTATATGAAACTATATTTTAACTTATATTTCCTCCATTTTTCTTTAATGGATTTTCCACACATTTCACACATATTAACAATTTTTTATTGTTTTTTGTGAATACAAAATTCTAGATAAATTAACCAATAGAAATTCAAAATTATTATTGGAGTCTACAATTTGATAATTATAATACATTCAAATGGTAAAAAAATCTATTATTTAGAAACAAAATTAAAATCTAAAAAATTTCAATGTGCCACTTTAATATATCACAACATAATTACTTTTAATTTGGGACCTTTATGCATTACGAACCGATTCCAAAGATATGTTGAGAAACATATAAAAGTTCGTTGACCAGAAGAAAAAAAAACATCACATAAATGAAGCAACGGCGAGGGGTTAATACTATCATATGTTAAAGTCTGTGTTTACATTTACATTTTGACGCAATTTTCCTATGAGCCCATAATTTTAATTTACTATACTTTGGATTCTAAACATGTCCACGATGGTCCACTATTATTTCAAATCTAGTAGCAAAATATTTAATGAATATTAGAAAACGAAATTGTCATACAAGAATTATAAGTAGCTGTTTAATGATCATTGTGTTATTTTAAAACTTGTACTTAATTATATATATATATATATATATATTTTAAAATTCTATTTTATTATATATATATAAATTTTATGCTATATAACTATTTTTGAGCTTTATAATTATTTGTTATGAGCTCTTAGAACATGTGGTGGTATATTAATTAGAGTATCTTGATTATAATAATTAGTTTAATATTAGTTTCTTAAGAGGTTCTTAATTAAGGAATTTCTACCTATTTCATATGAGAAAACAGTCATTTAATTTCTGAACTTTTGTAAATATGCCATTAAATTCATGAACTTTTGATTGTCTATTTTAATCTCTAACTCTTGTTGACCATACCATTTTGATACCAAAAAGTCAAACGTTAACTTTTACCGTTAAACGATTGACTATTTAAGACACTAAAGGGCTTGATCAACCAAAGTTTGAGATTAAAGTGAACTTAAATTCAAAAGTTCTGGATTTTTTGACCACTTGAAATTATTTAAGTTGAAATCAATTAATAAAAAATGATATTATATTTCATTTAATAAATCCAAAATTAATATTATATGTTTTAAATATGTTTATATATTATTAATGTATATGTAATGATATACGTTATTTTTTGTGTTTTAATTTTGTATTTTGATTCATAATATATGTATTAGATTTAAATATATATATATATAAAATTTATACATATATGAAGTAATTATTGATTAAAAAGAGTTATATTACAATTACTAAAATATAATTTTTCTCTATGTCTCCTCAATTGATACGTATATATAGGATTGTGTTAATCAATTTTGTCTTGAACTAATTAAGATTGTGTTAAGATGAATTCACAAAACTATACCATTTCATTCTTTCTTTTACAAAATTCTACCTAATTCAATAATTTTTTTTTATAATTACACACTTTCAAAATTTGAGAAGGTTTTTTTACCCTTTAAAAATTTACCAAAATTAAAATCTTTTCATTTTTGTTTCCGAATTAGTGTTTAGATTATAATATTAAAGGGATAAGATTGTTTGAGTAAAGTTTATTTGGATTTAGTGTTAAGTGTTTAGGTGTAATTTTGAAAAATGACTATGAATTGATAATATCTTGTAAAATGCAATTCAAATGACGTAGTTTTGTAATTCTTTTATGTTAATGCTAGTTTCGACATTAAGTCAAATGAATATTTATAATTCTAGTTATACAATATAATCTATATAAATTAATATTCGATTTCTAATACCTTTATAAAAGTATAGTTTTTTTGTTACAATTTTTTTTTAATTGTGAAGATTTTATAGTATTTTAGCTATAGTAGTTTAAGAATTTCCCTCTATTTTCCTTTTTTATTTCCTTTTATTTTAATAAACTCCTTAAAAAACTATTTACGAGACGAATATTTATTCATATACACAAACGGACCGCATGACTTAAGCATAGAAAAAAGGTGATGCAATTCAAATGACATAGTTTTGTAATTCTTTTATGTTAATGCTAGTTTCGACATTAAGTCAAATGAATATTTATAATTCTAGTTATACAATATAATCTATATAAATTAATATTCGATTTCTAATACCTTTATAAAAGTATAGTTTTTTTGTTACATTTTTTTTTTTAATTGTGTAGATTTTATAGTATTTTAGCTATAGTAGTTTAAGAACTTCCCTCTATTTTCCTTTTTTTATTTCTTTTTATTTTAAGAAACTCCTTAAAAAACTATTTCCGACGAATATTTATTCATATACACAAACGGACCACATGACTTAAGCATAGAAAAGGTGTCAGAAAAATTCTATCGGTGATTTCATGTCCTTCACGTGAGCTGTTTTTTTTTTGCAATAAACCAAATAATATTAAAATCACTGCATAAATATGTCCCAAGTAGAGTTGAATTAGAAAGGTTTTAATTTTTTAATACCACATTATATAAGCACTTAGTTACTTACTATTGGCTAAACAAATTAAACTTTATATTAATATTTAAGAAAACAAAAATATTATTATATATACATAAGCTAGAAAGAGTTGGTAATCAAAGTTATTAATCTATCATTAGGGTAAATGATATTTTCAAATAGTCTACACACCAAAAAAAAATTTATTGAACCTAAAGTTCAACACCATTTTTTGATTAATCATTTGTATAAATTTAGTCATTTTGCGCTTGGAGGGATCAATCTCCATGGTTACACCAATATGTTGAATTCTTTATTAATTTCAATATTGATTTAAATCTGTATAGTGCATCAAAGGAAAAGGTAAAATCTTCACATATATATGATTCAATTTCTGAAAAAACCTTATAATATTTATGTTTTGTTAAGAAAATGATCATAAGCCTTAATATTATTATTTTTTTGTATTAAATGCTTAACACTATTATCTATATGTAACCAAAACTATATCATTATTAATTTCAATATGGGATTCGAGTAAAGTATATATATACAAAAACATCATAAATAGGTAGAAATACGAGGAAGTGACAATGCGTGTGAGTGTAGAAATGATTTTGCCGGAAAACATGAAAAAATGTTGAGGAATTCACACAACTATATCTAATTCAATATTTTCACAAGTTTACATCCTTTCAAAATTTTAAAAGCTTGATTTACCCTTTAAAAAATTACCAAAATTAAAATATTTTCATTTGGGTTCGCTAATAAGTGTTTAGGGTATAGTATTAAAGAGATAAGATTGTGTGGGTAGAGTTTATTTGAATTTAATTTTGAATATTTAGGTGTAGTTTTGTGAAGTATTTTTGAAATGGTGTAGTTTTGTGAAATGTAATTCAAATGGTGTACTTTTGTAATTCTCCCAAAAATGCTAATGATTCATGTAAAAAGGGCTAAACATATTTGTGGACCAATCTCGTTCTCAAGCTAATCATTACTACACTCTTTACTTAATAAGCCTTTTTATTTGGTTTCTTCCTCCTCACACTTCTATCATCAATTTCAGTTACCATTATAACTAATTATTTTATTTATTTTTCATGATTAAAGTGTGTACTTACTCCTTTTACGTGGTCTAATTTTAATTTGCATTCATATCCCAAACTTTTTCTACATGAATGTATGACCTATCACAATTAAATATATAACTACTATTATACGGAGACTGAGTTTAATATATTGGTTATTATTTCGCAAAAACAACATATACTCCCTCCGTATCAATTTGATTAATGTTTTGAGAAAAAATTGTATCAAAAAGATTGGTTTTCTCAAATTTCAATGTGTTTTTAGTTATTAATATTAATAAATTGTAAGTTTCAAGGTGTATCAATTCAAATTATTGGAATACTATTGGTTGAAAGATATTGAAAATTACGTAATATTTATAAGAGTGATTTACATCTAAAGACACTTTATAATAGTTTTCTTACATGAAAAGACAGTTAGAGCTTGAGGTGTACTTTTTAGGTGAAAAGTGACTTTTTACGACACTTTTGCCCTTCTTTTGTCGAATTGTAGGTGTGAGATTTGTAACTATGAAAGTTTTGTCCATTTGTAAGTATATATAGATGTGTCATTTTCATGTTGGTTGGTTTGAATAAATAAAAAAATTGTTGGATAATAATGTGTGCTCATGTGGACTTATGTAATTATTTGAATTATTTTTGACCATGGATGAGTTTTGTAAAGTAAATTTAACGGATAGGATTTAAAGAGAATAGTTGATAGTGGAGAAAAGTCGTATGACTATAATTTTCTCGACATACTTTCTCACCTTTCAGATATGTACCAAAATGTGTGGACAATATTTCAATTCTCAGAGGGGTGCATCCGTGTACGTCATTATATGTGGACGATAAATATTGAATTTGCCTTCATTGTTTGTGAATTAGGGGTTAAAGTTTGGTGTTTTGGATTTGAAATTATTGTTTTTGGGTTTAGTGTTTCTGTTATTGTTGTAATATCTACGCTTAGCCCTAAACTTAATATTCAAACTCATAAAAATATAAAGGCTATCCACCAAACGCAATCCATCCAGACGATGTTCGGTGGACATAAATTAGTGGACAGAAACACGCGTCGCACTTAGACTGTTGTTAAACATATTGTCCACGCCATGCAATTTTCAGGATCCACAATAATGTAGTTGTGTGGATCGACCTCCCATGTCCACAAACATTTCCTAACCTCTTAAATCTACCATTAGAATTGCTTAAGAAAGAAGCTTCACGACATCCGTTCTAAACGAACAAAAATATATCAAAAATGATCTTAAAAGATTAGATTAAATGTTATCATATCGTTGAAGACAAAACGAAATAAAAAAATAGTGGATAACCTCTAGAAAGCTTCTTTAATGGTTGAGGGAAAATATGAGATTAATGTTTTTTTTTTTAAAAATTTATTTTGAGATTATCGTTTCATTTTAAAAAATAAATTTTTTTCATTTGTTTGTAACTAAAAGAAAGGGTTTAGTTGCCTTTTTAAGGGTATAACAGTCATTTTAATATGTGAAAGTGCACTAAGAGTTGAAAGTGCATTTTTTGTAAATATATATGTTGAAAGTACCTATGGACGTAATAAACTATATTTATAATTATATCTTAAGAAAAACACATAAATGATATAAGTAATAATTATAATTTAAGCATTTGATTCCTTAAACATTAATATATTTCAAAATAATTTGATGAGTTTAGGTTTTTTCAAAATTTGATAAGTTAAGTTTTGTACACCAATGTTTAAATATGCAGTTATATTATTTCCTAGCTTTTTTACTAATCCAATTATCTTAAAAGGTAACCCATCCGATAAATTTATCGTATTATAGTAACAATCCCATTTGGAAAATGAATAAATTCTTATGCCCTATGGTTGATCCATTTTACATTAAAGTATGGTTATTTTAGTAGGTATTTGCAAGGATTTTGTGCATGGTCAATATGTTTGGACCGTGCTTAGATTTGCCATTGAAAGGATTTTATTATAATCCTTTGTAAATAACACTTAGGGACTTATTCATTTATGTGGCCGTTTCTTCTAAAATTAGATTTTTTTGTCAAGAATTTCTAGTTTTAATATTAGTTGTTTACTGTTGTTTTTTGTAATAAATTGTGGTTGTTCCGGATCTTTGACCCATAATCTTCATCGGTATCCGGAATCAACCGTTGATAATACCACATTTAGCTATTTAATGTTAATATTATTCTTATCTATATATTTGTGAAAGTTCACAATCATGAAAAACGTCTTAATGACCATGGACGACCACTCACATATATCATATGTTTAGATGTTTGTAGTTATTGCAAACTTTTGAAAAAGTGTAAATATAGAAAATATCGAATTAAGTATCGTTTTGTGAAGAAATAGATGAAGTTGCGTAGTTTTGTGAATTTCTCTATTTATAATACAAAAACTTCAACAATTATTTACTTTATTTTGGTGAATATGATCTATGTTTCTACACGCAATTTTCTGACTTTTATAACAATGTATTACATTTTGATGGATATGATTTATGTTCGTGGATCTATCAATTTTCTTAATGAAAAAGTATAATCTAGATTTTTTTAAAACAATGGGTTAAAAACTAAAAAAAAAATCATGATTAATGAATAAAGAAACTAATTTTTTCGATAGAGAGAAAATAAATAAGCTTTTAAAAATGGGACACTTACAAAACTACACTTTTTGAATTGCGTTTCACAAAACTACACCATTTCAAAATCACTTTTTAAAACTGCACATAAACTCTCAAAATTAAATCCAAAGAAGCCCTACCTACACAATTTTATCCCTTTAATATTATGTCATAAATACTCATTAGCGAACCCAAATATTTTTTTTTTGATTTGGTAACTTTTTAAAAGGGTAAATCAACTATGTAAAAATATTGAATTATGTGTAATTTTGTGAGAAAATGGTTGAAATAATGTAATTTTGCGAGTTTCTCTTTATAAATCTTTTACCAAAAATTGATTTTAAAAAAAAAAAAAAAATTACCAAAAAATGAAAATTTTATCGTGTTAAAGAAAGTGGGTTTCAAGTGGAAGGAATAAATGAAGTTTACAACTAAAGTAAAAGAAACCAATAATAGTGTTTCTGAACAATCTGTTTAGAATAAATTCTCATTTATGAAAAAAAGACACATACTTTATATTTTCACAATTAAAATAAATACTCTTTTCATAGTCATAGTCAGAATAAGCTTAATATTACAATATTAAACTACTTCAAGTGTATATATCCATGATGTTATGCACTGACAAAAATGCTCATTTTTCTTGATTTTAAAACCATCTCCAACAGAGAAACCACAAAATTTCTTAACTATTCATTAGGATCCACGAAGAGTTGGCTTAAAAAAAAAGAAAAATAAAATAACTAAAAACGCATCAATCATGGATCGCCACGTATCCAAATGACCCACTAAATAGTTAAATAGGAAATATAAGACCAACTCCAGTGGAGTGTTTTATTTTAGTTTTTGGTGTGTCTAGTTTGTAAATTTAAATAAATAAATGCATAAATATTGAAAATATATAAGAACCATGTCTTATTTTGGACAAATAGGAACCGTGTCTTGAACCGTGTCTAGAACGACACGTGTCGTAATTTTAGAGTTTTGCAATTTTTTTTTTATGATTTGCAATTTCAATTATTTATAATTTTTTTTAATATAAACAAATTCTTATTTTCTAGAGTTTTTCAATGGGAGAATTACAAAACTACACATTTTTAATTGCATTTCACAAAACTACACCTTTTAAAAATTTCTTCACAAAATTACACCTAATCACTAAAAATTAAATCTAAATTATACATATCCAAACAACTCTATCCACTTAATCACTATACCCTAAACACTAATTAGCGAACCCAAATGAAAATTTTTAATTTTGGTGAAGTTTTAAAGAGTAAATCAAGCTTTTAAAATTTTGAAAATGTATAATTATGAGAAAAATTTGAATTAAATAGAGTTTTGTAAAGGAAAGAATGAAATGGTGTAGTTTTGTGAATTATTCTTTTGCAATTTCAATTATTTATAATTTTAGAGTTTTGCAATTTAAGTTATTTATAATTTTTTTAGTTAAAACATTATAGTGTCTATCAATGGACGCAGCGTAAACGTCAGAGTGTCTTATGCATAAAAATACATTAAAAATATTCTTAAAAATAAAAATAAGACATTTGAATGTCTTAGTTGATGGAGTTGCTCTAAGATCCAGATCTTAACTATTTAATGGACCCACCTGCTAAGATCTCTTTAAGAAACACTAATGGATATGCTCTAATGTCCCTTTTGTTTTCTTAAGTACTTGAGAACCACCACATAGTAAAATTAAAACACTTTTCATTTTCTTCTTATTATATCTCAAAATCTCTCCTATTTCTTGATTTTATGATCTCCATTAGTTTCTTCTTGCATGAGTTCCTCAAAGTAGATTTTAGTGACATTTTTTGAATTTTCTACTAAAACTTTCTCAAAGTAAAGTTTCTTTACAAAAAAAAAAATGGGTCTTGGTTTATTGTGTTATGCATTGATTCTTCCTATGTTCTTGAATCAGTTTCATTGCCAAGAACCAAACACAGATGGTTTCTATGTCTTTAACTTTTTCAAACAAATGGGTTTAGCTTCTTCTTCTTCTCAAGGTTACAACTTCTCTTCTCACTTTTGTTCATGGCAAGGCTTGTTCTGTGATTCACAGAACCAACATGTGATTGTGTTGATTGCTTCTGGTATTGGTTTATCTGGTCCAATCCCTGAAACAACCATTGGTAAGCTAAGCAATCTTCAAGTTTTGGATCTAAGCAACAACAACAACATCTCTGGCTCTTTACCTTCTGACTTGTGGAGTTTAAACACTTTGAAGAATCTTAACCTCTCTTACAACAACATATCTTGCTCTTTGTCTAGCAATGTTGGAAATTTTGGACAGCTGGAGTCTCTTGACATGTCTCACAACAGTTTCTATGGTGAGATCCCTGAAGCTGTTGATTCTCTTGTTAGCTTAAGAGTCTTGAACCTTGATCACAATGAGTTTGAGATGTTTGTACCAAGAGGTCTTCTTGGTTGTGTATCTCTTGTTTCTGTTGATCTTTCTTCTAACAAGCTTCAAGGGTCTCTCCCTGATGGGTTTGGATCTGCTTTTACAAAGCTTAAGGCTTTGAATCTTGCAAGAAACAAGATTCATGGCAAGGACATAGATTTTGATGGCATGAGATCTATCACTATACTTAACATTTCAGATAATCTCTTTGAAGGTTCTGTTACAAGTTTGTTTAGAGAGAGTCTTGAAGTTGTTGATCTAAGCAAGAACCGGTTTCAAGGTCATATCTCTAAGGTAGACACAAACTGGTCTAGTTTGGTTTATCTTGACTTGTCTGAAAATGAGCTTAGTGGAGATATTATGAAGAATCTCACATTGTTAAAGAAGCTTAAGCACTTGAGTTTAGCTTGTAACAGATTCAACAAAGGGATGTTTCCGAGAATAGAGATGCTTTATGGTCTAGAGTATCTTAACTTGTCTAGTACTAATCTTTATGGTCACATACCTAGAGAGATCTCAAAGCTAAGTGAATTAAGTACGCTTGATGTTTCAAGAAACTATCTATCAGGACATATCCCGGAGTTGAGTATCAAGAAACTCGTGTATATCGATGTTTCGAGGAACAATTTGTCGGGAGAGATACCGATGTATATCATTGAGAAGCTAACATGGATGGAGAGATTCAACTTCTCTTACAACAACCTAACATTTTGCAATGGAAAATTCTCAAAGCAAACTTTGACCATATGCTTCTTTGGCTCTACAAGTAGCTGTCCTATAGCTGCAAACCCAGCTCTCTTCAAGAGAAGACGAACATCCACTAAAGGGCTTAAGCTGGCTTTGGCAGTGACACTTTCAGCTATGTTCTTGCTTATGACAGCATTAGTTTTTGTAGCGTTTGTTCGAAGAAAGAAAGCCGAACCCGGTCAAGACAAAGATGTTGTCTCATTTAAGGAGGAACAAAGTATTTCAGGTCCATTTTCTTTTCAAACAGATTCAACTACATGGGTGGCTGATGTCAAACAGGCGAACACGGTCCCCGTGGTTATCTTTGAGAAGCCGTTGTTGAACATAACGTTTTTGGATCTCTTAACCGCGACTTCTAGTTTCGACAGGGACACACTTTTAGCAGAAGGTAAGTTCGGTCCTGTCTACAGAGGCTTCCTACTTAGTGGTATCCATGTAGCTGTTAAAGTTTTGGTACACGGGTCAACGCTTAGTGACCAAGAAGCTGCAAGAGAGCTCGAGTTTCTCGGGAGGATCAAGCACCCAAATCTTGTCCCATTAACCGGTTATTGCCTAGCCGGTGAGCAAAGGATAGCTATTTACGAGTACATGGACAACGGTAACTTGCAAAACATGCTTCATGATTTACCATTTGGTGTTCAGACAACAGATGATTGGAAAACAGATACATGGGAAGAAGACGGTATCCAAAACATAGGCACCGAAGTCCCGGCTGCGACATGGAAGTTTAGGCACAAGATAGCACTTGGAACCGCTCGAGCATTGGCCTTTCTTCACCACGGTTGTTCACCGCCTATGATCCATAGAGATGTGAAAGCTAGTAGTGTCTATCTTGACCAGAACTTGGAACCAAGATTATCCGATTTCGGCTTAACCAAACTCTTTGGTAACTGTTTAGACCACGAAACCGCCAATAGCTCACCCGGTTATCTCCCTCCTGAGTTCTTGCAACCCGAACACGACCTGCTGACACCAAAATCAGATGTCTATTGCTTCGGTGTTGTACTTTTTGAGCTGATCACAGGGAAAAAGCCGGTGAAAGATGATTACCTCGGCGACAAAGATACAAACTTGGTGAGCTGGGTAAGAAGCTTGGTTAAGAAGAGTCAAGGATCAAAAGCTATTGATACAAAGATCCAAGAGACATACTCAGAAGATCAGATCGAAGAAGCTCTCAAGATTGGTTACCTTTGTACCGCTGATCTTCCTTCAAAGCGGCCTAGTATGCAACAAGTTGTTGGTCTTCTTAAAGATATCGAACCAAAAAAGAACTAATCAATGACACAGAAGTTTTCATTTCTTGGCTTCTTCACGTGTGGTTGTTTGCTTTTACATAATGTAAACTTGTTGCTTAAAGAGAGACCAAGTAGCTAAAACTTGAGCCACCTTTATAACCATATAATATACATGAATCAAAAGAACAATGACTTGTATAGATTCTACTTTCAAGGTATAGAAGAAGAGGAAGGTTGAGTAGTTGAATTCGAGCTCGAGCTACCGTAGATATAAGAGCTGAATCCCCAGAAAGTAAGAAGCAAAGACAAGATCTTGAACCCACTCATCGGATCATGCAACAATATGACAGCGGCTACGCTAGTTATAGGCACTCTCACGGCGTTTAGCACACCCGCCATGACCGTGGAAGCAAGAAACAACACCGCAGTGGCACCAAGAACACCTAATTGAAACGTGACCGCGCTCCATACAAGAACTTGAGTGTACAGAGACTCTCCGCCTTTGAAACTTTTAGCTTCTTGAGCCATCCCTTGGAAATCTTTGCTAACAACCATACCGAGTGTGGTAAAAGCGAAAGCTACAAGCGAAACCGCGACTTGCTGTTCTAGAGCGACGTGGAAGAACCTTCTCCCGAGTAGTTTCACAAAGAGGAGCTCGGATAAAGCGAATATGAGACCGTGTAGCGCTGATCCCATTATATCCCAGAAGAAACCCGCGAAATATTGACGGTTGCTTATGTTATCGTACCTATCAGAGCTCGAATCAAGCGCTATAATAGCCATGGAAGCGGTTATTACAACAATGGAGTTCAAAACCGAAGGGTTCAACGGGTTTTTCACAATGAGATACCCGAAGAAAGCTGAGAAAGCAAGCGAAGACGATGCAAGAAGCGAAGAAGTCGAAGCGGGGAGGTAAGCATAGGCGTAAGCGTACATAAGGTTATCCGCTGCACTCAAGAAACCGAGTACAATGTAAGAGAGAGCAAGCTTTGTGTCGAGAGGTGTCGGCTTTTTCTTTCGAAAGATGTAAGTAGGAATCAAAATGAGACAAGTGATTGGCCATCCGGCGACAGCAAGCCAAGATATGATCCACTTACTTTGTCCACCGTTGGAGAAGTAAAGACGCGAAAGTAGGCTTGAAGCGGGGAAAGCTATGAGCATTGAAGCGCCGCTAAGGATGAGTAGGAACCAATGTGAAATGGGTTTTGATAAGTAAGCTTCTCTTGTCGATTTCTTGAGGTTTGATATCCAGTTTGTGTATGACAATGAGACAGATGTTTGTTGTTCTGCTGTTTCATCCATTAGTAGCAGTTCTGAAACATTAAAAGGCAGTTTTTTGTTTATCAGTTAAAGATGGCTTAAGAATCTCTGTGAATTTCTCATAAATAAGCAAATCAGAATCATACAAACACACACATATATAGTCACATACACACACACACATACACATACGCACACATACATAGTCACATACACACACATATACACAAACATACACACACACAGATATAGTCACATACACACACACACACACACACACACATACACAAACATACACACACATACACAAACATACACACACACATACACAAGACACATAAAAACACATATATAGTCACATACACACACAAATACACAAAGAGAGACATGTATGTACTTTGTACTAAAGTTTCAGACAAACATAAACACACATATTCACTGTGTAGTGTGTACTTAAGTCAAATAAACCCACACACACACTAACACATATTTACTCTGTACCAAAGTTTTAAATAAACCACAAACACAGGCACACAAGCAAACACAGACACACACACACACAAGAAGAGCTTGATCTGAATCTAAAAACTAAAAATCAAAACTTTTATTCAAATTTTTATAATGGATTTAGACCATAATCGTCTGCAACTTTAAACCTAAACCTTAAAAATCAAAGCTTTATCAGATTTATAACGATCTTACCTAAAACTCTAACCACATAAACATGATTCTAAAGAAACCCACATGATTTTCACACAAAAAAATCAAAACTTTCAAAAAACCCATTAATAAAAGTTGCCTACTTTTCAAAATTTTCGAAAGATTAGAATCAAAATTCACCACTTTAAAAAAACCCCCAAAATTGAGAATTTAAGAATACTCACTGACTGATAATTCTGATTCAGAATGATTATCTCTAAAAATTGTCATTTTTTTGGTTTATTAAAACCTCTCTCTCCTTTATTTGTGCTAATTTTGCAAATTTTTCGGTTAAAGAAACAAATCTGTGTGCAAGAGATAGAGACACTCATGCGCTTTAGATGTTCATTAATCTATAGCCGTTGGATTATTTTAAACGGCTAAGATCTTATGTGTGTATTTGGTAAAGTCTCGTTACCACACGTTTCTTATTTTGGGTCTTTCATAGAAAGTCCACTTCATCATAAAAAAATTAACCTAGAAACCAATAAGAAACGGACACGTCATCGGTTAGTACAAATTCTCCAATAATGAGTCCATGTTTCACATTAATAACAACTTCGTGTTGTGCTTTGTGTACAAGTTGGTCAAGAGACTGACCCATAAAACATGGCCCATGGGGCTAAGCGATAGCCACCGATTTTTTTTTGTTAATAATTCGGGGTAATCTCAAATCTATGGAGTGCCCACGGATAGATCTTCTCGTAGGGTTTTCTAATGGACCGAAATGAAAGATTCTTATCCATGTGGTCAAGTGATTAATATAGAAATTTTGTGTTTAAAGGGAATCGATCCGTGGCCTACTCCAACGGGACGACTCCTCCAACAAGTGGAAACCACCATACCAAAAACACTTGGTTAAGACATCCACCGCATTTTTATGATGATTATATGTTTTAGAGCCACTTATAATTACTCCTCAGTTTTTAATAGGGGTGGGAAAACGGAAATTCGGGACAAGATTTTTCGGGTCCAGGAATAAGACGGGAATTTGGGAACGTAAAAAATTGTCCTATTCTTGTCCCATTTTATATTTGGGACGGAATGGGAATGGAACGGGACGGGACGGGAACGGATCGGAAATTCCTAAATATCTAGACATTCATAATTCATTTGTTAAAAATTTACAACCGTGATTACTTATCAATTATCATGTTAAAATAATTTATATCACAATTCTTATACAATGACAATTTTTGTATCAATGATATAAAAAATAGAGGAATTCGCAAAACTACACCCTTTCAACCCTTTCCTTCACAAAACTACACCTAATTTAATTTTTTCACATATTTACACACTTTCAAAATTTTAAAAGCTTGATTTACCCTTTAAAAAATTACCAAAATTAAAATATTTTCATTTGGGTTCGCTAATTAGTGTTTAGGGTATATTATTAAGATGGTAGGATTGTGTGGGTAGGGTTTATTTGGATTTAATTTTTAGTGTTTAGGTGTAGTTTTGTGAAGTATTTTGGAAATAGTGTAGTTTTGTGAAATGTAATTCAAATGATGTAGTTTTGTGATTCTCCCTAAAAAATATATTTGGTCACACTTATTTAATAATCAAAAGTTCACGTGGATAAGTATTAGATTAAATAGATAAGAAAATTAGGTTGGTTTATACTTTATTTGTAACGTGTGTACACGTAGAAAAATGAAACAATATATATATATCACATCATTAAAATTTAAAAGTTAATTATATAAGGACAATTAATAAATATGTTATAAATATATATTATTTTCTATTTCCCAAATGGGAATTCGGGTATTCCCGACCCGTCCCGTTCTCAATTGGGAATTAAAATTTGTCCCATATCGGGACATTCGTTTTATATGGAACGAGAATTTGGAACGGGACGGAACGAAATGGATCGGAACGGGGCGGGAATTATGTCCACCCCTAATTTTTAATGTAGGATTTTCTAGAAAAAAATTGTTTTGAAATGTAAGATTTTCTAGCATAATTGACACATAATTTCTTATTATGTCCTTAATAATACATTTATGGTTTATCATGTTTATATTTTATCAATCATAATAGCAATAATAAATGAGGTTAGGGAAGTGGCCTTGGTCTAGTGGCAGTCATAAGTCCACAGAAGGCAGGTAGCACCACCCCACCCTGGATCGATTCCCCGCGCCTACGTTTGTGTAGGATTGACTAATGGGTCGGCCATTTGTGGCCCAAACGTTGACAAAAAAAATAAAATAATGAGGTTATAAAAGTCATTTTAAACCACTTGTTAATTTGTGATTTTTTCTAGAAAATCTCACATTAAAAAACGGAGTGAGTATTATTAATTTCAAAAAAATATTTAATATAATATATATATATATTAGATTAGTGTTGGTGTTGGGTAATGTTTTGAAAACCTGACCATAAATCGATTTAGTGATATTATCAGTTAGGTTCCAACAGGTCAAACCAAGTTTTTCAGTTTTTCATTTATTTTTAGAGGAATTTACAAAACTAAGCATTTTCTTATTTTCTTTTACAAAACTCTACTCAATTCATTTTTTCGCATATTTACACATTTTCAAAATTTTAAAAGCTTGATTTACCTTTTAAAAAATTATTAAAATTAATTTTTTTTCATTTGGGTTCGCTAATTAGTGTTTAGGGTATAGTATTAAGGGGGTAGGATTGTGTGGGTAGAGTTTATTTAGATTTAATTTTTAGTGTTTATATGTAGTTTTGTGAAGTTATTTTGAAATAGTGTAGTTTTGTGAATTGTAATTCAAATGGTGTAGTTTTGTAATTCTCGCTTATTTTTATCTATACATACATATTGCTATATAAAATTAATAAGCAGTGAATAAACAAATTAATATGTATAAAAATCACTAATATGAACTAGTTACGAAGAAACTACATCAAAAAATTTCATAAATCATAAATAAATTATTCGTAAAGCTATAACCAATAGAATATAAAAACTAATTATTTGCTAATAGAATATCAAAAATTCAATAACTTAACACTATAGAAAACATGTTTGTAAGTGAATGATATTGAAACATTTGAAGAATAAAAAATTATAATGCGAAAGAAAAGTAAAAAAAAAAATAATGAACTTAAGAGAAAATTATTTAATTTAAAATTTAAAATCCTAATAATCTAAATTTCTTATTGAAAATTAATTAACCGAAATTCGATATTGAACTCGGTCACTGGTTTTACTCGTTGTATTACCAATTTTTCAAAAGTTTTTTTAACCGATTATAGGCATCTATGTTTAAAATATTTTATGACTAAATTTTATTATTATTTCATTTTGAATCATTTAAAGAAAGTGTTTTTAGTGTCTATGGAGAGAGAGACACTATCAAAAATAAGTGAGTGTCTTTAATTTTAAATTATTATTATTATTTGTCTTTTAACACACTAAGATCTGATTATTGGGGGATTTAAGTTGGATTTTAGATGTAGGGCTCACCAAAAATACAAGAGACTTAGTTTTTGTAGTTCTTATTTGGGATCCAACTCTTACACAATTTGCGGGCTCCATTGACACGTGGCGGTCCGCGATTGATGTTGTTTTAATTTATTTTTTTTTATTTTATTTTTTTTAAATAAAAAAAATAATAATTAATACATAAGAATTTGTGCACAGAACTCTTACCATTGATCATGCTCTAATTTCTTCGATTATCTCACCCGTGAAGACGAACTTAAACCCACTTAAGACAAAGTTGACGAAGGACCTTAAAGTTTCCCATTACAAAATATACAAATTTGAGTATGAGTTTCCGTTACCACAATTAGGATCGGCGATGATACTTAAAATAAAAATATAGTATTATTTAAAAATATTAATGGAAATATTTAATATTACAACTAATAACATATGTAATATAATTTGTCATTTATACTTTTAATTAAGACTTACGATGTCTCATGATTTTTGTCATTTTATATTACTTTTAAAAGTGAATTGGTAACCCAATAATGTGGCGAAGAGTTAACAAAAAAAAAACTTTTAGAGGAAAAGAGTGCGTCATTGTTATAAGACACAATAGATAGCATCAACACATTATAATACATACTATTACATTAATATCATAAAATCAATTTCAACATACTATTTTTATATACTCCATTCAATGAAAAAATATGTGTATAATTTTTCAAAATTTTTATTTTATTTTAAGTGTATCAAATTTGGTATTTTAACACATATTTCATCCAACTTGATACAAATTACAAAAACATAGTACTTGGTCTATATATTATCACAATAATAAAACATAATATGGTAATGTAATATATAAGTTAGTCCAAGGGAATAGGGTTAACTATTAAAGACAAGACACGATCAACAGTCTTTGCTTTGTCGGGAGAGCCATGACCATCACCATATTGGTACATGCATTGCGCCGTGCGTGCCAAATTTATCGTAGCGTCCACAAAACCTCGAGGAAGTAACGACGATTTATCCTGTGAAATTATTTCGAAATTCATCTCATTCCATGTATCACTAATCATCTGGTGCATGTATGTGAATGCTTTATCTTCTGAAGCACCAGTCTCATTCATGTAACATTGGATAAATTTGGTAACGTCTCCTCTTTTAAGTTCATCCTATATAAACATCAATAATAGATAGTTTATATACAAATTAACCAAGTGATTGTAGTCTAGTGATTTTTATTTGAATATGATTCACCATGTTGATGGTATATTCCAGAGACCCTTAAGTATATAATTGTTATAAAAGAAACCTTATATAAATTATTAAATATACATCATATATTCCCTATATTGTTATTTGTTAATAGATTTTACTGATTTTTATATTGTTAAGATATTTAGTTCTCGTTTATTACGAGTAGTCAAGGACTCAGGTCCGGCTCAAAAAATTTCGGGCCCCTGGGGCGAAAAAAAAAATTACATCTTTTTATAAAGAATTAAAAAAAATATGGGCCCTTTCACTACTACATATTTTGTATTTTTCCAAAAAGTAAGTTATAATGAAAAAAACATTTTTTTAAACTCATGTTTCTAAAAAGTGACTAAATTTTTATATTGGATAAAATATACATATAAAAATACAAAAAAATATATAAAAAAAAAAAATTTTGGGCCCCTAAAATCATGGGCCCTGTCCCACCCTCTAAGCCGGCCGGTGAGCCATTCTAAGTCATTATCAATTAATTTGTGTTAGTCATTGTAATTACAATAATTTTTACATGTATAATGTATTTCAGGAAAACCAAAAAATAAGATATGACATATGAGCCAGTCATAATTTTCTTTTATCATACTTGCAAGCAATTACTCTCACTGTATTATTTAAAAATGTTTTAGGGGATTTTTTTCAAATCTTATATATTAATTGGAAAGCATTATTGCAAAATGCCTTTAAAAAAATTCTAATTACAATACAATGCCACTACATTTTTTTACTAACCTATGTTTACAATTTGGACTAATTTACAGAATTTACAAAACCCATACTTAGGCTCCAATCTTAATAGCAAATACATATTTTCATTTGAAGAATTCACAAGACTACACCATTTTAACATTTATTTCAGAAAATTACACCTAATTCAATATTTTTCCAATAATTACACACTTTTAAAATTTTAAAAGGTTTATTTATTCTTACAAAATTACAAAAATAAAAATCTTTTCATTTGGGTTCGCTAATTAGTGTTTAGAGTATAGTATTAAAGGGGTATTATTTATATTTAATTTTGAGTGTTTAGGTTCAAAATAACTTTGACATGACGTAGTTTTGTAAAATGCAATTCAAATGGTGTAATTTTGTGATTCCCCCTTTAATTTTTGTTACGGGTCCTTAAAGGATCACAAAACAAATTTAAACGAATGATAATGGTTATGAGATTAGATCGAATTCAATTTATGCACAAATATTTATGTGTAATTTAGCAACGAGTCAAAAATAGCGTAAATAATTCATAATATATTTATATTCCAAATATAAAATTATACATAAATATAATTTTGAACTTTATATTAAATATAATTTAGTAAACAATTTTTAACTTTGTATCAAGACATCTTAGAAGGTATATCCGGGGTAAAAAAATTAAATATTTCTAATACGCGGACGAATCTCGCGTTAAACCATACTTTATTTGTTACCCGCACAATCGACATGTTTTATTCAATGTATTGTATGAAATAAGAGATTATATACATATAATCCAAGTCGATGAAAAAAATTAATATATATTTTTTACTAAATAATTTAAAATATATAAATTTAAAAACATATTAAATTCCGCACGTACGTGCGGGTCCTAATCTAGTTATGTTTTTAAGTGTCAACACAAAACTAATTAATTTCACTTTGTTTATTATTTGTATTGTGTGGCTTGTTTTACCACTAGTTAAGTCATATTTCTAAAATTGATAATAGTAAATAAATAATGTTTAAAATTAGAAAAAATGCCCATCATATTTTTTTTTCAAAAATATGTATGGCTTAAATCGAAACAAATAATGGTAATTACTAATTAGAAACCAGAAGAACAACTAGTTACCGGTGAGGTTCCAAGGTCATTAGCTAGGCGAACCACGATGGCACAACATCGGACCACATGTTGTTGGTGTTGGGACAAACTTTTCAGGACATGAGTAGAGATTTGGTCTGAAAAGACACAATAAAGGTGGAGTAATGAAATTGGAACCGCGGCCGAAATCCAAGCATTTCCCATGTATTCTTCAACACTTGGTTTGTGTTTTCTTTGGTGCCATTTTGCTTCAACTAGAAATGCTTTGAATAAATTTCCCCACTTATTTTAAGATAATTAAAAAATTATTATTAATTAGAGTATGTGTTATAAAAACGATAATTATTCGAAAAATGTATGAACTTACCGATTTTTTTAGGTAAGGGATCACATTGATATTTTTATTTTTGAGAATATCTTGCCCAATTCTATTTGTTTCATTGTATAGTACAAGATAACACAACTTCATGTACTCGGGAAGTTCATCAAGCCGATTTATATCCCAACTACAACACAACATACATACGATATATATATGATATCCACATAGTGTGCATTACGACTAAAAATTATTTTCTCCAAGTAGTCACAGATTTTTCATGACTACTTTGAGAAAATCATGAAAATGTTATACAAAGGCCATGAGAAAACCAACTTAACCACTAATAAAGCTTTAAAAAGTTATTTTATTTCAATCTTAGAATTATATCAATAATTTCATTCATAAATCTCTTTTGGTTTGAGATTTTCCACAAAAATTAATATGCACCATTTTTTCATGTGGTTATTGCTTCATGACTATTTTTCGTAGTTTTTATATATGGCGTTTAAATGGTTTATTAGATGCGGACCCGCACATACGTTGGGTTTTTAATTTGTTGTAATTTTTATATAGTAAGATAAGTTTTACTTATATATTTATAATTTTTTGGTAAAAATTAAATATATTCAGAAAATTTATACATCGACTTTGATTATATGTTTGTAGTCTCATATTTCACATAATACATGCATATATTGTAATTTTTATTATTTTCTTATGGTGGTGAAAATATATAATTTGTTTATTTATGTAGATTTTGATTTTACGAATATGATTTGGTTATATCTCATAAACTATATTTGATATATTCCGACACGTCAGAAAAATTACACGTGTATATTATACATAAACTAAACTTGATTTAGTCTCATAACAATTATCAATAGTTATTTTTAATAACCCGTTACAAAAATTAAAATTTGCGGAGATCATTTTTATTCAAATTGGATGTTAAAACCTTAAAATCTACGATTATACATAGATTTAAATCCGAAACTAATCCGTAAGAAAATAAATTTTTAATAAATTAATCCGTAAAATCTATCGTTATCAAATATATTATTTAAATATTATTGTTTCCGTTTTTAAAGCTGAAATTTAAATCGATATAATTGTGTGTTTTGGTTCTGATTTTAGCGGCAAAATATATGTATTAGACTTTTCGAAAAGAGACAATCGATTTGTATAATTTATATTCGATTGGGCTTAATTTGGTGGGCTTTGTGAACTCTTTAACTTGATCCATTGTAATCATAAAACCAATTACAAAACATAAATTATGATATAATTATGTAGTGGTATTGTATGGTAATTAAATTTTTTTAGGGGTTATTTGCAAAAATGCTTTTCAATTAATAGATAAGACTAGATGTGGACCCGCACGTTCGTGTGAGATTTATTTTGTCGTATTTTTTTATATAATATGATATGTTTGAAAGTGAAAAGAAATTAAAATTATTTGGTTAAAAATTATAAATTAATTTATACATTGAGTTGAATTATATGTTTGTAGTCTTTTATTTTATAGAGTACATAAATATTCTGACAGTGACGATAAGATACAATTTTATATTTTTAGTGGTATAATTTTTTCACACGAACTGCATATTTTTAGTGGTAACAATTCAATTATGGGGAAACACGGAATTGATCCGCGTATAAGAAATATTTTAAAAAGTTTTAACTAAACTATATTTAATATAAAGTTCAAAACTATACTTATGTATATTTTAATATTATGAATATAATTTAGTCATTTCTTATCAATTATTTATGTTATTTTTTTGACCCGACGCAAATTATAATTATACATAAATTGAATTCGATTAATCTCATTTTAATTATCATTCGATTCAAATTCGCTTTGTGATTTTAACGACCCGAAAGGAAAATTAAAATATGTATTTGCTATTGTTTTCTTTGTTTATGTCTTAATTATCTATATATAAATTTTAAAATAAAGAACGTTTAGATTGTTGTAGATATTATTTTTTGAATAATTCAAGTTTTTTTTATTTCGATATGAAAAGTATTATCAAAATTTTATTTTATTTGCTTTCTTATCAAAGATATTTCACAAAATATATTGTTTTCAAATTTTGTTCTTTATAAATATTGAAATTTTAAATCGATTTTTTTATTTCTTTTATTCGTTTTTGTAGAATATTTTCGAATTAAAAGTTTAAAATTTGAATGATTGTTTTTACCAAAAAGTTTTTGACAAATATTTAAACTACATTATGAACTAGTTTTGTGACCCGTACTTTCCACGTAATAATTTTATCTAAAATGCTTATTAATTTTTGTTCGTAAAAATTAGTTAAATTTATAGATAAACAAAATTATTTACCATGTAATATTATATCTATCCACAAAGTTAACTAAAAATATTATATTTACTTTGAGATTATTAGTTTGTTTAATATGTAATTTACATGTTTTCATTCAAACTATTGTTAAAAAAATTTAGTTTAATAGGAAAATAATTGGATTTGCGGAGGAGAGTAACATTCTTTTTTATTTCTAAAAACACCCCGTAGTTTGACGGTTTAAACGAATTCCAAAATAAATCCACATAAGATTTATGATTCTCATCACTCGAAAACATAAACTCTTGAACTTTATTTTTGTATTGTATTCTCACACAAGCAAGAAGAAAAATAAAATGAAAGATAGAAAATATGTAAATAATGATATCTAGAAGATGTTTTCTTCTTATAAGAGATGAGGATGTAAGACTCTTCGGTTTCACCATATAATTTATAACACTACTTTTACTCACATTTAACACATAATTTTATGTCAAATTTGGTGGTTACACAATTGAGATATAAATACTCTTATATTAATTCAATTTAAGAGTTAGGGTTTTTTTTACCAAAATTTATTTCTTTTTATCATGAAAAATATTATTTTATTGTTCATCAAAAAGATAGATAAGAAAATTCAACTTAAGTTTATTGTTTATCAAAAAGATAGATAAGAAAATTCAACTTAAGATTAAGAGTTTTTTGTTAATAGAAAAAATATTAGAATTTTATTTATTTTTTATTTTTTAATCAAAAATACGTTTTTTGATTTTTTCATTTGATCGATTAGAAAAGATAATAAAATTAGTGAAGCTTTCATATATCATAGTGAAAAATACTTTTGTCTAACATAATTTACTATAAAAATATATAAAAATTATGATATATGTAGTTTAGTCCAAGATATTTAAGAAGTGATACATATCAAATTAAAAAAAATGATTTGATAAGTGAATTTTTGTTTAGAGTCATAAAAATTGTTTAAAACAAAAATGATGCATTATGGTTAAAATTTTATGACTAAACCAATATGAAACTATGAAAAAACTTATCTTAAAAATAGAAATAATACTTATGAGGAACTAAAGTGGACACATGTTACAAAAATATGTAAACATTTCTGAGCACCACATTGAAAGTTATAAAAATATTCTATCTTATTATATATAAGATATAAGATTTTTTTGGGCCTTTGTAGTGGACTTTAAATTGTAATTTGCAAATACAATCAAAAACATAGGTTATGTTAAAAAATGTAGTGACATTGTATGGTAATAAAAACTTTTTTTAAGGGTTTTTTTTTAAAAAAAAATTTCATTTAATAGATAAGATTTGCAAATACAATCAAAAACATATGTTATGTTAAAAACATGTAGTGGCATTGTATTAGAATTTTTTTAAGGGTTTTTTTAAAAAAAAATGCTTTCCATTTAATAGATAAGATTTTGCATTTTAAAAATAGTCGCAAAAAATCCATATTTTATTATGTGGCTATACGGATAATTTATAGTTGTGTATATATATTTGTGATACTAATTGTGTTGCATTATCTATATATTTCGATAATTAAGTGGTTTTAAGAATAGAACAAGAAAGTGAGTACTTACATTTCAACCATATTAGAGAATTGTTGAAGCTCATCAAGAGTGCCATATACATCATATATGTCATCAATGGTTGTAATAAGTGCATTTATTTTAGTCATTATTCGTCGAACATAACTAAATTGATGCTCTTGGATTTGTCCCACGGTCCAATAATAATTCTCAACTATTCTGTCTCTTGCAAAGTGAAGTTGATTACTCAAGCCTGTCTCTCTCCACCAGCTTCACATCACAAATAAAATGTGAAGAAAAATAATGAATATAACTCCAAAATCATGAATTTTTTAAAAAAAGTTTAAAAGTTAAAACCTTCATAAATAAACTCCAAATTCTAAGGACAAATTCCTATAATTATTTATAATATAAACACTAAATAAAAAAACTAGATGAAAAATTAAATTCCAAAATCTTAAAACTTACTTTTTGTGTTTGTTGTATTGTTGGCTAACTTTCTTTTTAGAGTGATAATTTTTATATAATGTTTATATTAATCAATATTACCTTGAGAGTTGTTTGAGTTCTTGGCCCTGTTCGTTTGCAGGTCGCCGGCGATCGCGAGCAGTGACCTGCGACTAACTTATGTTCGTTTCGTAGTCGCTGGATCAGCGACCAGTCGCGGCGACCAATCGCCAGCGATCAGCGACAATGATTTTTAATCGCTACTTTTTTCAGCGACTCGAATTTTTTACGTCTGCGTTTAGTCGCCGCGACTGGTCGCGCGACTACGAAACGAACAAACGTAGCGACTGTTTTCTTGAATATATATTTTTTTTTTATAATTAAAATACACTAAAAACTTGTTTAAATGTGTACTTAAAATTTCAAACAAAATGCATTAAAACGGTTTAAATACACTAACTTTTTTCCTTTTAAATTCTTTTAAAACTATAGTAAAACTTCTATAAATTAATAATTTTGGGACTATAAAAATTTATTAATTTATATTGATATTAATTTACACTATAAATTAATAATTATAAAGTTACATTATAAATTAATTATTAATTTATAGAGATAATTTTACGAAAAGTAAAAATATTTTGTTGAATCCATTGTCGATTTTTAGCTTTTTACTTTCTTTTGTTTAAAATTAGAATTATTCTTTAAATTTTAACGTTTACATATTTTACATTATGTTAATATTAATATATATATATATTTAATTTTGACACTTTACATGAACCATAAAAAATGATTTTTCATCGAAAAAACGTTGCAAAAGCAACCATGACCGATCAAATACACAAAGAATTACAACATTATTATATAATGTATGCATAAAATTGAAATTATTAATTTATGATATGAGTAGGACCATATTTTTACATAAAAATATTTGAACTATGCTAACATCACAATGAAATAAATTAAACCAAAACCAAATGTAATGTATTAACGATAGAAAAATGAAAACTTGAGAACTTGTTTTAAAGTTGTCACATCTAAAAATTGTTGGTTTGTGTTTTATGTGTTTTTAGATTATTAAGAACTTGTTTAAAAGTTGTTTAAATTTAGTTTGATTTTCATTTTTAGTTTCATGTAGGGGTGGGCATTTCACCCGAGATCCGAAATCCGACCCGAACCCGACCCGAAAAACCCGAACCGAAACCGATCCGTATTTCCAAAAAACCCGAACGGGTTTTAGAATTCTTTAATCCGGGTATCCGACCAAAACCCGAACCGAACCCGAACGGGTACCCGAATAAACCCGAATATATATATGTTAATATAGTTTTAATAGGGAAATTGTGAATTTTCATAGGGTAGTTTGGATTTTATTAGGCTATTTTGGTTTTTTGTGGGTAATTTGGGGTTAATCCGAACCGAAATCCGAATGCCCACCCTAGTTTCATGTATTTTTGTTACCAGCATTTGATTTTTAGTTTATAAAAATTTTATTCAGTTTAAATTTTGTTTGTTTATTTTCTTCATTCAAAAGATGTAATTCTATAAAAAATTTAACAAAAATATTAAGTTGCTTGCAATCATAAAACGAATAAAAATAAAATTCAGCAACAAGTCGCAGAAATCAGTCGCACGATAAGCAAACGAACAACTTGGCGACAGGTCGCAACGATCAATCGCGCGACATTGAAACGAACAATTTCGCGACAAATCGCCGCGACCAGTCGCGCGATAAAGAAACGAACAACGTGTGGCGACATATGATCGCAAACTCTGGTCGCAAACTCTGGTCGCGATCGCCGGCGACCTGCAAACGAACATGGCCCTTGTTGATGAATAGCTTGCACAATATTAAAATCAATCTTGGCGAATTTAATCAATACATCATGTTTGTCGTAAGCATCTAAATACCGTTTTGTTTCTAGCCTTTTCATTCTCCAATGGTATGGCATCTCTAGTGCTTCCACGGCCATTTCAAGGTAATTAGAATTGGTGGTATTATGATCATGATCATGTCTATCAATAAATTTTCTTAGTTCTTCTTTAGCATAATCTCTAATGACTTTATGCAATTTAGTATCCGATTTTGTCGCAAGATACGATGATTCGTATAGAGAGATGAGACCTTTAATATCACCGTTTTCGAACGGTATGTTGATGAATACATCAAATATGCCTGATAGAAACAATCTCTTTATTAATATGCACATAATTACTTAGAGATAATTTAAAGAGTTAATTAGTGTTTTGGTTACATTTTAAAACATAATTTGTCAATTAGGTGATTTTGATGTACGAATTAATTTTAGGTGATTTTGTCTGATTTTCGTAATTAAAATGAAAAATTTACCCTTATACACATAAATCATTCACATAAAAACATTCAGAGAGAATCATTCACATATATCATTCACAGAGATCATTCACAATTCACCATTCACATAAATCATTCACAAATACTATTATCATTCACATATATTTTCATTCTCAACGATCATTCACTCGAAATCATTCACAACGATCATTCACTCGAAATCATTCACATAAGACTATTCACAAACAACCATTCATCGAGATTTGACAATTTCGAAATTAAGGGTAAAATTGTAATTTAACACACCAAAATTACCTTTTAGCAGATTAAAAATAAAATCACTCAATTAGCAAATTTATGTCTCAAAATGTACTATTTTCCTAATTTTCTTTATTTTAAACGCACATATACAACATATTAAAGGTACATTTTCGGCGAAATATCATCACAAGTTTATTTGATAAAATATAATACTCCCTCCGTTTCACAAGAGTGTTTCTTTACACACATTAATGAATTTTTTTCCCATAAAAATATCAATAAATGTGACTAAATCAACCAATAAGAAAAATTGCATTATTCTATTTGTTAAAAAGTCAAATTCATTTAATTTATGCAAAGAAATTGTAAAACAACCATCTTTTTTTTTGTCAACAAATAAAAAATAAATAACTATCTAAAAGACACTCTTTATGAAACAATAATAACTATCTAAAAGACACTCTTTATGAAACGAGAGAGTAGTAATTTTCAAGTTTCAAAATGATCACAAATACAAAAAGAAAACAATTTTCTTGTTTAGAGTTTAGTTTTTGAACGATATTAAGATCTTTCAAGATTTTAAACTTTTATTATTATTAAAAACAATTGTTGATACTTTTGCCAAAAGAAATTGCAAAGGTATTACTGGCACAAAAACTCTAAAATGATAATTTTTTGACAATTGCTTATAATTTAAATAAAAAAAATTAGAATTTCATTTATGAAGAATTTGATTTACTAACCTTCTGAGACATTGAAACCATGTTCTCTAAGGAGTCGAAATTCGAGTGCGGTGGCATGTAAATCTCCTTTGTCACATTCTTTCACATTTTTACGATATATATTCGTTAATATTTCATCGATTTTACCCTCGAAATGGTACGACACCCCAAGTTTTTGTAATTTTTCGATTAGCTCTAATTTCTCAAGAAGAGTAGTCTTATCATCAAGCATATTCATCACGTTTCTTTTTAGCAAATCTCTATCTCTTACACTTTTTTCTGTCTGTGTGAGTCGTATAGATATATTTTTATTGTTATAATTAGTGGCAAGTATAAGTTACCTTTTGAATTGTTTATCAACATACTAAACTATAGGTGGAAATATATACATACCGCATATATATTATCGAGCGAAAGAAGAAAGTCGTGGTCCCAACAAGAAGGTTGATAGTTTGCCGAGCTTCGAGGAAGCTCGATAGTAGTAGTTACCGGTTTGGTAGTCATTGATAACCGTGCTAAACACCGAGAACTTCGAGGAATTGGTGGAAGAACATTTTGGTAAATATGAGTTGAAACAACACATAAAGTAGCCATTGAGAGTAATTACAATAATGTTTTTGGATTGATGTGATTTAATAAACACTCTCGATTAAAGATTTATATATAAGGTAAGGCTAGAGTCATGTGTGGTGAATATTATTTTGTGATGTTAGTGTAAAGATTATAAATTTTCAACTCAAAATAAATCGATAATGACTCATTTCTTTTATATATCATTTTGTTTGTCTTTCTATATGCGATGTGAGATACTATAGTTAGGGCTAACTATAGCCTCTAATATGTCAGAATCATAATGGGATTTTCTAACATTGTGATTCTTTTTTTTTTGTTAAAAAGGTTTTCTATTGAAATTGCAAGATATGACTATAAATAGCTACATAGTTTGAAAAAGTACAAAATATGACTAAAGGAGTCACATAACACAACGATTCAATAGGTTATGCAAATAGCTTTTACCTATGATAGAACAAGAGCCAAAAAAGACTAGAGAAACAAAAACTAAAAAGAAAGAGAAGAAAATGTTAGTTGATGAGGGAACCTCGGCCACGACGACCTCGCTTTCCTCTACCACCCACACATGTCCATTCCATTTTTTGTAGTTTCTGAGTTGGTTTTATAATCCTTCCTCCTCTAGTTGTATTAGAAAGAGTTTCAAGTGTCTCATAACATTGATACTCACTCCCACCTTCACATTCCACTTCAACAACTTGCTCATCGTAAGGGTTCTTTGACTGAGAAGGTGTATGGTAGCTTGTGTTTGTGACTAGAGCGGCGTCCAACGAAGATGCAGCTGGGAGCTGTTGAGCGTCTGCAAGCTGAGAATGAAGATGCAGTTGGGAGCTGTTGAGCGTCTGGAAGCTGAGGCAACATCAGGAGGCTAGAAGCAGAGCTGATGGTGCAAAGATTCCTTGGATGACGTGGCGCGATGAAAAAGATATGAGGAAATCTTCTAGATTTCGGAGTAAAAAGAAAAAGAGGTTAGAAGAATATTTCATAAATAAAATATTTGGAAATATTCTCCTAAGATATGATAACAAATTAAATTTGGAAATATTCTAATTTGTTAGGGTTTTTGGTTTCGTGTATTTAAGGGGAAAGAAGCGTTAGGGTTTGTTAACACTCTTTTCTAAGAAATCACGAGTTGTTTTTTTTCACCTAGGGCTTTTATTAAAAAAGAGAGTGAGTGTTCTTCGATAAGATTAGGTTAGAATCGTTATCGGATTGTTTGGGGATTATAAAAAACGTCTGGGGACAATATAGGGTTATTGTGTAATTCCAGTTCACGGTTGTGAAGAGTTTTTCTAATAAAGTATAAGCGTTGACTCGACGTTTTCCGAGTACCTGGTAGTTTTATCAGACGTCCGAGATTCTCATACTTTTACGGTTAAAACGTAATTCGTATAAACATATAAATTGTTTTCTTAAAAAAACTGAATCGTTGGTTGATCTTCTTAAATGTTTAAAGGCTGATTAGACAATAGGAACAAATGTTTGTCTTCGTGTTATTATATTGCATGTTCTATTTCTATGAAGCTGTCATGTTTGCCACAGAAACATGGTCCATACAAGTCCCATGCACACAAAAAAACGTTATTTCCATTACATAATTCTGACAAGAACTAAATCCAAATAAAATATTCCTTAAAACCCAATGGTCACATCACATCAATATAATTATTCGTATTTTTTGTGGTAAACGAACAAACTTACAAAAAAGTAGTTAATCTTATCTTCGTTGTATACTTTTGGCTAGATTATCCAAAATTTTAAAGTGTGATATATAATTGGTTAAAAAATGGGCCACAAACTACTCGTCCACACAAACCATGAGCTTTAAATAAGCTCACCATGTTCTCTTTCATTTCATGATAGTGGTTAATAAAATAAATGCCTACTGTTAGGTTTCCATTAGGGGGTTCAATATGGCAAAACCCGAACCGAATAAACCGAACCGAAATTGGTTTTGGATTCACCATATAAACCGTATGGATATCATTTTTCAAAAACCGTAGGATACATCATACATATATGGTTTGGTAAATAATTGATTAAACCGATA
This sequence comes from Cochlearia excelsa, assembly GCA_963556525.1. Classification (NCBI taxonomy): domain Eukaryota; kingdom Viridiplantae; phylum Streptophyta; class Magnoliopsida; order Brassicales; family Brassicaceae; genus Cochlearia; species Cochlearia excelsa. The sequence goes on along the minus strand of OY748332.1, from coordinate 6,893,236 downwards.
AACCGAAAAAATCCGATTTATTGCAAAATATGATATAATATATAATATTATTATAATATAGATGATTATGAATACACATATGATAATAAGATGTATATGTAAAGTAAATCTAAATAGATTTTAGTTCCTAATAATATATAAATAATTCAATTTTTATTATGAAATACTTTAGTTTTCTTTCATATTTGTAGATACAATCGTTAAAGATAATGATGTCACGTTTGACTAAAAATTGTTATTCGATCTTATTAATCTTTCTAAATGGATCAATCATTAATATATTTAATTAATAAATTTGTTTTTGTTTTGAAATTATTAGTCTTTCAAAAAAATTATATGTTTTTATAACTATAAGTTTTGTTTGGAATAACATTTGAGAAAAAATGAATTCATATTCAAAACAATATTGTATTTTATTTTTATTTTTATTTTTATTGTATAAAACCGAATAAACCGAAAACCGATGCTATTCAAACCAAACCATACCATAGTTTATATGGTTCAATACGGTAGACATTTTTTATAAACCGAAAAACCGTAAAACCGAAAAAAACCGAACCGAAACCGTACCGAAATCCGAGTTGAACACCCCTAGTTCAATCAATGATGTTTTAGTCTGATGGTTAGTGTTTAGAGTTTTTCTCATTATGTTATTAGTTCAATTTTTGTTAAAAGCTATGAATTACGCCATGTTATAATATCAAAGGTTGGTCGCAGCCGTAGAGCTGTCAAATGGGTTGTCCGCGTCTATTTTGGCCCGTCCAATATTGACCATCTAAATTGTGGACAAATTATAACCGTATCTATTAACGACCGTGTCCACTAAGGACCAAACCCATTAACGACCATGTCCAAATGGGTTGTCCATTGGACAAAATGCATCCAAATTTCACAAATACAAATGTCTAATTTCTCAATTTTGTTATTTATTATATCTTTCATTAGTCATTATTTCCATGAAAGTGTGTTATATGTCAATATAATGTAAACTTAACATGCGAGAACCAAAAACATGAACATTCACTTGATATGAAAACGTGATTTTGCGATTTTGATGGAAAAACGTGATTTTACCATTTTAACGGAAAACATGATTTTGATGTTTTAGCGGAAAGTTTAATTTTTTCGATTTTAACGAAAAAATGTAATTTTGCGGTTTTTCGGGAACACATATTAGCGGAAAAATGATTTTTTCGTTTTTGGCGGAAAAACGTGATTTTACGGTTTTGGTGGGAAAACGCGATTTTACAATTTTAACACCAAATTATAAATTATATAATTAAAGGTAATTTTGATTTTTATACATTTGAATGAATTTTATGTCCAATGGGCCGCCATACGTCCATCTTGTCCGACCCGTTTTGTCCATGGACAATATATGTCCAAGACCATTTTAGCTCGTTGAAATATGGGTTTGTCCATGACCGGTCCATATTGTGTTGGACGTGGTCAGGACCATGGACGTCCGCCCATTTTGACAGCCTTAGTCGTAGGTCAAGATAAAGATTTGTGAACTTTTGCCCGAAACATCCATTTAGTACATCTCTTTCCGAAAATATTACCTACCTTAATTGTCTTTTCACTACTCGAGTCCTAGAATTGTTGTAAAAAAAATCAGCAATTCGCTCTTAAACAATATATATATGACACTTCTTTTTAATCCTGAGTTTTGATAGTTTATATGTAATCTTACAAAATTGACTTTGTTGTACGTGAACAGGAATCCGGAAAAACGGTTTTTACATACATGAACAATCCAATTATATGAAGATCATACATCAATTTTAACCGAGTGCTAATTCATACACGAAATCATGAAAATAGGTTTTTCATACATGAAAAATCCAATTATATGGGGATCATACATCAAGTGTTAATTCATATATGAAATTATGAAAATAGGTTTTTCATACATGAAGATTTTAAAAATTTTAATTCCGAAAATCTTTAAAGATTTTAATTCCGAGGTTGACAAAAAGAGAGAAATTTGACTTTTTCAGATTTTTGTGAAAAATTTTATTGGGATACAAGATATACGTTTGGAAACTTCTCAATGTCAATCTCTTGATTCAACATCTTCCATTTATTTCGTCATGTACTGTTAAACTATATTACTTGAGAACTTTGTAAAACAAAGTTCGTGGATCGAAAAATTTGCACGACACAATGACCGTTGACGGTGTTGTTCACAATACTTTTGAGAAGGTCGTCATGTTGTGAATTATGTTTTCTTAAGACACATCAAGACCTCTTCTGATGTTATTTTTCTTATATCTTAACTGTTTTACTGTGTCTTTATTACAATATGTCTTTTTACTTTTAAAAAAATGTATTTTTTTCTTAATTTTTACAATATTAACGAAATCAACCGTGCGATTCTATTTAACAAACCGCTACACAAAATAGCATTTCAAAACATTAAAAAAATATTTAACTCTTGCACTTGACACGAGTAATAATTTAGTGATTAACCAATGAAAAAATGTTCCGATAGTTCAAAAATATAAATGTTCATTTTATAAAAGTCCACCAAATATAAATTATCAACATCGAGAAGCTTTCTTTTACCAAAAAGAAACATCGAGAAGCTTGGGCTTTTGCGTTAACGCTTTTGTAAAATCTTAATACATTCTTTACACGCACCAAAACACACACACTTTGTGCATTTCTCACCGTTCCATTTTTTATATAATTCAAAATTCTCGAAACCCCAAAAAATCCCATCCTCCAATAATAACGAGACACGTAAGCACACTATCACAACGAACGGTCACGATCACGTGTCGTCTCCGTATAAATACAAAAATGGGAGAAATCGTGCAAGACCACCAAAAAAATCTCACAAAAAACAAAAAAAAATCAGATTATTGTTTTAGAGAGAGAGAGAGAAAGCGACGGGTTCATAGATTCATCGCCGCCGCTCACAGATTCGATTCAACGGCGGCGATAATCTCGAAATCGAGGATGAAGAGAAGAAGAGCGGCGAGGAAATCATCGGCGACAGTGACGACGGCGGCGGAGGGATTAGATTTCGGCGGCGGCGGAGAGAAACGAATCGAGAGGAGATTGATGAAATACGAAGAGCTTCCTATGTATATGAAAGATAACGAATATATACATAACCATTATAGATGTCAATGGAGTCTTAGAGATACTTTCTTAAGTGCTTTCTCTTGGCACAACGAAACTCTCAATATCTGGACGTACGTTATAACCAATTTTTCAATTTTCGAAATAATATTTTGTTTATTTTTTTTGAGAAATTCCTTAAAATACTATCAAAATAATTTTTTGTTTTGAAAATAAATACTATTACAAAAAATTTTATAACAAAAATATTATTTAAATGTTTTTATATCAAAAATACCATAAAAAGTATTAGTTTACAAAAATATTACAAATACAAAAAACGAGTTTTAACACTTTTAGATTTTAAATTTTTTCATTTGGATTCGTTACATAGTGTTTAGAATATAATTTTGAAGAGTGCAGGGTATAGTTTGAATGTATTGGGTATAATTTTGAAAATTTAAATTTGTGATATTTATGAGGAAAAAAAAATTTAATGGTATTTGTCAAATTTTCGAAAATGTTTGCTAATTGTTTTTAGTGTTAATCATAAGAATTGCCATTTTTTGAATTTTGAATTGATTTTGTTTTTTTTTTTGAAATATTTTGTGAATTGATTTGTTTTTGTTGGGTAGGCATTTGATTGGGTTTATGATATTTATGGGGATGATGGTTGTGAGTTCGTTGGAGACGACGGAGCTTGGCCTCGCCGGAGTTTTCAACGGCATGATGATGTTTGGGTAAGGAAACATTTCGAGGTTAAAATCGTCATTTCATATATTATTTTACAGTATTATTTTTTTTAAAATAGATAAATGTCTTAGAACACCATTAAAAATGTTTTATTTAGAAAAATATTTAGGCCTAAAGTTTATTTTTTGTTACTAGTTTTAAAAAAAAAATTATTGGCCAAAAATACAGCAAACACATTTTTATTATTTTAAAACCAGATGTTTTTGGGCTAATTACAAAAAAATGCATTTTTATGATTGTACTTTGTAAAAAACCACTTTAATTAAAATCTATTTTAATAAATACACCTATACACTATAAAATATTAAACTAAAATACATCTTAAAGAGTAAACACTAATACTTAAATACTAATTATTGAACTTCAATGAAAATTTCTAAATAGAACATATTTTAAAGTATGGTTTAATTAGTTAATCGATTAAAAAGAGGTATATTTTTAAGATGATTTAGAAATTGATGTACTTTTATAAAATAGTGATTGAAAAGTGTAATTTTATCAATTTCTCAGAAATGACCATTAGGATTTAGTTTTTTAGATTTTGATGTTTATTTTTGAAAATTTAAATTTACTTTGAGTTATGATAATAAACAAAATTATTTAATAGCATTTTTAATTCTAACATAATATTATAATATTTTCAACTTAAAATTTTCAAAATAATATTTTAGAGAAATTTTGATTAAAATAAAACCGTCTTTTTGTGTTTTTGTGTTATGTGTCATGGCGATATAGAGCGAGGATCTGCCTCTCAAGCAATCAAACTCTTCTGCTTCATCATGTAAGCTTTTTGTTTTTATTTTAAATTTTTGATTGATAACTTTAACTTATCTTCTGTGCCACTTAGTGAAATATTAAAATACTAACCGTTATATGTAAAAAAATAGACATATTTTGTCACTTTCTTATCATATGATAATACAATGGTGTAAAAGTAGTGGTCAAATGCCCCCGCCATGTGTTGTTGTTTTCAATAGACTGTAACTTTTTTGGACATTTCTTCTCTTATCTTTTTTTTTTTTAAATACATTGATTTTGATGATAGATTAAAGTGTTTATAAAATCGATTTAAAACTATATTTTTTTTTTTTGACAAACATTTAAAACTATATACCAAAAAGAGGTTTATGCATGTGTTTGACAAGTGTTTGTTTTGTATAATTAAATATTGAGTATTAAGACGTTTCAAAATTAGTATTTAAAGTTCATTGATGTGATCTTGTTTTATATTAACATAATTTTTTTTTGTTAAAATAACATAAATTTTTTTTTGTTAAAATAATTAAAATAATAACAAAAGATAGCCATATGTATTTTTGTCATTTTCTTATGAGTGTAGGGGTGAATTGCCCCACCCATTTGTTGTTTTTCGATAAGTTTCTTTGGAGCTTTCCTCTCTTATGCTTTGAGACCACAAAACTCTTCAAAAAAATAATCATATACTAGCTTTTTGTTGATAAAACACATGTGACTTTATTAATTAACTTTTAATGTTAATGAATTTTAGAAACTTGTAAAATATTCAAGTAAATAATAAATTCAATAAGATTAAACCACAACTCACACGAATTTTATTTGATTTCTTCGTTAGTTTCCTTAAACATAAATTAAAGATCCTTATTAATCATATAAACTTAACATATAAACTAATAATGCTACTTTTTAGAAAAATCCTTATTAATCATATAAAGTTATAAACTTAACATATTGACTATGGCAGGACTCAAACATGACACAACACATCTCATCACTTCTTAACTCTCAAGAAGAACCAAACCATTACCAAAACCAAGAAGCTGTTCCGAAATGGCCATGGCTGCTATACTTAGCCGGAGCAATGTCCTGCTTAATCTGCAGCTCTGTTTCGCACCTCCTCGCTTGCCACTCGAAACGTTTCAACCTCTTTTTCTGGCGTCTAGACTACGCAGGAATCTCCCTCATGATCATCTCTTCTTTCTTCGCTCCCATCTACTACGCTTTCTCTTGTAACCCATACATCCGTATCCTCTACTTATCATCGATATCTTTCCTAGGTCTCCTTGCAATTATCACCCTCTTATCTCCTTCTCTCTCCGCTCCGCGTTTTAGGCCTTTTAGGGCTTATCTTTTCCTCGCGATGGGTTTCTCCGGTGTTGTACCTGCGACACATGTGTTGTGTCTTTACTATGGTCATCCTAGCGTGTTTGTGGCGATAGGTTACGAGCTAGCCACGGGGGTTTCGTATGCTTTGGGTGCGGTTTTTTATGTTAGTCGTGTACCCGAGAGATGGAAGCCCGGTAAGTTTGATATCGCGGGGCATAGTCATCAGATTTTTCATGTGTTTGTGGTTTTTGGGTCACTTGTTCATTGTGTTGCTACTCTTCTTATTGTTGATTTTCGAAAGGCTTCTCCTTCTTGTGGGGTTTAATTAAAGACAATTCGAAAATTAAATTTAATTAAAACATTGTTTAGAGAGGTTTTTAATGTGTTGACGTTGTCTTATGTTTTCCATGTATGTGATTCATTGAAACACATTTTTGAAAAATCGAAATAGTTTGATTTTTATGTGATTGTTCATATGTCTTGTTTTAACAATTTTCAATAGTTTGTTTTAACATAGTGGACAAACCCGATAAAGCTTAAACCCTAACCATTTTAAAAATAGATAATATGTTATATACATTTTCCATAGAAGTTATTAATTCACTCCAATTTCTTTTTTTGTTATTTAAAAGGGTGTAATAATAATCTAGTATATATCCAAAATAAAGTGTCATTTAGATGTTTTATTACTTTGTTATATATCGTTCAAAATTTCTTTTTCTCATTCATATAATAATTTTTACTCTTTCTGTTCCTCTCTCTTTATGTTCCGAAGCTGAAATTCTACTAGAAGAACGTGCCGCCGCAACAAAGAAAATATGGTACACCTAAATAACTAACTGAAGAAAAATTCTTTAATATACCACCGAAATAAGTTTTGATTTTAAAAATATCATTACAAAGTTTTTATAACAAAAATATCGTTAAAATGTTTTTTATATCAAAAATATCATCAAAAAGTAAAAGTTTGCAAAAATACCACAAACACAAAAAACGAGTTTTAACAATTTAATTCTTTTTTTCATTTGGATCCGCAATATAGTGTTTAGGGTAGAGTAAAGTTTTGAAGGTGTTTGGTGTAATTTTGAAAATTTAAGATTTATGGTATTTATGAGAAAAAAAAATTTAATAATATTTGTAAGACTTTTGAAAATATGTGTTAATTTTGTAAAAAATAAAATTATTTAGTATTATTCATGAGAATTGTCCTAACGAGCATGTGCATCAAATGATCTAAAAAGGTGCTTAGGTATAAAATCATGTATTTAGGTTAATTAAATAAAAAAACAAATGTGTATTTCACTTAAATAAACTAAACACCAAAGCTTAGCTAAACACTTTCTTGAGTCATTAAGCACCGACACATGTCAAGTGTGGGTTCGCTAATTAAAAAAAAAAAACTTTCAGGGCTGAGGAAGAAAAAAACAGAAGGGAAAAAATTGGATTTTCGTTTATTTCGTTGTGTTTACCTTTCTTTGTATTTTATGTTTCATTGAGTTTATGTTTTATTGTGTTTATGTTTCACTAAAACTATGTTTCATTGTGTTCTTGTTTCATTGTTTTTATGTTGACTTGTTGTTGTTTGGTTTGGTTTTACAAATTAGTGTGTAAAGAGAAGGCAAATGTGATTTGGTTTGCAAGAAGAACCATAATATAATGTTTGGGTGGTGTGGTATGTTTGATTGTTTTGGTGAATGGTGTGGTATGTTTATATGTTTTGAGTTTTTTAAGCACTCTATTTTAGTGTTTTTTAACGGAGGATATATTTTACTAAACACATTTAAAAGTGTTTTAAGTATTTTGTTTTATGAAAATGCACATAAATAATAATTAAATATTTTAATTAAGCACCTAATAATTAGGAGACTTTGATGTTCATGGTCTAACTTTTTTTTTTTAATATATCATGCATGCACGTGCCATCCAACTAGGAAAATATGGTACACCTAATTCAAAGGACACCACACTAAAATTAAACTTTTATTTCACACATGTCTTTTTCTATAAATTGGAGTCAAACTTCTTGTAACACAAACACATCAAAAGTGTAGAAACAAGAAACGAGAAGAAGAAAAATGGCAGCACAAGATTGTCCTTATATTGGTTTACTTTCTTCTTCTCTTTTTGTCTAATTGTTTGAATATTTTTTTTTGTGATTTTACTATTCATTTGTTTTATAAAGAATGATTTTACTATTCATAATTTGATATATTTTACGATCTTTTAATTCATTTTTATTTTATATTTTTTCCTTTCCATTCATATAGACAAAACATATTATACCCAACTATAAGCTGTTTTCTTATAAATATTTGTCTATATATGTTAGTTCTGTTGTGGATTTGTAGTTTAACACAAGTTTTTTTGGTTAGTTTTAAGTTTAACATAAGTTACATAACTATGCTTACGTTATAATATATAAACATGCGGCACATGATATGCACATGGTGGACAATTCTTGATCTCTAAAATGCAAAACATAAAAGAACTTAATGTGATTATGCTTTGTCCGTAAACAGGAAAGACTTCATGGCCAGAGCTTCTAGGAACCAATGGAGATTATGCAGCTTCGGTGATAAAAAGCGAAAACTCGAGTTTCAATGATGTTTTGGTGATTTTGGACGGAACTTCGGTGACTCTTGACCTCAGGTGCGACCGTGTTAGGGTTTGGGTTGATCAAAACCGCGTTGTCGTCAAAGTTCCGACCGTTGGCTAGATCTTGTATAAATAATTTGTGGTTTGGTTGGTTTGTAATGAATAATGATGTTAAGATATATGTTTATATCGTTTGCTTAAGTAATTTATCAGACCAGCGACAGGTTGACTCAGCCGGTTAAACGTAGTTATTGGTGATGTTGTGCTCCTAAGTTCGAACCGCATTCGGTTAAGTAATTTTATCAATGTTGTTCATCGAAATATTGTTTATGTTCCAATGATTAACATGAAATAACATATGTACGGATAGTGTGTTTTTATTTTTGTTTTGCTAATCAAATTTGAGGATGATATTATACTCCCCCAAATATCATATAGCAATAACATTTATACACTATACTATATATATAGTATTTCCAATATTATTATTTTTGTGTTACTAAGCTAATCAAGTATGAGGCTGAATAATATACACTTCCAAATATCAGATTCGTTTCATATCTCTTTTAAAAACATCACACTCATAATCTATTATATAATAGCACAATCACTACTAAAAAAAAGTCATATAGCCACGACCGTATCGGTGGCTATAGAAAAAATCCGTGGCTATTTAGCCACGGTTTGCCACGAAATTTTTTAGTCACGAGCGTATAGCCACGGATTTAACACTATAGCCACCGATACGACCGTGGCTATATGAATTTTTTTTAGTAGTGAATACTCTCTCAATCTAATGCATCCACATCATCATCAAAAATAATTAAGACAATTCAATTAAAAATTCATTTAATAAAATTCATTCAATATTAATAAAACAAATAAAAAAAAATTCAATATAATATTTAACACTAATAAAACATATATATCAACTTTCTAAAATGAAAATATATAAAATTTGTTTCTATCTTATACTAATTTTTTCGGAATATATTACATATATCCCATTATGTAAAATTTTCTATCTAAAAGCACAAAATTTAAAAGTTATAAATGATGTACTATTTTAACATTTATTCAAAACAATTAAAAATTAAGACTACATAATATTATTGGTCATAGTATAGTTAATAAATAAAAAAGCATGGATAGAAACTTGTGAAAATCAAATAAAATGAAACAAATCAAAAGACATGAAACATCTAACAAAATGGGTTAGAGAGAGAATAATTTAAAAATAAATAAATATAAATTTATAAAAGTTTAAATAACTATAATTTGGGATGAAAATACTCCATATATATACATACTTTCTAAATTCAAATGTTAATACCAAATATATGAAATAAACTTAAAATATCCACCGAGAAAACAAAACCTCATACAAAATAAACAATTACATATCCAAATAATCCAATAACGTTACAAATAAAATAAAACAAAATATGATCCAAATTAATTGACGTGTTAAGATCTCTACATAAAACAAAAGTAAACAACATGCGTACAATTAAAATTAGACAAGCTGAATGAGTACACAACAACAATTTTATTTACATATTGATATTTCATCGGTTTGATAATAAACTAAAACATCCAAACATAAGTTGTTTGTAAACAAAATCATTTTCATTAACTTGGTAAAATATAAAATAGATGGAAAATAACTAAAATTTAACCATATATCTATTACAAAAATAAAAAACTTCATAAAACAAACAAAAATCTTCGTAAACTCAATGTAAAATTATTTGAAATTACTATAAAAAGTAGTAAATATTCCGCGCAACGCGCGGGTTCTTTCCTAGTGTTTTATTAATTGCACATCTAAAATGTTTTATTAATTGCACATCTAAAATGTTTTTAGATAAACCAAAGGTAGACAATAGTCAAGCTAGTCTAAAAAAAATTAGCCCTAGGCAATTATTAAATTTAGGAATAAATGTTAAATATTTTTTTGTTCAACCAAGTGTTACATTTCATAGTTTAGCTTAAAATTTTAAAACCTTACCATTAGGCATTAGCAAAGTAAATAAAATGAAATGGATAATTACATCATGACACACTTTTTAAAATATGAATTACATTTTAGAGCACTTTTTGACATAGAGGCACTTTATTATCATAAAAGACTAAATTACACATCAATTCATTTATTCTACATAAAATTATTGAAATAATATATTTTAGAATAAATTAAAATACATTTACAAAATTGTACAAAAGTATGTCCACAAAACATAAAACGTATCCACAACTTTATGTACACAACGTTGTGTATCCACAACTTTATGTACACAACGTTGTGTATCCACAACTTTATGTACACAACGTTGTGTATCCACAACTTTCTGTATCCACAACTTTCTGTACACAACTTTCTGTACACAACGTTGTGTATCCACAACTTTCTGTACACAACATTGTGTATCCACAACTTTCTGTACACAACGTTGTGTATCCACAACTTTCTGTATCCACAACTTTCTGTACACAACGTTGTGTATCCACAACTTTCTGTACACAACGTTGTGTATCCACAACTTTATGTACACAACGTTGTGTATCCACAACTTTCTGTACACAACGTTGTATATCCACAACTTTCTGTACACAACTTTTATGTACACGAAGGGTAAAACTGTATTTAAAAAAATAAAAAGTGTAAAAAGTGTCTCATATCACAAAAGTGTCTTATTTTGATATGCAAGTGTTAAAAAATGCTCCATTGTGTAAATCACTCATATTTAAATGACCCAACAGTTATTTGCTTATAAAATACTATCATTTCTAAAATAATAATTTTACATATAATACATACATAAACTAAAACTATTGGAGAAAAACAAAAATATCTATCTTTTCAGAAGAAATATAATGGGATGAATTTTTTTTTGTCATCTGGAATTTCTTTCTAAAACGGATACGAGTTTGTTACACAAAGACGGTTACTTTAATCCGTTATCGAAACCGGAAAAGTACCGTAGACATAGCCCAAACAAGGGAAGCAAAAGTCTAAATAACAGAGATATTAAGCAAAGAGATAGATAAATTGATGAAAGAAACCACAAACTCCAAGTCCTGAAACTTCGACAAAGAGACCAAACAAACCCAACGAACCACCAATAGCAACAGAAGACGCCGAACCCAAACCGAAGAACAGAAGCTACAATAAGAACCGCACCTTAGAGGACTCCAACAAAGCGTAGAGCATGAAGGGAGGTTTTAAAACTAACTTCACCAGCAAAAGAGACGACAAGAAGAAACACCGGATTGAAAGGGCACATAAGCCAAAACCTACTCCATCTCAACAACACCACCGCAGCCAACAACACAAGACATACCCGATCCAAGGCAGAAAACCTTGAATACCAAACGAAGCTACGACGAAAGATCTAGATGGAGATTAGAACCTTAAAACCATAATCAATTTCTCTTACTCATAAGCCACCAACTAGACATGTTATAAACTAAGCCAAAAACGCGATCAAGACCTTACAACACTACACTATCTTCTCCTAAGCCTAATCCAAACCAAGATAACTCTAAAAACCGAAGACCCACACAAAGGCATAACCTTTAAACACAAGCAGATAAGACCAACTACATCAAGATTGGCGTGAACCAACAAGGACAAGAGGACAAATCTGACCACAAGCCATCACTAATAGGGCAAGGCAAGCTTCACAAAGCACTAGAGGGGCCGAGAGAGAAATCAAGGAAGGAGAAAGAACCGAACCAAAGAAAAGACTTGTTTCGACGAGATCTAGCCGATAGATCTGAGAAGAACACGCAGAAGGAGCAGACGAAGCAGAGGCTCCGACGCCGACAGCGACGAAGCCCACCGGCGTCGAAAACAGAGACCAAACGCAAAGACTCGGGATGCTCACCTGGGAGGATATTAGGGCCGACTCGATGGGTATTTCATAAACAATATTTTAACCATTAATTTAATGGGAAGAATTTAAAATATTAATAATATTTTAGTTAAAATATCTCTTCTCGAAAAAAAAACAAAAGAGAAGAGGTTTTAGAGAGGTTTGTTGGATTGTTGTCTTCACTTGCTTCAAATGTTCATTAGACCTTATCTTCTTCTTCTTCTATCTTCACCTTCCTTCCATGGCTTCCTCTGCGGCGGCTTCTCCTTCTCCTCCTTCTCTCTTTCAACACCATTCCTCCTTAATCACCTTCCTTAACAAACCTCCCTCCTCCTCCGTCTCCTCTCTCTTCCGCCGCAAAACCCTTCCTTTATCTTCTCCGGCCAAACGCATCTCAGCTTCTTCTTCCTCCTCCTCCTCCTCCTCCTCCTCTTCGAGTTCTCTCTCAATTACAGAGAAACCCACTTCGAATCCGGTCAATTTCCACGGAAATCTCATCGACACCTTCGAGAGTCAAGACCCATTCGCCGGAACAGTCAAAGGAGCTACCTTTATCGAGAATCCCATCGGAATCTCAACGAGAAAGACGACAAGGAGGCTTTTTGTGCAAGACCCACCATGGATCTCTGCTTTGTTTCTCAAGGGCTTAAGCAAAATGGTTGATCAGACTCTGAAAATCGAGAGAAAAGACATCGATAAGCGGAAATTCGATTCGTTGAGGAGAAGACAAGTTAAAGAAGAGACAGAAGCTTGGGAGAAAATGGTTGATGAGTATAGAGATTTAGAGAAGGAGATGTGTGAGAAGAACTTAGCACCAAACTTGCCTTATGTGAAACATATGTTCTTAGGTTGGTTTCAGCCATTGAAAGATGTGATAGAGAGAGAGCAGAAGCTGCAGAAGAACAAGAGCAAGAAAGTTAGAGCAGCTTATGCTCCACATATTGAGCTTTTGCCTGCTGATAAAATGGCTGTTATTGTTATGCATAAGATGATGGGTTTGGTTATGTCGGGACACGAAGACGGGTGTATACAAGTTGTTCAAGCTGCTGTTAGTATAGGTGTTGCTATAGAGCAAGAGGTATTGCAATTTAGTAGTAGCTTAAGCTTATGTGAAGGCTATGATGTATATGATGAGAAGTTTGTTTGTGTGTTTTGTTTTTTGTTATTTAGGTGAGGATTCATAACTTCTTGAAGCGAACTCGGAAGAGCAATGCAGGGGACTCACAAGAGGAGTTGAAAGATAAGCAGTTGCTTAGGAAACGTGTTAATAGTTTGATCCGTAGGAAACGGATTATTGATGCACTTAAAGTGGTTAAAAGCGAAGGTATTAAACCGTGGGGACGAGCTACACAAGCTAAGGTTTGTTGCGGTTTTTAACCCTTTTTGAGTGATAAAGATGGTAGTATATGCCTATTGTATTTAGAAGAGAATCAGAGATCATATTCATTGTTGGAATGATTTCAATTTTTCAGCTTGGAAGCCGTCTTCTAGAACTATTGATCGAAACAGCTTTTGTACAACCTCCCTTGACCCAATCAGGAGACTCTATACCCGAGTTTCGACCTGCCTTCAGACACAATTTTAAAACTGTGACCAAATATCCAGGGTGAGAAATAATCCACAAAGTGCATATTTGTCCAGGGACGTGGATAAATGCTATGGTGGTAAGCTTTACTTATCCTTTGAAGTTTGGACTTTGTAGGTCAAAGCTGGTGAGGAGATACGGAGTTATAGAATGTGACTCGCTCCTCCTTGCAGGACTTGATAAATCTGTGAGTTACTTAAGACGCATCTTTTTATAACTATAAGCTTTTCGATCATGAGCTTCTAGGTGATCTTTCATTGTTCTTGTCTCATGCAGGCTAAGCATATGTTAATACCATATGTTCCGATGTTGGTACCACCAAAGAGATGGAAAGGGTATGCTTTGATCATCTCTTTCTTGTTTGACTCTAGTTTGTATCCCCTAACATATAGATCATGCGCTGTTTATTGATGGCCATGTGTTCTTGTTCTTACGTACGAACTTGTTCCTCAGATACGACAAGGGAGGTTACTTGTTTTTGCCTTCATATATCATGCGGACTCATGGTTCCAAAAAGCAGCAAGATGCTCTGAGAGATATTAGTTCCAAGACTGCTCATAGAGTATTTGAGGTAACATTACTATCTAAGCTCTTGTAGTTTATGTTTTGTAGTTTCGGTAATATTTCTACATTTTTGTTCTGAAAATTTAACTTGAATAGGCATTAGATACACTTGGGAACACCAAGTGGCGGGTAAATAGGAAAATACTTGATGTTGTGGAAAGGCTTTGGGCTGATGGAGGCAACATTGCAGGCTTAGTCAATCGGGAAGACGTAAGTAACTAGAGATCTTATAGGATCTTTCAAGGTTTCATTTCAAGAGTCAACTTATGTACAAAGTATTATGTTTCTGATGTTGTCTGTATTTCTTTTTTGTTTGTTGTTTAGGTTCCCATACCAGAGAAACCTTCCTCTGAGGATCCAGAAGAAATGCAATCATGGAAATGGAGTGCTCGAAAGGCCAACAAGATTAACAGAGAGAGACATTCTCTTAGATGTGATGTCGAGCTCAAGCTTTCTGTAAGAAATTGCCTGCAACAACGCTTTTGTTTCATTTTCATTTGGCTAGCAAAAGAAATCGACTTGAAAATTTTAATTTTCAGGTGGCTAGAAAAATGAAAGACGAGGAAGGATTCTACTACCCTCACAATGTCGACTTCAGGGGCCGTGCGTACCCAATGCATCCTCACCTGAATCATCTGAGTTCTGATCTTTGCCGTGGAACTTTGGAGTTTGCTGAAGGAAGACCACTTGGAAAATCAGGCTTGTATTGGCTGAAGATACATTTAGCAAACCTCTATGCATGCGGTGTTGAAAAGCTTTCACACGATGGGCGTCTAGCCTTTGTGGAGAGCCATTTGGATGATATATTGGAGTCAGCCGAAAATCCTATTCACGGGAAACGATGGTGGTTAAAGGCAGAGGATCCTTTCCAGTGTTTAGCTGCTTGTGTTATTCTCACCCAAGCCTTGAAAAGTCCATCGCCATATTCTGTAATCTCCCACTTGCCTATTCATCAGGTAACCGCTGTAAATTAGTATCCGAACTCCAAAAGTTATTCTACCTTTCTCTTGTGAACCAATTTTGTGTACTATTCTCTTCTTTTATTAGCTCTAAATCGACGCTGTTTTCATTTGAATGTGCAGGATGGGTCGTGCAACGGTCTACAGCATTATGCAGCTTTAGGAAGAGATAGTGTAGGCTCTCTTTCGAACATTTATAATCTGCTTTATCTCTCTTACTTATATGCTTATCTTCTTGTGAACTGGCTTCTCTCAGTTTGAAGCTGCAGCAGTTAATCTAGTTGCAGGAGATAAACCAGCTGACGTCTATTCCGAAATTTCATTGAGGTATCATATGCAATATTTTATTCGTTGTTTTTGTGATGTCTCTATTTCTCGCTCGTCTCTTATTGGCTTGTGTTGCGGTAGAGTCCATGAAATAATGAAGAAGGATAGCAATAAGGATCCTGAGTCAAACCCAACCGCTGCATTAGCAAAGATCCTTATCGATCAAGTGAGTCTCATTTAGTTTTCGATTGAATGTAATGCCAAGTTTTTAGAGGATGATGCTTAGTTTTCTGGTAATTTCAGGTGGACAGGAAGCTGGTGAAACAGACGGTAATGACGTCAGTGTATGGTGTCACTTATGTAGGAGCGCGTGAACAGATAAAAAGAAGATTAGAAGAGAAAGGTGTTATCACTGACGAGAGAATGTTATTTGCTGCTGCTTGCTATTCTGCAAAAGTAAGAATGAGTAAATAACTTTTCTCTCTTGTTTTCTAGTTATGTCTTTAGTTTTATACTTACCACATTTCTTCTTTCTCAGGTGACACTAGCAGCTCTTGGTGAGATATTTGAAGCCGCACGTGCCATTATGAGTTGGCTTGGTGATTGTGCAAAGGTGTGGCCTTGTAGCATGTTACTTTTTTACGTTTGGTAGATTTTGAAGCGGAAAATGACTGTGTTTTTGCTTTTGGCTTATCAACTTTATAGATAATAGCTTCGGATAATCACCCTGTTCGATGGACCACTCCTCTCGGGCTTCCTGTTGTGCAGCCTTACTGCAGAAGCGAAAGACATCTCGTAAGTAACAATTCGTTTTCATATCCCTCCATGTAAGGAACATATCATATTGCTGCGTAGACAATAATTTTGATTGTGGTTACAGATAAGAACATCACTTCAGGTTTTAGCTCTTCAGCGAGAGGGTAACACGGTAAAAGCCTATTTGTCCTTTTTTTCTTTATGAGCATTTAGCAAGATTTCTTGTATGGTCTTCTTAGGGTTTAAAAGACTTTTTTATTTGTAGGTTGATGTTAGGAAACAAAGAACTGCTTTCCCTCCCAACTTCGTGCACTCGCTTGATGGAACTCACATGATGATGACTGCTGTTGCGTGTCGAGAAGCTGGCCTAAACTTTGCAGGTTAATCCTCTGTTAATGTCTAGCCAACAACAACAACAACAAAAAAAACAATGGAATCTCTTCTTAGTCGATGTTTGGTTTGTGTGCAGGTGTGCATGACTCTTATTGGACTCATGCGTGTGACGTTGACACAATGAACAGAATACTTAGAGAGAAATTCGTTGAGCTTTACAACACACCGATCCTCGAAGATGTAAGTTTTTCGGTAACTTTCTGTTTAGATGCTTAAAATTGAACTTCAAATTTCAAATTTCCTCTTCTTCTGCGCGTCTGCCAAAGCAATAGAATGGTCTTAAAAGCACCTTACAATATTCAAAAATTTTCTATACACTCGGTTTGGTTGACATTATTGTTGTGTTCTTGATTCAGTTACTCCAGAGTTTTCAAGAATCATACCCGAATCTCGTGTTTCCTCCAGTACCAAAGAGAGGCGATTTCGATTTAAAGGAAGTGCTCCACTCACAGTACTTTTTTAACTAAGTCCTTCCTGCACGCGTCTGGAGCAAGTTTTTGACTCTCTTGGTGGCCTGTAAATAACATCCACCACCTCTCAAAAGGATATGGAAACAACCAGGATCAGCACGAAAGACGGCTACCGCAGAAGAGGCTTTTAGACATATCATTGAAGAAGTTTTGAGTTTAGTAGGTAAGGTCCTAAGTAGTATTTGAATAATGGGGATGAGAATTAGGATTAGTTATGTTTTGTATGTCATTTGGTACTGTTTGTACAGAAGAGAGACTTTATATAGAGACTTGAGAGAACTCAAAGACAGAAAGGGAACTAAAAGTGTTGTAGTAACTAGTAAACCTCTCTGTCTGATTTTGTAGCTCAAAACACATCTTTTGGACAAAGAGCAGTTACAAAGTTGAGTAACAACAATGTAATGATTCAAACAAAAAAGGCTTCAGAAAATTGCCATTACATACACATTATTTCTCTTACAAAGATTCATCATCAAACACAAAGTTCATCCAAATCCTTGTATCAAGTCTTAAAACACTTATAAACAAGAGCACAACTATTCTCCCTCTTGATTACACAAGAAAGATGAATTTTGATTTACAGCTACTTGTTCAGTAGGCCCTAAAGATAGTCACAGTTTTTGATTTCACTAATCACTGTCTTCTTCTGATATGTTGAACAAGAATTTCGGTAAGGATGTGATTCGAGGAAGGTGTATCAGCAAATCACTAAACGAGTCTTTCCTCGAGGGCATATTGCCCTGTGGCTTGTTGCTTGAAGAAGCATGTTCATGATGAACTCTATGATGCCCTTCGGTTTTGTTATTGTTATCGAGCCCAATCTCGTTGGAGCTTGTAGCGGATTGTAAGAGGTTGTAGAAAGAGTTCACTTTCGACATGACAGACCTCTCATCAGACAACGTGTTGTCGGGTTGTGTGTCGCTTAACAGCAACTGTTTCATTTCCTCGAACTCCGCGTTATCGCCGGAAGCTTGGTCTGATAAAAGTGCGAGGAAATCGTTCATAGAGATAGATTGGCGTAGTCCCGGGACTTGTATCTGACTCCAATCTGTTGTGTTTCTCGAACCAACTCCTTCTATTGCACGAGCATCCATCACTAAGTACCAAGAAAAAGAGAGTATCCAAAATCTTAAAGTAGATCTTGTGAAGTATATAAGAGAAGAAAGAACTATCTAAAGCACAAGACCTATGAACACAAATACCTGAGCTAGGTGAAAGTGCTTCATGAGACAGAGACATATGTTCTGATGAAGCCATAGTTTGAGAACCAGACACTGAAGGATCCTCAAATATAGATTGACGCGTATCGAAGAAGAGCGAGTCCGGATATATCTCTGGCTGTTGGCTAAGACAGAAGAGGCGGTGATCGCATTGGAGAAGTTTCTCGATATGTTTGTTTATTATCCCCGGGGAACATTGTAGAAAATGTTGCCTACCAAATCACATAAAACACAGAAACCGTTCTCAGTTACGTCGCGTATTGAAGTGATGTTTAGGACAGGAACACAAAGACATGCTCTTCTTACCTGTTCATGCTGGCTTGACCATCAGTAAAATCCGATGTTGCCTGCCACAAAGTATGCTTTCGAGGCTGCGGATTCGTTTCCCTGTAAAACAACGGCCTCCTAGAAAGCTGAAACATACAATACAACAAATCAAAACCTCAAGAGAGACGCAGACGAAACCGTCACAAGAGAAACAACGTTTTTTGTACCACGATAGTCAAAGTTCCAGGCTCATCTTCCGAATCAAAATTTGCCTTCAAGCCCATAATATCCGACCATTGGATCTCGATTTTGCTCTTGAGACCTTGTTCCAACACTTCCCACACAAGCTTGTGCTTCGCAAAGTAACATTTCGCAACCAAATCGCCTTCATATCTCGACTTATACTAACCAAAACAAAGACAAAAACAAAAAAAACCAAATCAAAACTTAGATTCTAAAGCACACAAAGAAACAATCTTTCTAATGAAATCATCAATCATCACCTCCCATTGACCAATCCTCAGAACCGTGGAGGGGAAATTAGAAGCTTTAAGCTTCTCTACAGAACCTCCAACAACAGAAGTAGAAGAAGAGACATCACCACATACACTCTCTGTCTTAACAGCAGAAGAACCAACAAGACTACTTTGAGATAGTCTTGTTTGAATCAGATCTTGAAGAGATGGGCTCTTCCTTAAGCTAAGTCCTAAAGGACTAGGCTCATCAAGCATATTAAACTTGTTCTGTGGCATAACAGATACGCTTGTTCCATTGCTACATAGCTGATTTCGTTTACAAAATCGAAATTCAAAATCAAACCCAACACACAAATAGCTTCAAAATCAAACCCAACACACAAATAGCTTCAAAATCAAACCCAATACACAAATCGCTTCAAAATCAAAATCAAAATCAAAGCCAACACACAAATAGCTTCAAAATCAAAATCAAACGCAAACACAAATAGCTTCAAAATCAAACCCAACACATAAATAGCTTCAAAATCAAACGCAAAATCAAAACACAAACGCAAAGAGCTTTGAAATCAAACTCAAAATCAAACCCAAACGCAAAATAGCTTCAAAATCAAAATCAAAATCAAACCCAAAAGCAAATAGATTCGAAATCAAAATCGGTAGTGTGAATCTTATGGAGACACTACATACATACCTTGGATCTTTTGCAGAGAGGACCGTTTTGTTCTTCGAAAAAATCGTCGGCGATCTCAAGCTTCACCGGAAACTTAGACGACGGTGGTGCATACTCCGATCTGAGATTCCTCGGTATCATCATCTCCACCATTCAAAATAACGAAGAGATCCAAATTTCAAAATCCAAAAATCAGAAAAATTCGAAAGTAAAGAAGAAGAAGAAGAAGAAGAAGATCACAATAAAACCCAGAGCGTCGAGTTTTTGATTTTTTTTTGTAAGATCTAAAAATGATTCTTTTTCGTTAATACTAAAAATCAAAGAAAAAATAAAATAGTGAAAATTCCCAAATTGACCTGTCGTCTTTGTTCTTTACTTAGGAGGCTATTATTGTCATTTGCTTTATTTGCTGAATTTAATTAATTTTGGGTTGATTTGTTTATTAATGTGTTGTTGTTGTTTTGGATATATTGAGAAGGTGTGGGTCCCGCGTTTATGCTATTTAAATTACGGCTATTGATAGAGGAATTGACACGTGTCATATTAATTTTGGAGGGTAGCTTCCTTATCTTTCTTCTTCTTTTGTCTTTTTCTGTTTTTTGTCGTCACGTGTATGGTTCTAATTAGGGTGGGCAAATTATCCGTTATATCCGATCTGATTCGATATTTGCTTCGATCCGATTTGCAAAATCCGGATATCCGAGATAATTCAAAGCAAAGCAAATACTAAAATTTAATATCCGCGGAGAACAAAGCAAATAACAAATAGTAATTATTAAAAGGTCGGATATCTGATCCGCTCCGTACCTTCATATATCACATAATATATTACAAATATGTATATTAGGTAACAAATATATAATATTTATTATATATTTTCATATTTTCAAGTCAAGGAAAATAAGTTAAACTTATACTTACAAAATAATTTAAATTATAATGGGATGAATTTTTATCTTAGTTATCCTTATTTTTAACGTTTTTTCTTCTATTTTAGTTTAAAATTAGTTGATTTTACTTATTTTTTATGTGTTTGATTATTTTAACAAAAACTAGAGTATTTTTGTATAAAATTTATTAGTATTTTCGGCTTTATGTAGTATCGAAATGAGTGATCCGAATATCCGCAAATACTCGTAAAATTTCTGGATATCCGAGCATCCGGATATTCGTATTTTTTCGGAGCAAAACAAATCACAAAATTAGATATCCGTAGATACCAAAGCAAATCACAAATACTGAAATTTTTAGCGGTATCCGCTCCGCGGCCACCCTAGTTCTAATATTATTAGACATTTTTTCTCAACACTAGTAATCTTTAATAGTTTTAATAAAAAAATCATATAATGACATCTTTACTCATTATTTAGTTCTTGCTTATTTTGTTTGTCTCTAATAGAATATGTTTAAGATGTTAATCAATCATGGTCAATCATAAAACTAAATTGTATTGACATTTAAATCAAGTCATAATTAATATTTTAGGAATCAAATTTTAAAAAATGTAAATCTTATACTAATAAATTAGGGCAAATTTCAAAAATATCATGAAAACAAAATTTGGATAAAAATAACATCATATGTTTTTCATAAAATACCACTAAAAAGTTTTTTAGACAAAAATATCATAAACTTAAAATTAACTTAAAACTTTCAAAATTAACTCGAAACTCTCAAAACTAAACTCTACTTCCTTTTAATATTTAGGAAAACGTCAATTAATTCCCCAAGTTACCAAAATATGTCATTTTATTCTCGAACTTCACATTAGGTCAATTAATTCCCCAAATGAAGTTGACCAAACCAATTTAGACATCGATTTAGTCAACGTTAAACTGAAGTTAACGACGGTAATAATATCGTGAACAGTTGACTAAATCGGTGTCTAAATTGCAAATAAAATGACATATTTTGGTAACTTCGGGAATACCGTAAACACTATATAGCGAATCCAAATGAAAAAGTTTAAGTTTTAAAATGTTAAAATTAGTTTTTTTGTGTTTATGGTATTTTAGTCCAAAAAATATTTTAATATTATTCGAGGAAAAAAAACTTATAAGGTCTTTTTCCAAAAAACAATTTTCTTGCTATTTTGAGAAATTTCTCAATAAATTATTGGTATACTATTTATTTTTGAGGAATTCACAAAATTACATCATTTCAATCATTGCTTCACAAAACTACACATAATTCAATATTTTTACATATTTACACCCTTTTAAAATTTTAAAAGGTTGATTTACTATTTAAAAAGTTACCAAAATTAAAATATTTTATTTGGATTCGTTAATTAGTGTTTATGGTATAATATTAAGAAGGTAAGATTGTGTGGAGAAGGTTTATTTGGATTTAATTTTGAGTGTTTAAGTATAGTTTTGAAAATTGACTTTGAAATGCTATGTTTTTGTGAAATGTAATTCAAAAGGTCTAGTTTTATAATTGTGCATTAATTTTTATATATTAGATTTTAAAAATTCTTATTTGTTTGAACAAATCAATAACATTGATGTATTACTTAAACAATACATTACACATGGATGAGATTAAATTTAATAATAATGAACCATTGCTAGCACTTTTCTCTTTTATATTCTTGAAATTAATATTAGAAATAGTTAATTTATACATTTAGTTACTCAAAAATTAACTTTAAAATAGGCGGACTTTCCAAGGTATTCATACAACATTCACATAAACAAGATCTTCAAGTTTATTGCATAAAAATTATTCGACATATGATAAACGAGATTTTACCCCGTTTAATCGAATGTCTCAATTGTAGTACTTGAGGTCAATCCGAATCAGGAGCAATTAAATTACTAGAGTTTGCAAGGAATCAATCTTAGTCTAAGTGAATTAAAGAATGGTTTGTTTTGAGTTTTGTAACTAAGTAACGAGAAACGAAAACGAAATTAAAGAGTTTTAAAGATTCAAATTAAAAAGCTAAACAACCGAGGTCGAGGTACTTTAACGGGTTCATCAACTTTCGGGTTTTTCGATGTCTTTTATAAAAGTACTTTAAGGTTTTGAAAACGATTTTAGATCAATCCACTCTCGTGACAGAGATCCTTTTCCTAACAAATAAACTAAAACAATATCTTGGATAGTTTAAATTTTAGAAAACATTAAAGTTCAAATCAATTCAACCACTAAACTTATTAACACGGATCTCTCGGTTAAGCTAGGTTTAGTTCTAGGGTAATTGTTCGGGAATCCTCACGACCTCTCGGTGTGAAGTTTCTGAGTTCTATTAATTGATTGATCGAGTCGATTAAAGCATTAAGATTGTTACACTAGATTAAAGTTTTAACGGGTTTTAAGTTCTAGACATCGATCAACCCTAGAGTTGATTCACCCTTTTCCCCCAACCTAATTGTCTATGGGAAACTACTCACTAAGCATATTGAATTCAAAGCAATTAAATTCAAAGAAAGCATAAACAAAAACAAGAGAGTAAAGGGTTCAAGAAAATCTTATTGATGAAGATCACAAAGGAGGCCAAAGGCAAAACACCAGAATCTCCAAGTCCAAGAACAAATACAAAGCGATGAAGAAAAACTAAAACTCAAAGATAGAATAATTGTCTAAACATAGAAAAACCCTAATATATTAAAAACCAAAGAAAATAAAGGAAACCAATTTGGTTTAGGAATTGGTTTTCCTTTTTACAACATAAAACCGATTTTCCTTATTAATTTCGCGGCTGTATCGGTCATAGCAAACCGATACGATCGCCGATATGCGCTTTCGGTAGCCTTCCTTCGGCTCGGTTTTCTTCGTATCGGCCGAGGCTAAGCCGATACGACATGTCGATACAAGTGCTTCGTTTCCTTTTTCTCTGTACCGGCCACTCCAAACCGGTACGGCATGTCGATACGCATCTTCGGGTTCTCTTTCTCTTGTATCGGCCGGGTGTGACCGATATGACTGGTCGATACAAGTCTCGGCAAAAGAATTTCTTCTATATCGGCCATGGGAAACCGATACAACAAACCGATGCAAGTGTTTCCACTTCTTTTTTTGCTTGAATTCTTCGTCTTTTGCCGTTTTAACGCTCCGAAACCTGAAATACATGAAACAAACCAAAATGCAACCTATATGACACTAAATGCAGCCTAAATGAGTTAATTCTAATGCATAAACAAAGGTAGAAAGTGTAAAATATGCGAGTTATCAACTCCCCCAAACTTATCCTTTGCTTGTCCTCAAGCAAGAGAACTAACATCAAAGTTTAGGAAGGTGTGGAGGCGGGGACCTCAGAACCAAAAGCAACACGGAAGTGTAATGAACAAGTATCCTAAACATAGTACCCTCTCGCAACCGAACTAGTTCCACTTATTTCTATCTACCTTAACTCCGTCTAAATCCGCCGTTATTACCAAAAGTATGTGATCCACTTGTCTAGTCTAAACACCTTTCACATTCAATTAAAACACAATCAAGCATGAAACATGATTAAAAATTTCCAAGAGTTTTTCTATTTGTCTAGGTAAGAACGGGATTTCGAATCAAACGAGGAGGCTAACACTCAGGCATGTGGTTAGTTGTAGCGCGGTTTCTCTCGGGGAGTGAAAGGGTTAAACAAAACCAGGAAAGACAAGAAGCAGCGATGCGTACAAGTTCGGACATCCATCCCTACTCAAGACTAATCTCTAACCCATCTTTTCACTCTCTACACACTTAAGCATTCAAACAAGAGTTTTCTTTTATTTATTTTTTTTCTTAACTACCTTAGGGGTTTTATTTGGCTAACTTTCTCTTCTTCTTTTT
Source organism: Cochlearia excelsa (assembly GCA_963556525.1). NCBI lineage: Eukaryota > Viridiplantae > Streptophyta > Magnoliopsida > Brassicales > Brassicaceae > Cochlearia > Cochlearia excelsa. The sequence goes on along the minus strand of OY748332.1, from coordinate 6,868,459 downwards.
TTTCTTTTTCGATTTTTCTGTTTTTGTTTTTTTCCTTTTTTTTTTTTTTTAGTAGCCATTCTTTACCCCTAGGCGTTTTACAATTTAACTCGTGTTTATTTTCTGAAAATACGTTTTAGTTCAAAGATGTGTTTCCCGTTATCCCATCTACAAACTAGCATATGATAACCTAGCCAAATGGATGTCCTTCCTTGTCGCTCCCTATGCTTTCAAGTTTTTGCGAAACCAAACAATCACTAAATAAAAAGAATTCTCACAAGTGTTTGGGTTTAGGCGTAGGGGGTGAGAGGGGAATCATCCTTATAATGAGAATGACCGGATTGCGCTTAAGGTGTTTCGGTTTAGGAAGCCGCAATCCGTAGAAATCAAAAAGCCATAGAAATTCTCTTGAAAACCATCAATCATGCTAATTAAAAATCAGGTTTAAGTTCAAATAATTTTTCGAAGGTGATTTAGAACTACCAAGCTTCATAACCATACAATTGGCTTTTTAAACATCAATGTCTAGAGTTGCGGTTTTAAGATTTTCAGCGAGTTCTAATTCGTTTACGGAAGATACTACACCTAAGATACTGTTCAAAACACAAAGTGCGTCGCTTTACAAGGTTAACGTCATCATAGATCCCCTATGCATATGCTCTAAATGCCGTGAACTAATCCTATATGCAGATTTTTTTTTTTGTTTTTTTTTTTATGAATGCTAATATGCGAAAACTAATATGACTACTCCCCCAAACTTAAATCACACGGTCTCCGTGTGAAACAAGCATTGGAGAAGGTTCCTAAATGTATGTATGAATGACTCTAATATGAAAAACTAATGCGTATGCACATGGTTCGGGTGTTACCTCGGTAGTAATAACGTGACGAGTCGAAGTCGTCTGTGTCGGTTTCAGCAAACCGATACTCTTGCCCGATATCGGTCCAGCAACCGATACTCTTGCCCGATATCGGTCCAGCAACCGATATAACGGGCCGATACGCCCTTCGAAATCGTTTTCCTACTTCGATTTCACTCGAAACCATTAAACATGACATAAATTCTAAGTAAACTATCATCTAAATGCAAACTAAAATTTTATATACAAGGATAGACATGGGACTTCCTCCCAAGTGAGCTTGTTTATAGTCTCTTAGCTTGACTTTACCCCCTTCTTTTTAGGCGACATTGGGGTTTGAAAGAGATGTCGAATCTCCTTCGGTGACAACTTTGTGATCCGAGGCGGCTTGAGTTTTACTCCTTTCACACCAAACTCGCCTCTATCTTTGTGTTTGCCTTTATCCGAGTCGCGGCGAGCACTCCTTGCTTCTTTCTTGAAAGCTTTCTTCAAAGATTTAACCTCGTTGATTAACTTTCGATGACGCGGTTTTGAGACATGTTCCAATGCACCTTTCGAACTTCCTAGGAGGGGATTGGTGTTCCACTTTTGGAGCTTTGGGTTTGCTCCTTGCATCATCACTAGACTTACCATTGCTAGCATCTTTTTCCACTCCAATCACCAAAGCTTCACAAGGGACCATCTCCGTAGGCTTCTTGACTACATCGTTGATGTTGTACCGCTGAACAAGGTCCTTCCCAAGGTGCAAATCTATCTTACCAACCTTCACATCTATGACGGCTCCGGCGGTTGCCAAGAAAGGTCTTCCAAAGATGAGTGGATTATTAAGCTCTTTGTCTATCTCCAAGACGACAAAATCTGTTGGAATGAGAACGTCCCCCAACTTTACCGGAATATCTTCTAAGATTCCAACGGGTACCTTCACGGATCTATCGGCCAGCACCAAAGAGATCTTAGTAGGTTGGAAAGAAGAAAAACCAAGTTGTTTAGCCACAGACGAAGGCATAACGTTGACACTAGCCCCTAAATCGCATAGGCACTTTTCGAAGACCAAAGGACCAAGAGTGCAAGGCAAAGTAAAACTCCCTGGATCACCAAGTTTCTTAGGAGAATGGCTCTTTTGAATGATCACGCTGCACTCTTGTGAAAGATTCACCGTGTCTTCCGAGTTTTTGAACTTGTTTTTGATGGTGTCTTTCAAAGATTTGGTGGAGTGAGGGACTTGCTTGAAAGCGTCAACAAGAGGCATGGGAGTTTGCACCTCGTTTATTTGCTTCTCGAGCTTAGCTTTAAAGTACTCCTTCAAGAGATGCATCTTGGCTCGACCCGGAAAAGGAAGCTTATCTTTATAAGGAGATGTTACATACACCGGCTTTTTCGGCTCGTCGGTTTTCTTCTTTTTCTCGGATATCTCCTCGGTATCGGCCGTGTGTTTGGCCGATATTGGTGGTCGATATCGGTCGGTGAAACCGATACGTCGACCGATACGAGTCCCCGTCTCTGTTCGTTCGTATCGGCCTTGTCCTTGGCCGACACGGGTGGTCGATATCGGCCGGTTGTGGTCGATACGGCGGCCGATACTGGTGTCTGTATCTTTCTCATCACCGATTTCCTCCTTTGCCACTATCTCAGGGTTCTCGTCGTTAACAACTGTGTCTTCCGGCTCAAACCGTGGTCCACCCCCTCACCTTGTTTCGCATTGTCCGCAATGAGATCGCTTGAAAGCGTTTGTGTACCACTACGAAGTTCTATGGAGTTGACATACTCTCTAGGATTGGCTTCGAGGTTTACCGGGAGTTGACCCATTGGTCGCTTAGAGGCCGAGGTAATTTGAGCCACTTGATTATCCAAGGCTTTCAAGTGAGTACTCAATGTTTCAAACTTGGCGTTGAGATCATGGTAAGAGTTGTCAACCTTTGCTCGAATTTCTTTCTTGAACGTGTTGAACTCCATTTGACTCCGTGTTTGGCCGTCTAGAATCTGTTTTAACATCGAATGGTTTGATCACCAGGGGAGCTGGTGATGCAACCACTCCTTGAGCGACAGGAGGGTTGTTGTACCACGGAGGACGATTAGGTGGTGGTCTCGGTATGTATCCGCCTTGGTTGTATTGAGGTTTACCTTGGTAACCTCCTTGTTGCGCATGGGGATAGACCTGGTCTTGGGGGTTGGCTACGTTGTTGTTTCGGTAGGAGAGGTTTGGGTGTTGAGAATAGTTGTTGAAACGCCCATCATTCGATTTCCCATGTAGTTGATCTCCTCCTGATTTCCCTCGGTTGGGGGTAATTGTTCATCTCCGCTTCCAACGTAGTTAATCCCCACTTGGTTAGACATGAGTAACTTATCCAGCTTCTCATTCACCGCCTTTATCTCTCTCTTAAATTGCTCATCGTTCCACGAGGCTGCGGATGGTGCGATCATAATCCTCTCCGTAATTGCTATCGCTAAGGGCGTAGTTCTCCACCAAAAGCTGTCCATCGGCTTCCGTCTTCCCAAGGAAATTTCCTTGGCTAGCTGAATCGAGAAGCATCCTGAACTTTGGTTTTAGGCCGCGATAGAACGTGCTGAGTAGGCTCTCTCCCGTGAAACCGTGGTGCGGACATCTCACCGTGTAGCCCTTGAATCGTTCCCAAGATTCGCTGAACGTTTCTTGGTCTTTTTGTGCGAAAGCTGAGATCTCGTTTCGCAGCTTTGATGTCCTCACCACCGAGAAGAACTTTGTGAGAAAAGCCGTCTTGCATGCCTCCCAAGTCTGTATGGTGTCCTTCACAAGGTTTTTTCGCCATATGTGTGCTCGTCCCCGAGTGAGAAGGGGAACAAACGCAGCTTAAACATGTCCTCGTTGACACCATTGATCTTCACCGTGTCGCATAGCATGTCAAATTGGTGAAGGTGATCAATGGGGTCTTCACTAGGCAGCCCATAGAACTTGTTCTTGGACACCATGTTAATGAGACTAGACTTGATCTCAAAGTTGTTGTTGGCGATGGCTGGTGGTATGATGCCACTACGGTTGGTGATGTTTGATGGCACATCGGCGTCCCCGATCGCGCGTGCGGTGTTGGTTGCCATCTCCGTTTCCGAGTCTGAAGCGTCGAGTGCGGGTGGTTCGGAGTCGGAGTGGTGATCCAGTCTCTTTTCCTTAGAGATGGCTCGTTCGTGTGCTTTGATGTCGGCGTAGAAGAGCAAGCTATCACTTTGTCCGTGACTTCTTCTTTGCATACACCTGAGAGCACGAAAAGTCACAAAAGAAAAGAAAAAAATTAGTATCAGGTAACTAAAACTTAGTCCCAAGTAATTCCAAAACTCTAATATTTAATCGAGTTCTGAATCGGCAACGGCGCCAATTTGATAAACGAGATTTTACCCCGTTTAATCGAATGTCTCAATTGTAGTACTTGAGGTCGATCCGAATCGGGAGCAATTAAATTACTAGAGTTTGCAAGGAATCAATCTTAGTCTAAGTGAATTAAAGAATGGTTTGTTTTGAGTTTTGTAACTAAGTAACGAGAAACGAAAACGAAATTAAAGAGTTTTAAAGATTCAAATTAAAAAGCTAAACAACCGAGGTCGAGTACTTTAACGGGTTCATCAACTTTCGAGGTTTTTCGATGTCTTTTATAAAAGTACTTTAAGGTTTTGAAAACGATTTTAGATCAATCCACTCTCGTGACGAGAGATCCTTTTCCTAACAAATAAACTAAAACAATATCTTGGATAGTTTAAATTTTAGAAAACATTAAAGTTCAAATCAATTCAACCACTAAACTTATTAACACGGATCTCGGTTAAGCTAGGTTTAGTTCTAGGGTAATTGTTCGGGAATCCTCACAGACCTCTCGGTTGTGAAGTTTCTGGGTTCTATTAATTGATTGATCGAGTCAATTAAAGCATTAAGATTGTTACACTAGATTAAAGTTTTAACGGGTTTTAAGTTCTAGACATCGATCAACCCAGAGTTGATTCACCCTTTTCCCCCAACCTAATTGTCATGGGAAACTACTCACTAAGCATATTGAAATTCAAAGCAATTAAATTCAAAGAAAGCATAAACAAAAACAAGAGAGTAAAGGGTTCAAGAAAATCTTATTGATGAAGATCACAAAGGAGGCGAGGCAAAACACCAAGAATCTCCAAGTCCAAGAACAAATACAAAGCGATGAAGAAAAACTAAAACTCAAAGATAGAATAATTGTCTAAACATAGAAAAACCCTAATATATTAAAAACCAAAGAAAATAAAGGAAACCAATTTGGTTTAGGAATTGGTTTTCCTTTTTACAACATAAAACCGATTTTCCTTATTAATTTCGCAGCTGTATCGGTCGCAGCAAACCGATACGGTCGGCCGATATGCGCTTTCGGTAGCCTTCCTTCGGCTCGGTTTTCTTCGTATCGGCCGGCTAAGCCGATACGACATGTCGATACAAGTGCTTCGTTTCCTTTTTCTGTCTGACCACTCCAAACCGGTACGGCATGTCGATACGCATCTTCGGGTTCTCTTTCTCTTGTATCGGCCGGTGTGACCGATATGGTGGTCGATACAAGTCTCGGCAAAAGAATTTCTTATATCGGCCATGGGAAACCGATACAACAAACCGATGCAAGTGTTTCCACTTCTTTTTTGCTTGAATTCTTCGTCTTTTGCCGTTTTAACGCTCCGAAACACGAAATACATGAAACAAACCAAAATGCAACCTATATGACACTAAATGCAGCCTAAATGAGTTAATTCTAATGCATAAACAAAGGTAGAAAGTGTAAAATATGCGAGTTATCAACATATCATAGGTAATTCAAAAGGTCGACTTTTCAAAAGTGTATCCTCAATTAATATATATATATAAGATAAAATTGAAAGTGTGGTGGGAAGAAAAATATTTCCAAACCAAATCTAGAACAAATTACTTATATTCTCGTTTCTATGAATCATTATACACATTCAAATGTTTTCTTTAGATCTTAGTTGAAAATGTAGTACAAAAATAATTATTTCAAAACATCTTATGTGTAACTTCAATTCAACACACAAAAATAAAGCGATCGACAAATTTTTTTGATAATTAAACTAAATAAGTTAAAAATCAAATCGAATATACAATTAATCTTTTGCGTGGGTGATCTCCTGGTAATAGTAGTGATAAAAGAAAATAAAAAAATTTGAACACTTTTTATATATTTGAGTAAAGAAAATAATAGAAAGATATTCATGTCGATAGTGAACTCTCGTTGTCAAAAGAAGTATTAGGTAGTAAGTCAATATCTCAGCCGCAATTATGTCTTAACACTTAGGGCAACTATAATAGGACACCAAAACATATATGGTGCAAAACCCATTCCAATTGGTCACCAAAACTTGCACCAAAAAAATATTTGGTGTTTTATGAATAGTGTCACACCAAATTTGGTAATACTATTCACAAACCATCAGATATTTTAGAGAAATTCACAAAACTACACCCTTTCAATTTTCCCTTCACAAAACTACACCTAATTCAATATTTTCACAAGTTTACACCCTTTCAAAATTTTAAAAGCTTGATTTACCCTTTTTAAAATTACCAAAATTAAAATCTTTTCATTTGGATTCGCTAATTAGGGTTTAGGGTATAGTATTAAGGGGGTAAGATTGTTTTGGTAGAGTTTATTTGAATTTAATTTTGAGTGTTTAGGTGTAGTTTTGTTAAGTATTTTGGAAATGGTGTAGTTTTGTGAAATGTAATTCAAATGATGTAGTTTTATAATTCTCCCAATATTTTATAATATAATAATAATATAAATATTAATAAAACTAATTAAACTTTTTATTTAAAAATAAACATAATAACTAAAATTGATTATATAGATCATACATTAACCTCTTTATTAATATAACTAATTGATATATTAACTAAAATTGATAAATAAAATACTAATATAAGTAAAACTAATAACTAAAATATTAATATTATTTAAGTTTATAATTTGTAATATTACATTTAAGTTGTTTATTTTTTATTATTTAAGTTTGTCATATGCAATATTACAATTAAGCTATAATTAAATTAGTATTTGTTGTAAAAGTAAAATAATTATTATGTATCAAAATTCAAAATAAATAAAATAATTTATTTTTATTAATAAAATAATAGAGAATAGTGTTTTGGTGTAAAATATGGCGCGCAATTGGACATGATTTTTTCGTTTTAACACCAAAACACCAAATTTGGTGTTATTTTCACGCTCTTGGAGATGCTCTTATGGACTTGTGAATTGAAAGACTTATAAAAGGTGTGTTTGGTGTGATTATGAAAGCCTTCCAAAATACACGTCCTTTATTATTCAACTCAATTATTGAATCATGACCATGACCAATCTCCTTGCTTTGGTAATCTATTATACAATAGTTTGTCATGAGCAATATTGAACATAAAGACACACAAAAGAAACAAATCAACTCATTGACCAGAATTATAACAAAACACAAAAGTAATATTCATATCATGATACTATATTTAGATTACAAAATGAGAATTTGCAGGTAAGAAGCAAAGGATCAAGCTGGTTCTGTTTAAGTCGCCTTCCGATTGACTTTGAGGTAAGGAAGAGCACCGATCACATTGTCGTAGTCGCTTCGGCTAACTTCATGCTGCATTAAAGAAGACATAGCATAAAGTTAGACCAAAGAGGGAGACAACGAAACAGAGCAGTGAAGTAGCTAATCAACAAAGCCAACACACAAGTAAATAGTTTGAACAAGCTAGTGTAGTGAATCTCAATGCCGTGGTTTACATACCGAACTAGTTTTGAGAGATTCATTGAGAGTGCAAAGAGTCAAAATGCACGATGAAATACACGGTTTTGAGTTTTAAAACATGAGTGTTTTGTAAAAAAAAAAACCACACATTCGCTATCAGTGAATTCAAAGCCAAGCGTCGACCCCATAACTAGCTTGAAAGATTCAGTGAATGATCAAAAGAGACAAATGCACGATGAAAGACACGGGTTCGGGAGTTTTAGAACATGAGTGTTTCGAAAAACAAAACCACACATTTACTATGGAGACATTATCAGCTTAAGTATCGGACTATATAACTAGCTTAAAAACGACTTTTTGCACCATCACTATCATCATTCTTTGCTAAGAGCTAACTCTTTCTCCTAACGGTTCACGCCTAACACACATCTACTTGCATTTCACACAAACACACACACAAGTCACGACACTATATACCCTATAAAGACATGTAGAATGAAACAACAACAACAACAAAGTCTTTGATGTAAAAGAAAGAAAACAAACAATACCATTTTCGAAAGACGAAGTTTCCTCTTGTTGTTCTTCTTAGCTAACAAATGCTGCTTCCCTGATCTCCTCCTCACTATCTTCCCCCTACCTGTAACCCTGAACCTCTTCGCCGATGCCTAATCAAAACCAAATATATACATTCAAACAAAGACTTAAACATCAATCACTCAACAACAAAAGCAAATCACACCCTAAACTCTAATAAGTGTGTAAACACTATACAGACTCATAGGTTACATTCACAGTCTATACACTAATTCCAAAGACACCTAAAGCAAAATCGAAACTTTCGAAGCTAATCAAACACCCATTGATCCCAATTCTCTAAATCAGCTCAAACAAAACATACCCATGAACAGAGATACATAGATAGAGAGAGAAAGGGGGAGAGAGAGAGAGAGAGAGAGAGAGAGAACACAGAGGAACCTAAAGCAAAATGTAAACTTTTGAAGCTAATCAAACACCCATTGATCCCAATTCTCTAAATCAGCTCAAGAAAAACATACCCATGAACAGAGATACATAGATAGAGAGAGATACATAGAGAGAGAGAGAGAGAGAACAGAGAAGAAAGAGGACCTTGTGGGTTTTCACCTTATAGCCTTTGTGAGCGTAAACAGTAAGAGACTTAAGCCTCTGCGAGCTTGTGGAGACAATGGTGTGAATATTCATAGGGAGAATCGCGCGAAGCCCAGAGATGCAGTGACACGAAGAGCAGAGACTCGCAGTGTTGAGTCGAGAGAATCGTACGGAACCGTGAGTGGATACTTTAGGGGAAGAGCGTAGAGGAGAGAAGGAGAGGGTAACGGAAGAAGCCATGGAGAGAGATAAAGCCATTCTTATTATTAGCGTTTGTGCCTCTCGGCGAATTTTTTTTTTTTTTTGGCAAATCACTGTGGAAGTAGAGAAGAGATGATGAAGAAGAAGATAAGGTTTTTTAACCAAAGAAAAAAGTGCAAAATCGGTTTATTTCCGGTTTATAATTAACCGGTTTTTATGAAATGTTGGGATCGTTAAACCAATAGCTTTTAGGAATGTGCCTTTCGGTTTAAAGTGCCTTTCACGAAACCAAAAGCTTTAGAAATGTGAATTAATAAATACAAAATAGTATTATGTTAACGATTAGTCAAAAAAATCTAAACAATAAATAGTGCAACCAATTTTACAATAATTAGCGAATACAAATTAAAAAATTTAGTTTTGGTAATCTTTTAAAAAGTAAATAATCCTTTTAAAAATTTAAAATATTATAAATATAAAAAATATTAAATTAATAGAGTTTTGTAAAGAATTGGATGAAATTGTGTAGTTTTGTGAATTCTTGTTTTTTTAATTTGGATAAAGTTTTAATGAGTAATTAAACTGTTTAAAACTTTATATAAATTTAGAAAAATAAGATAAAAGTAGTTTTGTGGAGAAGGATTTGAAATGATATAATGACAGTATATCATATTTTAAAGAGACAATTACAAAACTGCACATTTTAAATTGCATTTTATAAAACTACACTATTTTGAAATTATTTTTCGAAACTACACATAAACATTAAAATTAAATTTAAATAAACTCTACCTACACAATCCTACTCCTTTAATATTATACTCTAAACACTAAATAGCAAACTCAAATAATTTTTTTTTTAATTTTGGTAACTTTTTAACCGGTAAATCAATCGTTTAAAATTTTTAAAATGTGCAAATATGTAAAAGTATTGAATTAAATATAGTTTTGTGAAGGTATGGTTGAAAATGTGCAGTTTTGTGAATTTCTCTATTTTAAAAAGGGAAATGCATTTTAAACTTTCAAACTATGATTCACTAGCATTTTAATCCTTAAAGAAAAATGATATTTTAGGCTAAATGTATTGTTAAAGTTTAGTTTTAAACCTTTAGTTTTTATGTTCCAAACCTATATTTGAAAAATGTCCTATAATTAAATATACTAGGGTTTTTAGTTTTGTTTTTGATACTGAGGAATTTTAGGGTTTTTAGCGACAATTACAAGATCTTGGGGTTCAATACATTGTCGGAAAAATTGAATGTTGAAATATACGAGTTTAGGTCTAAACTATAGAGAAGTGGTGTTGCCTACTTTTGTCTATGAAAGGAAACATGTATTGGGTTGTTAGCAAGAAGAAGATTCTTGAAACTTTCATAAATAAGTTTTGATTTTTCAACAGAAACATTCAAGACCGTATATGTCATGTTCCAAAGGAAATGGGTTTTTAAAAGATAATTGGTAAAATAGGTACATTTTGAGACATAAATTTGCTAATTGGGTGATTTTTATTTTAATTTGCTAAAAGGTGATTTTCGCGTATTAAATTACAATTTTACTCTTAACTTCGAAATTGTCAATTTCGTGAATGATTGTATGTGAATGGTATTCTGTGAATGATTTTGAGTGAATGATCGTTGTGAATGATGAATTGTCTCTGTGAATGATCAATGATCTCATGTGAATGACGAATAGTATTCGTGAATAATCCCTGTGAATGGTGAATCGTGAATAACCTCCCGTGAATGATCTATATGAATGATTTTATGTGAATGGTTTTTGTGAATAAGTTCTGTGAATAAGGGTAAATTTATCATTTTAAATACGAAAATCAAACAAAATTACCTAAAATTTAATTACTACATCAAAATCACCCAATTGACAAATTATCTTTTAAAATGTACCCAAAACACTAATTAACTCTTTTTTAATCAAATATAGATTTGTATTCTTAGGATTTGAAGGAGATAAGCTTTCTTCATTACATCAAAATTCATTCAGTTGTTTTACTTTTTTCGCTTATAGATAGTTGGAGCTACTAGAAATTTAATAATTTTAGATATCTATATATAGAGATATGTAGTTTTTGTGAAATGTTATAGTTTATCTTTATGTTCATTTTTTCCCTTATTTGAATAAAAATAAATACATGCTAATCTTATATGCACTTATATTGCATAAAATTTGGGGTTGAGTCCATTTTAATTATATTTGTATTACACCATTTATATAGACTTCATACTAATGACTTTAAATTCGAAATAAAGTTAAACGCTTATAATTATTAGAGACAAATGAAAAATGGAGAATTACAAAACTACACCATTTGAATTACATTTCACAAAACTACACCATTTTAAATTACTTCACAAAACTACACCTAAACACTAAAAATTAAATCAAAATAAATCCTACCCACACAATCCTACCCCTTAATACTATACCCTAAACACTAATTAGCGAATCCAAATGAAAAGATTTTAATTTTGGTAATTTTTAAAAGGATAAATTAAGCTTTTAAAATTTTGAAAGGGTGTAAATATGTAGAAATATGGGAGAATCACAAAACTACACATTTGAATTACATTTCACAAAACTACACCATTTCCAAAATATTTCACAAAACTACACCTAAACACTCAAAATTAAATCCAAATAAATTCTACCCACACAATCATACCCCATTAATACTATACCTTAAACACTAATTAGCGAACTCAAATGAAAAGACTTTAATTTTGGTAATTTTTTAAAGGGTAAATCAAGCTTTTAAAATTTTGATAGAATGTAAATATTTGAAAAAATTAAATTAGGTGTAGTTTTGTGAAGGAGGGGTTGAAAAGATGTAGTTTTGTGAATTTCTCTAAAAATATTGAATTATGTGTAGTTTTGTGAAGGACAAGTTAAAAGGGCGTAGTTTTGTGAATTTCTCAATGAAAAACCAAACACAAGATCCACAAGCTAATTAATTCCAAGATGCAACACTACTATACGATAATTTTTGAACAAATATGTTTATAACATAGTATTAAACAATTAAGAAAATTATTATTTCCACAAAGCTATTTTTATAACTTTGTTTTTGTACAATATATTGAAAATTATCATGAACCCATCAGCTTTATACAATACAATAAAAGCTGGACCATGTATTTTCTCTAATGAAAATTACAATACTCTTCCTTTTTAATATCAAAAGGTATATATATATATTTATATATAATATGATATTAATTATTAGTTATATAGTCTCAAGAACAATCTCTAATTTAAGTAGAGCATTTGTTCAGGACAACAGATTCAATAGGAATTTTATCGACGGGATACGCGCAATCCACGGGACCTTTCTCGGGCAACAAACTACACGGTTTTGGCGTAACCTTGCTCGAAACTCCGGAAATATCCGTACAATTCCAGAGCAACTCCTTGGGCTTAGCGGTCAAATCGATCTTTATATTCGACATACAAATCTTCGTAAACGGATCGTTTTTAAGCCCATCGAGTCTAGCGGGCTGCGTGACGTTGTCCGCGGTCATGTCGCGGTAATTAATATTCGTAATCTCGGGCATAGCTTTCGGGTTGTAGCCCGAAACGGGGTGCTGGTTGTAAGCCCCGCTCATCCAGAAAATGTATTTCATAGTTTTCATCGTGAAATTTCTCGCGAAAATGTCTTTGACGTAACCGCCGCGTCCGACCGCAGTTTTTATACGGATGGCGGATTGCGTTTGGAGCAAAGTTATGTCTTCGATTCTAACGTCTTTGATTCCACCCGACATTTCGCTGCCAAGGGCTATCCCGGCGCTATCGGGGGATATGCAAGTGAGCCGTCGGATGGATAGTTGTTGAGTTGGCATGGCGACTTTGATACCAAACTGGTCCCAACCGCTCTTAACGGCAATGCAGTCGTCGCCGGAGACTACGTAGCAGTCTTCTATCAATGTGTTGGTGCATGAATCTACATGGAAAAGTGTGTGAAAATGAAGTGAGAACTTTTTTTAGCAAAATAAAGAAAACTATGTCACATTGAAATACAACATGTGTGATATACAAAAATTAATTTTGACAGAAATTCCTAAGATTACCACTTAAAAATACATGGTTTTTGCCCAAAAATACAAAAATAACACTTCATAATTTGATTTTAATATGGGTTTAGTACTAAATGTTTAGGATTTTTTTTGGTGGATTAATTTAGTATTTAATGATTAAGGTTTAGTTTTTCAAAGAGGATATGATTTATAACTTTATTTTGATGTTTTAGGGTTTAGGTTTTAGTCTTTTGACGCCTTTAAGTTAATTTACGTTATGTGGTATTTTAGTCTTTAAGAAAATTTGGTTGGTAGTTTTGCCATAACATTTAAAAAGATAGTATTTAGACCAATTCCATTAGTGTTGTTTAAAGGGTGTTTGGAAGGGTGTTTAGTAACTTTAGGGGAATTAAGCATCGCTTCTTAGCAGTTTAAACTTTTTTTAAGCAACCCAACATGTCAATTTGTGATTGGGTGGAATTAAAAAAATATATATTTTATTGTATGCAATGTATTTCATGTATGTTTCATCTTTAATTATTATTTGTGATATGTAAAATATAATGTTTAAAATAATTAAAAAATTTAAGAATTTAAAATTGTTTAATCTAAATGTAAAATATAATTTATGAATTGAAATAAAAATTTTGAAATGAAATAAAAAAAAAGTTTTTTAATTAAACAAAAAAAAATGTAACGTGAAATAGCACGTACCGGGGTTGATACCATCGGTATTAGGAGAATCAATAGGAGCAATAATGGTAACACCTTTAACGATAACATTGTTGCAATAGACAGGATGAATATTCCATGCAGGAGAATCAATTATTGTGATGTCGGAAATTTGAACATCACGAGAGAATATTATTTCTATCGTGTAAGGTCTTGTGATTGATTTGAATCCACCACTTCTATATTTCACCCACCAATATTTACCTTGACCATTTATTGTTCCATTGTTACCTATATATTAACCAAAAAAATTCGATTAGTTTCAAGTATTTTTAAGTTTTAACTTTCAATTAACATAAAATTTTCAAGATATAGGAAATATTTTGTGAAAGAAAGTATTTTGATATTATTCACAAATCTTGAGGTTAATTTCATCATGAAATACCAAAAAAAAAAATCAAAAATTTAGACACTTCAATTTTAAGTAAATATAATTCTTAAACGACATATAATTTGAATTTAGTCAAAACGTCTAATAATTTTTAAAAGTAAACAAGTTAAGTAGTCAAGTAGTTGCTTGAACACAATTTAAATTAATTCTTAGAATCTAAGTCTAAATCAAATGATTCCGAATTTAATAACAAAAGACATTTGATATATCATTGTATTTTTTTTAATGTTTTTTGTTGTTCTTACCGGTGATAACAACATCGGTTAGGTTTGTGCCAGAGATTAAACTAGCAAATGTTGGTCCTTCTGCATCTCTTCCTTGTCCATATGATGGCAAAGGCGCAACCACCGGATATTCGGCTTCATCCTAAGAAAATAATTCATATAAATAAATAATCTCTTATACAAAAATTACTAATCAAAATTTACAAGCTGTTTATTTCATAGAAAGAGACACATATACTATGAAACTTCCATAAATTAATCATTTATCGTGATTATTAATTTATAGAGAAACAAAATGTACCAAAAAATCTAATATGATACCACAAAATATTATATTTTAGAGAGATAGTAATGAATCGAGTATTAGTTTATTGAGGTTATATTATATATGCATACCTGAGAAGCAAGAATAGTTGCACCTTTTTGGATGAATAAAGTAAAATGGCTAGTTAGGTTGAAACTACCGGTAAGCCAGTTTCCGGGTGGTACAATAAGTTGTACACCACCGTCTGCCGCCTTTGGGGCAAGCTTTGTTATGGCTTCTTTAAACGCTTTCGTGTTCGATGTTTTTCCATCGCCCACTGCTCCAAAATCCGTTATAACCGCTTTATGTTTTCGACAATTAATCGCGTTGTATTGAATATTCGCCTGCCCGGTGCTTCCTGTGTCGCGAGATTCCATCATTTGTAAGCTACATATTGCCAAGATTACTAGTATACAAAAACTTTTCTCCATTTGATTCAACATGTTTTTTATGTTTGATTTTTTTATTTTTCTTAGAACAATGTAATTTATAGAAGAATATAATAGTAAATATAAGAAAGAGAGATTTATTAACATGCTTCACAAACTTGATATAATCTTTGACCATGAATTGATTACCAAATATAGTAGAGCTAAAAATAAGTGCCTATTTATTGACATGTAGAAAAAATAGTCCAAGTTTTGAAATCCTATTTCTCAAATTAGGTAGTTGATAAAGCAAAAAATAGGTATTTAATTAAATTAAAATCAAGATCAATACTTTGGTCTTCCACTTCTTCTTCTTCTTCTTCTAAATAGTAATTAAATTAAAATTAAAATCAAGATCAGTACTTTGATTTCTTCCAATTTTTCTCTACATTTTCTTGATAAAGCTAACACGTTTTGTGTTAACATTAATATAATTAATAATTTTCGGGAGCTAGGATATATTTATTATAACATTATTATAATTAATAATTTTCGGGAGCTAGGATATATTTAGAATATAAGATTCATGTTTATAAGATCCTCTTTTAATATTCATCATTACGAAATTTTAAACGAACCAATCAAAAACACAAATTTCTCATAGGAGTCACTTCTTGTGTATATGATACCTTTGGTGATCAATTATGGATCAAATTCGGTTTAAGATTTTATTTGCCATTAATCAATATTTATAATATTAATTGGGAAGGATAAATTTTGAGAAACCTTTAAAATTTTCTTTTAATTACATGTAATGTCATTGTATAAATTTTAATATAAGGTAATTTTTATTACAAAAATAAAAAACATTCCTATCTAATAGGATTAAAAAGAAAAACGAAATTAAAAAATACAACCAAATATAAATATGAAAAATTATTCATAATTAATAGGATTAAAATAAAAAAACGAAAAATAAATAAATAAGTAGCTAACATAATGAGAAAATAAAATATTATAAATATTTCAAATAATCCATCGTACAATATTAATAGTATATTTTCATTATTTAAAATTATTTTCATTATTTAAAATTTTCATTCTTTAAAAGTATTTTTAAGGTATTCAAATCAATGATGTAAATAAATAAATAAAACATCCAAAAATCTTTAAAAAAATTAATTTTTTAATATTTTTAGATATCTTTGCGTGACGTCCTGCACATTTTGCGAGGGGTCAAAATATATCATACATAATTGATGATTTATAAAAAAATGTTTTTAATATTAAAACAAATAAATTTATTCAACATGCACCAACAAAAAAAATAATGTAAAATTATACCAAATTAATATTTTATAAATATTACTGGGTGCGGGACATAATCTAGTTACTTATATTGCAGGAAACGCCGGAATAAGTACTAGATTTCATGCAATTAATATAATAAATTTAAATTTTTCTTTTTTAATTTTTCTTTTTTAATTTGGGTTTCCTTTTTTCCCTTCGTCCTATATAATAAAATAAAAGTTATAACAAAGCATGTTCCGCAAACAACCTTAAATTTGATGGGATTTTTATTAATATTATAAATTGATATTGTTAATTATGGAACACGTGTGTGTTATACATATGTTTAAAAAATCTTGTGAGCAAAGTTATTTTGTTAAAATTACCGATGATCAAAAGTTCAAAACAAAAGATGAGTAAAACATAATTAAGAAAAAGCTTATATGAAAATATTATTTTAGTTTTTATAAAGTATTGTTAGATATTCTTTACTTTTATATATTTTTATTAATTGTTATATATTACTAAATAAATATAAATCTTCATTAAATTAAGAGGAATTCATAAAACTACACCCTTTAATCTCTTCTTTCACAAAACTACACATAATTCAATATTTTCACATAATTACATCCTTTCAAAATTTTAAAAGTTTGATTTACCCTTTAAAAAACGGGAGAATCACAAAACTACACCATTTGAATTACATTTCATAAAACTACACCATTTCCAAAATACTTCACAAAACTACACCTAAACACTCAAAATTAAATTCAAATAAACTCTACCCAAACAATTATACCCCTTAATACTATACCCTAAACACTAATTAGCGAACCCAAATGAAATTTTTTTAATTTTGGTAATTTTTTAAAGGTTAAATCAAGCTTTTAAAATTTTGAAAAGGTGTAAATATGTGAAAATATTAAATTAGGAGTAGTTTTGTGAATAAGGGGTTGAAAGGGTGTAGATTTGTGAATTCCTCTTAAAAAATCACCAAAATTAAAAAAAATTCATTTGGATATAAATTTAGTTATAATTATCTATAAAATTAACAAATTATAGTTTTGAATTTAAAATGAATTTAAAAGTAACATTATCTACCTTTGAATTTGGTTTTTTATATTTCGAACTTGAAAATACTTACAAATCCATTAAATTTTAAAGTAGATTTGGAATCCAAATATATATCATAAACAAATAACACCAGATTTCAATTAATATTTGAAATCAGAAAACCAATAACTAATGATTTTACCAAAGTTTTATATACAAAGCCACTAAAAACCACTAGCTAATAATAACCACTTAAAATTAGTTACCTAAGCATTTGAATTCGTTTAAAGGTGTCAACTTAATATTTTTTTTATGTATATGTTTTCAACGGAGAACATTAATATCCACACCTTGAGCGCGGATCAACCACCTAGTATACCATGAATTTGCTAATAATTTTGATTATTAATACAATTTTTAATTAATAAAAATTATTTAGTCATCTATGTTTTACTTTGAGCAATATACTAATTGAATTTTAGTTTTTGTGAATATATTCCTTTTTTCTAGAAGTTGTAAATTTATTTAACTACATGCGGTATCAAGGAAATATATATACAACCAAAAGTGTTTAGATATAGTATCACTCTATTCTAAAAGCATTGGAAAAGAACCTTGCAAAATAAGCTAAGTTTTTTTACCTAAAACAATCAAGTTAAAAACTTATGTGGGACAAGAATAGTCGAAATTGGTGGTGTTATTTTTGGTGAATTGTTGTGGTGAATCATCGGAATCGGTGTGTTCCGGAACAAAGAAGCATAAATATTTGATTCCGCCGGTACCACAACCAAATAACGTCCGAAAATCGGTCGACCAAAAGGTTCCAAAAACAAGAAGTCGAAAACCGCTACCAAAGAGGAGAAAACACCTAATACGCAAACTAATCAAGTCATGTCCAATTAATTTCGACTTGGGGATATCACAACAAGATCATAAAACGGAGACCAATAACTAGTTGATTTGGTTTTGATGGGTGCTCCGCCGGTTATACCAAATCAACTCCAAGTAGTCAACTTTTTATCATTGTTGAGATTGAGCACTTGGTATAATCGGCGTCTAACCGCATCAAAACCAATTTAACTTGCTCTTGGTCTCCTTTTTCTTGCTATTCTTGAGATTCTCCGAGTCGTAACCAATTGTACATCATTTGACTAGGTTAAGTTCGCGATCGGGTGTTTTTCTTCCTTGGTGGCGTTTTCAACTTCTTGTTCTTGGAACCTTTTGATGGACCGATTCTTGGACATCATTTGGTTGTGTTGCTGGTGGAATAATGTATTTTCATCTTCTTGGTTTGGGAACACATTGATTTTGGCGATTCACCGCGACAATCCGCCAAAACAACACCGATGATTCCGACCATTCTCTCCTACATAAGTATCGAAGATTCCATCATATGAAAACTACATATTACCAAGACTAATAGTATACAAGAACTTTTATCCATTTGATTCAACATGTTTTTTTCACTTTTTTTGTGTGTTTGTGTTTTGATTTTGTATGTGTCTTTAAACAAAGTAATTTATAGAAGAAAAGAATAGTAAATATAAGAGAGATTAATTAATTAACACGCTTTGTTAAAAAAAAAAAAATTAACATGCTTTGAACTTGATCTAATCTTTGACCGTGAAATTTTCTTACCAATAGTAGAGCTAAAAATTAATTGCCTATTTACTAACATGTAGAAAAAATAGTCCAAGTTTTGAAAATCCTATTTCTCAAATTAGGTAATTGATAAAGAAAAAATAGGTATATAATTAAATTAAAATCAAGACGGATACTTTGGTCTCAATTTCTTGTTATTAGATCTTTTGCTTCATTTTTTTCAATTTTTCTCAATATTTTCTTGATAAAGCTTAGCTCATTTTGTGTTAACATTATCAGAATCAACATTTTGCCAGCTAAAATATATTTTGTATTGTACAAGGTACTTTAGAATATAAGGATCTCCAATGATGGTAATTAAACATGGGTTTCTTAAGAAAAGAAAAATAGTTATATATCGGATGAGTTTCTTATATTGTCAAGAAACCCACCCAAAGTTACTAAAACAAGAGATTTTAGTGACATTGTGGTGGGTTTCTTATAATTTAAGTAACCCATCCAATATATAATTTTTTTTTCTTTTTTTTTAAGAAACTCATATTTAATTACTTCTATTGGAGATGATATTCCATTGAAATAAATTAAGTTTTCATGTTTATAAGATCCACTTTTATTATTCATCATTACAAAAGTTTAAACGAACCTATCAAAACTAAAACACAAGTTTTCTCATATGGAGTTTTAACATCAGAAAACATAATTTATTTCAGATTCTTATGTGAAACTTATTGGAGTATTAGTTATTCATGTGTACAATTAAAACGAAAAATAAAAGTAAAAGTTATATTTTCTTAAAAAAGGGGTCGAAAAAGTGTATAAATAATCATGTTCTTATTTCTTAAACCTTAAAAAGTCAATATACAAAATAAATAAGCTCAAACACTACAAAAGAAAATTATTAATATCTCTGTTAGATGGTTTATGACTTACAAATAGTTTTAATATTTTCTTTTATTTTTGTTTCAAAACCATTATTGGTGAACAATGTACATTTAATTTTTCACGAGAGGGGGTTGTTACACTATCCTAATCATTTTGCTCTTCTAAGCCATCTTTATATACATATATTCAAATTAATAGTGTTTCAAGAAAACTAAATAAAGTTATTTGACAAAAAAAAATCACAATCAGAATATTTCTCACCTTTCAAGAATAGTCTTCAATATAAAAACTATCTTTCTTGCAAGGAAGTGCAAGTTGCGAGAACGCGTAAACAATGTCGTGTGTTTTCTCAAAGACCTTAAATTCATTGACTATGAAAGGTGAATATTTTTATTTTGTATAAACATTGTAATTGGTTTTGGTGTTTTTTTTATGACAAATTTTTGGTCACCGTTCAATAATATTGTTTATTACTTACAATAATAAGTGGTGGCTTAGCTATATGATGTAGCATATATCCTATAACCTACCAATAAAAATTTTACTAATGTAATTTGTATTTTTTTATTTTTGGAAAATATACGAACAAATTTTTTATGGTTAGTTAATTAGGTTTATCAAGAAATACAATTTTTAATCCAGAAGAAAAGAAATACAATATTCATCGCAAATATTTGGGATAAGATCTATTTCCCTCCGAAGAACAATCACATACCGATAGTTTCATCCAAATTTTTCACATCTATCTATTTTCCCCTTATTTTAAAATACTAAACTTATGTCCTCTAATATTAAAGTTTGTGTCCATCAACATTCATTTAAATGTTTGTTAATACAAATCAATATATCTATACTATTAAAAGGAAATCATTTTTATAAAGAAGACAAAAAAAAAATTGTATTTACAATGTTGCCACTTTATATAACCTATGATTATATTGAAAAACAAAAAAAAAAGAAAAATTTAAGTTTCAACACCAAAATAGGAAACAAAAACAAACAAAAATATTTGAATAAGAATATTCAAAAAAGGAAAGAAAACATTATTTGACAAAAAAAGGAAAGGAAAAATTTTAAATTTCAAAATAAAAAGTTGTAAAAAATAAAGTCATATATTATTTATGCTATTTTTCGACCCACCACAAAATTACACATATTAATTTCAAAATAAAAAAAAGAAACAAAAAAAATTGAATGATAATCTCTAAAAATCATAACTTGATCAAATCTATTAATCGGAAAACAATTTTACAAAGACAAGAAAATATTGTATTTACAATGTAATCGTAGATTTTCATGATTAATTTATTAATAAGGTAAGATAATTTTTTACCTGATGAGTGTACATGTTTGACGATGAAATATCACCATTGATAAATAATATAAAAACAAAAATCGATTAGAGCATATTTGTAATTTGTAGATTTTAAGTTTTTAACATCCAATTTGAATACAAATTTATGATCTCCACATATATTTTTCTATAACGGATCATTAAAAATTTAAAATAAAATTTGAAATCATAAATAATAATTGTTATTAGACTAAATCAAGATTAGTTTATGTGTAGTATATAGGTGTAATGTTTGCGACGGGTCAGAAAATATCAAACATAGTTTAAGAGATATAATCATATAATCCAATAGACTACAAACATATAATCTATGTCGATGTAGAAATTTTACGTATTCTATGAAACAATAGACCACAAACATAAAATCTAATTAAGTTGATGTATACATTTTTTATATATTTTTACCAAATAATTATATACTAGATGAGGACCCGCACGTACGTGCGGAATTTAATATGTTTTTAAATTTATATATTTTAAATTATTTAGCAAAAAATATATATTAATTTTTTTTCATCGACTTGGATTATATGTATATAATCTCTTATTTCATACAATACATTGAATAAAACATGTGAATTGTGCGGGGTAACAAATAAAGTAAGGTTTAAAGCGGGATTCGTCCGCGTATTAGAAATATTTAAATTTTTTACCCCAGGATATACCTTCCAAGATGTCTTAATACAAAGTTAAAAATTATATTTATGTATATATTATGAATTATTTATGCTATTTTTGACCCGTTGTTAAATTACACATAAATATTTGTGCATAAATTGAATTCGATCTAATCTCATAACCATTATAATTCGTTTAAATTTGTTTTGTGATCATTTAACGACCCGTAACAAAACTTAAAGGGGGAATCACAAAACTACACCATTTGAATTGCATTTTACAAAACTATGACATGCCAAAGTTATTTTGAAAAACTACACTTATACACTCAAAATTAAATATAAATAATACCCCTTTAATATTATACTCTAAACACTAATTAGCGAACCCAAATGAAAATATTTTAATTTTTGTAATTTTTAAGAATAAATCAACCTTTTAAATTTTTAAAAGGGTGTAATTATAAAAAAATATTGAATTATGTGTAATTTTGTAAAAGAAATGTTGAAATGGTGTAGTCTTGTGAATTCCTCAAATGAAAATATGTATTTGCTATTAAGATTGAGCCTAAATATGAGTTTTGTAAATTCTGTAAATTAGTCCAAATTGTAAACATAGGTTAGTAAAAAAATGTAGTGACATTGTATTCTAATTAGAATTTTTTTTATGGGCATTTTGCAATAATGCTTTCCAATTAATATATAAGATATATATATATATATAATTTAAAAATCATATCTTATTACATTAAAATTACAACAAATATAAAACTGCACGTATGTGCGGGTCGAAGACCATAACGATCTTTAACCCGACTTCACATAAACTAAAACACAAGAGGAATTCACAAAACTACACTTTTCTTTCTTTCCTTTACAACTCTATCTAATTCAATTTTTTCACATATTTACACCTTTTCAAAATTTAAAAAGTCTTATTTACCCTTTAAAAAATTATCAAAATTAAAATCTTTTCATTTGGGTTCGCTAATTAGTGTTTAGGCTATAGTATTAAGGGGTAAGATTGTTTGGGTAGGGTTTATTTGAATTTAATTTTTAGTATTTATGTGTAGTTTTGTGAAGTTATTTTGAAATGGTGTAGTTTTGTGAAATGTAATTCAAATGGTGTAGTTTTGTAATTCTATAATTTTTCTCCCCAAATATTTGCTTACTATAATTTTTTTATTGAAGTATAATATTTATTAATATATTTCCTCTTTCTAACTAATACTTTTTCTAACTAATACTTTTGTGTACATTATATAATAGTATTAGAAAAGAAAAGAATGCATGTTTAGCTAAAATTGTCCATTGTTTGTTAACTACTCTTTGTATTTCAAAATAAATTTTACGGTTTTGTACTCGGAATAAGGAATATATATTTTCTGTAAAAATATCATTTAATACGGCTAAATCAACAAATAGAAAGAATATAACAAAACTATTGGTCAGAAAAGTTAAAATCATTTAAACTATTCATAGTAAATTAAAAGTGACATTTATTTTATAATTAGAAATTTTGGGTAAAATGATATTTAATTTAAAATGGTGGGAGTACTAGAGGATGTTTATTGCCTTATTGATTAAAATACCAAAAATTATGATAACTTGACTCAAACAAATTCATTAAAAAAATATAACTAGTCGACTTATGTTGAGATAATCATGTTTTTAAATACAAGTTCATGTAATTTGAATTACTTCTCATTATAGTTAGCAACGCAGCCTCCAAAAGCATAAAAACAGATTTCAATATTTCCAATGGTAAATATATTATTCATTTTAATTTTTCCATATTATAAGAGTAAACGCTGACAAAAATACAAGCAGCTCTAAAACAAATTAGACTTAGGAAACGTTTCCATCTTGGTGACGCAAGTCTAATATTTTCGTAATTTAATTTGGAAAATATAACATGAAAATTATTATTTAGGTTTATTTTAGTATTTAATGATTTCATCTAATATCTATATCAATAATGTGTAATGTCTACCCGAATTGTATGATTAATGACTCATTTATCATACAATTTTCACCAGCTACTCTCTCCTATCCATCACATGCATCATCATACATCACCAATAAATAAATATTCAGCAATCCACCTTGACCATATTATATTATATTTATAAAAATACCATTCAGCAAGATTTTATATTATATATTTTTCATTTTTGACATCATGAATTTTCTCCTATAGACGATACCTATCAAGTATCAACCATATACATTACACATCATCTACTATTCAACATATACCATTCATCAAATTAATTTTAAACATACACAATCAAATGTTAATAATTTTTTTTTTTGGCTTTTCACCATTAACAATCTACATTCATCATAACTATCCATCATATAATTTTAAATCATATACTTATCAAAGCACCAAAAAATATATTTTTCTGATTAATTATGTTTCAAACAATTATTCCATGTAATAAATTAAAAAATTTAGGATTGTATGATAAAATATACCCACATATATACTAAATATTAAAATTAAATAAACTCTAAACAATAAAATCAAAAGTCAACACTAAACTTCAAACACAAAACATTATTATTTTTTATTTTATTTAGTTTACCCAGGAATTCACAAAACTACATTATTTCAACTTTTACTTCACAATACTATACCTAGTTTAATATTTTTATCAAGCGGTTGATTTATCCTTTAAAAATCTATCAAAATTAAAATATTTTTATTTGATGAATTTGTTATGTTATTTTCTTTAGACGACAAAAGACATTAAATATTAAATTCAAATAAATGAAAATATTTAGAAACGTTAGTTTAACTATTAGTATAATTTCGTAAATTAATATCTACCAAATATCTCATAAATATAATAAAATAAAAGGGAAAAGAAATAAAATACCCTTGACTTCAAAAAAATGAAATTAATTACAAGTCCTAATCCGATTAAGCCATATCCCAAAAACACCGCCACGCGTGGACTAAAGCGCGTGTAATAAAGACTTATTCTTCAAAAATACACCAAAAGACATTAAAAAGTCTCTCTTCTCTTCACAACTACCTTCCCAAAGAGAAGAGAAGACAAAGAAGAAGAAGAAAACTACTTATTAATCAAACATTACACAACAGAAACTTCTCTTCACCTTCCTTTACACTTCAACGCGTCACAAATCTCCTCTCTCTCTCTATATATCATCACAAATCATCACAAAACTCTAAATCAGCTTCTGGGTTCTCTAAAGTTTCAAACTTTTCTCTCAAATTCAGCTTCTGGGTTCTCTAAAGTTTCAAACTTTCTCTCAAAAACAGCTTCTGGGTTCTCTAAAGTTTCAATCTTTTCTCTCAAATTCAGCTTCTGGGTTTTCTAAAGTTTCAAACTTTCTCTCAAAATCAGCTTCTGGGTTCTCTAAAGTTTCAAACTTTCACAATCTCCAAGCTCTCAAAAAAACAAACCATGGTTCGTTGCAGCAACAACCTCGTAGGCATACTAAATCTAATCGTCTTCCTACTCTCAATACCGATCTTAGGAGGCGGGATATGGCTAAGCCAAAAAGGGTCAACAGAGTGCGAGAGGTTTCTCGACAAGCCAGTGATAGCACTTGGCGTATTCCTAATGGTCGTAGCCATAGCTGGTCTGATAGGTTCATGTTGTAGAGTCACATGGCTTCTATGGACATACTTATTGGTTATGTTTCTATTGATAGTGCTTGTGTTTTGTGTAACGGTGTTTGCTTTCGTTGTTACAAATAAAGGAGCAGGAGAGAAAGTATCAGAGAGAGGGTATAAAGAGTATAGGCTTGGTGATTATTCGAATTGGTTGCAGAAACGTGTGAATAATGGTAAGAATTGGGATAAGATTAGGAGTTGTCTTGTTGATAGCAAAGTTTGTTCAAAGCTTGAAGCTAAGCTTGTTGATGTGCCTGTTAATAACTTCTATAAAGAGCATCTTACTTCTCTTCAGGTAAATTAAAACTATTTATCTTCTTCTCTTTTTGTATGATTTAGTAGTTTTATTCTTTAGTAGTTTCGATTTTGATTCAGAAGTTTTGTTCTTTTTATGCGTAAAAGTTTTGTTTTTTAGTAGTTTTGATTTTGATTCAAAAGTTTTATTCTTTTTTTATGAGTAAAAGCTTTGTTCTTTAGTAGTTTAGTAGTTTTGATTTTGATTTAAAGGTTTTGTTCTTTTAGTAGTTTTGATTTTGATTCACAAGTTTTGTTCTTTTTATGTGTAAAGTTTTGTTCTTTACTAGTTTTGATTTTGATTCAAAAGTTTTGTTCTTTTTTATGTGTAAAAGTTTTGTTTTTAGTAGTTTTTATTTTGGTTCAAAAGTTTTATTCTTTTTTATGTGTAAAAGTTTTGATTTTGATTCAAAAGTTTTATTCTTTTTTATGTGTAAAAGTTTTGATTTTTTTATTGAATAGAATTTCTTTTTGAATATTAGTAAATTTACAATCATGGGTTTTGATTTGTGATTCAAAAGATTCAAACTTTTGTTAAGACAAAAGGTTTAGTTTTTTTGGAACAAAAGTTTCATCCTTTTTGCCTAAAAGATTTGATTTTGATTTAAAAGATGGATTCAAACTTTTTTGAGACGAAAGCTTTACTTTTTGAACAAAAAGTTTCAAACCTTTTTTTTAAGTATAATATTACAATCATGGATTATGAATCTATGGATATTTATACGAATTTCGGTATTTTGAGTTAAGATTCTAATAGTATTTATCACATAAAAGCTTTACTATATGTTTCATAGAATCATTATCAATGACATAAAACATGAATATGCAAGACTAACTTCTTACTTAAAAATACAAGCTCTTAGTATAAGTTATGTTCTGTTCTTAGTAGTTTTGTGTGTGAATATCGCTCTTTTGTGTTAAGATTCTGATAGTTTCTTGTAGTTGTTTCTCTCTGTGAATGTTGCTCTTAAGGCTATAACTAACAAACTTTAGATGCATAACTAGATTCTTAGTATAAACTATGTTCTGTTCTTAGTAATTTTTCGTATGAATATCACTTATACGAGTCTCTCTTTTCGCTCTTTCGAGTAGAGATTCTGATAGTTTCTGTGTGTGAATGTTTGCTTTTTTGTGTGTTTAACAGTCTGGTTGTTGCAAACCCTTGGATGAATGTAAGTTTACATACGTAAGCGCCACGAACTGGACCAAAACCGCGGGAACGCAGACTAACCAAGACTGTCAGCTTTGGGACAACGCGCGGGACAAGCTATGTTTCGACTGTCAATCTTGCAAAGCCGGTCTTTTAGACAACATTAAAAGCGCGTGGAAGAAAGTAGCGGTTGTCAACATAATCTTCCTCGTCTTCCTCATCATCGTATACTCTGTTGGTTGTTGTGCTTTGAGGAATAATAGGAGAGATGGTAGTTATAGCCGCACTTACGGATACAAGCCTTGAGAAACCGAGACTGATTTTACGGGGTTTTTTAGGATATAGTTTCGTGTTTTTCGGTGTTATGATATGATTTGTTTGGAGTTTGGTTTCTTCTTATGTTTGGTGTTTATCTTTGTGTTTTTGTTTTGAGACTTATTGTTTGCTTGTACAGACAGCTCTAGATTCTGTGTTATGATGTGGTTATGTTGTGTTATGCCTTTCTGGCTAAACATTGATATTTATTTATTATTATTGTGTGTTTGTTTTTATTAGTTTGTTGTTTCTTTATATAATTAGCATGTTCTTTTGATAGTATTGGTGAGGAACAGAGAAGCTAAAGATGGTGACATTATCTATGGATAAATGTCAATTTAATCATGAATTACAAAAATTCACCGAAAAAAGAGCTTTCACCTGAACCATTTAAATCATATATTTTTCGTTGACTGACGTTTTAAATTATGATTTTTTTAGTGAGACAAAAAGAGCACAAAGTTGAGTCCGTTAACGGAAAAATTTGACAGTATGCTCAATTCTAGCCAATTGAAGTGCTCAGTTCTTCAGATAAATCTCAAATAGTGTCAAACTATTGCGTTAATATACTTAACATTGGACTCCTTTTGTTTACGTTGTGCTCTTTTTGTTCCGGTAAATAAGAATTCATGATTTAAAACGTCAGTCAACGAAAATACATGATTTAAATGGTTCACGTGAAAGTTCATATTTTTTCGGTGAATTTTGAAAGTTCATGATTTAATTACATTTTCCCCCATTATCTATACACAAGGCTAGACTTTATACCATATGTACACAATATAGTGAAACAAAGCTCTATAAATTAATATTGTGTGCACTTGAAATTACCCCTTCTGTTTTATAATATTTGTAGTGTTAGACATTTTTTTTTCAAAATAATTTTAGTTTACAATTTTCTATGCAAAAATGATTATGGTTTTGTATTTTTTTAACCATTTATATAATGTAGATAATTGGTTGATTGGTTGAAAGTGAGTTTAATTATATATTAAATGATGGAGTTGTATAGAAAACACAAAAGATTTATAATTTCTTAATTTGTAAGCATCATTCTTAAATTATTAATATTGAAAAACAGAGGGAGCAATTATATTGGGACTATGCTAATTTGATTAAAATTTATTAATTTAATATACATATTAATTTATAGAGGGCTAAATTACACTAAACAACAAATTTGGAACCGGAGAAAATTATTATTTTAGAGAGCTATTAACGAACCGATTATAAATTTAAAGAGGTTATACAATATGTTTATGATATATACATGAAATTCATGTAATCATATTTTAGGAGCATTTTTTTATTTTAGCATGATGAATAAATTTAATAAAAATATGAGAAATTCACAAAACTACACCCTTTCAACCCTCTCTTCACAAAACTACATATAATCCAATATTTTTACAAGTTTACACCCTTTTAAAATTTTAAAAGTTTGATTTACCTTTTTAAAAATTACCAAAATTAAAATATTTTCATTTGGGTTCGCTAATTAGTGTTTATGGTATAGTATTAAGGGGTTATGATTGTTTGGGTAGGGTTTATTTGGATTTAATTTTGAGTGTTTAGGTGTAGTTTTGTGAAGTATTTTGGAAATGGTGTCCTTTTGTGAAATGTAATTCAAATGGCGTAATTTTATAATTCTCCCAAAAATATTCGAACTAAAATAACTACATATTTTTAATCTATTATTCTATTTCAAAGTAAAATATTTAATCATAAATTTATGTATAAGCAAATCCCTAATCTACAATAAAGTAGATTTTTAATAACATGTTATGAAATACGTGGAGATCATTTTTACTCGAATTGAATATTAAAAACTTAAAATCAACGATTATACATATATACTAGGGGTTGGTAGCGCGGGAAATGTTTTTTAATTTATTTTTATGTTGTAATTTTCATATATAGGTTTTAAAAGTCCTTTGAAATATTATTCAAATAAAATTAGATCCTAATCGAAGAATTTACAAAATACATCATTTCACACATTAATTTACAAAATACACATTCCAAGTTCTTTTTATATTTATACCATTTTCAAATTTCAAATTGTTAATTTAACATTACAAAATTACCCAAATTAAATAATTCATTTGTGTTCACTAATTAGTGTTTATGGTTTAATATTTAAGAGGTTAGAATTTTGTGGATTGGTTCATTTGGATTTGATTTTTAGTTTTTAGGTGTAATTTTGTGAATTGATTTTGAAAAAGTGTAGTTCTGTGAAACGTAATATAAAAGGTGTAGTTTTAACTAATATATGTTTTCATTTTCATTATTGGTGAAAA
Source organism: Cochlearia excelsa (assembly GCA_963556525.1). Lineage (NCBI taxonomy): Eukaryota > Viridiplantae > Streptophyta > Magnoliopsida > Brassicales > Brassicaceae > Cochlearia > Cochlearia excelsa. The sequence goes on along the minus strand of OY748332.1, from coordinate 6,839,000 downwards.
TATTTGTGGTATTTCATTGATTAATTTTGTTAAAATTGTAGGGACCGGATAAACGGATCGAGAAATCTATGATCTAAAAACGGATGAGAATTAAGGGAAAGACTTACAATCACGGAGTCGAGTAAGAACTCTGTCCTTAATTCTGTAAATCACCCGTAGTGAGACGGTTTGATGCGATTCCGAATCCCAGGATACAACCGTGGACGTCTTCGTTACGCTTCACTCGCTAACGAAGCCTGGCGAACCACTTGCGCAGCAAATACTCTCGAGACACAGAAGAAGAGGAAGTTGGTAACTTGTTTCTGTTTTCAGAAAAATGAGATTGTATACAAAAAGAAGAAGGAGATGTTTGGTTATATAGAACCGAACAGACATGAATCGCGTCTGTTCGTTTAGTCGCGTCTGTTCGTTTATCGCGAACCCACGAACCCACGAACCGCGGCCGGGCCGAGCGAGCGAGCGCGCGCGTGCGCCCGTGTGGTGTTTTACCTCTCCATGCCTTCTAACCTTTTTGAGAGAATTGGATAGTATATAAACTACTCCAAAACTTTCCATGGGAGCAAGGTGAGACTTTTTAACTATGTTGACTTTTCCAAGTCACAAAGTACCTACTTTGACCTCACATTTCTCATTCACTATTACTTTGATTTTGACATTCAAGTATTCCAAGTTATAGTCCAAACTATAAGCTTTCCAATGGAATCATAATCCGGTAATTCCGAGCAACGACCTTGCCGGAAAAGCCACCGGAAAAGTGCTGAAAAACACTTGTCAAAAATCAAGTTCCAACAAAAATATCTAACTTAACTCTTGTATTTGTAAGAATATCTTTGTGTGTAACTCATTCACAACAACAAAAGGAATAGCTACAATCCAAATTGACTTTAGTGATTGATTAGTTCCTATTGTACTCAAGGGGAAAGTCTTTTCTTCCTTTCCGATGGAATAACCCTTTTTTGTGCCGAGAACAGCCCACGTGCCTTGATTCTAACTTTTTTGGCAAACAAAAGTTTGGAAAACATATATGAACCTTTTTTATAATTAGTAATGCGTTTTTGTTATGAAATTAGCTCCTATATCTCTTCTATTACCATTTCTATCATCCATTTTTGAAATTATTTACTTTGTTGTAAATTCAATTATTTTCATCAACTATATCAATTTTCGTTTATATATATATACTAGTGGGTAATCCGCCCTTCGGGCGGGATTTGTATGATTTATTTTAGACAATAATTTTACATGATGTGATAATATTTGATTACACAATCATTAGAATTTTTCTCTAGTACTATTTTTAACGTCTCAACTACTATTTTAGTGAATTTCTACATCCTTTTTCACCCCTAAAACTTTATTCTTGTGTGACGCTCGATACAATTTCATAACAACTCTTTGCAAGTGATCACGTATTATTTTTAAATTTTGTTCTCAGTCATATGATATCTTAAATCATTTTATGATAGATCATCCATCTTAAAACTATTCATACTCAACGATTAATTGTTGATTAAGTTCATTGAATATGATCAAGCAAAGATAAAAGTGAATTTTGGTGACATATATAAGTAATAAACATATAAGCCCTAATATTTTTTCAAAGTAAGTAATAAACTCATAAGTAGATATAATGAACAATAGACAAATGTGTAAAAGGTATATTAAACAGTAAATCTTTACATTTACGGAGATTACAACATGTCCAATACATTTTTAATAATTATATACTAACTATTTATAAATTAGTGAATTTATTTTTGAAGCTTATAAGAATTAAGGAAAAATATAATTTTTTCACCGTAAAACTAACTTTGTTACAAGTAAATTCATAATTTTTTTTCAAAAATAACCTTGAATTTTACTCGCTCTTTAAAGAAATATTGGCGATGTAGGTTATATGTTTTTTCTCTTTAATGACATTTTAATTTCTAATCCAGCACAACTTCTATTTTTTTAATATATTCCTTCAAAATTCAATTTCCCAAATTTTCTTAGCATGCTCTCATATAAGATTTTGAGCATAGTTGAATGCAAAAATCAATATACGCCGTTAATTTTGCCTCCAGACGATAAAAGTACGATTTCTTTAAAATCCAACAAACCCAAAAAATTTCGATATTTTCCAAAAGCTAGTTTTCCTAATTAAATTTCTATAAACGTTATATCTTCTAATCATAAGTCTTATAACTACAAGTAGAAAATTATGCATATTACATTAGTATTTATATTATGAAGCTAAATTCATAAATTAGTGAAATGAAGCAAAAAATTTATGCCTTACTAAATATATATTTTCCTAATAAGATTAAATAATGTTAAAACAAAATTGTTATAAAGAATTAATTATAATTTATAAACATATATTCCATAGATTAAAAATGTCTTTATAAAGAATTATAATTTATAAACATATATTTGAAATTTATAAACATATATTAAATTGTTATTACTTATTGTAATAATTAAATTATAAAAATAATTTACAAAATATTTTTGAAACTAAGAAAATATGTTGATGATGTGTCACAATTTAAAGATATATGTTGATGATGTGTCTTCATAAGAAGATAATACATTCTTCTTTATATATATGCAGTACCGTGCCTATGGACAAATCAATGGGACATTTGCCCTAGGCCACACACATTTTGCAAAATTAATAGGCCACATTTTATTAAAATAGTAGGTTCAATAATTAATATGAATTAGTGTGTTAAGACTCTTTACGAATACGTATGACCTGATAATTATAAAGTAAATCTAATTTATATTTTATTTTATATAATTTTTTTTCTAAAAAGTAGTATACAAAACCACATTTATAATTTTTGCCGTAAGCCACTATGAACCTTGGCACGACACTGATATAGATATATATATATATATTTTTGCGTCTCACTTGTTGCCTCTTGGTTTGCATTTTGTTTTCATATTTTATGGTATTCATTTTAGGTTTCTTCTTCATTATTATCACTAAACACCTCTCATATCATTTTACTAGAACCTTAATTAAACAACAGTTCCACCAAATTTGTCAAAGTTTTGAATTCCAGTTTATTTTCGTCAAACACATCCCATAGCTTAAACTATAATATAATGTTCAGTACTTATTGGGTATTTTAGAATAACTAAATGTAGTATACATAACCAATATATTTGTTAGTCATGTTTGACTTTCGTGAATCTCTGTTACTATTAGAACAACCAGAAAATATGGCCTCATCTACATATGAAGCTTCACAAATCCCTTTTAAAACAATAAACACTATTTATCTTGTGAGACAACACCAAACCTTTGCCCTGATCTTATCCTGGTTATACAATCCCAAACTCCTTTATAAGTATGATTCCCAATCTGCAAACTCTGCTCGAACATGGAGTAAAAGACAAACTTCATTGATATTTGATAATACTCAAACATCCAAGGTATGTAAGAAAAATTATTACACTTGTGTAGGTGCATTACTTGGTGATTGTCTAAAATTCAAAGAAAAGTACTATATAAGGGACTGAGATAAATGATTGTGGATCAAAGACATGAGCTCAAGAGTTGTAACGAAGGTAGGTTTTAGGGAAAGTATACTCACTCTCTTAGCTTTTTCAGCACTTGGTACCTTCTGGTGGGCACTACACACGAACTATAACATGATACGAAATCAAGTCGGTTTATTGACCCGCCTACACGTGAAAAGTAAAAAGTTGAACATCTTCAGTCTTCTTTCCACTCCAGCAGCAGCAGCAGCAGCCATCCTGTCGTCATAAGTAAGTGGATCTTTGTTCTTATTTAAACCAAATGTATCATCATGTATTCAAAAAAGAGAATGAGCTATTTAGGAACAATTTTGAGAGCCAGTAAAATATATATATGATGGCGATAAGATCTATTACCATGAAATCTATTTAAATCTATATACATCGGGTTATAAAACTACCTAGAAATAGTTTAAAGAACCAACCATTGTCATGAAACCTATAGTCATTCCTGTCAACTTGATGATAGTTCTTTAGAGATGCAAATTTTCTCCCGATGAGAAGCCCTACCTGAAAAATAATCACATTCAAATGCAAACTCTAAAATTAACAAATGAGCTAGAAGTTTTGGGTATGAAGGATTATGGCAAGAGAAAGAAACTATCACTTCCCTGGCCATGAGACCGGTTTTGATGGCAAGAGCACGATGAGTATTGAGTAATACTCAAGTTCCAATCATCGGATCGACGCCATTAATTCTCTCTTCATGTTAACTCGAAAATGGTGTCCGTTTTTCTTGACATTGAAGCGGCTCGTTCCGTTGTGGCGGTTCCATGCATTCCTCTTATTCGATCGAGGAGTTTATCTCTCTTCTTCAAATTTTTGAATTCGGTGTGCAAATTAATAGTATGAGAGATCGGACATTGAAAAATCGATTTGGAAACTGATTGAGAAGTGTTACAAAATCGATTGTTGAGTTGATTGGATTTTATAACAGAAAGAAATAACTTTAAGAGTTTAAACGTCAAAACCTAAATGATGATTTAATTTTGCGTTTATGTAAAAGAAGGAGTTGAGTCGTTTATTTAGGAAAGGAGGAGACCAAACGTTGAAGACTACAATCTCTATATTTTCTTAAGATGACCCACGTGACACATTTCTAGAGTATTTAGGATTGCTGATATGACACTTCCATGAGTCTCAAACTCCTCTTATTATTAGTATAGATTTAAATCTAAAATAATCCGTAAAAATTTAACCTTATTAATAAATCCGTAATTGTTATCAAATATATTGAATATTATTGATTCTTTCTCTTTATTTTTTTAATGCTGGAATTTAGTATGATTTCTTTTAGGGAGAATTACAAAACCACACCATTTGAATTACATTTCACAAAATTACACTATTTCTAAATTACTTTATAAAACTACATCTAAACACTCAAAATTAAATCTAAATAAACCCTATCCACACAATCTTACCCCTTTAATACTATACCATAAACACTAATTAGCGCCCAAATGAAAAGATTTTAATTTTGGTAAATTTTTAAAGAGTAAATCAAATTTTTAAAATTTTGAAGATGTACGTAAATATGTGAAAATATTGAATTAGATGTAGTTTTGTAAATGGAGGATTGAAAGGGTGTAGTTTTGTGAATTTCTCTTTCTTTATTATTTCGTTCGGATAAATCATCATCAAAAGATTAATAATCATTAACATAAAAAACCAAAGAATATCATTGAAAATATCAATTTCAAGAATAATTTATGAGGAATTCACAAAACTACACCTTTTCAACTCTTCCTTCACAAAATTACACCTAATTTAATATTTTCACTTATTTACACATTTTCAAAATTTTAAAACCTTAATTTACCCTTTAAAAAATTACCAAAATTAAAATATTTTCATTTGGGTTCGCTAATTAGTGTTTAGGATATAGTATTAAGGGGTAAGATTGTGTGGGTATGGTTTATTTAGATTTAATTTCGAATGTTTAGGTGCAATTTTGTGAAGTAATTTTGAAATGGTGTAGTTTTGTGAAATGTAATTCAAATGTTGTAGTTTTGTAATTCTCCCATAATTTATTTATATTTACATAATACTTTAGATTTTGGATAATTATGTAAAACTATAGATTTTGGAAAAAAAATCTTCTTCTTTGTTAATCCTACAGCAAAATGATTTGAATATTCACTTATATAATAAACAACCGGTTCAGTAATCAATAAATTCAATATAAGTGGCTATAATTAACCGAAATACCCTTAAAAAGATAAATAAAAAGTACACAACAAAAAAAAGTCAGACATAACGATGTTTCTTCTCTAGTTCCATTCTAAATCTCTGTGTTCGTGCTCTGAATAAAAAACCCTGAATCTCAAAAACTAAGGTAATTTCTCTTCTTTAATTCTAAATACTTAACAATGTCTAAACACTATTAGATTTCTAATCATCGGTTCATATCAAATCGAATCAATCCTAATTTCAATTCCTAATTCTACCAAAAAATTAGGGTTTTATGATTTTGTGTATATTTAATATAATACGAACTCGATTCGAATTAAAAAGCTTAGTGTTTTATTTTTTGATTTAATTTGATTCGAATTAGGGTTAATATTTTGATTTAATTTGATTCGAAATTATACGCTTAGAGTTTATATTTTGATTTAATTCAATACGAATTATACGTTTAGTGTTTATATTTTTATTTAATTCAATTCGAATTATTCGCTTAGTGTTTATATTTTTATTTTGTGTATATAAAGGTTGAATTAAAAAAAATGGTGAATGTTGAACCAACACCAAGCAAATCTAATAATCAACAAGAAGGAGAAGAAGGAGGAAGCGATTTTGAATGTAACATATGTTTCGAAATAGCTCAAGATCCTATAGTAACACTATGTGGTCATCTCTTTTGTTGGCCATGTTTATACCTTTGGCTTCACCACCACTCTCATTCTCGAGAATGTCCCGTATGCAAAGCCCTTGTGGAAGACGATAAGCTCGTCCCTCTCTACGGTAGAGGGAAAAACCAGACCGATCCTAGATTGAAACGTTACCTTGGTCTACGGATCCCTGACAGACCAGCTGGTCAGAGACCAGAGACCGCGACTCCACCTGATCACCGTGGAGCCGCTACGGGTAGTTTTTTGGATTACGGTGTTGGTTTGATGGGCGGGTTTATGCCCATGGCAATGGCGAATACTAGGTTTGGGAGTTTTAGTGTCGGGTTTGGTGGGTTGTTGCCTTCTTTGTTTAATTTTCAATTTCATGGGTTTCACGATGCGGCAATGTATGGTGGGAATACGCCGGGTTTTCCTTACCGTAACGGATTTCGTGGAGTTTCTAGTGATGGGCAAGAGGGTAACGATCAAAGGATGGATCGTGGAGGAAACCAAAGCGATGCGATTCTTAAGAATCTCTTACTTTTCGTAGGATTTTGCGTGCTAATGTTCATATGCTCGTGTTGTTATTAACTTGGGTGTAATTTTCATGTATTATGATGATCCAACTATTTTATTCGGTGTTTGTAAATATAGTTATAGATAGATGAGTATGTGTCTGATTTTTTCGATGTTTTTGTTTGAAGAAACTTGGGTCTATAAGGTTATTACACAACTCTTTTATCTGTTTTTTTTGTGTTTTGTTATTGCATATTGTGAAAAAATTAGTTGTTTATGGAATAATAATTTAGTGTATGTTAAGCAATTATAAGGGATGAGTTCTTTGTCTTCTTTGAGCATATTATTTTGTTTTGAGAGGTTCATAGTTTTTCATTTTAATTTATATATGAATACTTTCATATGATTTTTTTTATGTATCATAGTGTTGGAACTTTATGAGAATTAATAAGGACTAATGTTTTTCCCCAAAAACTTCAAACAAACCATTCTCAGCCTCTAGCGTTTTTTTCGCGTAATTAAAGCTTCTCATGTTCGGATGGTCCACGCCGGTACGTACGGACAGAAAGGCGGTACGTGTTTCGCTGGATAGTAGATAGGGATAGTAAGAGAGTGGCACCTCTTGCTTCCCAAAGGATGGAAGGATAAGTGATAACTTGCATATTTTACACATTTTACTTTAGGTTATGCATTAGAACTCATTCATTTAGGTTGCATTTAGTGTCATATAGGTTGCGTATAGGTTGCGTTTTGGTTTGTTTCGTGTATTTCGGGTTTTGGAGCGATAAAGACGGCGAAAGCGATGAATTTAAGCCAAAAAGAAACCGATACACTTGCATCGGCATGTTGTATCGGTTTCGGTTGGCCGATACGAAGACGAGAGAGTGTGCCGAAGTCCGTATCGGCCAAGCATATCGGTTTCCGTGGCCGATATTGAAAACAGAGGTTTCGCCGAAGCTTGTATCGGCCAACCTTATCGGTTTGGAGTGACCGATACAAGAGAAGAAGACCCGAAGACACGTATCGACTCGTCGTATCGGCTTAGCCTCGGCCGATACGAGGAAAACGAGCCGAAGGAAGATTTGCCGAAGCGCGTATCGGCCGGCTGTATCGGTTTGCCTCGACCGATACAGCCGCGAATTTTATAAGATTTTTGGTTATTAATGTGTAAAAAGGAAAACCAATGCGAATTTTCGGTTTCCTTTATTTTATTTATCGGTTTAGACTTTTTATTAGGGCAAAGAGAGACCACTATCATCTTGTTCTTAGTTTTGTTTTTGTTTTGGAGACTTGTGAGGATTTCTGGTGATTGCTTGGCCACCTTGTAATCTTCATCATCATCATTGAATAAGAGTTTTCTTTACCCTTTGTTCTCTTTGTTTATTTTGTTTATGCTTATGGTTTCTTTGAATCAAATTGTTATGAATCTCAATATGATTTGTGAGTAGTTCTAAATAGACAATTGGGTTAGGGTAAAAGGGGTTTGATTGAATCTAGGATAGATAATTGTCTAAAACTTAATTGATTGAAAACTTTAGTCTTTGGTAACGTACCTTAAAGCTTTAATCGAGTTGGCCATTCGATTATCGAACCCGGAAGCTTTATGAATCGAGAGATTATAAAGCCTCCCGAACAATTACCTTAGAACCAAGCCTAGCTTAACCGAGAGATCTGTGTTAATAAGCTTGGTGGTTAGAATTGATTTGTCCTTAAAGTTTCTCGACGATTAAACTATCCAAGACATTGTTTTAGTTTAATCGTTGAGAAAAGGATCATTGCCACGAGAGTGGATTGATCTAAAATCGTTTTCAAAACCTTAAAGTAAATTTTATAAAAGACAATTTGAAATCCGAAAGTTTAATCATCCTTTAAAACACCTTAACCTCGATTGTTTAGCCTTTTAATAATCTTTCAAAACCTTTAATTCTCGTTTTTCGTTTTGTTAAATCTTCGGTTACAAAAACATCACACAAACAACCCTTTTGGTCACACTTAAACTGAGTTTGTTTCGCATAAATTCAAATACATTGTTTGCTCCCGATTTGGTTTGACATCTTAAATACTACAATAAGATATTAGATTAAGCGGGGTAAAATCTCGTTTATCAAATTGGCGCCGTTGCCGATTCAGGAAATCGAACAATTATTAGAATTTTGAAACCACTTGGGATTAAGTTTCAGTTTCGTTACTAACTTGTTCTCTTTCCTTGTGATTTTTCGTTTTGTAGGTGTATGCAAAGAAGAAGTCACCGACAAAGTGACGACTTGCTCTTCTTCGCAGACATCAAAGCACACGAAAGAGCTATCTCACGTGAAAGAAGAACCAGCCTCCACTCCGACTCATCCACATCAGACACTTCGGGTTCGGTATCGAATTCGAGATGGGTGACGCAAACAACGCAAACAACGCAAACAATGCGACGCGTACCATTGGAACCGACGACGTGCCTTCTAACGTCACTTACCGTAGTGGTATTGCGCCACCGACCATCGCCAACAACAACTTCGAGATCAAGTCCGGCCTCATCAACATGATCTCGGGCAACAAGTTCTACGGTTTGCCTAGTGAGGACCCGATTGACCACCTTCACCAATTCGATATGCTATGCGATACGGTGAAGATCAACGGTGTCAACGAGGACATGTTCAAGCCGCGCTTGTTCCCTTTCTCATTAGGGGACAAAGCACACCTATGGCAAAAGAACCTTGTCAAGGACACCATCCATACTTGGGAAGCTTGCAAGAAGGCTTTCCTAACAAAGTTCTTCTCGGTGGTTCGGACATCAAAGCTAAGGAATGAAATCTCGGCTTTCGCTCAAAAGGACCATGAAACATTTAGCGAAGCTTGGGAGAGATTCAAAGGTTATACGCCGAGATGTCCACACCACGGGTTCTCGGGAGAAAGTTTGCTCAAGACATTCTACCGAGGCTTAAAACCCAAGTTCGAATGCTTCTAGATTCGGCTAGCCAAGGTAACTTTCTTGGGAAGACGGAAGCGGATGGGCAGCTGTTGGTGGAGAACTATGCATTGAGTGATAGCAACTATGGCGAGGATTACGATCGCAACATCCGTAGCTCGGTAATGATGAGCAATTCAAGAGAGAGATAAAAGCGGTGAACGAGAAGCTTGACAAGCCGATCATGTCTCAACAAGTGGGGATCAACTTTGTGGGAAGCGGAGATGAACAAATACCCCCAACGAGAGGGGAATCAAGAGGAGATTAACTACATGGGTAATCGAACGGCCGGCGTTTCAACAACTACTCGCGGCACCCAAACCTCTCCTACCGCAACAACAACGTAGTCAATCCCCGGGACCGTGTCTATCCCCGGGCGCAACAAGGAGGTTACCAAGGTAAACCTCAATACAACCAGGAGGATACGCACCGAGACCACCACCAAATCGTCCTCCGGCTACAACAACCACCCCGGTACTCAAGGAGCGGCCGCATCACCGGCTCCCCAAGGTGATCAAACCGCTCACCGTCGAAGCAAATCCTCGACGGCCAAACCCGAAATCACTTGGAGTTTAGCACGTTCAAGAAGGAAATTCGTGCAAAGGTTGACAACTCGTACCACGACCTCAACGCGAAGTTCGAATCAATGAGCTCGCACCGAAAGCTCCGGATAACCAAGTGGGGCGGATCACGTCATCCTCCAAACGACCAATGGGTCAACTCCCCGGGAAACCGAAGCTAACCCGAAAGAGTATGTCAACGCCCGCATCTTCGTAGTGGCCGACAACTACCTTCGGTGATCGCATCGAGGACAATGCGGAACGGGTGGGGGAGGTGGAACGATCCCACGAGGCGATACCACGCTCTTGGATGAAGAAAGTGGAGAAGACGGTAAAGAGGAGGATACAAGACATCCCGTATCGACCGAGTATCGGCCACGGCTGGCCGATATCGGCCACCGTATCGGCCAAAGACAAGGCCGATACGAGCGATAAGGAGACAGACACTCGCATCGGCCAAGTGTATCGGTTTCGGAAGACCGATATCGACCACCCGTATCGGCCACAAACAAGGCCGATACGGAGGAGAAAACCGCCAAACCGAAAAAGCCGGTCTACGTTACGTCTCCTAATGTGCCTAAGCTTCCTTTTCCGGACGAGCTAAGAAGCGGCTTTTAGAGAAGTACAAAGCGCAATTCGAAAAGCAAATGAAAGAGGTTCAAATTGCTATGCCCCTCATCGACGCTTTCAAACTTGTTCCTCACTATAGCAAGTTCCTAAAAGATGCCATCAAGAACAAGTTCCAAGACTTTGACGATACGGTGATTCTTTCGCACGAGTGTAGCGCTATCATCCGCAGAAACCCCCTAATAAGCTAAGTGATCCGGGGAAGTTTCACAATACCATGTGCCATTGGTCCGTTGGTCTTTGAAGGGTGTTTGTGCGACTTGGGAGCTAGTGCTAGTCTAATGCCGTTGTCTATTGCTCAAAGACTTGGATTCTCGTCCTTTAAGCCGACAAGAATCTCCCTAGTGCTTGCGGATAGGTCCGTAAGGATACCCGCGGGAGTGTTAGAAGACATCCCGTTAGGCTTGGAAACGCATTCATCCCCACGGATTTCATCGTCTTGGCAATGGATGAAGAACCCAAGAATCCTCTAATCCTAGGTAGACCATTCTTAGCCACAGCCGGGGCCATCATCGATGTAAAGAAGGGGAAAATCGATTTGCACCTTGGAGAAGACCTTGTCCAAAGGTACGACATCAATGATGCAATCAAGAAGCCAACTATCGACGGGCAAATCTTTTACATCGACTTGATGGATGAGCTCGCCGACGAGTACTTGGAGGAGCTAGCAGCTGAAGATGAGCTCCAACTTGCCTTGACAACACGTGAAGAAGGAGGCCAAAGCGCTAGGAGCGACGTCATGGCAATGCAAAGGAGAATCGACTCCCACCCCGTTGACAAGGAGGCCGATTTTCTCGACCTACCCGAAGTCCTTGCGTGCGACGCAAAAGCCATAATGATGGAGAACAACGCTAGCAATGGTAAGTCTAGCGACGATAACGACGATTGGAGTGAGCTCCAGGCGCCAAAGGTAGAACTCAAACCTCTTCCTAAAGGGCTAAGGTACGTTTTCTTGGGGCTTAACTCCACCTATCCGATAATCATCAATGCCTCGCTTAGCGATGAAGAAGTGAAAACCTTGACTCATGAGCTTAAAAGATTTAGGAAGGCCATAGGTTATTCTCTAGATGATATCAAAGGGATATCACCCTCATTGTGTATGCATCGTATTCATCTAGAGAACGAATCTATGTCCTCAATAGAACACCAACGTAGGCTGAACCCTAACTTGAAAGAAGTGGTCAAGAAAGAGATAATCAAGCTATTGGATGCGGGGATCATCTACCCTATATCCGATAGCAATTGGATCTCTCCCGTGCATGTGGTGCCGAAAAAGGGTGGAATTACCGTGGTTAAAAACGAAAAGAATGAATTAATCCCAACGAGAACAATCACGGGTCATAGAGTTTGCATCGATTACCGTAAGTTAAACGCCGCGACTCGAAAAGACCATTTCCCCCTACCCTTCATTGACCAAATGCTTGAAAGATTAGCAAACCACCCATATTATTGTTTCCTCGATGGGTATTCCGGATTTTTCCAAATACCCATCCACCCCCAAGACCAAGAGAAAACAACCTTCACATGTCCCTATGGTACATTTGCATATCGTAGAATGCCTTTTGGGTTGTGTAATGCACCCGCGACATTCCAACGATGCATGATGTCTATATTCTCCGATTTGATTGAAAACATTGTGGAAGTTTTTATGGATGATTTCTCCGTATATGGTTCTTCGTTTGCCTCTTGTTTGTCTAATCTTTGCAGGTACTTAAAAGGTGCGAGGAATGCCACTTGGTTCTCGAATTGGGAAAAGTGCCACTTCATGGTGAAAGATGGTATAGTTTTGGGTCATCGAATATCCGAAAAGGGTATTGAGGTTGACGGAGCAAAGATCGACGTAATGGCTAACCTTGGAGCCCCGAATTCGGTTAAGGGTATAAGAAGCTTTCTCGGTCACGCGGGTTTCTACAGGAGGTTCATCAAGGACTTCTCGAAGATAGCTAGACCGCTCACGAGATTGCTATGCAAGGATAGCGCTTTTCAGTTTGATGAGGAGTGTCTCGAAGCCTTCCACAAGATCAAGCAAGAGCCGATAAGTGCTCCTATTGTGCAACCGCCGGATTGGGATCTTCCTTTTGAGATCATGTGTGACGCTAGTGACTATGCCGTCGGCGCGGTTTTAGGCCAAAGGAAGGATAAGAAGCTCCATGTCATCTACTACGCTAGTAAGACAATGGACGAAGCTCAAACCAAGTACGCTACCACGGAGAAAGAGCTTCTCGCCATAGTGTTCGCTTTCGAGAAGTTTAGATCCTACTTGGTGGGTTCAAAAGTGATAGTCTACACCGACCACGCGGCGTTGAGACACTTGCTAGCAAAGAAGGATGCGAAGCCTAGATTGTTGAGGTGGATTTTGTTACTCCAAGAATTCGATTTGGAGATCAAAGACAAGAAAGGCATCGAGAATGGAGTCGCGGATCACTTGTCACGATTGCGCGTAGACGACCTCCTTCCCATTGACGATTCGTTCCCCGAGGAACATCTAATGACGATCATGTTAAAGAAATCTCGGGGAGATCAAGAGTATGAGGTTGAAGAGCTCTTTGCCGCGAAAAAGAGCCATGGTACGCGTACATCGTGAACTACCTGCCACGGGAAGAGAACCGCATGACTTGGAGCGTCATCAAAAGAAGAAATTCTTCCACGACCTGAAACGGTTCTATTGGGACGAACCCTACCTCTACACCTTGTGCAAAGACGGGTTATATCGGAGGTGTATAGCGGATGAAGAGGTGAACGGCATTCTTACTCATTGCCACGGTTCAGCCTATGGGGGACATTTCGCGAGCTTTAAGACGGTCTCCAAGGTCTTACAAGCTGGTTTTTGGTGGCCCACGATGTTTAAGGACGCTCACGAGTTCGTTCAACGCTGCGATCCTTGCCAAAGGAAGGGCAATATAAGCAAGCGGAACGAGATGCCACAAAACCCTATCATGGAGGTTGAGATTTTTGATGTGTGGGGTATAGACTTCATGGGGCCCTTCCCATCATCGTATGGCAAGAAGTACATCCTTGTGGCGGTAGACTATGTCTCCAAGTGGGTAGAAGCCGTAGCTTGCACAACGAGCGACTCAAAAGCCGTTGTTAGTCTTTTTAAGACGATAATCTTCCCTCGATTCGGAGTTCCCGTGGTTGTGATTAGTGACGGTGGATCCCATTTCATCAACAAGGTCTTTGAGAGTCTTCTCAAGAAGCACGGTGTTAAGCACAAGGTGGCAACACCTTATCATCCCCAAACAAGTGGCCAAGTTGAGGTTTCCAACCGACAAATCAAAGCCATCCTCGAGAAGACGGTCGGTGTAACGAGGAAAGATTGGTCCGTTAAACTAGACGACGCTCTTTGGGCGTATAGAACCGCGTTTAAGACACCCTTGGGAACGACACCTTTCAACTTGCTGTATGGGAAAGCATGCCATCTACCGGTAGAGCTCGAGTACAAAGCCACTGGGCAATCAAGCTTCTCAACTTCGATATTAGGAGCGCGAAAGAGAAGAGGGAATTTCAGCTCGAGGAATTGGACGAAATACGCCAACACGCCTATGAGAGCTCGAGGATCTACAAAGAGCGGACCAAAGCCTTCCACGACAAGAAGATCATCAAGAAAGAGTTCAAGGTGAACGATTTGGTGCCGCTATTCAACTCGCGGCTCGTACTATTCCCGGAAAGCCGAAATCCCGTTGGTCCGGCCCTTTTAAGATCAAGGAGGTCAAACCACTCGGAGTTGTGGTGCTTTAGGACAAGCACGGAGGGGAGTTTGCGTAAACGGTCAAAGACTCAAACCGTACTTCGCAAACGAAGCCGCAACCGGAGGAGACTCATTGTCTCTTACGGATCCAAACGTTGCTTAAAACAAAGGGGTAAAGTCAAGCTACGTGACTATAAACAAGCTCACTTGGGAGGAAGTCCCATGTCTATCCTTGTACATATTCTTTGTTTTAAATTTAGCATTCTCATATTCATAGTTCTAATCATCTTCTTGGGTTACTTAGTAGTGTTTTCCCTGTGTGAAAAACGAGGAGAAACAACCAGAGTTACGTATCGGCCAGCCATATCGGCGAGCTTTGGCCGATATCGACGAGACGTATCGGTGTGCTGGGACCGATACAAAGGGAAAAAGGTTCACGGAGCTTCGTATCGGGATGTTGCATCGGTCTGCTGGGACCGATACAAGCAAACAGAAAGTTCACGGAGTTTCGTATCGGGATGTTGTATCGGTCTGCTGGGACCGATACAAGCAAACAGAAAGTTCACGGAGTTTCGTATCGGTATGTTGTATCGGTCTGCTGGGACCGATACAAGCAAGCAGAAAGTGGAGACGTTCGTATCGGGAAGTTGTATCGGTCTGCTGGGACCGATACAAGGGAAACAGAAGAAAAAGCACTCGTATCGGCATGTTGTATCGGTCTCGCCGTGACCGATACAACGCGAAACAAAGCCAACCTCGACTACACGCCGATACGTAAAACCCGATATTGTATCGTATCGGTCAAACTGTATCGGTCAGGTAACCGATACGCGCTATTTAAGTCACGATATCGGTAGTTTATAAATAAATTTCTAGGGCTTTACTCTTAAAAATCAAAGCCGATATCGACCTTTCTCTTTGTTCCACCATTGCTGCGATTTTAAAAGCTTGATATCTCCCTCGTTTGTTGTCGAAATCAACCGATTTTTGGCTCATCCTCTTTGTCTCCTCCTTCTTTTTCAGGTCATCTCAACGATTCCAACGATCTGACCCTTCTCCAAATTCGCCCAAATTCACCAATAAGAACCAATGGGACCAAAGAGGGCTTCAAGGGCGGAGAAAGGAAAAGGCAAGGCAGTGGATGATGAGCCACCGAGGAGAAAGACTAGATCGGGCTCGGTGGTGATAAGGGAACCCACCGATGAGGTTCCAAGAGAGGTTCCAAGAGAGGAACCGAGGGAGGAGCCGCGAAAGAGCAAATCGCGAAAGGTTAGCGCGAAAAAGAAGCATGATGAACCCGCAGTCGTGAGAGAGGTTGATGCACCCGAAGTCGTGAGAGAAGGGGAAGACTACGACTTCGTATACGATCCCTACGACGAGGAAGAGTTAGCTCCGGCTCCGCGAGGTTTCACGTTCCCACTGAGGGCAAATGGAACGCCTCTCGAACGCGACCCGAAGAAGCAACCGTCGCCCCGAGAACTCTATGATGCGCTAATGGAGATAACATTCGTTCCGTCGCGATTCCCGGATCCGGATACACTCAAGAAATTGGGTATCTACGACGAGGTAAAAGAGATTTTGCGCAACATGGGGCTAGAATGGGTCTTAGGGAGAGAGAAAGTCGCGTACAAGGAAGAAACGTGTCAGTTTCTAGCCACCCTATCCCTCGCATCCACTAGCAATGGAATCACATGTACATTCAAGGGAAACGACGGGAGTACCTACGGGGACCGCTCGAAATCTGGGCAAGGATCCTCGGCATTCCGGTAGACGGTCAACCCGAGCTCAAGCAACCAACCGGGAGAGAGCGCGCAGCTTTGGAACTTCATCGCCAACGGAGTTTACCAACCCGGAGATCGAAAAGTGCGATGATCCGCCACCCGGCGATAAGGTACGTGCGAACCGCTCTCGCACGTATTCTTTCCTAGACGCGAGGCGGGCGGTGAACAACAACGAGATGATGTATCCGCGGCAGGCTTGGTACCGATACTTCGACGCTCACGCCGCGATCCGAGCTTGTTCCCTACAACGAAGAGCACTATCCGAGCGCGCTTAGGCTTTTCATCAACGGCCTATTGGACTTAAAGCGTTGGGCTTGGACTCGCACCGACGCCACACCGAAGCTGAGCATAGGCGGATGGATTACGCCCTTTCTAAACCGGTGGCGCATACCCTTATTGGGTAAGGCGAGAACATCCGACCCTCATGGATATGCCCTACTTGGCCAAGCGCCTTATGATCGTCGGAGAATACGAGGGTAAGTATGGGTACTCGTTCAAGAAAACGACGTCCAACGTATCGTCCTTCTCCCCAACCTCGCAGCCACGAGCTTCGGCGGAACCGGCGCGATACATTTCGAGCTTAGCCGGCACCAATTCCACGACGTCATTGCAGCCCCGTTGTCCTCGGTACGCGCTCGAAAAGAATCCAAAGGCCACCGGACGGAGTACCTACGAGCCCGGCTCTACGGGATACCCATCCACGGTCCCGAGCGATACCATCCAGGCCCTTCATCCGCGCCTAGGCAGCCCGGTCCGTCGCAAGACATGTACATGGACGTACAAAGGATGGATCGCCGGAACCGCTTCCAAGACCGCACCATTAGGAAATTGGTGCGCGAGGTCGAGTCTTTGAAGAAGACCATCAAGAGAGGGTTGTCATGCGCAAGCTGCGGATCGACCCAAGACACGCGGTGGTAGTGCGTGATCCGCGTGTGACGCACCCGCACCGAGGAGACGCAGCCGCACCGTCCGACGGCCATCACCAGCTCTCTCGGACAACGAGTCCCCCACATTCTCCTCCGATGGAGAAGACGACGCCCCGGATAGCTACTACTATTGAGGTAACCCTCCACCCTTGTACATATGCTTTTTCACATTCATTGCATGTAGTTTTTAGGTTGTTTTTGCATATAGGATCTTCTCCAAATACTTTCTTCACACAGAGACTGTGTGATTTAAGTTTGGGGGAGTAGTCATATAGTTTCATATTAGTGACATAAAAAAAAAAAAAAAAAAAAAAAAACCAAAAAACCCAAAAACACAAAAAAAAAAAAAAAATGCATTTAGGATTAGTTCATTTAGGTCATATGCATAGGGGATCTATGATGATTTTAGCCTTATAAAGCGACGCGTCTAGTGTTTTGAACGGTATCTTAGGTGTAGTGTCTTCCTCAAACGACTTAGAACTCGCCGAAAATCTTGAAATCTCGACCCTAGACATTGATGTTTAAAAAGCCAATAGTGTGGTTAGGAAGCTTGATAGTTCTAGGTAGCCTTCAAAAACTATTTGAACCTAAACTTGACTTCTAATTAGCATGATTGAGAGTTTTTAAGAGTATTTCTATGGCTTTGTGATTTCTACGGATTGTGGCTTACTAAACCGAAACACCTTAAGCGCAACCCGGTCATTCTCATTATAAGGATGATTCCCCTCTCACCCCCTTCGCCTAAACCCAAACACTTGTGAGAATTCTTTTCATTTAGTGATTGTTTGGTTTCGCAAAAACTTGAAAGTATAGGGAGCGACAAGGAAGGACATCCATTTGGCTAGGTTATCATATGCTAGTTTGTAGACGGGATAACGGGAAGCACATCTTTGAAATAAAACGTATTTTCGAGAAAATAAACACGAGTTAAATTGTAAAACTCCTAGGGGTAAAGAATGGCTACTAAAAAAAAAAAAAGAAAAAAAAAAAAAAAACAGAAAAACCGAAAAAGAAAAAAAAAAAAGAGAAAGTTAGCCAAATAAAACCCCTAAGGTAGTTAAAAAAAAAAAAAAAAAAAAAAAAAAAAAAATGAAAGAAAACTCGGTGTTTGAATGCTTAAGTGTGTAGAGAGTGAAAAGATGGGTTAGAGATTAGAATTGTATAGGGATGGATGTCCGGATTTGCATTGCTTCTTGTCTTTCCCGATTTTGCTTAACCCTTTCACTCCCCGAGAGAAACCGCGCTACAACTAACCACATGCCTGAGTGTTAGCCTCCTCGTTTGATTCGAAATCCCGTTCTTACCTAGACAAATAGAAAAACTCTTGAAAATTCTTGATCATGTTTCATGTTTCGACTATGCTTAATTGAATGTGAAAGGTGCTTAGACTAGACAAGTGGATCACATGCTTTTGGTAATAATAACGGATTTAGACGGAGTTTGAGATGAATTGCAATAGGTAGAACTAGCTCGGTTGCGATAGGATACTATGTTTAGGATACTCGTTCACTACACTCTTCGCGTTACTTTTGGTTCGAGGTCCCCGCCTCCACACCTTCCTAAACTTTGATGCGAAATTCTCTTGCTCGAGGACAAGCAAAGGATAAGTTTGGGGGAGTTGATAACTTGCATATTTTACACATTTTACTTTAGGTTATGCATTAGAACTCATTCATTTAGGTTGCATTTAGTGTCATATAGGTTGCATATAGGTTGCATTTTGGTTTGTTTCGTGTATTTCAGGTTTTGGAGCATAAAGACGGCGAAAGCGATGAATTTAAGCCAAAAAGAAACCGATACACTTGCATCGGCATGTTGTATCGGTTTCGGTTGGCCGATACGAAGACGAGAGAGTGTGCCGAAGTCCGTATCGGCCAAGCATATCGGTTTCCGTGGCCGATATTGAAAACAGAGGTTTCGCCGAAGCTTGTATCGCCAACCTTATCGGTTTGGAGTGACCGATACAAGAGAAGAAGACCCGAAGACACGTATCGACTCGTCGTATCGGCTTAGCCCGGCCGATACGAGGAAAACAGAGCCGAAGGAAGATTTGCCGAAGCGCGTATCGGCCAGCTTCGTATCGGTTTGCCTTGACCGATACAGGCTGCGAATTTTATAAGATTTTTGGTTATTAATGTGTAAAAAGGAAAACCAATGCGAATTTTCGGTTTCCTTTATTTTATTTATCGGTTTAGACTTTTTATTAGGGCAAAGAGAGACAGCCACTATCATCTTGTTCTTAGTTTTGTTTTTGTTTTGGAGACTTGTGAGGATTTCTTGGTGATTGCTTCTTGGCCACCTTGTAATCTTCATCATCATCATTGAATAAGAGTTTTCTTTACCCTTTGTTCTCTTTGTTTATTTTGTTTATGCTTATGGTTTCTTTGAATCAAATTGTTATGAATCTCAATATGATTTGTGAGTAGTTCTAAATAGACAATTGGGTTAGGGTAAAAGGGGTTTGATTGAATCTAGGATAGATAATTGTCTAAAACTTAATTGATTGAAAACTTTAGTCTTTGGTAACGGCCTTAAAGCTTTAATCGAGTTGGCCATTCGATTATCGAACCTGGAAGCTTTATGAATCGAGAGATTATAAAGCCTCCCGAACAATTACCTTAGAACCAAGCCTAGCTTAACCGAGAGATCCGTGTTAATAAGCTTGGTGGTTAGAATTGATTTGTCCTTAAAGTTTCTCGACGATTAAACTATCCAAGACATTGTTTTAGTTTAATCGTTGAGAAAAGGATCATCGCCACGAGAGTGGATTGATCTAAAATCGTTTTCAAAACCTTAAAGTAAATTTTATAAAAGACAATTTGAAATCCGAAAGTTTAATCATCCTTTAAAACACCTTAACTCGATTGTTTAGCCTTTTAATAATCTTTCAAAACCTTTAATTCTCGTTTTTCGTTTTGTTAAATCTTCGGTTACAAAAACATCACACAAACAACCCTTTTGGTCACACTTAAACTGAGTTTGTTTCGCATAAATTCAAATACATTGTTTGCTCCTGATTTGGTTTGACATCTTAAATACTACAATAAGATATTATATTAAGCGGGGTAAAATCTCGTTTATCAATAAGCCAGGTTGTTAAACAAAAAATATAACTCTTTTCGGGGCTCCGCCGACCCGAAGAATGATGGGGAAGCTTAAGAGAGTCATAGTTACCCCCGCCGTTTACCCGCATTTAGGCGGCTCCATGATTGCACACCGAACCACCTTTGGGTTGCACGCGCGCTACACTGATGTACATGGCATTACAGACCTGTCATTGCAAATGGTCAATTTCTCCAATAGAGACAAAGAAACCGTTTTTGGTCAACGTTTTTGGTCAACGTTTTGAAATTTTAGTAACGAAACATAATCGATTAGTTTCTATAAGGAACACCATAATCTTGTCTTGTGTCATCTTCTCTCTAGTCTTTGTTGGCGGCTTCAATAATATCAAATTATCGATGATTTGTTAGAAAGTAAACATATGATGCATATTATTAGAAAAAAAAAGAATTATATATGTATTTTAATAATTGAAAAAAACTATAAAAAATATTCAATCGTGTTGAAGACTAATTCCCACTTGTCTTTATTCATTTTGAAATTTTTCTATAAACCGTTGACTTTTTTCCTCACCAAGAAACTTTCTTTAAAATCTCTTAGTCTAAAGCCTTTTACACAATCTTGAAGAGAATCACACAATGAAGATCTCACTTCAACTTCATATCTTCTTTCTCCTCTTCTCTTTCGCAACCGCGCAACAACCTTATGTCGGCACATCAACTACCGATTGTTCTGTCTCCGACAACTCGTCCACCGTTTTAGGCTACTTTTGTAACGGCCTGAACAAAACATGCTCTTCTTACGCCGTTTTTCGAGCAAATCCTCCTTCTTTCACCACCGTCTCCTCCGTCGCTTCTCTCTTCTCCGTTGACCAATCTCTCCTCTCTTCTCTCAACAACGTCACGGCAACAACCTCGTCTTCTTTCTCTTCAAATCAACAAATCATTGTCCCTATAACATGTTCTTGCTCCGGCGAAAATAGTTCATATTCTCAATCTAATCTCACTTACACTATCCAACCAAACGATTCGTACTTTTCGATAGCGAATGATACTTTTCAAGGGCTTTCGACGTGTCAAGCTATGGAGAAACAGAACAATGTATCGTCTCGGTCTTTGTTTCCCGGTATGAGGATCGTTGTACCGGTCCGTTGCGCTTGTCCCACGGCTAAACAAGTCGACGAAGACGGCGTTAACTACCTTGTGAGCTACACCGTTGTCTTCGGAGACACGGTAGCGGTTATAAGCGAAAGATTCGGTGTTGATACTAATAAGACTTTAGAAGCTAATCAAATGTCTTTTGAAGATCCCGGAGTTTTCCCTTTCACGACGGTTCTTGTTCCTTTAAAGAATCTTCCTTCGGGTCTAAATTCCCCTCCTCTTCCTCCTCCTCCTCCCGCTGCGGCGACTTCTGGCCCGGTTTCTCCTCCTGATGGGGAGAAACCGAAGAGAACTTGGGTATATATACTTGCCGGAGTTCTAAGTGGATTTTTGGTTTTAAGTGTGATTGTTGCAGCCATTTTCTTTATCTTTAAACGGAGTTCGAAAGAGGTAGAAAAATCACGGAATTTCGATAGCTTGACAGGCAAGAAACCGCCCGTCTCGGATCAAGAATCTGATTTCGACCCATTAGACGGTTTATCGGGAATGGTTGTAGACACATTAAAAGTCTACAAATTCCACGAGCTAAAGTCCGCAACGAGCGATTTCACGTCGTCGACTAGCTCGATAGGAGATTCGGGTTACATAGGAAAAATCAACGGCGACAGTGCAATGATCAAGAAAATCGAAGGAAACGCGTCCGAAGAAATCAACTTATTGTCGAAACTAAACCATTTCAACATCGTACGTCTCTCGGGTTTTTGTCTCCACGAAGGAGATTGGTACTTAGTCTACGAACACGCTTCGAACGGTAGCTTAAGCGAATGGATCTACGCGAAAACGCTATTGACATTGACTCAAAGATTACAAATAGCTTTAGACGTAGCCACGGGGCTTAACTATCTACACAACTTCGCGGATCCTCCTTACGTTCATCGCGATTTAAACACGAGAAACATCTTTCTTGACACCGAGTTTCGAGGGAAAATAGGTAACTTAGGGTTAGCAAGATCAACAACACAAGAAAGTGATTACTTGATGACAAGACACGTGGAAGGGACAAGAGGGTACTTAGCTCCTGAGTATTTGGAACATGGTTTAGTTTCAACTAAACTTGATGTGTATGCTTTTGGAGTTGTTTTGTCAGAGATTGTTACAAGTAAAGATGTTTATGAGATCAAGAAAGAGATTCAAGAATATGGTGATGATTGTGATGATGCAATGGAGGAGATTTTGACACGTGGAAGGTACTTGCCTCAAGGGTTAGCTAGTTTTGTGGGAAGATTGGTTATGGATTGTTTGAAGAAAGATCATTTGAAACGTCCATCAATGGATGATATTGTTTTGTCTTTGTCTAAGATCTTGAATGCTTCAAAAAGGTTGGAATCATTGTAGTTAGAGTTTATGGTCCAATATGGTTTGGTCTTATAGGCCATTTATTTTTGTTGTTGTTATTGTATGTATGTATCAAAGTTTTTAAGAGGTTTTTTTTTGCTTTTATTGATATTAATGCTCTTATGTTGTTGTGTTGGATTTGGTCACAAAAATGTTGGATTGTTGTATACAAAGTTACACTTTAATTGAAAAGCCTCAATATTTTTAAAGTTACCCCCTCTGTTTTAAAAACAAATAGTTTTTACTTTTTAGGGAGAATTACAAAACTACACCATTTGAATTACATTTTACAAAACTACACCATTTCAAAATTACTTCACAAAACTACACCTAAACACTCAAAATTAAATCCAAATAAACACTACCCACATAATCTTACCCCCTTAATACTATACCCTAAACACTAATTAGCGAACCCAAATGAAAATATTTTAATTTTGGAAATTTTTTAAGGGTAAATCAAGCTTTTAAAATTTTGAAAATGTGTAAATATGTGAAAAATTGAATTATGTGGAGTTTTGTAAAAATGGATGAAAGGGTGTAGTTTTGTGAATTCCTCTAGTTTTTAAAGACTTTTCACATATTAAAAAAATTTATAGTATGTGCATAAATATACGTACTAGATAATTTTCTAAGACTTTAGACCAATAAAATATCAGTAAACAATTGTATATAGAAAATTGGAAAAATCTATCTTTAAAAAATAAAAGGGACAATTACAAAACTACATCTTTTGAATTGCATTTCATAAAACTACACTATTTCAAAATCACTTTTCAAAATTCCACCAAAACATTCAAAATTAAATTCAAATAAACCCTACTCACACTATCATATCCTTTTAATATTTTATCATAAACATTAATTAGCGAATCCAAAAAAAAATTTTGGCAATTTTTTAAAAGGTAAAACAACCATCTTATCTATTAAATGGAAATCATTATTACAAATAACCTTTTAAATAAATTATAATTATCATACAATGCCACTATATTTTTAACATAACCTATGGTCTTGATTTTGTTTGTAGATTACAATTGAAATAAATTAAGTCCACCACAAAAACTCAAACGAATGAAAATTAAACAAAACAATTAGATTTTTTCTTCATTAAATAAGTGCCTATATTTATACCATAAACAAGAAAAACATTTTAAATTTCAAAACCAGTTTTGGAACCAAAAAATCCGGGAAATAAATAAAAAAACAATTTTAAAATCAGTTTCAAAAAGAAAAATATCTTGACAATAATTAAAAATATTTGGAAAATAATTAAAAATCAGTTTCAAATATTTTAAATTTTATAACGGTCATAAAATGTCATAGATCAAAATTTAAATCACTAATAATTTTTTTAGTAATTCAGAAATGATTTTAAATCACAAAAGATAAACATATAGATGTAGTATTTGGAATGAGTCAGAAAATGTCATATATAATTTCTTAAATATAGAAAATTTTTATTCTTCATATCAAAACATATGAAATATGAATCATAATTTTATGTTTAGTAAACCAAATATTTTTAAAAAAAATTGTGTTAGTTAATATGTTTACAAATATTACATCCGTGTAGAAGTACATCCATGTAGAAAGCACAACTTCGTATCTAGAAAATTATTTCACAAAAATTTATGTACTATTTGAAACAAAAGACCAAAAATCTATTATCCAACTCGATGTAGAAATTTTTAATATACAGGCTTACGAAATAATTGTATATTATATATCTTTAAAAACATATCTTATTATATAAAAATTACTATAATATAAATCATGGACGTAGGTGTGGGTTCTCATCTAGTTTTAATTTAGTGTAATTTTATGAAAATGTTGAAAGATTGTAGTTTTGTGAATTTCTCTAAAAAGAATTATAATATTTAGAACACTCATACTATAGCCATTAGTTAATGACAATCGGAAGATTTAAAATAAATCGTAATTGTTGTGTAAAAATACTATATAAATATTCTAAAAATGAATCAAACAGAAAATTAATATTGAAAAGCTCCCCGTTTTGTTGTTTGCAAATACTTGTGACATATTTAATTATGCATTTACGTGTTGCATTGCATATATTTTTTATTTCATGATTTTTTATTGTCAGAAATGTATTGTGTGGTCTTAAATCAAGGTTGTGACGCAATAAAACAAGGGAGAATCACAAAACTACAACATTTGAATTACATTTCACAAAACTACACCATTTCCAAAATACTTCACAAAACTACACCTAAACATTCAAAATTAAATCCAAATAAACTCAACTCAAACAATCATACCCCCTTAATACTATACCCTAAACACTAATTAGCGAACCCAAATGAAAAAAAATTAATTTTGGTAATTTTTTAAAGGTTAAATCAAGCTTTTAAAATTTTGAAAGGGTGTAAATATGTGAAAATATTAAATTAGGAGTAATTTTGTGAAGAAGGGATTGAAATGGTGTAGATTTGTGAATTCCTCATAAAACAATTACACAAACCATCATTCTACATTTCTAGTCATTCAATTATGCATATTTAAATGATGAAATGTAAGAAAACTTAAAAGTTATTAACATTTTTATTAGTTTAAGTAAGGTGCTTAACAGTTTTGACCGAAAAATAGGAACAATTACAAAACTATACATTTTTAATTAAGTTTTACACAACTACACAATTTTAAAGTTAAACACTGAAAATTAAATCTAAATAAACCTTTTAAATCCAATTTATTTACAACTAGGTGGTTGACCCGCGTCATGGCGCGGATAAGCATATTTTTCGATCAAAGAAATACATAAAATAAAAAATTTAACATATTTAAACAATCTCAAGACTCAAATGATACCTTAATGGTAAATATTATCCATTTTGAAGTTTAGAATACATAAACAAAGACAAATCCGAACATGAATCATGTCGTTTATAAAAATTCACCACGAATTTGTATATTTAAAAAAAAATTAAAACATTTGGATTAATAACAGTATGTTGATGATTCGTTAAGAGACTATTATTGGTTTACGAGATTCACTTGATTTATAAATTCAATTGTATTTTGAAATCTTTGATTTAAAATTGTTAAATTTATAAATAACAATAAATTTTGCATTTTAATAGTTGTATTTTTGATTTTGACGTAATCTAACTCCATACACTTTTATCTATTTTGAAAATACCATTTTAGTAATTTATAACAATACTTAAAAATATATAAAAAAGTAAAAAATATATACTAATACATTAAAAACTAAAAGATTATTTGATTTAAGGTTTTACTAAATTATAAGTTTTAATCATCTTTTGTTTTGATTATCATTATGTACCACAAAAATAGCTCCGCTCAAAAAAAAAATTGTTAAGATATGTAAAACACATATATTTGTTCAATAGACCGTATAAAATATATCATAATGCAACTAATATGAATAAAAATTTCATCAAATTCGAGATCATGTGCAGATTATGTTCTTATAATTTTATTTTATTATATTTTACGAATTTGTTTTAAAAGGAAACACAAAATATATTAAATTTTAAAATCCCTAAATTTTCCCTTATAAATCTTTGGTTTTTATTTCATGATATATTTAGGAGAAATATAAAAAACAAACCCAATTAAGAAAAAATAACATATTAGTATTAAATTCCTAAAGTTTCTATAGATTTGACACATATTATACATATTACTTCATATTTGTTATATAACGATATATATGATGATTAATGATCAACTTAATTTTTGAACGAAATTGAATGAGACTTAACAAAATACCTTTTATATAATTAAATATATTAAATATAAGTAAATATACAAAATTAATATAAAATAAAATCATTAAAAAAGCTGACTTTTTTGTGGAATATTTGTTGAGAAATAAAACTATAAAAGTATAAGTCAAATCCAAATTTGGTAAATAATATATAAATTAGTTATATATGATAATTATAAACCATTGAGAAACAAATTGGATAATCATAACTATATTTTGAAAATATTAATTAACAAAAAATAAAAAAAATTCGAAAATATTTAATAAATAAATAATATTTGCTAACATAGATCACCCAATCATTCACATAAATAATTATTTTTGCGTTTATGTCCTTATATTTTATATATTTTGCGTTTGTACAAATATATTTTTGAATAACTTTTTGTCTTCGATTTTATTTTATTTTTTATAGATAGTTTCAGATATATTATTTATTTTTTGTTTATAGATATTGTTGGGGGTTTTTTTTTCTTATCGATCAAATATTGTAGTCAAAGATATTAATATTGGGTTTTTTTAAGAAATTAATTTTAACAATTTTATTTCGTTTTGTGTCTCTAAATCTACGAAATATTTGTATCCCGTGTCTAACTTTTCGCGATATCTGCGTGTCTAACTTAATTACCTTAATAGAAAAAATATCATACTTTTTAAAATAGATTATGTTGTATTTTATACGATGATAATAATATTTTACGAAATAAGATATGTTATAACGTTTCAAGTTCTTTTAACTATTTTTAGAAAATTTCAACCACTGTCACATTCTTTAATATTTTTCTATATATATATGTGAATATGGTGATATATATAAAGTTTGGATAATTTGTCGTAAACATAGATTTATATTTATAGTTAAATAAGTATATATTTATATCTAAAATAAACTATATTCGTTATACAATATTTATTTATTTTCTAAGATTAATTTAAAACATGAAGTAATTTTTTTATCACATATGAGTCTAATTATATTATTAAGGATAAGAAAACTTTGCCGGTCCACACCCTAGTTAATTGATATTATCAAAGGCTGTCGCGGGCGTAGGGATTATGGGTTTCGGCCCGAAACCTCCTAGTTTAACAAACAAAAAACACAGACTACGAAATACAAACTAAGCAGCTTTTTGTGAACTTAAACCATTAGGTGAACTGAACAAAAGTAAATATAAAAAGTTATAGGATATGTTATTGAATTATTAAAATATAAATATTGTATAAAATATGTATCCACACATAGTTGGGGAGAATCATCTAGTGCAATCATAAAAAAGTTTTTTGTTTCCCTTTTTAACAATAAATATGTTAAATTTAATTAAATTAAAATAGTTATTCTTCTATAATCCCTCTATATAAAAGGAAGGATCTGGAGCTCCTGGAGTAGGTCACCTCAGCATTTTGGAGTTGTATATGAGTGTCACCTCACTAGCTTCTATGGATCAAACCCATTTGCATTTGCAATCTGTTTCATTAATAAATTCTATTAAGCCCACTTATTCTTCTAACCCTAAAGCACGTCATCTTCACGTCGCAAACTCGTCGGCGGCCACTTCGTTTTCCATTCCACGGTCTTTTATTATAAACGTTTTACATTACTTTGAAGCTAACCAAACACTTCACCTTTCTCATAACTCCAATCTTCTCCTATAAAAATAAATCCCCAAGACGGCAAACGAATCAACAAAATCCGCAAAACTCAAGCTTCCAATAAACCCAAAATGTCTCTCCAACAGACGAATCGTTCCTTCTCTTCCATCGAGGGTGACTTCTGCAGGGAACCAGTCGTCGCCAGGCTTATTCATTCGTGGGAGGCGCAGAACTTCTGCCGCGGGAACGCCCTAATGGGACTCGAGCTTCTGTTAATCGATCTTAAGGTTAGGCTGTCTTCTTAACCCACTCTTATGGGTTACAATGTTATTGTACCTTTCTTCTGTACCCGAATATTTACTTAATTATGCAGCCCCAACTTTGTGATCAAATATTAGTTTTATCTCATGCTTTGTAAATCTTTAGTTTTATGTTCAGAACAAATTGTTGCTAACTTAGAATCTTTAATGGTTTTTCTCTGATTTTATGTTGTTTCTCACATTTGTTCCTTTCACAATTTTTTTCCAGCAAAATCAAAATAATTACATTTATTCGTTGCTTTTTCTCTCTAGAGAGTAATAATCCCTTTTTACTCTTTTAGTTTCACTTGGTGGTCTTCTTTTTGTCTGTAAATGACACGCAGATTCATTAGAAGATAACTAGGTGTATTTTAACTATCCTTTCCGGTGATTGTGTTGAGAAAATGTTTGCTTGAAAGTTTTATATGGGTGAATTTATGGAACCCTTGCTTCATTTGGCTTCTGTAACTTTTCCTTGGTCTCTTTTGTCTATAAATGGTGGTACATTTCTTTTCCATTGATTGTATTTAGAATGTGTTTCTGTTAAAACTAACAAAATGGTGGTATCTTTCATTTTTTAATGGTATTTTTGAAAAACAAGGTTCTCTCATATTAGTTACTTTTGTGGACTTTTGGTGATATACTTACGTTTGGTAACCTTTCAAGTTGGTAATTTCAAAGCTTACAAAATAGTGACAATTTCAATCTTTTATCATATTGTTGCAAAAAACAAGGTTTTCTCGGGTTGGTTACTTTTGTAGACTTTTGGTAAAATACTAACGTTTTCTAATTTTTCGAGTAGGTGATTACGAAATTACAGTTATTTTAATGCATCTTTGTTATGTTAATCAATTTAGTGGCCACGCTTAAACTTTTTATGTTTGCTTACAAAAAAAAACATTCACATTTTTGTCATGTGTTTTAGGGGACGACGATGCAAGGCTTCGTCGCAGCGTCCTGCAGCTTCCAAAGTTTTATAATAGGAGCTGTTTGGAGCCCCTGAGAGCCTCCAACTCAGCAAAAAAAAGGGTCTAAAACATTGACAAGTAAGCTAATAAACATTTTAACCTTCAGAATTCTTAATTATTGCTTATGTTCTTTCTTCTTCCTCAAACGGATAATAATTTTTAAGATCTCATAAAGTCGTGAACTGATTATAATTTAGTTCCTCTTTCCCTTCTCACAGATCTAATAACGTGAAAAAACGAAACGATGCCTATCTTGATACCTATATAAATTAGCGAATAAATTTCTGGAAAAGGTAGTCTACGTGATATTACGAAATGCAGAGCAAAAAGACGAGATTGTGCCGTAAAATCATAGCATAAGCATCTAGATCCTCCTTCAAGAAAGGGATCCTATTAGAGTAGAGGTACGAGCTTTTTATCCACAAAGCAGTCTCATCTTATTATAAAATTTCACTTTCTTAATCGATTTGAGTGATTTTAAATTTCAGAAATAGGGATTAACTAGCGTTTTAAACTTAGATTTGGAGTAAATTAAATCACAGTTTATGATCTAGAATATGTGCATGCTGGTAGTTGATTCGTTTATTGGCTGCTACGGAATCGGTCATCCGAAACTGTGGGTCGTTTAATAGGGTGCTTGTTTTGACCATATTGCAGAAAGCAAAGGAAAAGGAAAGATATTGTTGCGGTGGTGGTGGTGGAGCTTACTATGAGGGTGGATACAGTGGAGTTTTTTGAGGTAGTTGTGCTGGTTTCGGAAGCTTCCTAGGTGGACAAAGTGATGGTGAAGGTGGTGGCTACGGTGGAAACCTTTGTAGTGGTTGGTCTTTGGATTAAATTGAGATTATAACCACTCTCCTTTGGATTTTCTGTGTTTGTTTTTTTCCTTCTGTTTCATGGCTTCCTTTATGATCTAAAGAGTGTTGAGTTGTATTCTTTTTTCAGGATGAGCCTGGGAAGCAAGTGAGCAAACACATGTAGCGTTTAAGGTATGTTGACTTAGCCGATAATGGGTAAAAATTAGTTTATAATGTGCTGAATATGTCATCAAATCTCTAAGAGTTAAAATTCTTAATCTTTTTTTTTTTGGTTATGAGAAGCGAGCAAGTTGTTCATGTCAGTTTTCGCCTATTTGGATTCCAACTTTCAAAGCATTCACATGTTTTGTTTGTGATTTGAGATGTATGTAACTTCAAAAGATTGGCCGAGGCGAGTGAGGAGTTGTAACAATAAGTAGAATAAGGGCAATGATGTAAGATCCGAATTCATATGTGTTCAGTTTTCTAGCAAAAGACGGCTTAAAGTTCATAATCATAATGACTAAAGGAAGGTTCCCAAAAATAGGAGTTACGTGGAGAGGAGTATTAGAAAAAGGACATCAATTCTCATGTATATGGATTGGTGTGGCAAAGACCAGTTTGGATCCATTAGAAAATTATAATTGAAAAAATTATATCTACTTTCTTAAAGAGACAAAACTAACACTATTATAAAAATAATTTGAAAATCAATATGTTGTTTCAACAAAAATATATAAAAATATCCATCTCTTAGACAAGTATTTGATATGAAGGTAAACAATACATCAACAGTAAACATAAACCAAAATCATTATAAGATTGCAATCATGTTGAATTTTGTGTCCAAGTGATCCATGAAGGAAAAAAAAGATATAAAGAGGGAGAAATAGAGAGAAATATATAGAGGGAGACAAAGAGATGGTCTTGGTTTTTTTTTTGTCAAAAACACTTTTGGTTTTGTAACTTTTAAGTTATTTGATTATTTTTAACTATTTTATAAGAAAAGTTTCAAAAACTTTAGAATAGGAAAATAAATGCAGTTTCTTAGATGATTTTTTTGGTTGTGTTAAGACAAAAAACTTTTTTTTAAACCCCATAGATTTATTTTCATACACAAGTTTTTCCATAAAAATTTTAGTTTTATTTCATGGGTTTAATTTTTTTTCATAAAACTATTCTATTATCCTTGCTATATATATATATATATATATATATATATATTCTAAATATGTTTTTAAATTTGAGAATTTTTAAGAAATTTCACTAATCAAAATAATAAAAAGAGGAATTCACAACACTACACCTTTTTAACCCTTCATTCACAAACTACACACAATTTAATATTTTTACATATTTACACCATTTTAAAATTTTAAATGGTTGATTTACCTTTTAAAAAGTTACCCAAAATTTTTTTAAAAAATTTAGGGTCGCTAATTAGTGTTTATGATATAGTACTAAAGAGATATGATTGTGTGAGTATGATTTATTGAATTTAATTTTGAGTGTTAGACGTAGTTTTGTAAAATGCAATTCAAAAAATGTAGTTTTGTTATTGTCCCTAAAAAGAGTTTTCATATGAATATATTTATCAAACATGAAAACATTAACCATTATTAATGAAGACATATAGGAAATTAGAATGTAATTTAATTTTCTTAAAATTTCAAAAAGTTATAAATTATATTTGAAAACTACAACAAAATATAATAAAATGCATGCCGGGCCAAATCCCTAGTAACGATAAAAGTAAAGAATCTTATAATTTTTCTAAGTAATTTTGTCATAACTCTCTTACATATGTCAATTCTTCTTTTGTAAAGATATTGTACGTAAACTGAATAATATAGAGAATACTTGAAGTACATATGAACAATATGAAAAATTGAAGAGTAAGATTATATGTTAAGGAAAATATATTAAAATGTTAATAATTTTGAGATTTGGCACTAATTAGGTTGCCATTTGTCATTACTTATCTAGATTAGATATTTTCATATTTACTTTTGTAAAAAGTTACTGATATTTTTTTTTCTTAACAATGGCAAATCCTTAATAATATGCAAATATCCCACGTCCACACGTTAACATTTATCTTTTTAAATAGTATATATAGGAGATTTACTAAAAGATGAAATAATACACTTTAAAAAAAATTGAAATAATTATTGATTTAATCTTAAGCAAAAATTGTTGTCAAAGTCAAAATTGAGAGGCATGCAGGACATGATTAGTTTAATATGGAACAACGTTGAGTTGGTGTGTATAGGTTTAGTGGTTGTAGGGATAAGCCAATTGTTGTACCGGTGGTCGAACCCAAACCTCAAATCCCATGGCAAGTTACCGCCGGGGTCAATGGGTTTTCCGATCATCGGAGAAACAATTGACTTCTTTAAGCCTTGTGGATTACTCGAGATACCGCCATTTTTCCACAAGAG
The DNA here is from genome assembly GCA_963556525.1 of Cochlearia excelsa. Taxonomy (NCBI): domain Eukaryota; kingdom Viridiplantae; phylum Streptophyta; class Magnoliopsida; order Brassicales; family Brassicaceae; genus Cochlearia; species Cochlearia excelsa. The sequence goes on along the minus strand of OY748332.1, from coordinate 6,806,171 downwards.
GATGCTTAGGTCAAAAATTCAATCCATTTCGATTTATATATTATTAGTTTATCGAATATTAATTTATAGAGATTATACTATATATATTTGTATATATAAATCTTTTTGGATTTATATATGAATTTATTAGTTTATTGAATTTTAATATGAATTTATAATATATATATATGAATTTATTAGTTTACTGAATTTTTTTTTTGAAGAGAATATGGTTTGGTTTGAAGTATTAGGATTTAAGTTTGAAGATTTAAAGATATTTTAATTTTTATGGTACTTTTGGCAAAAAATTGAGGAATTTCAGATTTTAAAGCTTGTGATGGCATTTTTGACATATAAAATATTAAATGGTATTTCAGAAAGTGCCGTAAATATATTATTTATTACTCAAGAACAAAGTATTATTGTATATATTTTATTTTTTATATATACATGCCATATGTTATGTATACACTATATTACATGTTTGAATTTCTAAACCATATAGTAAAATTTGTATAAATTAATAATGTTAGGACTATATTTTTAGTATTATAGTGACAAATAAAATTAACTACCAAATTTGAGCCTCGGGAAAAAATATTATAAAATTATTAGTCTATCGAATATTAATTTATAGCCATTATATATAGTAATTGTATGTTTCCGACAATAATAATAAATATATTATTTCCAGGTACGGTTCGTTGTTTCGAACAAACATTTTGGGTTCCAAAACAGTTATAACAACAGATGCAGATGTAATCTACGAGATTTTCCGACAAGAAAACGAATCTTTTGTGTTTAGCTATCCAGAAATTTTCATCAAAGTACTTGGAAAAGACAATTTGTTCTTTAAGACAGGAGACATCCACAAGCATGTTAAGAAAACCACAATGCATCTTATTGGCTCTGAAGGTTTGAAAAGAAATATGATTGTATGGATGAACAATGCGACACGCGAGCATCTTCGACTCAAAGTTAAAGAGGGCACTTTCGACCTTAGGGAGGCGGTCGCAAACGTATGTTTTTATACACATCTTACATTTTCTTCTATTAACCAAAGTATAGTTTCTATTAGTATAAAGTTTTGAATTGGATTAAACTCTTCCTTTTGTAGTTAATACTATCTTACATGACACCAAAGTTGATAAGTAACCTCAAGAAAGAGACTCAAGAAAAGCTTATAGATCACTTCAAGGCTTTCAATATCGATTGGTTTCGATCGCCATTTGCTTTTTCTTCTTGGAAGACTATCTACAAAGCCCTTAAGGTGACACCTTTTTCTATTAATATTCTACATTAAGAAACTCACTTTTATATACAATTATGATTATCGGTTTCCAACTCAAAACCAATTGACATTGAATAAATTCACTCAGTCCTTTATAAACTAGAGCTGGTCCCCTTCAATTTTCAATACGGGAACCTATTTGGCCCATTCCGAATTGAATCCCGCTTTAGAAATGACTAATAAAACCTTATTGGACTATTAATCAAGGCTCTGATACTATTAGGGACAAAAAGTCTCACATCGAAAACATGATACTATAATGACTAATATATAAAAGATATGAGCTTCCAACTTAAAACCAATTGGCGATAAGTGGAGAGGCCCATATCTTTTATATATTAGTCATTATAGTATCATGTTTTTCCGATGTGAGACTTTTTGTCTCTAATAGATACCTTGTTAGGATTACGAGTAGTTTTCAACTCAAAACTAATTGACAATAAGTAAACACTAGTGTTAGTTTCTTTACACTTTTGATGTGGGATCCTAACACGATATACGGTCCAATTGTTGTCGTATCTAGGCACATAGAGAAGCTACACAAATGATAAAAGAAGCTCTCAAGAAGAGAAAAGAGTCAAGAGAAAAACATGGAGACTTCCTAGACACATTACTAGAGGAATCGGAGAAAGAAGATAGCATTTATGACCAAGATAATGTTATAAACCTTCTCTTAACTATTGGAGTTATACCTAAAGATAGTACTTCTGTCACTACTGCATTGACTGTTAATTTAATTTCAAAACACCCAAAAGTGCTTGAAGAGCTTAAGGTACGTAAATTGTATTTGGATTGAATATAGATTTATAATTAGCAAAATATTGGCTTATGATACTTTTTGGCTTTTTTGGTTATTGGATTTTGATTTTTAACACAAACCCTAACCCTAATTGATTTACTATGTTCATATATATTATGTTAGAGAGAGCATGAGGCGATCCTAGAAAATAGAGAAGATAAAGAAGCAGGAATTACATGGGAAGAATACAAACACAAATTAACTTTCACCAACATGGTAAATAAGATCCATATCTTATAATATGTGTGAATAATTTGGGAAATTCATATGATTTATATAATATTCGTGAATGATATATATATATATAATATGTTTGTAGGTCATCAATGAGTCGCTTCGACTGTCAAACTTGGGTCCCATATTGTTTAGAAAATGTGTGAAAGATGTAGAAATCAAAGGCAAGTTAGTAAATACATGTACATTCTCAAAATATTATTGATTTGAAGTTGAAATATGAGAATTTTAAAAAAAAATATTCGTATTCATAGGATATACAATTCCAAAGGATTGGATCGTGGCCGTCGCGCCTTCTGTGGTTCACTATAACCCTACAATCTATGAGAATCCTTTAGATTTCAATCCATGGAGATGGGAGGTATATATCATATTTTATACTTACTTTTAACATTTTACAATATCATTAATAAAATGAACCATACAATAAATTTTTTCCTATATATACTATATGCTTATTTTTAACATTTTAAATTTCATTAACAAAATGAATTACATAATAGAGCTTTTGTATATTATAAACTTACTTATAATATTTTAAAATATTATTAACAAGATAAATCATATTATAAAAAAAATTCCTATATTATATGCTTACTTTTAACCTTTTTACAATACCATTAACAAAATGAATCATATAAGTCTATGATAGAGATTTTGTATATTAAATACCCGCTTTTACATTTTGAATTATTACTAACAAGTTAAACCATAAAAAATATATAATAGAGGTTTTTTGTATATGATATACATACTTTTAACATTTTACAATATCAGATACTAAAGGAATCATATAATATAGTTTTTGTATATTGTATACTTACTCTTTTTTTAACATTCTACACTATCATTAGTAAGATGAATGATATAGTAGAGAGTTTATTTGTTATGGTAGGGGAAAGATTTGAGGTCGGTGTCGAAAACTTTGATGGTGTTTGGAGGTGGGATGAGACAATGTGTAGGAGCAGAATTCACAAGGCTTCACATGACAATCTTCCTTCACCATCTCGTAACCACTTACGATTTTTCGGTTGTCCAAGAATGTGAGATCACTCGGACACCATTACCTTGCTTCATCAAGAACTTGCTTGTAAACATCTCCCAAAGTAACCCAAGTGTACCTTGTAGTTCCAAATCTTAATAGTTTATATATACTAAGGACTTGTTAGTATATTATATATATACACTATAAAATTTTCTTTCTTGCTTCTTGTCATAGACACAATATCATCATAAAAAATATTTTTTTTAAGAATATAGGTAATATTATTGCAAGATAGAAATATATTATACAAACATAAGACTTGTGTTAAGAACAACATAAGTAGATAAAACATATATTATTTTGAAACAGTGGTAGTATTAGTTAACGCTATACCATTGTCATCTAAAAATGGGGGAAAATGATATAGTATAAATATTATTTTTTGATATAAAAAGTGTATAAATCTTACAAACATTATATATTGGTTTAGCTCTATATCATTTTTAAGTGAGTAATAATCTATAATTTTTAAGGGAAAAAATCATTTTGTTATTTATAAAAAAATTGTTCATTATACTTTTTTTTATGAAATGTGGCCTAAAACATGATGCTTGTGTGCACATCTTTTATCAACCAAAAAGGTCTACAAAAAGCCTCACCATTATTTAAAATAGGTCCCAAAAATATACCAAAATTATTTGATGACTTCACCAAAAATATTATAATTAAAAGAAAGACTATACACTAGATATGGTTCATGAGAGACATGTAAATGACATAAATACTCTTCCTATGTAACATAGATTGTAATTTTTTCTTCAAACAAAAATGCATATTTTCTTCTACCCCAACTTGCTCTGTTCTTCCAAAATATAATCTATTATATAATAGCACGATACTCTCTCAATCTAAGGCATCCACATCATCAACATAAATAATTAAAATAATTCAATTAAAAAATCATTTAATAAAAATCATTCAATATTTATAAAACTCATTCAATATTAATAAAACTAAAATAAAAAACATTCAATATAATATTTAACACTAATTTCTAAAATGAAAATATATAAATTTTTTTATTTCTTATACTAAATTTTTTTGGAATATATTACATATGTCCCATTATCTAAAATTTTCTATCTAAAAGCACACAATTTAAAAGTTATAAATGATGTTTAACAATATTTATTCAAAACAATTAAAAATTAAGACTACATAATATTAGTGGTCATACTAGGAAAGAATCCGCGCGTTGCGCGGAATATTCACTATTTATTATAGTAATTTTAAATAATTTTACATTGAATTTACGGGTGTTTTGGTTTGTTTAATGAAGTTTTTTATTTTTGTAATAGATATATGCTCTGTTTTCCAAAATATAATCAACAATAATGACCAAAAGTTTTGATGAATAAATTGAGAGATAGAGTTGGATTAATTTTGAGAACTGAGAGGTTTGTTATACTTATAGAAATGTTTGTTAAATTTCTATAAAGCTTTGTGAAGTTTATAAGAGATATATTATAACAATATTTAAGAAGGGATACCTATAATATTTCTAAAGGTATGTTTCATGAGTTATCTATTACGAATTTGAATCCCAGTAACACTAGACTTAAGAATCATTAATACCAAAAAATTAATTAACAATAGATTTTTAAGTTTGATAAATTTTAAAAATCATAAATATTGCTAAATTTATTAAGAGTGTAAGAATCCATAAACTAAAACAATGAATTTTACTAACATGTTCATTTTTTCATTATCTTTTCTTTGATCTCAATAAAAAGTGTATTAAATCTAAATGTATAATTTTTTATTTAATATCAATAAATCAGAGTGGCGCAGCGGAAGCGTGGTGGGCCCATAACCCACAGGTCCCAAGATCGAAACTTGGCTCTGATAGGTTATTTATTTTTGTATTTTCCTATTTTTCCCTTATTGTTATGTTGGTTGAATTTTCTCTTACAAATGATTATAAAAAATCTCCACAAGTCAATCAAAGCAAACCTTGTAGTTCAAAATCTTAAAAGTATATATACTATAATCCTTAGCTTCTTGTCATTGATGCAACACACCAAAATTTTCGAGGATCTATGTGAGTCATTTTATTGTATTTGCTAATTAGAGAACTATGCTAATAGTGAATCAATTACATCAAAATTTCACAAAAAAATAAAAGTATAATACTATTGTAAGATTGAAAGATATTTCACAAACAAAAGACTTATTACGATAAGAACAATGTGACCTTAAGTAGATTAAAAAAATGTAAAAATAGATGAGATATGTACATTGAGAAGCATTTACATCTACAACCAATTTTTGCCTATGTTTCAAGCAAAAGAAGAGACATATTTATTGGTTTATTAAACAAAATATTTAGAAATTAAAGTAAAATATATTAACCTCTAGAATCTTTATTCATGTTTAATCACTCAAAATAGTATCGAGCTTTAAAGTTATTAAATTCGAATAAGCTGATAATTGGATAGATTAGATGGATTACAACCTAAGGACTACTAAAACGAATAAGAGAACATAAGGAAAGGCGAATAGTAAATGAATTTCAAAAGTGATTGTGTTTTCTTAAAATGTAAGGATATAATAACTTTGGTTGATCCAATACCAATAAATCAGAGTAGCGCAACGGAAGCATGGTAGGCATATAAACTTAGATTTGATAAGCGTGGTAGAGGGTATATCTATTTTTGATTAAACCGAGGTTAAACTATATACAACATTTTTAACTTACAAATTTGACATATGAGTTAATGTTTTATATGCTCACTTGTAACGAGTAGAAGCCAATTTATTTTTGAGAAATAAACGAAACTTCTTCAAACTAACAAGATGAAATTGTACGAAAAAGTACAAATTTTGTTCACTTAGTTTTGCAATTTACTTCCATGATTATAGAACTGGAAGTCAAAATTACAAACTACATCATATGTTTGGTTACTTAATTATCATTCATAAAAAGTTTTGTTTTTTCATAAAAGGTATTCTATTAAAATCAAACTTTTTATGTATATAACGTAAAATCAAAATCACAAACAAACATCATATCTTTGGCTACTTAATTATCATTCATAAGCATTTTTTCTTTTTCATAAAGGGTATTTTGTTAAAAATACAAAAGTAAGTTTTACAAATATAATAGACATGTATGAATTCTTTTATCATATAGCACATAAAAGTGTTAGGTAAGAGATCATTATAATATAAGTTCATATTCATATGGTAGTGATATGAAGATATCTAATTAAAAAATAAAGCAAAATTTATCATATGACTAGATTAGAGGACCTAAACCACAATAGAAAAAGCTAAAAAGCTAACCATGGTTCATTCATTGTCTTTAATCTTGCGCGGTAACTTAATGTGTCTACTACCTTGAGATCTATAAGTTGAACCATTAGAAGAAATGAAATTTGACATAACCTTATTCTTAAGGTCAAAGATGTATTTTTGGACTTGTAGAGAGTCAACAATATTCTCATACCAAAGTTATGAAGACAAAGGAGAATGGGTTGATATAACATATTCAAGAGGCATGGGTTGATATAACATATTCAAGAGGCAAATCCACATGTGAATTATGATTAAAACATCTTTAGCTAATTCTACTACTTTAACCTTACTTGTGCTAAGTTTCACATTACCTTGTGTTGTTAGTAAGGGAAGACCAATGAAACAAAATGCTTTATGGCTAAGATATATCACAATTAGGAGTTTTTTTTCATCATTGCCTATTGTCTAAGTAGTTCTCTCCCAACTGATAGCGGCGATGTTCGAACCATGAGTTATACGATTAGATGCAGAGGTGACTACCATTGGGCCACTTGCTCATCCGCACAATCAGGAGTTTTCAAAAACGTTTTTTCTAAGACATTAAACACCTATATGAATTTAGTGCTCGTCTTATAATATTTTATTGATTTATAGAGTTATTAATTTTTTTTAACATCATAGAGTTATTAATTTATCAACATGAAATATTTAGTGATTTACCTAGACATTAATTTTTAGAGATTTTATTGTATAATATAAATACGGTAAGTCATGATGTCCAACATTAAACACGTCTCTTTAAAACTAAACCACACATTCTAAATATATTATACTCAAATGAAAAGTAGATTCTAAAATGTTCATTTTTTTATTTATACTAATTTTTACCAAAAGATTTTTGTGATATATTTAGCCTAAACATTATGAGATAATTTTGGCCTATATTTAGTGGTGTTTAAATAATTTCTCTGTTTAAATAGATATATTGTTGTTATTATTTTTCTTATTATTACATTATTACTTATAATTATTGTTATTATTTTGTCCTTATTTTAGTTTATTTTAATTTAGTATTTAGATGTATTTATAAAATTAAATTTTAAATGGATGTAATTTTTTATTTAACAAAAAGTCAATTTAAAAGTGTAGTTTGTAATTCTTCCCACTATTTATAGATGGATTATGTCAGCTGGATATTATATGAAGATTAACAACTAAGTATAACTATTTGGGTGAAGACTAATGACTATTTGCTAGCTGGGTGATAATAACATGTGACAGCTCAATAACATCTTATAACATGTCTACATCTCAATTCGATTATATATTAGGTTATAAACAAGTCAACTTGTATGTTGATAATATATTATAAAGAGAGAATTACAAAACTACATCATTTGAATTACATTTCACAAAATTACATCATTTCAAAATTATTTCACAAAACTACATCTAAACACTCAAAATTAAATCTAAATAAACCCTACCCACACAATCCTACCCCTTAATATTATACCCTAAACACTAATTAGCGAACCCAAATGAAAATATTTTAATTTTGGTAATTTTTAAAATGGTAAATCAAGCTTTTAAAATTTTGAAAGAGTGTAAATATGTAAAAATATTGAATTAAGTGTAGTTTTGTAAAGAGAGGATTGAAATGGTGTAGTTTTGTGAATTTCTCTATTATAAACTAAAGGATTTTAAAATAAATTTAGGTAGGCACAAAACAGTAGTAGTATATGTACAAAGACTAGACACCATTTTAATATACTGGCTATTTACTATTAGTATTTAAAATGGGACAAGAAATATTGGATCCTTAAAGTCTAATAAGTAGTGGGTGTGTAAAAAAAACTTCAAACTCCAACTTGTGTTTAAAAATACCATAACAATATGAAATGTAGAGTGAAAAATTTCAACAACAAAAAATATATTGGATTAGAAAATAATTATAAAGATTTTCGTCCTTGCAACAAAAAATCTTTTAATAATTTTTAACAAATAATTTAATTTTAGTTGTTGTTTGGAAAAGACCCACCCAATTTGTGATTTTTAAAATAAAGTAATTTGGTGTGTGGTGATCAATATATCTTGTACAATCAATATGTACACAAATAATTATTTAAATTAGATTAAAATATGGAACAATTACAAAACTACACATTTTGAATTGTATTTCATAAAATTACACAATTTCAAAGTCATTTTTTTAAAGTACACTTAAACACTCAAAATTAAATCCAAATAAATTTTATCCACACAAACTTATCCCTTTAATACTTTACCCTAAACACTAACTAACGAACCCAAATAATTTCTCCGTTTTGAACCCTAAAACCTGCACGGTTTTGCTCTTGGTTTTCTTCCCAAAAAGTCTCACATTAAATTGGAGTTAGACTGTACCTTATATACAGTGGCGGACCCAGACTTTTTTTTAACCGGTGTCAAATTACATAACCAAAAATAAAACAAAAAGTTTCATAAGAAAATAAATGTTTTACAAAAGCACTTTACGATCCTTCGTATCCTGAAACCTTTTCATCACAGTTTCGCTTGTAATAGTCTCGAATACATCTTTTTCAATAAAACAAACCAAACAATCATTCAAGAATTGATCTCCGATCCGATTACGTCGATCCGTAAAATATATTAAAAATATATAGAAATTAATCTTATGAATAATCACAACTTTATAAAACAAGTCAAATAAAAATACGTAAATTCATGACTTACAAAGAATCAAATTTGTCAAGTAAGTTCTCCCGAAACTATTAACGAAGAAGAAGACTTAGAAAACTAAAAGTGTAAAATTAGAGACGATTATTTTTCTCCAACGACGTTTCAATTTTTGTATTTAGAGATAATTAGGGTTTTACAAATTTTGAAAGGCTTTTAATTATATTGGGCTAAGTCAGTTATATTGGACCTAATAAACTTATTTTTTTGTGATTTGTATCTTGATAAAAAAAAGAAGAAAACAAAAATTAATGGGGTGTCAAAAACATAAAATACTAAATTATTTTACTAACAAACTATATAATCATTAAAAAATTTGAGAATTAATAGGGTGTCATATGACACCCCTTATGTGTTAATAGGTCCGCCCCTGCTTATATATTATGTTACAATAATATTTTTGGGTTGGCTAAATAAAACATAATCTTGACTCCGTGAGTAGCAATCGCTACAATATTCCTTATCCACGTGATTTTTATTCAATATATCCACAAACATATTATACTCCCTTTTTAGTTACAAGAATAATTAGAATAAAATATTTCAACATTTTTTTCATATTTTGTTAGTTAATAATGAATAGTAAAATTTTAAAAAATGATTTCATTTTTTGAGTTATTTATGGTTTAGAATTATAAAAAGTTGTTAATCACAAAAAATAAAAATGTTGTATTTATAAGCAAAATTTAATTTATCTTTTTAATACGTGTGAAAAATTTAAAACACCTGTCATTTTAAAGGGGTGGTGGAGTAATATCTCTCTATTTATAAAATGCTATGTTCTAAAACTCGCTCGCCTAGCCGATTATTCCCCCGCGTTTCCGCTACTCAGTGGTCGTCCGCGTCAATTAAATTTTTGGCCGCGTAAATTTAATGATCTGAATAACGGCGTCTAATTCTATAAAATTTCGCATAATCCAGTTAATTTTGACTATTTTCTAACTAATTTGATCACTTACATATAAATTTTATAAAAAAATATGATAAGTTATTAGTTTTAGAGGTTAATAACAATATGAATGATAATAAAAAGAAATATTTAGGTGAATGGACATTTTTTTAGAAAGTATTTAAAAATAAGACCGATTACTATTTATAATTGTAAAATTAGTCCGTAGGGTCTACACTCACTAATAGAAATTTTGTGAGATAGAAAAAAAGAAGGAAATTACTATAAAGGGTATATGTGTTTGTGTGATATATATATGTATGTATGAAAGTGTTTATCTTGTATAATGGTGTATGTATAGGAGCATTAAATGTTTTGCAAAATCATTAATGACATGTTTGACTTTTGTATATTGTAGGATAAAAATATTAAATGCATTTCTTTTTTTTATTTTTCTCTCTATCTTATTGTGTATAGGTAAAACTCTATATTATTTATTAACATTTGATAGTAAAATCATTAATTATATGGTATAATAGATTTTAGATTATCCACTGGATTGTACAAATGAATATTATTTGTACGTACAATCATGTGTACACTTTATTGTACAATCCACTTGTCCACCGAATTGTATAATCAAATTGTCCACTAACTTGTACAAACGGATGTTATTTGTATGTACAAATATGTTGTCCACTAGATTATACGGATGTTATTCACTAGAGAAACATCCACTAAAAGAATATCCACTAGATAAATATTCACTAGAGAAACATCCACTATTGAATTATACATTGTACACTGGACGTTATCCGTTTGAGATGTATCCACTGGTGGATTATACATTGTACAGTGGATGTTATCCTTTAGAGAAATATCCATTAGAGGAAAAAAATGAGTGAGAGAGAAGAGAGAGTGAGAGCATAGAGAGAAGAGGGGGGGGTGTCATGGTGAGAGAGGAGAGAGAATGAGAGGAGAGAGAGAATGAGAGGAGAGAGAGAATGAGAGGAGAGAGAGAAGGAAAAGGGAGAAGGAAAATAGAGATTGAGAGGGGAAAAAATGAGAAAATGAGAGAAAGGAGATAAAAACTAAAATTAGAGAGAAAAAAGAAAAATTAAAGAAAAAATGAAAGAAAAAATGAAAGGATAAAGAAAGAAGATGAATGAATAGTAAGTGAAAGAGAAGGAGATGAGAGAGAGATAGTAAAAGATAGTAAAAATTAAAAGAGAGATTGGGAGAGAATGAAGAGAGAGAAAAAAGAATGAGAAGAAAGAAAGATAGAATGAGGAGAGAGAATAAAAGAAAAAAAATTGAAAAACAATGTCAATTTCGTAAATAACATAAACAAAATACTCATAATTGTAATTCAAAAAACGTAAATAGTGGAAAAAGTGGACCCTACGGACTGTTTTTACAATTATAAATAGTAACCGGTCCTATTTTTTAATTACTTTCTAAAAAACTGTTCATTTAGCTAATAAGCTCTAATAAAAAATCAATATAAAGTGAAAAATATATGAAAATATAAATTAATCTAAAAATTATTACCCGATTAATCCCCAAAAAATCTCCGATTTTTGCGCTAGGCGCTAGGTCCTTGCTGCCCGCACGCGTAGTGCCTAACGAGTTCTAGAACCTTGATAAAATGTATACTACTTGTGGGAGAAAAGTAAGAAAATATAGAAAAAAATCAAAATATGATGAACCAACACTTTGTGCTAGTACATGGTTCATGCCACGGTGCATGGTGCTGGTACAAGGTCAAGCCACTACTCGAGGCGGCGGGTCACCGTGTAACCGCCTTGAACTTAGCTGCTTCTGGTATAGACACAAGATCCATTACTGAGATCTCCACATGTGAACAATACTCCGAGCCATTGATGAAGCTCTTGAGCTCATTACCAAATGATGAGAAGGTTGTGCTTGTTGGTCATAGTTTTGGAGGTTTAAGCTTAGCCATGGCTATGGAAAAGTTTCATGAAAAGATCCTTGTCTCTGTCTTCTTGAGTGCTTTCATGCCTGATACTAAACATTCACCATCCTTTGTTTTGGACAAGGTATTATATATTTTGTTGGATTTATACCTCTTAAATGGCTATTGTATAGTTTATTAATGTGCAAAGTTGGTATATACTTTCTCTGTTTAATAAAAAAAAGATTTTTTAATTTATTTCTTGATTTGTAAAGATAGATATTTTTTTTTATTTCTATGCATGGTTTAACTGATTAATGATGGTAATTTATAAAAATTTCAACAAATATTAATTGAAACTAATCCATTTTATCACATTCTTATGTTTATAAGTATAGAAAAATTAGTTAACATGAAAAAGAGATGCAATTATAGTTGAACATTTTTTAATCATAGAAATTCCTTAGAATACCACCAAAATAAGTTTTTGTTTTGAAAATACCATTAAAAAGTTTTTTTATAACAAAAATACCATTAAAATATTTTTAATATCAAAAATATCATCAAAAAGTAGTAGTTTACAAAAAATACCACAAATACAAAAACGAGTTTTAACACTGAAAATGTAGTAAATTGAAATAAAATTGAGTTTTGATATATTTGTTTTAATTACATATAAAAGTTTGGAAGCAAGATGCTAGAAGAAGCATGGATGGGCACAGAATTCAAACCATATGGTTCAGACAATTCAGGGATGAGTATGTTCTTCAGCTCTGACTTCATGAAACTCTGTCTCTATCACCTTTCTCCTCTTCAGGTTATTTAATTAGTTCATCTTTATATATTTTATTTTAGGAAGAATCACAAAACTACACCTTTAAAATTACATTTCACAAAACTACACCATTTCAAAAATACTTCACAAAACTACACCTAAACACTCAAAATTAAATCCAAATAAACCCTATCCAAACAATCATACCCCCTTAATACTATACCCTAAACATTAATTAACGAACCCAAATGAAAATATTTTAATTTTGATAATTTTTAAAAGGGTAAATCAAGTTTTTAAAATTTTGAAAGAGTATAAATTTGTGAAAATATTGAATTAAGTGTAGTTTTGTGAAGGGAGGATTGAAAGGGTGTAGTTTTGTGAATTTATCTTTATTTTATATATTTTATTTTATATATACACACTTTTTGAATTAAGGTCATTTGTCTCAGAAAATTGAAGGTAAAACAAGAATATTACACTTTTTGAATAATTATATTTTATATTTTTTTATTTATATATATATATATATATGTGTGTTTTTTAAATTACTCTTTCCGTTTCTTCCGTTGTTGATATATTGCATATTTAGCATGTTTTTACTTTGATTTTTGCATTAGAACTAACACATTTAGGTTGCATTTAGTATCATATAGGTTGCATTTGTGTTTGTTCATGTGTTTTCGAGTCCAAGAGTGCCAAAGTGACAAAAAGGCGAGGAAAAAGAGCTTAAAGTGGCAAAAACGACCATATCGGTGACTTGTACCGATTAGCTGTGGTCGAGACGCGAATAAAAGGCAAAAAAGAGGCAAAGAAGGTCATATCGACCTATGGTATCGACCAACAACTGGTCGATATTGGGAGGAAACTCATACCGACCTATGGTATCGATGGAGTTTGGTCGATATTGAAGACGGACGAAAAGCTTCAGAAATACACTCGTTCAAGACGTTCCCACCGTTGGATCTTTATTAAATTTTACCACAAGATAGCCACGGATGTTATCTTTCATTTGGAGGTGGTTTGAGATGCTTTCAACGGTTAGATCTAAAGTTATTCCAGTTTTACTGACGACGGGTCAATCTGCTGCGGAATACCGATTTGTCGTATCGACCAAGTGTATCGACCAGATTCTGGTCGATATTGGCTGCGAAAAAACAGAATAAAAAAGGTCCAAGATGTTTTCTGAAGGCCCAAGACGTTTTCTGAAAGCCCAAGACGTTTTTTGTTTGATTTTTAGGTTTAGAAGTGTGTTTTTTGGAGAGCATCTTATTTTTTGACAACTCTTGTTCTATCACTTTTTCTTCTTGTTTTGATTTGGATTGCTTGTTCATGCTTTGAGATTGTGGAAGCACCAGGATTCCTCTAAACCTTGATTTCAATAACAGAGTTTTTTCTATCCCTATCTCTCTTTGATTTTATTTATGCTTTCTTCAATCATGATTGCTTTGATATTCATTATGTTTAGTGAGTAGTTTCCCTTAAGCAATTAGGTTGGGGAAAAAGGGTGAATCAACATTAGGATTGTAATTGTCTAGATCTTAAACTTTATAAAACTTTAATCTAGGGTAATATTCTTAATGCTTTGATCGAATTGGCTATTCGATTGATAGAAACCAGGAAGCTTCATCTTTGGTAAAAGTGTGGAAATTCTGAACAATTACCCTAAAACTAAACCTAGCTTAACCGAGGAATCTGTGTTAATAAGTTTAGTGGTTGAATTGAATTGAGCTTAACGTTTTCTAAAATTTAAACTATCCAAGGTATTGTTTTAGTTTAACTGATAGGAAAAGGATCATTACCACGGGAGTGGATTGATCTAATCAAACGTTTTCAAAACCTTAAAGTTATTTTTGTTAAAAGATATTTAGAAATCTAAAAGTTTGATCACCCGTTGAAGTACCCTGGCCTAGTTGTTTAGCTTTTTATAAACTTTTAAAACTCTTAATTTTCGTTTTCGTTCATTGATTACACGGTTACAAAGCATCCAAACAAACAACTTTTTGATTCGCTTAAACTAAGTTTATTTCTCATAAGTTCTAATATATTGATTGCTCCTGATTCGGATTGACACCTTATATACTACGATAAGGCATTCGAAATAACGAGGGTGAAAATCTCGTTTATCAAATTGGCGCCGTTGCCGATTCAGGAACTCGAACAATTATTAGAATTTTGAAACTACTTGGGATTAAGTTTCAGTTCTTGTTACTAATTTGTTTTCTTTTCTTGTGATTTTTCGTTTTGTTAGGTGTATGCAAAGAAGAAGTCACCGACAAAGTGACAACTTGATCTTCTTTGCGAACATCAAAGCACACGAAAGAGCTATCTCAAGAGAAAGAAGATCCGACCATCACTCCGACTCGTCTACATCGAAACATCGATTCGATTCGAGAGATGGGTGACGCAATCAACGCGACACGTACGATTGGAACCGACGATGTACCTTCTAACGTCACCAACCGTAGTGGTATCACTCCACCAGCCATTGCCAACAACTTCGAGATCAAGTCTAGTCTCATCAACATGGTGTCAAGCAACAAGTTCTATGGCTTGCCCGGTGAGGATCCGATTGACCATCTTCATCAATTTGATATGTTATGCGACACGGTGAAGATCAATGGTGTCAATGAAGACATGTTCAAGCTACGATTGTTCCCTTTCTCACTAGGGGAAAAAGCACACCAATGGCAAAAGAACCTTGTCAAAGACTCCATTCGGACTTGGGACGCTTGCAAGAAGGCGTTTCTAACCAAGTTCTTCTCGGTGGCTAGAACCTCGAAGTTAAGGAACGAGATCTCGAGGTTTCGCTCAATATGACCAAGAAACGTTCAGCGAAACTTGGGAACGGTTCAAGGGTTATACCGTGAGATGCCCACATCACGGTTTCTCGGGAGAAAGCTTACTTAGCACATTCTACCGAGGTCTCAAGCCGAAGTTTAGAATGCTTCTCGATTCAGCTAGCCAAGGAAATTTCCTTGGGAAGACGGAAGCCGATGGACAACTTTTGGTGGAGAACTATGCGCTAGCGATAGCAACTACGACGAAGAATATGATCGCACAATCCGCACCTCTGGTAATGATGAGCAATTCAAGAGAGAGATAAAGGCGGTAAATGAGAAGCTCGATAAGCTACTCATGTCTCAACAAGTGGGGATTAACTTCTTAGGAAGTGGAGAAGATAAGGTGACCCCACTCGATGGAAATCAAGAGGACGTGAACTACGTGGGTAATCAAAAAGGTTGGCGCTACAACAACTACTCTCAACACCCAAACCTCTCACACCGCAGCAACAACGTAGCTAACCCTCAGGATCATGTCTATCCTCAAGCACAACAAGGAGGTTACCAAGGTAAACCTCAATACAACCAAGGAGGATATGCACCGAGACCACCACTTACTCTACCACCGGGTTATAACCATCCTCCCGCTGCTCAAGGAGTAGTTTCTTCACCAGCTCCCCAAGGT
This sequence comes from Cochlearia excelsa, assembly GCA_963556525.1. Taxonomy (NCBI): domain Eukaryota; kingdom Viridiplantae; phylum Streptophyta; class Magnoliopsida; order Brassicales; family Brassicaceae; genus Cochlearia; species Cochlearia excelsa. The sequence goes on along the minus strand of OY748332.1, from coordinate 6,789,800 downwards.
GATCAAACTACTCAACTCTTAAAGCAAATTTTAGACGGTCAAACCCGTAGCGCCATTGAGTTCAATTCTTTCAAGAAAGATATCAATGAAAGATTTGAGATTTTGTCTTCTCGTGTTCTCACCGTGGAAAATAAATTGGCTCATGTTGCTTTGAACTCAAAGACAAATGGTAATGAGATCTCCCCGAGTGAACCCAAGGCTAATCCGCAAGGTCATTGCAACATGATCACAAAAAATAGAGAAGAAGTTCACGTTTTGGAGGATGTTAGGAGTAACGAGGAACCTCGGGTTAGAAGTCACAAGGAACGAGCCATGTGAGTATGAACCCAAACTTCCTTTTCCACGTCCGGTTTACACAAAGCATCAAAAGAAGATGTTTTCAAAGTTCAAGAAGGACATTAGCGATTTGGGAATCGAGCTACCTTTTGTAGACACATTAACAAAGGTTCCAACACTTGTAAAGTTCATTACTAAGTTGCTTGCCAATAGAGAAAAGGTGGAAGATATATTGGGAATTCACGATCACTCGCCCAAATTGGTTCAACAATCCAAACTCCCCAAAGTTGAAGACCCCGGTGAGTTTGTTATCCCATGCACTCTAGGTGGTTTGAAATTTGATGAAGCTTCGTGTGATTCGGGATCTAGTGTGAATGTGATGTCAAAGTCCACCATGGAGAAGGTTGGTATCAAGGGAACGAAGCGCGTGTATCCCTTAGTGTTTGGCAACACATCTATAACCGAGCCACTTGGTATTGTTGAGGACTTTCCACTCAAAGTAGGTGATTGCTTGATCCCGACCGATTTTGTTGTGATGGAAGGAATAGATGGTCGTGAAACTCCATTGATTCTTGGTACACCATTCTTAGCTACCGCGGGTGCAAATATCAACTTCAAGAACAACTCGGTAACCCTCGTGAATGTTAATAGCCATGTCTCATATCCCATTAAGAAAGGTTCGATTGAGTTTTGTGGAACGATCACAAGAACTTCCACGGAATTATGTGCTAAATTTGAGAAGAACCAATGGGATAATGAGATTGAGGAGCTCGAGAACCTTCTTTATGGGGACGAGCCAAGACCAAAGAAGGTAATAAGAGGTGATGTGGTGAACGATGATGCATATACCAATGAAAGAAACCAGTGGAGCGAAGAGATAGACGAGATGGAACGTCTTGTGTATGGAAAGGAGCCACCGAAGGTATTTGAAGCCAAAGCCAAAGTTTTTGAGGTTAAGGATGTTGGTGCCAAAGATGTGAACGTTAAGGATAAAGCTAGCAATGGTAAGTCTAGCGGTGATGAGAATTCAAAAGAAGTCGTTAAGGGCCCTGATATTCCTCATAATGGTGTTGAATGCACGATCAAGTGCGAAGGAGTAACAAAACCTTTCTCGAGGGCAAGGAGTGCTCGCTGTGACTTAAAGCGAAAGAAGCACAAAGATGAAGCCGAGTTTGTGGGGAACGGAGTAAAACTCAAGCCTCCCCTGATCCACGAAGGTGACACCGAAGAAGATTCCGCGTCTCTTTCGAATCCTAACGTCGCCTAAAAGAAGGGGGTAAAGTCAAGCTAAGAGACTATAAACAAGCTCACTTGGGAGGAAGTCCCATGTCTATCCTTGTATATAAAATTTTAGTTTGCATTTAGATGTTAATTTACTTAGAATTTATGTCGTGTTTGATGGTTTCGAGTGAAAACGAAGTAGGAAAATGAATTTTGAAAGGGGTATCGACCTCTTATATCGATTGCTGGACCGATATCGGGCAAGAGTATCGGTCTATTGAGACCGATACAGACGACTGTGACTCGTCGCGTTAGTACTACTGAGGTAACACCTGAACCATGTGCATACGCATTAGTTTTTCATATTAGAGTCATTCATACATGCATTTAGGAACCTCTTTCGATACTTATTTCACACGGAGACCGTGTGATTTAAGTTTGGGGGAGTAGTCATATTAGCTTTCGCATATTAGCATTCATGAAAAAAAAACAAAAAAAACAAAAAAAAAATCTGCATATAGGATTAGTTCATGGCATTTAGAGCATATGCATAGGGGATCTATGATGACGTTAACCTTGTAAAGCGACGCACATGGTGTTTTGAACAGTATCTTAGGTGTAGTATCTTCCGTAAACGAATTAGAACTCGCTGAAAATCTTAAAACCGCAACTCTAGACATTGATGTTTAAAAAGCCAATTGTATGGTTATGAATCTTGGTAATTCTAAATCACCTTCGAAAAATTATCTGAACTTAAACTTGACTTTTAATTAGCATGATTGATAGTTTTCAAGAGAATTTCTATGGCTTTGTGATTTCTACGGATTGTGGCTTCCTAAACCGAAAACACTTTAAGCGCAATCCGGTCATTCTCATTATAAGGATGATTCCCCTCTCACCCCCTAAGCCTAAACCCAAACACTTGTGAGAATTCTTTTTCAATAAGTGATTGTTTGGTTTCGCAAAAACTTGAAAGTATAGGGAGCGACAAGAAAGGACATCCATTTGGCTAGTTTATCTTGGACTAGTATGTTAGAAAGGGATAATGAGTTGGAGAGACACGTCTTTGAGTTTTGAAAATAAGAAAATAAACACGAGAAATGTAAAACACCTAGGGGTAAAAGAATGGCTAAGTAAAAAAAAAAAAACAGAAATCGAAAAAGAAAAAAAAATGAAAAAAAAGAGAAAAGAAACTTAGCCAAAAATAATCCCCTAAGGTAGTTAAGAAAAAGAAAAGAAAACTCGATGTTTAAGTGTTTAAGTGTTAAAAGAAGAAGATGATGGGTTAGTGGTTAGGTACGAATAGGAATGGATGTCCGAACTTGTATGCACAAATTGCTACTTGTCTTTCTGGTTTTGCTTAACCCCTTCACTCCCCGAGAGAAACCGCAATACAATCGACCACATGCCTGAGTGTTAGCCGATCCTCGTTTGACTTGAAATCCCGTTTTTACCTAGACAAATAGAAAGACTCTTGGAAATTCTTGATCATGTTTCATGCTTTGATTGTGCTTAATTGAATGTGAAAGGTGCTTAGACTAGACAGGTGGATCACATGCTTTTGGTAATAATAACGGATTTAGACGGAGTTTGAGGTGAATGGTAATAGGTAGAACTAGCTCGGTTGCGATAGGATACTATGTTTAGGATACTCGTTCACTACACTCTTCGTGTTGCTTTTGGTTCTGAGTCCCCGCCTCTATACCCTTTCAAACTTTGATGTTAGTTCTCTTGCTTGAGGACAAGCAAAAGATAAGTTTGGGGGAGTTGATATATTGCATATTTAGCATGTTTTTACTTTGATTTTTGCATTAGAACTAACACATTTAGGTTGCATTTAGTATCATATAGGTTGCATTTGTGTTTGTTCATGTGTTTTCAGGTCCAAGAGTGCCAAAGTGACAAAAAGGCGAGGAAAAAGAGCTTAAAGTGGCAAAAACGACCATATCGGTGACTTGTACCGATTAGTTGTGGTCGAGACGCGAATAAAAGGCAAAAAAGAGGCAAAGAAGGTCATATCGACCTATGGTATCGACCAACAACTGGTCGATATTGGGAGGAAACTCATACCGACCTATGGTATCGATGGAGTTTGGTCGATATTGAAGACAGACGAAAAGCTTCAGAAATACACTCGTTCAAGACGTTCCCACCGTTGGATCTTTATTAAATTTTACCACAAGATAGCCACGGATGTTATCTTTCATTTGGAGGTGGTTTGAGATGCTTTCAACGGTTAGATCTAAAGTTATTCCAGTTTTACTGACGACGGGTCAATCTGCTGCGGAATACCGATTTGTCGTATCGACCAGAAATCTGGTCGATATCGACCAAGTGTATCGACCAGATTCTGGTCGATATTGGCTGCGAAAAAACAGAATAAAAAAGGCCCAAGATGTTTTCTGAAGGCCCAAGACGTTTTCTGAAAGCCCAAGACGTTTTTTGTTTGATTTTTAGGTTTAGAAGTGTGTTTTTTGGAGAGCATCTTATTTTTTGACAACTCTTGTTCTATCACTTTTTCTTCTTGTTTTGATTTGGATTGCTTGTTCATGCTTTGAGATTGTGGAAGCACCAGGATTCCTCTAAACCTTGATTTCAATAACAGAGTTTTTTCTATCCCTATCTCTCTTTGATTTTATTTATGCTTTCTTCAATCATGATTGCTTTGATATTCATTATGTTTAGTGAGTAGTTTCCCTTAAGCAATTAGGTTGGGGAAAAAGGGTGAATCAACATTAGGATTGTAATTGTCTAGATCTTAAACTTTATAAAACTTTAATCTAGGGTAATATTCTTAATGCTTTGATCGAATTGGCCATTCGATTGATAGAAACCAGGAAGCTTCATCTTTGGTAAAAGTGTGGAAATTCCTGAACAATTACCCTAAAACTAAACCTAGCTTAACCGAGGAATCTGTGTTAATAAGTTTAGTGGTTGAATTGAATTGAGCTTAACGTTTTCTAAAATTTAAACTATCCAAGGTATTGTTTTAGTTTAACTGATAGGAAAAGGATCATTACCACGGGAGTGGATTGATCTAATCAAACGTTTTCAAAACCTTAAAGTTATTTTTGTTAAAAGACATTTAGAAATCTGAAAGTTTGATCACCCGTTGAAGTACCGCCTAGTTGTTTAGCTTTTTATAAACTTTTAAAACTCTTAATTTTCGTTTTCGTTCATTGATTACACGGTTACAAAGCATCCAAACAAACAACTTTTTGATTCGCTTAAACTAAGTTTATTTCTCATAAGTTCTAATATATTGATTGCTCCTGATTCGGATTGACACCTTATATACTACGATAAAGCATTCGAAATAACGAGGGTGAAAATCTCGTTTATCAGTTGTATAAAGAGTGTTACTTTAGAATTTTGCACAAAATTAAAGAAAAGTATTTTCCGTAAAACATCATTAAATATCACTAAATTAACCAATGAAAAATAGACTGAACTCAATATTCCATTGGTCAAAAAATTTCAAATTATTTAACTTTTGCATAAAATTTTGAAAACGACACTGAAAATGAAAAAAAGAAATTTTTTTACAACGACACTTTTTATAAACCGGAAGGAATTTTTCTTTCAAACCTTTTTTTGTCAAACAGAAAGGATATTACTCTTTCCGTTTCACAAAAAAGTATCGATTTAGAGATTTTTTTTTGTTTCACGAAAAGTGTCGTTTTAAATTTTCAATGCATAAACTAAATGAGTTTAGACTTTTCTGACGAATAGTATAATGCATACCCTTTTCTACCGGTTGATTTAATCTTATTTAATGTTCATTTTATGAGAAACAAGGATTTTTTAATCTTCGTGTAAAATTCTAAAATGACACTTTTCCTCAAAGGATTGTCGTTTCTTTCAAAATATAAATTTATTAGATTTTTACTCTTAACTAATTAAGTTAAAGATGTCACACTTTAGAATCCTTGAAAAATTATGTGAGTGGATTATTCTACCATATCTTTCACTTAAGAAAAATATCAGAGAAATTTATAAAACTACACCATTTCAATCCTTCATTCACAAAATTACACATAATTCAATTTTTTCCTATTTTTACACTCCTTTCAAATTTTAAATGGTTCATTTATGCTCTAAAAAATTACCAAAATTAAAATATTTTCATTTGGGTTCGCTAATTAGGGTTTAGGGTATAATATTGAAGGTGTAGGATTTTGTGGGTAAGGCTAATTTCAATTTAATTTTTAGTAATTAGGTGTAGTTTTGTGAAGTGATTTTTAAAAAATGTATTTTTTTGAAATGCAATTTAAAAGATGTAGTTTTGTAATTCTCCCAAAATATTACATGTCCCAACTCTTTTTAGCTTAATTAGAAAAATAAAAAAGAGTAAAGGATGGTAGATCAATGGCAAAAAAACATGTAAACCAAATTTTCTTTTTTCAATATCACCACCATAATAGTCATACATATTAAAAACATTATCCTACAATAAGACTCTTTTTATTATTTTATTTTCCTTCATATCTAATGAATAATATAATCTTGTATTTAGGATCTTGAACTTGGATTGCTTTTAAAAAGACATGGATCATTGTTTGTGAGTGATCTATCAAAGATGAAGAACTTCTCAAATGAAAAGTATGGTTATGGTCCAAGAGCTTACATAGTTTGCAAAGAAGACAAAGGCATACCTGAAGAATTTCAAAAATGGATGATTGATAATTATCCTGTAAATTTAGTGATTGAAATGAAGGAGACAGATCATATGCCAATGTTTTGCAAGCCAAAGCAACTATGTGAATACTTTCTTGAAATCGCGGAAAAATTGGTTTAAACAATGGTTTGATTGTATTAATAAGGTTTTTAATTTTTTTTCATTTGGTAATGGATATTAATGAAAAAAATTGCTTCTTTTTGCTATACTAAAGATATTATCCATAATTTTTTGTGCAATATTTCTCCATCTATTTTTTAAAAAAAATTAAAATTGAAAAAATATGTTGAGAGTTAATCGTAAAATATGTCATTAAAATGTTTTATGAAATAGATTGTAGTTGTCATTTTATGTAGATGAATTCACAAAACTACACCTTTCACAAAATTACAAATAATTCAATATTTTTACATATTCACAAAAATAGTCTATATAACCAATTTACCCTAATTTTAAAAGGTTTCTAGACACAAGAAAACAGGATCAAAGGCTCATATGCCCTTTGACCGAAAGTCAAATTCCCATATACCCTTTGACTTTCGGTCAAAGGCTATTATTTTCGTTTTGAATTATTTTTAAGTAAAAAAAAAATATTTTCAAAAAATTGAAAACACCAATATTTTTAATTAAATTTAAAGAATTTTATAAAAATATTTTAAAAATCAAAAAATAAATTTAAAATGTTTTTATAAAAATCATCGAAATATGATTATAAAATCGATTTTAAAATCATATTTTGTGAATTTTATAGGTTTAGAAGTTAAAATATTACCATTTGGGTTCGCAAATCCAAATCCAAGACCCTTCGATTAGTTTAGGGTTTAGATTTGAAATTTTTTAGTGTTATAAGTTTTGGTCAACGAAAGTCAAAGGGTATTGAGATTACATAAGGGTATGAGAGAATATAAATTTTGGTTGAAGGGTATTTGAGCTCTTGGTCCAAGAAAACATCTTATAATATGAAACAAAGCTGATATGCCCTTTGACCGAAAGTCAAATTCCCATATACCCTTTGACTTTCGGTCAAAAACTATTATTTATGTTTTGATTTATTTTTAAGTAAAAAAAAATTATTTTCAAAAACTGGAAATATCAATATTTTTAATTTAATTTAACGAATTTTATAAAAATATTTTAAAAATCAAAAAATAAATTTAAAATGTTTTTAAAAAAATCATCAAAATATGATTATAAAATCCATTTTAAAATCAGATTTTGTGAATTTTATAGGTTAAGAAGTTAAAATATTACCATTTGGGTTCGCAAATCCAAATCCAAGACCCTTTGATTAGTTTAGGGTTTAGATTTAAAAATATTTAGTGTTTTAAATTTTAGTCAACAAAAGTCAAAGGGCATATAGATCATAGAAGGGTAGTTGTGAATATAAATTTGAGTCCAAGGGTATTTCAGCTCTTTGTCCGAAAAATTCTAAAAACAACTTACTTTATGAGAGAGAGTAGAAAGTGAGTGAATAATAGTTTGCAATCCTAAGCTAATAAATGACCATCTGTTGCAGTGAAAAAAAATGAACATTCTGTTTTTCAAAACTCATTAAATTTCACTTTTTAACTTTAAATTTAAATCCCATAAGAGTTCACTTTAACCATATTCAGAACTTTTTAGATTCTTGGATTTACCATAACACATTATACTCCCTCTGTTTCAATTTGATTGATGTTTTGAGAAAAAAAAATTATACCAAAAAGATTGATTTTGTCAAGTTTCGATCTGTTTTTAGTTATTAATATTAGTAAATTGTAAGTTTTAAGGTATATCAATACAAATTATTGGAATATTATTGGTTGAGAAAGATAATGAAAATTGTGTAATACAAAAAAATGTAATAATTACTTATCATTTATGTGTTTTTTTAAGATGTGTGAAAAACCTAAAATATCAATCTAATTGATACCAAGGGAGTATAATTTTCTATTGAAAATAATGGTTAATTAACGGTCCTTAACAAAACTTGATTAAATGGATGATTGTTCATTAGCTTTTAATTTAAAAACTAATAAAATAACTATTAAATTGCCGTATCTAAAATTAGTATCACAAATGGTACTTGAAAAACAGTTCATGTATTATTGTTTTCTATGGTTAAAAGGAAAGAAAAAAACAATCTAATAGTCAATGTAGTGTTCATTTAATATTCTATAGAGAATGACCAAAAACTTAAAAGTCAATATACAAATAGCATATGCAAGATCCTAAACACTAAATATATATATGTTGAGCCAACATGCATGAGGGTAAATAATGCCAAGGAGAATGAGACCAAGAAGCATTTTGTGCTAATCCCACTATTAAAAAAAGTCATATAGCCACGACCGTATCGGTGACTATAGCATTAAATCCGTGGCTATTTAGTAATGGTTTGCCACGAAATTTTTTAATCACGAGCGTATAACCATGGATTTAATGGTATATCCACCGATACGGCGTGGCTATATGACTTTTTTTAGTAGTGCACATGGCCTATGCCACGGTGCATGGACTTGGTACAAAGTCAAAACAAAGCTCGAGGCCCAAGGGTACGATGTGACCGCGATAGATCTAGCTTCATTGGGCGTAAACATGACAAGATTAGAAGATATCCAAACATTAAAAGATTATTATTGCAAACCATTGCTTGAGTTTCTAAGCTCACTTGATGATGATGAAAAAGTGATTCTTGTATCTCATAGCATGGGAGGCATATCCGCCGCGCTTGCTGGTGAGATTTATCCTTGTAAGATTGTTGCTATTGTCTTCTTGACAGCTTTCATGCCTGATACAAGAAACCCACCAGCTTATGTTTTCGAAAAGGTACATAAATTAACATGATGATTTGGTTTCATGGTTATGATAACAACTAGAAAAGTTTTGTATAGACACAAAATATGTCAATAAGCCACATAAAAGCTACAAAAAACTTACGAAGAAGTCAAGGAAAAGGCAAGAAAAAACACTTATACACAATTTTTCTTGCCTTTTCCGTGACTTCTTCGTATTTTTATATTTAGCCACGAAAGTTTTGTGGTTAGATTGTAGTTATACAAATAATTTCTAGTAGTGGGTCTTTTATGAATATAATTTTGATTTTTGATTGATGTTTTAATTTGTAGTTTATAAAAAGTGTTCCACAAGAGCAATAGTTAGACACAAAGTTTGGAACCTATGGGGAGCCTGATCGTCTACTCGAGTTTCGTCTTTTCGACCAGAGTTCTTGGCTAAGAATTTGTATCAACTCTCTCCGATCCAAGTAAGACTCTAAAGCCTACCAAAAATCTATTCACAAACTAATACTATGTAGATTAATAGCTCTATGTAATAAAAAAAATTCGGTCCCAAATTTAATTGTTGGTATAATTTGTTTCACTATAAATGAATAATCACTGTAAATTAATACTTTTTTATTAAAATAGTGTAATCTCGACATTATCAGCTTACATAGGTTTTATTGGCGAAAATGTTAGTGAGAGTAAACCCATTAATTACAGACAACGCGATACCCGAAGATTACCAGCGATGGATGATCAATAATTTTCCGGTAAATGAAGTGATTGAGATCAAAGACGCGGATCATCTGCCAATGTTCTCTAAGCCTCAAGAACTTTGTGCTTTACTCTTTGAAATCTTGGGTAAATATGCATAGATAATATTAGGATCAGTTCAAAATTCGATCCATTTTAATCCTGAATTTTCAATTTTCTATTTAAATCCTTAAGTTTGTGTTGACTTTTCATTAAAATTTCAAACTTATGTTGAGACACTTATAAATATTCATGTTGCATGAAACCTTAGTTTAGAGTCTACGAAATTCATCTTCGACATAACAATGTGACCATATATACATTGTGTATCCCAACTAGCTACTACCAAAATAAGAAACAAAGATAACAAGAATGTCATTGGAAACCAATTTGGTTGTATGTCATAAAACAAAGTTAAACCATTTAAATTAGGGCTGGCCAAACGGCATAACCCGTTTAAACCGAACCGAATTTTTCGGTTTTCGGCACAAATTCGGTTATAACGCGTAAACCGATCGGTAATTTAATAATTAGGATTCGGTTATAAATTCGGTTCGGTTCGGCTGACGATAACCGATCGGTTTACTCGATTTAGATGACTAACTATATATACTAATAACCCTACCTTTATACACGATCCCTTTCTCAGCCTCTTTTTTACACGATCGGATCTGACGGTGGAACTGAAGGGTAAGAACTTGTCGCCGCATAACCGATAAGAACGGTAAAACCATCTTTATAGGGCTCCAAGGAGTGTTTTTAACATGTGGGCCCCACAAATTAATTAAAAGCTTCCACCTAAAACTCCTCTATAAGAACTGGCTATTCACTGTTTCGCGGGCCCCACCGACACGTGGCGGCCCGCAATTGGTCAAATTTTTTTTTTATAATTTTCGAAAAAAAAAAAAAAAAAAAAAAATTTGTAGGAATCTTTGTTGACTCTATCTATAAAGATGCTCTAAGTGTCCCCTAGTCACAAAAAGACTTCTATTCATTTTTGTTTTAAAATCTGGTGATATAGTTTTATGATAACTATGTATTTTCTATTATTCTCATACTATATTGTGTATATTCTTGTTGTATGAAAACGCTCATGAAACCGGTTTAGAGGAATAAAGAGTCACATGCCACTATTTTAGCGGACGTCGTCGTTTCCCAAACCGTCACAACCAACGCCGTCACAGCCAACATCGCCGTATCTTTCATCGACTTAGTCAAAACCCTAAATTGGTAATATATTTGGGCTTTTTATTGTGTAATGGTTTGAATTTTAACATTGTAATTTTTGTTAATTGGATTTTTAATGGGTTTATTATTTTGGTCATGTAATTAAGTCCATTTTTTTATTTTGGTCTATTTCGGTTTGTAATAACCGAACCGATCAAACCGATTACCGAACCGAAATTTTGTTCAGTTCAATTCGACTGATTTTTTTTTGCCGAATTAACCGATTACCGATTAAACCGATCCGGTTTGCTCCGAACAAACCGTTTGCCTAGGCCTAATTTAAATATTTTTGAATCATCGTACTTCCTTACAAAATCTTTCTAGAGAAAAAAATAATCTTTGAAAAATGATACTTTTTCTTCTCTAGCTTTTTTTGTTCTATTTAGATGCATACTCGTATAAAAGGAAAGTTTTGTGTTGGTACTTTTAAATTTCGTTGTTAGTTGTTACCATATATAGATAGCTACGTGTCTATCTCATAAATATGTAAACTTTAAATATGTATTTATTAAACTAGAAAAAGAACTGTTAGTTTAATTTAACTATATAGAGAGAGTCGAAAACAAACTAATCTAAACAACAATTATGGATGCAATTATATTTCAAACGTTGTAAAACGAGAAATAACAAAATAAAAATATCTTTTTTTGACATCTATGTTAGTCAAAATATTGCATCTGGATATTATTATTTATTAATCCAACCAGAAACAAAAAAAGAAATATATGTGTTTAGTAAATTCTCTATTAAGTAAATATATTTTTGCATAAAATGATTTTTTGCAATAGCCCTTTGTATATTTCAAATATATACACATCAAAAGATCTTTTTGAGTTATATCAAACAAACTCCCTATTTCTATAAGTGTAATCTAAAAAAGACCCCTTTAATTTTTTTGCGTTTTTAATTTTATACGCCACAAAAAAAATATTTTTTAAATTTGAAATCGCCAATATTTATTATTTAATTTTATGGATTTGATAAAAATATTTTAAAAATCGTAAAACTAATTTAAATGTTTTTTGATAAAATCATCTAAATATGATTATAAAATCGATTTTAAAATATTTTTTTGAAAAGTTTTAGTGTTAGAAGTTCAACCCCTTTGGGTCCGCAAAGCCAAATCCAAGACATTTCTATTAGTTTAGGGTTTAGATTTGTGAATTTTGAATTATTTTATTAAAAATTAAAATAAAAAGAGCATAAAAGATTTTGGAAGAGATTTGAGGATCAGAAATATGGACATTTGAGAAATTGACTCGATCTTTTCTACGATTTGATGCGATTTGATGATGGTTTTGGTTATTAATTGGGTATTTTCAAAAGTCAACGTTACCTTACAATGTGGATACTTTCTCTCCGTCAATTAAATATATTTTTATACACGGGTTTCTCCATTATTTGAAAAATTTACATACAATTTTATTATTATTTTGAATTCACAAAACTACACATTTTCAAACTTTCCTTCACAAAATTACACTTAATTTAATATTTTCACATATTTACAACTTTTCAAAATTTTAAAAGTTTGATTTCCCCTTTAAAAAATTACAAAAATTAAAATATTTTCATTTGGGTTCGCTAATTAGTGTTTAGGGTATAATATTAAGGGGGAATGATTGTGTGGGTAGGGTTTATTTGAATTTAATTTTGAGTGTTTAGGTAGTTTTGTGAAGTAGTTTTGAAATGGTGTAGTTTTGTGAAATGTAATTCAAATGGTGTAGTTTTGTAATTCTCCATTTTGTTTATTATATTTTTAAAAAATTAATAAACTCCCATTATTGGAAAATAGCTATATATGGGAAAAAAGTTTCCTCTTATTGCTTTTATATAGATTCTCACAATAAGTACCAAAAGATTACTAGTTTAAAACCTTATTATACGCTCATGAACGAGACCTATTATTTTTAGAAAAACACAAAAACAAACAACAATAAAATCAAAAACAAACATACCTCAAAACAAAAGGAAAACCAACATACCAAAAAACATAATAATCCAAAGGTAGAAAATGTAAGGATACATGACAAATCCAAACACATTTTCACCAAAAAGATCGATAGGCTTTTAAGGGAACTTTGTCGCGATTTCCATGAGACGAGTGCTTAGTAATTGAGGGTTACTAAACATTGGGATATGATCAGCTTTATCCATCTCTACTACTAAACTCGGTGGATAGTTATCGATCATCCATCGTTGATATGTTTCCGTAGTGGCTAGGTCTTCTTTGTTTACAATGTAAGCTCGCGGAACAGATCCATACCCTTTTTCAGTAAAATTATCCGCCTTCAATAACTCGTTGATAAACAATGATCCGGGTCTCTTTGTAAGCAATGTAAGCTCGAGATCCTAATCCAAAATTTACCATATACATAAAACTCATTCAACTTTATATTATACAAATATGTATAATAACATGGTGAAAGCACAAGATTGCGCTCCAAATTTTTATTGAAAAGATTTAGTATGAAAATCGATCAAATTTCCGTTTTTCTAAAATTTTCGAAACTCGGAATTGGTCATGATAGTGAAGAAAATGATAAAAAAAAACTAAATTACCTCAACAGAACAAAGATTGTACATGGCTTGCTTCAAGAACTCATAACTTAAGGACATAGACACACCGTCTGTCCCGTAAGGTACGAACTCGCTACCCAACCATGCTTCGTCTGGCGTCTCCCGTTTAAACTTTTTACGAGATTAGAGTATAACCGTTAATTTTTTAGTTAGAATAAATATATAATCTATAAGAATATAATCAAAATACATGAAGAATTGATGATGTAACTCGCTAGGCGCTACGCGTGCGGGCATCAGGAGCCTAGCGTCTAGCGAAAAAATCGGAGATTAATCGGGGAGTAATTTTTGGATATATTTATATTTTTATATATTTTTTACTTTATATTAATTTTTATTATCATTTATATTATTATTAAACTCTAAAACTAATAACTTATCAAAGCTTTTATAAAATTTAAATTTAAGTGATCAAATTAGTCATAAAATAATCAAAAATTAATTTTTTTTTTTTTTGTCAACATTTGGGCCACAAATGGCCGGCCCATTAGCCAAACCTACACTATCGTAGGCGCGGAGATTCGATCCCGGGTGGGGTGGTGCTACCTGCCTCCTGTGGACTTATGAATGCCACTAGACCAAGGCCACTTCCCCATCAAAAATTAATTGGATTATACGAAATTCTATAGAATTAGACAGCGTTACTCAGGTCATTGAATTTACGCAGCCAAAAATTTAAATGGCGCGGACGACCACTCAGTAGCGTGTAGTAGAAATGCGGGGAAGGAATCGGTTAGTCGGACGAGTTTTAGAATAGAGGATGTAACATATGACAAGAAAATAACTTAAATGATATAGAGGTAAAACTCTAACAATTACTAATTATATCGTGGCTAATAAAAAAATTACGAAAAATATCTATAACCACGAAAAACTGATGAAAACAACTAAAAACTATAAAAAATTTAGTCACACAAATTTATAACCACAATTTTTTGTGGCTTTTCTGTACCTATAAATTCGTGACTTTGTTTATGGTTATAGGTTATTTACTTAGTAAAAATTAGATACCTTTTTAAAAAATAAAAATAAAATTTAATCACTAAATAGTAAATATTGAATTCGAATGAAAAAATTAAATTCAAAAGTATTTTGAAAAAGGAAATTTAACTAATTAAAAACTTTCAAAACATGTATATTTCAAAAGAATTTGATAAAATAGATGCAGTATTACAAGTTTTATAAAATAGTTTAAAAATACATAGTTTTATATAAACAAATTCTTTAAAATACCATCAAAATAAGTTTTTGTTTTGAAAATACCATTACAAAGTTTTGTATAACAAAAATACAATTAAAATGTTTTTTATAACAAAAATACCATCAAAAAGTAGTAGTTTACAAAAATACCACAAATACAAAAACGAGTTTTAACACTTTTATATTTTTTTATTTTGGTTCACTATATAGTATTTAGGGTATAGTTTTAAAGGGGTAGGGTATAGTTTTTTGAAGGTTTTGGATGTAATTTTGAAAATTTAAGATTTGTAGTAGTTACGAGAAAAAAAAATTTTAATTGTATTTGTAAAACTTTCGAAAATTTGTACTAATCGTGTTAAAAAAACTTTTTTTTAGAAGTATTCATAAGAATTGACCTTTTTATATCAATAATTTCTCAGTAAAAAAATAAATAAAGATACCTTATCCACAACAAACCCAGGTGAGTTTTTGGTATCAGGCATGAAAGCACTAACAAAGACAGAGACATAGATTTTGTCTGGAAACTTCTCCATAGCAATAGATGCACTTATACCACCAGTGCTATGAGAAAGCAACACAACTTTCTCATCACTTTGTAATTTTCTCATAAATTCCAACAATGGCTCAGTGTATTGTTCACATGAGAACACTTGAGTGATTGATTTTGTCACATTTATACCAGAAGCAGTTAGGTTTAAAGCCGTTACGCGATGGCCCGAAGCCTCGAGAATTGGTTTAACTTTGTGCCAATACCATGCACCATGGCTTGGACCATGCACTAGCACAAAATGTTGCTTTTTCTCACTCATTTTTTTTTTCTTTTTCTTTTGCTAAATATGGTTTTGTATTTTTTGTTTTTTTCCTTGTAAATTTGTATTACACAACACAAGAGTTATATAGAGAGATTTTTTGTTAAACTAAAACGTGCGTTATCCGTTTCTTCTACGTGTCTTCACAATTGTATGGTCACAAATGTTTGATGTGTGTTAATTAGGTTCGCACACACATATGCACTTCACAAAATTATATCCTATTTTACGAAACTATATCTAAAGGTTTAAAATTAAATATTTTATTTAAATAAATCTTAAACACAAAATCTTACCGGGTTTAACATTAAACTCTAAATATTAAAAACTTTTTGCATGAATTTTGAAAAGTAATTAAAATTATTTAAAACTTAAAAAGTGTAAATTTGGAAAAAATGAATTAGAATGTAGTTTGGTAAATGAGTGTTTGAAAGGTATGGTGAATTTCTCTTTCTATCTTAAATAAGATAGAGTTTAGGGACCGATGATTTTAATCTCTATTTATAGTGAAATAAAAAGAGGAATTCACAAATCTAAACTCTTTTAACCCATTCTTCACAAAATTACTCATAATTTAATATTTTTACATATTTACACCCTTTCAAAATTTTAAAAGCTTGATTTCACCTTTAAAAAAATACCAAAATTAAAAAATTTTCATTTGGATTTGCTAATTAGTGTTTAGGGTATAGTATTAAAGGGGTAGGATTGTTTGGGTAGAATTTATTTGGATTTAATTTTGAATGTTTAGGTGTAGTTTTGTGAAGTATTTTGGAAATGGTGTAATTTTGTGAAATGTAATTCAAATGGTGTAGTTTTGTGATTATCCCATATAAAAATTGTTTTGTTATACGTTTTAACGAAACCTGTAATACCATATTTCGCTAATCAAATGGTAAGAGATTGTTGCTATAAAAAAATGGTAAGAGATTTTATCTAACTTTTTGGTGTATTTTAATATTGTTATAAGTTGCTTAAATATGTTTTTTATTCACAATATAAATATTGGATCCAAAGTTCAGTGCAAAAAATACTTAGTTAAACAATATTAAATCTGAAAGATACTTATTTTCTTGTTTTAGTTAAATATTCCCTACGTTTCATATTGTGTTAAAAAAAATCATTAATACTTACTAATCTTACACGTTTTCAATAAATTACATAAATTTACGTATCAATCAACCAATAATATTTAAAAAATTCAAATTTGACAATTATTTTTTTCTTAAACTTAACAACAAATCAATAAATTTATCTAGAAATTTTATATTTGTGAAAAAAATAAAAAATAAATAAAATACATTTAAAAAAAACGGTGGGAGTATTAGAGATAAACGATGTTTTTAGCCTTAAAGTAAAAAAGTGAAAAATTATGTTAATACGTGCGCTATTAAGTTCTTACTATATAGTGAAACAAAAAGTAACAAATAACAAGGTTTGTAACATATTAGTGTGCCAAAAAAAATTAATCCATTTTTGTAATATAGAAAATAACTTTTTGAAACAAGAAAATACGTTTTGTTTTTGTTGTAAAATCCGTCATATTTAAATCTGTTATATAAGAAATAATTTAATATTTTTACATATTTACACCCTTTCAAAAATTTTAAATGGTTGATTTACCGTTTAAAAATTTACCAAAATTAAATTTTTTTCATTTGTGTTTGCTAATTAATATTTAAGGTATAGTATTAAAGCGGTAAGATTGCGTTTGTAGATTTATTTCGATTTAATTTTTGAGTGATTATGTGTAGTTTGAAATGGTGTAGTTTTGTAATTGTCCCTTATTTAAATATAAAATACTTATTTAAATATAAAATAGATAGATAAAAAGTTTGGAGATATTTAGTCTACGATTGGGGCTAAAAATAGTTATTTTATAAATGTGAACGATGAAGTTCATAATTATATATCAAAAAGTAGTTCACAATTATATTTCGAAAAGAAAGTTTACATTTATATAGCATTCTATCTTCGTCACAAGAAATTCATGAGTATTATTAAGGTCAATAATGTCACAAAATCTGTATAAAAAACAATAATGTCACAAAATCTCTATACGTATTGTCGTATTGACATGTGACTTTATTTTCATTTCCGTCCAAATTCTCTATCATGCATTTTTACACCATTAAAGTTTCATTTAATTTCTATGGACCACATTTACGTTATTACGATTAGATGTGGTCACCAAAAATTAGGTTTTTTAGGTGGACGACACATATTTTTAAATCGGAGAATTGCAAAACTACATCATTTAAATTACATTTCACAAAACTACACCATTTTAAATTTACTTTACAAAATTACACCAAAACACTCAAAATTAAATCTAAATAAATTCTATCTCCTTAATAATATACCCTATACACTAATTAGCAAATCCAAATGAAAATATTTTAATTCTGGTAATTTTTTAAATGGTAAATCAAGCTTTTAAATTTTTGAAAGAGTGTAAATATGTGAAAAAATTGAATTAAGTAGAGTTTTGTAAAGAAAGGAAATAAATGATGTAGTTTTGTGAATTCCTCTTTTTAAATTTGTGTGCACAAAGGTGGTCTGAGTTTTAAAGTTTTATATAACAAAATATATATTTTAAATATTTTCAAAATATATAATTATTTTCAAAATATTTCAATATTTGAATTTACAAAAACACCACCTGAGTTTTATACTTTGGTATATTTTCAAAATATTTCAAAATATATAACAAAATATATAAAACTTTAAAGAATTCAAATATTACCGTTTTTGTAAGTTTTATATAACAAAATATATATATTTAAAAATAATAGACCAATTTGTGACAAAAAAGAAGAAGAGAAATAAGGCCAATTTTAATATTTATTTTGTTATATAAAACTTCCGGAATCGAGCTTTGATTAATGATTGTCAAATAATAAAATAAAAAGGGAGTGATTGGTAAAGGCATACGGTGAAGTTTTGGAAGCAAAATCTGAGGGTCGGATTACATGTCATTTGTCACGTTTTAACTAATAAGTTCGATACGTTTTCAATTAATTTAAAATAATATTCTGTTCTTTTTTATAATAGATTTTTTATCTTACAACAATTTAAATTTATATTGGTTTATATATCTAGAAATTATGTTTTTTGACAAAACAAAAACTAAATACTTAATTTCTTAATATGTATAATATGTTTAAAAAGATAAATTCTGCATATTACAACGAACCATTTTTTTTTGAGCAAATGCAAAAAAAATGTTCAAATTTTAAAAATTTCCTAAACAAATCAAGAGCTTCCGACTATTCAATTGTTTAGCTTTCTGTTGACTTCGAAATTAATTTTCAATTAATTTCATCTAAGCAAAACAAAAACAATTATTAAATGATTTAATGGAATTGATTAACAGGTCTAACAAACGATTTTATAGCAGGACTATTTATTATGTCTCAACAAACAAAAATTTGTGTGCGAACTGCCGAGTAAACAAAAACTAAAGATTTTTTAAAAAGTTTGGGCTCATAGCTGTGAGTTCCGCCACTGCGGTATTCACATACGTGCTGCAGCGTCCCTGGAACGATAGTTTGGAGCTGTCCTTGGACCACGTGTCCCATATGCCGACAGGACGTGTGGATCGTTGCGCGTCTCGGATCCCAACTGACTAGTCTGGATTCACTTCGGTGAGGATCAGGACATCGGGATTATCAAAAAAAAAAAATGCTTGGGTGAATTTTTAAGGGTAATTAATATAACCACTTAAATTTGAAAAATATGTAAGTTTAAAATTAATACTATTGGGGAAGTGACCTTGGTCTAGTGGCAGTCATAAGTCCACAGGAGGCAGGTAGCACCACCCCATCCGGGATCGATTCCCCGCACCTACGATAGTGTAGGTTTGACTAATGGGCCGGCCATTTGTGGCCCAAATGTTGACAAAAATAAAATAAAATTAATACTATTGTGAAAATTATTGTGAATTTCTCGTATTATATTAGGGAAGCAGACAAACTTATTTAATAGCTGCTCTTCTATTTTTTTTTGGAGTAGTATATTTAAAAAAATCTCCAAAAAAAAAAACTAGCTGCTCTTCTATTTATTTTTTGTTATTAAAAAGTTTGTCTAATTTATTTCACCGCTAGTTGGGAAAAAGATTATTATTCTTTTTTGGTTGTTAGTAAGTATCCAAATAATATTGTCATGTAACTCACCGATCAAAAGAACATAAAGTTGTAGCAAACAAAAGAAAGTAACTATGGATAGAGAACAAGAAGCGGTTCTGTTCATGGACACATATGGTACTTTAGAAGCTATCTAGTAGTGATGTTAAAACGGATTTAAAACCTAAACGGATCACATATAAATTAAAGGGAGAATTACAAAACTACACATTTTTTAAAAAAAATGGCATTTCACAAAACTACACCTTTTAAAAATTTCTTCACAAAACTACATCTAAATACTAAAAATTAAATCTAAATTATGTTTACTCAAACAACCCTACCATACCACTTAATCACTATATCCTAAACACTAATTATCGAACCCAAATGAAAATTTTTAATTTTGGTGAAGTTTTAAAGAGTAAATCAAGCTTTGAAAATTTTGAAAAAGTGTAATTATGAGAAAAAATTGAATTAGGTAGATTTTTGTAAAGGAAATGATGAAAGAGTTTAGTTTTGTGAATTACTCTAAATTAAAAAGAAATTCTTCAAAATAGCATCAAAAAAATGTTTTTTTGACAAAAAATATCTTACAAGTTTTTTTTAAAAATACCATTAAAATGTTTTTTGGAATAAAATATCATAAACAAAAAAATCTAATTTTAACACTTAAAAACTTAATTTTTTTCATTTGGATTCGATATATACTGTTTATGGTATAATATTGAATGTGTAGGATTTAATTTTGAGGGTTTCGAGTTAATTTTGAAGGTTTTAAGTTAATTTTTCTAATGGTATTTAAGAAAAAGATAACTTATGATGCTATTTTTTTGCAAAAAACTTTTTCATGGTATTTTTGGAAATTGTCCAAAATTAAATACTTGATCCGTTTAATTAACATCAAAATAAAACGGGTTAACTCGTTTAGGTCTGCGCCGGTTACTTCTATATTAACGTGTTGGCCTGTTTAAGCCTATTTGTTTTTTTTGAATAGATGTATATTTTTAATTAAAAATTAATAATCATATTATTTAAAATATTTGATTTATTAATGGTCGTAATTTATTTGCTTATTCTTATATTAGGTATATAGGCTAATATAGCTTACTCCTTTTCAATATTCCAATTTATTATTAAGAAAATAGAGAATACACAATTACATCATTTAAATTTCATTTCGCAAACTATACATAATTAATAAAAATTAAATCAAAATAAATCATACTCCTTCAATACTAATCCGTAAACACTAATTAACGAATCCAAATGAAAATATTTTAATTTTTGTAAAAGTTTAGAATGTAAATGAACCATTTAAAATTTGAAAGGGTTAAAATGGTATAGTTTTGTGAATTCCTTTAAAAAATTTCTTATCTATAATATAGATAAAATTTTAAAAATATTACTAAAATTTTAAATAATTTAAAAATTTTGTATACATTGGAAATTACAAAATATCATGAATATATGAGATCTTATTTGTTAAATCCAGTAATATTATTAGGGAAAATCATAAAACTACACCATTTGAATTACATTTCACAAAACTACACCATTTCCAAAATACTTCACAAAACTACACCTAAACACTCAAAATTAAATTCAAATAAACTCTATCCAAACAATCCTACCCCCTTAATACTATACCCTAAACACTAATTAGCGAACCCAAATGAAAAAAATTAATTTTGGTAATTTTTTTAAAGTTAAATCAAGCTTTTAAAATTTTGAAAGGGTTTAAATATGTGAAAATATTAAATTAGGAGTAGTTTTGTGAAGAAGGGGTTGAAAGGATGTAGATTTGTGAATTCCTCATATTATTACTGTGTAATTTCAAAATAAATAAAGTATGCTTAATGTTATACGTTTGAGTGTAAACAGAACTTTATTCATTTTTTCATTGTATTATATACATGAATATTGTGTAATGCACTTATAATTGGGATATATACATGAATAAGATTATATATATATATATATATATATATATATGAGATTATGAGGTTTGAATACTTTGTCATAAACATTATCCAAAATTATCTTAAAATTATTCAAAACTAGAAAATTTTTAAACTAATCTCATATAATAAATGTGTTATAAATAAATATTAATAAATTACTCTTTACAAATTAGTAATTTTTATGGTTCTAAATTTATTTTTTCTTATTATTTAACTTTTTAAAAGTTGGTATTCACTATAAATTATTTATTAGTAAAATGATATAGTTTCGATGCTAGTAATTTATGAATGTTTTCTTGTATAATGGTGTATATAGATGCAAGAACCAATCTAGAAAAAAAATATTATTGGTTAAAAATAGAAGTAGAGGACATAGAGATTCAAACGTGAGATATTATGTGTGTACAATGATTTGTCATCATAATTAATAAATATTTTAATATATTTTAGACTATATTTTCAGTAATTATTTCTATGGATACGTTAAACAAAAAATATATTATTTATGTGGTTGTATCATGTATATGTGAACTCCATACATAAATACATGAAAAAAATTAGAGATTGTTCCATTAAAAGTTTATAAGTTTTCCGGTCTGTCATTATAAAAAAACTTTTTCGGAAAATGTCACACGTGGATGATTTTTTGTCCACTAGACGAAAGCTGACGACAAAGGACGAATTTAACTTTTTTCATGGACATATTTTTGTTCATGAACTGCAGTGGACAAAATACGAGGTCAAATTCGTCATTTATCGTCTTTTTCCAAGTGGACAATTAAAAGTCCAAGTACCGTATTTTCAGAAAGATGTTTTTAATGACATTATAAAAAATAATCTCTAAATACATTATGTTCGCCCATAATATATATGAGAATTCTTTTTACTCTTTTGCTACCTTCTCAATGTGATTTAAAACTCACATTTATTAGTATGTTATCCGATCATACCCAATTTTATTTTCTTTTTTTTTGGTCGGCAACCAACTTTCTTATTGTGGGGTCATGTGTAACAGATGTATAGGACTTAATAAATATTTTTGTATAATAATTTGATATCTGAATTAATAAATATTTTTAAAGTGTTTTATACTTCCAAATATTAATTATATCTATAGATGTGTTGACCAAAATAAGATAAATTATTTATGTGGTTGTGTCATGTATGTGAACCCATACTAATACATTTATGTTCATCCATAAATAAATATAGGGAGAATTATAAAACTACACCATTTGAATTACATTTCACAAAACTACACCATTTCAAAAATATTTCACAAAACTACACCATTTCAAAAATACTTCATAAAAGTACATCTAAACACTCGAAATTAAATCCAAATAAAGCATACTCACACAATCCTACTCCCTTAATATTATACGCTAAACACTAATTAGCGAACCCAAATGAAAATATTTTAATTTTGGTAATATTTAAAAGGTTAAATCAAGCTTTTAAAATTTTAAAAGGATATAAATATGTAAAAAAATTAAATTAGGTGTAGTTTTGTGAAAGAGGGGTTGAAAGGGTGTAGTTTTGTGAATTCCTCGTAAATGTATGACAATCCTTTACTCTTTGCTACCTATACACTGAATGTGAATTAAAACTCACATTTATTAATATGTTATACGGTTATATCCAAATTTCTTTTCTTTTGAAATATTTTAGTTTTCTTTTTATCGGATAAAATATACATATTATTAGAATTCTAATACGGATGATCCCACAGTTCTAATATCCATTTATAAAAACATTTCTAATGCACATCTCTATATTTTTCTCTATGTTAGATTCAATTTTTTTAATTTATAGTTGATTTTGTTCCAGCATATATACCCTGATGTAAAGTTTCTCTATGATAAAAAGTAGACTTAACTTAATTTTTAATATATACAAGAGTAATTTAATAATACCAACTCTACTTTTTTCTCTATTTATAAAAAAAAACTCTATTTTATAAGTTTTACATTAGAGAAAAATCAACTTTAAACTAGATTTGTTTCTTAAATATCAAAAAATATAGAGATGCACTAGAAGCTAGACTTGCATTAATTAGAGTACATGATCTTATTTTAGACCAAAGTGCATGGCCAAGTTGTATCAAATGTCCTTGGTCAAAGTAAGAATCCAAGTCTAATAATCAAACCACATTTTTCAAGCCCAAATTGCATTGTAGCAACGAAAACCGGCTCAATTCAATTTAATGCCCATGTGTAGAATTTTGTTTTAGACTTCTATATTTTTCCATTTTTAATTTGTAAACATTTTAACATTCTCCCAGTTTGGTTTTCTTTTTGTAACCGACCCGGGCGTCCGTTATCTTTGAGAATTTAACCATTCTTTAATGTGATATTGTCTGCTTTGGGTCCTAAGACCCGCACGGTTTTGGTTTCTTTTTCAAAAGGTCTCACATTAAATTGTGGTTAAATTCTCTCTCCCTTATATATTAGATTTTCATTCTCTAAATATCCAATGTGGGACGAATGTTACAATTCACCCTCACTTAAAGGCGCAACGTCTTCGTTGCGCACCAGGTCACCAGCAATCGACCCTCTAGGTCAGAACTAGAGTGACAACCGTTTTGATACCAAATTGTAACACCCGTTTCCGCCTCACTCGAGAATGGGATGCCACGGAACGTATCTTCTACCGCAAGAAACACAATAAAATAATATTGTTTAATTTATTAATGAAAAGAAAACTCAATATCTCAAACGTAGAAAAAGAGTCACACGAATTCTGAAATATAGTAGAAAGCGAAAAATGAAAGGTGAAGCAAAAGCGATAATAAAACATCTCCGGACTAAACGACGATCAACTAACGCCTTGGGTTACCTGCAATAGAAGGGAGAAGAGAGGGGTGAGTGACAGGTGTGTCACTCAATGAGGGGAGGGGCGCTTAACACATACAAATTGGTCCATAATATCAATTCAATCACATATATTCTAAGTCATATATGATCAATCACAACACCTAAGGCGCTCAAACAAATACACACAACAACCTACGTGGGATAAGTGTCCACGCACCGTCCGGAGACACTTTATCGATTCCTACACGAGGCGTCGGCAAAGAATCGACTAATTTGCCTATCCCCACAACACATCGGTACCGAGCCCGACTCGGGACCCCGCAAACAGGCAGCAGTCCCCACAACAATACAGCGATACCGAGCTCCGCCTCGGGACCCCACAAACAGGCGGCCAGTCCAGCGGCTCGACTCGGTACCCACACAACCATACTCATACACATACAACATACAATTATCCTATATACAAATACATACACATACTCAACGCAAACGAAATAACATAGTTGAATCCTCTATATCCTAAGTACGGTTTTCAAGCAATACTACTTAGACTCGATCATCGAAATGTATCACATAAAACCTAGTCATTTGCCATTAGGCTTCTATTACGGAGTACGGTAATGTACGGAATAACTCTCACCTTAGTGGCGCGTAAACACTACAAGAAAACAAGGCATTACCATCGAAAATTTGCGTCAAAAATAATTCGATGGTAATGAACATCGAAGTTACATCGAATTTAAAACGAAATATTTTTTCGTTGTTAATTCGATGGTAATCGGTGGTAGAGTATTTCGTCGGTAATTCGACGGTAATTACCGTCGAATTACCAACCAATTTGCGTCGTCACCGAAAATCGATGTAAATTCGTCGTAAATTGCCATTAAATTAACATCGAAATTAACGTCGAAAAGTTACGATGTAAATTAGTTGAGAATTTTCTTGTAGATGTAAATTCGATGGTAAAATCTTCTGGGATCACGTGGTTGTCGGTTATCAAAGTTTCTCCCAGAGGTGTTGTTGTAGACGTTCCAATGCAACAAGAGCTTTGTACTGAGATAAACGAACCAAGTGAAAGTAGAAAATGTTTTACTTTTCGATCCAAATAACAGAGAAGTGGAAGATATTCCAGATGACACAACGGAAGAAAGAGAAGCTGATAAATTTGATGAAACAGACGAGGGAGACGAATTTGATTCTTCATTAGGAAATGAATTAGATTGATTGTGTGGTTTTTAGTGTGTTTTAAATTGTGAAATTTTTATGAATTAATTTTTTTTTTTTAAAATCATCAAATTACCATCGAATTTACGACGAATCGTTGGATATTCGATGTTAAAATTATCATCGAATTTACGACGAATCGTCGTAAATTCGATGGGAATTTGATGATTTAAAAAAAATATATATATAATTCATAAAAATTTCACAATTTAAAACACACTAAAATCTTACAATAACTATAATAGTTTTCATTGTTACAAATATGTTTTGTTTTGTAAGTTTTATCAATTTACTAAAATCTTACATATAGTCTCATTTATAACATGTGTCTATATTTTAGAACTTAAGTTTGAAAAAAATTTAAATTATAAGTAGAATAATATCTATGAACTTTGTATACTTTAATAATATCTAAAATTCACATATTTGTAACCTTAAACACTAAAAACATAAAACAATTTTACATCGAATTAGCGACGATTCGATGTAAATTCGATGTAAACCGAACTCATTAACGACGAAATAACATCGGTTTGGAGACTTGGAAACGAAACTCTAAACTCCAAAACATCTAATCGCCGATAAGTGTGGAACATCAAAGTCAAGGTAATTTACTTCGAATTCGCGTCAATTTGTTGCGAAATCGATGGTAATTACCATCGATTTTCCATCGATTCGTCACAATATCGATGGTAATTACCATCGATTTTCCATCGATTCGTCGCTAAATCGATGTAAATTACCATCGATTTAAAATCGACTTGTAGATCTATATATAGGTCTCTCCCCTCATTTATTAATTTTTTTAAAAACTCTCAAAAACTCTAACATCACAAATTCTCTCATCTATCCTCTAAAATTCTGAAATTGTAAGTGTTTCCATTGTTTTTCTTTTGTATTATTGTATAGTTTAGTGAATTTAGATCATTTAGATAGTTTAGTATATACTAGATTGTTAAGTTGTGAATTTTAGATTGTTAAGTGGTGAATATTAGATAATTTGTATAGTTTAGTGATCATCTTTGTTTTCTTTGTCTAATGAATGTTGAAATATTTTCGTAGATTATGTCTAGTAGTCGTCCTCCTCATTACATCCATTTCATGGAGGAGTTAGAGCGGACCGGCACTGCGTCTTCTTCCGTGGCCGCACGGTGATAAGCGAGGAGAGTCCGTCTATACCTCTTCGACGTTCTCCTATAGTACAACGACCGGATGGAAACGACATAGAGGATTTAGCTTTTGATTACGATATGAATGTCGATCTCAATTAGTTTTTATAACATTTTCTTTTTTCATAATACAATTTGTTTTTTGTTATACATTTTAAATTTAAATTTTATTTATAATTTTTATATTTACTTTTCTATTATATATTTATAATATTAATAATATATTATATATAATATATTTATAATACTATATAATATATATTTACCATCGATTTAACATCGAATTTTTACCATCAAATTAACATCAAATTTTTACCATCGATTTACCATCAAATTTTACCATCGATTTAACATCGAATTATTTACCATCGATTCAACTTCGATATACTTACCATCGATTTAACATCGAATATTTACCATCGAAAGTTTACCATCGAATTCCCATCGCTACTATAAATTCGATGTAAATTCGATGTAAACCTTTCGTCGTAAATTCGATGTAAATTAACGACGAATTTACGACGAATTATATTCGTTGGTAATTAACGACGAATTTACGACGAATATGCTTTAGCGACGATCGGTTAACGACGAATTGGATTTCGACGTAAATTCGATGTAAACGCATGTTACCATCGATTTACCATCGAATGTGTTCGTTGTAAACTCTATGTTTTCTTGTAGTGAAAACGGCCCTTCGAGGTCTCGGATGCTCGAACAGACTGCGAATCGGTCAACTCCGGCGACGGCGAGGCGGCGGCTTCCCGGCGGCGTACGGACAATGGTCGGGTGCAGCGGCTCCGGCGAGCTCTGGCGTCGCGTGGTTTTCACGCGCGTAGCTTCCTCCTTTGTAACGACCCCGACTCGGGCGTCCGTTACCTTTGAGAGTTTAACCCTTCATTAATGTGATATTATCCGCTTTGAGTCCTAAAGCCCGTACGGTTTTGGTCTTGGTTTCCTTCCCAAAAGGCCTTATATTAAATTGGGGTTAAGCTCTCCCTTATATATTAGATTTCCATTCTCTAAATATTCGATGTGGGACGAATGTTACAATTCACCTCCACTCAAAGGCGCAACGTCCTCGTTGCGCACCAGACCCCATACAATCGGCCCTCTAGGTCAGAACTAGAGTGACTTCTCGCTCTGATACCAGTTTGTAACGACTCTGACCCGAACGAAAGTTTAACCCTTAATTAATGTGATATTGTCCGCTTTGGACTCTAAGACCCGTACGGTTTTGGTCTTGGTTTCCTTCCCAAAAGGTTTTACATTAAATTGGGGTTAAACTCTCTTTTATATATTAGATTTTCATTTTCTAAATATGCGATGTGGGACGAATGTTACAGTTTTGTTCATAATTGTGTGAGTTAAAACATTTTTGGAGTCAATTTTTGTTTTAAAATATTCTCAATTTTTGTTTAATCAAATGCCAATTTCTATCAATTTTAAACATGCCCATTTTTATTTTTCCGCAAATGTATCAAAATTATAAACTAAAGGGGCTAATTTGCAAAATAACGTATATTTTAATTTTTACCACATCTTGACACAAAACAAAAGCAATTTTCTAAAAATCAAACGCAATATCAAATGCATATAAAAACTAAAAAGATTGGTATTAACCTTTAGCGTACAACAAACTTTAATGCAAGAGACTATGCATATAAATCTCCAAGGAGACACTTTTTTTCAACAAACAATAAAATCACATATCTCTAAGTTTGCTTAAATTAACCGGAGATATAACTTTAACATCTCCATATAACAATTGCTTCGCGATTATAACATTTGCTGCCTCACTTGGGTGATAAGGATCCCAAAACACATATTTATCTCTATCCTCACACATACTTGAAGTTGGTCCACACGGAATTATACCCGCGAATTGTCCTCCATTACCGCAACAAGCTTTTGTCGCGGTTTCAAACCCTATATTGTAAAACTTTTATAAATTAATAATGTCTGAACTACACAACTCTTACACTATAATATATATATAGAATTGCGTATTACCGTATTTTTTGTAGTTTGTAATGAGTTCCATTACAAGATCGTAGACATTGGCATGGACAAACATTGCACCGGGAAGTTTCTTGTTTAGTTCCTCCAATAAACCCTTTAGTTTTGCATTGTATTGATTTGCTAACTTATTAGCCATATCGACACATTCGTCTTCGTTTAATTGATTGATTGTTTTCTGGTACGGTATGCACCCGATCGGTCCAACATTTCCTATCACAAATTTCCTTGCATCCAATTTATAAAGCCTCTGCATAATAATGTAAGCTTATAACATGTGATAAGGACAATAGTGAATATATGATCTAACATAATATTTCTCAAGAATTAGTTCTATGAGATAATTTTTTAAGCTGCTTACAGTTAGTTGATCGCGTAGATGATCGAGCATGTCATCGATAAAATTATCAGGAGTTTGCGTAAACCGTGTCGCGACGGAGAGAAGTGGGAACAAGTAGTTGTTAAGGAAATCATTGGCTCCTATAGTGATTGAAAATATTGATTTCTTGCTTATATACTCTTTTGCTTTATCTTTACCAAGTAAACCATCAAATTGTTTCCTTGTTGTGTTGAAGAAATCAACTTGTACATCCATACCTAACCTATTCACCTACCAAAATATATTTACATTTTCACAAAGTTAAAAAAACATTATAAAGTTTAGAACTCTAATATAAGTTTTAAGATTTTTTTGTAAATTGAAATGATTAATAAAACTTACAAAGATTCTACCGGTGGCATTCATAATTCCTCCTCCACCGGAGGCGTAGTTAACACCGGCTAATAGAGCTTTACCGGTCGCGTTTGGTGCTAAGAATGGTATAGCATAGTTCGCTGATCCGAGTTCTTCCCCTGAAAATACAATAAATGAAATTAACATTTCAAGGAACCATACATATAACACAAAGGTAATTGTCAAACATATCACTTTTGATACTCTTTGCAAAAGATACCATCACAAGTTTTTGGTCAAAATATCAAAAAAAAATTGAATTAGCTTAAAATACTATCAAAATTAAATTTTAAACTCTTGAAGCTGAACCATATCTCTTTCAAAATAAAACTTTAAATGCTTAAGAATAAAACCATATCCCTTTCAAAATTAAACTTTAGACACAAATACTAAATTCAGATGAAAATAGATTCCATAAGGGTTAATTTTCAATTATTTGTTTTGTTATATTTTCTGGAAAATAGTAATATTTTCAAAAAATAGTGATATTTAAAATAAAATATTTATGGTGGTATTTTCGGTACAAACAAGTTTTTTCAACGGTATTTTGAAGAATTTTTTTCTTATAAAAAATCCAAAATACATATAACATATAAAAAATTCAAAAATAATATGGTAGTTGTGTTAGTTGAGCATCATGATGTATACACTAACAATTTACACCACATATCATTTACTATATATATGAATATATATTATTTAAATTTTTTACAAATTTTTGTTTACTTACCAACGATGTCACCAATGGTCCGTCCATTAGTAAACCGGCCGGTAGGGTTTCCACCAGAAGCTTTGAAATCAATTCCATTAGGTTTCATATTAGCCCTTGACAACGTTGGTAGATAATTATTATTCCCTGCATCCACTAAAGAATCTCCAAATATAAATGATGCTCCTAATCCACCATTTTTATTATTATTATTATTATTATTATTATTAACTCCACGACCAGCAGATTCTACTAATAAAACATTGAGAGTCAAAGTAAAGAAGAGGAACAAGAAGAAGAAGAAGAGAGTCATGTTCTTGTCCATGTCTCTTCTTGAATTAGAAGCTATTTATTGTTTTAGTTATATTATCTTTTAGGGTTTTGAGAAAAATTTGGGGTGTTTTGTTTGTGATTTATATGAGAAAGGAAACTTGCGAGGTTGTGTTTTTTTTTATTTTTATTGAGTTGAATTTGGTTTGACTTATTTTAAGAATATATAAATAGAGTTTTTGTGATTTTTTTTCAAAGTGGTGGTTCATCAACGTGGACTAGTTTTTCTTTTTTGCTTGTGGGAAAATAATGACATAACCTTTTAATTTACTTTTCTTCTTGAAAAATGTTACTTTTAGACTCATAATTAATCTTAAGTAGTTCAAATTTGTTGGACAATAATTTAAAGTAGCATTTTTCAAGAAGACAGGTAATTATTGGCAGCACATAGCATTTATTACCAAATAATATTTTCTTCTAATCTACAAACCAAAGCAAGATAATGGTTAATTTCTGAATAATGAAAGCAAACCTAACAAAACAAGATAATGGTTAGTTTCAAATGAAGCATAGGTTTTTTCTATAACTTTTGCTTACAAATAGTACTAGTTTTTTATGGATCATAATAATAATATACAAGACAAAAAATAGATTAAAATTTAAATAAAAAACAGTGATTTATGGAAGAGATTAGGTGTTAATTTGGTCGAGAAGGTAAGACTAAATTTTTTTTTCTGCCAACTTTACTCAAAAGTTAATCATTTTTGGAAATTAGCTAAAATTTGATATCATTTTCTATAATTTCAAGAAATTAGGGGGAAATAACTTTCTTTATAAAACCAATATTTTGAATTGCATGCGTAATTAAAAAGCTTACAACTTTCCATATTCCCACTTATTTGTATGTGCCTTGAAAGTAACAAACATCCCTTCATAATTCATACTATAAAATTTAAATAAATAAATAAAAATTCGACCGTTGCAGTAATAACAAATCTCTATCTTTCAATAAACAATAATTTCTCCACAACATTGAGAAACAGAGTTTCAACAATGAATCTCTCTCGAAACTCAAACCAGAGCTCCGAATCCGACCCGTTAAGAAACCATTCGATAACACTCATAAATCGACTTCTCATTCTCCGATTCTGTCTTCTCCTCGATCTTCTCGGTAATACAAAGTCTCTTCCTTTTTTTCTCTGTCTATGATTCTTGATTTTAAAATTTGATTAGCAATTAATTGAGAAATTTTGGGGTTTTGGGTTTGCTAATGGTGTAGTTTTGTGAAGTAATTTTGAAATGGTGTAGTTTTGTGAAATGTAATTCAAATAGTTTAGTTGTGTAATTCCCCCTTAATAAAATAGTATTATTTGTTTGGTCTAAAGTGAATTTGGTCAACCACCATTGAAGTTGCCCTTAGTTGAAGAAATTAGGGTTATTAGTCAAAATTAGGAGTTTATAGGTAAAAATTAGGGTTTTTGAAATCTTGTGTCACGGATCGGAGATTTATGAGTTTCGGCCATAAACTTTGATTTTACAAAGAAAAATGAGGTTTTTATGTAACATTCGTCCCACATCGGATATGTAGAGAATGAAGTAAGAAGAAATTGGCTCTTGAACCTAGTACCACTAGCATCGGTGGAAGACTAAGGCAACGTCGAAGGAGCCAAAACGGGCTTTAGTACCTTGGAAGTTGTCTCTTTCTATTAGGTTTTGTTTTTGTTGTTGTTGCTTGTGTTGAAGCTCCTTGACAACATATCCTCTTTTTGTAAAGGATTTTTCCAAGAACTCTAACAGCAAATATTAAACTATCCTCTAAAAACACTTTCATATTTAAATTTTTTGTTTGCATTTAATATTGAGTGTTTGAGTTTAGTTTTTAAAGAAATTAAAAAATTTATGAAAAACTTATTTGGTAACAACCATTAAAAACCTCCAATAATCATGGTCTAACCTCCGCATTTCTAAGATTCTATATATTTTCTTGGAAACTTTTAAGAACTTATTAGAGACATTTAAGTATAAATTCTTCAAACTCAAGTTAAATATTTATATACTTTTGATACACACCCTACCTTTTGTGGGTCCTATCTAAGATTATATCTGTGCACAATCAATCATTTTGAGTTGTGTTATTTCAGATTTTTTTAAAACAAATTCTTTTTATAGATGTTGATTTGTTCAATTTTGCTTGTATATACTTTACAAAAAGAAATTGAAATGTACCTAATCATTTACCTTTGGTCTTAATACGACGAGGGATACCTAAGATATTTTCTTGCTAACTAATTAATGGATAACGATTAGAGAAAAATTAAATATCTATGATAAAATCATTTACCTAACAATTTACTTTGTAAATCAAAGAGAAAAAAAGATCTAGAGAGAACTAACAAACGGGGTTACTAATGAGTTATGATTTCATTTAAGATTCATTCTGAAACTTTTTTGTAAATGTATTTTTTTATTTGTTGTTATAAAGTTTTACTTTACAAAAAACTAGATGAGGACCTGCACGTACGTACGAAATTTAATATAGTTTTTAATTTAATATATTTATAATTATTTAGTAAAAAATATATATATTAATTTTTTTCACGGATTTGGATTATATATAGATAGCCTATTATTTCATAAAATACATTAAATAAAACATGTAGATTGTGCGATGTATGGTTTAACGCGGGATTCATCCGCGTATTAAAAATATTTAAATTTTTTACCTTGGGATATACCTTCCAAGATGTCTTGATACAAATTTAAAAATAGTTTACATAATTATATTTAATATAAAGTTCAAAATTATATTTATGTATAATTTTATATTTGGAATATAATTTAGTTATACATTATGAATTATGTATGCTATTTTTTGACCCGTTGCTAAATTACACATAAATATTTGTGCTTAAATTGAATTCAATTTAATCTCATAACCATTATCATTCATTTAAATTTGTTTTATGATCTTTTAAGGACCCGATACAAAAACTAAAAGGAGAATTACAAAACTACATCATTTGAATTGCGTTTTACAAAATACGTCTTTTCAAAGTTATTTTTAAAAACTACACCTAAACCCTCAAAATTAAATCTAAATAAATCATACCTACACAAAATCTACCATTTAATATTATATTGTAAACACTAATTAGCGAACCTAAATGAAAAGATTTAAATTTTGATAGTTTTTTTAAGGATAAATCAACCTTTTAAAATTTTAAAAAGGTGTAATTATAGAAAATATTGAATTAGATGTAATTTTGTGAAAGAGTTGTTGAATTGGTGTAGTCTTGTGAATTCCTCAAATTAAAATATGTATTTGCTATTATGATTTGTATAATTTGTATTCGATTGGGTCTGAGTATGAGCTTTATAAATTCTGTAAATTGGGCCAAATTATAAACATAGGTTAATAAAAAAAATGTAGTGGTATTGTAATTAGAATTTTTTTAAAAGGCAATTTGCAATAATGCATTCCAATTATATAAGATACTATAATGGAGTATATTATAGTGATGTACCAAAAAATAGATATCTTTCGTATCAATAATTTGACGTTGTTTTTTTTGAAACCATAATTTGACATTTTTCAAAAGAATACATTTTGTATCATTTGTCAAAAAACAACACTATTTAGCTACATGAAATATACCACTCCACACATTATTTTTTCTTGTAAAGATATTTTTTAGAGGAATTCACAAAACTACACCCTTTCAATCCTTCTTTCACAAAACTACACTTAATTTAATTTTTTTACATATTTACACCCTTTTAAAATTATAAAAGTTTGATTTACCCTTTTAAAAATTACCAAAATTAAAATATTTTCATTTGGGTTCGCTAATTAGTGTTTAGGGTATAGTATTAAGGGGGTATGATTGTGTGCGTAGGGTTTATTTAGATTTAATTTTGAGTGTTTAGATGTAGTTTTGTGAAGTATTTTTGAAATGGTGTAGTTTTGTGAAATGTAATTCAAATGGTGTAGTTTTGTGATTCTCCCTTTTTTTATAGAGTGTTGAGTTACATCTCAAATTATTAAAAATGTTGGTTGCATTAAAAAATGTTAAGTTTATGTGGAAAAAAAGAATCAAAAGGCCATGTTAAAGTAAGAGGAATTCACAAAACTACATTCTTTCATCCATTTCTTTACAAAACTCTACCTAATTCAATTTTTTTCATATTTACATATTTTCAAAATTTTAAAAGCTTGATTTACCCTTTAAAAAAATTCCAAAATTAATTTTTTTCATTTGGGTTCGCTTTTAGTGTTTAGGGTATAATATTAAAGGAGGTAGGATTGTGTGGATATGGTTTATTTGGATTTAATTTTGAGTTTTTAGGTGTAGTTTTGTAAAGTAATTTTGAAATGGTGTAGTTTTGTGAAATGTAATTCAAATAGTGTAGTTTTGTAGTTCTCCCTTAAACTAATAGACATAAGTTAATGTCTCTCGTTTTCCATTTCTTAATTGAGTTTTAAACTATTGTTGTAAAAAACAAAAAGAGTTTTAAACGACGTCAAAAAAAAAAAAGTTTTAAACTATTAGAAAATAGGGAGAATCACAAAACTACACCATTTGAATTACATTTCATAAAACTACACAATTTCCAAAATACTTCACAAAACTACGCCTAAACACTCAAAATTAAATTCAAATAAACTCTACCCAAACAATCTTACCCCTTAACACTATACCCTAAACACTAATTAGCAAACCCAAATGAAAATTTTTTAATTTTGGTAATTTTTTAAAGGTTAAATCAAGCTTTTAAAATTTTAAAAGGGTGTAAATATGTGAAAATATTAAATTAGGAATAGTTTTGTGAAGAAGGGGTTGAAATGGTGTAGATTTGTGAATTCCTCTAGAAAATATCTCTACACACCAAAAAAAACATATTGTCAAGAAAATGTTGAATTTTTTTTCTTAAGTTCAACCTTTGCTATGAAATAATCTTTTCTAACGGTTTATCAAAAAAAAACAAATATAATCTCTCGTAAATTATTATTTTCTTGCAAAAAAACCTCTAATAAATTTTGCAACCGTAACATACAAAGATGGGAAAATAAATAATTTAGCAACGGCAGGCAATTAAGACCAAAACAACAATTAACTAATATTTACAAAATGACATAGAGCACAATATATATATAAGAAATCAAGATTAACCAAAATTAATCGTCTCAAGTCTTGATAGAGTGACCAACACCGGGACTATGACCTTGCTCGGTTGGCCGGAAAGCATCAACACCGTAAATATCATTGCTCCTCCTCTTCTTATGATGATTATGATGATGATTATGATGATGATTATGATGATAATGATGGTTAAAACGTTTCTTGCATGTATAATCAACTAGATGATGACACATCAAGCGACTACCATGGGCCTTGTCTATAATAAGTTCGCATATAAGGAGAATAGTAATGAAAATGTAAATTACACAAAGGGTCTTCTTTGCCATATCCCAAATTAATATAAATATATTTTTTGTGTTTACTTTAAAAAGTTTTTGAAAACGTGAATATATATGATATATGTATATTGTGAAGGGTTTAATAAGACCAATGATTGTAGTTTTTTGGAGAATGAATATGTGGCTATTTAAAGACAAATAATTGGACTTACATAGTATGTGATTGATTTTGATGTTTCTAAGTTTTATTGATAGAAACCGCGACCTTAACTTTACTTTGTCTTGGAGCATGCATGATCCCATGATTGTATATTTGAAATTTGTGACCTATATTATATATATATATGCGCCTAAATATTTTATTCTAAATGTTGAACCTAAATTATAAAAAGGGCAATTTCCGAAAATACCATGAAAAATAGTTTTTTGGACAAAAATACCATCAGAAGTTTTTTTTCTTAAATACCATTAAAAAGTTTTTTTGGACACAAAAATACCATAAACTTAAAATTAAGTTAAAACCTTCAAAATTAACATGAAACCCTCAAAACTAAACTCTACCCCTTCAATACTATATCCTAAACAGTATATAGCGAACCCAAATGAAAAAATTAAGTTTTAAAGTGTTAAAATTAATTTTTTGTGTTTATGGTATTTTTGTCCAAAAAAACATTTTAATGGTATTTGAGGGGAAAAAACTTGTAATGTTTTTTTGTCCAAAACACATTTTTCATGCTATTTTGAGGATTTCTCTTATAAAAATTCTTTAGTTTTATTTTTTTTTCTCCGTATTTTTGGTATTTTTTTCTAAAAACCTTGTTAAGATATTTTTGATAGAGAAAAAAAGGTGAGATAGTATTTTAGTTTAAGAACTTTTGTATTGGAATATAAGAGATTTCTCTTACATATATACTTAAATATTTTATTCTCCTACTATTACTATATAATGTCTGATTCACTATAAATATTTTCTAAAGTTTGATTTATTTGTATGACATATTGTTCTGTTTTTTTTGTTAAATGACATATTGTTCTTAGTTATTTGATGTGTGAATCAAACACTCAACATGTGGGTTTAAGCAGAGTATTTCTTGTCTATAGATGATTCTATATTTTTTACACGGCATTATGTTTTAGTTTTTGTGATTGTTTGAATTGCTTTAATTATATATTAAATGATAAATTTATAGATAATTTCTCAATTTTCGCCTTTTAAACCAAAAACAAATATAGTTAATTTCTTAATTTACGCCTATTTAACCAGAAACAAATATATATAATTTCTTAATTCCCGCACTTTTACACATAATTGGGTATTATAGACTTATAGTACAACTAGGTCCTTAAGATATAGTGTATGGTTTATTCGCGATATTCGCGGACTTTTTCTAGATTGGAAATGTATATTTTTGTAAATATTAATAATTTTATTTTATAAATTATTTTGTTATAGTTTTTCTTGATGTGTTTTTGATTTTAAATTTTAAATTTTTGATTTTAGATTTTAAATATTAAATTTTTGACTTTAGATTTTAAATTTTTGATTTGGGTTCGCTATATAGTGTTTAGGGTATAGTTTTGAAGGGGTAGGGTATAGTTTTTTGAAGGTTTTGGGTGTAATTTTGAAAATTTAAGTTTTGTGGTATTTATGAGAAAAAAACTTTTTAATGGTATTTGTAAAACTTTCAAAAATCTGTGCTAATTGTGTTAAAAAAACTGTTTTTAGTGGTATTCATAAGAATTGTCCTTTTATGTGTTATTTTGTAATGTGATTTTATATATGTATTGTAACTAAACTATTTTCAATTGTAAATCCAAAAAAATATTGAGAATACACATTTAAAACTTAGACTTAATTGATATCATGTGTTGATTTTTAAATGTATTTAATTTTGTAATAATATTTAATAAACTAAATTGAATAAATTTGATGATTTAAATTATAAATGATGAGTTGTCAACACAAGGAGAGCTTCTCACTAATTATATATAGGATTAACAATTTTAGCATCACGACATGCAAAAAATATAAAAATTATGCTATAAATTACCATTTCTTCAATAAAATTTCTAAAAAATAATAACTTTGCGACTACATTAGTTTACTAAAGCGTAACTAATTTATCATGCTTATTAATCCACAGATGGATAAATTACACCAAAAGTCAAATTTAGAATACAAATATTCTTATTTTATAAAGATACTAATCTATCAAGTATTGTATTAACATAATCCGTGAATTTTTGACAAAAAAAAACATAATCAGTGAATTCTAAAAATCACTTGCTCTTGATTTGGGATGAAGATTTTTTTACCCCAGAGAGTATCATCTCACACTGAATCCACCTGAACTCTCAATCTCTACAGGTATACCCCTAAGTCGTAAAAATTTTAAGTTTTTCTTGGGTGTTGAGTTTTCCTACTTATGGATGCATGATTTTTAAAAGTACTACGTAATTTTTAAGTTTTTCTTGTTTCAAAACACTATATTAGTTTTTTCAATAAAATATCAAAATTACTTTTAACTTTGAAAATAACAAAAGATACTAAACCAAAAGTTAATTTCTGGTATTTTATGAAAATTAAATATTAATGACGGTATTTTATGAAGAAAATAAACTAGCAATAATTTGCGGGAAATTAATTTAATGTACTTTGAGGTATTTTTCTTCTTTTATTCACGAACGATTTTTTCTTTTGTCGATTTCTGTCTCTCACACAAATATGTGAAACCAAATCCTTGACCTTGGAGTACTTTAATATGTGAAAAGTAGAAACGATATTATATGTAAGAATATAATACAAAGTGGAATATTGTATTAAGAAAAGAAGAGACAGAAACATGTGAAAAATGAAAAAGAGTGGTTTCTACAATTTGGAAAATGAAAAATGAAAAAGAGTGGAATATTGGATTTGTAGCGTTTACAATTTGTGAAGGCAAACCGACTTCTTTTTCAGTGAATATTTACATTCTTATGATAAAAAATGAAATATCAAAAGAGTGGGGTATTTTTGCTAGAAAATGTTTCTAATGGCTTGAAATGCACACTCTATATATGTTCGTGTGCTTTTATATTTTTTTTTGTCAACATTTGGACAGAAATGACCCGTCTATTAGCCAAACTTACACTATCGTAGGTGCGGGGAATGATTCCGGGTAAGGCGTGTTATTTGCCTCATGTGGACTTATGACTGCCACTAGACCAATGCCACTTCGTATGTTTTTATATTAAGTATATATTTTTGATTTTCGATATTTAGTTAATGGTTAATATTAATGTTCGCAATAAAGTGTTCGATATTTATTAATTTATGAAAAGTTGGAAACACTTGCACGTTAGTTTTGCCTCTTTGTCTTATATTCTCTCAATTTTTTCTTTGCTAAAACTATGAGTCTCTCTTAAATGTTTCATCAAAAGAAAATATTTCTCTTATAAATCAACCAAATAAAACTTCTTTTATATGCTTCATGTTTGGAGTTCCTAAATCTCAGGGCTAACATGTGACTAGGCTTCCCTAATTATTTCATTTGTGTAGTTAAATAGAGATGTTCTATGTTTGACTTTAAAAATGCAACTAGAATCTTATGAGTGTTAGAAAATTGCATTTTAGAATTTTCAAAAGTGCATATATATTTTTGATTTATTTAGTGTTTTGGATACATTTTAAAACATAATTTGTCAATTAGATAGTTTTGATGTACTAATTAAATTTTAGATAATTTTGTTTTGATTTTCGTACTTAAAATGATAAATTTATCTTTATTCAAATAAATCATTCACATAAAATCATTTACATTAATTATTCACAAAAGTCATTCACAATTCGCATGAATCATTTACGAGTATTATTCGTCATTTACATGTATTATCTATAACTCACATAGACTATTCACCATTTACAACGATCATTCATTCAAAATTATACACATAGAACTATTAACGAGATTTGACAATTTCGAAGCTAGAGATAAAATTATAATTCAATATGCGAAAATCAATTTTTAGCAAAATAAAAAATCACCTAAATAGCAAATTTATGTCTCAAATATACCTTTTTCTAATTTTCTTAATAATTTTTATATTGTATATATATATATATATATATATATATATATATATTTGTACAATTTCCAAAAATAACATGAAAAAAGTTTTTTTGACAAAAATAGCATCATAAGTTTTTTTGGACAAAAATACCATAAATTTAAAATTAACTTAAAACCTTCAAAATTAACTTGAAACCCTCAAAACTAAACCCTACCCCCTTCAATATTATACCATAAACAATATATTGCGAACTCAAATGAAAATTTTTAAGTTTTAAAGTGTTAAATTAATTTTTTGTGTTTTAGTGATACTTGAAAAAAAAAACTATCCAAAAAATATTTTTTTGGGCTATTTTAAAAAATTTCTCTATATATATTGTGGCATAGCTAAGTGAAGTGAAATCTAAACTTGAGTCTAGTTGTCTCCTGTCTTATTGGAAGTCTCTTGAGTGGACCCCACTAGTGTCGGAACATAACAATTTCTTAATGTAGTCTCAACGTTTTCTTTCAATTGTTTTAAGTTACTTAGAGCAAGTCCAATGGTGT
The DNA here is from genome assembly GCA_963556525.1 of Cochlearia excelsa. Classification (NCBI taxonomy): domain Eukaryota; kingdom Viridiplantae; phylum Streptophyta; class Magnoliopsida; order Brassicales; family Brassicaceae; genus Cochlearia; species Cochlearia excelsa. Next base: position 6,749,252 of record OY748332.1, on the reverse strand, counting down.
TTTTTAACGGGATCTTAGCATGTGGAGTCCACCTAAATAGTTAAGATCTGAATCTTATATTTCTTATTTAAGATCCAGATCTTAACTATTCATGCATACGTGGCGGCCCATGATTGGTCCGTTTTTATTTTTTATTTTTTTTTATTTTGTTTTAAACCAACTGTTCATGGACCCACTGAATAGTTAAGAAATTTTGTGGGTTTCTCTGTTGGAGATGGTCTTATATGAATCAAATCCTAATGATTATAAAGAAAAAAATTAAATAGCACGAAAATAGAATTTTTGGACTAAAAGAACTTTACAAGTTTTTTTCTAATTACCATTAAAATATTTTTTGACTAAAATACCAAACACAAAAATTTAATTTTAACATTTCAAAACTTAAAATTTTTCATTTATAATATCGAAGAGTGTAAAGTATAGTTTTGAGTTCGTTATATACTAAATTTTTCATTTGGGTTCTCCTTTTTATATACGATGATGAAACAAATTTATTTTAATATTAAGAGAAATAGATCGTTTTATATCCCAAAATATTAAACCGATTTCGTCTAGAGTCTATTCTGCTAAAAATGCAAACTTGAAATTTTAAGATGTGAACTAAATAAATTAAGGTTTTTTTCAACCTGAAAATTTATCAGGTTTTTTTTGTCAAACTTATCAAACCTAGGTTTTTTTTTGCAATTATTCCATACTCCTAAAAACCCAATCATAAAAATAGCTTCACTAGTAGCTAAAATTTGAAACAGTAGAAGATTATCCCACAACAACAAAAACCAAACTTAATAAGTCAAGTCAAAACACAACCAATGATGTCAAAATCAAAAGGTGTACAAAACACAAATCAATTCCCACAAAATTTTTGTCAATCAAAGAAAGAGAAGAAAGAAAGAGAGTTAAAAGATATAAAACTCTTAACAAAAACTTCTTCTCATAAGTGAGCATTAATACTTAATAGACAAAGAAGCCAAGAGATCACTTGTGTTGCCTTCACTACTCACTTTTGTTGTCTGCTTCACATTTCTCAACACATCCAATGCCTCTAAAACCTTAGCATTAAGCGCCTCGGGTGACTCGAGCAAGTGCAATACTTCGGTTTGATCCATCTCAAGAAGCATACCGGTCACTTTAGCCGCGTTCTCGTGCTCTATCTTGTTCACTAATGGGTATAAATTCTCACCAAGAATCTACACAACATAAAGAAAACCGTGAATGTTAAGGCAAACTTGCTCGTCTTTTAGACCACGCGATCAATAGTGACTTACTGTTCTTTGCTGAGCTGGAGAGGCTTGAGAAAGCGAAGAAGCCAATGGAACCATGCCTCCTGGCATGGAACCATCGGGCATGTTTCTACGGTAGCCACGTCCTCTTGGCATCATCTAATAAGAGAGAAGAAAAGCAAAAAAAAAAAGCAAGTGCTTATAGAATCATTTCATACCAAATATGCCCATCTTTTTTAAGTGATAGCTAACCTGTGGCTGCATAAAGGGCATTGGTTGATGCATCATCGGGGCGAAGAAGCTTGGCCTCATTCCAGGAACAAGCTGAGGCTGATATCCAAATCCAGGCTATCAAAAGTAAATCAGATGAGTTAGTAAACAACTCAAAGATCTCGTCTTAGCAATACCATCACATAGATTATCGCAAAAAAATGGTTATAATTTCGAAAAAAAAACTTGAAATTTTATAGCTATAAACAGGAAAATCCGTCTATTTCCCCACGAGAAGTCGAGAACTATCACATACCGAAAATTCCACACCAAACTTTGACTTATGTCTAATTGAATCCAAACCAAGTTATGAATGTCAAATTCCCCATGAAATTCGATTTCCCCAAATTTAAATTAAAATCCAGGGTTAAAACTTAAAATTGATAAATCAAAACGGAAATCATACCATAATCTATGCGAACCAAAACCATAACCGGAGAGATAATCCGCAAAACCGACCCGGTAAACCACTATTTGAACCTCGATTAGGTTAGGTTTAAAAAACAATAAACCAAGTTTAACCAATTTCATGGGTATTAAGCATTGTAACTTTCAAATTGTGGGTAATTAGAAATTGAAAATTTATTTCATGGGGAATCGGACATTTATAGTTTGGTTCGGATCTAATTAGACATAAGTCATAGTTTGGTGGATAATTTTGGGTATGTGATAGTTTTCGTGGGAAAATAGACGGATTTTCCCTATAAACAGCTCAAAGATCTCATTTTTGTAATACCCATCACTTAGATTACCACAAAAATTGGTTATAAATGGTAAAAGCAACTCAAAGATCTCATTTTTGCGATACCCATCACTTAGTATATTGCAAAAAAACTGTTACAAATTCGAAAATTATAGCTTTAAACTACTCAAAAATCTAATTTTTGTGATACCAACACTTAGATTACCGCAAAAAACGGTTATAAATTCGAAAAAAACTCTAGATTAGTAACTATAAACAACTCAAAAAGATCTCATATTTAACAATACCCACCACTTTTGATTATCACAAAACAACAGACTATCAAAGTAAATCAGATGAGTGGTTATTGATATCAAAATCCAATTTCAAAGAAACACATAAATAACCGAATAACAGAACAAATCCAATGAAACAAACCTTGACTTATAAGAGAGTAGTACCTGGTGAGGAATGATTTGTGGAGGACCTTGACCGTAAAAGATATGTTGTCCCGGTGCACCACCAGGGAATATTGGCATATGAGGACCGACACCGGGGATAAAAGCAGGTCTAATTTGAGAAAAATGTGCCTGAAAAAAACAAGACCATAAGAGACTTGTAATGACAAAAGTACTTTGTGCTTTGGTCTGTTTATTGATGGTTGGGAAGTGTTTATTTACCTGAAGCTTAGCTCTTCTTTCTTCTTTCCTCTGTGCAAGTGCGACGTATAACGGTTTGCCACTAACCATTTTACCATTCATTTCATTTAGCTGCAAAAAAAAAACGCGGAAAGCATATAAGTAAAGAAAGAATATAGAGACTCGAAAACAGTTTATAATGTTCTCAACACAAGATAATTTATAGAGAAATTCCTTAAAATGCCATCAAAAGAAGTTTTGTAGGGCTAAACATACCATCACAAGTTTTTCTCCCTAAAATACCATTTAAATTATGTTTTTGCCTAAAGTACTCTAAAGGCCTAAACATAAAAATACGCTTTTAACACTTCATAATTTAATTTTTTTCATTTGGGTTCAATATTTAGTGTTTAAGGTGCAGAGATAAAGGGGTAAAGTTTAGTTTTTAGCTACTTTTAGTTTTGTGGCATCATAGGCCAAAAAATTAAGTGGTCATAAAAACATAAAACGATGGTATTTTGGGAGAATTTCCTAATTTGTATTACCACTCTAGAAGCTTCACTTCCAGCTGAGAAAGCAACAAAGCCTGATCCTTTGCTAGTACCACTTGGGTCTCTCATAACCTATTTTTAACCAAAATTAAAGAGATTTCGATCATTCACCGTTAGTATAAGCTTGTCTAAAACAATAAATACTAACCTTGCATGAAGTTATTGTACCAAACTCGGCAAAAAGCTCACGCAACTTCTCATCAGTGACAGTATCATCAAGATTCTTAACATACAAATTCAGCCCGTCGAACTTGTTTCCTGTCTCTCTTAACCCTTGTTCGTATCTCCGGCTCAATTCGACTTCTCTCTCGGATTTCTTCTGAGCTTTACCTACATACCATTCCTTATCATCAAACTTCTTTCCGTTGAGTGCCTCGACAGCACGAGCCGCATCTTCAGGACTCTCAAAATTGACGAATCCGAAGCATCTTGATCTACCTTCACCGTCTCTCATGACCACAGCGCTCGAAATAACACCATACTGACCAAATGTTGTCTTTAAATCGTCATCACTAGTAGTCTCCGAAAGATTCTTCACATAAACATTCGTGAAATTGATCTTATCGGAAACAGAAGAAGCTCTTTCTTCTTTCCGAAGAAATGGTCCCACGAATATCTGTTTGTCATTGAGAAGTTTGCCGTTTAGAGTATCAACAGCGGTTTTAGCAGAATCCTCAGTATCGAACTGAACAAAGCCGTATCCTTTGGACTGACCCATGTGATCAGTAGAAACTTTACAAGACACAATGGTTCCACACGCGGAGAATGTCTCGTGTAAGGTCTTGTTGTCAACAGACTTGTCTAGATTCTTCACATGAGAATAGTTAACACAAGTAAGCATCATCAAAAACAGAAAATAAGCTACTAGAGAACTAATTCAAAAAGTCATTACCTTTACAAATAAGTTGCCAATACCGCTTTTACGGGCAGAAGAGTCGCGAGAAGAGTAAGTTATACGAATCATCTTGCCATTGAGACTAGTGTAGTTCAGCTTATTCAACGCTTTCTCAGCTACCATTACAAAAACACACACAAAATGAAACTCAAAACCAAAAGCATCATCAACAATAACAAATCAAATCATTAAACAACCGAAACTTTCAAATAAGAGTCAAAGAAATATTCAAACTTTATGCTAACAAAACATGATTTTTCCCCATAATCCACTCGAAAATCTCGAAATTTATAGCTTTAAACAACTCAAAGATCTTAACTTTGCAATACCCATCACACAAATTATCACAAAACAACAGTTATAAATTCAAAAAAAAAAACCTCAAAATTGATATCTACAAACATGTTTTTGCCACATTAAGCATTCAATATCTCAAAATTGATACCTAAAATCAACTCAAAAATCTCATCTTTTACAATACCCATTACTGAAATCATCACAAAACAACACTTATAAATTTGAAAACCCTCAAAAAGTGATATCTATCAACATGTTTTTGCCACATTAAGCATTCAAAAATCTCAAAATTGATACCTAAAATCAACTAAAAGATCTCATCTTTTACAATACCCATTACTCAAATCATCACAAAACAACAGTTACAAATCCACAAAAAAAAAATCAGATCTTTAAAAAAAAAACCATAACGTTCAAAAAAATATTATTACCATCATAAGCATTTGTGTAATTAACAAAACCATAACCAAGAGAAGCATTATTGCCAGAATCACGACAAACACGAACAGAGACGACCTTACACACATTATTGAAATATTCATATAACTGTGAATCAGTCACATTCAAATCCAAATCTCCGACGTATAGTGAACACATTTCGCCGTGATTCACTCCGTCGCTGATCTCTGAAGCCACCGAAGCATTGTCTCCGACAGTAATCGGAGGAGACAGAGACTGAATTTCAGACATTTTTTTGTTGGATTTAAGAGAGAAAAAGATTAGATTTTTTGGGTTTTTTTGTTTGTTTGATTATTTAGGCGGAGGAGGAAGACGGCGGTGGAGAATGGGCGGCACGGTGATACCGCTGCGGCGGAGAGTGGCGGAGAAAAAGAATTGAGAATTTGTTATATATTGTGAGATTAATTCTTTTGGATTTGAAAACCCTAGTCTTGTTAATTAATTAATTAATTATAATTATTACATTTTTTTACGTGTCGGGATAAATATTAAAGAAACGGTCGTTTGATTATTTTTAAATAGAATAGTTTTTGTATTTTTTTATTGTTTGTGACGGTTTATGATGAAAAATGTAATTAGATTTAGGAATTTGATAAAATAAAAAACGTCATAATTTTTAGACAATTCTCAAAAGTATTATATTTCCAAGATTTTTTTGCTTGAAATTTTCATTACAAATTAAATTAGACAAAATATTATTTTTAAAAAATGGACTTAACAACAAAGAGTAAAATAGGTTAAAATCTTTTTTAAATTAATTTATACAGTTTTAACACTTATTCATTATCTCCTTTAATACTAAATTTTAAAATATTAAATAGCCATAATAACACATACACAATTCTTTATTATCTTTTACGTAAAGTTGTAATGTTTTTTGGTATATAATCCTTTTAAAGTTTTTTTCAAGGATTTTATCATAAATATTATAACTGTTTTTGATATATAAATATAGAAGAAACGGTCCATACTCGTTTTATATTATTATTATTGTTTTTAACGGCTTAGGGCATCTCCAACCGAACTCCATATTCACCTCCATATGTGAAAATGGAGCCAAATATGCTCCATCCGAACTTCAAATCCATCTCCAAAATGGAGATCTCCATTTTATTCTCCAGATTTGGAAATCTCCATTTTCAACTCCATTTTGTGGAGATCAAGTTTTTTATTTGCAAATCAATCCTTAAACTTTTTTATTTGCAAATCAACTCCAAAATTAATTTAACCATATATTTATTTTAAACTTAAAAAAAAATATGAACTATTATTTTACATTAAAACAAAAATATATATACAAAACTAGTTAGAAAATCAATTATTATTTTTAAATGCAATAATAACATAACTAAAGATCAAATTAAAATTCATGATATTATAACTAAAAATAAAATAAAATACAAAATGATATAATTAAAGATAAAACTAAAATACAAAATAAGATAACTAAATATAAAATTAAAATACATAACAAATATTCAAATTTAAAAAGAACATCATACATAACAAAATTCATATTTGCTCGACATAGAAAAATTAGGGATAAAGAAGCTCATTTTGGACTTCGTAATGCTTTAATTGATCATTTGTGGAATAAATATTCTAAGGGTATTTAAAAAATGTATTAATTTATTTCTATTTTATGTTTTTATTTATGTCTAATAATGTATTATTTTTTTCTATAATAAATTTTTAGTTATGAAATAGTTAATCATTTTTATTTGTTAAAATTACATAATGGGTGAAATTTGTAAATATGAAAACTTAAAAGGATAAATTTGATATTAGTAAAAAGTAGAAAGAAAATGGAGATAGAAATGGAGTTTTGGAATGGAGGAAAAATGAAGAAAAAAATGGAGTTACTCAAAAATGAAGAAAAAAATGGAGTTTTCGGTTGGAGACTGTCTTAATGATATATGTCAAAGAAATAGTCTGTTTAATTTTAAGCCGTTAGATTAATTTCGAAGAAGTCAAAGATGGGCCCCACTACATATCCCGTGATCCTCTCGTGGCTGTCTCTTTGTGGAGAGACGACTGATTCTATCTATGCTTTGCTTTGCTTTGAGTAGAACTTTCAGCTTTGTCTATTGTTGTCCTAACATGTATTATTCAATTTTGTTTTTTTATTAAAATAATATTTAGGAGAATCACAAAACTACACCATTTGAATTACATTTCACAAAATTACACCATTTCAAAATTATTTCACAAAACTACACCATTTCAAAATTACTTCACAAAACTACACATAAACACTCAAAATTAAATTCAAATAAACCCTACCCACACAATCCTATCCCCTTAATACTATACCCTAAACACTAATTAGCGAACCCAAATAAAAAAAATTTAATTTTGGTAATTTTTTAAAGAATAAATCAAGCTTTTAAAATTTTGAAAGGGTGTAAATATGTGAAAATATTGAATTAGGTATAGTTTTGTGAAGGAAAGGTTGAAAGGGTGTAGTTTTGTGATTTTTTATAATATTTTGTAGTCGTTTGTTTTGGTCAAATATAATGAATTTTTCAAATATGTTTCCTTATCCAAATTTTAAAAGATTTACAAAAATATTTTATTTACCCCCTAAACACATGTCAAAAATGTAGAACTATATTTTGTTGTCCACTTTTCTCAAAAAAACAAAACTACTAAAAGGGACAATCTGAATCACAAAACTACACATATTGAATTGTAGTGTAATACCATTCCAAAGTCAATTTTTAAATTTACGCCAAAATACTCAAAATTAAATTCAAATAAATCATATCCACCCAATTTTATTCATTTAATATTATACTTTAAACACTAATTAGCGAACCCAAAATGAAAATATTTTAATTTTGATAATTTTTGAAAGGATAAATCAACCTTTTAAAATTTTGAAAATGTGTAAATATGTAAAAATATGGGAGAATTACAAAACTACACCTTTTGAATTACGTTTCACAAAACTACACCTTTTAAAAATTTCTTCACAAAACTACACCTAAACATCAAAAATTAAATTCAAATTAAGTCTACTCATACAACCATACCCCTTAATCACTATACCCTAAACACTAATTAGCGAACCCAAATGAAAAAAATTAATTTTGGTGAAGTTTCAAAGGGTAAATCAACATTTTCAAATTTTAAAATGGTGTAATTATGTGAAAAAATTAAATTAGGTAGAGTTTTGTAAAGGAAGGAATGAAATGGTGTAGTTTTGTGAATTCCTCTAAAAATATTGAATAAGGTGAAGTTTTGTGAAGGAATAGTTGAAAATGTGTAGTTTTGTGAATTCCTCCTAAAGGGACAATCACAAAACTACGTCTTTTGAATTGCATTTTACACAACTACACCATTTCAAAATCAATTTTCAAAACTACACCTAAACATTGAAAATTAAATCCAAATAAACTTTACCCACACAATCTTACACATTTAATATTATACCCTAAACACTAATTAGCGGACTCAAATTATTATTTTTTAATTTTTGTCATTTTTAAAAAGGTAAACCAACCTTTTAAAATTTTGAAAAGGTGTAAATATGTAAAATGTTGAATTGGGTGTAGTTTTGTAAAGGAAAGATTCAAAAAATGTAGTTTTGTGAATTCCTCCTAAAATAAAGACTATTTGATTTATTCCACGAAAATCAAGAATTCATATGTTTTTAGTTAAAAAGTTTACACACAAACGGTTTTCACCAAATACACTCAAATAATTACTTTTACCCAATATAACTTAATGGTAAAAATAATTTCATACATAAAGAAATAACTAATAAGTGTATTCAACACCATTTGAATATATCTTTCAGAGACAATATGTCACTCAAGAGAAAATGTCATATTTATTTAGTAGTCTAGTTTTCATGGTGAATTTGTGATATATATGGATTGTAATTTTAATTCATCTAGTTACGTTTCTTTTATAATGAATGTTTGTGTTAAGGGTTCTCTTATATTTTGAATACAAATAATATTTTTCCTACATTTCACATTTGCAACATCTTGTGATGGTCTTGCCTAAATTATGCAATTGAGTAGCTTGAAGACAAAACTTATGTAAGTTGATTTTTCTATGTCTTTTTGCAAAACCAGATGGGACTTTTGTTTTATTGATAGGTTTGGTTAACAAATGATTTTAAGGTATTTGATTCTCATATAACCATACTTTTGATTAATGAAAATTAAAAACAATAGTATATTTTGTTGTTTGTTTATCCACCAAAATACTTTCATAACACAAAAAGCTTTTATCTTTCTTTTGTTTGTTTATCCACCAAAGTACTCTTTTTATGGTATTTCTTGCTTTGGTTCAACCACAAAATAAATATTTTTTTAATTTTCTTTTCTTTTCAACAAAAGAAAATTAAAAGAATGGTTTGACTAATATATGAAAATGAATATCAACTTTTGATTGAGGAATTAACAAAACTTCACAAAACTATACATGATATAGATTATTTCTATAATTCTATACCTACACCCTTTTCAAAATTTAAATGGTTAATTTATTTATTTTGTTGACAAAAAATGATAATTTTTTTTTAAAAAATTACCAAAATTAAAATATTTCATTTAAGTTTACTAATTAGGGTTTAGTATTAAAAATGATAGAGTTTTGTGGATTGGTTTTATTTGGATTTAACATTTAGTATTTAGTTGTGATTTTGTAAAATATAATTTAAAAGGCGTAATTTTGTAATTCCCAATTTTATTTTTATTTTCCTAACTCTTTATACATTGTACTTGTGGGATCACACGGAACATGTCTTGAAAAAAGTATGTCATTGTGTTTTGTGGTCACAAGATTTGTGTTCATTTATCTTTAATTCTTTACTTTCACACATCATCCTTTGTATATAACCGTTTCTCACTTTCCACGTTTTAGAATATGACAATTGCTACAAGAAAAAATAAAAATAAAACAAATATCAATAGAAGAATCTTGCCGACTAATTCTGCCAAAAAAGGAAAATTTCCGAAAATACCATAAAAATTAATTTTTTGACAAAAATACCATCATAAGTTTTTTTTTCCTTAAATACTATTAAAAAAAAATTGGACAAAAATACCATAAACTTAAAATTAAGTTAAAACCTTCAAAATTAACATGAAACCCTCAAAACTAAACCCTACCCCCTTCAATATTATACCCTAAACAATATATAGCGAACCCAAATGAAAAAAATTAAGTTTTAAATTGTTAAAATTAGATTTTTGTGTTTATGGTATTTTTATCCAAAAAACATTTTAATGGTATTTGAGGGAAAAAAACTTGTAATGTTATTTTTTTCCAAAAAACATTTTTATGCTATTTTGAGGAATTTCTCAAAAAAAAATATATATTCTATGAATAAAAATAATGAAAACCCGTAAAAATAACTTGTAGTGGTTAAGATAATTTTGGACCTTTAGTTGTTATGACAGAGACAAAGGTTGTACCAACCTCCACAATATTATAACTCTTTAATCTACCTTTGCACTAAAATAATTTTTACCCGATTTAAGTTATTATTGCATTTTGTGCTTTATGATAAAGTAGCTCCAAAAACAGCTCAATAATACTCAAAAATTATTATGGAATGTTACAATATTTCTCTTTTTTTATGCGACTCAAGTTTATGTGTGTTTAACATATATTACCAAAGATTGATTATGAGCCAACGGAGATTATAATTATTAGAGTGTTATTCTATTCTAAAACTCATCTGCCTAACCGATTACTTTCCCGCGTTTCTGCTACTCAGTGGTCGTCCGCGTCGATTAAGTTTTTGACCGCATAAATTCAATGAATTAAATAACGTCGTTTAATTCTATAAATTTTCGCATAATCCAATTAACTTTTGATTATTTTCTTATTAATTTAATCACTTAAATTTAAATTTTATAAAAATTGTGATAAGTTATCAGTTTTAGAGCTTAATAACAATATAAATGATAATAAAAAATTAATATAAAGAGAAAAATATATAAAAATATCAATATATCCAAAAATTACTCCCGATTAATTTCTGATTTTTCGCTAGGTGTTAGGCCCTTGCTACACGCACGCGTAGCGCCTAGCGAGTTCTAGAACCTTAATCATTAAAATACAAAAAATCACACCAAAAAAAATTAGTGGAAAAAATTATATATTAGGAATATATGAGCTATGTAGTACATTTACATTTTATTTAATTATTTATAGGGAATAATCACGAGGAATTCGTAAACTTGCATCATTTCAACCCTTTCTTTATAAAACTACATATAATTCAATATTTTTACATATTTACATCTTTTTAAAAATTTAAATGGATGATTTACATTTTTAAAAAGTTACTAAAATTAAAATCTTTTTGTTTGAGTTCACTAATTAGTATTTAGGGTATAATATTAAAAGGGTTGAATTGTGTAGGTATAATTTATTTGAATTTAATTTTAAGCGTTTAGATATAGTTTTAAAAAGCGACGGTAAAATGTGGTAGTTTTGTGAAATGCATTCTAATGTGTAGTTTTGTAACTGTCTCTATGATAATTGATATATTTACTTGAAATTTTCGTTGTTAGTGATAAATCTCAAGAGTATAGTTTTGAAGTATTTTTTTTAATCAAGAGAGATGAAAAACAAAAATTGGAGATAATTAACACTAATTAATTAGAATAGAAGCGCAATTTAGCGAATACGGCGCATGATAGAGACAAACATTCTCTTCCTTTCTACAACTACATTTCCGGGTCGGGTAATTTATTTAAATCGACCCGATCCAATAACCCGTAACCGCTTTTACTTCCGTCACGTTTCTCTTCCTCGCCGTCGCCGGAGGATTTCAAAACCTCCGTCGTTGATCCAAGCGCATCAACCTGAGCACCAACCTCCGCCGCTCTCCTCCTTATATACGCCGCCGTTAAATCTCCTCCGCCGCCGCCGTCGTTTAAAACATTGAACCCGGCCAAAAGCTCCGGGAAATTAAGCCTCGCCGAAGGACCACGGAGGTAAAACACGGCGGTGTCGTAAGCTCTCGCCGCCGCTTCCGGCGTAGAGTAAGATCCAAGCCAGATCCGAGATCGTTTGTTTGGTTCTCTGATCTCAGCCACCCATTTTCCCCATTTTCTCATCCTTATGCCTTTGTAAGGTTTCAGATCTCTCTTCCTCGTCCCGATTCCGATATTCGCCGCCGTAACCGTCGCCGCCGTCGTGACTTTCGCTCCTCCCGTCTCCATAACTATCATCGAATTCTGTTGTTTCTGTTAGATCTGATTTTTCTGTTTTTGACGGAGTGATTTAACGGAGAGATATAACGGCGAATTAAAACGGTTACGTGTGGAGACGGAGGAGAGGTTTTGAGGATTCACCGACACTTTTAAAATTAAATATCTTTTCTGTTTTTTTTTTGTTTTTTAAGATACAGAAGACAAACAATCTCTTGCTCCTCTCACTTGTATTTATATATATTTTCAATCCTACTGTTACTGATGATTTTATGTTTTTTTATCTATTTTATTTATTTATTTGTTAATTTTTTTAATAACGTAGAGATATTATATTTTTTATTTTTATTGGTTTTTGTAATTATTTAAATTGTGCTATGTATTAAATACAACAATTGGATATTATTTTGGTTTATCATTTTTCGGTAAGTTTTGATTTTAACAAAATATTTCAGTAGTAAAAACTATAAATAATAATCATTACTTTTAAATTTTAATCAAAAATATATTTTTTAATATATATTCAACATATAAAAATTACTACTTAGGTTTTTTTGGTTTTTTTGTAAAAAGTAACCTGATTAAAAATATAGATTTTTTTGTCAAAAAAAAATATATATATAGATAATTGTTACTATTCACAATCATATGCTTTCTTTCTACCATAAAATATAAAATATGTAGTTTTAAAAGTTTTTTGGGCAACGAAGGTATTAGTTGCAAAGTCGGTGTTGCATATAATCTTATGTTAGATGATCCCTCGGCTTGACCGGTTTTGAAACCGAGCTTGGAGATGTTTTAGGTTTAAGATGTTTGTTTAGTGAGTTTTCAATTATGCACGTTCCTAGACGTCTAAACGTATAAGCGGACTTGTTAGCAAGACGAGCTAAAAACCGTAGTGTTCTTTTTTCCCATGTAAGTGACGTGATCCCGGATTGGCTTTTCCTAGTGGGAAGTAACATACCGAGATCTTAACTTAATAAAATGGGAGTGTTTTGACAAAAAAAAAAAAATTCAAAATAGATGTAGTTTTAAACTTCCAATACAAAATTTGTTGTTGTTTTATTTATTTTAACTAATTATATTTTGTAAATAATTTGTCTGTTGGTTGAATTTGTAATTAGATATACACTATCGTGACAAAAAAAATACACTAAATGATATTTTTGTGTTGTAACTATAAAAATTTAATGATTTTTTAATATGTGTGAAATAACATAAAATTACATCTTTTTTGAAACAATAGAAATATCATTTAATTAGAAGGTGTCCAACCCTACTTAAAATGGGATCAATTTAGGGGAATTACAAAGTTACCTCATTTGAATTTCATTTTACAAAATTACATTATTTCAAAGTCACTTTACAAAATTACAAATAAATATTCAAAATTAAATCTAAATAAATTTACTCACACAATCATATCATTTTAATATTATATAGTAAATATTATTTAACGAACCTAAATAAAAGAATTTTTATTTTGATAATTTTTTAAAAGGTAAATCAACATTTTTAAATTTTAAATGAGTATATTATAGAAAAATATTGAATCATGTAGAATTTTGTGAAATAATAGATAAAATCGTTTAGTTTTATGAATTCATCATCCATTTATCTAGTTATTATCTACCTTCCAAAAACGTAGAAACAATTAAGGGAGAATCACAAAACTACACCATTTGAATTACATTTCACAAAACTACATCATTTCCAAAATACTTCACAAAACTACACCTAAACACTAAAAATTAAATTCAAATAAACCCTACCCACACAATCCTACCCACTAATATTATACCTTAAACACTAATTAGCGAACCCAAATGAAAATATTTTAATTTTGGTAATTTTTTAAATGGTAAATCAAGCTTTTAAAATTTTGAAAGAGTGTAAATATGTGAAAATATTGAATTAGGTGTAGTTTTGTGAAGGGAATGTTGAAAGGGTGTAGTTTTGTGAATTCCTCAACAATTAATTATAGCATGAACTAATCGATAACATTTAATGGTACGTAGTTCCCAAAAACTATTTGAAATTTTTTGTAAGACTAATATAATATGATAACTTTTTTCTGAATATCATTAAAAAAATTATACCGACATGTCATAAAAACACGTGGAAAATACTTTAATGTAAAACCGTTTTTAGAGTAGTTTAAAAAATTGCTATGTACTTTAATGTAATAAATTAAACGGTACAAAAAAACTAATTACATTTAAATTTGGGAGAATTATAAAACTACACTATTTGAATTACATTTCACAAAACTACACCATTTCCAAAATACTTCACAAAACTATACCTAAACACTCAAAATTAAATCCAAATAAACCCTACCCAAACAATCTTACCCCCTTAATACTATACCCTAAACACTAATTAGCGAACCCAAATAAAAAGATTTTAATTTTGGTAATTTTTAAAAGGGTAAATCAAGCATTTAAAATTTTGAAAATGTGTAAACTAGTGAAAATATTGAATTAGGTGTAGATTTGTGAAAGAATAATTGAAAGAGTGTAGTTTTGTGTAGTTTTGTGAATTTCTCTTTAAATTTTGGACAAAGAAGAGTTATGACACGCGTGTTGTTATGATATGTTTACTTTGGATTGAATTTCTGTGGGCAGAAGTGTTTTGTCTTTTAATCGATTCTTCCATTTTTGTTATTAAATTAATTTTAATAAAACTAGTCATGAAGCCATATATAATCTCAAATTTATGAGTTGTTTTTATTTATTTTTGAAGGCTATGAATTAAAGCTTTTAAATTGTAATGATATATATTATAGCAACATTAATCAAATTTTTAGTTAACTCGGGGATATCCTAGGCCTATAGAAGAGCCCAGACTAATTTCCAAGGGGAGATGCAGCCTATGGATAGATCCTCTCTCCGGATATTTAAATGGGCCGAAAGCAAGGATTCATATCCATGTGGCCAAGTGAATAATCTAGCAATTTCGCATTTGACATTTAATCAAATTTGTTAGCATATATATATACAACTTTAACAATATCATTTTTGTTTATGTTGCTTAATGCTGATAACATAAGACTAATTAAATATTTTTATAAAAGTAATTTAAGACTAAAGTTAGCATAAGAAAATATACAATCGGCCCGTGAATATAATATCACCGACATTAGTGTCACTACAATTAATTTGGCATCATTCGTGCAATTTTTTTTAAATATATTTGGATTTGTATGGCGGTAAAGTCAAATATAAAACAAGCTTTTTGGAAAATTACAAAAATAAAAATTAAAAAACGAGTAGAGTAAAAGGTGAGACTCTTGTTCTTTATTTATAATATATAAAACCGTATATTATAATAGCTAAGGATGATTATGATCATGCACCTCACATAAACATAGCATTATATATATAATTAAAAGTAGACATAAAACAATGATCAAAACTATAATCAAGAAAATGGAGATAGCGAAAGCTTAGGAAAGTGTTTGACTTTCATAATCCAACTATTGTCTCCACTTGTTGTGGACCTTATCTTTAAAATTTTATAAAGGTTTTACATTTCTTAGACCATGTTTATCAATGGTGCTAATGTAGAGTGCTTGTGTATTTTTTGTGTATTTTTTGTGTATTTGAGTATTAAATTAAATCAAAACATGTATTATTAATAAGCACCTATAATGAAAAGTGCTTAATTAAGCATTTTAAGCTCCCTTTTTTGTAGAGTTCTTATTAATAATACATGTTTTAATTTAATTTTAATACTCAAATACACAAGCACTCTACATAAGCACCTTTGATAAACATGCTCTTAGGCTCCATAATTTATCATTAAGATAGCCCTAATTAATTTATAAACATGTTTTGTAACTTGGCTCTCCCACTTATTCATAATGATAATTGATAGGTGTGGGCGTTCGGTATGAACCGAACAAACCGACCCGAGGAAACCGATTAATTCGGTTATCGACACCGAGTTACAAGGGAATTGAGAACCGATCGGCGGTTTAATATAAGTGATTCGGAATTCGGGTCGGTTCGGTTCGGTAATCGGATCCGAACTAAACCGAAGCTAAACCAAAATTAAGTCAAACCCTAATTCCTTTTCTTCTTCGACTCTAGCCCCTTTTTTCTCTCCAAGGCGATTACGGCGCCGATTCTCTAGATATTCTTCACTTCTCATGTTCTTCTTCGAGGTAAGGGTTCTCTGTCATCCTATCTTCATCGCTTCATCCTTTTCTTCTTGTAAGCTAGTAGTCTCTTCCTCTCAAGTGTTTGAAGGTGACGTTTGAAATCCGATTTCAAAGGGGTAAGCTCTTTTGATTTTTGAATCTTTGATACTCTTATAAGTTATAACCTTGTTCTCTTAATCTTCCTCTTGTTCCTCATCGAGATTGTTTGAGAATAAAACCATAAGTTTCAATCTAAACCTTCAGTTTGAACCGGTATGTGATTGTGTATGTTTATGTTTGAATCGTTTTGTGATTGTGTATATTTATGTTTCATGTGTGTTTAGATGTTGTGCTTCTCTAATGTTATTGTTTATGTTTTATGATTTTGTAGATTTATGGAGATCAAAAGGTGCGTGGAGAAGGAGGAGTTAACGAAGAAGAATCCATTGTTATGTTTTATGATTAGAGAAGCACAACGGTAAAGAAACACATAGATGAACAATTCCCCAGATAATGAAGAATAATCCACTGTTGTGCTTCTCTAATGTTATGTTTTATGATTATTGTAGATTTATTGTTCATCTATGTGTTTTGTCAAGTTTTCAATGTTTCTGTCTTGTGTCATATAGGTTTATCTTGGCATTTTTACTTGAATATTGATTAAGGTTTAAACCGAATTCACTTAATTTTGGGTGCAATTCGGTTGATATAAACCGAATTCAAATAATTTTCGGTTTATTTCGGAATTAAATTAATATTAGATAACCGACCCGATTAAACCGAGTACCGAACCGACCCGAACCGATAATTTATTCGGTCCAATTCGGCCAAAAAATTAAATAACCAAAAAACCGAAAAACCGATTAAACCGACCCGATTAAACCGAATAAACCGTTTGCCCACCCCTAATAATTGATATGACATGGTCTTTCATCTTTGTTATATAAATGAAAAAAATGAAATTCTTTTGTATATTTCTCAATTCCCGTTTGGGAATTGTAAAATACCAAAACTTTTAAAGTGCGTTTTAAAAAACTCTTTTTATTCAAAATCCATTTTCATAAACACATATATATATAAACACTAAACAATAAACCTAAATAAACTCTAATTTTTTAAAAAGGTAATCCAACCATTTTTTTAAAATGTAAACTTTATAGAAAAAATCAATTAGAGGTAGTTTTATGAAATAATATTTGGAAGGATGTAATTTTGTAAATTTCTCTTTCCATTTTGTTATGTAATTTTGTAAATTACTACATATTAATGTCAATTTAAAATTAATATATAGTAATTTATTCTATTTAAGTGGTTGACTAACTTCTCCTCCTTTATTTTGTGGTGAGGACTAGCTGTGAACTAGTTGGCACATGAACATGGTGCCAATTACAAAAAATTCAAAACTCAATTTTATTTTATTTAATTTATTTTATTTTAAGCATAAAGCAAAGCCTTAAAATTAATAAGGGACCACACCAATATAGTTAGTTTACATTATTGATTTTCACGTCCTTCGTATGAACCCATTATACATTTTCATGTGGACTCGTGGGTCTATAAATTAGAGTTATACTTATTTAGAAAGTTTTTGAAGGACACTCGTTAGTTACATATAAGAAAAAAGAACATTTCTCAATTTTTTTTGCAAATTTAAACATACAAAACTTAAATTTTCATGTGCACCCCAACACACACTAATCAAATTCGTTAGCTTTTAATTTGTTTATGTTGCTTAATGTTGATATAATGTTGATATAATGTAAGACTAAAGTTAGCACAAGAAAATATGCAATCGGCCCGTGAATATAATATCACCAAAAAAGAAACAAAAATTTAGTATTATTTGGATTTGCATGGCGGTAAAGTCAAATGTAAAACAAGCTTTTTGGAAAATTACAAAAAAAATAAAAAACGATTAGAGTAAAAGGTAAGACTCTTGTTCTTTATTTATAATATATAAAACCATATATTATAATAGCTAAGCATGCAACTCACATTTATATAGTAGTGTCAAGATCGGTAAACCAACTCAAATGAAACCAAACTCATATAAACTCAATAGTAAATGGTAAACCATATCCATTAATTAAATGGTTTGGATCAATTCATAACTCATTTAAAATGGGTTAAAGGTTGAAATGAGTTGACCTGTTAAATCAAAATCAAATATAAGTTCAAATGATTTTATCATTTTTGTATTTGCATAAACACACAAAAAAACTAAAAAGCCACTCTAAAATAAATTTTTTTATGAATAAACGGTTATCTTGCGAAAATGTATTTGCATAAACAAACTAAAAATTCACTTATACACTCAAATCAAACACAACTTATGATCATGTCTAGTTCACTGTTGTAGATTTTTTTCTTAAAATGTTGTCCTAAAAATCAACCACAACGGCATCGTGTTTAGAGAGAAGAAAAATTCGAATTGGTTTAGAGAAAATAGTCTACAATGTGTATACTAATAAATTTATGGTTTGTTTGGATAAATCATAAACTCAATTGATTTAAGAGGAATTCACAAATCTACACTATTTCTTCCCTTCCTTTATAAAACTCTACTTAATTCAATTTTTTTACATAAATACAGCCTTTCAAAATTTCAAAAGCTTGATTTACCCTTTTAAAAATTACCAAAATTAAAATCTTTTCATTTGGGTTCGCTAATTAGTGTTTATGGTATAATATTAAGATGATAGAATTGTGTGAGTATGGTTTATTTGGATTTAATTTCGAGTGTTTAGGTGTAGTTTTGTGAAATAATTTTGAAATGGTGTAGTTTTGTGAATTGTGATTCAAATGGTGTAGTTTTGTAATTCTCCCTTGATTTAAACTCAATTTAACCCAATCCATTAAACTCATTAACCATTTAAATCATTAGTTAAGATAATTGGTTAATGGTTTGGTTTGAATCAATCCAAATATTTCGACCGATTTTGACATGTCCACATTTATATAATCAAAAGTAGGCTCAAAACAATGATCAAAACTATAATCAAGAAAATGGAGATAGCGAAAGCTTAGGAAAGGGTTCGACTTTCGTAATCGACTTATCTTTAAAGATTTATAATGGTTTTACATATTTTAGGCTCCATAATTTATCATTAAGATAGCCCTAATTAATTTCTAAACATGTTTTGTAACTTTGCCTCCCACTTATTCATCATGATAGTTGAGAGATATGACGGTTTTTTATCTTTGTTTTTTTTTCGATAAAAAGTTTGCTATTTAAAGCATGAAAAATAAAATATTTTACAAGCCTTAAATTTAGTGGCTAAATAGCCTAAATATTACAATATATATTAATAAATTCAGAAAAGGTTAGCCCATGACTTTAACGCCTAGTTGGAAAATTATTCATAGATTAATAGTTTATCGAATAGAATTTAGGCCCATCAATAGCCCAGTAATTGGAAGTTGAAGAGGTGAGATGATCAGACTTCATAAAAACAGAGACGAACGACACACTTTTTTGCATGTTTCAGAGAGACGTTTGAAGTTGTACTGAACCAAAGCTGAAGAATGCCAAATGCGAGAGAAGGTCGAGAATCTCGGAGGGAAAATGCTCTATTTTTCAAAGTTGAAGAGATTTGATTGATAATAGTAACCTGGTTTTTTTCAACGCCTCGATGTAATCGGTTATTTCGCTCAGTCTATAAGAAGTAGATAGTTGCCTGCCAAGCTAGAGGAGACAAAGTACAGTGATCTCTATTCCCTAGGCTTTATCGTAGGCTTGTAATCGTATCTAGCCAGTCTCTACACAGTTGGATACCATATCTTAATGCTATCGGTTCCCAAATCTGCCAAGATAATGAGCATTCAAAAAATAGGTGATTTCGCGATTCCGATAGAGACGAGCAGAGCAGACACAAAGGATTTGTTTGTAATCCCCACTGAAGGAGTTGATCCTTTGTTAATAAATTCAGAAAAGGTTAGCCCATGGCTTTAACGCCTAGTTGGAAAATCATTCATAGATTAATAGTTTATCGAATAGAATTTAGGCCCATCAATAGCCCAATAATTGGAAGTTGAAGAGGTGAGATGATCAGACTTCAGAAAAACAGAGACGAACGACACACTTTTTGCATGTTTCACAGAGACATAGTTTGAAGTTGTACAGAACCAAAGCTGAAGAATGCCAAATGCGAGAGAAGGTCGAGAATCTCGAAGGGAAAATGCTCTATTTTTCAAAGTTGAAGAGATTTGATTGATAATAGTTACCTGATTTTTTTCAACGCCTCGATGTAATCAGTTATTTCGCTCAGTCTATAAGAAGTAGATAGTTGCATGCCAAGCTAGAGGAGACATAGTACGGTGATCTCTATTCCCTAGGCTTTACCGTAGGCTTGTAATCGTACCTAGTCAGTCTCTACACGGTTGGATACCATATCTTAATGCTATCGGTTCCCAAATCTGCCAAGATAATGAGCATTCAAAAAATAGGTGATTTCGCGATTCCGGTAGAGACGAGCAGACATAAAGGATTTGTTTGTAATCCCCACTGAAGGAGTTGATCCTTTGTTAATAAATTCAGAAAAGGTTAGCCCATGGCTTTAACGCCTAGTTGGAAAATCATTCATAGATTAATAGTTTATCGAATAGAATTTAGGCCCATCAATAGCCCAATAATTGGAAGTTGAAGAGGTGAGATGATCAGACTTCAGAAAAACAGAGACGAACGACACACTTTTTGCATGTTTCACAGAGACATAGTTTGAAGTTGTACAGAACCAAAGCTGAAGAATGCCAAATGCGAGAGAAGGTCGAGAATCTCGGAGGGAAAATGCTCTATTTTTCAAAGTTGAAGAGATTTGATTGATAATAGTTACCTGATTTTTTTCAACGCCTCGATGTAATCGGTTATTTCGCTCAGTCTATAAGAAGTAGATAGTTGCCTGCCAAGCTAGAGGAGACAAAGTACGGTGATCTCTATTCCCTAGGCTTTACCGTAGGCTTGTAATCGTACCTAGCCAGTCTCTACACGGTTGGATACATGATGCAGCGCGGAAGCGTAAAAAGATAGAAACTAGAGATCCGTTGATTCTGAGAATACCCGGATAACTAGGGATAAACACAAGATTATTCGTTTAGTCTGAGAATCCCCGAATAAATCAAGCCTTCTTGAACTCGTTGAGATCTTTCAATAGATCTACCGAAAACAAGGAACGAGAATACTCTTCTCTCAAAAGCCAAAAGCTCTATTTTATTAATCAAATCAACAACTGAATACAAACTTAGGCCTAAACGGCTTATTTATAACAATAGAAAACCCTAAAACACTTTAAACTAATAAAGGAAAATAACTATATTATTAAATAATAAATAAAGGAAATAATAAAGATATTTGGAGATATCCAAATATCAATCTACATCATTCTCTCCGTCGAAGAAAGATTCGTCCCGAATCTTAACTCCGGTCTTCGAGTTGAGTCCCTGATTCTTCTTTCTTTTCTTCCACTGAGAAAATCTTTCATGCACGAGTAAAATATGTTGTTGAGGTTTCAACACGGATTTTGCACGAAACAAGTCTGACACGGATTTTGCACGAACTCGATAAGACACGAATCTTGCACAAACCTGATCTGAAACAATTCTTGCACACATTGGATTATCAAAAATATTGTCTAGGAAAACAAAATCGATAATCACGACATCTTCTTCGTAAACATCGTAGATAGGATCACCATAAATCTCTCTGTAGATCTCAAGGTTATCTTCTCTTTGAACAAAGAGACTTTCGTCTCTGATGGGATAAAAACTGTCATCCATCATGACAACCAGAATCGTTCTTCGATTAAGAAATCAAAGAAACGCGGCTCTGATACCAACTGATGCAGCGCGGAAGCGTAAAAAGATAGAAACTAGAGATCCGTTGATTCTGAGAATACCCGGATAACTAGGGATAAACGCAAGATTATTCGTTTAGTCTGAGAATCCCCGAATAAACCAAACCTTCTTGAACTCGTTGAGATCTTTCAATAGATCTACCGAAAACAAGGAACGAGAATACTCTTCTCTCAGAAGCCAAAAGCTCTATTTTATTAATCAAATCAACAACTGAATACAAACTTAGGCCTAAACGGCTTATTTATAACAATAGAAAACCCAAAAACACTTTAAACTAATAAAGGAAAATAACTATATTATTAAATAATAAATAAAGGAAATAATAAAGACTCCAAATATCAATCTACATCAATACCATATCTTAATGCTATCGGTTCCCAAATCTGCCAAGATAATGAGCATTCAAAAAATAGGTGATTTCGCGATTCCGGTAGAGACGAGCAGAGCAGACATAAAGGATTTGTTTGTAATCCCCACTGAAGGAGTTGATCCTTTGTTGGGCATCTATTGAGAAGAGTCAGCCATGTTAAGAAGCTATGCCTTGGAATTCTCCCCGAGAACCAAACAATGGTGTACCGATCTACTCGCGCATCATGTGGCTGCAATAGTGTGTATATATCTCCGGTTATAAACCTCGTTCTTTTTTTTCCCGTCGGGCACCACTCAAATTCATCTTCCGCATCTGTTAGATTAATTGTGGTGAGGTAGTGAAGTAAATTTAATTATTGTTCAGACCTTGCCTGAGGTATACGCCAAGAACCATTGATGCAAAAATATGCCACAGTTGCCGATGACGGGATTCCCAATCTCGTGTTTCGCGTAGATCGTAAATATTTTTGGAGAGAGCCAAAAGGAGTCCAATTTGAATGCCAAAAACTACTAGTTATGCCATTACCAAATTTTGTTTTAATCGAAAGGTAAGGAATTTCTCTTATCTTTGTTATATAAATGAAAAAAATGAAATTCTTCTAATCTATTTCTTAATTTCCGTTTGGGAATTGTGAAATACTAAATCTTTAAAGTGCATTTTACAAGACTCCTTTTATTCAAAATCCATTTTCAGAAACACGTATAAACATTAAATATTAAACCTAAACAAACTCTAAACACAAAATTTTATTATTCTTTCAACACTAAACTCTAAATTGTAAATGATATACTAAATAAAAAAAATTGGATAAATTTTTAAAAGATATCTAACCATTTAATTCTTTAAAATGTAAACTTTATAAAAAAATCAATTAGACGTAATTTTATGAAATAATATTTGAAAGGAAGGCCCGTCCGAGAGGGCAAGCCACCAAACCCCAAGATTAGGGCATCCAACTTAAGGGGCATGTTTTAATTAATATATTTGGTTTGAACATTTTGGTTGAAAGATTTATTTTTTGGTCAAAAGTAATATTTTTTTATCTCATTCTTTTTAGTAATAATCATGAGTTTTATATGAAAATGCTAACTAAATTAATTTTTAAACTAAATATGATGTTACTAACGAGATTCATATTTTTAAAAAAAATCCTAAACGACTAAGCTATTAGCTATCAATGAAAGGATGTAATTTTGTAAATATGTCTTTCCATTTTGTTATGGTGTATAATACTACTCCTATATTTAATTTCAAGTTAAAATTAATATGTAGTAATTTATTCTATTTAAGTGTTTGACTAACTTCTCCTCCTTTATTTTGTGGTGAGGACTAGTTGTGAACTAATTGGCACATGAACATGGTGCCAATTACCAAAATTCAAAACTCAATTTTATTTTATTTATAAGCATAAAGCAAAGTCTTAGACCATCTCTAACAGAGAAACTACAAAATTTTTTAATTATTCAATGAGAACCATGAACAGTGTAATTTAAACGTGAACAGTGTAATTTAAAAAAAAAAGTTAATAACGCATCAATCATTGACCGCCATGTATCCAGTGGGGTCCATAAACAGTGCAAGATCCCTCTAAAATCGGATCTTATATAAGAAATTTAAGAGTCTGTTTCTTAACTATTTTGCGGATTCCACCGGCTAAGATTTCTCTAAGAAACTTCATTGGAAATGCTCTTAGAATTAATAAGGGACCACACCAATATAGTAAGTTAACATTATTGATTTTCACGTCCTTCGTATGAACCCATTATACATTTTCATGTGGACTCGTGGTTCTATAAATTAGAATTATACTTATTTAGAAAGTTTTTGAAGGACACTCGTTAGTTACATATAAGAAAAAGAACATTTCTCAACTTTTTTTAATTTGGAGTCATTGTATTAATAATCGACGTAATTGTTCATCTTTCTTTGTTTTTTATTTTCTAAAAAAGAGTATGTTTCATTTGTAAATGAAAGATCTCAACTTTAGCTATATATATTCAATATCTATATGCGATTTTCATATACATCTTAGCTGTTAAATGAAAATCATTTTTAAGCCTTTACACACAAAAAAAATGGAAATGATTTTTATAAAGAGAACAAAAGAATCTATGCTTCAATTTGTTTCTAAAAGGATTTATGAAAAAAAGAAAAGACATAATAAAAAAACACAAAAAGTGGAAATATGCTAAATATATTCCATTACTTTCAATTTTTTACTTATTTAAACATAGATTTCGAAAAATAAAGAAACATATATGGACACAACAATCGATTTAATTTCAGTTTACCAAAAACGGATAATAATATTTCTACACCAAAATCATAAATCATATTTCGAAAATATTTCGAAACTAATAATTCGAAAAATATCTAAGTTTCTACACCGAAAACGGAAATAAGAATATACACCAAAACGGAAAAGATAATATTTCTAAGAATAATTAATATCTAAAAAATCATAATTTATATGTTTTTAAAGTATAAAATGACGAGAGTAATGCGTTTCACTAATTCCGAAATTATGATATTCATAAATATATTAAAATTTATAGTAATTGTAAAAAAAATTTTACCTACGGATATAACTATATATTTAGATGTTGAATAATCAAATATTTCATCAATTCAATTTTTTTTTTGTTAAATTTATTGAACAACTAAGCGGAAGAAATAAAGTTATTTTTAAACTTCTAATCTTTAAAAACAAAACTAAAAACAATTTAGCCTGCAAATTCAACCATAATTCATTGAATAAGGATCATGAATTTAAAATATTTTAAATTATTATAACGGGTCATAAAATATCATAGATCAAATTATTATGATAAATATATATATGTAAATGTAGTAGATGATATATATATATATATATATATATATATATGTGTGTAATATTTATAACGGGTCAAAAAATATCATATATAATTTTAAACGATATAGCTAAAATTTATTTGTAATATTAAAACATACAAAATATGATTTTTAATTTATCTTTAATACACTCAATATATTCATGTAGGAATTTTTAAATATTTATTTACTAAATAATTATATTTTATATATCTTTAAAAACATATCTTATTATATAAAGACTAGAACAAAATAAATCTCACGAGTCCTCATCTAGTTATATATAAATGTTGATTATTTAATAAACAAGTTTTGATTTGGTTATTTATTGATAAACATGTTTCTAGATATATTATAACCAAAATTTTATAAAAGAATTTTGAATGATCTATTTTGGAATCAAAAGATTTCGCAAGCACGAGAAAGTGTTAAAAAGTAAACAAAAACGTATTATTAATAGCTTTTTCTCACAAGAAATCATGAGCAATAGCAATATAGAGATTGTGTTATTCAGTAGTATTGTGATATTTAGTAGAATTAACCATAGCAAAAGACATAAAATCTTCTTAAAACAGGCCTGTCTTTACTCTTTAGAGATTGGAGAATCAACTTTTTGTAAGCTAAATGTGTTATCATGTGGGCTGAAATGTATTTTTAAATTGTATAGCTTTTAAAGGCCCTTTTTATTCCATTAAAACTTTAAAATATTTGCAGAAGCAACCAACCATGGTCGTTCAATTAATAATTTTAAGAGAATTTGCACTCTATATAAAGAAGAAAATGAAATTAGAGAACTAGTTAAGACATTTTAGTCATAAATATTTTAACTTTCTATGAAAAATATATAACTTATTCACAATTTCAATTATCGCACTAAGTAGGAAAATACACGTGAACTTACATATATATATATATATATATATATATTTGTATTAGTATTTCTTTATCAGAACGAAAATTTAAATATTTGTATGTTTGTATAAGGGGATCTCTTTGTGTAAGTAATATAAGGTACTAGTTTTTTTTACTCGTGCTTTCTACGGGATATTTAATCTAATTATTTTATTAATTTTATTTTCGTAAAAATTAGTTAAATTTATAGATAAAAAAATATTAATTTACCATGTAATATTATATCTATTCACAAACTTAACAAAAAAATATTATATTTACTATATGTCTTTTGAGATTAATAGTTTGTTTAATATGTAATTTACATGTTTTTCTTCGAACTATTGCTAAAAAAAATTAGTTTATTAAGAGAAAAATGGGAAAAGAAGCTGGTTTACGGAGGCGAGTAACAATCTTTCTTAATTTAGAAAACCCCGTAACGTGACGCTTTCATTTAATTTGAAAATAAAATCACATATTTTTATGATTTTTATCTCTCGAAAATTTAAACTCTCAAACTTTATATTTGTATAATATTCTCACACAAAAAAAAGAAAAATAAAATAATAGATAGAAAATTATGAATAATTATATCTAGAAGATGTTGGATGTTTTTTTTTTATATAGGAGAGAAGAATGTATGACTTTTTGGTTTCACCATATAGTGCATAACACAACCATTACTCACATTTAACACATATTTTTATGTCAAATTTGGTGGTTACACAATTGAGTCATAAAAACTCTTATTAATTCAATTTAAGAATAAGAGTGTTGTTTGACCAAAACTTAATTTTTATCATGAGAATTATTATTTTCTTAGACCAGAATTAGCTTATTTTTTGTTAAATAAAAAATATAACATTTATTTATTTATTTTTTTATCACAAAATTAATGAAACTTTTATATATAGTTCATAGTTAAAAGTATTTTTGTTTAACATAATTTACTCTAAAAATATATAAAATTATGGTATATGTAGTTTTAGTCCAAATTTTTTAAGAAGTGATATATATCAAACTAAAAATGATTTACTATATGAATATTGGTTTAAAGTCATAAAAAATTATTTCAAACAAAAATGATGCATTATAGCTAAAGTTTTATGACTCTTAACCAATATAAATTTAAAATATTAAATGTATGAATACGTTGAAACTATAAAATATATTCATCTTAAAATAAGAAGAATATTTTTGAAAAATTAAAATAGACACATGTCACAAAAATATGCAAACACTTGTGAACACCGCATTGAAAGTTAAAAAACATGATATAACACATAATAAAAAAGTTGTTACCAATCTTGCATGTCGAATACGAATGGCAATTTCTAAAAATTTGAGGCCCGTCAAAAAATGTTTTAGAATAGGAAATTAAAGCATTATTTGAAATTTTGAATAATTTAAGCAAAAATTAGAACTTAAAAAATATGATCTTTTTGAAAATAAATATAAATTGGAGCCTTATTTTAGAGAAATTGACAAAGCTGCACTATTTCGATCATTTTTTCGCAAAACTACGTCTAATTACATATTTTTACATATTTACATTCTTTTTAAATTTTAAGTGGTTGATTTACTCTTTAAAAAATTATCAAAATTAAAAAAAATCGTTTGAATTCGTTAATTAGTGTTTAGAGTATACTATTAAAAGGGTAAGATTGTTTATGTAGAGTTTATTTGAATTTAATTTTTATTTATTTAAGTATAATTTTGAAAATAACTATAAAATAGAATAATTTTATAAAATGGAATTCAAACAGCGTAATATTATAATTCTCCCTTTAATAATTTAATAACTTGAACGTGACATTTTGAGTTGAAAATAATAATTTATGTTTTGAATAAAATAAAAACAAAAATATTAAAAGTACTGTCCGGACGAAAAATGGACGGACGGCCTCACAAGAGGACAAGAGGAAAAAGCAACATGGGGTCCACCAAATTGACAAAATTGCACCAATTATTAGAGACTTTTTGAAACCAACTCTTTATTTTTATATTTGGTTTCATTCATATATTTTTATAAGAGAACTTATTAATTAAACATCAACTACAAATGCTAGTTAGATTTTGATTTCCTTCCAAATATTATAAGAACTCTTCTTAGTTCCCATTATGTTTCAACCTAGGAGTTCTTCATGATTTCGCTGTTAAAACTATTAAGAAACGAGGAATTCACAAAATTACATCATTTTAATTTTTCCTTCAATTTTTTCACATATTTACATCCTTTCAAAATTTTAAAAGTTTGATTTCCCTTTTTAAAAATTACCAAAATTAAAATATTTTCATTTGAGTTCGCTAATTAGTGTTTAAGGTATATTATTAAGGGGTAGAATTGTGTAGGTAGGATTTATTTGAATTTAATTTTGAGTGTTTAGATGTAATTTTGTGAAGTATTTTGGAAATGGTGTAGTTTTATGAAATGTAATTCAAATGGTATAGTTTTGTGAAATGTAATTCAAATGGTGTAGTTTTGTAATTTTCCCATAAGAAATTTACCCTAACATTCAAAGATTATTTTATAAAACTATATCTAATTTAATCTCTTTTTTTAAAGTTATTATAATTTTCAAATTTTAAATGACTAGGTTATCTTAAATTAGAGTTTATTATCTAGTGTTGAGTGAATTGTAAAGTTCGAGGTATATTAATTGAATATTTTGAAAAACTATCAAAAATTATGTAATTATTGCTATATTTATGTATTTTTAGTATCCGTGAAAAATCTATATATCAAGCACAAAAATAGAGGCAAAATTGTTTAAAAAAAATTATTGGAATTAAATATTTAGTGTTTATCTATATTTATAAATATAAATTTAAAAGATGTATTTTGTTAGGATATAAAATTTAACTATATTTTCAAAGATTATATGTTAATTAGTTTGTGGAATATCTCAATCACCGCATGAAAAAGTTGGAAAATCGGCACGTGTATGACGATGTAAAGTGTTTTGGGGCATGTGTTACACGTGCTTTTTGCTAAAACGATCAATGATTAAGAAAACAACTCTGGCTTTTGAAATGTTTTCTACTTTTCTTATGATATGATGTGTTAACATGTGTATGATTTAGTAAAATATGATCCAAATTAAAAAAACTTCTAACCGTATAAAATATTAAATTTCTATCAAAAAAGCAATACAGAGATCTAGTTATATTTACCAGAAAAATAAATACAAACAATGCTAATTGAAACAGATACACTTAAAGTGAACAGTATATTTTCCAAAAATACCACGAAACAAAGTTTTGGCCAAAAAAACATCTTCATAAAAAAAAATTTAGACCAAAAATATCCTAAATACAAAAATTTAAGTTAGTGTTTATTGTTTAGTTACTGAAAAGGATAAAAAATTTTTGTAGATTTAATTTTGAAAATAGTTTAAAAGTTTATAAAATTTCGATCAATTTTTTTGTTAATGATATACGAAGAATTTTTGTTATCGTGTTACTGTAGGACTAAAAACTTATGCATGGAAGCTTCACCCAAGCTCGGAATTGGAAGCTTGTGGAAGTTGGAAGAAGTTCCGCATAAGCGCGATTTCAAAATTTGTTAATTTGGAAGTTTTGTGGAAGCTTTGATTCCGTTTTGGAAACTTTATAATTTTTTCGATTTCAATTTTGAAATCTCGATAATATAATAATTTTGAAGCTTGAGATTTTTTTTGCAAATTTTATTTAAATTTAAAACTCTAATTTTTATATTTAGTTTTGTTTTGACGAGAACTTTCTAGTTTTCATATTGCTTGGACAACTTTCTCCATCTTCATATTACAAGTTCATACATTCTATAACACGAAACAAAATTGTTTCACAAATGGTTGAAGATTTAGTATTTGTGCACACCAATCTACGTCTTCTAACTAGGAAAAGTTATATGATCACAGTGAAAGTCATAATCATACGTGGAATGTTGGAGGTGATCAATTTGATTCATTTGATGAATTTAATTTAGGAAGATTTCAAAAAATTTTACTCACAAACCAAAATTAGAGACTGTGATTGATGAATCAATGAAAATAATTGACAAACTCATTGAGTTTTTTTGTTTCTTTTTATTTAAATTTTACTTAATCATTCTAGTTACGTATTGAATTTATGTTACTTTTATTTTTTTTGTTTTAGTATGGTTTTATATTTGATTTGTAAATATTATATATATATATTTTTATATACGATTTTTACACGTACCCGTACTCTATTTTTTTGTCAAATTCGTTTCTGCGTTTTCGCGCACGCTTTCGCTTCTGCGTACCGCTTTTGATTCCATATAGCTTAGCTAAAAAATATTTTTATTGTATTTTTAGAAATTAACCTATACTTCATATGCTGAAGAAATATATAAATGGACCAAGTCTCAATTTTAAAAAGAACATATCTCTTGAGCTTCGTAACGCCGAAGAGTAAGGGCTCGACTGGTTTAAACGCAGCGGTAGCGATTGCGGTTGCGGGAGATTGCTGCAGCGGGAGATGGCGGTTAGTTGTGTTATTAAGCGGTTTGTACGACCGTATAGTGGTTTAAAAATTATGCGTTTGCGGGACATTTTCGATTTGGTTGACAAACGCTGCGATTGCAATTAAATATTACCAAAATTATTTTGAAAACTAAAGAACACCAAAACTATATTATTATTATTATAAAATTTAAATTTAAAAAAACAATAAACTAATAGTGGTATTTTCGAAACTAGTCAATAAAAAGTTGCATACAAATATAAACATATAACTAGGCATGTCAATAAAAAGTTGCATACAAATATAAAAAACCCTACACCTTCAATATTATACCCTAAACACTAATTAGCAAACCCAAATGAAAATATTTTAATTTTCGTAATTTTTAGAGCATAATTGAACCATTTAAAATTTAAAAAGGATGTAAAAGTAGGAAAAAATTGAATTAGGTTTACTTTTGTGAAGGAATGATTGAAATGTTGTAGTTTTGTGAATTTCTTTTTTTATACGTTTTTTGTAGTTTTTTATTAATATAATTTTTTTAAAAAATGAATCGCTATCGCCCGCAAACGCAAACGCTATGGAAACAACTTTTGATTTTATGTTGTTTGAAGCGTTACATAGAGATTTAAAGCGATTTGAACGATTTTTTCAACAACCACAAATCGCTACCAACCGCAAACGCAGCGTTTGCGGGTGGTAGCGGCTAAACCAATCAACACCTAACACTCTGATTGGTCAAAATCGTCGGCCACGTAATCTTTTCTTTATAATTAACCGGTGAGAATAATTCGCACGTGTGTCTGATTCGTCCACACATGATCAAACTGTTGCTCACACGTGTTTTTAGCAGTTGAAAATGTTTAAATTAATTAATCTTTAAAAAAGAAAAATAGAATAATTGATGGGAAAATTAGCTAAAAGGGTTTTTTTACCTTACTCTTATAAAACTAAACCTTTTCATATTAAGCTAATATATTTTCTAAATTACCCTTAACTAAATTTAAATTTTGATATATATCTAAATTTTGTAAGTTTGATGTATTTTAATCATTATCTTATAATAACAACTTTGTTCTTTTTAAGTATTATTAATTTATTATTCTTATCTATCAAAATCTTTCAATAATTTAATTTTCATTTATAACTTTGATTAGAACTTGGATTATAACTTTGATTACATTTTCAATATATTTTAAATTAATTCTTATTGTAATTTTGTATTAGTTTTTTTGTTTATGATTGAGTTTAATTTCATTATTTTAAAGATACGTAATTAGATATAATTTTACGAGACTTAATTTACCAAGATATATATAATATATAAATACTTTTCTACCATATCCAGACGAATTTTAGTCTAACTAATCTATATAGCATTTGAGAACTTTAGAATAAATAAATAGTGCAGATTACCTATTTTATAATATATATATTCTATTTTACATAATCTAATATTTTTGTGTTTTTTGTGGTGAATGAAAATTTATTTGCAATAATAATTGGAGATTTATCGTTGATGAAGATAAACATACTACGTTACTTCATGCTCTCTTTAATAATCCCTAGTTTATTTTAAGAGGATTTTGGGATGTTGAAATATAGATATTTTGATTAAATAAAATTAATAGATTAAATAGGTTTAACAAATGTTGATTAGTAAAGAAGAGAAAAAAGAAGTGTAAGAAGAAGAAGACGAGAAAGAGGAGAGGAGGAAGAAGACGTTCAAACAAAACACACTTTTCTTTTAACTAAAGCCTCCTTCTCAAGTAGTATATGTTTTGAAATAAATTAATATGATTTGTTTTATTTGTTTATGTAAAGTGTTATTAAAATATAGATAAAAATACTTTTTTACCTAATTTTCCGTTAATTAATCTTGTTAAATAAAATAAATAGATTGCGAACGCATAAGTATAAAAATATACATATGACACTGATTTTGTTGTTGGACGGTTGAGAGGCCAAAACTTTCAATAATGGCATTGACTTTTAAGTGTGAACTAGACGTCGTGCGGTCTTTAATTTGTTGTGATTTTTATATACTAAGATATGTTTTACTTATATATTTAAAACTTTTTGGTAAAAAATATCTTCAAAAAATTTCAACATCAACTTGAATTATATTTTTGTTCTCACATATTTCACATAATACATGAATATATTGTAATTTTTATTATTTTCTTATAGCGCTTATAATATACAATTTTTTTATTTATGTAGATTTTGATTTTACAAATATGATTTGGTTATATCTCATAAACTATATTTGATATATTCCGACCCGTCGAAAGAATTACACATATAAATTATATATAAACTAAATTTGATTTAATCTCGTAACAATTATCATTATATATTTTTACTAACTCGTTACAAAAACTAAAATATGTGGAGATCATTTTTATTCAAATTGGATGTCAAAAACTTTAAATTTACGATTATACATAGATTTAAATCTGAAATTAATTAGTAAAATCTATCGTTATCAGATATATTATTTAAATATCATTGTTTTTATTTTTAAAGCTGAAATTTAAATCGATATAATTGTGTGTTTTGATTTGTTAGACTTTTCGAAAAAAGGCAATCAATATGTATAATTTGTATTCGATTGGGCCTAATTTGATAGGATTTATGAACTTTTTAACTTATATCCATTGTAATCATAAAATCAATTCTAAAACATAGGTTATGATATATTTATGTAGTGACATTGCATAGTAATTAGAATTTTTTCAAGGGTTCTTTATAAAAATGTTTTCCATTTAATAGATAAGATATTCAGATACGACACTAAATTTTATTAGACTTGTTGAAAATTAAAACATTTTATGTGAAATATGAATTGACTCTTGCGGTGAATGAGAAGAAAAATTCACCCATTCACACCATAATTTTAGGGAGAATATTTTTTAAGCTGTGAATAATTGGGAATAAAGGTATTTTTAATTTGATATAAAGATGAATAATTTAGTCAAATAATTCATTTATCTGATTTTTTTAGTGAGTCCTATAGGGTCGAAACTATATTCCACTGATCAATAGTATAAATTTAACAATTTTTCCCAATAAGATGAATTCTTCATCAAAATGAAATTATGAAACTACTATCACTTGCTTTATGCATCATTCTGCTATAGTAAGAGTTTGAATGCTTGCGGTGGACAAAACGCACAAAAACAAAAGCGGACTATACTGCTTTATTTTTGGAATGGACAACAAACAGTTGCGGTCCAAGTGCGGTCAAGTTTTATTTTTAATCCGCAATTAGACCGCAGTGGATTCCTTTTGTTTTTTAAAGTGCGGATCATAATTTACGAATAATAAATTAGTAACGGTCCAAACCGCAAACGGACTGATCCGCCCCGACCGCCGCATCCATTCCCAACCTAAAATATAGATTTCGAATGATAGCAATTAGCAACAAACAAAACAGACCCAATCAAGTGGAGTAGACCGCTTCATTTTTGGGCGGACACAAATATTTTGACCGCGCCAATATGGACAATAATTTATGATTGGTAAAATAAAAGCGGTCCAACCCGCAAGCGGACTAATCCGCCTCGACCGCTATATCCATTCACCACCATAATCTATAAACATCTATTCACAAATTATGTGGTTATGACACCTCTTTTTACTAAAAAAATAATATTTGTATTTATATCTTTATTAGAATGGATAGATTTTCATTTAAAAAATACCTTAGCTTATGTAAACAAATAGATGAAATCTCACGTAATACGCGGATAAATTACATAAAAACATTTTATAATTATATATTAATATTGTTAGTAAATTTGTATAGTTATAGTCAGATTTAAACGGAAACTAATATTATACCATTATTTTATTAACAAATAGATATAAAAGACACAACAATATATAATAATGGTAAATAAGTGATTTTTATTTTTTTCATCTATTAAGAAATAAATATAACACATTTTTGTTTTATTACATTGCTTTTGTTATTTACATGAAAAACATTTGTTTTAAATTAATAATTAGATAGTGGATCCATGAAGATAACAAATAAGTTATCATCAAGATTTTCTTTATTTTTTCAAGTAATTTTACGTTTTTTCTTATTTCTAATTTTTTTTATTGATTATTTCTTAAAATATTCTTAAATTTTTATTTTTCTATGTTATTTTCCTTATTTCTGATTATTTTATTTTTCTATATTTCGGATTAATTTATTTTATTTCTAATTATTTGATGATTAATGTTAATTTTTTTTATTTTTGATTATTTTCCTTATTTCTGTTTTTTTTCTCAATATTGTTAAGTTTCTTTTTTATAAAATGTTTACGTATCAATTTTAATACACATGTCACGATCTGAATTAACCATTACAAATGTTACGATCTCGTGAATTATAATTATGTTTGTCAAGCTCACCTTAAACGCGCTCAGATTTATATAATAAGATTATTTGATAATTATATGACTTTTCGTTTGGTTACTTTTTTCTTTTTTTTGTTTTTCCTTTTTCTTTTTTTCTTATTTTTTGTTTTGTCTTTTTTTCCTAAACGTTACATTTTTTCTTCTTTTAAAATTATTAACATTTTTCTTTTTTTTTAATTGTGACACGTGTCACGATCTGGTGAGTTATAATTAAACGTGCTCACTTTTATATAACTAACTAGATGAAATCCCGCGTATAATACGCGGACAAATTACATAAAAACATATTATAATTATATATTAATCTTGTTAGAAAATATGTATAGTTGTAGTTAGATTTGAACGAAAATTAATATTATACCCGTTATTTTATTAACAAATAAATATAAAAGACACACAACAGTATATGGTAATAGTAAATAAGTGATTTTTACTTTTTCATCTGATAAGAAATAAAAATAACACATTTTTGTTTTATTACATTGCTTTTGTTATTTACATGAAAAAATATTTGTTTTAAATTAATAATTTGATAGTGGATCCATGAATATAACAAATAAGTTATCATACATATTTTCTTTATTTTTTCAAGTAATTTTACGTTTTTAATTTTTCTTATTTCTAAATTTTTTTATTGATTATTTCTTAAAATATTCTTAAATTTTTCTTTTTCTATGTTATTTTCCTTATTTCTGTTAATTTTTTTTTATTTTTGATTATTTTCCTTATTTCTGTTTTTTCTCAATATTGTTAAGTTTCCATTTTATAAAATGTTTACGTATCAATTTTAATACACATGTCACGATCTGAACTAACCATTACAAATGTTACGATCTCGTGAGTTATAATTATGTTTGTCAAATTCACCTTAAACGCACTCAATTTTATATAATAAGATTATTTGATAATTATGTGACTTTTCGTTTGGTTACTTTCTTTTTTTGTTTTTCATTTCTTTTTTTTTGTTTTACCTTTTTCCCTAAACGTTACCTTTTTTTTCTTTTAAATTTTTTAACATTTTTCCTAAAATTATTAACATTTTCTTGAAAGCATATGTTAACATTTTTTTAACATTAAATTTTTTTTTTTTTGATAAAGAACATTAAAATTATTAACTTATTAACATTAACATCATTAACATTTTTTCATTAACGTTACCTTTTTTCTTCTTTTAAAATTATTAATATTTTTCCTAAAATTATTAACATTATTAACATTTTTTTTAATTGTGACACGTGTCACGATCTGGTGAGTTATAATTAAAAGCGCTCACTTTTATATAATAAGATAATACTAAAACTAGAAAATTAAGAAAATATTTGAGTTTTTATATTATATTTACAGTTTTTATAATATTCTGATAACTTACCTAAATTCTCTTTTAGAAAAGCCATATTTTATAAATTAGTCCCGAGCCTCTAAAAATGTAAAACCATCCCCAATAGTTTACTCTATTTCTTACTTTAAAAATAGAGGTCTCTATAAATAGAGATAAGTTTTGCTCCAATGATTATCTCTATTTTTTGCTCTATAACATAATATTTCAATTATATTATAATTGTTTAAACAAAATTTTACTTTTGTAATTGACAAATTCAACCAATTTGAATTATTTTATCATTTATTGTCATTATATTTTATAATTTAATATATATTATTGTTTAATTTTTAGTTTTAGCCCTAACTAAACAACTAAGTTGTATTAATATACTTTTATTTGGATGTTATTAAAAATTTTTTTTATCTATAAATAGAGAAATAAATAGTGTTTGTTCAAATATAGAGAAAAAGGCAAATATACAATATCAATGAAGATGCCCTAAAGGCTGCACTAGTTTCAATTTCTACTAATTATTAAAAACACACTTAGTTAATTGTCACCAAACAAACATAAACTAAACAGTAAAATTAGAATTTATACTTTAAAATGACATGACATTTGAAAATGAAGTTTCATCTAATATTACCCAAATAACGACAAAGCTTTCAATTGCAAAGCACTAACGAATGTGCTGTCTCTGGACTTTTATATCAACTGTTAAATTAAAATTATGTTGTCAAATTAACCAATATTTTGATATACGAATTGAAATTAACCAAAATAACATTTTGTAATTGTGTTCCATATAAACATAAAAGATTCAATATTGCCTCATACAAAATATTTTTTCCGTCCGCCACTGGTTAGAACATTTGTTTAGTGTTTATGATATTTTGGTTTAAAAAAATTTATAATAGTATTTTAGAAGAAAAAAACTTATGATATTATTTTTGGCCTACAAAACTTTTCTTATGGCATTTAAAAATATTTCTATTATATATATGTATACTTTTATCTTGTGAAACCATAACTATTTCACCCGTTAATACTAATAGTTAAATAAAAGCTATATAGACAAAAAAGCTTTACTAGAAAATGAGAGAATAATCACATGGCTTTTACCTCGAGAAAAGTAGACACTACTTCTTGATGTGTGTTATGTTACTTATGTATAATGAAACTTGTTATGCGCCTTCTCAGCCAACACGACTTGCAGCCATTTAAGTTCTCCCGTCACCGTAGTTTCACGACTTACGGACCATTTGGAATCGGCCCGTTAGAGAGGAGCGACGCCACGTCACGCCCGACGAACGCTTCCGCCGCGTCGAACAAGAAGTCCGACAACATTTATGAGCGCCGGACGACAATTCTGACAGTGCATTTATGAGGCGCCGAACCGAACCACCCTACGACTTAGTACTGTTCCGCGGTATGACGATCGTGCGCCGAGGAATACCGTCAAAAGGGGAGCGCTTACTATAAATAAGAGAGATCCCGCTCAGAAAGAGGGATCCGCATTCTAGAGAGAGAAATCGACAGAGAGAAACAAAGAATTATAATCTACTATCTTTTAGTTCGATATCTTTGAACTGTATTTACGTTCGGCACCTCTGCCCATATTTCGTTCGGCACCTCTGCCCATATTTCGTTCGGCATCCCTGCCTATATTCTGTTCGGCATCTCTGCCTATATTCTGTTCGGCATCTCTGCCTATATTCTGTTCGGCATCTTTGCCCACTTATTGTTCGCTATCTTTAGCATTTATAAAAGCGTTCGCTATCTCTAGCGAACCATCACTCCGAACCATAGTTGTCATAACGAGAATTCCGACCCCCTTTTCACATACAAACTCCGAACCATTTTTATTACATAATTACGAACGATCTATCCTCTTTATTCCGAACATTATACTTAACCGTTTTACCCCTACAACATTTGGCGCCCACCGTGGGGCCATCGGAAAATCTCTTACGCTAACGACAACTCAACAAAGATCCCGAGCTAAAACCAATCGCTTAACTACATTCAATGGCGAACCAACAAGACAATCAAGCACACATTCCTATCGTTCACAGAGGCTCTCGCAACCGAACGGACGATTCCAACGATGGAACTCCCACCGACTATTCCCGAATCGGGTCCCCGTGCCACACCTCCGGGTCCAAGCAAATGTACGCCCGCCGATGACCCATCCCGAAGGTGCTGAAGTACAAGAAACACCCCTAGTTCGCACGAACAATCGGACTCCCGAGTCCAGAGTCACGAACGACATGGCCAACGTCTCGCCACAGACAACCGCAATCGCCCATCGTGCCGAAGTCGCTCAACCAGGCATAATCGAACTCCTCGCAAGCTTGGTCAGCAAGGTAGACTCTCTCGCCCAATCGACGAACGCGAGGTTCGAAGCGCTCACCACGCAAGGGCCGCGGATACAACAAACAATCAACGAACTAACTCCGGGCGTACAGCGAAACCTTTTCGGGGAAAATTCGCAGCCAATGCGAACCGACGGTCGTGAAATCCCGCCTCCCATGAGCGCCAGCCCGTTCGGACTTCTCTACGGAGCCCATAACCCAACAACGGTTTACGGAACCCCACCATTCGCACATCCAACCGCCGCGAGGAATTTTTCTGGTCCGAGCGGATATCAACAAGATAACCAGAATCATCATCATCTCCGGCGAACGATAAACGATGCCGGGGCATACAACACCCAAGCAACACCAACCGCCAGAGACTATGAGTTCGAGCGAATGAGGCAAGAAATGAATGATATGAGCTCTCGAGTTCATGAAGCAATCAGCGCAGCACCCGAGATCGGACGCGTGTTACGAGAAGCACAGAGCGTCCCCTTCACGACGGACATCACTCGGTTTTATATCCCGCATCCCGGAAAAATCACCATCCCTAAGTATAACGGGACGACGGATCCGGTCCAGCACGTAACGGCATTCACAATATCGATGGGCAGAGCCCAGATCGCTCCCGAGCTGCGAGACGCAGGATACTGTCAGCTGTTCGTCGAGAACTTGACAGGAGCGGCACAAAGATGGTTCAATAGACTGGCCCCTAATTCGATCGGCAACTTCCATCAGCTCCAGACCGTGTTCCTGAAGCACTATTCCATGTATATTCACAAGGAAAAGTCGATCGCCGATCTATGGGGCATGACCCGTGGAGAAGGAGAAACCTTGAGGAAGTACGTCGAAAGGTTCAAGGAGATCGCCTCCAAAATCAAGGTACCGACGACGTAGCCATCCAAGCTCTCCGCAACGGGCTATGGTTCGAGTCACGCTTCCGCGACGAACTCACGACGAACGAACCAAGGGCTTTAGAAGATGCGTTACACAAGGCAACCGCGTACATCAAACTGGAAGAAGAGAAAGCCGCTTTGACCAAGAAGCATGCGTCCC
The DNA here is from genome assembly GCA_963556525.1 of Cochlearia excelsa. Lineage (NCBI taxonomy): Eukaryota > Viridiplantae > Streptophyta > Magnoliopsida > Brassicales > Brassicaceae > Cochlearia > Cochlearia excelsa. The sequence continues at coordinate 6,709,337 of OY748332.1, read as the reverse complement.
TCAAAACACGCTCAAAGGATAAGGAGAGGGTGAAGGAGGAGCACCGCGAACCGCGACAACATTACGACGCGGAGTACAAGAGCAAAAACACCCGAATCCATCTGATTGACGACGAAGAGTTCGAAAGGCAAGCAATCAACAACGTATCTCGCCCAGAACATAATCGATCGACAGGCGGTTCAGGATATCAGAACAGGGGGACTTATCGAAATAGAAGCCCCGTACACAGAGGATCGCAGGGCGATCAACAAAGTAAAAACGGTTCGGGAAACTATCCGAACAACGGACGACCCAACAATCGCGACACGAACAAACATTGCGATTTCCACAAGCAAGATGGGCATTCAACGGCGGAATGCAGATATCTTCAAAGCCTCCTCCTGCGGGAATACGGCAACGGAAACGTCAGACTGCCGACCTCGGAAGAAAGACGAGCCAACTACACATACATTCGGCCTGAGTCCGAACGTGATCAGGAGCGAGCCCCAGAGTCGTCTGACAAAAGGGAGCGAGAAGAACTACCCGGCCCACCGAAAGTAGCGCGCAAGAAGATCGGCATGATCATGGGGGGCCTCGTCGATTGCAACGATTCGGTACGTTCGATCAAAAGGTCCCGCCGTGAAACGATCGCCGCGGTTAAATGGGCCAGCACCGCCGATGTCGCCGACCGCCCCATCAAAGAAATTACGTTCAGCCGAACGTGATAACTCGGCGTGGCCTTTCCCCACAATGACCCATTAGTTGTCGAACTACTGATCGCGGATTGCGAAGTAGCGAAGGTCATGGTCGACACCGGCAGCTCGGTCGACCTCATATTTTACAAGATACGCCGCAAAGGATGGAGCTCAAGGAGTACACCATCAAACCGAACCGAAAGCCTTTGACGGCTTTCAACGGAGAAACCACCATGTCCCTGGGAACCATCAAACTCCCAGTACACATCGGAGGCGTCACAAAACTGGTAAAGTTCGACGTCATAGATACACCGGCGATCTATAACGCCATCATGGGAACACCATGGATCCACGCCATGGAAGCTATCCCGTCCACATACCACCAATGTCTAAAGTTCCCAAGTCCGAGCGGAACTCAGACGATACGCGGAGATCAACGCGTGGCGAGAAGCTGTTTCATCGCCGAACTAAAGATAAGGAAGTCATGTGCAATCATCCATGACGAGGAGGCAAACGCCGAAGCCTATCGATTCAAAGCATTGAACGAAGAGGTTCGGATCCACACGGTCGAAATCACAAAGCCAGGAAGCGCGAAAACGCAATACGACGAAGTGACCAGCGAGGAAGCCCCAAAGCTCGATAAAATCGTACAAGTCAACATCGATCTCAGCGACATCACTCGGTGCGTCGGAGTTGGCGCCGACCTAGAACCGGCTCGCGTAACGAGCCGTTAGACTTCCTCAAACGCAACCGCAAAACCTTCGCATGGTGCACGAAGATATGCGGGGATCGATCCGAGCATTACCCGTCACGAACTCAACGTAGACCCGACTTTCGACCGATCAAACAAAAGAGAAGAAAGTTGGGACCCGAACGCGCCCAAGCGGTTAACGAAGAAGTCGAACGTCTCATAGGAGCCGGGTCGATTGACGAGGTAAGATATCCCGACTGGCTAGCGAACCCGGTCGTGGTAAAGAAAAAGAACGGGTAGTGGCGAGTCTGCGTCGATTTCACCGACCTCAACAAGGCATGCCCGAAGGATAGCTATCCTCTCGCCGCACATAGATCGAATAGTGGAGGCAACCGCCGAAACGAACTATCGTCCTTCATGGACGCCTTCTCGTGGTATAATCAAATAATGATGCACGCGGAAGACCGGGAAAAGACTTCGTTCATAACCGACCGAGGCACCTATCGCTACAAAGTCATGCCTTTCGGTCCGAAGAACGCCGGGCAACCTACCAACGGCTCGTTAATCGGATGTTCGCCGACCAGCTGGGCGATACGATGGAAGTCTACATAGACGATATGCTGGTCAAATCGTTGGTGGCAAAGGACCACGTCAATCATCTCGAAACCTGCTTCGCAACGCTTAACCAATACGGGATGAAGCTGAACCCGACGAAGTGTACGTTCGGCGTCACATCAGGAGAATTCTTGGGGTATATCGTCACCCAGCGAGGCATCGAGGCAAATCCAAAGCGCATCTCGCCGATAAAGGATCTCCCTTCGCCCCGAACAACAAGGGAAGTCCAGAGACTGACTGGACGCATCGCCGCGCTGAACCGCTTCATATCAAGGTCGTCGGACAAATGTCTCCCCTTCTACCAACTCCTCAAGGGCAACAAACGCTTCGAATGGGATAATAAATGCGAAGAGGCGTTCGCACAGCTCAAAGAATATCTTTCAACTTCGCCGATCCTCGCAAAACCCGTCGACCAGGAAACCCTCTACCTGTATATCGCCATCTCAACATCAGCGGTAAGCAGCGTGCTAGTCAAGGAAGACCGCGGCAACCAGCGACCGATATTCTACACGAGCAAGGCCTTAGACGGAGCAGAAAGCAGGTATCCGACCCTGGAAAAGTTAGCACTCGCGGTCGTCTCATCAGCAAGAAAGCTCCGACCCTATTTCCAGTCTCATTCGATTGTCGTCCTGACGAACCAACCACTGCGAACTATCCTGCATAGTCCAAGCCAGTCAGGTCGCATTGCCAAATGGGCGGTAGAACTAAGTGAGTACGATATAGAGTACAAGCCGCGAACGAGCGCAAAATCTCAAGTCCTCGCCGATTTCCTCATCGAGCTACCCCCAGAGATGACAATCGCCGAAGAGAAGAACACGTGGACCTTACATGCCGACGGATCATCTAGCCAGCACGGATCGGGTATCGGCATAACACTGCGGTCACCAAAGGGCGAAGTCCTTGAGCAATCATTCCGACTCGCGTTCAAAGCCTCTAACAACGAAGCAGAATACGAAGCTATAATCGCCGGAATGCGGTTGGCCCTCGAACTCGGAGTCAAAGAACTCAATGCCTTCTGCGACTCACAACTCGTAACCAGCCAATTCAGCGGAGAGTTCGACGCCAAAAACGAAAGAATGGAGGCTTATTTGCGAGTTGTCAAATCCCTGGGAGAAAAATTCGTCTCTTTCACCATCACAAAGATCCCTCGGCGTAAAACACGTCCGCAGATGCATTGGCGCCTTGGCCTCAACCTCGACCCAACCCCGCGGCGAACCATCCCGATCGAATGCATCGAACATCCGAGCATCGACCTACCGAAGGGTGTATGTGCCATCGGCCACGATGTAGACGAAGGAGAACAAGCAGATGACTTCGCCGAAGGAATACCAAATTCTCCGCCCGGAAAAGAGAATAACCAGCAAGGACGAGCCGAACCAAGGGACTGGCGGATCGAAATTATGATGTATATCTCACACGGAGCATTACCAAAAGACAAGTGGGAAGCTCGCCGCGTGAAAAGCAGGTCAGCCCGCTACACGATGATCATAAACCGCCTTTACCGGTGGAGCGCATCCGGAGTCCTTCTATTTTGTATCGCCGATGACGAAATCGAAAGAGTACTTCGCGAAGCACACGAGGGTGGAGCAGGAAACCACTCCGGCGGAAGAACGTTAGCTCTTCAGGTCAAAAACCACGGATACTATTGGCCGACGTTACAAAAAGACTGCGCAGACTTCGCCATGAAATGCGAGAAATGCCAACGGCACGGAGATATCAAGCATAACCCGACTCAACTTCTCAGTTCGGCGACCGCCCCATACCCCTTCATGCGCTGGGCAATGGACATCGTAGGACCCCTGCCGTCGTCAAGACAAAGAAAGTACATTCTGATCGTAACTGATTACTTCACCAAGTGGGTCGAAGCAAAAGCTTACGCAGACATCGACGCGGCCAAGGTTCAAAATTTCGTCTGGAAGTATATAATCTGTCGTCACGGACTCCCCTACGAAATAGTCACGGACAATGGAACACAATTAGTATCGAAGAAGTTCGAAGCCTTTTGCGCAAAATGGAATATACGACTGAACAAGTCCACTCCGAGATATCCGCAGGGAAACGGCCAAGCCGAGGCGACGAACAAAACGATACTCGACGGAATCAAAAAGCGTCTCGAAGCTAAAAAGGGCTCGGCGTACGAACCGGAGGGTGTACTTTGGTCGCACGAACAAGTCCGCGAAGCGCAACAGTCGAACCCCTTTCTCGCTATCTCACGGAATGGAGGCAATGTCACCACCGAAGCGAACGTTCCAGAATAAGACGTCTAATGCTGACTCAACATCCCGAAACCAATGAGAAAATGATGACGACGAGCTGGATTACGCCGAAGAGCAACGGCACCACGCATTGCTAAGGATCCAAAATTACCAACACCAAGCGGCGAAGTACTACAACAAAAAGGTCAAAGGTCGACACTTCGAAGAGGGCGACCTCGTCCTGCGAAAGGTCTTCGAGAATACAGCCGAAAGACCTATCACCAAGCTCGGAGCAAAATGGGAAGGTCCATACCTAATATCAAAAGTAGTTCGGCCCAGCGTATACGAACTAATGGAGATGTCCGGCAAGGAAATCCCGCGATCCTGGAACGCAATGCACTTAAAGAGGTTCTATCATTAGACGAAGCCAAAAACGAAGCCCGAAACAATTGAAGGTCAAAACGAAAATCGAAGGAACGAAGACAAAGCCGAAGGCGCTACCAAAAAAAAAAAAAAAAAAAAAAAACGGACTCAACACGAGTCCAACCATTGTAATCGAACTACGACTGGCTAGATCCCCTTTGGGGTACGTAGGCAGCCTTTCACAAGGCACAGCTATAAAATAATAAAAATCTTTTCATCACAAAATTCACGAGCTCCGCGCTCAAAAATTCACGAGCTCCGCGCTCAAGACTTCACGAGCTCAACGCTCCGTCACACAAGCCCTGTGCTTATAACTAACGAGCTCATCGCTCAGATCGTCCGCCGATCTATACTTAGCCACTTAGCAAAAAGAACTAACGAACGAAAGTCGCGCTCCGTAAGTTAGTGACTTAGCAAAAAGCGCTCGAAGACTTAAAGCCGGTCCAAACCGCAGTCAGCCACTTTCAAAGGTGCAAAATATGTTAGCCACTCCGCAAGAGTGCGGTGGACCGATCATCCACCTTTGCAAGGATGATTCTTACGAACTCATGTTCAAACACTTGCAGTGGCCCAATCCGAAACCACAAAAGCCGAGTACCGCCTCGCATCAATCGAAAAATAGCTCAAACTGAAAAGCCGAGTACCGCCTCGCATCAATAGAAGAAGCCGAACCAAAAAGCCGAGGTCGTTGGCTCTCCGATGAAAGCCGAATTCCTCGTACCTCCGAACAAAATTCCACAGTTTTTCCGGACCAAGTAGAAGAACAATTCATAAAATAAGACGAAGCATAAGTCAAGAAAGGAAACGAACGATTTCATTAAAAGAGGCGAACTACAAAGCAAAGGAAAAGCAGCATCGAAAAACACAAAAAATATATTACAAGATCGACCCCAACAGTCGACCCATAAAAAAAAAAAAGAGAATCTAATCTTGGGACAGTTCGTCCGCCACATCGACCCCGCCGTCGCCACCGTCATCGCCATCCCCTTGGTTGCCACGAGAGCTCTCCCCATCGACCCTCCCAGACACGTCGCGAGACGACACTTCAGGAACCGAGGCAACTCCCAGCTCCTCAGGAACTTCAAAGTCCGAAGCCTCATACGACAGCTTCGGCCTTAATCCGAGCCAAGTCTCGAGCTCTACTTTCCGCCTGCGAAGGACCTCGACAAAATCGTTCGGTGGTGCTATCCCGTACTGACGCTCCATGGTCTTCAGGGTATCGAAAATCCCCTTCAACTGATTCCACAGCAAGTACTTCTGCTTCTTCGCCTCCTGTTCAGCAAGGTAGGCCTTCAGCTTTGCCAATTTGCTCCGCGACTCCTCCTGTAGTCTAGCAAACTGGTCCCTAGCAGCGTCAACGTATTCGCTTCGGGATCGACGAAGCCTTGCGAACTCGTGGCCATCACGGACGACCATATCCTCGTAGCGTTTCCGGAGAAGCTCAAGCTCACCGGATAGGTCCGTCTCAGCCTTGCGAGCCAGCTCTAGCTCTGAATCCCGAACCTGAAGTAGGGAAGAGGTCGTTGCAAGTTCTTCTCTGGTTTTTGTTCGCTCCAGCTCTGCCTCCTCGAGCCGGGTTTTCAACTGCCGAACCCTTTTCTCCCTCTTAGCCAGACGAAGAGCCTTTTTAAGTTCAACAGCTTCAGCTCGAGCCTCGTCCCGCTCTTTCTCTGCTAATATCTTCTCCGCTTGAGCCGAAGCAAGACGGTGTTCATAGTCATAAGCAAGCTTGGTCCTCCTATAAGCAACCTAAAGAAAGAAAACAAAACAAAATTTCAGAACTCCGAACGAAAACGGAAAGGACATAGTTAAGATAAGGCTTACCCTTTGCTCCAAACGAGCCAACGAAGCAATCTCTGCTTCACACACCAATGAAGCGGGAGGACGACGCTCGTCATGAGACTCCACGAGCAGATGGTTGAATCCAGCACAGGCCTCTTCGTTGTTCAGAAAAGCCCCCTCGCCTTCGTAGTCGAAGACGAACTTATGAAGGTTGTCCTTGTCCAGCTTGAACGAGAACTCTCCACCCTTAAAAAACGGAAGGCTAGACGAAGAGAAGCTTTCTCCTGTAGCATCCGAAGCGTTGACTCCGGCGATATCAGCAATTCGGGACTCCCCCCCGGCCCCATGGCCGCAAACCATATCGACCCCAGGATTGGCTGCGTTCTCATCCCCGGTAACATCCAAACCAACCCGGTCACCATCCTCCGAGCCTTCTGGAGCAGTTTGAACCTGCGCCGGTTCCGAACCAACTACAGCGGCGCCACTAGTTTCAACGGATCTTTCGACCCGAGCCCTCTTAACCCTAGGATTTTCGCCATCTCCTGATCCTCGGGTTCGCGCCGAAGCACTTTCAATAATAGCAGCCGGAGTCGGGCGAACGTTTTCACCGACATTCTGGTTTTCTTCATCCGCAAACAGCGAAGGAAGCTCGCTCTCGTCCATATTTTCCTCGTTCGCTCCCGAAGGACATTCGGAATTACCTTTCAACGAACACCAGTATTTTCTCTGCTGCTCAAGCACTTCGGACCAGGGAACTTCGGTCTTACGCCTTAGCTGATCCTTGTACCCGGTATAATCCTCGTGGAACGGCACGACAGGATGAAACGATCGAAAATAAGCGAGGAAAAAGTTAGCAAAATAAAACAAGGAGAAAATCGAACGCGAAGACACCTACCAATAACAACCGCCCAGTCAGTTCGGTACTCTCTATCGACATCAAGAACCGACGCCGAACTAACTTTGACAAAAAAGTATTTCTTCCACCAACTTTCAATCTTCACGTGACGATCCGAAGTAAGACGAAAGCCTTTCCGCCAACAAATGGAGTAAGTCCCCGGTAGCGAAGCATTCGCCTGCGTCGTTGTAATTTCGTCGAAGCAAGCGGGAGTCATCTCGAACCCGAGCTCTTTAGACGCTAAGATAGCGGCTACTAGGTTTCGAAGACATGGCACCGTCAACTGGGAGATCGCCATGCTCCTACGTTCGCAGTAAGCGACCAGAAGTCGGGGAAGAGGGAACCACAAACCCGCCTCGGCAAAAGCAGCCTCGTAAAGGCATATGTACCCCGAAGGACATTGCCAGGGCATTTGTCCAGGCTGCGGCTCGACGATATCCAACATATCGCGAGCCCCAGAGACTCTTTGAACGTCGTTAAGACCATCGGCGAACCTACTTTCCGACGAGGCAAACGAGTTTATTTGCCTCGGTTTCTTCGGCTGTCTTCTCACCCTTCTAGGGTTCGCAGGCACCGAACGATCAGACGAAGCCGGTTGCACTCGAGGCGGAGGCGTAAAATCCTCGTCGACTAAAGAAGGGACCTCTATTTGAGGTCGAACAGAAGCTTGAGGCACCTGGGTCGAAGGATCGAAGGCGAATCCTCCGGAAGCTGCAACAAGACTAGAGTTGTCGCGGGCCGAATCAGCTCGCGGAAGAAGGCGAGAGTGATCTTGATTCGCTTCGCCACCCGAAGCCCCTCTTTCTAACACCCTCTCAGTGTTTGGAGAGAGAGAAGACCCCGAACTTGAAGACGAGGAAGAATCTGAACTCGAGGACGAGGTAGGGTCCGAAACCGAAGGCAAAGCGTTCGACATAACTCAAAGAAAAATCTAGAGAGAAGAAAATTTTTAGAGAGAGAAAGTACCTGAGTTCGCGCGGAGAGAATGATAAGAAATGAGAAATGAGAAGGAATGAATTCAGAAGAAGGCTATTTAAAGAAAACGAAGGAAGAGGAAGAGACGACATCGAAAACAAGCGAAGGAAGAGGAAGAGGCGCCGCCGAAAAACATGAAGAGACATCATGATTACAAAGGTATTATGACGTGGCACTCTATGATTCGCCGAAAACGAGACGAGACTTCTTAAACACGCCAAGGCCAACTGACGAACCGTTTCGTCTTCTCCGAAACGAATTGGGGAGGGACTAATGTTATGGGTGGGCCTTCTCAGGCCCAACATGACCAGGCCCATTTAAGAAGCCCGTCACTGCAAGCCCACGACTTACGGCCCATTTGGAATCAGGCCCGTTAGAGAGGAGCGACGCCACGTCACGCCCGACGAACGCTTCCGCCGCGTCGAACAAGAAGTCCGACAACATTTACGAGCGCCGGACGACAATTCCGACAACGCATTTATGAGGCGCCGAACCGAACCACCCTACGACTTAGTATCGTTCCGCGTATGACGATCGTGCGCCGAGGAATACCGTCAAAAGGGGAGCGCTTACTATAAATAAGAGAGATCCCGCTCAAAAAGAGGGATCCGCATTCTAGAGAGAGAAATCGACAGAGAGAAACAAAGAATTATAATCTACTATCTTTTAGTTCGATATCTTTGAACTGTATTTACGTTCGGCACCTCTGCCCATATTTCGTTCGGCACCTCTGCCCATATTTCGTTCGGCATCCCCGCCATATCTCTCGTCTCGCATCTCGCCATATTCTGTTCGGCATCTCTGCCTATATTCTGTTCGGCATCTTTGCCCACTTATTGTTCGCTATCTTTAGCATTTATAAAAGCGTTCGCTATCTCTAGCGAACCATCACTCCGAACCATAGTTGTCATAACGAGAATTCCGACCCCCTTTTCACATACAAACTCCGAACCATTTTTATTACATAATTACGAACGATCTATCCTCTTTATTCCGAACATTATACTTAACCGTTTTACCCCTACAACAAAACTTTAACATCGACCATAAAGAATAATTTCTTTATTTGTGAAAGAATATAACTTGAGAATCTATGACTATACATTCTCCCTCAAAATCCGTTATAAAATTTGTTATTTTAAAATGGAAAAAAGAGAATATTTTGAAGTATGTATTGAATTAATGAAATGATGCATCATATACATTATATAAATAGTATTTTAAAGCACACATAAGATACATCGAGGGTCAATTGACCCATGTGGACTAATTTAATAAATGACCCCTACTAATTTCAATTCAATAAAATTCCAATACATATTAAATATAAATAATATTAATCTAATAAAATTTATGATACCCATGTAAAATTCCAATTCAATATATAATACCATCTAACAACGTGGTTTCTAGGATTCTAAACCAAGTTTCATGCAAGATGAGTTATTATAAATGTTAGTAAACTTATATATGATACCATTATAACATTCCAATTCAATATATGATATCATTGCGAAAAAAATAAAATTCATGATAAATAATTTTAGCACAAATGTAAGTTTATGAAAACAAATAAATCATAATTAATATTAATATCATTAGACCATGAAATAAAATGTTTTACCTTTTGTCTTCTTTTTGTTTCTATATTGGGAATTTTATAAACGTGTTTTAATTTTTTAACTATATTTTTGTAAATTACATAATTTAGAGTTGTTAAATGTTTACAATCGTATCGGTTTAGTTTGTTTTATTAAAAAATATTTTTAACTTATCGATAAAAAAAAATTGACCCCGTAAATTAAAATCCTGGCATAATATAATATGACAATATATATGACAGTTCAAAATGTTAGGACAAAGATCAAACTTTATCAAACATGAAACTATTAGAGTTTTACTTTTAATTAGTGGCATATGGTATCACACTTAAGATCTATTAACAAAAGCGTGTGTCGAAAAATTGGGGACCGCGATTTCAGATCGTTTTAAATTAAAAAAAAATATAAAATTAACAAACTCAATAAAATTTGTAGTAGAAAATTAATTAATAAACCAATGTGACAAAAATTCGAAAATAAAAGAAAAATATATCTCACTACAAAAGAGTGAACAATATTTGTTGGTCTACAAAATAAATTAATTTACTAACATTTAATAATAATAATAAATAGGGTGAATTAAATATCTAGGCTCCAATAAATGGAATATTAGTTTTGAGCAACAATGATGACTTATTTTAGTTCTGACAACACCTATTTTATAAGTTCTACCGAAAATACCTCTACCAACTTGCTCTCAAAACCGACGGCGGGAGACAAAATACTATTTAGAAGATAATGTGTAAGAGATAGCATTTAATGCTCTGACATAGTGTAAGAGATCAATATTTGTTAGGAAAAAAATATATATGCAGGAGAGGAAGATATTTTAGTGAGCATCTAATGCTCTGGTTTTGAACGGTAGCTTATCCCCTAATGATGATCTTATTGGCTAACGGTGGTTACAGGTTATTATAGAAATATTATTATATTACATTATAAGGTTTACTTAACAAGAAATATTGAATTTAACAATATAAATATGAGTTAATATAGATACCATTATTGGTACCAAAGAAATAAACATCCGAACATCATTAAAGTCCAAAAAACAAAAACACCATTAAAGACACAAATCATTTAGAAGTATTAGAAGTATTTAAGGACAAGTTACTTAGACCAATAACTGAAAAATATATGAGGTAATGTTTTTTTATGATTTTTAACTTTATTCATTTAATTCACATGAAGCAGAAGCTAATATGTGTTTTAGCATATACTATTTTGATACTGATAACTAATATGTTAGCCGATAATAACGCATGCTTGACAATGCTGATTTCGATGCGAGTATGGATAAGCCATTGGATGAAAGATGATGGTGGTTATTTAAATCATGTGGCGAAAGCGGCAGATGATGTTGTTGAAGTTAAGTTCAAGGAATCGGGAAGATTTTGGAAGGCGGCTAACATAATCAAAGGACAATACAAGGTTCAAGTAGCAGTCTACATTAAACTCTCTTACAAATGGCCAACATAGATCTTAGGACTTGATTGAAAGATATGTAACCTCAACTTTTAACATATAAAATAACGTTGGTATGAGTTTGTTTATGGGGATAAGTGTGGACTTATAAGATATGTAACCTGAACTTGTAACATATAAAATAACATGTAAGAATTACAGTAACAGATAACATCAACATATGCATACACTGTAACATCAACATATGCATACATCATAACATCAAGCAACTCTTCACTATAAACAATAATCTTCTTGGGAAGTTAAGGAACAACCATATAATACATCAATTGATACCGCAAAATGTTATTAAGTTGGCGGTTAGGGGATAAGTTATAATATATATGATAACATTCTTAGCATATAACAATGTAGTTACGAAATATGTTGGACATTTTAGAAGATATGTTATAAGGTATACATATATAACTAATACACAACTACAAGAATCAACGAACACGGTTATACTAGAAATATTGGTTCGAACTAAGATCTCGATCTAAATCGGGTAAAGAGAATCAATGATCAGACGCAACCTCTCATACTTGTAATAAACGTTGATCCTATTACCAAGCAACTTTTCTCCATAAACAATAGTCTTTTCAGAAAGTTCAGAAACTGCAATATGTGAGATACATAATTTGTTAGCGTCTAGAAAACTAACATAATAATTAGTAACATAATAATTAGCTACTATAGCTACTTTATATATTTTACGATAAAAATATTACGATAAAAATATTATCGTATATCAATCGATTACAAGTGTAGTGTATACAAACAAATTACGCGATAAACATTATTAGCAACTAAATAAACAGAGAATCCCAAAATACAATTATCCATATATAATTTTTGATAGAACCGATATCTTTTCAAATAATGAAAACTCAATCAATATCACAAAAAACTAATGAAAAAACAATTAGTTTGAAATTTACTATGGACTATCCACAAAATTCATACAATTAATAGCAATTAATCAGTACCATCGTATTCTCCAGAAAATTAATTAGGGTTAAAAACAAAAACATAGAAACCAAATTTTCGTGACTACCTATGAAATTAAGAGTGAATCTATGAGATTGCATATAAATAACTACACAAATTGAAACTCATTACTAAAGTAAACTAATTGTTCTTCAAAATCCATACCTAAAGAATCTTCTTTTGTTCCGGTTGTAGATTTATATTCGTCTCTAACTGTAAAAATCGTCGTTTATTGTCGATCCAATTTTTTTGAAAAAACTATGAATGAAAAAACTATGAATGAAAGAAGCGGACAACATTTCCAAAGAAAAACAAATCGAAACCGAGAAAACTTGTGTTTTTAGTAAGATATTGTTTATATCTTCCTCTTAGATGAAAGAGACAAATAAACTTTTTAAAAAAATGAAAATGATTAAAAATATTATGTGCCAGATTGTGTCAGTTGTGGCAGAGAACTTTGGCTTTCAAAAATCAAGTTAATACTAAGAGGTAGAGGTAAAAGTGTCATATCACTGATAAATAGTATCGTCTACGGAAGCAACTTTTAGAGACCTAATTTCCGATTCTTCTTAGGCCATATTGTATAATTATCCTAATAAATAACCGTAAAAGTTCATTTCACTCAACTAAAATTTTAAGTTCAGTTAAATCACACCTTATAACCTTACATCTATCAAAATTGGAATATTGGACTTCAATTCTATAGTATAAAATTATAATCTAATTTAATAAACAAAAGAATAGTTTTTTTTGTCAAAGAAACAAAATAAAAATCTCAAATAAATAAAAGAAGTAACAATCGGCTCCTCGTTTCACGAACTATTTTGTCGTTTACTCTTACGTCAGCTTCTAACTGTTGTTTTGTTTATATCTGAAATAACTATCTTATTTTCTAAAATTAATATTAATATTAAATTAGTGGTATACAGCCTGTCTTCCTCACTCACAAGTCTATGAAGAATCTATTGAAAAAACTCTTTTAATATAGACTTAAAAAAATTTTATTTCATCTTTATCTTCCTCATTTTTCCTTTTTTATTTTATTTTTTGGTATTTCAATTTCAAATTATTTAAACAACCAATTTAATTCAGATTTTCCACTCTAAGTTTGGACTTAACGTTTACTTATGTTTGATTTTATAGAGTTTTTACTTTTTCACAAGGATTAAGAAGACACATAACTAACTAATAATAAATGTGTTTAATATTTTTTAATATTTTTGAAATAATAGTGTTGCAAAACTTTTAATTAATATATATTGAAAGATACAATTCATAAATATTAATAGATAAAATTATATTGATATTTGTGAAAATCAAACAATTAAAAACAATTTTTTTCTAAAACATTAAACATAAAAGAAAGAAAGTATTTTATAATTTTGTTGGAGTTTAATAAAAATGTATTGATTAATAAAGTCATCAATTTGATTAGTTTGCATACATTTTCTGATTTTGATTTTGATTTAGATAATTAGGCAAAAATTATCCATTAGAAATTAAATTTGGAAGTAATTAAAAAGATAAATAATTAAATTTCTAATAATATTAATAGGAATTCACAAAACTATACATTTTCAACATTTTTCACAAAATTACATTTAATTTAAAATTTTTACATATTTACACTCTTCGAAATTTTAAATTGTTGATTTATCTTTTAAAAATTACCAAAATTAAAATATTTTTGTTTGGATTCGCTAATTATTATTTACGGTGTAATATTAAATGGTAGAATTGTGTGTAGTATTTATTTGAATTTAATTGTAAGTATTTAAATGTAATTTTGAAAATTAATATTGAAATTTTTTTTTTGACAACATACAAAAAAAAAAATTTAATTTTGAAATGTTATAGTTTGTGAAATACAATTTAAAATGGGTAGTTTTGTAATTCATCCTAATATTAATTACTTACAACTTCAAATCCTATAGTATAAAGGGAGAATTATAAAACTACACCATTTGAATTATATTTCACAAAACTACACTATTTCAAAAATAACTTCACAAAACTACCCCTAAACACTCAAAATTAAATCGAAATAAATTATATCCACATAATCTCATCCCTTTAATAATATACCTTAAACACTAATTAGCGAACCCAAATGAAAAGATTTTAATTTTGATAATTTTTAAAAAGGTAAATCAAGCTTTTAAAATTTAAAAAGGGTGTAAATATGTGAAAAAATGAAATTAGATATAGTTTTGTGAATGAGAGTTCGAAAGAGTATAAGACCATCTCCAACAGAGAAACCCACAAAATTTCTTAACTATTCAGTGGGGTCCATGAACAGTTGGTTTAAAACAAAATAAAAAAATAAAAAAAAAAAACGGACCAATCATGGACCGCCACGTATGCATGAATAGTTAAGATCTGGATCTTAAATAAAAAATATAAGATTCAGATCTTAACTATTTAGGTGGGTTGCACATGCTAAGATCCCGTTAAGAAACACCGTTGAACTTGCTCTAAAAATGACAGTTTGTGTCAACGTTAGATCTTTTAAACTAAAAACGAAATAAAAAATATTTGAAATAATAAAAAAACAAAGTGAGTGGAATAAAAACCGACCACCTGTGAAACGCTCTTCAGTACCACAAGTACTATAATTTGCCACGTGTTAAAATAACAGCTGTATCCCAAATCCCCAACCGTTTTCCTGGAATATTCTATCCTTTGATTTTAACGTTAGCGACACAGACGCTTTTTTTCTCCAATCGCACCGCTAAACGCTGACATTTATTTTGACTGATAAAATTCAAAATTTGTTACAATCATTACAAGACAGTGTGTTATCAGACGAGTCACGTTACATATTCAAATTGTTTTCTCCTACTTTCTTAATTAAATGTTATTCTTTTATAAATTCTTTTATAAATTATAATACTATTCAGATTAAGATTCAACTTGATTTTCTCTGTTTTCCGTATAATTTTGTTATGTTTTACGAGGAATTCACAAAACTACGTCCTTTCAATTCTTTCTTCATAAAACTACACCTAATTCAAAATTTTCACATATTTACACCCTTTCAAAATTTTAAAAACTTGATTTACCCTTTTAAAAATTACCAAAATTAAAATATTTTCATTTGGGTTCGCTAATTAGTGTTTAGGGTATAGTATTAAGGGGTATGATTGTGTGGGTAGAGTTTATTTGAATTTAATTTTGAGTGTTTAGGTGTAGTTTTGTGAAGTATTTTTGAAATGGTGTAATTTTGTGAAATATAATTCAAATGGTGTAGTTTTGTGATTCTCCCATGTTTTATTAGAGACGCGCGTTTTTGATAAAAATTAGAAACAAAAGATTGTTTTATTTTATTCTTTAGTAAGAAAATTTTAAAGTATTCAATACTAATCAAAATATTTTAAGGTTATACCAAAATATTATAATTCTTAACTCTAAACTAAATCAAAAATCCAAAAAAGTTTTAATTTGTAATTCAAAGTATAGATTCATAACTAAAAAAATAGAATAATTTTTAAAAAGGCATATTTTCTTAAAGAAAGTAGTTACACCTATTTTATAATTAAACTAGATTTTTTGATCGGCGGCAAGAGCGGATAAATTTATAAGCATATTAATTTATTTAAAATAATTTTAAAATTTTTTTCAAACTCTTTTTATTATTTATTAGAACACCTTAAAAAACTTTTAAAATAATAATGTCATCATAGGTTTTTTCCTTTAAAAGCTTTAACTTTTAAAAGCTTGATTTACCCTTTAAAAAGTGAGGAATTCACAAAACTACACCCTTTCAACCCCTCCTTCACAAAACTACACCTAATTTAAATTTTTCACATATTTACACCCTTTCAAAATTTTAAAAGCTTGATTTACCTTTTTAAAAATTACCAAAATTAAAATTTTTTCATTTGGTTCGCTAATTAGTGTTTAGAGTATAGTATTAAGGGGTAGGATTGTGTGGGTAGGATTTAATTTTGAGTGTTTAGGTGTAGTTTTGTGAAGTATTTTGAAAATGGTGTAGTTTTGTGAAATGTAATTCAAATGGTGTAGTTTTGTGATTCTCCCTTAAAAAATTAACAAAATTAACAAAATTAAAAAAAAATTCATTTGAGTTCGCTAATTAGTGTTTAGGTATAATATTAAAGGGCTCTGATTGTGTGGGTAAGGTTTATTTGAATTTAGTTTTGAGTGTTTAGGTGTAATTTTGTGAATTATTTTTGAAATGGTGTAGTTTTGTGAAATGTAATTCAAATGGTGTAGTTTTGTAATACTCTCTTTATTTTAAATTATAAAAATGCTCATTTTTAAGGGAGAATTACAAAACTACACCATTTGAATTAAAACTACACCATTTCTAAATTACTTTACAAAATTATACCTAAACACTCAAAATTAAATCCAAATAAACCATACCCTTACAATCCTACCCCCTTAATACTATACCCTAAACACTAATTAGCGAACCCAAATGAAAAAAATTTAAGTGTTATAATATATTTATGATTTTTTTATTCAATAATTTAAATAAAAACGGATTTTCAAAAAGATAATTTTTTGTTACAAATTTTATTTTTCTTTTATTTTTATATGATAATTAATTTTTTCTAATAAATCTAAATTACACTAAATGAAATTTTCTAAAATACTTTAATTACAATATCATACATTGTAAATAATTTTTAAATTTAAAGTTATATCTATATATATATAGATCTCGTATGTTAATATAGAGATTCCTTCTTTTCATATTTTTTTAATGTCCATATTAAAAAAAATTAAAGATAAATCTTTAAATTTTTGAAACGGTTTTTGATAAGTTTGTGAGTTAAAAAAGGAAACAGAAACCGAAAAGATATTATTTAATTGTTATTGTTAAAATTAACGAGAAAAAGTGACCTGTAAAACCGGTAACCCTTCTCCACATCTCATATAAATAACAACAATACGCTCTCCTCTCTCACTTATCCTCTCAGTATCGTTTCTTTCTTCACCAAAAAATAAAAATAAACAAAAAATCAAAAAATAAATTAAAAAAATCGAAAATAAAGATCCGATTAAATGACTGGGTCGACCCGGAAAGAAATGGATCGAATCAAAGGTCCATGGAGTCCTGAAGAAGACGATCTATTACAATCTCTGGTTCTTAAGCACGGGCCAAGGAACTGGTCTCTAATAAGCAAATCGATCCCTGGAAGATCCGGCAAATCCTGTCGTCTACGGTGGTGTAATCAGCTTTCGCCGGAAGTCCAACACCGTGGTTTCACGGCGGAGGAAGACGATACGATCTTACGCGCTCACGCGCGGTTCGGTAACAAATGGGCTACGATCTCTCGGCTTCTCAATGGTCGCACCGATAACGCGATTAAAAATCATTGGAACTCGACGCTTAAACGAAAATGCAGAATCGGCGGCGGAGACGGCGGCGACGGTGGCGGAGGCGGTGGTTGTGTGTTTTCCGATGATGGGCAGAGCTGCGATTTCGGTGGGAATGGTGGGTACGATTGCAATTTAACAGATGAGCAGCCGTTGAAACGAACGGCGAGCGGCGGCGGAGGAGCGACGGCGGAGCTGTTTATGAGTCCTGGATCTCCGTCGGGATCTGACGTCAGCGAGCAATCTTGTGGACCCACACAACATGTTTTTAAACCGACGGCGAGAGTAGGTAGTGTGGTGGTATTTGAATCTCCGGCGAAAGATCCGGCGACTTCGTTGACTCTATCGCTTCCTTGGGTCAACGAAAGAGACACGACGACGACGACGGCGAAGCTATTTCCGGTGAGAAAAGAAGAAGAAAAAGAGAAAGGGATATCTGGGTTCAGTGGAGATTTCATGACGGTGGTGCAAGAGATGATTAAAACGGAGGTTAGGAGTTACATGGCGGATTTAATGCTTAGCAACGGCGGAGAAAGTAGCGGAGGAGGAGGAGGAGGAAGAAGGTTGTGTGTAGTGCAAGGAAGTAATGTTGGGTTTAGAGAGTTTATTGGTATAGCCAAAATTGAGTAGTGAGTGAAGAAGAAGAAGAAGATGATTTTTATTTTTTATTTTCTTGGGAAAATAATGTTTTAATGTACAGAGAAAAAAAATTTGGAAGAAATCAAAGAGGGTATGTGAGAGGGAGAAAGAAGCCATTTTCTCATCTTTTGAGATTCAATTAATTTTGGAAAAACTTTAATAAATGAAATTGATTTTGATCATTTAGATGTGTCTATAGAATTGTGGATTTTATAAGAAAGTTGTTATTGAAATGAAAGATCACACTGTAATTTTCTAAACTGCCAAAAACCATATTACATTAAAATTTTAATAAATTAATAAAAATTAATAATTTATAATGATTATTAATTTTTTGAAAAAGACAACTTTCATTAAAAAATAATTTTGGGATTGGACAAAATTATTATCTTACATATGTTTTAACGAATCGAAAATTAATTTATAGATGTTATATTGTAGTTAGTCTATAATTATAACACTAATGTTAATTATATAACTCTCTTTGACTATAAACTACATGTTTAATAATGTTTAATATGTGAGATGGATTTTCTTGAGTTGAAGTTAGGCATGTCAATTAGGCAATTGGCCATGGCCGGACCCGACCCCGTAAAATATCGGGTTCGACTTTCATATTTAAGCCCGAAAAAATCGGGCTTTTCGGGCTTAGTCCGTTCGGGTAAAGGGTTTTTCGGGTTTCGGGCTAACCCGAAAAGCCCGAAAATAAATAAGATAATATTTTTATATACTTTATATAATTTGTAAACATAATCTTGCATAGAAGTCGTCTTTTACCTAGACATGTTGAAGCACTGATTTGCACTCGCACTTGGTCGAATGGTTTTACATTTAGTGATCCATGTTACAATATCATTTATATATATTTAATATGTTTTAAATTATTATTTATCGAATTTTTAATTTTATATGATTTATTTAAGATAAAATTTGATATTTATTTTTGTTTGTAGCTCTTGATGATGATGAAGATCTAGACGACGTCGAAGAAGATCTAGATGACGTCGAAGAAGATTCAAATTTGCGCTCCACCAGTCTTACTACCTAGATTTAAAGTGTTTTGATTTTTAATTTTGCTTGTTACTATCTAGATTTCAAGTGTTTCTCTTTCAAACTTTTTTTTTGTTTTTTATTAATCCTATGATAACAAAAACATATGATCGATTTTATTTTTAGTTTTTATTTTTAAACTAGTTTGGTATTATTTTTTATTCATATTTATCACAATGTTAATGCGTAAAAAATTAGTTTTTATTGTTTAAAATATAATTAAATTATGATAATATTGTTCAGACGAAAATTTTAAAATATATGTAAAAGCCCGAAAAAACCCGAAAAGCGCTAAAGCCCGAAGCGGGTCGGGCCGGACTTTGAAATATAAGCCCGAAAAATATTCGGGCCAGGTCGGGTCGGGCTCAAATATATACGGGTTTTGCGGGTTCGGGTCGGGCCGGGTCGGGTTAGCCCGATTGACACCCCTAGTTGAAGTAGTTAATTAATTACATGAGATATATTACTTATTTTTGCATGACTTGTTGGTTTAATATGATTAACGAGAATTAGCTACGTTTTGCTTAACATGTAAAATGATAATTTTGAGTACAATTGTCAATTCTCGAATCATTTATTAAAGTGATATATATTTTAAAGTGCATATTCACTTTGTGCATTCATATATTTTTGTTGCCAAAATATTTGATGAGAAATTCATAAAACTACGCCCTTTCAACATTTCCTTCACAAAACTACACTTAATTCAATATTTTTATATATTTATATATTTTCAAAATTTTAAATAGTTAACTTATCTTTTAAAAAATTACTAAAATTAAAATAAAATATTTGAATTGCTAGTTAATGTTTAGAGTATAATATGAGAGGAGTAGGATTGTGTGGGTAAGGTTTACTTAAATTTATTTTTGAATGTTAGATGTAATTTTGAAAATGACTTTAAAATGATATAATTTTGTTAAATGTAATTCTGATGTATTTTATAATTGTCCCATATTTTATTTGCATTGGTCACATCAAAAACCATAATATTCAGTAAATAATGTGTATTAATCAATCAATTTTATAACCTTATACATTATTATCAATTAAACTTCAACAATTAATAAAAACAAAAATGAGGCTCTACCAATTCTTGATTTCCTCCAACTTTGTTTCTATTGTATATGAAAAAATATTAAAAATAGAATAAAAAATGAAACTAAAATAATGAAATAAGTAATCACTTTTCTTGAGCAACACCAAAAGTGTCCACCTTAACCAGCCCGGTACGCTAGTGACCCGGTCCACTCGGGCTAGGACCGGAGTGTTTACTATACACATCCGGTTCCCTCCGGTCCACAAACCGATGACCCTCACCACCCGAGCTAGGACCTTCCTTGATCGCCCCAAGTGACAAACCATCAAAGAACTTAACCACAATCTTCTTTTCGGTTTTCGTTAACCGGTTTAACGGTCGAGCCTCAACCACAAGAACCGAACCGACCAACATGAGAAACATAATCGAACACATAACAACTTTGTTCATCATCATTTTATTTTGAGTGATATTTGAGAAATTAAAACAAATGAAAGTATTTTTTATAATTTTATCAATCAATTGAGATAATGAATATTGTTGTGAAGAGTTTGTGGACTTGGAGTTAGATTATATAGTAATGGTGTGAAGAGACATGTAGATGAAGAAAAGTTTGAATTTTTATTAGTTTTGACTTCATAAGTTTAAAATTCAACATAATCCTATTTCATAAGAAGAATATAGAGGTTGCTTCTTGTTCTTGGTCTACTTATTTCCTTTTTAAAAATATATAATTTACGAAAATAGAAAAGCCATCAAAGAAGAATGAATATTAGTTTTTTTTTCTTGGCTGAAGAAACAATTTGAAGCAGACTTTTGGCGGGGAAAAGTTTTTGTATATTTCTATAAATAATATTTATATATTTTTTATTTATTTTCTATTTCTATAATATATTATGAGACAATTAATAATAATCAAAGCAGAAATACAACGACACTTCCAAATATCAAACGTTTACTTTAAATAAAATTATGGTTTGATGAATTTAGTTTTAAAATGAAAAATGGATACAACTATATTTCTATAAACTTCAAATTTTCATTTGAATAAAATCTTCAATTAGTGAAAAAAACCTATATAGTGTTAGGATTATCGGTTTTCAATTTAAAATCAGTTGGCCATAAATGGAACAATTATCCCTAATATATATAGGAAAAATAGTTTTTCTAATGATAAAATTACAATAAAAATTATTAGTAACAATTAAAAATTGTTTTTTTGCAAATTAACAGTCAACCTAAGTACCTAACCTTGATGTTTAATCCTTCAATGAAATTTGATATGTTTGGTAAATTGTTTTTTTTTTTTTTTTTTGTCAACATTTGGGCCACAAATGGCCGCCCATTAGCCAAACCTACACTATCGTAGGCGCGGGGAATCGATCCCGGGTGGGGTGGTGCTACCTACCTTCAGTGGACTTATGACTGCCACTAGACCAAGGCCACTTCCCCTTTGGTAAATTGTTTCAAAATACAAATATTCTTTGTTTTAAAACTATTCTTAAAACCAACACCAAGGATTTAATATAGGTTAATATATAATAGAAATTCGATACCATAACAAATTAATGTATTTTTGGATATGTCTTAATAAATATAGAAGACTTTTTCTTTGTTTTAATAGTTCAAACACCAACATATCTAACTATTTTTCTTGTTTCTCAAGTTGTTGTTTTATTTACCATTCAAAGTAGCCTTTTTGGAAAATTACTAGGCAGATTATTGTCACGTTGGAACATACTAAAATAGAATAAAAATAAATTGGGAAAACGGGGCCTGGTGCAATATAACAAAAGAATGAATATTACTACTACAAATAAAATGGAAAAGAGTGTGTGGATTACTGTCATGTTAGGAAGTGATCATAAAAGAAATAGAACAAAAATCTTATAGGGAGTATTGGTATAATATTCTTATTATTTTTATAAATTTAGAAACACCTTAAATTTAAATTTTTTGAAAACTATCTTTTTTACCCATATAAAAATACAATAATGCCATTTTGTCATCTCTTTTATCTTTTATATAGCTTGATTCATGGATGTGAAACTTTTATTTAATTCATAGATCCACAATTCCATATTAGTGGTTTGAATATGCTTGATCTCTTAAATTCGTGTTAGATTTGTGGTTTGACGTAAATAATTTTGATTACGGTTAAGTTTAATTGGACGAAGAAAACTAAAACAAAGAATAAGTCGGATTAGATTTTTTAATTTCGGCTAAGTTTTTATTTTAGATAACTTATACTAGGTTAGTAAATAGTAAATCGATTAACAACCGTTTGTATGTAATTTAGTTTTGAACTATGATTCAATATGTATATAAGTTTCTAACTACCATTTTATATGCAACTAGATTAACTCATAAGTTTCATTATGTGCAAAAATGGAACATCCCTTATGTTTATTTGGATATGTTGTTAAATAAAAGTTTCTAGGGGGGAATAGTTGTCGCCCTGGATAATTCCATATAACTATATATACAAAATTTATGTGTATATCACTAACTAGAGTTTTTTGAATAATCATTTGTAATATATATATATATATATATATATATATATATATAACATATATGTTGACTGATTTAAGCCTTGTAAGTGGTGTGGCCTAATTTGAATTGAATATGTCGTTTGATTGAGTATAAGCTTTAGATTGCAAATGAATACCCGATACTCAACCTTGGTACGGAGTAGAATGTTACCATATTTATTCAAACCCTTTGAATCAAATTAACTCCTGTTTAGGCCTTCGAATAAAGTAATAGTTGCACGCATGGTTTCTCGCTTCTTTTGGATTACAACTCTTTTGGATTACAACGAGAGCATCATGCAAAAGAAAACAATAAGCTAAAAGTAGACAAATGTTATTAAAATTTGAGATTTGAGTTAATTACGTTATGGTTTGTAAATTGCAATATGAGTGCATTTACTTTTTGATCCGGTAACTACTTTTTATAACTTTGACCAAATTATTATTGTAACTTTTTTTGTTAGTGTAACTTTCCCCATAGTTATTAAGTAATCTTATGAAAGACAACATATCAAAAAAATATAAAGTAAAAATTAGATTTTAGTTTGGAAGAATTACAAAACTGCATTATTTGAATTGTATTTTATAAAACTACATCATTTCAAAATCATTTCACAAAACTACACATAAACACTCATAATTAGATCTAAATAAATTTTATCCACACAATCATACACTTTAATATTATATTTTAAACACTAATTAGCGAATCAAAATGAAAAGATTTGGTAATTTTTAAAAGGGTAAATCAACCTTTTAAAATTTTGAAAGAGTGTAGTTATAAAAAAAATATTGAATTAAATAGAATTTTGTGAAAGAACGAATGAAATGGTGTAGTTTTGTGAATTACTTTTTTTTTTATAATCTGCAAGAGTTATGATCTTTTGGTACATATTTTCTTTAGTATCCTAAATCAAAAATCTAAAATTAAATTCAGAATACAAAGAAACTAATCTCATGGTATAACATTAGGCCATATAACAAAGAACATTTGTTCTAATTCCGATAGAAGTCTCATTGGCTCATTGCTTAGGATATCACATAATTCAATTAAAAAAATAATTAAATAGTTAAATTATATTTCAAAAATTTACCCAAATTAAAATTTTCTATTTGGTCCACTATTTAGTGTTTATGGTTTAGTGCCAAAAGGGATAGATTTTTGTGTTTATAATTTATTTATATTTTAATAATTAATGTTTATGTGTAATTTTGTGAAATACACTTAGAAATTATGCAATTTTGTGATTTTCTGAAGTGTTTTAAAATGTTTAGTTGTGTAATCTTCCTTAATTAAATGCCAACCTTATATAATAGTTCATGACCGGTGACCAAGGACCATATCAAAATTGGTAAAAGTTGTCAATTAATTTACAAGAATATATATCTAATTTTGAATATATTGACCAACATTTATTGTGTTAGCAACTGTAATATATATATATATATATATATATTATATATATATATTGTCTTTTAAGGATGTTATTCAACTAAAAAACGTAACTGAAATTGGAATAAAATTTATTTTTACTAAATTCTAATGTTATTCTGAAATCTGATGTGTTTTTAAGTGTGATTATTTTCTTGTCATTTTGATCAATTATAGCTGACTGTTGACCATAACAATACTAAAAACATGCTTTTTGTCAATAAATTTATAAATTTTTAATTAATGTAGTGACAAGTTGGAATAATCATAAAATTTGAATCTATTCAACATCATTTTATTTGGTTACCAATATATTCTACTATATAAATATTTTCTTACCCAAAACTCACTTATTTATGTCTTCATTTAGCAAAAATCTGTCACTAAACATTCATTGTTATATATACACACTAAATCACAATTCATAGTTTCATACAAAAACTCAAGTCTAAATTATTACAATTCAACAAGTAAATAATGGGAAGTAATAAACCTCAAGAAACACATGTTCTATTGGTTGCATTACCAATCCAAGGCCATCTCAATCCAATGCTCAAATTCGCCAAACATCTCTCAAGACCTAACCTCCACTTCACTCTAGCCACCACCGAGCAAGCCCGTGACCTCCTCTCGGCAGCTTCTTCCACCGCCGACCAACACCACGACGCGTTAGACCTAGCTTTCTTCTCCGACGACTTGCCTAAAGACGACCCAAGAGAGCCGGAGACTATCTTAGCTTCACTGAGAAAAGTTGGACCCAAGAACTTGTCTAAAATCGTCGAATCGAAGAGATTCTCTTGCATAGTCTCGGTTCCTTTTACTCCATGGGCCACAAGTGTTGCGGCTTCACATAACATCCCTTGTGCAATCCTATGGGTGGAAGCTTGTGCTGCATACTCGGTTTATTACCGGTACTACATGAAAACAAACCCTTTCCCCGAAGATATGAGAGATCTCAAACAGACGGTAAAGCTACCAGCTTTACCGTTGTTAGAAGTCCGAGATCTCCCTTCGCTGATGTTGCCTTCCGCAGGAAGCCATTTCAATGACCTAATGGTCGAATTCATCGATTGCTTAAAAACCGTAAAATGGGTTTTGGTTAATACATTCTACGAACTCGAATCGAAGATAATCGATTCAATGTTTGACCTAAAACCCGTGATCCCGATAGGTCCTCTAGTATCTCCCTTTTTGCTAGGAAATGATCATAAAGAAACCCTAGAGAGTCTTGACCTATGGAAACCTAATTGCGAAAGCATGGAGTGGCTTGACAAGCAAGTAAAGTCATCGGTCGTGTACATATCATTCGGAAGCTTACTAAAATCATCGGAGAATCAAGTCATGACCATAGCAAAGGCTTTGAAAAACAGAGGAGTTGCTTTTCTATGGGTAATAAGGCCTAAAGAGATAAGCCAAAACGTCGCCGTTTTAAATGAAATGGTTAAAGAAGGACAAGGCTTTGTTGTTGACTGGGGTCAACAAGAGAAGATATTAAGCCACGTGGCGATATCTTGTTTCGTTACACATTGTGGATGGAACTCGACGGTGGAGACGGTGGCGGCCGGTGTTCCGGTGGTGGCGTATCCGAATTGGATCGATCAGCCGATCGACGCCGTTTTGCTTGTGGATGTGTTCGGCGTCGGAGTTAGGATGAGAGACGACGACGGAGACGGCGAGCTTAAGGTGGAAGAGGTGGAGAGATGTATTGTGGCCGTGACGGAAGGAAATGAGGCGGAAGGTATGAGGAAAAGAGCGGCGGAGCTTAAGATTGCGGCGAGATCGGCGATGGCGTACGGTGGCTCTTCGGCTCGGAATCTGGATTCGTTCGTCGACGAGATTATAAATGTGTGACTTCTGTTTTGATTTTGGGATTTTTTTGTTTGGTTTAGTATGATTTATAACTATACCGGTGATAACCGGGTTTTAGTTTCAAAAATTTACGATGGGCAATTCTCATCGATAGCACTAAAATTTTTTTTTTATACATTACAGATACCATTAGAAAGTTTTTTCTGATAATACAAATCTTAAATTTTCAAAATTACATCTAAAACCTTCAAAACTATACCTATCCCCTTCAAAAATATATCATAAACATTATATAGCGAACCCAAATGAAAAATTTAAAATTTAAAAATGTTAAAACTCGTTTTTTGTATTTGTGGTAATTTTGTAAAGTAATACTTTTTGATGGTATTTTTGATATAAAAATATTTTAATAGTATTTTTGTTATAAAAATCTTTGTAATGGTATTTTCAAAACAAAAACTTATTTTAATGGTATTCTAAGGAATTTTTCATTTATAATTAGAGCCTTGAGATTTAAAATTTTGAAAATGGGTTTCCCCTGAGATTAAACAAAAAGTAATATGTCATACCGTTACCTATTAGTCAGGAAATATAAAAATAACCCAATAAAACCTTTTACAAATAATAATACCAAAAGAATAGTTTTTCTAAGATTCTCAATGCCATGAAGTATCTATACTATTAAAAGAGAGACAAAACGTTTACATGTCGCGACGTGACAGTTTTTAGGATATTTTTTATTTTTTTGCGTTTTAGTCCTTATATTTTTGAATAATTTTTGTTCGGCGAATTTTATAAATTATATTTCAGGCCCAACGAATTCAAGCCCACATAAAAAACTTTTAAAAATTAAATTTCTCCCGCTTTGAAAACAATAAGAAACAAAATAAGAAATCTTCTAATATAAATATGACTTTATCACATACAAAATCATTAAAGCGGACTTTCGTCTAATGGGCATGCGAATTTCGGTAAATGGATTGCGCCTTCATTTACCAGGGTATGGATAATGCGAGTCTTTTTCTTTGAATAAGTTTGCAAAGTTTGATTAGTTATTTCGGTTTTCGATAATGGTCTTTCATAGATGCATGTCTCATAAATTGCCAACAGGTATCGCGAACTTTGATTAGTGGATTGGAGCATGGACATTCGGTTTTCATGTCAGGCTCATTCGAGTTCGGGTTTTTCGGGTTAAAAGATATATATAGAATCCGTCCGGGTTATTTACAAATATAGTTATGTTCGGTTCAAATCTATTCGGGTTCAGGTCGAGTTTCATATATTTAACAAAACCTGATTTGGAACCAAATATTATTAGATTCGGGTTTTTTGATTTTTTTGTTCAAATTTTCAGGTTTTACATATTTTTCGTAAGTTTTCGATCTCATTTCG
Source organism: Cochlearia excelsa (assembly GCA_963556525.1). NCBI lineage: Eukaryota > Viridiplantae > Streptophyta > Magnoliopsida > Brassicales > Brassicaceae > Cochlearia > Cochlearia excelsa. The sequence goes on along the minus strand of OY748332.1, from coordinate 6,681,791 downwards.
GGTAATTCGGGTTCGGTTCGGGTTTTGGTTCGACTTATTCATATAACCCACAACAAACTTGAAATAGCCTACTAAAATACAAATTAGCTTATCAAAACTATATACATGTGTATATCTTCGGGTCTATTCGAGTACAATTCGGACATCATGTCGGTTCGGGTTAGAACGGAAACCGAGTTAGAAAATATTAAAACCCGATAGGATAATATGAGAACCGAAACCAGACCAAACCGGATTTTTCAGGTCGATTCGGTTTCGAGTTTCGGATCTCGGGTTAAATGTTCAACCCTAAATTGATCAATTCATGAATTTCCATAATATAACTTAATATTATTTATGAATATCATGTCTCGCGCAAGGCGCGGGTACTTACCTAGGTACTTACCTAGGTACTTACCTAGTTTTTAAAAAAATATCTATTTGTTTAAGGTTAATTCCGTATCATTTTAAGCTTTTTGTTTGTGTCATTTTCAGTATTTTAGCTATTTTCAGTTTTTAAATAATTGGAGTATGGATTATTGTAAAACGGTAAGAAAAAATAGTTTTTATCGATTTGTTGAACTATTAATTTATCAAAATATTCAATGAACTAAAATATTAATTTAGAATTCAAATAAATATTTTGTGTGATTTGTGTTAAAATCCCACATCATGTGTTTGTCAAACAAGAAATTTTAAAATCTTATAAAATCTACTATTTTGGAATAATATTGGAAAATGTACTTTCAAATCCCCATTGTTATTAGAAATATTTAAAAGGATGGGTTTTAAATGATAATCATGATTTCAATGTGTTTTAATTGATTTTCTTAATCAAAATACAAAAACTCAAATCACATTTAAACCAAAAAAAAAAAAAAAAAAAAACTCAAATCACATGATTTTAGATAAGATTGTAGAAAGATATGTGATAATAAAAAAACAAATTCCATTGCTTATCAAAATTGTCCAAAAATTTATAAATTTTTTTATGAAAAAACCAATTCAAATTCTTGATTGAATACTAAAAGAATTTAGCAATAAAATTCAACAATATGTCATGCTCCAAGTATTGCTATAAAATCCTATATATACTAATTGAAAAACATTCATTGAGTTAAACATGAAAATAAAACGCATGTCATCATTAGAATGATTTTAAAAAACTTCTAAAAAGTTCATAAAATTTGAATATAAAAAGCCTAATGCTAATTGAAATTTTATGGTCCATTAATTCTTATTCAACAAGTAATATAACTAAAAAATCTCATATTGGTAATAAAAGCTACATATTAGTTAAAAACTACCTATAAATAAGTATTTTGTGCTTAGAGAATTAAATGAGTTTAGTAAAGTTATTATATTGCTCCATCAAAATTGGCGTTAACCCACAACAACCTAAATTTATTAAAAATAAATCGGTATTGGACCTATTTGAGTTGATTAATCGATTGAAAATCGGTTGAAAACCAGTCAACGTTTTTCCCAACGATTTTACCAAGATCGCATGGTTCGTCACTAAATAGAAAATAAGCGATCGTTTAATCGCCAATGCGGCCGCATTTTAAAACATAGCAAAACCTATACAAAATAAAAGAAATAATTATATAAATAAAATGAATAATAATGGTAATAAAAATATCAAACATTTTTAATAAGGAAAAACTTATGATGTAATTATTGTTTTAAGAAAAATAAATTAATGATATTTTTGACAATTGCCCTAATAAATAATAAAAAGGGTTCGAACACAATTCCAAATTTATTTTAAATAATTTGATATGCCAAAAATTAAAAATACATAAATTTTCTATATAATAAATATTTATAATTTATAACTATGCGCTTGACGCGAGTTAAAAAAATTACGATATTGTAGTTTTCAGACCTTGCTGCAAAAGAAATATTTAATATTAGAGATTTTGTGAGCAATCCAAATATTCAACAATTCTTTTTTTGTTTTTTTAAATCAAGGTAAACCTTATTTTCTATACTCTATATAAATGGTAAATTTAAACGTATGTACACATCAATTAAAAACTCATTCTCTTATACATTTTATTTCATTTTTGAAATAATAACTTTTCGCTTGACGCGGACCATAATTTTGTTATGAACTAATTCTAATCAGTACAAAGCATTGCTATATATATATTTTTTTGGTCAACCAACATTGCTATATATTTTGTGGGCTATTTTTGGGCCACAAAGAAATGAACTTTTCAAGAAAAAAAAGAACCAATATTGTATCAAATTAGTCGAAACCATTTCTCTTTTTCTTGGAAGAATTATACACTTGCTTAATTGATAATTTGTGCCTGTACTAATACGTGATAATATAAAATTATAAAATCATCATTTCAACAAAAAAAATATTGCTTAATCAAGCAAGTGTATAGACTATATATTTCATGTCTTTTACGTGATAATATATATAAAATTATAAAATCATCATTTCAACAAAAAAAAGTTATGATATTGCTTAATCAAGCAAGTGTATAGACTATATATTTCTTACATCTTTCAAAAACGCACCGTGCTTTTGTTTTCTAGTAAATGGAGGTAAGTGGTTTACAGAGATTCATATTCTGAAAAGTGAAAACATTTATAGGATAAGATAAGATTATATCCTTCGACGTAACTAGAAAATGTGTATTGCTCTTTGAAACTTGTGCCATCCTTTGTTTCCAACGTAATACTATAATAAAAATGTGTAATGCTATTGAGTTATTCTATAATGCTAAACATTTACACAATGTAAGAAAAAAAACATTTAGATGATGTTAGAGTCTTTTAATCAAACTCTAATATTATACATCAAAAACTTACATTGATATGTTAAAACTTACATGGAGATTTATAGGATTTTTCTTTGGATTTATGAGAAAACACATTTTGCATACCAAAAATTATTTATTTCACCTCGTCGTTGACTCAGTCGGTTAAGCGCAGTCGTTGGTGATGTTGTGCTCCTGAGTTCGAACCGCGTTGGGAGCGATGATTTACGCCATTACTTGGTGTTATCAAAGGTTGGTCGCGGACTTAGAGGGATTATGAGATTCGGCCCAGAACCTCCTGGTTTAACAAAAAAAAATATTTATCTCATGTATGTTGTAATCTTATTATAAAAAACAGTTTTGGGTCGAATGTCATAATCTTCGTCATATATCGAAAACAATGTTCGATAATATTTTAAAAATATCGTAATTCATCGCTACCTTTGGAACATCAACGTGACTATCGGTCCCCCGAGGTGATTAGTATTGCAACCGAATCTACAGACATGAATGTTTCCAAAACTAGAAAAGAGAAAGTTTTTGATGGTCCAAACAAAACATGTTGGTCCATTCAATCAATAATATCAAATCAAGCAAACATAATCACAACATATTATTGATTGTTATTGTTATTCAATGTCGCTATAGTTAATGATTGCTAAACAAACCAAGTGGTTTTTAGTCTAATTGAGTTTTATCTTTATGAAAAAATGATGTTAAGCGGGTTGGTTCAGTCGGTTAAACGCAATCGTTGGTGATGTTGTGCTCCTGAGTTCAAACCGCGTTGGGAACGATAATTTACGTCATTAAATGTTATTATCAAAGACTAGTTGCGGACCTAGGGGATTATGAGTTTCGGCCCAGAACCACCTCGTCTAACAAAAAAAAAATGAAAATGTGTTTAATACGGAATTCGAATCTACTCGAAAAAACATTAGTTTACATGCACGGATTTATGTCCAAATTTTTGCGGTTTAAAAAAAAGATTGTTAAATGAAAGAAGCCATTATAATTCACAAGTATATCAAATTATCATATACTTCTTAATAATAACAAAAAATTGTTAATTAATGAATAAGAAACAATAACAACTGGGGAAGTGACATTGGTTTAGTGGCAGTTATAAGTCCAAATGATGCAGGTAGCACCACTCTACCTGGGATCGATTCCCAGCGTCTACGTTTATGTATTATTAACTATTGGATCAGTCATTTGTGACCCAAATAGCGATAAAAAAAACAAAATAAAACTATAACAACTAGAGAGAATAAGAAAGCTTGTGTCACACACGAGCCATAACGAGCCAACCACGTTGAGTCACTACTATGGCTTGTGGTCCACATTATCCACATGACGTGGCACCATCTGGTTCGTTCCTTTGATCTAGCCCCACCCCACGAACCTAACTAGTAATATGTCTCTTTCTCGATAGGGGCATTTGGTCCCCAAATTCTCGCATGACATGTCACTATCACATCTTTTATTTTATTTTTATCATTTGTCTTTATCTATACGATAACACTCTTTCCTCGGGAATTATTTAATAACTATCACAAGTTGTGTTTTATGATTTATAAAATTAAACATTGCATTGCACGTATACAAAAGATGATTTTAGTCAACGATAATAGCTATTTAAACCATAGTATAGGTTTGAACAAAACTTGATAAAGTAGAGATTCTTTATGGAGTCATGTTTCATGTCGTAAACAGATAAGTTAAACACAATTAATATAAAAATTTATATGTAGTGGATGATTAGTTTTATTGTAAAACTAGATTAATTCCGTTAAAATATTGACTAGTCACCAACACCAACGACGGATTGGCTCAGTCGGTTAAGCGCAGTCGTTGGTGATGTTGTGCTCCTGAGTTCGAACCGCGTTGGGAGCGATGATTTACGCCATTAATTGGTATTATCAAAGGCTGGTCGCGGGCCTAGAGATTATGCTGATTTAACAAAAAAAAAAAATATTGACTAGTCTGTGGAGTTTTCCATATAGTATTTTAACTTGTTTTTTGTTGTAAGAAAACTATGCTTTAAATAATGAGAAATTCACACAACTACATCTTTTCAACCCTCCCTTCACAAAACTACACCTAATTCAATATTTTCACAAATTTACACCCTTTCAAAATTTTAAAAGCTTGATTTACCCTTTTAAAAATTACCAAAATTAAATTTTTTTCATTTGGATTCGCTAATTAGTGTTTAAGGTATAATATTAATGGGGTAGGATTGTGTGGGTAAGGTTTATTTAGATTTAATTTTGAGTGTTTAGGTGTAGTTTTGTGAAGTAATTTTGAAATGATATAGTTTTGTGAAATATAATTCAAATGGTGTAGTTTTATAAGTCTCCCTTAAATAATTTTGAAAAGGGAGAATTACAAAACTACACCATTTGAATTACATTTCACAAAACTACACCATTTCAAAATGACTTCACAAAACTACACCTAAACACTCAAAATTAAATTCAAATAAACCCTACCCACACAATCTTACCCCTTTAATAATATACCCCAAACACTAATTAGCGAACCCAAATGAAAAGATTTTAATTTTGGTGATTTTTTAAATGATAAATCAAGCTTTTAAAATTTTGAAAAGGTGTAATTATGTAAAAATATTGAATTAAGTGTAGTTTTGTGAAGGAAAGGATAAAAGGATATAGTTTTGTGAATTTCTCTACTATATTTTCCTTTTAATTCCATTTTACTGGTAATTCCAGTATTTGTCATTAACATGTTTTATAAAAATACACAATTGTAAATACTATTTTACAAAATTTAACCTAAGTTAAATTTTTTAAAAATAGGGATAATTACAAAACTAAATCTTTTAAATTGTAATTCACAAAACTACACCATTTTTAAAGTCATTTTTCAAAACTACACATAAATATTCAAAATTAAATTCAAATAAATCAGAATTACACAATCCTACTCTTTAATATTAAATCCTAAATCTTAGTTAGCGAACTTAAATATTTTTTTGTTTAGTTTTAGTAATTTTTTAAAGGATAAATTAACTATTTAATTTTTTTTTTAAATGTAAATACGTAAAAATATGTAATTACTAGTAGTTTTGTGAAAGAAAGATTGTTTTGAGTATAATAATGTGTTACAAATATGAAGAGAATATTATTTTTGATGAGGTGAAAAGAATATTATTACAAAATGTAAGTATATATATACACACATTGAGAGAAAGATAAACCCATAAAAAAAGCAGACGTGCGTTACGCATAAAACCTGAACAGATTCTCAAAGAAACACTCACCACAAGAATCAGAAGAATCAGAAGAAGAAGATCCAAAAAAATGTCACGTCTCGATAACGATCGTCCCCTTCTTATCGACAGAATCATCGCCGAAGAAGAAGAAACCGCTTACGAAGAATCCGAGAAAGTCCAAATCAACGACGACTTCTCCGCCGCCACATCACAAGATCTAGAATCCGGCGACGGATACGGAGGAAGATCAGCACCACCACCGTTCTCATGGAAGAAGCTATGGCTATTCACAGGACCAGGATTCCTAATGAGCATAGCATTCTTAGATCCAGGAAACATAGAAGGAGATCTACAATCAGGAGCCGTGGCTGGATATTCTCTACTATGGTTACTAATGTGGGCGACGGCGATGGGTCTATTGGTACAGATTCTGTCGGCGAGGCTTGGCGTAGCCACCGGTAAACATTTGGCGGAGCATTGTCGCGAGGAGTATCCGAATTGGGCGGGGAAAGTGATTTGGGTAATGGCGGAATTGGCTTTGATTGGATCTGATATTCAAGAAGTTATTGGAAGTGCTATTGCTATTATGATTTTGAGTAATGGCTTTTTGCCTCTTTGGTCTGGTGTTGTTATCACTGCTCTTGATTGGTAAGTTATCATTCTTCTTAAGCTTGTGGGTTTTTTTTGCTTTTGGTTTTTGAAGCATCTTAGCATATCCATTGGTGTTTCTTAACGAGATCTTAGCAGGTGGCCCATTAAATAATTAAGATCTTGATCTTATATTTCTTATTTAAGATTCGGATCTTAACTATTTAGTGGTCTTTGGATACGTGGTGATTCATGGTTGATGCGTTTTTAATTATTATTATTAAATTTTTTTTTAAATCAACGGTTCATGGGTCCCAATGAATAGTTAAGAAATTTTGTAGGTTTGTCTATTGGAGATGATCTTAGGGACTTGATGGTTGATTTCATCTTAGGGACTTCAGGTTTTGTCTTTGTGTTGTGTGTCACTGCTCTTGATTAGTAATAATGATCATCTTAAGCTTGTGGTTTTCTTCTGGGTTTTAGCCTTGGTTTTGAAGCATCTTAGTGACTTGAGGTTTTGTCTTTGTGTTGTATGTCTCCTTGTGTCACTGCTCTTGATTGGTAATGAAACACTTACAACAGACACACACACTATGATGATCTCTAGCTTATGAGTTTCTCGGTTTTAGCCTTGGTTTTGAAGTATTTAGATGTTTACTTGACTGGTGATTGAGTAGTTATCTATGTTTAGTTTCATCTTAGGGACATGAAACACTATCAACACACACACACACACTATGATGATCTATAGCTTATGAGTTTCTTAGGTTTTGGCCTTGATTTTTTTAAGTATTTAGATGTTTAATTGAACTGGTGATTGAGTAGTATTATCTATGGTTTGATTTCATCTTAGGGACATGAGGTTTTGTCTTTGTGTTGTTGTGTGTCACTGCTCTTGATTGGTAATAATGATCATCTTAAAACCGGGGCTTCTAGCTCAGGTGGTAAAGGGCTCACAGCTGTGAGTTCCGCCACCTGGGTTCGAACCCCGGCCACTACGATTTTCACATACGGGTTGCAGCGTCTCCGGAACGACAGTTTGGAGCTGTCCTTGGACCACGTGTCCCCTGTGCCGACAAGACGTGTGGACCGTTGCGCGCCTCGGACCCAACTGATTAGTCTGGACTCACTTCGGTGAGGATCATGACACCAGGGTTATAAAAAAAAAAAAAAATAATGATCATCTTAAGCTTGTGGTTTTCTTCTGGGTTTTAGCCTTGGTTTTGAAGCATTGAGATGCTTAATTGAATTGTTGATTGGTCATTATCTATGTTTGATTTAATCTTAGGGACATGAACTTTTTTGTCTTTATGTTTTAGCTAATTTAGTCTATGAGTTGCAATCACTACTCTTGATTGGTTTGAACACACTCACACACTAAATCTCAGGCTTATGATTTTTGAATTAATCGGGTTTTGAAGTATTTAGATGTTTAATTGAATTGTTGATTGATCATTATCTATGTTTGATTTCGTATTGAGGTATGAGGCTATTGTCTTTGTTATGTGTTTTCTTGTGTCAATGATTCATATGTGTGTTTTAGCTAATTTTAGTCTATGCATTTTTCAATTTTTGAATATGCCTCCTTGAACTGTCACTTTCCTCTAGAGATTCATGTGTGTTAGCTAATTTAGTCGAATTTTGAAGTATTTAGATGTCTATTTGAACTGTTGTTTGATCATTATCTATGTTTAAAGTTCATCTTAGGGATATGAACTTTTGTCACTGTCTCCTTGTGTCATTGATTGATATGTGTGTATGTGTTTGGCCACAGTTTCGTCTTCTTGTTTCTTGAGAACTACGGGATTAGGAAGCTCGAGGCAGTGTTTGCGGTTTTGATAGGAACAATGGCTGTTGCATTCGCTTGGATGTTTGCTCAAGCCAAGCCAAGCGGCTCCGAGCTTCTCGTTGGTGAGTCTCTCTAACAATTCTTATGAGAGAGAGAGTTCTCACTTGTTAAGTTCTAAAGAAGACTACTTTCTTTGTTCTTGTAGGTATATTGGTACCAAAGCTAAGCTCAAGAACAATACAAAAAGCAGTAGGAGTCGTTGGTTGTATCATAATGCCTCACAATGTGTTTCTCCACTCGGCTCTTGTTCAATCTAGAGAAGTCGATAAACGTCAGAAATACAGAGTCCAAGAAGCTATAAAGTACTATACGATCGAATCAACGATCGCTCTCTTCGTCTCCTTCATGATAAACCTCTTTGTCACCACAGTTTTCGCCAAAGGGTTTTACAACACCGACATAGCCGATAGCATCGGCCTGGTCAACGCGGGACAGTATCTCCAAGACAAGTACGGAGGCGGGCTTTTCCCGATTCTTTACATTTGGGCAATCGGGTTATTAGCCGCGGGACAAAGCAGCACGATCACGGGCACATACGCAGGACAGTTCATAATGGGCGGGTTTCTAAATTTCAAAATGAAGAAATGGTTAAGAGCTTTGATCACACGTAGTTGCGCTATCGTGCCAACCATCATTGTTGCTCTAGTGTTTGATTCTTCGGAAGCTACACTCGATGTATTAAACGAATGGCTTAACGTGTTACAATCAATTCAAATACCGTTCGCTTTGATCCCGTTGCTATGTTTGGTATCCAAAGAACAGATCATGGGTAGCTTCAAAATCGGTCCCTTGTATCAGGTTGGTGATTCTATAATGCTTTCTTTTATTACTAAAGATCCTTTCTTTTTTGAGAATTCTTTAAAATACCACAAAAAATGTTTGCATTTTAAAAGTATCAATACAAAGTTTTATTTATAACAGATATACCATTCAAATGTTTTACAATATAAAAAATACTATTAAAATATGCTTTCTGTTTTGATCTATATGCTTTCTTTTATTACTAGAGCTCCTTTCTTTTTTGAATAATTCCTTAAAATACCACAAAAAAAGTGTTTGCACTTTAAAAGTACCAAGTTTTATATAAGAGAATCACCATTAAAATGTTTTATAATATCAACAATACCATTGAAAAGTTTTCTTTTACAAAAATACCACATGTACCAAAACGAGTGTTAACACTTATAGTTTTTTTTTTCTTTTCATTTAAATTCACTAATTATTGTTTAGGGTGTAGTTTTAAAGAGGGTAGGGTTTAGTTTTGTGAGTTTAGAGTTTAATTTTGAAGGTTTTAAGCTAATATAAGTTTTAAGAAAAAAGCTTTTTAATGGCAATTGTAAAAATTTTCAAGAGTATGTGAATTTGATAATTGATTTACTGCTATATATATATATATGAGAATTGCCTTTCTTCTTTGTTTGTTGAGTTTTGTGCGGTTTTGTATGTGTGCAGACAGTCGCGTGGCTTGTAGCTGCGTTGGTGATAATGATAAACGGTTATCTGTTGTTGGAGTTCTTTAAATCGGAGGTTAGTGGCGTAGTCTACACCGGTTTTGTGACTGTGTTCACGGCTTCTTACGGTGCATTCATATTCTACTTGATTGCTCGTGGCGTAAATTTCACTCCGTGGCGATCTAAAACAGAGTCTAGTCTATGAGAAAATGGACCGAACAAACCGAGACAAGAATGGTAATTAGTTCTTGTGTCTCTTGTTGATGAGAAAATTAGGACAATGAGTTTTATAGCTTATGGGTTTGTGTAATATATAAAATGTATCATTGTCTTAAAGCAGCTTTGGTTATGTTTTCTTTTGTTAAACAAAGATCTTCTATGTGTAAGATAGATAGGTCCTAGAGATGATCATTTTTAAATAACATCTTTTCATCCTTCTCTCTCCTCCCTCTCTCTCTCTCTCTTACTTTCTTTTTTGAAATCTTAATGCAACAAAAATTAAGAGAAATTTTCAACAACGTCCATAAATAGTTTGAGACAAATGGTAGGATAAAAAAAAGGTAAAAAGATTTCAAAAAGTTGAAATTTAAAACAAATAAACAAAAAAAAATTATTTAGAAAGCCATAACGAGTAAAGCACATGATGATATTACAAAAGCTCCTACCATCACATTTTGCGTTACGCTTCTTCTTTCTACTCCGTTCTGCATTTTTAAAAATTCAATTTCAACTTTAGAGTTAAAAAAAGTAAAATCAAACATAATAACAACAAAAAGTATTTTAATCATTGGAATAAAAAAGTTTACAATTAATGTTTATATATTCAAACCAATTACTCCTCCTGTTTTTTTGGTTTGATTTTTACGTTTTTCACACAAATTTGTCTATTGATAGTTACATGTTTTTTTTTTGTTGATCAACTTTTGATATATTTTAACCAATACTGTTTTAAATTTTTCAAATAATACACTTTAAAATTAACAATTCACTATTTTCAATAGATAAAACAATATTGGAATTAGTGAAATCAAATAATTTTAAACAATTTTTTTCTTTCAAAAACATTAAATAATAAAAAACAGAAGGAGTATTTATTTTTGTTAAACTAGGACGAGTTAGGAGCCGAAACTCTTAATCTCTCCTTAGAGTAAATGATATCGTCGAATAGCCCATTCATCGGGTTATTTTTTCTAATAAGTCTTAAGAATGTCATCATATTCGAACCAATGTTATTATGTTAATTACCTTATCATCATCAGCATCAGGAGCGGAAGCATCGATAGGTCCGGGAGCCTCTGTGGATGGCGGGCTCATAATCTCCGGTGCTGGAGCCGGGACATCACCAGATGAAGGAGTTGGCGTAGGAGTATTTTCCTCCGGTGAAGGAGCCGGCGTAGAATCAATATCCGGGGAAGGAGTCGGGGTAAAATCTGTCTCCGGCGAAGAAGCCTCGGGTGTAGAAGAAGGCGGAAACATCATCGGTGTAGGAGTGGAGGATTCCGCCTCCGGAACCATCGAGGGAGTGGATTCCGGCGAAAGAGAAGGTGGGGAAACGGTGGGAGATATGGTCGGAGATTGGCCATCGACAACGACGGAGACGACAATTGTGAAGAATGTGAGAGTCAAGAGAAAATTGAGATCCATAAGTTTTTGAAAAGTAGTTAAGAGAGAAAAATGGGAAGTGCAAAAAATAGTAAAGTGAAGGTAACAACAAATAACTAACAAGTAACAACTTTGTGATGTGTGATTCTTATTTATATAGAAGAAATTATTTAAAGATCTATACCGTTGATTTATATTAGAAGAGCTACATTGATTATAAGCCGTTGGATTTGAGTATACAAATTCTTCTTAATTGTGGATAAAGACTCGGTCTTATATTGGGGCCTAATGTTTTCTGTTATATCTCAACTTTAACTTGAAATTTGGACAAAATAGTAAAGATAATTTTTGTAAAAAAACATCATAAAAAATATAATTATATACAAGTCTTTAGGCCTAAAATACCGTTAAGCACGGAAATATGTTTTCATTTTATATTTCTTTTTGGTTTTTTTTATTTAGGTTTGGTATTTATTTAGGTTGAAGAGTTAAAGTTTTCTTTTTGAGGTATTTAAGTTTGATTATGAAAGTTTTAATCTATTTTCTCTTTTTTGTGGTATTTTGGAAAAAATTTTATACTTATGAAACTTTTAAGCTAATGATTATTGCAACACGAGGACAATTTTTTCCAACAATTTGTTCCCAAAATGGTAAGAGACTAAATCATACAAAATAAAACGCGAAATTATTCATTTTCATTCATATTTTACCCAAAGTATTACAAAGAAGATGATCTTAAATAAGAACAAAACAAAATCATAGTGAGCTCTTATGTTACTTTTTACTTAAACTTTGAGATTCCCAAGTTTTTAATGTGTTTTTGCTCACTTCTTGCTTCTACAAAACCTAAACAATACCATTAACACATAAAAAACTTGAGTTTTTCTTTTTTAAGACAACAAGTTGTTGCAGATAGATATTTAAAAGATTTACAAATATTTTTATTATTTCCTTTATTTTATTTAATACTAATCACATATGTCTATGTGATTTTGCCTTGTCCTGATTTTCCTCAAGTCTCATAAAAGAGACTAGAGTGTATCGATACCGCGAGTTATACTCGAAATCATAATTTGCGCAAATCGCGGTGTGGTGACTTTCCCCCATCGTCTTAACAAATATATACAACAAGATGCGGTGAATAAAGAAACAGAACTCAAAGCCATCATCATTCGAATTCTCAATCTTGTGATAGTATCCTCTCTGCAAATATCAAGATCAATGACGCAAAACCAAACATAACAAAAATAGATTAACAACATAAATGGTATCTTATTATAATAAGAAGGAATTCACGGAGTAGGGTTTATTTGGATTTAATTTTGAGTGTTTATGTGTAGTTTTGTGAAGTATTTTGGAAATGGTGTAGTATTTTGGAAATAGTGTAGTTTTGTGAAATGTAATTCAAACGGTGTAGTTTTGTAATTATCCCTTATATAAGTCTGGTTTCAAAACTTAGTAACTCATGTGACCGTGACCGTCAAGTTTACCGTTAAGATATTGACACATAAAAATATTTCAACCAATCATGTTTAAAAATATATATGTAAATTTCAATCTTTAAACAAATATAGTAAGATAATGCAAAAAATACTTCAAATAAAAACGAAAAAATAAATAAATAGGAAAACATTAACATGAAGTTAATTATATTATTCAATATTTATTTAAAAAACAATAAAAATTTTAAAGTTATAATAGGATTATAATATATTTACAATCCTAAAAGCAAAAGAAATTTACATATTATAATTTAATTTTAACTCTAATGTTATTAAAAATTAATTTTATGAAAAATAGTTGAATATAACTTTAGTTATATTATTCAATATTTATCATCAAAAATAAAATATTATATCAAGTTTAACATTATCAAAAGTTTAATATATTTTTAATCCTAAGAAGAAAATAAATTTACATAATTACTAATATATAAACAATCGAGGTTGCTCACAAGTTTCACAATAGTAAAAGAGTTGCACTTACAACTATAAAATCTTCGGTTATAATATTAAAGAGAAATGAATAATTAATTCCATGAGAAAAAAATTTGGTCAAATATTGTTTGAATTTTTTAATACTTCAACCACAATAATTTTGTTAAATTAGCAAACGAGGCAAAATATTTATAAGGTCCATTAATGAATTCTTACATTTAAAATTTATATATTATACAAAATATTTATTTGTAATATATATATATAATATTGTTTATCAGACATACATGTAATTATATATATCGAAAATATAGATAATTTTGATGTCCGTAGGGCTGGGCATTCGGGTATTCGGTTCCGGTTCTTTCGGTTCCTGAATTCTAATACCAATTACTCATTTTCAATTATTCCGTTTGTTTCCGGTTCGGTTCCTATCAGTTCCGTTCTTTGTTTGAGGAACTGAAAAATACCCAAAATTTCCGGTGTCATTTCGGTTCCAGTCCGGTTACGGGTATTTCAGACCAGACATAGACAAATACTCGAAAATAGAAAAAAATACTTGAAAAAATAATAAAAATACCCAGAGTTAGAAAAAATACTCGAAAATATAAAAAATAACCAGAGTATAAAAAAATATTTCGGTTCTTTGGTTCTATCCATCGGTTCTCGGTTCGGTTCCGGTTCCTACCCGATACTCATGATTATTAAATTCGGGAACCATCAGGTATTTAAGGTGGAGTCGGAACCGGAACCGTTTATTTCGGTTCTTCGGTTCCTGTTTTTCGGTTTCGGGTATTTTGTCTAGGCCTAGTACGTATACTGAAAACTATATCTATTCTATTCACCAAAAAAAAAAACTATATTTATTTTTAGAATGGTTAACTTTTCTTTTACAAAACTACACATAATACAATATTTTTACATATTTAAACTTTTAAAAAAATTTAATTGGTTGATTTATCTTTTAAAAAATTATGAAAATTAAATTTTTTCCTTTTAAATTCATTAATTAGTGTTTATAATATAGTATTAAAAAAAAAAAAAATTATACGAATAAAAAATTATTTGGATTTAATTTTAAATCTTTAGATATAATTTTGAAAAATAACTTGAAACGATGTAATTTTGTAATTATCCGATTATAAATCTCGAGTTAGGTGACTGGTGGCGAATGGTGCACTTTGAAAGTGGCGAATTTATTGATCCTCAATATGTAATTATATTATTCTTTCGTTTATTTTCAACATTGTCGGCTAAAAGAAAATATATATATATATATATATATTTAGTTTCGTGTTTATTTTTTTTTATTTTTTTCCTCTTCTGAAAATTAGGGTTCTTCTTCTCCGCGAAAGAGAGAGATGGGAGGAGGAAACGCACAGAAATCGAAGATGGCTCGCGAGAAAAACTTAGAGAAAGCAAGACAAGCCGGTAAAGGTATAATCCCTATAGATATTTATTATCTTGATTTTAATCTAATAAAAAAAACAGAGATTTAAAACAATATTAATCAAAGCTTTTTTTTATTTATATGATTGTGTGTTGTGTTTTTTTTTTATTTCTTACAGGAAGCCAATTAGAAGCTAACAAGAAAGCAATGTCTATTCAGGTTTTAAATCATTTTATAACTTTTTATTTTTAAATTTATTTTGTTATGATCAAATTTTTCAAAAATTGATTAACTTGTTTTTTTCAAAGTTTTATTATACAGTTTTTTTGTTCACCATAATAGTTATTGTAAGATCAAAAGTCTTGATAATATTTAGGAAATAAGTATGAAATCCAAGTTATAAAGTTATTATTTTTCACCAACGACGGTTGGCTCAGTCGGTTAAACACAGTCGTTGGTGATGTTGTGCTTATGAGTTCGAACCGCGTTGACCGCGTTGGGTGCGATGAATTACGCCATTATTGTTATTATCAAAGGGTGGGCGCACGCGGGTCTATGTGGATTATGTTCTTCGGCTTAGAACCCTGGTTTAACAAAAAAAAATTTATCCTCATAAATTTTACTTTTTGTTCATTGAAATTTCTAAGATAATCTCATTAATATTTGTTTATGCATTTGTTTTAATTGCAACATAGTAATTGTTTTTATCAAAAATGTTACTTTTTGTTCATTGAAATTTCTAAAAAAATCCCAGTAATATTTGTTTATGCATTTATTTAATTGCAACATAGTCATTGTTAAAAAAAAAATTGAGTAATTGTTCTATTGATTATGTTGTTATACTTGATGTTGACTTGATATATATATGAATTATAGTGTAAGGTTTGTATGCAAACATTCATATGCACAACATCAGAAGTGAAATGCAGAGAACACGCCGAAGCCAAACATCCCAAATCAGACGTCGTCGCGTGCTTTCCTCATCTTACCGCCGCCAAGTGAAGGAAAGACTTCCAAATGTATGGATCCTTCTTTGTCTATTTTATGTTTGTATTATCAAACTCTTAAGTGTCTTTGGGTCAGTGAATCAATGGTTCTGTTTCTCTTTTACTATTAAAGACTTTTTTCGAAAGCTTTTGTTTGGGACTTTGTTTTTCTTGGTTTGATATTTGGATTTCCGATATGGGTTATTGAGTTATTTCATTGTAAAAGTTTAAATAACGACGGTCTTGGTATTACTTATGGTAGGGCTAGACGAAAAATCCAAAAACGATCTGAAAATTAGGCACCGAACTCGATTAATAAACCCTAACCCAAAATATTTCGGGTGTTGGAACCATCTTTCCTAGTCTCATCTCGATGTTCAATTCTCTTTCGCTATACAGAGAGGAAGTTTGTGATGTCTTCTGACCTTGGGTTTTACATGAATTACTAAACCCTACCCGAATACTCTCGCTTTTAAAATATACCCAAATGCGACTTGAATTAATGTCTCCGAAAACCCAAAAATTTGATTAAAATGGACCCGAACGGATATCTGAATGCCCAAACCTAACGTTTGGTTCTTTTGAGTAGAATATATTATTAAGCTTTCGTTGTCTACTGCTCGTCGCGGCTTTAACTTGAGTGAAACATGTATGAGCCTATAATCCGACCCATCGTTGAGTTTTAGATTTAGAAGACCACAAGTTTGTGAAGTAAAAAAAGGGTCAATTTCGTATGTTCTTCAAAGATGAGCCGTTTTCGAAACCTTTTTTTTTTCAACACAAAAATAAGAATTGCAAGTCCATGTTTGGCTAGCTTGGTCTCAAACTTAATAAACACATAATAAAACCAACAAGTTTCTATTTATTCAAGAAATATTAGGATCTGTAAGTGAGTTCAAGTGTTGGATTGTCTGAATTTGATAAACTTGGACCATGGTCTTGAGAATGGCTTCAAAGATTTAACTCACTGGTCTGAAATTAACCGAGCTCGGTGGCTTGATCAACAATTTACATAGATGAACTAAAATTTTGGAAACGAGTCCCTTTTGTAGTTGTTGATCAAAACGTAGCTGATCTTTTTTGAAAAAATATGTGATGTGAGGATATTTAATAGGTTTGGATCTAAACCACATTCGAATTTGATGGATTTGAGACTTTGGTGACCAGTAACATCGAATACTTATCGCGGGATCCAAACTATATTCGTATAAAATTTTTGGAAAGATTCCAATAAGCATGTTGTTACGTCTTAATCGATTTCTCATATTTAGCTCACTAACTCTAACACACGTACGAACGAGACTAATCAATCAAGCAAAGAAAGACACACAGTTTTTGTTAACCCAGAGAAACCCAAATTACGTAAAAACTCTGGAGTCCGGCAAGGCAAAGAAACTCTCTCACTATCTCCGAATGATTATAAGTTCTTTCCTCTCTCAAGATCACAACGACGATACAAGAGAGAGGTTACACAAGCATAGCTTTATAAGCTATGTTTAGCTACAATAAGGACGTTTGGTTAAAACCGTAAACCAAGAAGTTGTTAACTAAACCAACACTAAACTAGTGCTAATTATGAACTAAGCTGATTAATCGTCACCAAGTCTTAACATATTGGCATGTAATCAAGAATGCCATTTTCAAAAAAAAAGAAAATGTAATCAAGAATGAAAATGACATAAAGTGGTCTCCCTAATTATATACATAGATATCGACCATACATAAATAACACTGACTTTTCCAAGTAGATTTCTCATGGACCAACGAATTCATTGATTATGTTTTCATCCAAAAAAGTTAAAACACCATCATGTGTGGTAAAAGTACCAATTCTATCAAAAAATTCAAACCAAACTCTAGAATTCATTTGTCTCTTTCTGTTGAAGATAATAAATAAAGAAGATTTCGATCTTTACTCTTATTATATCATATGATAAATTGTGAGAGTGAAATTACACATATATTTAAGAAGAACGATAATAAAGTTACAATACATATTACACCCTCTGTTTCATTAAAATTGTAGTGTAAGGTTTGTGAGTTATAAGTTTTTAACACAAAATATCATTTAAAATTTATATAATTTCATTTTCAACCAATAGTATACTTCCCTATATAATATAATTGGTCAAAATACGGAATTTAAAATTAAATTTAGCATTGAAAACTACAATTATTTTGAAATAAAAAATTCACTAAAACTACATTCATATTGAAGTAGAGGGAGTAGTTTATATGAAAATAATTATTTTTAAAAAAATTGATATAGAAAAAATATTTAGAAATAAATCTATATTTCTCATTTTAAAAGAAATATATTAATATATGTTAATGAGAGATTGGCAAAACTACACTTTTTAACACTACTTTACAAAAACACATCATTTCAAATTTCTTTTAAATACACACTTTGTAATATGTTCAAATGATTAGTGTTTCCAAGGAGGTAAGGTTTAATGTTTATAATTTTTTTGGATTCAATTTTTAGGTTTTAGATGTATTTATAAAAATGAATTTTAAATGGGCGTGTTTTTGCAGAGTATAAACTTAAGAGATGTATATTCGCAATTGCTTATATTAAATTTAATGTTCCCTTAAGCCATCTTAAGGGTTTTACCAAAACCCATATACCAAATTTGCTCTAGGGCCCATAATTTAGAATTTGACTTTAGTTTTCATCTCTAACAACAATACCAGATCATATACCAAAAGGAATCTTTTATAGAATATAAAATTATATAAAAAGTAATATTGAAGAAAACAAATATTATTTACTAGTAATGATTATATTGATAAATTCTCTTATTGCATTTGATTTTTATGTTTATTTGGTTTTAATTTTGTAATTTATGTTTGGAGTGTTTAATTTGGCTCTAATATGTATTTCTTAATTTTTATTGATTTAATATTTATTAAGATATTTTGTGTAGATTAATATTAAAAATAAATACATATAAAGTATCGATGTATATTAATTTTATAATTTTAAAAAAATATATACTTAATTAGTATAAATTTTTTAATTCTAATGTAGTTTTATATATTAGAAAAGTCAATTAATTTTTAGGGAGAAATATTATTTTAGTTATATTAAATAAATAAAAATATTAGTAAAATGGTATCATTTATTTGGTCCAACACTATTCATTTTGGACCAAATGTTTTTAGAAAAATTCACAAAAGTACACCATTTCATTCCTTACTTCACAAAACGCTACCTAATTCAATATTTTTTTATAATTAGACCCTTTCAAAATTTTAAAAGATTGATTTACCCTTTTAAAATTACCAAAACTAAAATATTTTGTTTTGGATTCGCTAATTAATGTTTAGGGTATAATATTAAAGGGGTTGAATTATGTGGATATAGTTTATTTGAATTTAATTTTGAGTGTTTAAATGTAGCTTTGAAAAGTAACTTTAAAATGGTGTAGTATTGAAAAATACAATTCAAATAACGTAATTTGTAATTCTCTCATTTTTTTAATTTGGTCCACCTTTAGATACTTTTAGAGTGACTTTTGGACCAAATCTGGTGTTTTGCTCTACCATAGGAGTTGGTGTTAGGTATATCAACATAGGCTATTTTTGTGAAGACAAAATTACCTCCAGGAGGCTAAATTAGGTGAAAATAACAATATTACTATGTATTCTTTTGTTCTTTATCAGACTCCAACGTTCCATAAAAATGGTGGCCTAGTGGTTAGGTACCGTTTGTTCAATTACAATATTAAATGTTACATACTAACACTCAATACATTCAAAAACATACAAATGTTATATAGTTCTAGCTAGATTTAATTGGTCTATAAATATCAAGTATTATAAACAAACCCTATTGTATGCAAAGCAAATAAAATAAAAATAATAATAATAAGAGAGAGATGGGTTCAAAGATTCATGCACTTATGTATCCATGGTTTGGAACTGGTCACATAACACCATTCATACATCTTGCTAACAAATTAGCCGAAAAAGGTCATAAAATCACTTTCTTGCTACCCAAGAAAGCTTTGAAACACTTTCAACATCTCAATATGTATCCACAAAACATTGCATTTCTCTCTATTAATGTCCCACACGTCGATGGTCTACCCGTTGGCACGGAGACAGCCTCGGAGATCCCGGTTTCTTCGAGCCATCTCTTGATGTTAGCTATGGATCTAACACGTACCGATGTTGAAAATGTTGTCCGAACCGTTGTACCGGACTTGATCTTCTTTGACTTTGCTCATTGGATCCCACAAGTAGGTAAAGAGTTGGGCGTTAAGACCGTTAAGTACCTTCTATTGTCCGCTGCCGCGGCGGCTAGTTTGGTCGTACAAGGTGGTGATGGTGGTGATGGTGGTGAGTTAGGTCTTGCTGCATTATCAAAGGTTATAACGCTACGCGAAAAAGATGCTTACTCGTGGAAGCCTATCTCGAATTCTATGGAAGAAGTGGATGCGTTTAGGGAGCGTATCGCCACAAGTTTCACACAATGTGACGCCGTTTTGATAAGAGCATGCAAAGTACTTGAAGAGGCATTTTGTAACTATGTGGAAAGCAAAGTTAAGAAAGAGATTATCTTTGCGGGTCCTATGCTTGTTGAGCAAGACAAGAGTGTACCGTTAGAAGAACATTGGAGTAAGTGGCTAGACCGGTATGAACCGGACACGGTCGTGTTTTGTGCATTGGGTAGCCAAACCGTTATGGAGAAAGATCAATTCCAAGAACTCTGTTAGGTATGGAACTAACCAGTTTACCGTTTATTATAGCGGTTAAACCACCTAGAGGTGCTAAAACGGTCCAAGAAGCCTTACCAAAAGGGTTCGAGGAACGGGTCAAAGGACATGGAGTTGTTTGGGGAGGATATGTGTTGGTTGTTTTGTGAGCCATTGCGGTTTAGGATCTATGTGGGAGTCTCTAGCTAGTGATTGTCAAATAGTATTGGTGCCACAAATAGCTGAACAAGTAATCAACACAAGGTTCATGAGTGAGGAACTCGAGGTTTCGGTTGAAGTGGAAAGAGAGGCAAATGGTTGGTTTTCGAAAGAGAGCTTGCGCGATGCTATCAATAGTGTGATGCAAAGGGACAATGAGCTCGCGGATCGGGTGAGGAAGAACCATACCAAGTGGAGGGAGATAGTAACTAGTACTAGTCTAATGAATGGTTATGTTGATAAATTTGTAAAATCATTGCAAGATCTCATTAGCCATCCATAAGACAAAACCATGACTTGGGAGTTATAAAAGCATGTTGCTTGTTTCTAAGTAGTATTGAATATTGAGTGATCAATAAGGTTAGATATAAACCAAACTATCTTTTAAGTGTTTGTGTGTTTCTAGGTAGCTTTATAATATTGTATTACTTGGTTGCATGGTTTATCCTATGTATTGAATTTTAAGATTTTCATCAATTTAAATATATATTTAATCTAAAATTATGAATGAACCCAAGTAATTGGTGACAAAGTGGTATTAAGAGGGGAAGTGGCATTGGCCTAGTGGCATTCCACCCGGGATCTATTCCCAGTGCCTACGACAGTGTAGGAATGACTAACGGGCCGACCATTTGTGATCCAAATGTTGACAAAAAATGGTATTAATGTAAATTAAGGTCCATAGTTCAATTTTAGTGATTTACGAGTATTATCAACAATTAGTTCTAAATACTAAAATAAATTATGGGCTAACAAGTTCAGAACTTCCACAATTTATCTCATAAAAAATTATGAATGAAAACTTTAGACTGCGAAAAAATAACTTTTATTAATTTTATGTCCACACAAGGTGCAAATATCTAGTACAACAATATTGCATAAAAATATATTATGTTACGTATTTTTATGGGGTTTCTGCAAATCAACCCTGCAATTTTATTTGATATGCAATTTAACCCTCGACATGAAGAAACTCCGAGTCAAACCTCGACGTCACGGTCAACCCGCAATATAGGATTTGCCGTGTATTATCCGTTAAGTGTGTCGTTTTGCTTTGATTTAAGGGATTTTTGCAAAAAAACCTCCATCTCATTTTCGATTGCAACTTTACCCTCAAATTTCTGAAAATGCAAGTCAAACTCTCCAAGTCTTGGTCAACTCGCTTTATAATCCTTTAGCCAATCGATGACATGAGAAAAACGTAATGGATTCACGGAACTTAAAATTTCAAAAACTCAATTAATCTCTTACATTTGGAGAAAAATCAAAATGTTAGAGTTCTTGTTTTTCTAAAATCGCGATAGTGAGGTAAGTTTGAGTTCGAGTAATTCTTTGAATAAATAATAAAATCTCTACAAAAAAAACTCGCACAATTTTCTTTCGTACAAACACAATGATCATACATCCTTAATTAAAAAATATAATTAATATAATTAAAAAATATAATTAATATATATTTTAACATGCGAGTAATTAAAACATAGTTATGAATAAACACTTAAGACGCCGATAGTAATAACTTTTATTAATCTTATGTCCATATACGGTGCAAATATAAAGTATAATGATAATGGCATAAAAATTAATTCATGTTACATATTTTTATTCTTCATAAATAAAAAGACCATGAGCTTTGCCTCTATTACAAAGGTTGTCCCTTGATCCATCTTTGGAACATAACAAATGTCTCGTTTGGTTTATATTCTGGCGTGTGTCCACCTCCCTATAAACAAATAAACATTCAATTTCTTACAAAAGAAACATTTTAAAAAATATTTATGTAACAAAAATTAAAATGTATCAAGAAGTCTTGCTTTGACGGTAGCAAATGTCATTTTATTAGCATAACTTCTCGTGTATCTGCCAAAAAAGGTTTTTATGTGAGTTTTCGATAAGATTTAAACACGAAAAATTTGAGTATTAAAACAAAAATAAATTAAACTATTTACCCCGCAATTTGATTATTTATCATCCAAGGTCTCCAATCATCAATGATGGAGTAATTAAGAGATTTAATCCATGCTTCAGTTGCTAAGAAAGGAAGCATAAGATCATGATCACCACTGTTCACCATAAATACCACACAATTATTTTTTATTTATTTCTTGCAACTTATAAATTAGAGAGAACATTAATATTTTATAGTTTAGTTTGGTTTTGTGGTTGATACAATTTGGGTTTGCTATTTAGTGAAGAAGTTGTAGTTATAAAAATATTGAAAAGGTATATAATATTTAAATATGAGAAATTCACAAAACTACACTCTTTCGACCATTTTTCACACAACTGCATCTAATTTAATATTTTTTACATATTTACATCATTTCAAAATTTTAAAAGGTTGATTTACCTTTTAAAAAATTACCAAAATTAAAATATTTTCATTTGGATTCACTAATTAGTGTTTATGGTATAGTATTAAAGGGTACGATTGTTTGAAGAGGGTTTATTTGATTTTAATTTTGAGTATTTAGGTGTAGTTTTGAAAATTGACAATGAAATGGTGTAGTTTTGTAATCCCCTTTTAAATATTTGTAATATGAATATGTCTACTTTTAATATGTTTATATAGTAAAGTTTAGAATTTAAACAAACCCAAGTAGATGGTAGCTTAGTGATCTTGAGTGTAGAAATTTAAGGTCTATAGTTGAACTCTATTTAATATGAATGATTTATAAAACAATTCATGTAACAATTTTAGGAGGTAACTTAATCATTTGAATTTTTTTTTAAAGTGTATATTTATAACCAGTTTTGTAAAGTATTGTTTAAGAGTGTAATTTTGTAAATTTCTAAGAAAATAAATCACATACTAATAGTTTTTAACTCTAACCTGAAAATAAGAGATTTGTAGCCACTAATGCTATTATTCATATGGTATGGTACACTACTTTCAATGTCTTTATTGTACGGAACAGTCTTATTACATCGTATCCATTCATCAACAGTCCCCTGTAATCAAATGTTATCATCCTTGTAATTAATTATTACTATAACATTTCTATTAATATCATTAAGAGTTTTAATATAATTAAAAGCAAAAAATCATCTTAAAACAAGCTTAGCACATTACCTTTCTGACATGAAGAGCTTCACGAACCGTTTCATCGTTGGCCCACATTGTAAAGAGATAATATAAATGGTACTACAAAAAAAAACATTATACTCCATCCGTTCCATTATAATTGATGTTTTAGCCAAAAAATTTTGTTTTATTAGATGATGTTTTCGGTTTTCAATGTAAAATTAATTGTTATTTTGTGTTTTTTTATTATTTAATTTATGCATAATGTTTTTCTATTGGTGGAATTATGTTTAAGTAAAATATTAAATGATGTTTTTACACAGAAAACAAGAAAATTTAATGAATTATTAATATGCGTGTAGAGACCTAAAACATCAAGTAATTTGGGACAGAGGGAGTAATTAAATACGCTTCTTTAAAATATCATAGCATAGTTGTAATAAAAAAAAATCATAGCATAAAAATGATATTTTCTTGTGAATAGTTTTTACCAAATAAGAACATGTCTGCACTTTCTTTAAAGAGAAATTTATTGAAATACTGTCGAAAAAGTTTCTAGTCCTAAATACCATCACAAGTTCATTTTCATAAAATACCATTAGATTTTGAGAAATTCACACAACTACACCTTTTCAACATTTTTTTCACAAATCTAAACCTAATTCAATATTTTTCTATATTTACACTTTTAAAATTTTTTAAATGGTTGATTTACCTTTCACAAAATTACCAAAATTAAATATTTTCATTCTGGTTCGCTAATTAGTGTTTAAGATATAATGTTAAAGGGTGAAGATTGTGTGGGTAAAGTTTATTTGAATTTAATTTTTAGTGTTTAGGTATAGTTTTGTGAAGTGCATACTAAAATGATGTAGTTATGTAAAATGCAATTCAAAAGGTGTAGTTTTGTAATTGTCCCTTATATTTTTATCCTTAAATACCACAAATACAAATATAAGTTTGAACACCTTAGAATTTGTTTTTATTTGCATGTAATAATTAATATTTAAGGTTTAATTTTTAAGGGGATATAATTTAGTTTTGATGGTAAAACGTTTAATTCTGAATGTTTTAAACTAATTTAAGTTTTATGCTATTTTAGTCAAAATATTATAGTGGTACTTGAGGAAAAATCTTGTGATGGTATTTTAGGCATAAGAACATAAAAGACGATATTCTGTGGAATTTCCCTAACTTATACATTGATTCATTTATTTTATTGGAATCTTAATTTTTTAGTTAGAATTATTTTAGTTTTAATAACTGAAAAGATAGTAGATGGAAGAAATAGGTTTTACTATTACTTACATAGCAATTAGGAATTGTTATATCACAGTCTCGTATTAATATATGATATCCATTTAATTTGTCAGTACACTGTAAATAAACAAAATTAGTGATGATCATTAGTTATCATATACTTATAAGTTATAATTAAACATCAACTAATTAAATTCGAAATACTTATAAGTTGAATGAGTTTTAAGCATATAATTAAACATTTAGTGGCAACTAATTAAATTCGAAATTGTGTACCTTTTGGTAATGTTGAATGAGTTAAATATTGTTTGTAAATAATAACTAACTAAATTTTCCACAAAATATTTTTTTTTTTTTTTTTTTTTTTTTTTTTTTTTTGGTTTAATGATTTTCCACAAAATATTTCATACCTCGTAAAGTTCATTCGAGATTAAAGCCATACCATGAGCAAATGGAATGCGATAATTATTCTCAAATTTATAATTTGTTATTGGGTTCCCAAGGATATAACCCTAGTTTTGTAAGAAAGAAAAATTAACAATCAATTTGTAGTGTTTAAAAAAATATTCATAATATAAGAAGCCATTGAATATCGATGACCTTTAGATTTATTGGAGGTTCGCAACATATATAATTTCCTACATTATAACCAAAAAAATAGAATATAAGCAAACCTAAATGAAAATGGTAACCTAATTATAACCAAAGAAACAAAACAGAACGAAACATAAAGCATGTGATTAAGTTCTGTTTCAGATAAAATTTAACGATAAATTTACACATTTTTAAACACTACTTTACAAAAAAAAAACACCTAGTTCAACATTTTGTAAATGTACACTTTTTAAAATGATTGGATTACTCCTAACAAATTTGTTCAAATTAAAAGTTTTCATTTAGATTCACTATTTAGTGTTTAGTTTTAAGAGGGTAGGATTTAGTGTTTATTTGGATATAATATTTAATGTATATGTGTATTTATTAAAATGGAATTTAAATAGGTGTATTTTTGTAAAGTTCTATTTTCCAGGTGTATTTTTGTAATTCTCCCAACTTTAAAACCCTTTGGTTGGCTTTTTTATAGATTGTTTTGGTTTTGGTTTAGGCTATTTTAAATGAGTTTTTTATTTTATTTTTAACATACCTTTTGAGATTTTTTGAACAAGGGCCGGAATAATCATACCGGAATAGGAATCTCCGGCAACATAGAAAGGATTAGAGTAAAATTGTGGATGCTTACTTAGCCACTGAAAAAATTATGTAGATATTAGTGTTTTTAATTGTTTAGCAAACAACTATAAGAATACCAATAAACATCGGCCCAAAACCTCCTGGTTTAACAAAAAAAAAATACCAATAAACATCTTAGTTTATTTATGTTAGGTTCAAATGGAGTTAACATTTGAGAGGGGCAGTAATCCCCGTGTTTATTTTAATATTTAGTGCATTTGTTTAAATAATTTTGCTATTGCCCATTTTATATATCATGTTATATGTTATTATATAACTAGGGATAACCCGCCTTTCGGACGACATTTTCTTTATATTTCTTTATTTAAAAAATATTATAAAATGATTTACCATTTTTAAAACTTTTTTTATTTAATTATTTATTTTAGTACAATATATTTGAATTTTTTTTTTGTTATATATATATATATTTTTTTTTGTATTTTGATGATTTTTTTCATCCTTAGTGATTTAATATTGTAATAACTTTCGAGTGATTTTTTTATGATGTACACTTGTATGGTAATGGTTGAAATATTCTTGCACGTCTCTTATAAAATGTACGTATTTTTTTCTCTCATACATTTTGAATGTAAATAATAAAATTGTGGTTAATTTTCGAAAGAAGGAGTAATTAAATTTAAAAGTATTATTTTAAAACCCATTTAGTATTTGGTGAAATTATTGTTTCTAAAGAATGATTTTTGTAAAATAAATATAAATGTATGTATGTTGTGAAGTGTGAGATAAATAAATATTCAATTTTGTTATAAGTGAATTTAAAGTAACACAATAAGTGACGTTTATTATCTCATATAATTATTACACTTTCAATGTTCCTATAGTTGTTTAAAAGGTGAAAACTTATTTTTCTACTTCCCATTTTTTCGTTTATATCACTTTTAACTTCTATTCTACCATACAACATTTTCTATAGTTTTTATGTCAAATTTCCATTTTTACGATTATACAATATTTTATCATTATTTGAATATCTATTTATCATATAATAATATTGATGAAAACATAAAATATGTTCACTATTGTCAATATTATTAATTTGTAAATTATTGTAGTTAGTCGTTAATCATTATATGTATTAGTATGAAGAGAAATAATTTCTTAAAATTGTTAATTTGAAGGTTTTATATCCATATATGTATATTATACACATATATAAACTATATTCAACAAATTAAAACTGGTATGTCTTTACAAATTTTCATGCTTAATTATGAATTAAAATTTTCTTATTAATAAAGAATTAAAATATTGTAATTAATTAAGTATTATTTCAAAACTAAAAATGAGTTAATGATGTGTAAAAATTTTAGAAGTTTGAGAAATGATGTGGCATCATAAGAACAGAGGACATTCTTATTTATATATATAGATTTTTTCTTTTGGTGAAAATAACTTCTAATTCCGCCATTGAATTTTGGGGTTTAGCTAACCGGTGTGGTTAAACATACATTTCCGGAAAATTGTATCAGCTAAATTCAACATCAATTTTTTTAAGTAAATATTGAACCCAAATAAAAAAACAATCTAACCCCAAGAAAATTATAACATACCAAAACATTTAGTGCATAAATAAGAAAGTGTTTTAAAAACTTACTTTTTGAAGAAACTCATGGATCTTGTTAACTTGGTCTGTGTCACTAGTTTTACCAAGTGGAATTTTTGAGTAAGAGAAACCAGCTCCAACAGGCTGATCCAAAAATAGTATGTTTGCCATCTAAAAAAATAAATCAAATTTTTTATTATATAATACTATTGTGTATTTGACAAACATATTAACATAATTTAATTTGACCTTACCTTTGTCCATGAAAAGGAAGTAAGGACCAAAGTAGGTATTGTTCCATTGTAAGGCTCTATTTTAAAAATTATTGGCCCTCTTTATATATTTATTGTACACTTTAAACAAGCCAATGATAAATTGAGAAGACAATGATTAGTAAAAAAAGTAAATCCTTAAAATATTATAGATAAAAATATGATGTCAAAAAAATTACAAGTTCTTTTTATATAGTAATACCAATTAAATTCTTTTGGGTGTAGGTATGTGTCAGAATTTTTTTTTTTCATTTGGGTTTTGGTATAGGATATTATCACTAGATGGACATGGAGGATTCGATAATTAGGTGATGAAAAAGTGACTTTGTAGCAATTACTATTCACCATGTATCTGACTCTTTTGCCCCTATAAGCGCGTGTGTTGATTTTTTGAAATCAAAGCTATACTGACACAAACTGACACAACCGATTTTATTTTTTTATTTTTAAAAATATATTTGTCTCTCTCATCCCATAAGATCAATTTCTTCTTTCTATACCCAAAAAGTTTCCTCTGAACAAGTTGGAGTTTTAGAGCGTGTCTACGCAAATTATCCTAAGCCTAGTTCTCTCCGTTGCCAACAATTGATCCGTGAGTGTCCCCTTTTGGCTAACATCGAACCTAAACAGATCAAAGTCTGGTTGAAAACCGAAGGTAAAAAGATCTTCCGACACTATCTCATATTTTTATCCACAAGGGGTTTTGTCTGAAAACTCTAAAAGGTGCTAGATTTGGTGTCTATGTGTATCAATTTCTCCTTTTTTGTTGTAGTTTTTTGTTCCTTGGTTCAATTCTCCGACACAATCATATGTCTTTTTCAAAAGGGTTTTGTCTGAAATCTGTTTAATTTTGGTTTAAAGGTGTTAGATTTGGAGTTTATGTCTATCAATTTTCCTTTTTTGTGTGTAGCTTTTATGACTCCTGTTGTGAATTATATAGGTGTAGAGATAAGCAGAGGAAAAAGGCATCTAGGCTACAGAGTGTGAACAAGAAGCTTTCTGTTATGAATAAGCTTTTGATGGAAGAGAACAATAAATTGCAGAAGCAAGTTTCTCAGCTTGTCTTTGAAAATGGTTATATGAAACAGCAACTAACAACTCTTGTATGTTTTTTTAACTTCACTCCCTTTGTGTTTTGAAGATTGTTGTCTTTTTGATGTTTTTTTGTGTGATCAGGTGACTGAGTTGCGATTCTGCGACTATATCTATTTTTTTGTCAAACGCGACTATATCTATTTATTTTATGGGTTTAACATATATATATATATAGTTAATTTCAAATAATTGGGCTAACATTAGTTGTTTTATTCGCTAAATTTAGATTTCAATATTTTAGTAAGTTAGTGTTTACATAAAAATTATTTATGTAACGAATAATATACATAATTCATAGTTTAAGTATTGAAGTTTTGTTGATATCTATTAATAATATTATCGAATATTTTACATTGTAGTCAATATATTTGTTGTTATTTTAATATTACCATAATGAGGTTTTAACATATTGCATAAGGCTATTAGTTGTTTTCTCCGTTATTTTGAGATTTCAATTTTTAGTAAGATAGTGTATTCTGTTAGCGGATAATATTCATAAGATTTCAAACCAAAGTTTATGTTAGCGGATAATATACATAATACACATTATAAGTATTTTGAATCTTATTAATACCTATTAATAATATTATTGTATATATTAAATTGTAGCCATTAATTATTTTGTTATCTTAATTTGACGTTATTGAGCTTTTAACAAATTTATTTTGGCTGATAATTGCAGATGTTTGAAGAAACTGGTTTGTGGATAACTTCAATATGTGAATCTACAATGTTATTTTTATAAGAATTTTTGACAAAAACTGTAAATTTATTCTCACATGTTTTGTACTAGTTATTATTTTCACATAACCATATCAGTTACATTCTTGGTTAGCGTGTAATTTGAGGGATGTTTTGTATTCATTAGTCTGTTAATGAATTGATTGATACAAAACTCCATATGCAACTAGTAGCCGATAACTATTTTGCTACACGTTTTATCGTGTTATTAAATCGTGTTATCATTTATATTGTATCTTACCATACAAGTATGGTGAATAATTTGTCATGCTAACATTTTTTGTATTTTTAATAGGGTCAATGTTTATCACAAAAGCGAAAAGTTACGGTTTGCTATTGATTTGTTCGACCCATTTGAGAGAGAATATATTATTTATTTGAGTAACCAAGATTTAATATCGTATTAACAATTACATTATAAGAACAAAAATATCGTATTAGCGGTAACAAAATTATTAGCGTCACCAACTTTGTTAGCATTATTTAAAATGTTATCGGTAACAATCCTTATTCTTTCATGACAAGTTATTCACTATTTATATGTGAAACTGTTATGTTAATGTTACCATGATAAGTTATTCAATATGAAAGAATATTGTAGCAAAAATTCAAGAGGAATTCACAAATCTACACCTTTTCAACCCCTTCTTCACAAAACTACTCCTAATTTAATATTTTCACATATTTACACCCTTTCAAAATTTTAAAAGCTTGATTTAACCTTTAAAAAATTACCAAAATTAAAATATTTTCATTTGGGTTCGCTAATTAGTGTTTAGGGTATAGTATTAAGGGGATAGGATTGTTTGGGTAGGATTTATTTGGATTTAATTTTGAGTGTTTAGGTGTAGTTTTGTGAAGTATTTTGGAAATGATGTAGTTTTGTGAAATGTAATTCAAATGGTGTAGTTTTGTGATTCTCCCAAAATTCAATCATATTTTTTTGTTTATGAAAAAATCTAGTCATAATCTAACATTTTTTTAGTCATAATCTAACATTAATCTAGCAAAAATCCACTCATAATTTTAATGAGTCAATTTTTTATTTTTTTACGGTAACAAAATTATTAGCGCCACCAACTTGGTTAGCGCTAACTAAATTGTTATCGTTAATAATATTATTAGCGGATAACATTATTAACACCGTATTTAGTATCCTTCTGCCCAAATCAGAGCATTTAATGCTGTAAGTGACTGACACACTGACAATATTTTTGTTTCTTACAATATATCTGATGAATCTTCTTTCTCTGCAACAAATAGTATGCTTGTCCCATGCGTTCTCTTTCCTCAGCGAGGTTATAGGGGTATATTCGTCAAATTGGAAATTGACTCTTGTGTCAGAGCTAAAGAAAGACAAAAATACTCCTTCCACCTAATATTCGATTCTTCCATGGCCAAATATTTAATTCATCCTTTGGTATAAGTGTTAGGAGTTTAGTTTGAGGTTTAATTTTAAGGGTTTTGGTGATCAAAAAAAGTTTTTAGGGTTTCAAATTAATAGAAGTTTTTTTGTATTTTTTTTTGCAAAACATTTTTTTTTAGTATTTTGGTTTACAAACGTATATACGATTGTATTTTTGGCCTAAAACCATTTAAAAAAGTTGATAGTCTTGGAAATTTCACAATAATATATAGGGAGAATCACAAAACTACACCATTTGAATTACATTTCACAAAACTACACCATTTCAAAAATACTTCACAAAACTACACACTAGTAAAAAAATTGCCCATACCCACGAAAAAGCCACGAAAATTTTCGTGGGTATAGGGCAAAAGCCACGAAATGCCACGAAAAGCCACGATGAACAGTAATAGACTACCCACGAAAAATTTCGTGGCTTTTTCGTGGCTTTTTCGTGCTACCCACGAATTACCCACGAAAATTTTCGTGGGTATCGTGCTACCCACGAATTACCCACGAAAATTTTCGTGGGTATCGTGCCACCCACGAATTACCCACGAAAATTTTCGTGGGTAGCGTGAAACCCACGAATTACCCACGAAAATTTTCGTGGGTAGCGTGAAACCCACGAATTACCCACGAAAATTTTCGTGGGTGTGAAACCCACGATTACCCACGAAAATTTTCGTGGCTTTTTCGTGGGTACTTCGTCTTCTTCCCAAACCTAATTTCCGCCGCACACAATATTTTCCTTTGGTATTTTTGATGATTTCCGGCGATTTGAGGCGAAATTCCGGCGATTTTAGGCGAAAAATGTGCTATTTCTTCAGGTTAACTTATATATGTATATTTGGTTGTTTAAATTTTGATTGTTGATGAATTATCATAATTATTGTTTGATTTTGTTGTTTGTTATAGATCTTGTTGTTGTTTGATTTTGTTGTTGATTATATTGTTCTTGTTGTTTGATTGTTTTTGTTGTTTGATCTAGATCTTGTTGTTGTTTGATTTTGTCGTTGATTATCATAATTGTTGTTTGAATTTGTTGTTGATTATATTGTTAAGGACATAAACAATTATAAGGTGATTCATAATTATAAGGTCATAAACAATTTAAACTAAAAATTATACAATTGTAACAATTTTCTCCATTACAAATCTTAGGGATTTTGTCTTTCTATAATTGTTTATTTTACTTAAACTTTCTATTGTCTTTGTAATGAATTTGGTATAAATTTTTAAACACTAATCATATGTGACAAAAATATGTGAATTTCACTTAAAATATGTGATTTTTACTTAAGATATCTTTTGTTTAATTCACTTAATATATTTGAATTTTAAAACACTAATTTCAAAATATGTTTCCTTGATTAGTGTTCTAAAATTTGTGATGTCATGTTTTTTTACTTAAATGTATGTTTGTTTTAAAATTTGATTGTTAGGTTCTATTTGTAGTTATGTCTTCATCTAGGGGTACAAAATCTCGTTCTAGTAGGTCGCAGTTGGGTCTCCCCCAATCTCGTTCCTGAAGCTGGAAGCTCGGCGGGGCCGAGTCAAGTCCCGCAGGACCCAGAAGACCTGAATCAAGGCACGCTAGACCCGACTCTAGTGTCGCAAGGCCCGATCCAGCTCGAGGAGTTCAACACAATCCACCTGAACTCGCTTGGGAATTTTGATTATAACTTGTAGTTTTTTGTATTTTGCAACAATTGTTTTTATTTATATAACTTTGAATTTTGTTAAACTATTTGCTTTGCGGTTTTAATTATAAAATATTATTGTCTTTCTAATTCGGTTTTAATTTTAATTTTTAAAATTTATAATTTCGTAAATTGGATTATTATTTTTTTTTTTAAATTCAGCCTACCCACGAAAAACCCACGAAAATTTTCGTGGGTAGATTTGCCACGAAAAAATTCGTGGCTTTTCGTGGGTAATTTACCCACGAAAATTTTCGTGGGTTTTTCGTGGGTTTTCGTGGGTTTTCGTGGGTAATTACCCACGAAAAACCCACGAAAATTTCTACCCACGACGCTATACCCACGAAAAAATAGGCTAAAAACCCACGAAAATTTTCGTGGGTATTTTGTTTTTTTTTACTAGTGACACCTAAACACTCAAAATTAAATTCAAATAAACCTTACCCACACAATCCTACCCTCTTAATACTATACCCTAAACACTAATTAGCGAACCCAAATGAAAAGATTTTAATTTTGGTAATTTTTAAAAGGATAAATCAAGCTTTTAAAATTTTAAAAGGGTGTAAATTTGTGAAAATATTGAATTAGGTGTAGTTTTGTGAAGAGAAAGTTGAAAGGGTGTAGTTTTGTGAATTTCTCTAATATATATTTTATAATATTACCAATTTCAATAGAAAGTCCAACGAAAGAAGAGCATCCAGGTCCTCCAGCTAACCAAATAAGAACAGGATCTTCTTTTGGATTATTTTCTGACTCAACAAAATAGTAGAAAGATTGTACTTCCTCTTTTTCTCCAATTCCTATATATCTTTTTTTATTCATAATAAGTATCCAAGTTAATAAACTTCGAACTCAAAAGATACATAATTGAATCGGTAAAAACAAACAAAGAAAGATATGTTATACAAACCCGGTTTCGATTTCGAAAGAAAGTGGACCTTCAAAACCAGGAAGAGACTTGGTTATTGAGCTAGAATCAACATGGTAACCCAAGAAAAGTGTTAGAAGAAGAAGTAGAAACTTTTGTACAAAACTCATTCTCTTTTCTTTTTTTTGTAAGGTAAGTGTGATATAATAGTTTCTTTTCTTACAACATATAATAGTTTTTTATAATGGTTGTAGTGGATATATGAGTTGATTTTTTTTAAACCCAGCCACATTTTTTTAGTGTTAAGTTATATCCGAAAAAACTTTTGTTACAATTTTTTTGGAAAATCTCGAGAAAACCATCAAAATAATATATATATATTAAATTTAAATATGACTTTCAATTTAATACCTCAAAATGTTAATTTTATATATTTAAACTTTTAGATATATATATTATATGCTGACAAACCATTATAAAATTAGTATTTTAATAAAAAAAATTAGATGTGGACTGATAACTTGCATATTTTACACATTTTACTTTAGGTTATGCATTAGAACTCATTCATTTAGGTTGCATTTAGTGTCATATAGGTTGCATTTTGGTTTGTTTTGTGTGTTTCGGGTTTTGGAGCATAAAGACGGCGAAATTGATGGATTTGAGCCAAAAAGAAACCGATACACTTGCATCGGCATGTTGTATCGGTTTCGATTGGCCCGAGACGAAGACAGAGAGTTTGTGAAGTCCGTATCGGCCAAGCATATCGGTCTCCGTGGCCGATATTGAAAACAGAGGTTTCGCCGAAGCTTGTATCGGCCAACCGTATCGGTTTGGAGTGACCGATACGAGAGAAGAAGACCCGAAGACACGTATCGACCTATCGTATCGGCTTAGCCCGGCCGATACGAAGAAAACGAGCGAAGGAAGATTTGCCGAAGCGCGTATCGGCCGCCTGTATCGGTTTGCCTTGACCGATACGGTCTGCGAAATTTTATGAGATTTGGTTTTTCGCTATGTAAAAAGGAAAACCGGTTTGATTTTTGGTTTCCTTTGTTTTATTTTCGGTTTAGACTTTTTTTTATTAGGGTAAAAACACAGCCACCCGGGGGATGATCGATTATCTTAGTTTTTGTTTTTGAATTTGAGACTTGTGAGGATTTCTTGGTGATTGCTTCTTGGCCACCTTGTAATCTTCATCATCATCATTGAATAAGAGTTTTCTTTACCCTTTGTTCTCTTTGTTTATTTGTTTATGCTTATGGTTTCTTTGAATCAAATTGTTATGAATCTCAATATGATTTGTGAGTAGTTCTAAATAGACAATTGGGTTAGGGTAAAAGGGGTTTGATTAAATCTAGGAATGAAAATTGTCTAAAATTTAATTGATTGAAAACTTTAGTCTTTGGTAACAACCTTAAAGCTTTAATCGAGTTGGCCATTCGATTATCGAACCCAGGAAGCTTTATGAATCGAGAGATTATAAAGCCTCCTGAACAATTACCTTAGAACCAAGCCTAGCTTAACCGAGAGATCTGTGTTAATAAGCTTGGTGGTTAGAATTGATTTGTCCTTAAAGTTTCTCGACGATTAAACTATCCAAGACATTGTGTTAGTTTGATCGTTGAGAAAAGGATCATTGCCACGAGAGTGGATTGATCTAAAATCGTTTTCAAAACCTTAAAGTAAATTTTATAAAAGACAATTTGAAATCCGAAAGTTTAATCATCCTATAAAACACCTTAACCTGATTGTTTAGCCTTTTAATAATCTTTCAAAACCTTTAATTCTCGTTTTTCGTTTTGTTAAATCTTCGGTTACAAAAACATCACACAAACAACCCTTTTGATCACACTTAAACCGAGTTTGTTTCGCATGAATTCAAATACATTGTTTGCTCGATTTGGTTTGACATCTTAAATACTACAATAAGATATTAGATTAAGCGGGGTGAAATCTCGTTTATCAAATTGGCGCCGTTGCCGATTCAGGAACTCGAACAATTATTAGAATTTTGAAACCACTTGGGATTAAGTCTCAGTTTCGTTACTAACTTGTTCTCTTTCCTTGTGATTTTCGTTTTGTAGGTGTATGCAAAGAAGAAGTCACCGACAAAGTGACAACTTGCTCTTCTTCGCAGACATCAAAGCACACGAAAGAGCTATCTCACGTGAAAGAAGAACCAGCCTCCAATCCGACTCATCCACATCAGACACTTCGGGTTCAGAATCAGAATTCGAGATGGGTGACGCAAACAACGCAAACAACGCAAACAATGCGACGCGTACCATTGGAACCGACGACGTGCCTTCTAACGTCACTTACCGTAGTGGTATTGCGCCGCCGGCCATCGCCAACAACAACTTCGAGATCAAGTCCAGTCTCATCAACATGATCTCGGGCAACAAGTTCTACGGTTTGCCTAGTGAGGACCCGATTGACCACCTCCACCAATTCGATATGCTATGCGATACGGTGAAGATCAACGGTGTCAACGAGGACATGTTCAAGCTGCGCTTGTTCCCTTTCTCATTAGGGGACAAAGCACACCTATGGCAAAAGAACCTTGTCAAGGACACCATCCATACTTGGGAAGCTTGCAAGAAGGCTTTCCTAACAAAGTTCTTCTCGGTGGTTCGGACATCAAAGCTAAGGAATGAAATCTCGGCTTTCGCTCAAAAGGACCATGAAACATTTAGCGAAGCTTGGGAGAGATTCAAAGGTTATACGCTGAGATGTCCACACCACGGGTTCTCGGGAGAAAGTTTGCTCAGCACATTCTACCGAGGCTTAAAACCCAAGTTCAGAATGCTTCTAGATTCAGCTAGCCAAGGTAACTTTCTTGGGAAGACGGAAGCGGATGGGCAGCTGTTGGTGGAGAACTATGCATTGAGTGATAGCAACTATGGCGAGGATTACGATCGCAACATCCGTAGCTCTAGTAATGATGAGCAATTCAAGAGAGAGATAAAAGCGGTGAACGAGAAGCTTGACAAGCTGATCATGTCTCAACAAGTGGGGATCAACTTTGTGGGAAGCGGAGATGAACAAATACCCCCAACAGAGGGGAATCAAGAGGAGATTAACTACATGGGTAATCAGAACGGCTGGCGTTTCAACAACTACTCGCAGCACCCAAACCTCTCCTACCGCAACAACAACGTAGTCAATCCCCGGGACCGTGTCTATCCCCGGGCGCAACAAGGAGGTTACCAAGGTAAACCTCAATACAACCGAGGAGGATACGCACCGAGACCACCACCAAATCGTCCTCCGGGCTACAACAACCACCCTGGTACTCAAGGAGCGGCTGCATCACCAGCTCCCCAAGGTGATCAAACCGCTCAGCTGCTGAAGCAAATCCTCGACGGCCAAACCCGAAATCACTTGGAGTTTAGCACGTTCAAGAAGGAAATTCAGGCAAAGGTTGACAACTCGTACCACGACCTCAACGCGAAGTTCGAATCAATGAGCTCGCACCTGAAAGCTCTGGATAACCAAGTGGGGCAGATCACGTCATCCTCCAAAAGACCAATGGGTCAACTCCCTGGGAAACCAGAAGCTAACCCGAAAGAGTATGTCAACGCTCTACATCTTCGTAGTGGCCGACAGTTACCTTCTGGTGATCGCATCGAGGACAATGCGGAACAGGTGGGGGAGGTGGAACGATCCCACGAGGCAGATACCACGCTCTTGGATGAAGAAAGTGGAGAGGACGGTAAAGAGGAGGATACAGGACATCTGTATCGACCAGCAGTATCGGCCACGGCTGGCCGATATCGGCCACCAGTATCGGCCACAAACAAGGCCGATACGAGCGATAAGGAGACAGGACACTCGCATCGGCCAAGTGTATCGGTTTCGGAAGACCGATATCGACCACCTGTATCGGCCACAAACAAGGCCGATACAGAGGAGAAAACTGCCAAACCGAAAAAGCCGGTCTACGTTACGTCTCCTTATGTGCCTAAGCTTCCTTTTCCGGGACGAGCTAAGAAGCAGCTTTTAGAGAAGTACAAAGCGCAATTCGAAAAGCAAATGAAAGAGGTTCAAATTGCTATGCCCCTCATCGACGCTTTCAAACTTGTTCCTCACTATAGCAAGTTCCTAAAAGATGCCATCAAGAACAAGTTCCAAGACTTTGACGATACGGTGATTCTTTCGCACGAGTGTAGCGCTATCATCCAGAGAAATTCCCCTAAGAAGCTAAGTGATCCGGGGAGTTTCACAATACCATGTGCCATTGGTCCGTTGGTCTTTGAAGGGTGTTTGTGCGACTTGGGAGCTAGTGCTAGTCTAATGCCGTTGTCTATTGCTCAAAGACTTGGATTCTCGTCCTTTAAGCCGACAAGAATCTCCCTAGTGCTTGCGGATAGGTCCGTAAGGATCCCCGCGGGAGTGTTAGAAGACATTCCGGTTAGGCTTGGAAACGCATTCATCCCCACGGATTTCATCGTCTTGGCAATGGATGAAGAACCCAAGGATCCCCTAATCCTAGGTAGACCATTCTTAGCCACAGCCGGGGCCATCATCGATGTAAAGAAAGGGAAAATCGATTTGCACCTTGGAGAAGACCTTGTCCAAAGGTACGACATCAATGATGCAATCAAGAAGCCAACTATCGACGGGCAAATCTTTTACATCGACTTGATGGATGAGCTCGCCGACGAATACTTGGAGGAGCTAGCAGCTGAAGATGAGCTCCAACTTGCCTTGACAACACGTGAAGAAGGAGGCCAAAGCGCTAGGAGCGACGTCATGGCAATGCAAAGGAGAATCGACTCCCACCCCGTTGACAAGGAGGCCGATTTTCTCGACCTACCCGAAGTCCTTGCGTGCGACGCAAAAGCCATAATGATGGAGAACAACGCTAGCAATGGTAAGTCTAGCGACGATAACGACGATTGGAGTGAGCTCAAAGCGCCAAAGGTAGAACTCAAACCTCTTCCTAAAGGGCTAAGGTACGTTTTCTTGGGGCTTAACTCCACCTATCCGATAATTATCAATGCCTCGCTTAGCGATGAAGAAGTGAAAACCTTGACTCATGAGCTTAAAAGATTTAGGAAGGCCATAGGTTATTCTCTAGATGATATCAAAGGGATATCACCCTCATTGTGTATGCATCGTATTCATCTAGAGAACGAATCTATGTCCTCAATAGAACACCAACGTAGGCTGAACCCTAACTTGAAAGAAGTGGTCAAGAAAGAGATAATCAAGCTATTGGATGCGGGGATCATCTACCCTATATCCGATAGCAATTGGATCTCTCCCGTGCATGTAGTGCCTAAAAAGGGTGGAATTACCGTGGTTAAAAACGAAAAGAATGAATTAATCCCAACGAGAACAATCACGGGTCATAGAGTTTGCATCGATTACCGTAAGTTAAACGCTGCGACTCGAAAAGACCATTTCCCCTACCCTTCATTGACCAAATGCTTGAAAGATTAGCAAACCACCCATATTATTGTTTCCTCGATGGGTATTCCGGATTTTTCCAAATACCCATCCACCCCCAAGACCAAGAGAAAACAACCTTCACATGTCCCTATGGTACATTTGCATATCGTAGAATGCCTTTTGGGTTGTGTAATGCACCCGCGACATTCCAACGATGCATGATGTCTATATTCTCTCGATTTGATTGAAAACATTGTGGAAGTTTTTATGGATGATTTCTCCGTATGTGGTATGTTTGCCTCTTCGTTTGCCTCTTGTTTGTCTAATCTTTGCAGGGTGGTACTTAAAAGGTGCGAGGAATGCCACTTGGTTCTGAATTGGGAAAAGTGCCACTTCATGGTGAAAGATGGTATAGTTTTGGGTCATCGGATTTCGAGAAGGGTATTGAGGTTGACAGAGCAAAGATCGACGTAATGGCTAACCTTGGAGCCCCGAATTCGGTTAAAGGTATAAGAAGCTTTCTCGGTCACGCGGGTTTCTACAGGAGGTTCATCAAGGACTTCTCGAAGATAGCTAGACCGCTCACGAGATTGCTATGCAAGGATATCGCTTTTCGAGTTTGATGAGGAGTGTCTCGAAGCCTTCCACAAGATCAAGCAAGAGCTGATAAGTGCTCCTATTGTGCAACCGCCGGATTGGGATCTTCCTTTTGAGATCATGTGTGACGCTAGTGACTATGCCGTCGGCGCGGTTTTAGGCCAAAGGAGGGATAAGAAGCTCCATGTCATCTACTACGCTAGTAAGACAATGGACGAAGCTCAAACCAAGTACGCTACCACGGAGAAAGAGCTTCTCGCCATAGTGTTCGCTTTCGAGAAATTTAGA
This sequence comes from Cochlearia excelsa, assembly GCA_963556525.1. Taxonomy (NCBI): domain Eukaryota; kingdom Viridiplantae; phylum Streptophyta; class Magnoliopsida; order Brassicales; family Brassicaceae; genus Cochlearia; species Cochlearia excelsa. Next base: position 6,641,618 of record OY748332.1, on the reverse strand, counting down.
TCCTACTTGGTGGGTTCAAAAGTGATAGTCTACACCGACCACGCGGCGTTGAGACACTTGCTAGCAAAGAAGGATGCGAAGCCTAGATTGTTGAGGTGGATCTTGTTACTCCAAGAATTCGATTTGGAGATCAAAGACAAGAAAGGCATCGAGAATGGAGTCGCGGATCACTTGTCACGATTGCGCGTAGACGACCTCCTTCCCATTGACGATTCGTTCCCCGAGGAACATCTAATGACGATCATGTTAAAGAAATCTCGGGAAGATCAAGAGTATGAGGTTGAAGAGCTCTTTGCCGCAGAAAAAGAGCCATGGTACGCGGACATCGTGAACTACCTGGCCACGGGAAGAGAACCGCATGACTTGGAGCGTCATCAAAAGAAGAAATTCTTCCATGACCTGAAACGGTTCTATTGGGACGAACCTTACCTCTACACCTTGTGCAAAGATGGGTTATATCGGAGGTGTATAGCGGACGAAGAGGTGAACGGCATTCTTACCCATTGCCACGGTTCAGCCTATGGGGGACATTTCGCGAGCTTTAAGACGGTCTCCAAGGTCTTACAAGCTGGTTTTTGGTGGCCCACGATGTTTAAGGACGCTCACGAGTTCGTTCAACGCTGCGATCCTTGCCAAAGGAAGGGCAATATAAGCAAGCGGAACGAGATGCCACAAAACCCTATCATGGAGGTTGAGATTTTTGATGTGTGGGGTATAGACTTCATGGGACCCTTCCCATCATCGTATGGCAAGAAGTACATCCTTGTGGCGGTAGACTATGTCTCCAAGTGGGTAGAAGCTGTAGCTTGCACAACGAGCGACTCAAAAGCCGTTGTTAGTCTTTTTAAGACGATAATCTTCCCTCGATTCGGAGTTCCCAGGGTTGTGATTAGTGACGGTGGATCCCATTTCATCAACAAGGTCTTTGAGAGTCTTCTCAAGAAGCACGGTGTTAAGCACAAGGTGGCAACACCTTATCATCCCCAAACAAGTGGCCAAGTTGAAGTTTCCAACCGACAAATCAAAGCCATCCTCGAGAAGACGGTCGGTGTAACGAGGAAAGATTGGTCCGTTAAACTAGACGACGCTCTTTGGGCGTATAGAACCGCGTTTAAGACGCCCTTGGGAACGACACCTTTCAACTTGCTGTATGGGAAAGCATGCCATCTACCGGTAGAGCTCGAGTACAAAGCCAGCTGGGCAATCAAGCTTCTCAACTTCGATATTAGGAGCGCGAAAGAGAAGAGGGAATTCCAACTCGAGGAATTGGACGAAATACGCCAACACGCCTATGAGAGCTCGAGGATCTACAAAGAGCGGACCAAAGCCTTCCACGACAAGAAGATCATCAAGAAAGAGTTCAAGGTGAACGATTTGGTGCTGCTATTCAACTCGCGGCTTAGACTATTCCGGGAAAGCTGAAATCCCGTTGGTCCGGCCCTTTTAAGATCAAGGAGGTCAAACCACTCGGAGTTGTGGTGCTTTGGGACAAGCACGGAGGGGAGTTTGCGTAAACGGTCAAAGACTCAAACCGTACTTCGCAAACGAAGCTGCAACCGGAGGAGACTCATTGTCTCTTTCGGATCCAAACGTTGCTTAAAACAAAGGGGTAAAGTCAAGCTACGTGACTATAAACAAGCTCACTTGGGAGGAAGTCCCATGTCTATCCTTGTACATATTCTTTGTTTTAAATTTAGCATTCTCATATTCATAGTTCTAATCATCTTCTTGGGTTACTTAGTAGTGTTTTCCAGGTGAAAAACGAGGAGAAACAACCAGGAGTTACGTATCGGCCAGTCATATCGGCAAGCTTTGGCCGATATCGACGAGACGTATCGGTCTGCTGGGACCGATACAAGCAAACAGAAAGTTCACGGAGTTTCGTATCGGCATGTTGTATCGGTCTGCTGGGACCGATACAAGCAAGCAGAAAGTGGAGACGTTCATATCGGGAAGTTGTATCGGTCTGCTGGGACCGATACAAGCAAGCAGAAAGTGGAGACGTTCGTATCGGGAAGTTGTATCGGTCTGCTGGGACCGATACAAGGGAAACAGAAGAAAAAGGACTCGTATCGGCATGTTGTATCGGTCTGCTGTGACCGATACAACGCGAAACAGGCCAACCTCGACTACACGCCGATACAGAAAACCCGATACTGTATCGTATCGGTTTAACTGTATCGGTCAGGTAAACCGATACGCGCACTTTAAGTCACAATATCGGTCATATATAAATGGATTTTTTAGGGCTTTCTCTCTTAAAACTAAAAACCGATATCGCCTCCTCCGATCCTCCATTGTTGCGATTTTGAAACTCTGATTTCTCTCTTGTTTGTTGACGGAATTAGCTGATTTTTGGCTCATTCTCTTTGTCTCCTCCATCTCTTTCAGGTCATCTCAACCAATCAACCAATCCAAGCCTTCTCCAAAATCGCCCAAATTCACCATAAGAACACATGGGACCAAAGAGAGCTTCAAGGGCTGAGAAAGGAAAGGGCAAGGCAGTGGAAGAGGAACCACCGAGAAGAAGGACGAGATCGGGCTCGGTGGTGATAAGGGAACCCACCGATGAGGTTCCAAGAGAGGTTCCAAGAGAGGTTCCAAGAGAAGTTCCAAGAGAGGAACCGAGGGAGGAGCCGCGAAAGAGCAAATCGCGAAAGGTTAGCGCGAAAAAGAAGCATACTGAACCCGCAGTCGTGAGAGAGGTTGATACACCCGAAGTCGTGAGAGAAGGGGAAGACTACGACTTCATATACGATTCCTACGACGAGGAAGAGTTAGCTCCGGCTCCGCGAGGTTTCACGTTCCCACCGAGGGCCAATGGAACGCCTCTCGAACGCGACCCGAAGAAGCAACCGTCGCCCCGAGAACTCTATGATGCGCTAATGGAGATAACATTCGTTCCGTCGCGATTCCCGGATCCGGATACACTCAAGAAATTGGGTATCTACGACGAGGTAAAAGAGATTTTGCGCAACATGGGGCTAGAATGGGTCTTAGGGAGAGAGAAAGTCGCGTACAAGGAGGAAACGTGTCAGTTTCTAGCCACCTTATCCCTCGCATCCACTAGCAACGGAATCACATGTACATTCAAGGGAAACGACGGGAGTACCTACGGGGGACCGCTTGAAATCTGGGCAAGGATCCTCGGCATTCCGGTAGACGGTCAACCCGAGCTCAGCAACCAACCGGGAGAGAGCGCGCAGCTTTGGAACTTCATCGCCAACGGAGTTTACCAACCCGGGAGATCGAAAAGTGCGATGATCCGCCACCCGGCGATAAGGTACGTGCAGAAACTGCTTTCGCACGTATTCTTTCCTAGACGCGAGGCAGGGCAGGTGAACAACAACGAGATGATGTATCTCCAGCAGGGGTTGGTACCGATACTTCGACGCTCACGCCGCGATCCGAGCTTGTTCCCTACAACGGAAGAACACTATCCGAGCGCGCTTAGGCTTTTCATCAACGGCCTATTGGACTTAAAGCGTTGGGCTTGGACTCGCACCGACGCCACACCGAAGCTGAGCATAGGCGGATGGATTACGCCCTTTCTAAACCGGTGGCGCATACCCTTATTGGGTAAGGCGAGCATCCGACCCTCATGGATATGCCTTACTTACCAAGCAAGCTTATGATCGTCGGAGAATACGAGGGTAAGTATGGTTACTCGTTCAAGAAAAACGACGTCCAACGAATCGTCCTTCTCCCTAACCACGCAGCCACGAGCTTCAGCGGAACCGGCGCGATACACTTCGAGCCTAACTGGCACCAATTCCACGACGTCATTGCAGCCCCGTTGTCCTCGGTACGCGCTCCGAAAAGAATCCAAAGGCCAGCTGGACGGAGTACCTACGAGCCCAGCTCTACCGGGATACCCGCCCACGGTCCCGAGCGATACCATCCAGGCCCCTCATCCGCGCCTAGGCGGCCCGGTCCGCCGCAAGACATGTACATGGACGTACAAAGGATGGATCGCTGGAACCGCTTCCAAGACCGCACCATTAGGAAATTGGTGCGCGAGGTCGAGTCTTTGAAGAAGACCATCAAGAGAGGTTTGTCTTGCGCAAGCCAGCTTCGACCCAAGACACGCGGTGGTAGTGCGTGATCCGCGAGTAGACGCACCCGCACCGAGGAGACGCAGCCGCACCGTCCGACGCCCATCACCACCTCTCTCGGACAACGAGTCCCCCACATTCTCCTCCGATGGAGAAGACGACGCCCCGGATAGCTACTACTATTGAGGTAACCCTCCACCCTTGTACATATGCTTTTTCACATTCATTGCATGTAGTTTTTAGATTGATTTTGCATATAGGATCTTCTCCAAATACTTTCTTCACACAGAGACTGTGTGATTTAAGTTTGGGGGAGTAGTCATATAGTTTCATATTAGTGACATAAAAAAAAAAAAAAAAAAAAAAAACGAAAAAACCCAAAAACAAAAAAAAAAAAAAAAATGCATTTAGGATTAGTTCATTTAGGTCATATGCATAGGGGATCTATGATGATTTTAGCCTTATAAAGCGACGCGTCTAGTGTTTTGAACGGTATCTTAGGTGTAGTGTCTTCCTCAAACGACTTAGAACTCGCCGAAAATCTTGAAATCTCGACCCTAGACATTGATGTTTAAAAAGCCAATAGTGTGGTTATGAAGCTTGATAGTTCTAGGTAGCCTTCAAAAATTATTTGAACCTAAACTTGACTTCTAATTAACATGATTGAGAGTTTCTAAGAGTATTTCTATGGCTTTGTGATTTCTACGGATTGTGGCTTCCTAAACCGAAACACCTTAAGCGCAATCCGGTCATTCTCATTATAAGGATGATTCCCCTCTCACCCCCTTCGCCTAAACCCAAACACTTGTGAGAATTCTTTTCATTTAGTGATTGTTTGGTTTCGCAAAAACTTGAAAGTATAGGGAGCGACAAGGAAGGACATCCATTTGGCTAGGTTATCATATGCTAGTTTGTAGACGGGATAACGGGAAACACATCTTTGAACTAAAACGTATTTTCAGAAAATAAACACGAGTTAAATTGTAAAACTCCTAGGGGTAAAGAATGGCTACTAAAAAAAAAAAAAAAAAAAAAAAAAAAAAAAAAAAAAAAAAAAAAATCGAAAAAAAAAAAGAAAAGAAAGTTAGCCAAATAAACCCCTAAGGTAGTTAAGAAAAAAAAAAAAATGAAAGAAAACTCGGTGTTTGAATGCTTAAGTGTGTAGAGAGTGAAAAGATGGGTTAGAGATTAGAATTGTATAGGGATGGATGTCCGGATTTGCATTGCTTCTTGTCTTTCCCGATTTTGCTTAACCCTTTCACTCCCCGAGAGAAACCGCGCTACAACTAACCACATGCCTGAGTGTTAGCCTCCTCGTTTGATTCGAAATCCCGTTCTTACCTAGACAAATAGAAAAACTCTTGAAAATTCTTGATCATGTTTCATGCCTCGACTATGCTTAATTGAATGTGAAAGGTGCTTAGACTAGACAAGTGGATCACATGCTTTTGGTAATAATAACGGATTTAGACGGAGTTTGAGATGAATGGCAATAGGTAGAACTAGCTCGGTTGCGATGGGATACTACGTTTAGGATACTCGTTCATTACACTCTTCGCGTTACTTTTGGTTCTGAGGTCCCCGCCTCCACACCTTCCTAAACTTTGATGCGAAATTCTCTTGCTTGAGGACAAGCAAAGGATAAGTTTGGGGGAGTTGATAACTTGCATATTTTACACATTTTACTTTAGGTTATGCATTAGAACTCATTCATTTAGGTTGCATTTAGTGTCATATAGGTTGCATTTTGGTTTGTTTTGTGTGTTTCAGGTTTTGGAGCATAAAGACGGCGAAATTGATGGATTTGAGCCAAAAGAAACCGATACACTTGCATCGGCATGTTGTATCGGTTTCGGTTGGCCGATACGAAGACGAGAGTTTGCTGAAGTCTGTATCGGCCAAGCATATCGGTCTCCGTGGCCGATATTGAAAACAGAGGTTTCGCCGAAGCTTGTATCGGCCAACCGTATCGGTTTGGAGTGACCGATACGAGAGAAGAAGACCCGAAGACACGTATCGACCTATCGTATCGGCTTAGCCTGGCCGATACGAAGAAAACAGAGCCGAAGGAAGATTTGCCGAAGCGCGTATCGGCCAGCCTGTATCGGTTTGCCTTGACCGATACAGGCTGCGAAATTTTATGAGATTTGGTTTTTCGCTATGTAAAAAGGAAAACCGGTTTGATTTTTGGTTTCCTTTGTTTTATTTTCGGTTTAGACTTTTTTTTTATTAGGGTAAAAACACAGCCACCCGGGGGATGATCGATTATCTTAGTTTTTGTTTTTGAATTTGAGACTTGTGAGGATTTCTTGGTGATTGCTTCTTGGCCACCTTGTAATCTTCATCATCATCATTGAATAAGAGTTTTCTTTACCCTTTGTTCTCTTTGTTTGTTTGTTTATGCTTATGGTTTCTTTGAATCAAATTGTTATGAATCTCAATATGATTTGTGAGTAGTTCTAAATAGACAATTGGGTTAGGGTAAAAGGGGTTTGATTAAATCTAGGAATGAAAATTGTCTAAAATTTAATTGATTGAAAACTTTAGTCTTTGGTAACAACCTTAAAGCTTTAATCGAGTTGGCCATTCGATTATCGAACCCAGGAAGCTTTATGAATCGAGAGATTATAAAGCCTCCCGAACAATTACCTTAGAACCAAGCCTAGCTTAACCGAGAGATCTGTGTTAATAAGCTTGGTGGTTAGAATTGATTTGTCCTTAAAGTTTCTCGACGATTAAACTATCCAAGACATTGTGTTAGTTTGATCGTTGAGAAAAGGATCATTGCCACGAGAGTGGATTGATCTAAAATCGTTTTCAAAACCTTAAAGTAAATTTTATAAAAGACAATTTGAAATCCGAAAGTTTAATCATCCTATAAAACACCTTAACCTGATTGTTTAGCCTTTTAATAATCTTTCAAAACCTTTAATTCTCGTTTTTCGTTTTGTTAAATCTTCGGTTACAAAAACATCACACAAACAACCCTTTTGATCACACTTAAACTGAGTTTGTTTCGCATGAATTCAAATACATTGTTTGCTCCTGATTTGGTTTGACATCTTAAATACTACAATAAGATATTAGATTAAGCGGGGTGAAATCTCGTTTATCATGGACCCACACATACATGCAATTTTTAATTTGTTATAATTTTTATATAATAAGATATGTTTTAAACTTATACGTTTAAAATTATTTGGTAAAAATATACCAAAAATATTTCTACATCAACTTGAATTATATGTTTGTAGTCTCTTGTTTCATTGAATACATAAGTATATTGTAATTTTTTATTCTTATATTATAGCGACGAATACATACAATTTATTTATTTATGTATATTTTGATTTTACGAATATGATTTAATTATATCTCATAAACTATGTTTGATATTTTTAGACCTGTCACAAAACTACATATCTATATTATGTATAAACTAAACTTGATTTAGTCTCATAACTACTATCATTTTGATTTCAAATTCGATTCATAATTTTTATATTAATTGTTAAGGTTTCCGATATTCTATTATTCCATATGTTTCATAATAATTGTAGTTTTAGACACTACTTTTTGTTTCAAAATAATTGTAGTTTTCAAATTTTCAATGCATAACAATTCACAATCAACACAAAACACAAAATCGAACTGTCCACATAACATAAAAATTTAACATTCCACCTAATCAAAGAATCTAACAATCCACCTAATCTAATAATCTAACAATCCTAATAATCTTCTCACAAACTAACAATCTTAGAAACTAACTAAATCTAAGAAACTAACAATAAAAACGGGAAAACGACCTATTTCCCCCCCCAAACTATCGTATACCGATTGTTCCCCCCAATGTTTCACACTCTTTCTATTTCCCCTTAAGAATACTTTACTATATCTATTTCCCTCCAATATAAAACTTCTCAATCTATTTCCACACTGGCGTTGATTTAATTGGTTAATTTTGGTTTACTGTTTCTTAAACCAAACCCATTTCATTTACCAAAAGTTAAACCAAAATTAAACCTTAATATCCGATTAAATAACCTAACCGAATATAAACCAAAAAAAAAAAACTATCGAAGAACCCTAAAACCCAAATCGAAGAACCCTAAAATTGAAATCGATTTCTTCCCCGATTTCTCACGACGAAGAAGACGAAAGTTATGGAGGATTTAGGAGATTATGTCGATGTTCCGGTGTTTGGAGAAGGCGTAAACGACATGGAGGATTTCGGAGATTATGTTGATGTTCCTGTGTTTGCAGAAGATGTAAACGATTCGGACGATGAGAATCCGCAAGAACGTCAAGATCGATTCGATTATGACCTCGAGAAAGCTTTACAAGATTTTGTGAATGAACCGTCTGTTCTTCACAATGTGATTCCAGAGAGTGATAGTGAAGGAGAAGAAGCTCCGAGCGTTAAACGTCGTGGTCGTGATTCGTTGAACAGAGGTAACGGAGTTTTGTATGAAAGGCAAGTCTTCTTGAATGGGATAGCTTTTAAAGAAGCTGTTCTTGACTACGCATTGAAATCTGGTCGCAACATTCAACAATATAGGTACGATAAGAGGAAGATTGGGTTTCAATGTGCGGGTAAAGATTGTTTTTGGCGAGTGTATTGTTCTCGAAGTGGCGAGTCCGAGAAGTGGCAAATAACGCGGTTCAACGACGAACATAGCTGTCAACCAAATGGTGAATGTCGACTGCTTAAAGTCCCAATAATTACAAGATTGTTTATACACAAGATCCGCGACGAACCTGAGTACTTCATGCCTATGAAGATTGAACAGATTATTATGGAGAAATGGAGATTCAGTGTATCAAGACCTCAATGTCAAGCTGCTAGACTCAAAGCATTGAAGTGGATTGATGCAGAATATAGAGAACAATACACAAGGCTTAAAGACTATAAGGCAGAAATAGAACTATCAAATCCGGGTTCTAGTGTTGAAGTTGTGACAGTGACAAATGAAGATGGGATAGAGATATTTGATAAGTTCTACGTGTGCTTTGAAAATCTTAGGAAATCATGGAAAGAAACTTGTAGGCCATTGTTTGGAGTAGATGGTTGTTTCTTAAGAGGGAAAACAAAGGGTCAGTTTTTGGTAGCTGTAGGTAGAGATGCAAACAATGCTATATATCCAATAGCCTGGGCAATTGTTGAGGTAGAGGACACCGAAAATTGGTTGTGGTTTATTCAGAAGATTAAAGAAGATTTAGCTCTAGGTGATGGTGATGGATATATCCTCAAATCTGATAGGCAAAAGGTATGTATTATGTATGTGTTGTTATTTTTTGAAAGTTTATGATTAATAGTGTTTCTGAAATTGTCTTTTTTGTGTAATGTAGGGATTAATCAAGGCTGTTCAGAAAGAGTTACCATTGATTGAACATAGACGTTGTGTGGTGCACATCTATGGTAATTTGAAAAAGAAACATGGAAAGAAGACTGAGATGAAGAAATATTTATGGTCTCTTGCTTGGAGCTACAATGAGGCGGATTATAGATCAAATTTGGATAGAATACGCTGCTATGACACGGCTGTTTATGATGATGTTATGAAGGCAAAGCCTGAGACTTGGTGTAGATGCTTTTACAAGCGTGGGAGCTACTGTGAGGATGTGGAGAACAATAGCACAGAATCTTTCAATGCAACTATAGTTAATGCAAGAGAGAAGCCACTAATTCCCATGTTAGAAACTGTTGCACGATTAGCAATGGTGCGTGTTGCTACTAGAAGCTCTATCTCTCTTGAGTGTTCAGCTTCAGTGACACCTTATGTGGATACATATCTTAAAGAACTCTATGAAGAAGCATCAAATGTTACCGTTCACAGAAGCACAAATAATAAGTTTATGGTCAGCTTATATGGGTGTGCTCACCGTGTTAGCATAAGTGATAGGACTTGTAGTTGTGGAAGGTGGGAGATTTCAGGGATTGCTTGTCAACATTCATATGGACTTCTGTTGAAGCTGAAGTTACACGCTGAAGACTATGTGTGCCATTGGTTTCGCACAGCCATGTGGAAGAGGAACTATGAGGAGGGTTTAATTCCTGTTAGCGGTGCAAGATTTTGGCCTCCACAAAACCAGCCTATACATGAACCTCCACCACGTGAAGATGAGGCTGAGAAACAGAAAAACAACCCTCCAAAAGAGAAAAGAAAGAAAGGAGTAAATGAATCTCCAACTAAGAAGCAACCTAAGGTTCTGAAACGCATCATGCATTGTCGTGTTTGTGGTGTAGCTAATCACAATTCTAGATTTCATAAGAAGAATACTCGGCCTCAGGTTTGTGTAACTTTCACATATATAAACCATTTTAGCTATTAATTATGTTCATTCATATACATCTCTTCCTTTATAGGCTTCTCAAGATCAACAAACTCAAGAGCCTTCTCAAGGGAGTCAACCTCAGGAACCTTCTAGCAGACAAGAACATCAGTGATCTTTTTATTTTGGTGTGTTTTTGATCTTTTTTCTTTTGGTATGTTTTGGTCTTTTGGTGTGTTTTCCGTTTTGGTCTTTTGGTGTGTTTGATGTGTACGCTTATTGATGTGTTTTATTTTGAAACAATTGAAGAATCTTTGTGGTATTTTTGTTCATTTGTGGTATTTTTGTTATTTATAGACTATTTTGTGTTTTTTTTGATTATTTATTGTGTTCATTTGTGGTACTTTTGTGTCATTTGTGGTATATGTGTCACATTAATTATTAAACACAACATAAAACCATTAACTAACAAAAGTCGATTCAAACAAACAAAGCACAAACTACAATCGACTCAAGAACACAAGATTCAACTAATACAAACAACATTAAGCAAACACTTTCATAAAACCAAACATAATTATACCACCAAAAACAAAACCAATCATCGATTTCTTCAAAATCTCTTTCTCAAGCTCTTCGTATCTCTCCGTGGTTATTTCTGAAACCTTTAATTCAAGCTTCTCAATAGAACTTGCCAAAGTATCAACCTCTTCGTACAAACCTTCATCTACCCATTTGAAAATGTGGTTATCGTTCTCAAGTTTGTGAGCTGCAGCATACCCACACCGGAAGTAACGACGATATGGGTTTAAATCAGTTTTTGATGTCTTCATTACGATATGAGACCCACAAGAACATTTTCTAGGAATCCCTTTGAATCGATTTATACGTCGAGAATTAGATGCCCTTGTTGAATCAGCAGAAATGTTGCTCGACATTGTAGATGAAGATTACGAAGATGAAGAAGATTAGGAAGAAGAAGATTCCGAAGAAGAAGAAGATTAGGAAGAAGAAGCCGATTATGGAAGAAGAAGATTCTGAAAAAGAAGAAGATTAGGAAGAAGAAGAAGATTCCGAAGAAGAAGAAGATTAGGAAGAAGGAGAAGATTCCGAAGAAGAAGAAGATTAGGAAGAAGGAGAAGAAAAAAATTAGGAAGAAGAAGAAGAAGAAGATGGAGAAGAAGATGGAGAAGATTAGGTTAGGGTTCTAAAAATCCATTTTGGGGGTTTTCTCGGGTTATTGACCTGGTTTATGTTGACTTGGGTTTCAAATCGGTTTGGTTTTACATTCAATTCGGTTTGTTACTTGGTTAATATATTGAACCAATTAAATCAACGCCAGTGTGGAAATAGATTGAGAAGTTTGATATTGGAGGGAAATAGATATAGTAAAGTATTCTTAAGGGGAAATAGAAAGAGTGTGAAACATTGGGGGGAACAATCGGTATACGATAGTTTGGGGGGGGAAATAGGTCGTTTTCCCAATAAAAACAATAAAACTTACATAGTTTGGTAGAATTGAGACAAATTCGCGGGAGAGCTTTATATGTTTTAATAAAAGATTGAAATGGGAGAGGAGAATGCATGTGTTTGATTTATTACCAATTTTCCAACTGGAAATCCATCGAAAATCCATTAATAAATTAGGCGGAAAACTTCTAGATCCGTAGGAAATTCGTTGGTTCCGAGAGATTTTAATGTTGTATATATTCTCATTGGCCAATCAACAATAACACATATTGACAAAAACTATAAGTAACACATTTTAAGAGAATTTTTTTTTAACAAATCAATATTTTGAGAACTTATCAAACTTGACTCTTTAAACGATTGTTCTCGTCCTGTCATAAATATATTGATAATTTTCTATGAGTTTTCGAGGAATTTTGTTTTCAATTAAAAGTTTATGATTTAGGGACATATGGGTTATTGTTTAGGGTTTAGGATTCATGGACTTAGTTTAGGGGTATTATATGAATCTACATAAATCATTAAAACCTTAAAAAATGAAAACTGGAAAAACATAAATTCAATTGATGTATATTGTGGGTTTACGACGCTTGTAGTATTCCGATGAATGCTATGAATTCTCGGGTTTTTAAGCCTATGATGAGTAATGTAGCAAGTATGGATCATGGATATGTAGGCACTTCATATCATGCCTCGCGTGTTGGATTATTGCGTAACGCTAAGGTGCAAGTTTCTTTGATCATTCATAAGTTTATAAATCATAAGTAGCCTTTAAGTTTTTTGAGAAGAAGAGCTCCATACATAGAGATTATTTGACATTGAGAAACACGCTTTGCTACAAAAATTTAATTGCTCTACAAAGTATCTATCGACAAAAAGAGGATTTGAAAGACATGTGTGTATAATTTTATTTTTTGGTTACTTTTGTGTGTGACAAATTTTAATATGTTTCTAATATACATGTCAATATTAAGAAAATGATAATATGATCCGTTTGACTATGAATAAATATTGATAAAACCGAGTTTTGGTATAAAGAAAATGTTCTATAGCTCATCAATTAAAGGTAAAAAAACCATGTCCTAATTGTGCAGACATACCCAAACAACTCTAATTAATGGTAGTTTTAAAAATATGATTAAGCATTCTTGTTTCTTTTATTTGTATATAAATTTGGCTAAACTATTTAATTTATGACTATTGGTTTCTTAGATTTTGATGAAGACTTTCTTTGCTTCCAGAAGAAAATGTTGATAAGAGATTTATTTTATTGACGTGAGGTTGATCATTTTAGAGAGTTTGTTAGTTTTAATATCATTAGAGTTTATCATTGTCTTAGTTTTTTCAGTTTGGATTTATAATATTCATTTTATACATGTTAGACATTCCAATATCTCATAGTCATACTAGTTTTTTTTTTTTTTTTTTTTATCATAATCCTATATTTTATTTTTATGTACAATATATATATATATATATATAATTATATATATAAATTAAAAACAACTAATTTATCCACCCACGATCGCCTGGAAGATTCTTCTATCCCTATCTCTTTCATTTTATTTATTTTTTCTCACTAATCATAAGTTTAGATTTAATTATGTTTAGCGAGTAAATTCTCTTTCGCAATTGGGTTGGGAAAAATGATGATCAACCCTAGGGTTATGATGTGTGAGCTTTAAAACATCATAAAAATTAGAGAAAATTACATCATGACACACTTTTTAAAACACAAATTACACTTTAGAGGCACTTTATTGTTATAAAAGACTAAATTACCCTTCAATTCATTTATTCAACATAAATTTCACAATCATTTTCTTTCTCATTTTTCTATTTTGCATTCTAATTTTAATTTTCTAGGTAACATAAAATAATTTATTTTCGTATATTGATTTATAAAATTTTAATATATATATTTTGATATCCACTTTTATATATTTTATTTATGAATGGATCAACATTTGTGGACAACTAGTCAATATCTAATTTTTTTATATATGTCCACATAGAATTGTACAATGTTCAAAGTATAATGGACGAGTTTAAATTTTATTCCAATGAGTTTATATATCATAGACAATTCATATGATGATTTGTGTTCAAGTTTAAATAAATTATAATTGTAGTTAAAATTATATGATGATTCATGTTCAAAAATGAATAAATAGGTTTTAATAATGAATTTTAAACATTTATATGTTTTGATGTACATGTAATTTTCATTGTTTTCACTTATTAATATCAACATGTTTCATTCACATTTATTAAGAATATTACAAAAACATATGAGAGTGTAAATATTAAATATAAATTACTTATGTAAATAGATATATGATAAACAAAAAATATTGAAATAATATATTTTACAATAAATTAAAATACATTTACGAAATTGTACAAAAGTATGTCCACATAACATAAAACGTATCCACAACTTTTTGTACACAACGTTGTGTATCCACAACTTTACGTACACGCGTTCGTATCCACAACTTTCGTACACAACGTTGTGTATCCACAACTTTATGTACACAACGTTGTGTATCCACGACTTTCTGTACACAACGTTGTGTATCCACAACTTTATGTACACAACTTTTGTGTACACGAAGGGTAAAACTGTATTTAAAAAATAAAAAGTGTAAAAAGTGTCTCATATCACAAAAGTGATTTATTTTGATATGTAAGTGTTAAAAAGTGCTCCATTGTGTAAATCACTCTAAAAATTATCATCTTGTGTAATAAACCTAAAGCTATAATCGAGTTGACCATTCGATTATAGATCCTAAGAATTAAACTATACAAGATAGCGGAAAAATGATCTTTGTCACGAGAGTGGATTGATCTAAACACAAATTTCAAAACATGGAAGTTACCTTTTTAAAAATACATCAAAGATCCGAGTTTTAATTATCCAATTAAGTACTCGACCTGATTGTTTAGTTTTTTAATTGAACTTTTAAATCAATATTTTTCCTTTTTTGATTTCGATAATCTTTGTAAAAACACAAAACCAAACTTTTTATTAATCACTTAGAGTAAGATAACTTCTCATAAGTTTTAGTGAGTTACTTTGCTTCCAATTCGAATTGACATCATAAATACTACATTAAAACATTCGAAATAACGAGACACCAATCTCGTTTATCACCCATGAGCTTTGCCTTTATTACAAAGGTTGTCCGTTGATCCATCTTTGAAACATGACAAATGTCTCGTTTGGTTTATATTCTGGTGTGTGTCCACCTCCCTATAATCAAATAAACATTCCAAAAACTATATAACAACATTATTTTTAAAAATAGTAATGTACATGAAAATGAAAAATGAAGTAAGAAGACTTGCTTTGACCGTAGCAAATGTCATCTTATTGGCATAACTTCTCGTGTATCTATAAGGAAAAAATCTCAAAACGATTTTTATGTGAGTTTTCGGTAAGTTTTAAAACTGATATTAACTGAAAACTAAAACAAAATAAATTCAACATACCCTGCGATTTGATCTTTAATCATCCAAGGTCTCCAATCATCAATAACGGAGTAATTAAGAGATCTAATCCATGCTTGAGTTGCAAAGGAAGGTAGTAGAAGATCATGATCACCACTAATCACCATAAATACCACAAAATTATAATTTCTTGAATCTAGTATATGTGTATAGATATTTATTGTATTTTTCATAGAATTTGAGGATAAAAACTCAAACTCCAATTTAATTTGATATAATTTTAATATTATTTATGATTGATATATGTTGAATAATAAATTTTTAATCAAATATATATATATATATATGTGTGTGTGTGTATATATGTATATATGTATATTCTAATATTAAAAATATTTTTTTAGTATATCATAAATCATGTATGATATATTTTGACCCGTCGCAAAATCACGCAAAACGTGTATCTAAAAGTATTAAAATTTTAAATTTTTTAAAGATTTTCGGATACTTTTGGTATTTTATATTTACATCATCGATTCGAATATTCTAGAAAAATACTTTTAAAGAATTAAAATTTTCTATAACGTAATATTTTTTAAAACTTTAAATATATTATATGGGCAATTTCCAAAAATACCATGAAAAATAGTTTTTTGGACAAAAATAAGATCATAAGTTTTTTTCCTTAAATACCATTAAAAAAAAATTTGGACAAAAATACCATAAACTTAAAATTAAGTTAAAACTTTCAAAATTAACTTGAAACTCTCAAAACTAAACCCTACCCCTTCAATAATATACTTTAAACAGTATATAGCGAACCCAAATGAAAAAAATTTAAATTTTAAAGCGTTAAAATTAGATTTTTGTGTTTATGGTATTTTAGTCCAAAAAACATTTTAATGATATTTGAGGAAAAAAAACTTGTAATGATTTTTTGTCCAAAAAACATTTTTTCATGCTATTTTGAGGAATTTCTCTATTAATATTGTACGATTGTTTATTATAAAATTGAAATATTTATAATACTTTATTTTTCATCATTGTTACTAATTTATTTTTAATTCGATTTAATTTTAATTCCATTAATTATTAATAGTTTTTTATATATATTTTTTTTCTTCGTTTTTCTTTAAATCCTATTATATAGGAATGTTTTTTTAATCTAAAATTACGTTATATTAAAATTTATACAATGACATTACATGTAATTTATAAAAAAAATAAAGGGTTTCTAAAAATTTGTCTTTCCTAATTAATAGTATAGATTTAAGTTTTAATTCGGTTTGATTAAATTTATTTGTTTTGCTTACGCATTAATTTCATCATTTATATTTAAGAAAACCATAAAAGAAAAAATTCGCCATAGCATAATTAGTTTATCGAAAACTATTACAAGTATAGGTTTAAAAAATTTGGACTTTTTTTAAAAAAGGCTCCTATATGCATTATTTGTTTGTGTTTTCATTAGTATTTCAGTGTTGTTGTAGTTTTTTTAAAAAAATTCTTCTAGTAATATTCTTGTATAATTTCTTTTGAAAAAGTTAAAACCTAAACATTTATACCAAAAAAAAACACTAACCTGAAAATAAGAGATTTGTAGCCACTAATACTGTTATTCTTATGGTATGGCACACTATTTTCAATATCGTTATTGTACGGAACAGTTCTGTTACATCGCACCCAATCATCTATTGTCCCCTGTAATTAAATGTTGTTCTTAATTATGAATAATTATAACACTTTTTGTTAATAATCTTAAAATTAAGCTTGGCACTTACCTTTCTGACATGAAGAGCTTCACGAACTGTCTCATCGTTAGCCCACATTGTTAGGAGATGATAAAAATGGTACTGCACAAAAAAACATCTTATAAAAAGGCTTCTATGAAATATCTTTTTATTAAGATAGAATTTTAAAAAAAAAAAAATATATGTAAACGGTTAACTGACAGTCAACTAACGGTGATTTGGTTAAATAGATAGATGATTTGAGTTTATGATTTTAAATAAGTATTTAAAATAGTTCGCGATTTAAAATGAACAAATAAAATAGTTGGTATATTATTCTGGGCAATCGAAAAATTGGTGTATTAAAAAGCTAATAATACTTTACCCAATTAAGCACATGTCTACACTTACTTTAAAGATAAATTGTTTGAAATACTATCGAAAAAGTTTTAGTTCTAAAATACTATCAAAATTTTAATTTTCTAAAATGGCATTATAATTTTTTTAGCCCACAATACCACATACAAAAAAAGTTTAACACTTCAGACTTTTTTCATGTAATTCCATTATTTAGTATTTCGAGTTTAGTTTTGTGGTTTAGTTTTGAAGTTCAAGTTTAATTTTGAAGGTTTTAAGCTAGTCTAAGTTTTCTTAAAAAAAAGTTAGTGATATTTTAGGCCTAAAAACATAAAAAAGATAATATTTTGGGAATTTTCCCCTTATTTACAAACTGATTCAACCCATTTAACTTGAATATTAATTTTAATTATTGAGTTTGACCCAAAAAATAATAATTGTAGATGGAAGAAATAAGTGTTACTTACATAGCAATCAGGAACTGTTATATTGCAATCTGGTATTAATATATGATGTATGTTTATTTTATCAGTGCACTGTAAAATAACCCAAATAACACAATATTTAAATTAGTAATTATCATATTAATTATCATATAGACTAATAAACATCAATATTTTCAGAGTTTATACCTTATGGTAATTTTGAACGAGTCTTAAGCATTCTGTATTTAGTGAATCCACTTTTTCATAATTACCGTTGCATGTTTTCTTCAATGACTATTAATAAATTGACATAAATTTTTAAATATTTTCGTAAATAATAAAAAGTTAAACATACCATAAAATATTGAGAAATTCACAAAACTACACCCTTTCAACCCTTCATTCACAAAACTACACCTAATTCAATATTTTCACAAAACTACACCCTTTCAAAATTTTAAAAGTTTGATTTACCCTTTAAAAAATTATCAAAATTAAAATATTTTCATTTGGGTTCGCTAATTAGTGTTTAGGGTATAGTATTAAGGGGGTAGGGTTATGTGGGTAGGATTTATTTGGATTTAATTTTGAGTGTTTAGGTGTAGTTTTGTGAAGTATTTTTGAAATAGTGTAGTTTTGTGAAATGTAATTCAAATGGTGTAGTTTTGTGATTCTCCCTAAAATATTTCATACCTCGTAGAGTTCATCAGAGATTAATGACATACCATGCGCGAATGGAATGCGATAGTTTATCTCATATTTATAATTTGTTATTGGGTTCCCAAGGATATAACCCTGATTTGGTAAGAACAAAAAAAATATAAATACCAATCTTTAGTGTTTAAAAATTTACATAATATAAGAAACCATTAAATATGAATAACCTGTAGATTTATTGGAGGTTCGCAACATAAATAATTTTCTGCGTCATACCAAAAAAAAAAAAGAATAGAACCAAACTTAAATTAAAAGTGGTAAAATAACTTTAACCTAAGAAACATAACATAAACAAACCTAAATTAAATATGGTAAAATAATTATAACTTAAGAAACAGAACATAACGAACCTAATGTTTTGGCAAAACTCTAAAACCCTTTGGTTGTCTAAAAACCGTAAAACCGAAATGCATTTTTTTTAACATACCTGTTGAGATTTTTTGAACAAGAGCCGGAATAATCATACCGGAATAAGAATCTCCCCCGATGTAGAAAGGGTTAGAGTAAAATTGTGGATGCTTACTTAACCACTGAAAATAGAAAACATTTGTGTTAAATTTTTCAAGCTTAAATAACTTGGAAAGTAAATGAGACCGTGAGATTTATAAATTTAGTAATGCCCATAATATATATAACCTAATTGGTATACCTAAATTCACAACCAATTAATAAGGCTACACCAAAAAAAATTAATTATAACATACCAAAAATAAACTTACCTTTTGAAAAAACTCATGGATTTTGTTAACTTGGTCTGTGTCACTAGTTTTACCAAGTGGAACTTTTGAGTAAGAGAAACCAGCTCCAACAGGTTGATCCAAAAATAATATGTTTGCCATCTAAAAAATAAGAAATTAAAAGTTTATAATAGAATATTATTGGGTATTTAATCAACATTATTTAATATTAGTTTACCTTTGTCCATGAAAATGTACTAGAGACCAAAGTAGGGATTGTTCCATTGTATGGCTCTTTCTTAAAAGTCAGAGGACCTGTTTATAAATTTTCTCCAATTTTTTAAAAAAATCAGTGATACATAATAAGATAATGGTTAGTGAAAAATATATCCTTAAAATACTAAAATAAAATTATTAGCTCAAAATATATTTACAAGTTTTAAGATTGTACAATTTAATTTATTTATTTGGGTATAGTTTTGGAAAAGATAATTTTTAGTTTTGAGATTTTACACTTTTCAGGATTTTAAACTAATTGAAGAAGATAGGATTTGGTGTATTTTTGCTGCCCAAACCAAGTTTTTGGTGATGTAATTGCCTTATTTTTCGTCTAAAAACTTTAAAAACATGGTAGTTTTTCAAAATTTCCAATGATAAAATAGTTTAAAATATTACCAATTTCATAAGAAAGTCCAATAAGTGAAGAACAACCGGGTCCTCCAGCTAACCAAACAAGAAGAGGATCTTCTTTTGGATTATTTTCTGACTCAACAAAATAATAGAAAGATTGTATTTCCTCCTTTTCTCCAATACCAATATACCTTTTTGTTCATAAGAAATATCCAAGTGATTAAATTTCCAACTCAAAATATACATAATTGAATTGGTAAAGAAAAGAAAGATATATTATACAAACCCGGTTTCGATTTCGAAAGGAAGAGGACCTTCAAAACCAGGAAGTGACTTAGTTATTGAGCTTGAATCAACATGGTGATTCAAAAAGAGAAGTAGAAGAAGAAGCATAAACTTTGGGACCAAACTCATTTTCTCTCTTATTTTTTGTGATAAATGAGTGTACCAAAAATAATGTCCCACCTCTTTGTTTATATCTCTCTCTTATTAAAGTTTTCACATATATCTAAAAACAAATGGACCCATGAGATAGATTATGTGTCAGTGAATTGTGATATTATTGTCGAGTCACTTTTTTGAGCATCACATAGTTTTTTGGACAAAACAATAGTGTTTTTTATAATGATATTTCCTACTATTTTCTATTAAAAAATCTTTTTCATAAATCTTTTTTTTATAAAGCCATAATGTTGAAACGGGCGAGTATTACTCATTTTTTTGGTCAGCACCACAAATAGTCGGCTCATTAATTAATCATACACTGTCGTAGACGCTGACAATCGATCTCTGATGGGTGGTGTTACCTGCCTCATATGGACTTATGATTGTCACTACACCAAGATCACTTACCAGTGTTAATCATTTGAAATTGAGAAGAAATGCATATTCAAAAGAAATGAATGTAGTTTCGTAAAATAGTCCTTTAAAGGATTAAGGGACAATTACAAAATTATATTTTTTGAATTGCATTTCACAAAATTACACAATTTTAAAGTTATTTTCAAAACTATATAAACACTCAAAATTAAATTCAGATAAATTATATTCATACAATCTCATCATTTTAATATTATATCTTAAACACTAACTAGCGAACCTAAATATATTTTTTTTAATTTTGATAAATTTTAAATGGTAAATCAACTATTTAAAAAAAAAATGTAGTTTTATGAATACAACAAAAAATAATTTGCTTAAAACGAGACACTATTATTTCCACTAAACAAAGTAGTTTCGTTCAAGATTTGAGAATCATACATTTTGTTTTGCAATAAATATTTTATGTTTGTATATTAGTAACTATTATTTTGGAATCGTGTGAGACCTCTCATATTCTTTGGGCACAAGTTTAATTTGAAAACATTCATATACCGAGCCAGAATAAAGTATACATCCATGAGATGGTATTATCTAGAAGCCACATTTTCTACTCACATTTTCCACTCTTAAACCCAATTATTATATGATCTATTTACTAAAATAAGTTAACTGGATAGTGGTCTTACTCACAATTATTTTATGGAAAATGTCATCTAAAAGACTAAAACTAATATTACTATAAAATAACAAGAAAGTATTTTTTATTTAACATTGTGAAATGACACGATAGAACCCAGGAAACTTCATGACCGAAAGGATTGTGAAGATTCCCGATCAATTACCCTAGAACTAACCTAGCTTAACCGAGAGATCTGTGTTAATAAGCTTAGTGGTTGAATTGAATTTAATGTTTCCTAAGATTTAAACTATCCAAGATATTGTTTTAGTTTACTTAATAGGAAAATGATCTTTGTCACGAGAGTGAATTGATCTAAATACGTATTCAAAACCTTAAAGTTATCTTTGTTAAAAGACATTAAAAAACTGAAAGTTTGACCACCCGTTAAAGTACCCCGACCTGATTGTTTAGCTTTTAATTTGAACTTTTAAATCAACCTTTAATTTCGTTTTTGCTTTCTTAGTTAATTGTTACAAAACCTCCCTTTTTTGTTTATTGCTTAGACTAAAAAGATTTCTCATAAGTTATAGTATTTTAATTTCTCCTTATTCGGATTAACACCTTATATACTACGATAAGGCATTCGAAACAACGAGTGTAAAATCTCGTTTATCAATTTTTAATTAACTTTAAACTAAAAAAGCCATGAAATTTACAAAACATTTAACATAAAATAGGGTGAAAAAACTGAGAATAAAATGAAAATTTTAAATAGTACTCCCTCCTTCAAAATAAGTGTTATTTTAGCCAAAATTTTGTTATAAAATAAGTGTCATTTTCGGTTTATGAAGTAGAAATTAAATGATTTTGACTTTTGTGACTAATAGTATTTTGATGTATTTTTATTTATTTGTGGATTTGATAGTATTAAAAGATGTTTTTATTGAAAAACAAAGATTTCTGAATTCAAGTTTTAAATTGACGCTTATCTTGAAACAGACAAAATAGTATAATATTTTTATTAGAAGAATTCACAAAACTACACCCTTCCTTTACAAAACTTTACATAATTCAATTTTTCACATATTTACACATTTTCAAAATTTTAAAAGGGTTGATTTACCCTTTAAAAAATTACCAAAATTAAAATCTTTTTATTTGGGTTCGCTAATTTGTGTTTAGGGTAGAATTGTGTGGGTAGAGTTTATTTAGATTTAATTTTTAGTGTTTAGACGTAGTTTTGTGAAGTAAGTTTAAAATTATGTAGTTTTGTGAAATGTAATTTAAATAGTGTGTTTTGTAATTTTTCCTTTTAATCATTACAACTTACAAAAAGAAAAAAACCTAAGGCCATCTCTGGAAATTCTAAACTAACGTGCTAAATTTAAAAATATTGATATTTTATTGTAATAAATTAAATTAATTAAATTTTAATGCTTAAAAGAAAAACAAACCAATTAAAATCTGACACATATTAGAGAGTTTCTAAATTTTTATTCTCAAATTCCCATTAATAGAAACCCATTTTACTCTCTCTCATCAGTTTTGATTATTTTACATTATATATATTTAGAAATATAAAGAGAGAATCACAAAACTACCCCTTTTGAATTATATTTCACAAAATTACACCATTTCAAAAATACTTTACAAAATTATATATACATAAATACTCAAAATTAAATCCAAATAAACCATACCCACACAATATTACCCCCTTAATACTATACTCTAAACACTAATTAGCGAACCCAAATGAAAAAAAATTAATTTTGGTAATTTTTTAATAAGTAAATCAAACTTTTAAAATTTTGAAAGAGTGTAGTTTTGTGAAAAAATTAAATTATGTGTAGTTTTGTGAAGAAAAAATTGAAAGGGTGTAGTTTTATGAATTCCTCAAAAATAAATAGAAGCCACTGATGGACATGGCGTAAGCAACTTCTTCAAAGTTGGATAACCAATTTGGATGATTTTCACTCACATACACGCAGAGTGAAAATCCTTAAATTGGGTATCAAACTTTGAAGATATAAATTTTATGTTATAGGATATGAGCCATTATTACGACGAATTTCATGTTAAATATATTTACTATGGATTGTCATTATGTGGCAAAATTCATGGGCTTTGTTACAATCGTTGGCCACTCCTTGGCTACATGACAAATGTCTTGTTTGGTTTATATTATGTCGTAAGGGTCGGCGCGGAGTGGATACCGCTAAAAATTTCAATATTTGTGATTTGTTTTGGTATCTACGGATATCTAATTTTGTGATTTGCTTTGCTCCGGAAAAATATGAATATCCAGATGCTCGGATATCCGGAAATTTTACGAGTATTTACGGATATTTGCGGATATTCGGTCACTCATTTCGATATTACATAAAGTCGAAAATACTAATAAATTTTATACAAAAATACTCTAGCTTTTGTTAAAATGATCAAACACATAAAAAATAAGTAAAATCAACTAATTTTAAACTAAAATAGAAGAAAAACGTTAAAAATAAGAATACATAAGATAAAAACTCATCCCATTATAATTTAAATTATTTATTATTTTGTATATATAAGTTTAACTTATTTCCTTTGACTTGAAAATATGAAAATATATAATAAGTATTATATATCTGTTACCTAATATACATATTTGTAATATATATGTAATATACGAAGATACGGAGCGGATCGAATATCTGACCTTCTATTAATTACTATTTGTTATTTGCTTTGTTCTCCGGCGGATACTAAATTTTAGTATTTGTTTTGCTTTGAATTATATCGAATATCCGAATTTTACGAATCGGATCGAAGCAAATATTGAATCGGATCGGATATAACGGATAATTTGCCCAACCCTATTATGTCGTGTAACAAGAAGTCTAGACATAATTTTGGTCAATGACTCGTGGAGCTCTTTGTTCCCTTCCTCTCTTGCCGTGTTTGGTGAGCCAGGTATTTCGGACCATAGCCCTTGTTGCCTTTTCGTGGACTCACTCAAGCCTAAGCGTAAATCTCCCTTCAAGTTCTTCTCTATGCTTAACCTTCATCCAGCATTTTGCCCCTCTAATCAAGGCTTGTTGGGAGTCTTTACCTTTCTCTGGTTCTAAGATGTTTTGTATTTCTAAGAAGCTTAAAGAGTTGAAAAATATTATTAGAGGTTTCAAGAAAGTGAATTATTCGGGCATTGAGCTACGTACGGTGAAGCGTTCTCCCATCTCCTTAGCCGCCGAATGCATGTCTTTCATCTCCTACTACTCACTTTGCGGCCCGAGAACGGGAAGCTTACAAGTCTTGGTATATCTTGGCCCAAGCGGAAGAGTCATTTCTAAAGCAAAAGTCAAGGGTCCGGTGGCTTCATGAGGGTGACAACAACACCGGTTATTTTCATAGAGCTTTGAGGGCAAGAAATTCTTATAACGAGATCCACTTTCTCGCTTGGTGATTCAAACGAAATGATTGACTCAATGGAAGGCCTAAAAGATCATATCATTAGCTTCTATGACGGTCTCTTGGGGAAGCTCTTCTCTCGTCCCGGTTTCGTTTTAGATCTTGAAAGTTTGGTCCCTTTCGGGTGTAGTGCGAGAGGTTTCGGCGCTCTATCTCTTCCTTTTACCTCCTTGGATATTCAACAAGCTCTCTTTGGTTTGCCGAGTAATAAAGCTCCGGGTCCCGATGGCTACTCGGCGGAGTTCTTTAAAGGCCAATGGAACACCGTGGGCAAAGATCTAATTGATCTTGTTTCGAATTCTTTTCTTCGGGTAAGTTGTTGAAGCAATGGAACTCAACGATTCTCTCTTTGGTTCCTAAGAAGATTAATGCGACTAAAATTGGTGAGTTTCGTCCAATATCTTGTTGCAACACGGTGTATAAGATCATTTCAAAACTTCTAGCTTCTCGTCTTCGAAAGTGCTACCTATGGTTACCTCTAACACCCAATCCGCATTCATCCCCGGTCGTTTATTGGTTGAGAATGTTCTATTGGCAACAGTGTTGGTTCAAGGCTATAATTGGAAGAATATATCAAAAAGGGCCATGCTCAAAGTGGATTTAAAAAAGGCATTTGATTCGGTAAACTGGAACTTTATCATTAAGTGCCTCCAAGCTATGAATTTCCCGGTTTTCTTCACGAATTTGATAAAAGAGTGCCTCACAACCACGTCTTTCTCGATTCAAATAAACGGTGAGCTTGCAGGCTATTTCAAAGGGGCAAGAGGGCTACGACAAGGTGATTCTTTGTCTCCTTACCTTTTCGTCCTGGTAATGGAAATTTTCTCTTTGTTACTAAACTCGGGTTTCCGAAATGGGCTGGTAGGACACCATCCCCTTACCATGGACCCCCTAGTGACCCATCTTGCCTTTGCGGATGATCTAATGCTTTTCTTTGACGGTGAGAAATCTTCCTTAGAGAACATCTCAACAACTTTGGATTTGTTTCACGAATGGTCGTGGCCGCAGATGAACAAGAATAAAACTGAACTTTTTACGGCGGGCTTGAACCGAGTAGAAGTCGATGCTATTTCTTGCCTTGGATTCTCCTTCGGTTTGTTGCCTATTCGTTATCTTGGCCTGCCTCTAATGAGTAGAAGATTGCAAATTAAAGATTATAGACCTCTCTTAGACCAACTTAAACTCAAGTTTAGCTCTTGGTCTTCTAGAGCTCTATCTCACGCGGGTAGGGCTCAACTTGCTCGTTTCGGTCATTTATGGTTCCATAAACTTCGGTGTTCGGCTTTTCTTCTTCCCAAAGGTTGTTTAGGAGACATTGAATTGTTATGTAACCGGTTCCTATGGAATGGTGATATCACTAGGAGAGCAATTGCTAAGGTATCGTGGACTAATGTTTGTTTTCCAAAAAGTGAAGGTGGCTTAGGCCTACGAAACTTCGCAGCTTGGAACTCAACATTGTGCTTAAAGCTTATTTGGCTTCTCCATGTCCAAAACAAATCTTTGTGGGCTGATTGGATTCATGCTAACGAATCAAAGGTGTAAGCTTCTGGTCGTTGGATGCGCGTAAAGTATCTTCTTGGACATGGAAAGATATCCTTAGCCTAAGACCTCTTCTTGCTCGGTTCCTTAGATGTAAGTTGGGTAATGGCATGTCCGCTAGATTCTGGTATGATATTTGGTCCCCTTTTGGGCCACTCATCTCTTTTCTTGGTTCCTCCGGTCCAAGAAATTTGGGGCCCCCATTAACGCCTTAGTTTCGATGCATGTTCGTTGATGGTTGGGTTTTTAATGGTGCAAGATCAAACCAGGTGAAGCTTTTCTCATATATCTCTCCTCCATCTCGCTGCCTTTGGATTCCTCTACACCGGACTCTTTTGTTTGGGAAGTAGATGGAAACACAATGGATAGTTTCTCGACTAATATCACATGGAAAGCACGAGACCGCGGAAACCTAGGCTATCTTGGACTTCAAGTGTTTGGTTTAAAGGTGCTTTACCAAGGCATGCTTTTATTATGTGGGTTTGTTCGCTAGACAGACTACCGACGAGGTGTCGTCTTATTCGTTGGGGTATGTATATCTCTCCTATGTGTGCTCTCTGTAACAATTTCCCGGAAGATAGAGACCATTTATTCCTCAAATGTGAAGTTAGTGAGAAACTGCGGGACCTAGCTTTGGTGCGTTTAGGCTATTCAGTTTTTGGTTTTCACACTTGGCTAGCTCTCGAAACATGGTTACAACTTAGTGATTCGACTTGTCCCATGCTTCTTCGTAGGCTTGTTGGGCAAGCTTTAATATATGGCATTTGGAGAGAAAGAAATGCTCGCATTCATTCTGGTTCATCAATGACACCGAAGCTCTTTTCAAACAAATTGATAGGCTCATCCGTGACTCTATTCGGCTCGCAAGCGTTGTAACAACCATGGTGATCGATGGAAACTTGGCTCACTTATAGCTAATCTTTTTGCTATGTGACTCTCGTAACTCTTTCTTGTTTTTATCTTTTTTGGCAAGAGACGGTTAAATTTTACTCGGTTTTGTATCATGTACAAACAACTTCATTTTAATGAAATTCATATTAATATCAAAAAAAAAAAGAAGTCTAACTTAATCTTCTCGTAGTTACTATTTCTTCTTATTTTAGAATAAAGTAGATATGGATCCGCAGTTCAGTTTAATTATTTGTAATTTTTAAATAATAAGATATATTTGCAAATTTATATATTTAAAATTATTTGGTAAATAATATATTAAAAATGTCGATTTTAATTATATGTTTTTGGTATCTTGTGTCATAAATAAATGAATATATTGTAAAGTTTATTATTTTCTTATGATGACGACTCGAATTATATGTTTGTGATCTCTTGGATTACATAATTATATCTCATATACAACGCTTGATATTTTTCGACCGTCACAAAAACTACACATATATATTATACATACATTAAAAATGATTTTAGTCTCATAACAATTATTATTCGTGATTTCAAATTCGATTTGTAATTTTTAATGACCCGTTACAAAAATTAAAATATGTGTAGATCATAATTGTTATTCATATGTGATGTTAAGAATTTAAAATCTAACATTATACCTAGATTTAATTCTTAAATTAATCCGTAAAATATCTTACTTTATTAATAAATTATTATGTAATTAATTTGTTAGATATTATTATTCGATTATTATTTTTAACTTTTTTAAAATTGAAAAGGTTTATTTTTTTATTTTGATATTAATAATATTTTTCTTTCCTTTTTGAATATTTTTGTTTCTTTTTTTCTTTCCTATTTTAATGTTGAAATTCATATGTTTTCCTTTTTGAGGAATTCACAAAACTACACCCTTTCAACCCTTCCTTCACAAAATTACACATAATTCAATATTTTCACATATTTACACCCTTTCAAAATTTTAAAAACTTGATTTACACTTTTAAAAATTATCAAAATTAAAATATTTTCATTTGGGTTCGCTAATTAGTGTTTAGGGTATAGTATTAAGGGGGTATGATTGTGTGGGTAGGGTTTATTTGGATTTAATTTTGAGTGTTTAGGTGTAGATTTGTGAAGTATTTTGGAAATTATGTAGTTTTTTTAAATATAATTCTAATGGTGTAGTTTTGTAATTCTCCATTCCTTTTTTGTTTTTTTTTGTATTTAAGCATAACCATGAATGCCAATATTGTAAATAAATTTTTTTTGTCCTCTTTGTAAAAATGATTTCCTTTTGATAGTATATATGATATTTTAATTTAATATTTTATTATAAAATAAATATTATTCTACGATTGTAATGTAAAAATTAAATGAATTTTTTTAATTAATAGTATTTTATAATATTTTTTTATTGATTGGTTTAATCACTGAATATAAAAAGTACATGGAGAAAGTATATTACACATTTACATGTATCTGATGTGTGGCGTTTTTAACGTTTTAAACATAGGATTTAGCCACACAATAGAGTGTTTTTATGTGTTTTTAGTTATTTTACAGGTGATAAAAGGCATAGTGGCGTCCCAAGGCACTTAGGATGGACTTATGGAGTTTAGGAATGCAAGGAGGGAAAAAGATGGAGAATTCAGACGAAAAGCTTCAAAAAGACACTCGTTTAAAGAGTTCCCACCAATGGATCTTCATGATATTTTACCACTGGAAGGACACAGATGTTAGCTTTGATTTGACGGTAGTTTGAGGTGATTCCAACGGTTAGATCGCAAGTTATGTCAGTTTTACTGACGACGGGTCAATCTGCCAGCAAGAGAAGTTTTAATTTCCTTTTATTTTAGATTTGCCAAGATATTTTCCTATTTTGTAAGGGAAACGTCAAAACCTATAAATACCTGTTTTTAACCTCTTTTAGAGGTGTGCTTTTCATAATATAAGTTTTTGGAGACTTTTGCATCCCAGAAAATTCTTAGAATCTTCGGTTTTGATAATCAGAGTTTTTTCTTATCCCTTATCTCTTTAATTTGTTTATGCTTTCTTTAATCTCAATTGCTTTGATATTCATTATGCTTAGTGAATAGTTTCCCATAGACAATTAGGTTGGGAAAAAAGGGTGAATCAACTTTAGGGTTGATCGATGTCTAGAACTTAAAACTTGATAAAACTTTAATCTAGTGTAGCAATCTTAATTGCTTTAATTGACCTGATCAATCAATTGATAGAACCCAGGGAAACTTCACAGCCGAGAGGTCTGTGAGGATTCCTGAACAATTACCCTAGAACTAAACCTAGCTTAACCGAGAGATCTGTGTTAATAAGTCTAGTGGTTGAATTGATTTGAACTTTAATGTTTTCTAAAATTTAAACTATCCAAGATATTGTTTTAGTTTACTTGTTAGGAAAAGGATATCTGTCACGAGAGTGGATTGATCTAAAATCGTTTTCAAAACTTTAAAATACTTTTATAAAAGACATCGAAAAACCTGAAAGTTGATGAACCCGTTAAAGTACCCTGACCTGGTTGTTTAGTCTTGAATTGAATCTTTAATCTTGTTAAATTGCTTTTTCGTTTTCTCGTTAGTCTTTTTATTATTCACAAAATAAATCATTCTTTAATTTGCTTAGACTAAGTTTATTTCTCACAAGCTTTAGTACATTGATTGCTCCTGATTCGGATTGACACCTTATATACTACGATAAGGCATTCGATTGAACGAGGGTATAATCTCGTTCATCAGTATCGTAAGTTTTTTCTTTAATAAAAGTTTAGACTTTTACAGTAACCACAAGATTGAAAAATGTTGTTGCATTACATGAATATGGTTGCATTACTAAAAAATATATAAGTAATTGCAAGCTAAATCTGTGAGGCTGTGACCAAAGAACGTGACGTCTCTGCTACAATTACAAAAGAATAATTAATGTTTCTTGCACCATTTTTTTATTGGGACAATCACAAAACTACACCATTTGAAAGTGAATTCACAAAACTACACCTTCTGAAAGTGACTTTTTAATTCTACACCTCTTTCATGACCAAAAAGACAATGTTACCCTCTGTATTATTATTCTCTATTCTTCTTCTTCTTCCTCTGAATCTCGAACTCGATCTACATTCTTCTTCTTCTTCCTCCTCTAATTTTTTATCTCGATCTCGATTTCTCCATCGATCTCGCCGTCTAGATCTCGCCGTTTTTCAATTTCTCCGTCGATCTCACCATCTAGATCTCGTCGTTTTTCAATTTCGACCTCGATCTCGCCGTCTAGATCTGGATCTGGATCTCGTCGTTTCAAGGTAATAATCTGGATCTGGATCTCGCCGTTTATGTCTGCTTATGTGTCCCTTTTTTATCTCGCCGTCTAGATCTGGATCTGGATTTTTCATACAGTTATAAGAGTTATTAGTGATACATAAGTGATTTCCCATTTAGTGATTGATGTGTTTTAATGGATTATACTTTTTGGCATATGAATGCAGATTTAGTTAATGAAAAACTAGATATCCTTATCAATATTGTTACCAGCCTAACCATTATGATTGATAACATCCAGAATCTTTTGGAAGAGAGAAACAAGAAAGAGGTAAAAATGTTATAAATGTTATAAAGAGAATAATACCTTAAATTGATGGTTTGTGTGTGTTAATGACTTAACTGTTTCACCAGCTAATTTGTTACAATGTTTTAATGGCAAGTGTTATGAGTGTTATAAGTATTATAAAGTACAAGTTGTATAGAATCAAGTGTAACAGTATCATAAAGTATTAGTTATAAAGTGTAATTCTGAAACTAACTTGACTTAATAATTAAACTGTATATGATAGTTATGATACATCACCGTATATAATAGTCATTGGTGACTTAATGATTCAATTGTTTCCACATATTTTTGGCAGATTGACTTAATGTATTTTTTTTTTGTTTTTTGAATATGATAGGTTTATCAGACAAATTCAAGAATTATGTCCCTGAAGCTCTTGGAATGCATTGCTATGAGGATCTCTTACTTATTAAAGCTCAAGGATGCGAAGATATCGGAGTTGAGGAAGAAACTAGCATCATATTTCTTTGTTGAAATCTTAACATTTCTCTGATGTCTGAGCTTTCTCTTCTTGATTAGGTCTGAACTTTTTTGAAACCTCAACAACTGTTGGTTTATAACACTTATAACACTTATAACATTTATCTGATATTTTTGAGAAGTTTGTTCTATAACACTTATTACAAAAAAACAACAAACGTTATAATATTTATAACACTTATAATACTTATAATAAACGGAGCCCATTTTAAAACGATAGAATGAATTATAACACTTATAATATTTATAATAAACGGAGCCCATATCGTAAAATATCAAAAGATCTAGAGTTTCTCTTCGACGGCGGTTTCCTCTACAGATTCGTCTCTTCTTATATAGGGCAACAAACATGTACACGTGGAAAGTAAAAGACAGTAAGCTAAGGAATTTATAACATTTATTATAAGTGTTATAAGTGTTATAAGTGTTATAAGTGTTATAAGTGTTATAAAATCTGAATCATTTGGAAGTCTTACTAGTATCTTATGACAAGTCTTGCATTAAATAGGATAACAAACATGTACACGTGGAAAGTAAAAGACAATAAGCTAATAGAATTTATAACATTTATTATAAGTGTTATAAGTGTTATAAGTGTTATAACATCTGAATCATTTGGAAGTCTTACTAGTATCTTATGACAAGTCTTGCATTAAAAATTGAATGAAACCACATAAATGGTGAAAATAAATCAAATTGCATTACACAACTAGTCTCCATAAGACATATCTTGGCTGATGGAGGTAAGAGAACCACATCTATCAACATCAATAACAAATTCCCAAGAAGAATTTGTTGACTTCCACTGCCTGCACAAACACAGTAGAGATCAAGCATCTGCCTTGTAGAAAATAATGGTTCAACATCAACAATAGTACTTATAATACTACTTATCAACATCAAACAATGGTTCAGCTTATAATACTACTTATCAACATCAAACAATGGTTCAACTTATAATACTTATAATAGTAGGATTGTGAAATTTATAATATATCAAAAAGGTATGACAGCAAAATGCTTTTGAACCTAATCTAAGCTTCTACTCATACTCCTAATCTCTTAATTATTCAATCTATTTCATTCACATGGAGAAACCGTGAAAAGGAAGAGTAATTACCTTTAATTATAAATGCGAAAGCTACTTTTAGATCTTAGAGATTGTTGTATTTGAAGGCGCGTCTTCTCTATCTTCGTTTTAAAGCATCTGCCATGTAGAGAATAATGGTTCATCATCAACAATAGTACTTATAATACTACTTATCAACATCAAAAAATGGTTCAACTTATAATACTTATAATAGTAGATTGTGAAATTTATAATATACCAAAAAGGTATGACGAAGAAATGCTCTACCTAATCCAAGCTTTTGCTCATACGCCTAATCTCTTAATTATCAATTTCTAATCTATTCAATCTATTTGATAAACATGGAGAATACATGAAAAAGGAGGAGTAATTACCTTTAATTATAAATGCGAGAAAATAGTTTCGCATCTTAGAGATCATTGTATGTGAAGCTCGTCTTCTTCCTAGCGATCTTCTCTATCATAAGATCTATAAGATCTTCGTATGTGAAAATAGTTTCGGATCTATAAGAAGAAGACGAATTCGTGGTCGGAGAAGTCGATTCCGACGACCGCGACGGAGAAGGTGCTTCCGCATTTCGAGATCGGCGATTATCGGTGTCTCTCCTTCTCCTTCTCCTTCTCCGGTTTCTTCGTTCTCTCGTTCGTATCGGCAAAAGAAGAAAATAATAACCTAATTAAATAAGGGTAATGAGGTCTTTTTACAGAGGAAGGAGGTGTAGTTTTGTGAAAATTTTTAATTGGGTGTAAAGTTGTAAAGGAAGGGAGCTTTTGGTGTAGTCTTGTGAATTTCTCAACAAATTTAATATTTTTGTTATTAGACCAAAAATATTTATTGCAAAAACTAAATGTACAACTCACACAATAAGTAATGGTTCTTTTTCGGTCCACAAATACAGTCAGAACAAAACTAACCCAACGTGGCTATAAACGATACCTATCCATTTCCTCTATTTTTTATAATTTCTTAATTTATTGGTTTTTACTTTTTTATTTACAAAACTTATCGGCGTGGTTGTTTGAATTTTTAGGTTTTCCCTCTGTTCTAATATTCGTTCGTCTAGTCGATTACTTTCCGCGTTTCCATTACTCAGTGATCGTCCACGGATTAAGTTTTTGACCGCGTAAATTTAATGACATGAATAACGATGTCTAAATCTATAAAATTTTGCATAATTCGATTAATTTTTGATTATTTTTTAAATAATTTGATCATTTACATTTAAATTTTCTAAATTTTTTGATAAATTATTAGTTTTAGAGGCTAATAACAATATAAATGATAATAAAAAAATCAATATAAAGTCAAAAATATATGAAAATATAAATTTATCCAAAAATTACTCCCCGATTAATCCTTGAAAAATATTTGATTTTTTCGCAATGCGCTAGCCCCTTACTTCCCGCACGCGTAGCGCCTAACGAATTCTAGAGTCTTGGATTTTCCACAAATTAAAATAATTTTCTAATAAATATATAAAATTTTTGTTAAATACTTTTCGACCAATAATTGATAATGTTATTTAATATTTATTGAAAGTAATATTTTACTAATATTAAAAGATAAAAATAGATTGATATTACCAAACATTGAATTTTTTTCTAAACATCAGAAAGAACGGTGAGTCTTGTTTTTGTGGATGACAAAAATCAAGACACGTATATGAAAGGGAACCATATACATATACTATTATATATAATAAATGTTAAATTTTCGTTTTGAAATTTGAATAGTCATAGTTGCACGTGAAACTTATTGAAGAATACTATGATGTACACACTCTAGTTTTATTTTATTTTGCCAACCAAAAAAAAAATTTATTTTATTTTTGTTTACAATATCGGATTTAATATTATATACTATTTTAGTTTTATTTTAAATATATGTTTTTGAATTTATTTATTACTAACTAAAACTAAATATTTGTATCTTGAATTTTAACTAAATTGAATTTCAAAAAAGTATTTTCTCAATCACCATATCTAAAAGCTCTGGTTCACATTTTTAAATTTGGCTTGATAGATACCTATAATTATTAAATAAACTAGAGAATAACCTTTGTTGTTTTGCGCGGATTTAATATTATATACTATTTTAGTTTTATTTTAAATATATGTTTTTGAATTTATTTATTACTAACTAAAACTAAATATTTGTATCTTGAATTTTATTTTCAGAAATAGTATATTTATATAATTGGTGATATGCGCTAAAAAGATGATAATTGAGAAAATACTTATAAAATACTTATAAAATACTTTTTTGAAATTCAATTTAGTTAAATATAATTTCAATGCTGTAAAAATATTAATATATATATTTTTCAAAAATTTTGATACAAAAACCATGTGTCTCCCTTTAAAACCAACTATAATAGCAACTTAAATATTTTGAAATACCACTTATGTTGATCACAATGTTCATCCTAATTTAATGTGTTTGTAAATCTTGTTTATATATTTAGGAAAACTACATCATTTCAAAACTTCTTTCAAAAAAGTACAACTAATTAAAAATTATTTACAAGTTTACATTCTTTACAAATTTCAAACAGTTAAATTACCTTTTAAAAGTTTACCATTTTTAGTTTAGTTTCACTATTTAATGTTTAGGATACGTTTTTTGTTTCATTTAGATTTGATATTTAATATTTTAGTGTAGTTTTATGAAATGCACATTGAAATATTATACTTTTGTAAAGTGAACTTTAAAACGTATAGTTGAGTAATTTTCTAATTGTTTAACCAATGTTTCCTTGCATCTTCTTCAATGTAAAATTTCATTATTCAGTTGTTGTTTAGTTTCTTCTAATGTTTTAACTACTTGTCTTCATTTTTCTCTTTTAAATAGATTTGGTCTTCGTTTACATTCAAACATTATAAAATTATCAATTTAAATAAATCATATATGCATAATATTTTTGATAACATTAGTATCTAAAACTTTGAATAGGTATGCAAAGTTTGATTAATTAGTTATTTTGGTTTTCGATATTGGTGTTTCATAGATACATGCCTCATAAATTAGCCAACGAGTATCGGGGATTTGATTAGTCGATTGGAACCTGGGCATTCGGTATTCAGGTTGGGTTCAGGTCGGGCTCTTTCGAGTTCGGGTTTTTCGGGTTATTTACAAATACAGTTTTGTTCGGTTCGAATCTATTCGGGTTTAGGTCGAGTTCCATATATTTAACAAAACCTGACATGAAACCAAATATTAATCGGTTCGAATTTTCATGTTTTTCATATATTTAGTAAGAATTTCGGGTTTTATTTCGGGTTCGGTTCGGGTTTTGGTTCGGCTTATTCATATAAAAATAGCTTATTAAATCCAAATTACCTTATCAAAACTATATACATGTGTATATCTTCGGGTCTATTCGAGTATAATTCGGGCCTCAGGTCGGTTCGGGTTATAACGGAAACCCGAATTAGAAAATATTAAAATAAGATAAGATAATATGAGAACCGAAACCGGAACAAACCGGATTTTTCGGGTCGGTTTCAAAGTCCCTTTTAAAAACTACATCTAAATACTCAAAATTAAATCCAAAAAATTCTACGCACACAATCCTATTCATTTGATATTATATTCTAAACACTAATTAGCGAACTCAAATATAAATATTTTAATTTTGATAATTTTTTAAAAGGTAAATCAACAATTTAAATTTTGAAAGAGCGTAAATACGTAAAAATATTGAATTATGTGTAACTTTGTGAACGAAAGGCTGAAAGGATGTAATTTTGTGAATTTCTCTATATAATATAGTTCAAAAATGTATGTTAAAATTGATTGTAACAATTTTTTTATGTTGGATATAATTTTTAACTACAAGAACAAAAAATACTCGAAAGTTTAAACTCACATAACTATGATACACAATTCACTGACACATAATCTACTACATGGGTCCAATTTAGATTTATGTGGAAAATTTTATAAGAGAAAGAGATATGTTAAAAAAATGTGACATTAAAAACTTCTACCAATATAAAATTATCCTCAACATGACATAATAAAAAGGGCACAAGAAACCCACCTTTTTGGAATACTCAATTATTATAAACAAAAAAGAAAAAATGAGGTTTATACCAAATTCTATGCTTCTTCTTCTGCTACTCTTTTTGACTCACCATGTTGATTCTAGCTCAATAATCAAGTTTCTTCCTGGTTTTGAAGGTCCTCTTCCTTTCGAAATCGAAACCGGGTTTGTATAACATCTCTTCTTTCTTTTTTTTACCAATTCAATTATTTGTTTTTGAGTTTGAAGTTGTTAACTTGGATTTTCCTTATGAACAAAAGATATATTGGTATTGGAGAAAAAGAGGAAGTGCAATCTTTCTACTATTTTATTGAATCAGAAAATAATCCAAAAGAAGATCCTTTTCTTCTTTGGTTAGATGGAGGACCTGGATGCTCTTCTTTTCAGGGGCTTTCTTTTGAGATTGGTAAAAAACTAAACTAATTATTATTGGGAGATTTCCAAAACTACCATTTTAAAATGTTTTAGTCCCAAATACAATCATAAGTTTGTAAACCAAAATACTACAACTTTTTTGAGAATTCCGTAAAATCCTACCAAAATTTTTTATTTTGAAAATACCACAAATCCAAAAAAAAATAAGTTTAAACCCTATTTAACATTTAATTTATTTCATTTGGGTTCGATATATAGTGTTTAGAGTATAATGTTGAAGGGGTATGATTCAATTTCAAGGGTTAAGGGTTTAGTTTTGATAGTTTTCAACTAATCTAAGATTTTGGTGTTTTGAGAATTTTTTATAATATTTTGTAAGAAAAACTTTATTTACTGCTATTTATAAAAATCGCCAAAAATATTTTAAGAATTAATACACAAAACTTAAAACCCTGCAAAATTAAATCTCAAAACTAAACCCCTAAGGGCACCTCTAATGGAGGTTTCAAAGAAATTTCTTAAAATAATATTGAATTAAAAAATAAGAAAAAGAAAACCCAAATTTACAAACGTATCTTACCTAAGAGATTTATGAAACGTTTCTAAAACTATTTAGATACTACTATATGACGTGTTATGTGTTTTACTGTCATTAGTCATAATTCTTTATTTTAGTTAAAACAATTAAAAAGTATTTAAAATATTATTTTTAATCCATGTATAAACTCTCCATCCGCTCTAACCGATGGAAATAGTCTAACACTAGCTATAAGAACCCAAATGAAAAAAATTAAATTCTAAATTAATAAAAAATCTTCTACTTTCTAGCAAAAAGTTTTTTGGTGGTATTATTTTATAAAACTGGTGATGCATTTTTGACATAAAATTATTTTCTGTAATATTTTAATGATTTTATTTTTTACTAATTTATCACATGATTATTCTAAAATGGAGTAAATATATAAACAGGGCCTGTGACTTTTAAGATAGAGCCTTACAATGGAACAATCCCTACTTTGGTACTTACTACATTTTCATGGACAAAAGTAAGTTCAAATTAAATTAATTATGTTAGATCAAATACAAAATAGTATTATATAATAAAAAATTTGATTTATATTTTTAGATGGCAAACATACTATTTTTGGATCAGCCTTCTGGAGCTGGTTTCTCTTACTCAAAAACTACACCAAGTAAAACTAGTGACACAGACCAAATTAACAAAATCCATGAATTTCTACAAAAGGTTTGATTCTGAAACATTTTTTATTTGTGCATTAAATTATATTACAATTCTTTTGGTGTAGTCTTATTGATTAATAGTAATTATTTTAAAATTAAAATTGATGGTGAATTTAGTAATACCCCTCCCAAATGTTTACTATATTCTCTTATTCAGTGGCTAAGTAAGCATTCACGGTTTTACTCTAATAATCTAAATATTTTCTCTTATTTAGTGGCTAAGTAAGCATCCACAATTTTACTCTAATCCTTTCTATGTTGCCGGAGCTTCTTATTCTGGTATGATTATTCCGGCTCTCATTCAAAAAATCTCATCAGGTATATAACTTTTTTTCTTTTGATTTTACATCTTCTAACCAAACCAAAACCAAAATATTTTTGAAACATAAAGGTTTTAAGGTTTAGCCGAAACCAAACCCTAATTTTGGTTTGGTTATGTTCTGTTTTTGGTTCTATTTAATTTACCATTCCTAATTTAGGTTTGGTTATATTCCTTTTTTTTTGTTACAATACAGGAAATTATTTATGTTGTGAACCTCCAATAAATCTTCAGGTCATTCACATATAATGGTTTTCTTTTATTATGTACATTTTTATAACTTTTCAAATATACTAATGATTAAATATCTATATTAAATTTTTTTTCCAAAACTAGGGTTATATCATTGGGAACCCAATAACACTTAATGAACAAGAGGCAAACTATCGTGTTCCGTTTGTTCATGGTATGGGATTAATCTCTAATGAACTCTACGAGGTATGAAATATTTTAGGGAAAATTACAAAACTATACCTTTTAAATTGCATTTCACAAAACTACATTTTTTTTAAATCATTTCACAATACTACACCTAATTACTAAAATTTAAATCGAAATTAGCTTTACCCACAAAACCCTACACCTTCAATATTATACCCTAAACACTAATTAGCGAATTCAAATGAAAATATTTTAATTTTGGTAATTTTTTAGAGCATAATTGAACCATTTAAAATTTGAAAAGAGTGTAAAAGTAGGAAAAAATTGAATTAGGTATAATTTTGTGAAAGAATGATTGAAATGGTGTAGTTTTGTGAATTTCTCAATACTTTATGGTATGCTTAACATATTATTATTTACAAACAAGAATTAATTTTTGTAATTTTCAAAAGTCAATGAAGAAAATATGCAAGGGTAATTATGAAAAAGTGGATCCACTAAATATCGAATGCTTAAGACTCGTTCAAAATTACCATAAGGTACACATTCTCGAATTTTGTTAAAGTTTAGGTAGTATAAATGATAATTAATAATTATCACTAATTCAATTTATTTATTGTTTTTATTTACAGTGTATAGACAAATTAAATTTCCATCATATATTACTGCCAGAGTGTAATATGATAGAGCCTGATTGCTATGTAAGTAAAACTTATTTCCACCATTTACACAATATTTTAACTTAATGAAATTATTGTTCCAATTAAATGGAGTAAAGATTATTTATATTTGTTACCAAAAAAAGGGAATATTTAAATTAAGAAGATTCTCCATAGTAAAATCTTTTATGTTCTTATGTCTAGATACCATCACAAGTTTTTTTCAAGAATACCACTATAGTACTCTTTTACAAAATACAACCAGGGTGGGCTGGGCCCTGGGTACAAGCTGGCACAAGCTTAAAGCCAAAAAAAATTTCCAAACTTTTATGGGGCAATATTTTTATTTTAGGAGCCAAATTTACAAGACAATAATTATATGGACAATTCTTATGAATACCACTAAAAAAAGTTTTTTTTAACACAATTAGCACATATTTTCGAAAGTTTTACAAATATCATTAAAAAGTTTTTTTCTCATAAATACTACAAATCTTAAATTTTCAAA
This sequence comes from Cochlearia excelsa, assembly GCA_963556525.1. Lineage (NCBI taxonomy): Eukaryota > Viridiplantae > Streptophyta > Magnoliopsida > Brassicales > Brassicaceae > Cochlearia > Cochlearia excelsa. Next base: position 6,601,784 of record OY748332.1, on the reverse strand, counting down.
ATTATACCCAAAATATTCAAAAAACTATATCCTACCCTTCAAAACTATACCATAAACACTATATAACGAACCCAAATGAAAAAAATTAAAATCTAAAAGTGTTAAAACTTGTTTTTTGTATTTGTGGTAATTTTGTAAACTACTACTACTTTTTGACGGTATTTTTGTTATAAAAAACATTTTAATGGTATTTTTGTTATAAAAAACTTTTTAATGATATTTTTAAAACAAAATCTTATTTTGATGGTATTTTAAGGAATTTCTCTAATTATATTTTTCAAAAATAAATACTAAATTATTATATATAACAAATTTGTTTAAGGTTTTTCGTTTTGGATCACACAATTCTTTTAATGCCTAAATGGACTCAGAATTGTGTCTTAATACAACTAAATTTAAATTAGTTTAAACCTTATGAATTAAACCCTAAAACATCAAAACTAAAGTATATCCCCTTAAAAATAAACCATAAACACTAAATATTAGATAAAAAATGTCAAATCTTAAAACTTGTTTTCCATATTTGGCATAAAAAAATTAATAGTATTGTAGGATAATAAACTTGTGATAGTGTAGGGCAATATTCCAGATAATTTGACTTTAAAATAAGTGTAGATATTCTTGGGATAAGAAACAAAGTTCCACCTCGGAAGATTAGACCATAAATGTCTAATATATAAGTAATATCTAACTTCATATAATATGAGGCGTTTTGTGAAGAAGCCAATAAAGAAAACCGTGAGTCTTAAACTTTTAAAAACGGACAATATCATACTAACGGGAGTTGCATATGGGTTTAGAAAAATCCTACATAGATATGCTTATTTTGAAAAATTATTTACAAGAATTGTAATTTTTATGATATTTCGAAGAAACATATTTATAAGGTGTTTATTTTTTTGCAGTACTATTTATATTATCTCCTTATAACGTGGGCTAACGACCAAACAGTTCGTGAAGCTCTTCATGTCAGAAATGTAATGTGGCAAAGCTTAATTGAAGAATTTGTTTTTTTGGTTTTAATTATATTTTAAGATTAATAATGATATTAATAAAACTGTTATAATTAATCATAAGGATGACATTTGATTACAGGGGACTACAAATGAATGGATGCGATGTAATTATAAGACTATTCCGTACCACCACAACATTGAAAGTAGTGTGCCATACCACAAAAATAACAGCATTAATGGCTACAGATCTCTTATTTTCAGGTTTAAAGTTCAAATATATGATTTGATTTATTTTAAAAATCAGTTTTTTTTCAACTTAAGTTCACTATTGAGTTATTTCAATTACTAGTATCAAATCTATAAGAAATATATAGGTTTAAATAATTATTATTGTTTTAAAATATGTAGCTAGTTTTATAAATTTATTTTAACTTAAGTTCACTATTGAATTATGACTTACTTCAACTAATAGTATCAAATCTATAAGAAATATATAGGTTTAAATACTTATTATTGGTTTAAAATATGTAGCTAGTTTTATAAATGGGCAATTTTTATGAATACCACTAAAAAAAGTTTTTTTAACACAATTAGCACAAATTTTCGGAAGTCTTACAAATATCATTAAAAAGTTTTTTTTCTCATAAATATCACAAATCTTAAATTTTCAAAATTACACCCAAAACCTCCAAAAGATTATACCCTACCCTTCAAAACTATACACTAAACACTATATAGCGAACCCAAATGAAAAAATCTAAAAGTGTTAAAACTCGTTTTTTGTATTTGTGATATTTTTGTAAACTACTACTTTTTGATGGTATTTCTGTTATAAAAACATTTGAATGGTATTTTTGTTATAAAAAACTTTTTAATGGTATTTTCAAAACAAAAACTTATTTTGATGGTATTTTAAGGAATTCCTCTTTATAAATTTATTTTAACTTAAATTTCACTATTTTAATTACTAGTATCAAATATATAAGAAATATATATACAATATATAGGTTTAAGTACTTAATATTGTGTGGTATTTATGGTGAATAGTGGTGATCATGATCTTCAACTACCTTTCTTAGCAACTGAAGTATGGATTAAATCTCTTAATTACTCCATTATTGATGATTGGAGACCTTGGATGATAAAAGATCAAATAGCGGGGTATGTAGTCTAATTAATTTTGTTTTAGGTTTCAATTTTCTGTATTTATAACTGATATTTTTCATATGAAAACTAATATTAAAACTCATGTATATTTTTTCTTGGATTTTTTTTTCTGATAGATACACGAGAAGTTATGCCAATAAGATGACGTTTGCTACTGTCAAAGCAAGTCTCCTAAATTAAGCTCTAACATATTATTTTTTATTACATGACTATATATTTTTAAATTTAATTTTTGAGAATGTTTATTTGATTATAGGGAGGTGGACACACACCAGAATATAAACAAAACGAGACATTTGATATGTTTCAAAGATGGATCAAGGGACAACCTTTGTAATATATAGAGGTTAAGCTCATGGCCTTTTTATTTATGAAAAATAAAAATATGTAACATGAAATATTCGAGTTCGCACCTTATGTGGACATAAGATTAATGAGATTTATTATTTTTGTCGTTTTAAATTTTTATTCAAAATTTACTATTCTCTATGTATTGAAAATACAAAAATATGTTATTTAGAAACAAAATAAAAATCTATTAGAAAAACGGAGGGGGTATGATTTAACTCACATTTATATATTTTCAAAACCAAATGAATAAATTTAAATTCTAGAGTGTGGATTTTGTTTTGTATTAGGGGTATAATTTCTAATAAAACCTTTTTATTGAAATTTTAAATATTTAAATCTTTTAATAATATTTTTCACAAAAATATATGGTGGTGATATTTCTAAAATGAACAAAAAATTAGTGAAATTAATAAAGTATATAATTATTAATTACTAACTTTAAACTTGCAAAGATTGTTGGGATAACAAACTAAGTCTCACATTGAAAGTTTGGACGAGTAATGTCTAATATATAAGGAGAGTCAAACCCCAATTAATATGAGGCCTTTTGGGAAGGAGTTGGACATGAGTCTCAACAAAGATTTGTAAATGAAAAGATCTTTCTTAGAGCAAAAATAAGAAGTTGGTAGGAAACAAAGACATTACATTCATTAATTATTAACTTTCTCTTGTTAGTTTCTTAAAGATTTTAGGAATAAATATAGAATCTCACAAAAATAAGAAGTTGGTATCGTTTCTTAATGTTAAGTAGGGTGTGATTCATGAATGTAATGTCTTTGTTTTGATATTTAATACCTTTGTACCTTATATATGTCACATTGTCGGTCACATTGTTGGTCATGCACAAGTTAAACGCGCAAATCTAACATATTATTATTTTATTTTATTTTTGTTAAATGTTTCTAATTTTCTATCACATTATTATTTACCAACAAGGTGTTGTCATATTGGTTCAATTTAGAGTTAATTAGTGTTTTGAGTACATTTTAAAAGATAATTTGTTAATTGGGTGATTTTAATGTGGTAATTAAATTTTATGTAATTTTGTTTGATTTTTGTATTTAAAATGACAAATTTACCTTTATTCACAAAACTTATTCACAAAAATCATTCACATAAATTCATTCACATAGATCATTTACGAGTGATCATTCACGAGTGATCATTCACGAGTGATCATTCACGAGTGATCATTCACGATTCACCATTCACATGGATTATTCACGAATATTATTTGTCATTCACATGTATTATTTATCATTCAAAGAGACCATTGATCATTCACAAAGACAATTCATCATTCACAACGATCATTCACATAATACCATTTACATACAATCATTCACGAGATTGACCATTTCGAAATCAAGGATAAACACTACTAAAAAAAATTCATATAGCCACGGACGTATATGTGGCTATAGCATTGAATCTGTGGCTATACGCTCGTGACTACAAAATTTCGTGGCAAACCGTGGCTAAATAGCCGCAGATTTTTTCTATAGTCACCGATACGGCCGTGGCTATATGACTTTTTTTAGTAGTGAAAATTATAATTTAACACGCGAAAATCACCTTTTAGTAAATTAAAATAAAAATCACCTTTTGCCAATTTCCTTTTCAATTTATCTATGTGGTTGCTTGAGGTCACGGGTTTGATTTTGGCATAATAATATTTTAATTTATCTGTTTTATATAAATAACAATTAAATATATATAAAGACATCATTTTCTTTTGTGTTTTAAACACAAAACTATTTTTAATTTCTAAAATAACTATTTAAATTTATAATTATAAATTACAAACAAGTTATTTTCTATAAATACAACTCAAAAGTTGAGATTATTATTTATAAAATATAAAGTAAATAAAATTTTACAAAAAGACATATAAACTAATGAAAATATTTTTTTTTATTTAAAAAGTTTAGTTTTTTGTTTTTGTTTGGGAGAGAGGCTCCGTTAGCGTCAAACGCCGGAGGTCTTTCTTCTTTTGCTTCTTTTTTTTCTTGTCTCTAGTTTTTCATTGTCTTCGGCGTGGATGAACTCTTTGGCATCGACTTTTGATTCTTGTCTCGGCAAAAGAGGCTTCTTGTAGCTCTTTTGGCCGCTTTGTCTCCGACGCTGGTGGTTCATTCAACACCAACGACCGGCTTTTCGTCTCCAGCGTTGGTGGTTCACTCAACACGAAGACTGACTTTTGACTCCAGTGTTGGTGGTTCACTCAACACCGACGACGGACTTTTGTCTCGAACTCTCGATCTTACCGGCGGATTCCCTGGCGGCTGCAAGTTTGCTCGTATGGCTACTCTCTAAAATTAGGGTTTTCAGTATGGGCCTCGTGGGTCGAGCCTTATAAGTTTTAAGTGTTATTTGGGCTTTTGTTGACATGTTTATGGGCCATAATTTCAATGTTATTGGACCTGAATTTACTTGTTTTATTCTATTTATATTAGGTTCGTAGAAACTAATTAGGATTGCTTGTAATTTGTATACGGTTTCACAAATTTTAATATATATTTCATATGAAAAAAAAACTAATGAAAATATTTTATTCATTCCATAATAGTTTTTTCAACGCAACAAAGATCAACAAATTTTTTTGTATCGTGCAATGTACTATTCTATATCATATAGTTATAAACTTAAATAATATAATAATTTTATAAAAATCTTGCAAAAATTAAACTTAATTCGGTCAATTTGCAATTTTTATAAATAAAAATGTTAATACTAAAATGTAATTAAAATATGGAATATTCTTTTTTAGAGATAGAGACAAAAAAACACATTGGAAAAAAACATCTATTATAGAGTTTTTGTCTATTTTAGAGATTGAAATATGGTACTACATTGGAGATGGTATAAGAGGTGATTCACATTCAAAAGATGAAGATTAACATGCTTTGATCCCCGGGCCAAGAAGATTATGGATTTCGGTTCATAAGTTTTTGGTAAACAAAAAAACCTATCATATTTTGTCTATGAAAAATTTATAAAACTATCTACATAAATTTTATATATTACTTTATAAAATTACATCCACTTCCATTTCATTTGAAATTTACACATTTTCCGGATTTAATTAATAACTTACGCTTTAAAATTACTTAAGAATTAAAAGAAAAAACAATTGAGTTCCATATATAATTTTTCCCCGTTCAAGACTGCATTTTATTTGAGAATGTACAAAACTTAAGACTTTATTAAGGCTAGTCGTAGTAAAAACATCACAAGTTTAATTAAAAATCATCACAATATTTTCTTACAAGACACAGTAACATAAAGACGAGTCCGTGTGTCTCACATGCAGGTTAGAAGAACATGATTTCAAAATTACAAAAACAAAAAATACTCAAACAACCAGGGGAATTACAAAATTGTATTTTTAAATAATTTCTCACAAAATTACCGATCAATGGCTTATTTGCAACTTTCACAAAAATGTTTGACTTATTTGTCACCTTTCTTATTCTGGATTTTAAAAGACCAAAAAATCCATTCAAAAAAATTATTTTTTAAATCTAACAACGTCAATATTTTTTATTTAGTTTTACGGATTTTGATAAAAATATTTTAAAAATTGAAAAAAACAAATTTTAAATGTTTTTGATAAAATCATCCAAATATGATTATAAAATCGATTTTAAAATATTTTTTTGAAAAGTTTTAGGGTTTAGAAATCAAAATTCAACCTCTTGGGTTCGAAAATCCAAATCCAAGACATTTCAATTAGTTTAGGGTTTAGATTTGTGAATTTTATATTTTTTATATGATATTTTCGGAATATAAAAAAAGTGACATAGAAATCATTGGGTGACAGGCCATATCATTTTAGTATTAGTATTTTAGTATAGTTTTATGAAATGCACATTAAAATAGTACTCCCTCCGTTTTTTAATGTAGGATTTTTTGTTGAAAATATTTGGTTTAAAAAAGATGGATTTTCTCACTTTTTATATACAGTTGTTAATGATAAATTATAGAATTCAAGAAAAATAACTAAACATTATTGGTTTATAGTTGTTGGAAATTATAAATCACAAAAATTAATATGTTTTTATATGTTTGTTTACTATATCTGAAAACCTAGAAAATCCTATAATAAAAAACGGAGGGAGTATATTTTTTGTAAAGTGCACTTTAAAACGTATAGTTGAGTAAACTAATTTCCCATTGTTTAACCAATGTTTCCTTTCATCTTCTTCAATGTAAAGTTTCATTATTCGGTTGTTGTTTAGTTTCTTCTAATGTTTTAACTACTTGTCTTCATTTTTCTCTTTTTAAAATAGATTCGGTCTTCGTTTACATTCAAACATTATAAAATTATAATTTTAAATAGATCATAAATGCATAATATTTTTGATAACATTAGTATCTAAAACTTAAGTATTAATCTAAGATACTTCATTGTCATGTTACAAAATCACATAACACAAAATCACAATTAAACTAATCGACTATCCACATATCTAAAAATTTAACAATCCACCTAATGTAATAACCTCCTAATTTAACAATCCTAGCAATCTTCTCATAAACTAGCAATCATAAAACTAACTAAATCCTTTAACAAAAAAGGAAACTAACTACATCTAACAAATGAACAATAAATCTTACATAGTTTAGTAGAATATGAGAGAAATCTGTGAGAGAGAGAGAGAGTTATTTGATTTTGTGAAATGGTAGAGGAGAATGCATATTTTGATTTATTATCGATTTTCATACGGAAAATTTGGGAATTTCATGCGGAAAAATCAAAATCTTAATATATATATATATATATATCTACTAGGTAATAGCGCGATAAATAAATTTTGAAAATAATAGAGTTTTACGTAAAGTTGGAAATTATGTTTAAGATTTAATATAACAATATTTATAATTTGATTTTATCAAAAATGAATAGAAAATTTTCAAATGCTATTTTTGTAGCACCTATATTTTACAATTGGACCACTTCACAAACCTATACCATTTCAAAGTCATTTTCCAAAACTACAGAGAAACACTCAAAATTAAATCCAAAAAAATTCTACCCACACAATCATATTTATTTAATACTATATCCTAAACACTAATTAGCGAACTCAAAAAAAAAAAAATTTGCTAAATTTTAAAAGAGTAAATCAACTATTTAAATTTTTGAAATTGTGTAAATATGTAAACATATTGAATTAGGTATAGTTTTGTGAATTCCTCTATATAATATAGTTCAAAATTGTATGTTAAAATTGATTGTAACAAAAATATTTTGTTGGATATAATTTTTAACTACAAGGAACAAAAAATTTCACCTCACATAACTACTATACACAATTCACCGACACATAATCTATTACATGGGTCCAATTTAGATATATGTGGACAATTTTACAAGAGAAAGAGATGTGTTTAAAGAAGACATTAAAAACTTCTACCAATATAAAATTAACCTCAACATGACATGATAAGAAGGGCACTAGAAACCCATCTTTTTGGAATACTCAGTTATTATAAACAAAAAAAGAAAAAAAAAATGAGGTTTATACCAAAATCTATGCTTCTTCTTCTGCTACTCTTTTTGAGTCACCATGTTGATTCTAGCTCAATAACTAAGTCACTTCCTGGTTTTGAAGATCCTCTTCCTTTTGAAATCGAAACCGGGTTTGTATAATATAACTTTCTTTTCTTTACCAATTTAATTATGTTATTTTTGAGTTGAAATTTAATAACTTGGACATTTCTTATGAACAAAAGATATATTGGTATTGGAGAAAAAGAGGAAGTGCAATCTTTCTACTATTTTGTTGAGTCAGAAAATAATTCAAAAGAAGATCCTCTTCTTGTTTGGTTAGCTGGAGGACCTGGTTGTTCTTCACTTATTGGACTTTCTTATGAAATTGGTAATATTTTTAACTATTTTATTATTGGAATTTTTGAAAAACTACCATGTTTTTAAAGTTTTTAGGCGAAAAATAAGGCAATTACATCACCAAAAACTTGGTTTGGGTAGCAAAAATACACCAAATCCTATCCTCTTCAATTAGTTTATAATCCTGAAAATTAAAGTGTAAAATCTCAAAACTAAAATTTATCTTTTCCAAAACTATACCCAAATAAATAAATTAAATTGTACAATCTTAAAACTTGTAAATATATTTTGAGCTAATAATTTTATTTTAGTATTTTAAGGATATATTATTTCACTAACCATTATCTTATTATGTATCACTGATTTTTTAAAAATTGGAGAAAATGTATAAACAGGTCCTCTGACTTTTAAGAAAGAGCCATACAATGGAACAATCCCTACTTTGGTCTCTAGTACATTTTCATGGACAAAGGTAAACTCAAATTAAATAATAATGTTGATTAAATACCCAATAATATTTTATTTTAAACCTTTAATTTTTTATTTTTTAGATGGAAAACATATTATTTTTGGATCAACCTGTTGGAGCTGGTTTCTCTTACTCAAAAGTTCCACTTGGTAAAACTAGTGACACAGACCAAGTTAACAAAATCCATGAGTTTTTTCGAAAGGTAAGTTTATTTTTGGTATGTTATAATTAATTTTTTTTTGGTGTAGCCTTATCAACTGGTTGTTAATTTAGGTATACCAATTAGGTTATATATATTATGGGCATTACTAAATTTATAAATCTCATGGTCTCATTTACTTTCCAAGTTATTTAATTTTGAAAAATTTAGCACTAATGTTTTCTATTTTCAGTGGTTAAGTAAGCATCCACAATTTTACTCTAACCCTTTTTACATCGGGGGAGATTCTTATTCTGGTATGATTATTCCGGCTCTTGTTCAAAAAATTTCAACAGGTATGTTAAAAAAAATGCATTTCGGTTTTACGGTTTTTAGACAACCAAAGGGTTTTAAAGTTTTGCCAAAAAATTAGGTTCGTTATGTTCTGTTTCTTAAGTTATAATTATTTTACCATTTTTAATTTAGGTTTGTTTATGTTATGTTTCTTAGGTTAAAGTTATTTTAGCACTTTTAATTTAAGTTTGGTTCTATTTTTTTTTTTTTGTTATGACGCAGAAAATTATTTATGTTGCGAACCTCCAATAAATCTACAGGTTATTCATATTTAATGGTTTTTCATGTTATGTAAAATTTTAAACACTAAAGATTGATATTTATATTTAGTTTTTCTTACCAAACTAGGGTTATATCCTTGGGAACCCAATAACACATATTGAACAAGAGGCAAACTATCGCATCCCATTTGCGCATGGTATGGCATTAATCTCTGATGAACTCTACGAGGTATTAAATATTTTATGGTATGGTTAACTTATTATTATTTACGGAAAATATTCAAAATTTATGTCAATTTATTAATAGTCAATGAAGAAAACATGCAACGGTAATTATGAAAAAGTGGATCCACTAAATACAGAATGCGTAAGACTCATTCAAAATTACCATAAGGTAAAAACTCTGAAATTTAGTTGATGTTTATTAGTCTATATGATAATTAATATGATCATTACTAATTTAAATATTTGTTATTTTGGTTATTTTACAGTGCACTGATAAAATAAACATACATCATATATTAATACCAGATTGCGACATAACAGTTCCTGATTGCTATGTAAGTAACACTTATTTCTTCCATTTACAATCTATTCAACAATTATTATTTTTTGGGTCAGACTCAATAATTAAAATTAATATTCAAATTAAATGGGATGAATCAGTTTTTAAATTAGGGGAAAATTCCCAAAATATTAACTTTTTTACGTTTTTAGGCCTAAAATATCACTTACTTTTTTTTAACAAAACTTAGACTAGCTTAAAACCTTCAAAATTAAACTTTAACTTCAAAACTAAACTCGAAATACTAAATAATGGAATTACATGAAAAAAGTCTGAAGTGTTAAACTTTTTTTGTATGTGGTATTGTGGGCTAAAAAAATTATAATGCCATTTTAGAAAATTAAAATTTTGATAGTATTTTAGAACTAAAACTTTTTTCGATAGTATTTCAAACAATTTATCTTTAAAGTAAGTGTACACATGTGCTTAATTGGGTAAAGTATTATTAGCTTTTTAATACACCAACTTTTCGATTGTCCAGAATAATATATCAACTATTTTATTTGTTCATTTTAAATCGCGAACTATTTTAAATACTTATTTAAAATCATAAACTCAAATCATCTATCTATTTAACCAAATCACCGTTAGTTGACTGTCAGTTGACCGTTTACATATTTTTTTTGAAAAAAAAAAGTTCTATCTTTTTTTTTTGTTTAAAAAAAGTTCTATCTTAATAAAAAGATATTTCATAGAAGCCTTTTTATAAGATGTTTTTTTGTGCAGTACCATTTTTATCATCTCCTAACAATGTGGGCTAACGATGAGACAGTTCGAGAAGTTCTTCATGTCAGAAAGGTAAGTGCCAAGCTTAATTTTAAGATTATTAACAAAAAGTTTAATAATTATTCATAATTAAGAACAACATTTAATTACAGGGGACAATAGATGATTGGGTGCGATGTAACATAACTGTTCCGTACAATAACGATATTGAAAATAGTGTGCCATACCATAAGAATAACAGTATTAGTGGCTACAAATCTCTTATTTTCAGGTTAGTGTTTTTTTCGTATAAATGTTTAGGTTTTAACTATTTTAAAAGAAATTATACAAGAATATTACTAGAAGAAAATTTTAAAAATAACTACAACAACACTGAAATACTAATGAAAACACAAACAAATAATGCATATAGGAGCCTTTTTTTAAAAAAAAAACAAATTTTTTAAACCTATACTTGTAATAGTTTTCGATAAACTAATTATGCTATGGCGAATTTTTTTTTTATGGTTTTCTTAAATATAAATGATGAAATTAATGCGTAAGCAAAACAAATAAATATAATCAAACCGAATTAAAACTTAAATCTATACTATTAATTGGGAAAGACAAATTTTGAGAAACCCTTTAATTTTTTATAAATTACATGTAAATATATTGTATAAATTTTAATATAACGTAATTTTAGATTACAAAGAACATAACTATATAATAGGATTTAAAGAAAAACGAAAAAAAATAAATATAAAAAACTATTCATAATTAATAGAATTAAAATTAAAAAATTAAAAATAAATTAGTAACAATGATGAAAAATAAAGTATTATTAATATTTCAATTTTATAATAAACCATCGTACAATATTAATAATAAATTTAAAGTTTAAAAAATATTAAGTTATAGAAAATTTTAATTATTTAAAAGTATTTTTTGTACAATATTAGAATCGATGATGTAAATAAAAAACCAAAAGTATCTGAAAACCTTTAAAAAATTTAAAATTTTAATACTTTTAGATACCTTTGCGAGATGTTTTGCGTAATTTTGTGATGGGTCAATATATGTCATACAAAATTTATGATATACTAAAAAAATATTTTTAATATTAGAACATACACATATATATGATTAAAAATTTATTATTCAACATATATCAATTAAAAATAATTTAAAATTATATTAAATTAATATTTTATAAATATTACTCTCGTGCGGGACACACGGATAAGAATCTAGTTATCCTCTTAAATTGGAGTTTGAGTTTTTATCCTCAAGCTTGCTAGGGCAACCTTCATAGGGTTTTACATAATATCTTCTAACAAATGATAATTTTGTGGTATACAATGAAATGGTGATCATGATCTATGCATATCTACAACAAATAGTGGTGATCATGATCTTCTACTACCTTCCTTTGCAACTCAAACATGGATTAGATCTCTTAATTACTCTGTTATTGATGTAGTTTGTGAAGGGAGGGTTGAAAGGGTGTAGTTTTGTGAATTTCGCATATTTATTTTTATAACGACAACTTTCTCAAGGCACACTAAACATCAAACAAAAATAGCATCAAACACAAAACCAAACTAAACTAAAAAAAATTTTGTTCTTTTTTGACAAAACCTAAAAACACAAAGTAAACCAAAACCATAAAATATGTATGTTCTCTCTAATCTATAAAACTCAAGAGATTTAAAAAATTGTGTGGTATTTATGGTGATTAGTGGTGATCATGATCTTCTACTACCTTTCTTTGCAACCGAAGCATGGATTAAATCTCTTAATTATTCCATTATTGATGATTGGAGGCCTTGGATGATAAATGATCAAATCGCGGGGTATTTAATCTAATTTATATTGTAATACTTTGATTTTTTTGTCTCTATATATCATAGAAAACTCACATAAAAATCGATTTTTCGATTTTTTAATAGGTACACGAGAAGTTATGCCAATAAGATGACATTTGCTACTGTCAAAGCAAGTCTTCTTACTTCATTTTTTCATTTTCATGACATTACTATTTTTAAAAATAATGTTGTTATATAATTTTTGGAATGTTTATTTGTTTATAGGGAGGTGGACACACACCAGAATATAAACCAAACGAGACATTTGTCATGTTTCAAAGATGGATCAAGGGACAACCTTTGTAATAAAGGCAAAGCTTATGGCTGATAAACGAGATTTTTGTCTCGTTATTTCGAATGTTTTAATGTAATATTTATGATGTCAATCCGAATTGGAATCAATTAACTCACTAAAACTTATGAGAAGTTATCTTACTCTAAAAACTGATTAATAAAAAGTTTGAGTGATTTGAGTTAAAATTAGAAATCAAGTGTTATTCAAACAAGAATTTATAAAAGTCTTTTAAAATCCGCTATTATTGAAAGAGTGATTTAAAAATCCATCATCAAATCCACTGTTATTTTTTTTTTATTACAAATCCACTGTTATTGAAAGAAAAAAAATATTGGATTTCAAGTGATTTTATGAAATCACCTGGGATTTCTTAGTTAAAAATACAAAGAATCAAATATCATGGTTTTAGGTGGGATTGTAGAGAATTTTAAAAACAAATCTTTACAACTTTCAAATTCATCCAAATCTCCAAAAAACTCACTCCAAATCAAATTACAATGTTTTGAAGTGATTTAAGTTTTGATGAGTTTTTATAAGTTTTAAAATAATTTTGATGAATTATAGAGTTTGTTATGATTTTTTATGAAAACACATTGAAATCCACCTAATACCATGTGATTTGAGTCTTTACATTTTTAACTAAAAAATACATTAAAACACATTGAAATCACTTAAAACCCATAACTTTAAGATACTCTTTTTCAATAACAATGGATTTTAAGATAGTTTTTCAAATCACTCTTCCAATAACACTGGATTTTATAAGACATTTTAAAATTCTTGTTTGAATAACACATGATTTGAGATTTTAACTCAAATCAATTAAAATCTTTGATTGAATAACCCCCCTAAGATCCAATCTCCGAAAAAGTACAAAACAAAGCAAAAGCTAACAAGAAAACCTTAGAAAAATAAAAGACAAAATAAAAAAAGATGATCCAAGATCAAAGATATATATGCCTCTTCTGGTGTCAATTGTTTTTTATATAAAAAACGTCATCTCTCTCTTCCTAATGGGTCAGACTTCGGTCCAGATCGATTTTGAATCGAAATAGATTGTTTTTCACGTTTTTAAGTCTGTATCGGTCAGTCATGACCGATATGACAACCCGATATGCTGATGTGTGGTGTTTTTAACGTTTTAAACATATGATTTAGCCACACAATAGAGTGTTTTTATGTGTTTTTAGTTATTTTACAGGTGATAAAAGACATAGTAGCGTCCCAAGGCACTTAGGATGGACTTATGGAGTTTAGGAATGCAAGGACGGAAAAGACGGAGAATTCAGACGAAAATCTTCAAAAAGACACTCGTTGAAGACGTTACCACCATTGGATCTTTATGAAATTATACCAAAAAGATAGCCACATCTGTTAGCTTTCATTTGAAGGTGACTTGAGATGATTTCAACGGTTAAATCTAAATTTCTGCCAGTTTTACTGACGACGGGTCAATCTGCCGAGCAAAAGAAATTTTATTTTCCTTTTATTTTAGATTTACCAAGATATTTTCCTATTTTGTAAGGGAAACGTCAAAACCTATAAATACCTATATTCAAACAATGTTTTGAAGTGATTTAAGTTTTGATGAGTTTTTATAAGTTTTAAAATAATTTTGATGAATTATAGAGTTTGTTATGATTTTTTATGAAAACACATTGAAATCCACCTAATACCATGTGATTTGAGTCTTTACATTTTTAACTAAAAAATACATTAAAACACATTGAAATCACTTAAAACCCATAACTTTAAGATACTTTTTTTCAATAACAATGGATTTTAAGATAGTTTTTCAAATCACTCTTCCAATAACACTGGATTTTATAAGACATTTTAAAATTCTTGTTTGAATAACACATGATTTGAGATTTTAACTCAAATCAATTAAAATCTTTGATTGAATAACCCCCCTAAGATCCAATCTCCGAAAAAGTACAAAACAAAGCAAAAGCTAACAAGAAAACCTTAGAAAAATAAAAGACAAAATAAAAAAAGATGATCCAAGATCAAAGATATATATGCCTCTTCTAGTGTCAATTGTTTTTTTTATATAAAAAACGTCATCTCTCTTTCCTAATGGGTCAGACTTCGGTCCAGATCGATTTTGAATCGAAATAGATTGTTTTTCACGTTTTTAAGTCTGTATCGGTCAGTCATGACCGATATGACAACCCGATATGCTGATGTGTGGTGTTTTTAACGTTTTAAACATATGATTTAGCCACACAATAGAGTGTTTTTATGTGTTTTTAGTTATTTTACAGGTGATAAAAGACATAGTAGCGTCCCAAGGCACTTAGGATGGACTTATGGAGTTTAGGAATGCAAGGACGGAAAAGACGGAGAATTCAGACGAAAATCTTCAAAAAGACACTCGTTGAAGACGTTACCACCATTGGATCTTTATGAAATTATACCAAAAAGATAGCCACATCTGTTAGCTTTCATTTGAAGGTGACTTGAGATGATTTCAACGGTTAAATCTAAATTTCGCCGTTTGCGACGACGGGTCAATCTGCCGAGCAAAAGAAATTTTATTTTCCTTTTATTTTAGATTTGCCAAGATATTTTCCTATTTTGTAAGGGAAACGTCAAAACCTATAAATACCTGTATTCAAACAATGTTTTGAAGTGATTTAAGTTTTGATGAGTTTTTATAAGTTTTAAAATAATTTTGATGAATTATAGAGTTTGTTATGATTTTTTATGAAAACACATTGAAATCCACCTAATACCATGTGATTTGAGTATTTACATTTTTAACTAAAAAATACATTAAAACACATTGAAATCACTTAAAACCCATCACTTTAAGATACTTTTTTTCAATAACAGTGGATTTTAAGATAGTTTTTCAAATCACTCTTCCAATAACACTGGATTTTATAAGACACATTTTAAAATTCTTGTTTGAATAACACATGATTTGAGATTTTAACTCAAATCACTTAAAATCTTTGATTGAATAAACCCCCTAAGATCCAATCTCCGAAAGAGTACAAAACAAAGCAAAAGCTAACAAGAAAACCTTAAAAAAATAAAAGACAAAATAAAAAAAGATGATCCAAGATCAAAGATATATATGCCTCTTCTGGTGTCAATTGTTTTTTTTTATATAAAAAACGTCATCTCTCTTTCCTAATGGGTCAGACTTTGGTCCAGATCGATTTTGAATCGAAATAGATTGTTTTTCGCGTTTTTAAGTCTGTATCGGTCAGTCATGACCGATATGACAACCCGATATGCTGATGTGTGGTGTTTTTAACGTTTTAAACATATGATTTAGCCACACAATAGAGTGTTTTTATGTGTTTTTAGTTATTTTACGGGTGATAAAAGACATAGTAGCGTCCCAAGGCACTTAGGATGGACTTATGGAGTTTAGGAATGCAAGGACGGAAAAGACGGAGAATTCAGACGAAAATCTTCAAAAAGACACTCGTTGAAGACGTTACCACCATTGGATCTTTATGAAATTATACCAAAAAGATAGCCACATATGTTATCTTTCATTTGAAGGTGACTTGAGATGATTTCAACGGTTAAATCTAAATTTATGTCAGTTTTACTGACGACGGGTCAATTTGCCGAGCAAAAGAAATTTTATTTTCCTTTTATTTTAGATTTGCCAAGATATTTTCCTATTTTGTAAGGGAAACGTCAAAACCTATAAATACTTGTATTCAAACAATGTTTTGAAGTGATTTAAGTTTTGATGAGTTTTTATAAGTTTTAAAATAATTTTGATGAATTATAGAGTTTGTTATGATTTTTTATGAAAACACATTGAAATCCACCTAATACCATGTGATTTGAGTCTTTACATTTTTAACTAAAAAATACATTAAAACACATTGAAATCACTTAAAACCCATAACTTTAAGATACTTTTTTTCAATAACAATGGATTTTAAGATAGTTTTTCAAATCACTCTTCCAATAACACTGGATTTTATAAGACATTTTAAAATTCTTGTTTGAATAACACATGATTTGAGATTTTAACTCAAATCAATTAAAATCTTTGATTGAATAACCCCCCTAAGATCCAATCTCCTAAAAAGTACAAAACAAAGCAAAAGCTAAGAAGAAAACCTTAGAAAAATAAAAGACAAAATAAAAAAAGATGATCCAAGATCAAAGATATATATGCCTCTTCGGGTGTCAATTGTTTTTTTTATATAAAAAACGTCATCTCTCTTTCCTAATGGGTCAGACTTCGGTCCAGATCGATTTTGAATTGAAATAGATTGTTTTCGCGTTTTTAAGTCTGTATCGGTCAGTCATGACCGATATGACAACCCGATATGCTGATGTGTGGTGTTTTTAACGTTTTAAACATATGATTTAGCCACACAATAGAGTGTTTTTATGTGTTTTTAGTTATTTTACAGGTGATAAAAGACATAGTAGCGTCCCAAGGCACTTAGGATGGACTTATGGAGTTTAGGAATGCAAGGACGGAAAAGACGGAGAATTCAGACGAAAATCTTCAAAAAGACACTCGTTGAAGACGTTACCACCATTGGATCTTTATGAAATTATACCAAAAAGATAGCCACATATGTTAGCTTTCATTTGAAGGTGACTTGAGATGATTTCAACGGTTAAATCTAAATTTATGCCAGTTTTACTGACGACGAGTCAATCTGCCGAGCAAAAGAAATTTTATTTTCCTTTTATTTTAGATTTGCCAAGATATTTTCCTATTTTGTAAGGGAAACGTCAAAACCTATAAATACCTGTATTCAAACAATGTTTTGAAGTGATTTAAGTTTTGATGAGTTTTTATAAGTTTTAAAATAATTTTGATGAATTATAGAGTTTGTTATGATTTTTTATGAAAACACATTGAAATCCACCTAATATCATGTGATTTGAGTATTTACATTTTTAACTAAAAAATACATTAAAACACATTGAAATCACTTAAAACCCATCACTTTAAGATACTTTTTTTCAATAACAGTGGATTTTAAGATAGTTTTTCAAATCACTCTTCCAATAACGCTGGATTTTATAAGACATTTTAAAATTCTTGTTTGAATAACACATGATTTGATATTTTAACTCAAATCACTTAAAATCTTTGATTGAATAAACCCCCTAAGATCCAATCTCCGAAAAAGTACAAAACAAAGCAAAAGCTAACAAGAAAACCTTAGAAAAATAAAAGACAAAATAAAAAAAGATGATCCAAGATCAAAGATATATATGCCTCTTCTGGTGTCAATTGTTTTTTTTATATAAAAAACGTCATCTCTCTTTTCTAATGGGTCAGACTTCGGTCCAGATCGATTTTGAATCGAAATAGATTGTTTTTCGCGTTTTTAAGTCTGTATCGGTCAGTCATGACCGATATGACAACCCGGTATGCTGATGTGTGGTGTTTTTAACGTTTTAAACATATGATTTAGCCACACAATAGAGTGTTTTTATGTGTTTTTAGTTATTTTACAGGTGATAAAAGACATAGTAGCGTCCCAAGGCACTTAGGATGGACTTATGGAGTTTAGGAATGCAAGGACGGAGAATTCAGACAAAAATCTTCAAAAAGACACTCGTTGAAGACGTTACCACCATTGGATCTTTAAGAAATTATACCAAAAAGATAGCCACATATGTTAGCTTTCATTCGAAGGTGACTTGAGATGATTTCAACGGTTAAATCTAAATTTATGCTAGTTTTACTGACGACGGGTCAATCTGCCGAGCAAAAGAAATTTTATTTTCCTTTTATTTTAGATTTGCCAAGATATTTTCCTATTTTGTAAGGGAAACGTCAAAACCTATAAATACCTGTATTCAAACAATGTTTTGAAGTGATTTAAGTTTTGATGAGTTTTTATAAGTTTTAAAATAATTTTGATGAAATATAGAGTTTGTTATGATTTTTTATGAAAACACATTGAAATCCACCTAATATCATGTGATTTGAGTATTTACATTTTTAACTAAAAAATACATTAAAACACATTGAAATCACTTAAAACCCATCACTTAAAGATACTTTTTTTCAATAATAGTGGATTTTAAGATACTTTTTCAAATCACTCTTCCAATAACACTGGATTTTATAAGACATTTTAAAATTCTTGTTTAAATAACACATGATTTGAGATTTTAACTCAAATCACTTAAAATCTTTGATTGAATAAACCCCCTAAGATCCAATCTCCGAAAAAGTACAAAACAAAGCAAAAGCTAACAAGAAAACCTTAGAAAAATAAAAGACAAAATAAAAAAAGATGATCCAAGATCAAAGATATATATGCTTCTTCTGGTGTCAATTGTTTTTTTATATAAAAAACATCATCTCTCTTTCCTAATGGGTCAGACTTCGGTCCAGATCGATTTTGAATCGAAATAGATTGTTTTTCGCGTTTTTAAGTCTGTATCGGTCAGTCATGACCGATATGACAACCTGGTATGCTGATGTGTGGTGTTTTTAACGTTTTAAACATAGGATTTAGCCACACAATAGAGTTTTTATGTGTTTTTAGTTATTTTACAGGTGATAAAAGGCATAGTGGCGTCCCAAGGCACTTAGGATGGACTTATGGAGTTTAAGAATGCAAGGACGGAAAAGACGGAGAATTCGAACAAAAATCTTCAAAAAGACACTCGTTGAAGACGTTACCACCATTGGATCTTTATTAAATTATACCAAAAGATAGCCACATATGTTAGCTTTCATTCGAAGGTGACTTGAGATGATTTCAACGGTTAGATCTAAATTTATGTCAGTTTTACTGACGACGGGTCAATCTGTCGAGCAAAAGAAATTTTATTTTCCTTTTATTTTAGATTTGCCAAGATATTTTCCTATTTTGTAAGGGAAACGTCAAAACCTATAAATACATGTTTTAACCTCTTATAGAGGTGTGCTTTTATAATATAAGTTTTTTTTAAAGTTTTTAGATCCCAAAGAATTCTTGGAATCTTCGGTTTCAATAACAGAGTTTCTTCTATATTCTTAATCTCTTGATTTATTTTATGCTTTCTTTAATCTCAATTGCTTTGATTTTCACTATGTTTAGCGAATAGTTTCCCTTAGACAATTAGGTTGGGGAAAAAGGGTTGATTGAACTTAGGATTATAATTTTCTAGAACTTAATCTTAAAACTTTTGTCTTTGGTAACAAACTTAAAGCCTTAATCGAGTTGGTCATTCGATTATTGAACCTAGGAAACTTTATCAATCGAGAGGTTGTAAAGGTTCTTCACAAATTACCCTAGAACTAAGCCTAACTTAACCGAGAGATCTGTCTTAATAAGCTTAGTGGTTGAATTGAATTGAACTTAACGTTTCTTAAGATTTAAACTATCCAAAATATTGTTTTATTTTATTTAATAGGAAAAAGATCATTGTCACGAGAGTGGATTGATCTAAAAACGTTTTCAAGACCTTGAAGTTACCTTTGTTAAAAAACAATTTAAAATCTGAAAGTTTGATCACCTGTTAAAGTACCTCGACCTGGTTGTTTAGCTTTTAATTTGAACTTTTAAATCAATCATTAATTTCGTTTTTTTCTTTCTTAGTTAACTAGGAATTTACCCGCGCCAAGCGCGGGATAAAAATTTACGTAATAGAAAAAATGTTTATTGGTAAATACAATGTGTAGTATAAAATGAAATAAAAAGAATTTGTATCTCATGTGATCCGCGTTAAACGCGGAGTTTAAATTTTAAGTATATATAGAAAATATATTGTATTTTGGTTTTTATAATGTTTTATTTACAAAAATTTATTACTATTACTATTTTAATATTTATCATCGAAAAAGATTATCTTTGTCATTTCGATGTTGAATATTTACCTTTACGTATAATTTACTATTTATCATTAAAAACAATAACTACATAGTGTTTTGAAACTTTGATACGGCTCGTTTAACAATGAAAATTATGTCAATCCGATCTCTATTTGTCATAAAATCGGACTATTAAAACCTCGGATATATAAAACCACTGAATTTTTGGGGGCTCGAGTCAATTTTCTGCTCAAGTTTTGTCATTTGACATGAACTTTGATGTTTAATACAATTTTACAAAATAATTTTGTTATTTATAAATGAACAATATGTTTTATCATTCTTTTGTGCGATAATATAACATACAAACATTAGGAAAATTATAAAATTGTGTTTTTCATTAGTTTTTTAAATATTTTAAACATATTTTCTAGGACGGTTTAATCACTCTTTCATGTCTAAACTTATCCGAAAATTATTTGTTCAAAGTTTGGGAACTGGTGGTTCAACCGATGAGTCGGGTAAACTGTGTGTTCAAATTTTTTCATTTGACATGAATTTTGGTGTTAAATACAATTTTACAAAATAATATTGTTATTTGTAAATGAACAATATGTTTTATCATTATTTTGAACTCAATGTAATAGAATATAATATATAAATATTAAGAGATCTATTAGAAATTATAAAATTGTATTTCTTATGAATTTTTTAATATTATATTTTATGAGTTTTCAATATTTTTTAATATTATCCATTTATTATGTCAATTTAAGTCATTTTGTGTTAAATTTGGGCTTTTTGTTTTAGACTTTTTGTTTTGGGCTTTTACGAATTGTTAATAATGTGGGACCAAAAATGCTCAGGTGATGACACGTGTAATTTTAGAATGATTTTATCTCTCTGTCTCCTGTATTAATAATATAAGATTGTTACAAAACCTCTTTTTTTGTTTATTGCTTAAACTAAGAAGATTTTTCATAAGTTCTAGTGAGTTGATTGCTCCCGATTCGGATTGACACCTGATATACTACGATAAGGCATTCGAAACAACGAGTGTAAAATCCCGTTTATCATATGCCTATATCGGGCTCAGCAGACCGATATAACACCCCGATATTCTGCAGCAGATTGACCAGTGGTCACAAAAATTGGCATAACTTTAGATCTAACCGTTGGAATCATGTCAAACTACCGACAAATAAAGCTAACACTTGTGGATATCTTGTGGTAAATTTTCATAAAGATCCATTGGTGGAAACGTCTTTAACGAGTGTAATTTTTGACGTTTTTTGTCTTAATTCTTCGTATTTTCCGCTTTTGCATTCCTAAACCAGAAAATACATGAAACAAATGCAAATGTTGTTGGATAAGCTTCAATAGCTTAGAGCCAAAGACTTCCTAATCCATCCTTGATTAGGAATAGACAAACTGTAATCCTTATAGAAATAGAAAAATCTACTTCTTAAGGATAA
Source organism: Cochlearia excelsa (assembly GCA_963556525.1). Taxonomy (NCBI): domain Eukaryota; kingdom Viridiplantae; phylum Streptophyta; class Magnoliopsida; order Brassicales; family Brassicaceae; genus Cochlearia; species Cochlearia excelsa. Next base: position 6,579,609 of record OY748332.1, on the reverse strand, counting down.
AAGGAAATTGTAATAGGATTAGAAAAAGGAAACTCTAGTCTTATATATATGAACACCAAGTTGTGGTGGATCATTATGCAAAAATCATAGGTGTTTAGTTTTGAGCTATTTTCTAAACATCAATAAAGAGAGCAAGTTCTTTATAAACATGTGGGTGTTTTATGTTCCTTTATTTGGTATCAGAGCCTGAGTTATAGGTTCCTGGTGAAGCTACGTTTAATTCGAGATCATGGAGAAGACGAAGCCTGCAACAGAGTCAAAAGACTCTGTATCTTCAGACGTACGATGTCCGATGCTAAACAAGAGTAACTACACCGTATGGAAGATGCGAATGAAGGTTGTTCTTCGCGCACATGAAGTATGGGAAACAATTGAGCCGGGTTCGAAAAGCGATAAGAAGAACATCGTCGCTACAACTCTTTTATTTCAATCCATACCCGAGAATCTCATTCTTCATATTGGAGAGCTAGATTCTCCTACCAAGCTTTGGGATGGAATCAAAGCTAGACACGTCGGAGCATATCGTGTTAAGGAGGCTCGACTTCAGACGTTAATGGCTGAATTTGACAAACTACAGATGAAGGAGACCGAATCAATCGATACCTTCGCGGGAAAACTATTAGAAATTGCTTCAAAGTCTTCATCCCTAGGTCAAACAATGGATGAGCCAAAACTTGTGAAAAAGTTTTTGTCAAGTCTGCCTTCAGACAAGTATATTCATATCGTTGCTTCTCTCGAACAAGTGCTCGGTCCAAATAAGACAACCTTCGAAGATATAGTAGGGAGGCTCAAAACGTATGAAGAAAGGATACTTGCATCAAAATCTCAAGCAAAGAACGAAGATCAAGAAACTTTGTTGTTTTCAAATTCGAATGAAAACAAAAGAAAAGACAGGGGAAAAGGTCGAGGACGAGGTCAAGGGAAAGACAAATCAGAGATAACTTGTTTTCGGTGCGATAAAAAAGGTCACTTCGCCTCTGTTTATCCCACCAGAAAACAAAATAATGAAGAGCTCAACAAGAACGAATCTGAAGTTGCAGATGAACTCTTTATATGCATGAGATCGTTTTTCTCAATGAAAGCAAAGTAGTGCCAAAGAACTACGAGACATCAAAGAAGGAAGACGGTGTTTGGTACTTAGACAATGGCGCAAGCAATCACATGACTGGTGTGAGATCGTATTTCTCTGAATTTAATGGGAACATCAAAGGAAAAGTCAAATTCGGTGATGGATCTTATGTAGATATCAACGGAAAAGGGACAATTCTGTTCGAGGCAAAAACAGGAGAACAAAAACTCATGAAAGATGTCTATTATATTCCCAAACTAAGGAGTAATATATTGAGTCTAGGACAAGCCACCGAGCAAGGATGAGAAGTTAGAATGAAGGATTATTATCTAACACTAAGAGATCCGAATGGAAAGCTGCTAACAGAAGTATTCAGAACTCCTAATAGACTTTATAAGATAAGTCTCAAAGTCTGTGAACCCGTTTGTTTGCTTACAAAACCCGGAGAAGAGCAATGTGCAGACATTTTAACTAAAGCCCTAGCAAGAATCAAGTTCAAGACAATGAGAGACATGATCGAAGTTCAAGACCTCAATAGAAATGACTTGAAGCTTAAGGGGGTGAATATTGGATAAGCTTCAATAGCTTAGAGCCAAAGACTTCCTAATTCATCCGTAAGGGGATTTATTATTGGGAGATTTCCAAAACTACCATAATAAAAGGTTTTAGTCACAAATTCAATCATAAGTTTGTAAACCAAATTACTACAAATTTTTTTAGAATTCCGTAAAATCCTACCAAAAAACTTTTATTTTGAAAATACCATTACCAAGTTTTGCATAACAAAAATACTATTAAAATGTTTTTTAATATCGAAAACACCCTTATAAAGTTTTACTTTATAAAAATATCACAAATCCAAAAAAATTAAGTTTAAACCCTATTAACATTTAATTTATTTCATTTGTGTTCGCTATATAATGTTTAGAGTATAATGTTGAAGGGGTATGATTCAATTTAAAGGGTTAAGGGTTTAGTTTTGATAGTTTTCAACTAATTTAAGAACTTTTTATAATGGTATTGGTAAAACATTCATATATGTGAGCTAATTTTGTAAGAAAAAAATTATTTACTGCTATTTATAAAAATCGCCAAAAATATTTTAAGAATTAATACACAAAGCTTAAAACCCTGAAAAAATTAAATCTCAAAACTAATCCCCTAAGGGCACCTCGAGGTTTTTAAGAAATTTCTTAAATTAATATTGAATTAAAAAATAAGAAAGAGAAAACCCAAATTTACAAACGTATCTTACCTAAGAGCATAATCAATGAAAAAATCATTGGGCACAATCTTTTAGACGATTATATTATATTTTTATTTTTTATTTTTTTGTCTTTAAAAAACAAATTAAAAATTGAACAATCGCGGACCGTCACGTGTCAGTATGCCTCGCATATAAGAGAAAAACCGGTTCCGAAATGAGAGAGAAAATAGTTGAAATCTTATTTTTTATGGGTTTGCACGTTAAAATCCACATTTTTACTCTAATAATCTAAATATTTTCTCTTATTTAGTGGCTAAGTAAGCATCCACAATTTTACTCTAATCCTTTCTATGTTGGCGAAGCTTCTTATTCCTGCTCTCATTCAGAAAATCTCAACTGGTATATATATATATTTTTTCGATTTTACATCTTCTAACCAAACCAAAAAGCAAAATATTTTTGAAACATGAACCACAAGGTTTTAAGGTTTAGCCGAAACCAAACCCTAATTTTGGTTTGGTTATGTTCTGTTTTTGGTTCTATTTAATTTACCATTCCTAATTTAGGTTTGGTTATATTCCTTTTTTTTGTTACTATGCAGGAAATTATTTATGTCGTGAACCTCCAATAAATCTTCAGGTCATTCACATATAATGGTTTTCTTTTATTATGTACATTTTTATAACTTTTCAAATATATTAATGATTAAATATATATATTAACTTTTTCTTCCAAAACTAGGGTTATATCATTGGGAACCCAATAACACATATTGAACAAGAGGCAAACTATCGTGTTCCGTTTGTTCATGGTATGGGATTAATCTCTGATGAACTCTACGAGGTATGAAATATTTTATGGTATGCTTAACATATTATTATTTACGAACAAGATTTTTTAAAAAGTCAATGAAGAAAATATGCAAGGGTAATTATGAAAAAGTGGATCCACTAAATATCGAATGCTTAAGACTCGTTCAAAATTACCATAAGGTACACATTCTCAAATTTAGTTAAAGGTTAGGTAGTATAAATGATAATTAATAATTATCACTAATTCAATTTATTTATTGTTTTTATTTACAATGTATAGACAAATTAAATTTCCATCATATATTAATGCCAGAGTGTGATATGATAAAGCCTGATTGCTATGTAAGTAAAACTTATTTCCTCCGTTTACACTATATTTTAACTTAATGAAATTATTGTTCCAATTAAATGGAGTAAAGAATATTTATATTTGTTACCAAAAAAAGGGAATATTTAAATTAAGAAGATTCTCCATAGTAAAATCTTTTATGTTCTTATGTCTGAAATACCATCACAAGTTTTTTTCAAGAATACCACTATAGTCTTTTACCAAATACAACCAGGGTGGGCTGGGCCCTGGGTACAAGCTGGCACAAGCTTAAAGCCAAAAAAATTTTCCAAACTTTTATGGGGCAATATTTTTATTTTAGGAGCCAAATTTAGAGGACAATAATTATACGGGCAATTCTTACGAATACCACTAAAAAAGTTTTTTTAACACAATTAGCACATATTTTTGAAAGTTTTACAAATATCATTAAAAAGTTTTTTTCTCATAAATACTACAAATCTTAAATTTTCAAAATTATACCCAAAATATTCAAAAAACTATATCCTACCCTTCAAAACTATACCATAAACACTATATAACGAACCCAAATGAAAAAAATTAAAATCTAAAAGTGTTAAAACTTGTTTTTTGTATTTGTGGTAATTTTGTAAACTACTACTACTTTTTGACGGTATTTTTGTTATAAAAAACATTTTAATGGTATTTTTGTTATAAAAAACTTTTTAATGATATTTTTAAAACAAAATCTTATTTTGATGGTATTTTAAGGAATTTCTCTAATTATATTTTTCAAAAATAAATACTAAATTATTATATATAACAAATTTGTTTAAGGTTTTTTCGTTTTGGATCACACAATTCTTTTAATGCCTAAATGGACTCAGAATTGTGTCTTAATACAACTAAATTTAAATTAGTTTAAACCTTATGAATTAAACCCTAAAACATCAAAACTAAAGTATATCCCCTTAAAAATAAACCATAAACACTAAATATTAGATAAAAAATGTCAAATCTTAAAACTTGTTTTCCATATTTGGCATAAAAAAATTAATAGTATTGTAGGATAATAAACTTGTGATAGTGTAGGGCAATATTCCAGATAATTTGACTTTACAAAAGGGGAGATATTCTTGGGATAAGAAACAAAGTTCCACCTCGGAAGATTAGACCATAAATGTCTAATATATAAGTAATATCTAACTTCATATAATATGAGGCATTTTGTGAAGAAACCCAATAAAGAAAACCGTGAGGTCTTGCAACTTTGGCCCAAAACGGACAATATCATACTAACGGGAGTTGCATATGGGTTTAGAAAAATCCTACATAGATATGCTTATTTTGAAAAATTATTTACAAGAATTGTAATTTTTATGATATTTCGAAGAAACATATTTATAAGGTGTTTATTTTTTTGCAGTACTATTTATATTATCTCCTTATAACGTGGGCTAACGACCAAACAGTTCGTGAAGCTCTTCATGTCAGAAATGTAATGTGGCAAAGCTTAATTGAAGAATTTGTTTTTTTGGTTTTAATTATATTTTAAGATTAATAATGATATTAATAAAACTGTTATAATTAATCATAAGGATGACATTTGATTACAGGGGACTACAAATGAATGGATGCGATGTAATTATAAGACTATTCCGTACCACCACAACATTGAAAGTAGTGTGCCATACCACAAAAATAACAGCATTAATGGCTACAGATCTCTTATTTTCAGGTTTAAAGTTCAAATATATGATTTGATTTATTTTAAAAATCAGTTTTTTTTTCAACTTAAGTTCACTATTGAGTTATTTCAATTACTAGTATCAAATCTATAAGAAATATATAGGTTTAAATAATTATTATTGTTTTAAAATATGTAGCTAGTTTTATAAATTTATTTTAACTTAAGTTCACTATTGAATTATGACTTACTTCAACTAATAGTATCAAATCTATAAGAAATATATAGGTTTAAATACTTATTATTGGTTTAAAATATGTAGCTAGTTTTATAAATGGGCAATTTTTATGAATACCACTAAAAAAAGTTTTTTTAACACAATTAGCACAAATTTTCGGAAGTCTTACAAATATCATTAAAAAGTTTTTTTTCTCATAAATATCACAAATCTTAAATTTTCAAAATTACACCCAAAACCTCCAAAAGATTATACCCTACCCTTCAAAACTATACACTAAACACTATATAGCGAACCCAAATGAAAAAATCTAAAATCTAAAACTGTTAAAACTCGTTTTTTGTATTTGTGATATTTTTGTAAACTACTACTTTTTGATGGTATTTCTGTTATAAAAACATTTGAATGGTATTTTTGTTATAAAAAACTTTTTAATGGTATTTTCAAAACAAAAACTTATTTTGATGGTATTTTAAGGAATTCCTCTTTATAAATTTATTTTAACTTAAATTTCACTATTTTAATTACTAGTATCAAATATATAAGAAATATATATACAATATATAGGTTTAAGTACTTAATATTGTGTGGTATTTATGGTGAATAGTGGTGATCATGATCTTCAACTACCTTTCTTAGCAACTGAAGTATGGATTAAATCTCTTAATTACTCCATTATTGATGATTGGAGACCTTGGATGATAAAAGATCAAATAGCGGGGTATGTAGTCTAATTAATTTTGTTTTAGGTTTCAATTTTCTGTATTTATAACTGATATTTTTCATATGAAAACTAATATTAAAACTCATGTATATTTTTTCTTGGATTTTTTTTTCTGATAGATACACGAGAAGTTATGCCAACAAGATGACGTTTGCTACTGTCAAAGCAAGTCTCCTAAATTAAGCTCTAACATATTATTTTTTATTACATGACTATATATTTTTAAATTTAATTTTTGAGAATGTTTATTTGATTATAGGGAGGTGGACACACACCAGAATATAAACAAAACGAGACATTTGATATGTTTCAAAGATGGATCAAGGGACAACCTTTGTAATATATAGAGGTTAAGCTCATGGCCTTTTTATTTATGAAAAATAAAAATATGTAACATGAAATATTCGAGTTCGCACCTTATGTGGACATAAGATTAATGAGATTTATTATTTTTGTCGTTTTAAATTTTTATTCAAAATTTATTATTCTCTATGTATTGAAAATACAAAAATATGTTATTTAGAAACAAAATAAAAATCTATTAAAAAAACGGAGGGGGTATGATTTAACTCACATTTATATATTTTCAAAACCAAATGAATAAATTTAAATTCTAGAGTGTGGATTTTGTTTTGTTTTAGGGGTATAATTTCTAATAAAACCTTTTTATTGAAATTTTAAATATTTAAATGTTTTAATGGTATATTTTACAAAAATATATGGTGGTGATATTTCTAAAATGAACAAAAAATTAGTGAAATTAATAAAGAATATAATTATTAATTATTAACTTTAAACTTGCAAAGATTTGTAAATGAAAAGATCTTTCTTAGAGCAAAAATAAGAAGTTGGTAGGAAACAAAGACATTACATTCATTAATTATTAACTTTCTCTTGTTAGTTTCTTAAAGATTTTAGGAATAAATATAGAATCTCACAAAAATAAGAAGTTGGTATTGTTTCTTAATGTTAAGTAGGGTGTGATTCATGAATGTAATGTCTTTGTTTTGATATTTAATATTTTTGTACCTTATGTCGGTCACATTGTTGGTCATGCACAAGTTAAACGCGCAAATCTATCATATTATTATTTTATTTTATTTTTGTTAAAGGTTTCTAATTTTCTATCACATTATTATTTACCAACAAGGTGTTGTCATATTGGTTCAATTTAGAGTTATTTAGTGTTTTGAGTACATTTTAAAATATAATTTGTTAATTGGGTGATTTTAATGTAGTAATTAAATTTTAGGTAATTTTGTTTGATTTTTGTATTTAAAATGACAAATTTACCTTTATTCACAGAACAGAACTTATTCACAAAAATCATTCACATAAATTCATTCACATAGATCATTCACGAGTGATCATTCACGATTCACCATTCACATGGATTATTCACGAATATTATTCGTCATTCACATGTATTATTTATCATTCAAAGAGACCATTGATCATTCACAAAGACAATTCATCATTCACAACGATCATTCACTCAAAATCATTCACGGAATACCATTCACAGACAATCATTCACGAGATTGACCATTTCGAAATCAAGGATAAAATTATAATTTAACACGCGAAAATCACCTTTTACTAAATTAAAATAAAAATCACCTTTTGCCAATTTCCTTTTCAATTTATCTATGTGGTTGCTTGAGGTCACGGGTTTGATTTTGGCATAATAATATTTTAATTTATCTGTTTTATATAAATAACAATTAAATATATATAAAGACATCATTTTCTTTTGTGTTTTAAACACAAAACTATTTTTAATTTCCAAAATAACTATTTAAATTTATAATTATAAATTACAAACAAGTTATTTTCTATAAATACAACTCAAAACTTGAGATTATTATTTATAAAATATAAAGTAAATAAAATTTTATAAAAAGACATATAAACTAATGAAAATATTTTTTTTATTTAAAAAGTTTAGTTTTTTGTTTTTGTTTGGGAGAGAGGCTCCGTTAGCGTCAAACGCCGAAGGTCTTTCTTCTTTTGCTTCTTTTTTTTCTTGTCTCTAGTTTCTGGTTTCGTTTTTTGTTGTGGATCTCATTGTCTTCGGCGTGGATGAACTCTTTGGCATCGACCTTTGATTCTTGTCTCGGCAAAAGAGGCTTCTTGTAGCTCTTTTGGCCGCTTTGTCTCCGACGCTGGTGGTTCATTCAACACCAACGACCGGCTTTTCGTCTCCAACGTTGGTGGATCACTCAACACGACGACTGGCTTTTGACTCCAGTGTTGGTGGTTCACTCAACACCGACGGCGGACTTTTGTCTCGAACTCTTGATCTTACCGGCGGATTCCCTGGCGGCTGCAAGTTTGCTCGTATGGCTTTGTGATTTCTACGGATTGTGGCTTCCTAAACCGAAACACTTAAAGCGCAATCCGGTCATTCTCATTCTAAGGATGATTCCCCTCTCACCCCCTAAACCTTAACCCAAACACTTGTGAGAATTCTTTTCATTTAGTGATTGTTTGGTTTCGCAAAAACTTGAAAGTATAGGGAGCGACAAGAAAGGACATCCATTGGGCTAGTTTTTCGTAGACTAGTGAATTAGAAAGGGATAACGGTTTGGTGAGACACGTCTTTGAGTTTTGAAAAATAAGAAAATAAACACGAGTAATTGTAAAACACCTAGGGGGTAAAAGAATGGCTAAGTAAAAAAAAAAAAAAAAAAAAAAAAAATCGATTAAGAAAATAAAAAAAAAAAGAAGAAAAGAAACTTAGCCAAAAGAAAATCCCCTAAGGTAGTTAAGAAAAGAAAAGAAACTCGATGTTTAAGTGTTTAAATCTTTAAAAGAAAGACGATGGTTAGTGGATAGTCTTGAGTAGGGATGGATGTCCGGACTTGTATGCATCAGTTGCTTCTTGTCTTTCTAGGTTTTGTTTAACCCTTTCACTCCCCGAGAGAAACCGCGCTACAATTAACCACATGCCTGAGTGTTAGCCTCCTCGTTTGATTCGAAATCCCGTTCTTACCTAGACAAATAGAAAAACTCTTGGAAATTTTTAATCATGTTTCATGCTTGATTGTGTTTTAATTGAATGTGAAAGGTGTTTAGACTAGACAAGTGGATCACATACTTTTGGTAATAACAACGGATTTAGACGGAGTTAAGGTAGATAGAAATAAGTGGAACTAGTTCGGTTGCAAGAGGGTACTATGTTTAGGATACTTGTTCATTACACTTCCGTGTTGCTTTGGTTCTGAGGTCCCCGCCTCCACACCTTCCTAAACTTTGATGTTAGTTCTCTTGCTTGAGGACAAGCAAAGGATAAGTTTGGGGGAGTTGATAACTCGCATATTTTACACTTTCTACCTTAGTTTATGCATTAGAATTCATTCATTTAGGTTGCATTTAGTATCATATAGGTTGCATGTTGGTTTGTTTCGTGTATTTCAGGTTTTTGAGCTCAAAGACGGCGAAAGTGATGAATTTAAGCCAAAAAGAAACTGATACATGTGCATCGGCATGTTGTATCGGTTTATGTTGGCCGATATAGAAGACAGAAAGTTCGCCGAAGCTTGTATCGGCCAAGCATATCGGTTTGGAGTGGCCGATACAAGAGAAAGAGACCCGAAGACGCGTATCGACTTGTTGTATCGGCTTAGCCTGGCCGATACGAAGAGAACTGAGTCGAAGAAAGGCTACCGAAGCGCGTATCGGTCAGCCTGTATCGGTTTGCTATGACCGATACAGGCTGCGAAAAATTAAGGAAATTCGGTTTTGTTTGTAAAAAGGAAAACTAATTCCTAAACCAAATTGGTTTTCCTTTATTTTATTTGGTTTAAACATATATTAGGGTTTTTGCCTTTTGTTTTTGATTCTATCTTTTGTTTTAGTTTTTCATCGTTTGTTTTTTTAAGCTTTTGGACTTGGAGATTCTTGGTGTTTTGCCTTGGCCTCCTTTGTGATCTTCATCAATAAGATTTTCTTTAACCCTTTACTCTCTTGTTTATGTTATTGCTTTCTTTGAATTTAATTGCTTTGAATTTCAATATGCTTAGTGAGTAGTTTCCCATAGACAATTAGGTTGGGGGAAAAAGGGTGAATCAACTCTAGGGTTGATCGATGTCTAGAACTTAATAAAACTTTAATCTAGTGTAACAATCTTAATGCTTTAATTGACCTGATCAATCAATTGATAGAACCCAGGAAACTTCACAACCGAGAGGTCTGTGAGGATTCCTGAACAATTACCCTAGAACTAAACCTAGCTTAACCGAGAGATCTGTGTTAATAAGTTTAGTGGTTGAATTGATTTGAACTTTAATGTTTTTTAAAATTTAAACTATCCAAGATATTGTTTTAGTTTACTTGTTAGGAAAAGGATCTCTGTCACGAGAGTGGATTGATCTAAAATCGTTTTCAAAACCTTAAAGTACTTTTATAAAAGACATCGAAAAATCTAAAAGTTGATGAACCCGTTAAAGTACCCTGACCTGGTTGTTTAGCTTTTTAATTTGAATCTTTACAACTTGCAATTTCGTTTTATTTCTTTGTTAATCTTTACAAAATTACATAAACAAAACCATCTTTTAAATTGCTTAGACTAAGATTGATTCCTTGCAAACTTTAGTAATTTAATTGCTCCTGATTCGGATTGACACCTCAAGTACTACAATTGAGACATTAGATTAAACGGGGTAAAATCTCGTTTATCAAATTGACGTTTTCATTCCAACAGATTTTGTCGTCTTGGAGATAGACAAAGAGCTTAATAATCCACTCATCTTTGGAAGACCTTTCTTGGCAACCGCTGGAGCCGTCATAGATGTGAAGGTTGGTAAGATAGATTTGCACCTTGGGAAGGACCTTGTTCAGCGGTACAACATCAACGATGTAGTCAAGAAGCCTACGAAGATGGTCCCTTGTGAAGCTTTGGTGATTGGAGTGGAAAAAGATGCTAGCAATGGTAAGTCTAGTGATGATGCAAGGAGCAAACCCAAAGCTCCAAAAGTGGAACACCAATCCCCTCCTAGGAAGTTCAGAAAGGTGCATTGGAACATGTCTCAAAACCGCGTCATTAGAAAGTTAATCAACGAGGTTAAATCTTTGAAGAAAGCTTTCAAGAAAGAAGCAAGGAGTGCTCGCCGCGACTCGGATAAAGGCAAACACAAGGATGGAGGCGAGTTTGGTGTGAAAGGAGTAAAACTCAAGCCGCCCCCGGACCACAAAGTTGTCACCGAAGGAGATTCGACATCTCTTTCAAACCCCAATGTCGCCTAAAAAGAAGGGGGTAAAGTCAAGCTAAGAGACTATAAACAAGCTCACTTGGGAGGAAGTCCCATGTCTATCCTTGTATATACAATTTTAGTTTGCATTTAGATGATAATTTACTTAGAGTTTGTGTCGTGTTTGATGGTTTCAGGTGAAAACGAAGTAGGAAAACGAATTCTGAAAGGGGTATCGGCCTGTTATATCGGTTGCTGGACCGATATCGGGCAAGAGTATCGGTCTGCTGGGACCGATACAGACGACTTCGACTCGTCATGTTAGTACTACTGAGGTAACACATGAACCATGTGCATACGCATTAGTTTTTCATATTAGAGTCATTCATACATACATTTAGGAACCTTCTCCAATGCTTGTTTCACACGGAGACCGTGTGATTTAAGTTTGGGGGAGTAGTCATATTAGTTTTCGCATATTAGCATTCATAAAAAAAAAAAAAAAAAAAAACAACAAAAATCTGCATATAGGATTAGTTCATGGCATTTAGAGCATATGCATAGGGGATCTATGATGATGTTAACCTTGTAAAGCGACGCACTTTGTGTTTTGAACAGTATCTTAGGTGTAGTATCTTCCGTAAACGAATTAGAACTCGCTGAAAATCTTAAAACCGCAACTCTAGACATTGATGTTTAAAAAGCCAATTGTGTGGTTATGAAGCTTGGTAGTTCTAAGTCACCTTCGAAAAATTATCTGAACTTAAACTTGACTTTTAATTAGCATGATTGATAGTTTTCAAGAGAATTTCTATGGCTTTGTGATTAATACGGATTGTGGCTTCCTAAACCGAAACACTTAAAGCGCAATCCGGTCATTCTCATTCTAAGGATGATTCCCCTCTCACCCCCTAAACCTTAACCCAAACACTTGTGAGAATTCTTTTCATTTAGTGATTGTTTGGTTTCGCAAAAACTTGAAAGTATAGGGAGCGACAAGAAAGGACATCCATTGGGCTAGTTTTTCGTAGACTAGTGAATTAGAAAGGGATAACGGTTTGGTGAGACACGTCTTTGAGTTTTGAAAAATAAGAAAATAAACACGAGTAATTGTAAAACACCTAGGGGGTAAAAGAATGGCTAAGTAAAAAAAAAAAAAAAAAAAAAAAAAAAATCGATTAAGAAAATAAAAAAAAAAAGAAGAAAAGAAACTTAGCCAAAAGAAAATCCCCTAAGGTAGTTAAGAAAAGAAAAGAAACTCGATGTTTAAGTGTTTAAATCTTTAAAAGAAAGACGATGGTTAGTGGATAGTCTTGAGTAGGGATGGATGTCCGGACTTGTATGCATCAGTTGCTTCTTGTCTTTCTAGGTTTTGTTTAACCCTTTCACTCCCCGAGAGAAACCGCGCTACAATTAACCACATGCCTGAGTGTTAGCCTCCTCGTTTGATTCGAAATCCCGTTCTTACCTAGACAAATAGAAAAACTCTTGGAAATTTTTAATCATGTTTCATGCTTGATTGTGTTTTAATTGAATGTGAAAGGTGTTTAGACTAGACAAGTGGATCACATACTTTTGGTAATAACAACGGATTTAGACGGAGTTAAGGTAGATAGAAATAAGTGGAACTAGTTCGGTTGCAAGAGGGTACTATGTTTAGGATACTTGTTCATTACACTTCCGTGTTGCTTTGGTTCGAGGTCCCCGCCTCCACACCTTCCTAAACTTTGATGTTAGTTCTCTTGCTTGAGGACAAGCAAAGGATAAGTTTGGGGGAGTTGATAACTCGCATATTTTACACTTTCTACCTTAGTTTATGCATTAGAATTCATTCATTTAGGTTGCATTTAGTATCATATAGGTTGCATGTTGGTTTGTTTCGTGTATTTCAGGTTTTTGAGCTCAAAGACGGCGAAAGTGATGAATTTAAGCCAAAAAGAAACTGATACATGTGCATCGGCATGTTGTATCGGTTTATGTTGGCCGATATAGAAGACAGAAAGTTCGCCGAAGCTTGTATCGGCCAAGCATATCGGTTTGGAGTGGCCGATACAAGAGAAAGAGACCCGAAGACGCGTATCGACTTGTTGTATCGGCTTAGCCTCGGCCGATACGAAGAGAACCGAGTCGAAGAAAGGCTACCGAAGCGCGTATCGGTCAGCCTGTATCGGTTTGCTATGACCGATACAAGCTGCGAAAAATTAAGGAAATTCGGTTTTGTTTGTAAAAAGGAAAACTAATTCCTAAACCAAATTGGTTTTCCTTTATTTTATTTGGTTTAAACATATATTAGGGTTTTTGCCTTTTGTTTTTGATTCTATCTTTTGTTTTAGTTTTTCATCGTTTGTTTTTTTAAGCTTTTGGACTTGGAGATTCTTGGTGTTTTGCCTTGGCCTCCTTTGTGATCTTCATCAATAAGATTTTCTTTAACCCTTTACTCTCTTGTTTATGTTATTGCTTTCTTTGAATTTAATTGCTTTGAATTTCAATATGCTTAGTGAGTAGTTTCCCATAGACAATTAGGTTGGGGGAAAAAGGGTGAATCAACTCTAGGGTTGATCGATGTCTAGAACTTAATAAAACTTTAATCTAGTGTAACAATCTTAATGCTTTAATTGACCTGATCAATCAATTGATAGAACCCAGGAAACTTCACAACCGAGAGGTCTCGTGAGGATTCCCGAACAATTACCCTAGAACTAAACCTAGCTTAACCGAGAGATTCGTGTTAATAAGTTTAGTGGTTGAATTGATTTGAACTTTAATGTTTTTTAAAATTTAAACTATCCAAGATATTGTTTTAGTTTACTTGTTAGGAAAAGGATCTCTGTCACGAGAGTGGATTGATCTAAAATCGTTTTCAAAACCTTAAAGTACTTTTATAAAAGACATCGAAAAATCTGAAAGTTGATGAACCCGTTAAAGTACCCTGACCTGGTTGTTTAGCTTTTTAATTTGAATCTTTACAACTTGCAATTTCGTTTTATTTCTTTGTTAATCTTTACAAAATTACATAAACAAAACCATCTTTTAAATTGCTTAGACTAAGATTGATTCCTTGCAAACTTTAGTAATTTAATTGCTCCTGATTCGGATTGACACCTCAAGTACTACAATTGAGACATTAGATTAAACGGGGTAAAATCTCGTTTATCACCAAGACATTTCGATTAGTTTAGGGTTTAGATTTGTGAATTTTATATTTTTTTATATGATATTTTCGGAATATCAAAAAAGTGACATAGAAATCATTGGGTGACAGGCCATATTATTTTAGTATTAGTATTTTAGTATAGTTTTATGAAATGCACATTAAAATAGTATATTTTTTGTAAAGTGCACTTTAAAACGTATAGTTGAGTAATTTCCCATTGTTTAACCAATGTTTCCTTTCATCTTCTTCAATGTAAAGTTTCATTATTCGGTTGTTGTTTAGTTTCTTCAAATGTTTTAACTACTTGTCTTCATTTTTCTCTTTTTAAAATAGATTCGGTCTTCGTTTACATTCAAACATTATAAAATTATAAATTTAAATAGATCATAAATGCATAATATTTTTGATAACATTAGTATCTAAAACTTAAGTATTAATCTAAGATACTTCATTGTCATGTTACAAAATCAGAGAACACAAAATCAATATTAAAAATTTAAACTAATCGACTATCTACATATCTAAAAATCGAACAATCCTAGCAATCTTCTCATAAACTTGTTAGCTTTTAATGATATACTCAAACCACTACACCAAATTCACTCACTACAAGAAAACACTGCTTTTCCTACGGGATTTCCGACCAAATTTAGTACTCGGAAATTTCCGACCAAATTTGGTGCTCGGAAATTTCCGACGGAAATCCGACCAAAAACCGACGACACTCAAGTCTGGCGGAAATTGGTAAATTTCCAACCATGGGCTTTGGTCGGAAATTGGTAGAAAATTTCCTACCGATTTCTAACCACAATCCGACCAATTTCAGACGGTTAAAAGCAACGTTGCAGATAACTAAAACTAAATTTTAGTACATTGTTTTGACCAAAATGCCCTTAATGAATTTTGTTATATTGTTCTTAATTGCAATGTCATAACATGTTATTCTTTAAAAACTAAGGTTATTTTCAAAAATGTACCCCTTATATAATAATATAGAGATTGGTTAGTAAACAATTAAACTTATAGACCCAACTATAATTAAGGGGTGTTATATTGAATTGTTGATTTAAAATCAACTCTATTTATTTTGGAATTACTATAATTTGAAATGTACTAGAGTTGATTTGATTAAATTTTAATATCTCGGCAATAAATTCTTAAAAGTTCTCCAATATTTTTCTAAAATCTCTGCAATATCCATTGGTATTGAAATCCAACCATTTATTAACAAATTACTAATAGAACTTCATATCTAATTATTTCAAATGAATAAGAATTCAAAATCTATTAAAGTTGAATAACACAGGATTTCTAAAATTCATTTAAACATCTACAATGAATAACACCAAACTTTAAAATCCATGAGAAATGATTTTGTAAACCTTATATCCAATAACACTAGATTTTCAAAAAGAATTTAGAATCATGCTATGAATAACATTGGATTATAAAACTTTAAAAGCTGATTTAAAAAGGAATAACATCCACTAAAAGATTTATGGAAGAATTTTTAAGATCTTCAGTTTTTTAGAAGTTATCAAAATTTATCTCTTTAACCTATTGTTTCCAAAATCATGTAATAAATATATTGATAATTTTCAAGAGAGTTTTGTTTATAATTAAGAGTTTATGATTCATCAACATAGAGTTTATTTAGATTCACTGATTTAAAAACGCATTTATTTTAAAGATTAATAAATATTTTTTTCAGATAAATCATAATTAAATATAATAAAATAAACAAATAGTAAAAACACTGCAAAATACTATTGGTTAAAAAAAGAGGAATTCACAAAACTACGCCCTTTCAACCCCTCATTCACAAAACTACACCTAATTTAATTTTTTCACATATTTACACCCTTTCAAAAATTTAAAAACTTGATTTACCTTTTTAAAAATTACCAAAATTAAAATATGTTCATTTGGGTTCACTAATTAGTGTTTAGGGTATAGTATTAAGGGGGGTAGGATTGTGTGGGTAGGGTTTATTTGGATTTAATTTTGAGTGTTTAGGTGTAGTTTTGTGAAGTATTTTTGAAATGGTGTAGTTTTATAATTCTCCCTTAAAAAATCAAATACATTTAATTTATGCATAAAAATTTGTAAATCTATACTATTAATTGGGAAGGACAAATTTTGAAAAGCCCTTCAAGTTTTTTTTTTAATTACATAATATCATTGTATAAATTTTAGTATAAGGTAAAAAGATAAAAAAAACATTTCTATTTAATAGGTTAAAATAAAAACGAAATTAAAAATAAAAGTAAAAATAAATATAAATATAAAAAAATTATTCCTAATTAACAGGATTAAAATTAAAAACGAAAATAAAAATAAATAAGTAACATAATGAAAAATAAAATATTATAAATATTTCAATTTTATAATAATCCATTGTACAATAGTAATAAAAAAATTTAAAGTTTTAAAAAAAAAAATTAAGTTATAAAAGTTTTGATTATTTAGAAGTATTTTTTAGAATATTTGAATCGATAATGTAAATAAAAAACCAAAAGTATCCGAAAATCATTAAAAAATCTAAATTTTTAATACTTTTAGATACATTTACGAGATGTCATGCGCGAAGGGTCAAAATATATCATAAATATTTTATGATATATAAAATTAAAATTAATATTAGAACTTACATATGTATATGATTAAAAAAATATTATTAAATATGCATCAATAAAAAAAATAATTTAAAATTATAACAAATTAAAATTTTGTAAATATTACAGCACGAGTAAGAATCTATTATCAATTAAATTAAAACAAAAAAAACTTCTAAAACTCCATCTAATATGGGACGGAGGGGATTTAAATAAAAAAATCAATTATGTTTTATGTAATTTCATTCTTAACCAAATGCGTTCTTGTAAGAAAAAAGTCTTAGCATGTGGAAGCTTTAAAAGAAATCTTGATATGGTGACATAAACTTGTGGCCAAAAGGAACGTCGTTATCTTATAATTGTCCCTGGCCAAGGCAAAACTAGAAAAAGATTTTATTGGGGTCGGATTATTTATTATATAAAAACATGTACTAGCCAAAATTGTAAATGCGAAAAAATACAATGATCTCTTTTATAATGAAATTTAAATTATTTTTGTTTTGTGATATAATAGTTGTATGTGCAGAAACAGAATTGGCATTAGATTTATAAAAATTAATATCTGGTACAAATATACAAGTTTACAATTTGGTTTTGTCAAAAAGAAATAGATGATTTTCAAATGCTATTTTTGTAGTATAAAATAACTACATAAAATGCCATTAAAAATAGTAATAATCTAAAAAATATATTAAGGATAAGATGGTCAAATAATTAAGATGCATAATCGAAATCGAAAAAAATAATTATAAAAAAACAGACACATTAACAAAATATATAATGTTGTGTAGTGGTTCAAATCATTTTATTTTGTTTTGCAAATATTATTGTTCACTACATTGGCTAGGCCTACCAATTTTATAAATCGAACTCAAACAAAAAACCCTAAACAATATTTTCTCAGTTTTAACAAAAAAAAAAACAATATTTTCTCAGAAAATAACAATAGCTTAAACGAAAAACCTTAAACAATATTTTCATGGGAGATACAGTAAGTTAAACAATATTTTCACGAGAGATGCGGTAAATTATATATGATTTTATTGGATAAGTAAGAAAAAATATTTCAATATTGTTTAGTGTTAATGAGGTGTGGGGTTGAATTCATGATTGAACTATTTTAAAAACATTTATTTTTGTATACATAAAAATCATTTATATATATAGAGATTATAACAATAAAATCTTTTTTAATATTTTTTTATAGAAGGATTAATATTTTTTAAATTAAAATCTTAATCCTTTCTTTATCTTCAATTCGTTTTTGTTAAATTGATAACATAAAACATAAATAATTTGTACCAAATTATATATACACGGGTTATATAATACATGAAAAATATAAATATACTTATATAATAAAAATGAGTTAAACCAAATGGTTAAATTGCTAAATTATATTTTATGTTTAGATAATAATACCTAAAACAAAACACACCTTAATATGTTATAAATTGATATAAAAATGTTTTATATTCCGATAATAACTAACTTTTTGTAAATTTATTATAACAATCAAATAAATATTAACCCCGCGATATCGTGGGTTAAGTTCTAGTATTTTATAATTTGACCACTTCACAAAACTACATAGTTTTAAAGTCACTTTTCAAAACTACATTTACACACTCAAAATTAAACCAAAAAATCATATCCACACAATCGTACTCATTTAATACTATATATTAAACACTAATTAGCGAATCCAAATAAAAATATTTTAATTTAGGAAAACATTTTGGTCAATTTATAACATAGTGACATAAACATGTGGCAAGGAGCAAGAAAGAGTGGCCAAAAGGAACGTCGTTATCTTATAATTGTACTTGCAAGGCAAATCTAGAAAAAGATTTTTTTGGGGTCCCCTCCTAAAAAATTACAATGATCTCTTTTATAAAGAAATTTAAATTATTTTTGTTCTGCGATATAATAGGAGGCAACTTCTGTAATGATTGGTTTAGGGTTTGCGAACCCAAATGGTAAGATTTTAGTTTCTAAACCTTAAATTTTTTGAAAAAATCGAATTTATAATCATATTTGGATGATTTGCCGAAAAACATTTTAAATTTTTTTTTGATTTTTGAAATATTTTTATCAAATTCTTAAAACTAAATAAAAAATATTGTCGTTTTCAGATTTTAAAAATAATTTTTTTTGTGGCCAATAAAATTAAAAAAGCAAAAAAATGAAATATGTTTCTATAATTAGTTGTATGTGCAGAAAAAGAATTGGGATTAGATTTATAAAAAAGAAATGTAGTTAGGAGTAGGAAAATAAAAAAGAAAAGGTAAAAGTTAATATCATGTACAAATAAATAAGTTTACAATTTGGTTTTATCAAAAATGAATAGAAAATTTTCAAATGCTATTTTTGTAGCACCTATATTTTACAATTGAACCACTTTACAAAATTATACCATTTCAAAGTCATTTTCCAGAACTACACATAAATACTCAAAATTAAATCCAAAAAAATTCTACCCACACAATCATATTCATTAAATACTATATCCTAAACACTAATTATTTTTTTAATTTTGCTAAATTTTTAAAGAGTAAATCAACTAATTAAAATTTTGAAAGAGTATAAATATGTAAACATATTGAATTAGGTGTAGTTTTGTGAACAAAGGGTTGAAAGGTGTAATTTTGTGAATTCCTCTATATAATATAGTTCAAAAATGTATGTTAAAATTCATTTTAACAAAAAAAATTTGTTGGATATAATTTTTAACTACTGGGAACAAAAAATTTCACCTCAAACAATTGACTGACACATAATCTATTACATGGGTCCAATTTAGATATATGTGGACAATTTTAAAGAAGACATTAAAAACTTCTACCAATATAAATTTATCCTCACATGACATGATAAGAAGGGCATTAGAAACCCATCTTTTTGGAATACTCAGTTATTATAAACAAAAAAAGAAAAAAATGAGGTTTATACCAAAATCTATGCTTCTTCTGCTACTCTTTTTGAGTCACCATGTTGATTCTAGCTCAATAACTAAGTCACTTCCTGGTTTTGAAGATCCTCTTCCTTTTGAAATCGAAACCGGGTTTGTATAATATAACTTTCTTTTCTTTACCAATTTAATTATGTTATTTTTGAGTTGAAATTTAATAACTTGGACATTTCTTATGAACAAAAGATATATTGGTATTGGAGAAAAAGAGGAAGTGCAATCTTTCTACTATTTTGTTGAGTCAGAAAATAATCCAAAAGAAGATCCTCTTCTTGTTTGGTTAGCTGGAGGACCTGGTTGTTCTTCACTTATTGGACTTTCTTATGAAATTGGTAATATTTTAAACTATTTTATTATTGGAATTTTTGAAAAACTACCATGTTTTTAAAGTTTTTAGGCGAAAAATAAGGCAATTACATCACCAAAAACTTGGTTTGGGTAGCAAAAATACACCAAATCCTATCCTCTTCAATTAGTTTATAATCCTGAAAATTAAAGTGTAAAATCTCAAAACTAAAATTTATCTTTTCCAAAACTATACCCAAATAAATAAATTAAATTGTACAATCTTAAAACTTGTAAATATATTTTGAGCTAATAATTTTATTTTAGTATTTTAAGGATATATTATTTCACTAACCATTATCTTATTATGTATCACTGATTTTTTAAAAATTGGAGAAAATGTATAAACAGGTCCTCTGACTTTTAAGAAAGAGCCATACAATGGAACAATCCCTACTTTGGTCTCTAGTACATTTTCATGGACAAAGGTAAGCTCAAATTAAATAATAATGTTGATTAAATACCCAATAATATTATATTATAAACTTTTAATTTTTTATATTTTAGATGACAAACATATTATTTTTGGATCAACCTGTTGGAGCTGGTTTCTCTTACTCAAAAGTTCCACTTGGTAAAACTAGTGACACAGACCAAGTTAACAAAATCCATGAGTTTTTTCAAAAGGTAAGTTTATTTTTTGGTATGTTATAATTAATTTTTTTTTGGTGTAGCCTTATTAATTGGTTGTGAATTTAGGTATACCAATTAGGTTATATATATTATGGGCATTACTAAATTTATAAATCTAATGGTCTCATTTACTTTCCAAGTTATTTAAGCTTGAAAAATTTAACACTAATGTTTTCTATTTTCAGTGGTTAAGTAAGCATCCACAATTTTACTCTAACCCTTTCTACATCGGGGGAGATTCTTATTCCGGTATGATTATTCCGGCTCTTGTTCAAAAAATCTCAACAGGTATGTTAACAAAATGCATTTCGGTTTTACGGTTTTTAGCCAACCAAAGGGTTTTAAAGTTTTGCCAAAACATTAGGTTCGTTATGTTCTGTTTCTTAAGCTATAATTATTTTACCATTTTTAATTTAGGTTTGTTTATGTTATGTTTCTTAGGTTAAAGTTATTTTACCACTTTTAATTTAAGTTTGGTTCTATTCTTTTTTTTTGGTATGACGCAGAAAATTATTTATGTTGCGAACCTCCAATAAATCTACAGGTTATTCATATTTAATGGTTTTTCATGTTATGTAAATTATTAAACACTAAAGATTGATATTTATATTTAGTTTTTCTTACCAAACTAGGGTTATATCCTTGGGAACCCAATAACACATATTGAACAAGAGGCAAACTATCGCATCCCATTTGCGCATGGTATGGCATTAATCTCTGATGAACTCTACGAGGTATTAAATATTTTATGGTATGGTTAACTTATTATTATTTACGAAAAATATTCAAAATTTATGTCAATTTATTAATAGTCAATGAAGAAAACATGCAACGGTAATTATGAAAAAGTGGATCCACTAAATACAGAATGCTTAAGACTCATTCAAAATTACCATAAGGTATAAACTCTGAAATTTAGTTGATGTTTATTAGTCTATATGATAATTAATATGATCATTACTAATTTAAATATTTGTTATTTGGGTTATTTTACAGTGCACTGATAAAATAAACATACATCATATATTAATACCAGATTGCGATATAACAGTTCCTGATTGCTATGTAAGTAACACTTATTTCTTCCATCTACAATCTATTCAACAATTATTATTTTTTGGGTCAGACTCAATAATTAAAATTAATATTCAAGTTAAATGGGTTGAATCAGTTTGTAATAGTTAAACTTGTTTTGTACGTGGTATTGTGGAATAAAAAAATTATAATGCTATTATAGAAAATTAAACTTTTGATAGTATTTTAGAACTAAAACTTTTTTCGATAGTATTTCAAAGAATTTATCTTTAAAGTAAGTGTACACATGTGCTTATTTTAGTAAAGGGAAAATTTCATATTAATACATTTAATACACCAATTTTTCGATGGCCCAGAATAATACACCAACTATTTTATTTGTTTATTTTAAATCGCGAACTATTTTAAATCACAAATTCAAATCATCTATCCATTTAACCAGTTGACCGTTTACATATTTTTTGGAAAAAAAAAATTATATCTTAATAAAAAGATATTTCATAGAAGCCTTTTTATAAGATGTTTTTTTGTGCAGTACCATTTTTATCATCTCCTAACAATGTGGGCTAACGATGAGACAGTTCGTGAAGCTCTTCATGTCAGAAAGGTAAGTGCCAAGCTTAATTTTAAGATTATAATTAATGTATTAACAAAAAAGTGTTATAATTATTCATAATTAAGAACAACATTTAATTACAGGGGACAATAGATGATTGGGTGCGATGTAACAGAACTGTTCCGTACAATAACGATATTGAAAATAGTGTGCCATACCATAAGAATAACAGTATTAGTGGCTACAAATCTCTTATTTTCAGGTTAGTGTTTTTTTTTGGTATAAATGTTTAGGTTTTAACTATTTTAAAAGAAGTTATACAAGAATATTACGAGAAGAAAATTTTAAAAATAACTACAACACTGAAATACTAATGAAAACACAAACAAAAAATGCATATAGGAGCCTTTTTTAAAAAACCTATACTTGTAATAGTTTTTGATAAACTAATTATGCTATGGCAAATTTTTTCTTTTATGGTTTTCTTAAATATAAATGATGAAATTAATGCGTAAGCAAAACAAATAAATATAATCAAACTGAATTAAAACTTAAATATATACTATTAATTGGGAATGACAAATTTTGAGAAACCCTTTAATTTTTTTTATAAATTACATGTAATGCCATTGTATAAATTTTAATATAACGTAATTTTAGATTAAAAAATAAATTCATATATAATAGGATTTAAAGAAAAACGAAAATAAAAAAATAAATATAAAAAATATTCATAATTAATAGAATTAAAATTAAAAGCGAATTAAAAATAAATTAGTAACAATGATGAAAAATAAAGTATTATGAATATTTCAATTTTATAATAAACCATCGTACAATATTAATAATATATTTAAAGTTTTAAAAAATATTAAGTTATAGAAAATTTTAATTATTTAAAAGTATTTTTCTAGAATATTAGAATCGATGATGTAAATAAAAAACCAAAAGTATCTGAAAACCTTTACAATTTTTAAAATTTTAATACTTTTAGATACCTTTGCGAGATGTTTTGCGTAATTTTGTGATGGGTCAATATATGTCATACAAAATTTATGATATACTAAAAAAATATTTTTAATATTAGAACATACACATATATATGATTAAAAATTTATTATTCAACATATATCAATTAAAAATAATTTAAAATTATATTAAATTAATATTTTATAAATATTACTCTCGTGCGGGACACACGGATAAGAATCTAGTTATCCTCTTAAATTGGAGTTTGAGTTTTTATCCTCAAGCTTGCTAGGGCAACCTTCATAGGGTTTTACATAACTTCTATGAAAAAATACAATAAATATCTATGCATATCTACAACAAATTATAATTTTGTGGTATTTATGGTGAATAGTGGTGATCATGATCTTCTACTACCTTCCTTTGCAACTCAAACATGGATTAGATCTCTTAATTACTCTGTTATTGATGTAGTTTGTGAAGGGAGGGTTAAAAGGGTGTAGTTTTGTGAATTTCGCATATTTATTTTTATAACGACAACTTTCTCAAGGCACACTAAACATCAAACAAAAATAGCATCAAACACAAAACCAAACTAAACTAAAAAAAATTTTGTTCTTTTTTGACAAAACCTAAAAACACAAAGTAAACCAAAACCATAAAATATGTATGTTCTCTCTAATCTATAAAATTCAAGAGATTTAAAAAATTGTGTGGTATTTATGGTGATTAGTGGTGATCATGATCTTCTACTACCTTTTTTTGCAACCGAATCATGGATTAAATCTCTTAATTATTCCATTATTGATGATTGGAGGCCTTGGATGATAAATGATCAAATCGCGGGGTATTTAATCTAATTTATATTGTAATACTTTGATTTTTTTGTCTCTATATATCATAGAAAACTCACATAAAAATCGATTTTTCGATTTTTTAATAGGTACACGAGAAGTTATTCCAATAAGATGACATTTGCTACTGTCAAAGCAAGTCTTCTTACTTCATTTTTCATTTTCATGTACATTACTATTTTTAATAATAATGTTGTTATAAAATTTTTGGAATGTTTATTTGATTATAGGGAGGTGGACACACACCAGAATATAAACCAAACGAGACATTTGTCATGTTTCAAAGATGGATCAAGGGACAACCTTTGTAATAAAGGCAAAGCTTATGGCTGATAAATGAGATTTTGGTCTCGTTATTTCGAATGTTTTAATGTAATATTTATGATGTCAATCCGAATTGGAATCAATTAACTCACTAAAACTTATGAGAAGTTATTTTACTCTAAGTGATTAATAAAAAGTTTGGTTTTGTGTTTTTGCAAAGATTATCGAAATCAAAAATGGAAAAATGTTGATTTAAAAGTTCAATTAAAAAACTAAACAATCAGGTCGGGTACTTAATTGGATAATTAAAACTCGGATCTTTGATGTCTTTTTAAAAAGGTAACTTCCAGGTAGGTTTTGAAAATGGTGTTTAGATTAATCGACTCTCATGACAAAGATCATTTTCTCACTATCTTGGATAGTTTAATTCTTAGAAAAACATTAAGTTTGATTTAATTCAATCACTAAACTTATTTATACAGATCTTTCGGTTTAATTAGCCTTAGTTCTTGGGTAATTTCTTAGGATCTATAATTGAATGGCCAACTCGATTATAGTTTTAGGTTTATTACACAAGATGATAGTTTTTATGATGTTTTAAAGCTCAGACATCATTAACCCTAAGGTTGATCATCCTTTTCTCCAACCCAATTGCCAAAGAGAATTTACTCGATAAGCATAATTAAATCTAAATCTAAAGAGAATTACTTCATTTTTTCATTTTCATGACATTACTATTTTTAAAAATAATGTTATTATTGTTATAAAACAATAAGTATATAGACCGTATCTTTATGTGTATATAATGTTTAAGAGAATTCTAGAGAGATAAAGCTAGAGAGATGAACTGTTTCTTCATTATGATTTTGTTTAACGTTATGAACCTATTTATAGTAAAAAGTTTACTTCAACATGAAGAAACTTATATAAATATCTAACTATATAATATATAATATAGTTCATCTTTATTCATATATTTATCCAAATGGATAATTACCACAATGGATAATTACAACAATGATTATCTAACACTTTCCCTTAATTATCCATCATTGCGTAGTCTCTCTGGAATAACTGGTTATAATCTTCTTTTATAAATTTCGTAGACACCGTCTTCTAAATTCTTTCTTTTGCGTGTTTTGTTGTTGTTGCCTCGTTAAAAACCTTTTCGTGGAAAAACTCAGTGAGATAAAAACCACGATAAGGGAAAAAGAGTGCAACCACGCATTTCATCATTTCTCCCCCTGAAATCATCATCTTCCGGAATAGACATCTTTTGTAAAGAGATCTTCAGGAAAATATGTTTTCTTCTTCTACAAATGTTTATTTTTTGGCGCGTTCTTGTTGCCTCGTTAAAAACCTTACCATGGAAAAACCCATTGGGATAAAAACCATGATGAGGGGAAAAGAGTGCAACCGCGCACATAATCATGACTTCATCTGGAAGTCATATCTTCACAAATAATCATCTTCTCAAACAGGTCTTTCAATGAATGCGTTTTCTTCTGTTGCTCCCCTCGGAATTTCATCTTCCGAAATAAACATGGAAACACCACGAAATTGTTGTTTTGCGATCTCAGTTTACATGATCTTATAATTTCTTTATCTGCAAAACAACTTATACCAAAATTTGGGATTTCTAATAGTCCCACGTTAATCATATCTCATCCCAATATATGCGCATAAGGGATGAATTATATCCTGCATATATATTACTAGCAAATTCTATGTATAATTTTCAAAATCTATAAATGCTTAACAACATATAAGTATGGTCCTCTATGACCACATATATATATATATATATATTCAACTTCTTCTAGAAGTTCTTAACATAACATCTTTTAGATGTTTAATTTAATGTCTGAAGACATCTGGTCTTTCCAAGGTCTTGTTAACTCTTCAGAGTTTGATCGATCTTAGTTCTCGAGAACATTACTATGATATCATTTATTTTTCAGGAATTTAAACTTTGCATGCATTTTCTTTATGAGACGTAATTCAAGTCTCTCATATATATTTCTCAAAACTGAGTATTTTTTTTACAAAACCATACATCATATGCGTTTTGTTTTATATACCTTAATACTCTTTTCATATCTAGACTTCTGGTCCAGAATTCTCGTTACTTAAACGAGTATAATAAGACTTGAATGTCTTTTATTTATTGGCCAATTATGTCTCTCAACGCTAATCCACAAAGCGGAGAATTTTGATCCTCATTTATAACATCGCGCGTTATGTCACTATTATAGTCGACATTTATTTCGACTTTGGTTCCATATGTTCTTTGATGTCATGATCCATCGAGATCTCTTAATCATTATCAATGATTTTGTTCAAGTACTTGATTTTATCTTTGATCCTTTAGGGATCTAATCCTCCTGGGATTTCTGATCATGACTCATTACTCCTCTTCTCCTTTTGAAGAGATTAATAAATATTTGCTCCTTTATCATTTCTTAATTTTCGGAACCAAAGTAGTCTTACATAGACTTTATGTGTCATCCTTCATAAACACATATATTTTGTATTGGAGCATTTTCATATGGAGTGAGATTTCTTTTCATCACCTTGAATTATCTTATGAACTTCAAGTCCATTTTCTTTTGTATGAGGATCTTATAATGATAATTCATTTCATGAAATCTTATCCATCATTTGATTTGCAATAAATTTGAATAGTGATCCTTTGAACTTTTGAACTTCTGGTTCATAATTCTTTTGTTCAAGGATTCCAAATATTCCATAATTTTCTCCCTTAGAGAAATCTTATCATCAAAATTATGACTGCAAATCTTACAATAAGCACATCTCCAATGATGGCTTTTTAGAGCGGCTCTTCATTTACAGCTCATATATTTCATCCTCTTGGATGTCATTTTTATGTGGTGTGGAGGAGCATTCATAATATATATCACACACCCACAAATTTCCAAACGGAAATATCATCATTCTTTAAAACTCATTGACTGTGAATATCATCTTCTAGATGTTTCACTTTCATCTTCTGGATGTTTAACTTTATCTCATTTGACATCTAATAAGCTTTTAATAAGCTTTAGTTTTGGGATATCAATCCACCAAAACTATCAATTTAATGTCATTGTGGGATTCTTTAATTCTCTCCCTCGAGATGATAACTCTTCTAGATTACTCATCTCGAAATGAATCCATTTATGGGATCAACAACATATCCTTCTAGGACATGTGTTTCATCTTGGATCCTTTTAACTTTTAATATAGGATTCATATTACTCTCTTTCTCAAGATAACGGCTATACATGCTCGTTTATCTTGGACCGATTCTCACTTTTAGATCGGTCATATTAGGAGTATAATATTGGGGTCTTTATAAAGAAATCAACCATTATATTCAATGAGCTCTTTTAACCCAAAAAATGGTGATTTTCATTTGTTTTCACATGATAACTTTGATTCTTCTTTTCTTTAAAATGCATAAGTTGAAAAACTTCTTGTTTTTCCAACAAATTTTTAATGATCTTCAGTCATTAATACTCCCGGAAGGCTTAACCGTATATATTAAACTTTAATCACTCAGTAAACTTCAGGTTTACTTTCATATACATCTCTTGCCATTTTTATATATGCATGTCGTCATCATGTTTCTTTTAGAGCGTTTAGCTTTTCTTTCGCTCGTTACAGCGTTTTTGCTCTTTTAAAATACTTTTAACTCTTCGAGAGTTAAACTCTTCATGAGCGTTTAGTTTTTCATGAACGTTTAAGCTCTTCGTGAGCATTTAAGCTCTTCGTGAGCATTCAAGCTCTTCGTGAGCATTCAAGCTCTCCATAAGCATTCAAGCTCTTCAGGAGCATTCAAGCTCTTCGTGAGCTTTTAAGCTCTTCGTGAGCCTTTAAACTCTTCGTGAGCCTTTAAGCTCTTCGTGAGCCTTTAAGCTCTTTAGCATTTTTACTTTATTAAAATATTTTACTCTTTTAAAGCATTTAATTTTCATATATTTTGGATTTTAACTTACCGTATAATGAAATAGATATAGCCTTTCATTTAATCAAAGAGATAAAACTTCAATTTAATCAAAGAGACCTGGGGAAGTGACCTTGGTCTAGTGGCAGTCATAAGTCCACAGAAGATAGGTAGCACCACCCCACCCGGGATCGATTCCCCGCGCCTACGATAGTGTAAGTTTGACTAATGGGCCGGCCATTTGTGGCCCAAATGTTGACAAAAAAAAAAACACAAAGAGACCTTATCTTCAATTTGATTAATGACTTATATTTTCATATAATCAAAGAGATATAGTCTTTAATTTGATTTATGAATCATAGTCTTCTATTTGATCAAAGAGGTATATTCTATTATAGATTTTTGGAGACTAAATTTTCCGCTCCAATATAAAAATTAAATTTATAAATATCGATAATTTTTTTTTTTATCGACCAAATTTTGGAAAAGTTTCTTTTAGATTTTTAATACTATATTAGTTAAAATTTTGTCAGAGTTTCTTTTAGATTTTTTAATTTTATACTTTTGGCAAAAATTATTTTGATAGAGTTTCTCTAAATTTTAAACTATATTGATTTAAATTTTGCCAGAGTTTCTTTTGTATAGTAAAATCATAATTTAAACATTTTAGGATATAAATTCTGTCATAGGTTTGAAACAGAATTTTTCCATTATGTTTATAAACATAACGACATAATTTAAAATTACCTGGATAATATTTAATCGGGTATATAGAAGCTCATCCAACGTTTACCTCGTATAAGCAGAGACGTTCGTGTTGATAACGTGTTATAAAACAATCAAGTATATAGACCGTATCTTTATGTATATATAATGTTTAAGAGAATTCTAGAGAGATAAAGCTAGAGAGATGAACTGTTTCTTCATTATGATTTTGTTTAACGTTATGAACCTATTTATAGTAAAAAGTTTACTTCAACATGAAGAAACTTATATAAATATCTACCTATATAATATATAATATAGTTCATCTTTATCCATATATTTATCCAAATGGATAATTACCACAACGGATAATTACAACAATGATTATCTAGCAGTTATATAATTTTGAGTAAATTTCACAATGGAGCACTTTTTGAAGTTACATATCAATTTGAGGCACTTTTTGGAAGTGAGGCACTTTCCCTTATAAGTTGGTATTTTTTGACAAATATACCCTTATGTTAATTTGTTGTGAATGAGTCTAATAATTTTAATTTCGGTGTTAATCGTGGATTGGGATTTGTGGACGATGAAAAACTTGATTTGGAACCTATGTTTAACGACTTGAATTTGTGGACGAAAAACTTGATGTTTAACAAAAAAGTGCCTCATAGAGTAATATAAGATTGAAAAAGTGTGTCTATGAGTAAATTTCCCTTTATTAAATTACAAAAAAATCTAGCCGTACGTGATTAACTAATGTGGGATTTAGATTTAAAACTAAATTTCAGAGGCGTGATTTTTCTGATTGTGAGTTTATGTCTGGTAACAAGGTTGGTTGCGAAGGAAATGACAAAGTTATGTGTGTACGACAGTCATGATGTACCGGTATGTGTGGATGGTCGGATACCAAAAAATTGCTCTACTCCATGTAGATTGGAATTTGTGGACGATGAGGAGTTTGATTTAGAACCAATGTTTGACGACACACATTTCTGAAACGGGTAATGCAGCATAACTATCCAATATTGTTGCATTGTCGACTTGAACTCGTACAATATTAGACAAGACATGTTCACTGTCCTCGTCCAAACTTTGTATTTTAAAGTATTTTATTTTGGTTACCTTCTCAACATTAAGATATTATCTTCATGCAAAGAAAGTGTAGATGATGCCACTAACTCTACAACTTTTGCGCAAACATCGTCCACCAAGTACATGTACAACGAAACTCGTATGTGGTTAATTGTACATCAAAACACATACATTGTCCACTGGTAATCTGTACATCAAAACATATACATTGTCAACATTAAGATTTTTATCTTCATGCAAAGGAAGTGTAGGTGATGCCACTAACTCTACAACTTTTGCAAAAACATCGTCCACCAAGACATGTACAACGAAATTCGTATGTGGTTAATTGTACATCAAAACACATACATTGTCCATCGGTACTTGTACATCAAAATGTACAAATTAATTAAAATAAGGTATTAAAAATTATGGGGTTAAAATAGTCTAAACACCTATTAAAAGTGCTTTACTTGCCAAAAGTGCCTCAAAATGATATTTGAAACTCAAAAAGTGCCTACTTATGTAAAATTCTCTATAATTTTTGGAATGTTTATTTGTTTATAGGGAGGTGGATACACACCAGAATATAAACCAAACGAGACATTTGTCATGTTTCAAAGATGGATCAAGGGACAACCTTTGTAATAAAGGCAAAGCTTATGGCTGATAAACGAGATTTTGGTCTCGTTATTTCGAATGTTTTAATGTAATATTTATGATGTCAATCCGAATTGGAATCAATTAACTCACTAAAACTTATGAGAAGTTATCTTACTCTAAGTGATTAATAAAAAGTTTGAGTGATTTGAGTCAAAATTAGAAATCAAGTGTTATTCAAACAAAAATTTATAAAAGTCTTTTAAAATCCGCTGTTATTGAAAAAGTGATTTAAAAATCCATCATCAAATCCACTGTTATTGAAAAAAATTAAAATATTGGATTTCAAGTGATTTTATGAAATCACCTGGGATTTCTTAGTTAAAAATACAAAGAATCAAATCTCATGGTTTTAGGTGGGATTGTAGAAAATTTTAAAAACAAATCTTTACAACTTTCAAATTCATCCAAATCTCCAAAAAACTCACTCCAAATCAAATTACTTTAAATACTTATTTCAATACCTAAGTGATTAATAAAAAGTTTGGTTTTGTGTTTTTGCAAAGATTAACGAAATCAAAAATGGAAAAAATTGATTTAAAAGTTCAATTAAAAAATTAAACAATCAGGTCGGGTACTTAATTGGATAATTAAAACTCGGATCTTTGATGTCTTTTTAAAAAGGTAACTTCCAGGTTTTGAAAATTGTGTTTAGATCAATCCACTCTCGTGACAAAGATTATTTTCTCACTATCATGGATAGTTTAATTCTTAGAAAAACAAAGTTTGATTCAATTCAATCACTAAACTTATTAATACAGATCTCTCAATTTAGCTAGCCTTAGTTCTTAGGTAATTTCTTAGGATCTATAATCGAATGACGAACTCGATTATAGCTTTAGGTTTATTACACAAGATGATAGTTTTCATGATGTTTTAAAGCTCAGACATCGTAACCCTAGGGTTGATCATCCTTTTCCTCAACTCAATTGCCAAAGAGAATCTACTCGCTAACCATAATTAAATCTAAATCTATGATTAGTGATGAAAAAATAAATAAAATCAATGAGATAGGGATAAAGAGATAGGGATAGAAGAAACTTTGTTTATCAAGGGGGGTATTCAAACAATGTTTTGAAGTGATTTAAGTTTTGATGAGTTTTTATAAGTTTTAAAATAATTTTGATGAATTATAGAGTTTGTTATGATTTTTTATGAAAACACATTGAAATCCACCTAATACCTTGTGATTTGAGTCTTTACATTTTTAACTAAAAAATACATTAAAACACATTGAAATCACTTAAAATCACTTAAAACCCATCACTTTAAGATACTTTTGTTCAATAACAGTGGATTTTAAGAAACTTTTTCAAATCACTCTTCCAATAACACTGAATTTTATAAGACATTTTAAAATTATTGTTTGAATAACACATGATTTGAGATTTTAACTCAAATCACTTAAAATCTTTGATTGAATAAACCCCCTAAGATCCAATCTCCGAAAAAGTACAAAACAAAGCAAAAGCTAACAAGAAAACCTTAGAAAAATAAAAGACAAAATAAAAAAAGATGATCCAAGATCAAAGATATATATGCCTCTTCTGGTGTCAATTGTTTTTTTTATATAAAAAACGTCATCTCTCTTTCCTAATGGGTCAGACTTCGGTCCAGATCGATTTTGAATCGAAATAGATTGTTTTTCGCGTTTTTAAGTCTGTATCGGTCAGTCATGACCAATATGACAACCCGATATGCTGATGTGTGGTGTTTATAACGCTTTAAACATAGGATTTAGCCACACAATAGAGTGTTTTTATGTGTTTTAGTTATTTTACAGGTGATAAAAGAT
This sequence comes from Cochlearia excelsa, assembly GCA_963556525.1. Lineage (NCBI taxonomy): Eukaryota > Viridiplantae > Streptophyta > Magnoliopsida > Brassicales > Brassicaceae > Cochlearia > Cochlearia excelsa. The sequence continues at coordinate 6,546,815 of OY748332.1, read as the reverse complement.
ATAGTAGCGTCCCAAGGCACTTAGGATGGACTTATGGAGTTTATGAATGCAAGGACGGAAAAGACGGAGAATTCAGACGAAAATCTTCAAAAAGACACTCGTTGAAGACGTTACCACCATTGGATCTTTATGAAATTATACCAAAAGATAGCCACATATGTTAGCTTTTATTTGAAGGTGACTTGAGATGATTTCAACGGTTAAATCTAAATTTATGCCAGTTTTACTGACGACGGATCAATCTGCCGAGCAAAAGAAATTTTATTTTCCTTTTATTTTAGATTTGCCAAGATATTTTCCTATTTTGTAAGGGAAACGTCAAAACCTATAAATACCTGTATTCAAACAATGTTTTGAAGTCATTTATGTTTTGATGAGTTTTTATAAGTTTTAAAATAATTTTGATGAATTATAGAGTTTGTTATGATTTTTTATGAAAACACATTGAAATCCACCTAATATCATGTGTTTTGAGTATTTACATTTTTAACTAAAAAATACATTAAAACACATTGAATTAACTTAAAATCACTTAAAACCCATCACTTTAAGATACTTTTTTCAATAACAGTGGATTTTAAGATACTTTTTCAAATCACTCTTCCAATAACACTGGATTTTATAAGACATTTTAAAATTCTTGTTTAAATAACACATGATTTGAGATTTTAACTCAAATCACTTAAAATCTTTGATTGAATAAACCCCCTAAGATCCAATCTCCGAAAAAGTACAAAACAAAGCAAAAGCTAACAAGAAAACCTTAGAAAAATAAAAGACAAAATAAAAAAAGATGATCTAAGATCAAAGATATATATGCTTCTTCTGGTGTCAATTGTTTTTTTATATAAAAATGTCATCTCTCTTTCCTAATGGGTCAGACTTTGGTCCAGATCGATTTTGAATCGAAATAGATTGTTTTTCGCGTTTTTAAGTCTGTATCGATCAGTCATGACCGATATGACAACCCGGTATGCTGATGTGTGGTGTTTTTAACGTTTTAAACATAGGATTTAGCCACACAATAGAGTTTTTTTATGTGTTTTTAGTTATTTTACAGGTGATAAAAGGCATAGTGGCGTCCCAAGGCACTTAGGATGGACTTATGGAGTTTAGGAATGCAAGGACGGAAAAGACGGAGAATTCAGACGAAAATCTTCAAAAAGACACTCGTTGAAGACGTTACCACCATTGGATCTTTATTAAATTATACCAAAAGATATCCACATATGTTAGCTTTCATTCGAAGGTTACTTGAGATGATTTCAACGGTTAGATCTAAATTTATGCCAGATTTACTGACGACGGGTCAATCTGCCGAGCAAAAGAAATTTTATTTTCCTTTAATTTTAGATATGCCAAGATATTTTCCTATTTTGTAAGGGAAACGTCAAAACCTATAAATACTTGTTTTTAACCTCTTATAGAGGTGTGCTTTTATAATATAAGTTTTTTTGAGAGTTTTTAGATCCCAAAGAATTCTTGGAATCTTCGGTTTCAATAACAGAGTTTCTTCTATATCCTTAATCTCTTGATTTATTTTATGCTTTCTTTAATCTCAATTGCTTTGATTTTCATTATGTTTAGCGAGTAGTTTCCCTTAGACAATTAGGTTGGGGAAAAAAAGGGTTGATTGAACTTAGGATTATAATTTTCTAGAACTTAATCTTAAAACTTTTGTATTTGGTAACAAACTTAAAGCCTTAATCGAATTGGCCATTCGATTATTGAACCTAGGAAACTTTATCAATCGAGAGGTTGTAAAGGTTCCTGACAAATTACCCTAGAACTAAGCCTAACTTAACCGAGAGATCTGTCTTAATAAGCTTAGTGGTTGAATTGAATTGAACTTAACGTTTCTTAAGATTTAAACTATCCAAGATAGTGTTTTATTTTATTTAATAGGAAAATGATCATTGTCACGAGAGTGGATTGATCTAAAAAAGTTTTCAAGACCTTGAAGTTACCTTTGTTAAAAGACAATTTAAAATCTGAAAGTTTGATCACCCGTTAAAATACCTCGACCTAGTTGTTTAGCTTTTAATTTGAACTTTTAAATCAATCATTAATTTCGTTTTTGCTTTCTTAGTTAACTAGGAATTTACCCGCGCCAAGCGCGGGATAAAAATTTACGTAATAGAAAAAATGTTTATTGGTAAATACAATGTGTAGTATAAAATGAAATAAAAAGAATTTGTATCTCATGTGATCCGCGTTAAACGCGGAGTTTAAATTTGAAGTATATATAGAAAATATATTGTATTTTGGTTTTTATAATGTTTTATTTACAAAAATTTATTACTATTACTATTTTAATATTTATCATCGAAAAAGATTATCATTGTCATTTCGATGTTGAATATTTACCTTTACGTATAATTTACTATTTATCATTAAAAACAATAACTGCATAGTGTTTTGAAACTTTGATACGGCTCGTTTAACAATGAAAAGTATGTCAATCCGATCTCTATTTGTCATAAAATCGGACTATTAAAACCTCGGATATATAAAACCACTGAATTTTTGGGGGATCGAGTCAATTTTCTGCTCAAGTTTTGTCATTTGACATGAACTGTGATGTTTAATACAATTTTACAAAATAATATTGTTATTTATAAATGAACAATATGTTTTATCATTCTTTTGTGCGATAATATAACATACAAACATTAGGAAAATTATAAAATTGTGTTTTTCATTAGTTTTTTTAATATTTTAAACATATTTTCTAGGAAGGTTTAATCACTCTTTCATGTCTAAACTTATCCGAAAATTATTTGTTCAAAGTTTGGGAACTGGTGGTTCAACCGATGAGTCGGGTAAACTGTGTGAATTTTTTCATTTGACATGAATTTTGGTGTTAAATACAATTTTACAAAATAATATTGTTATTTGTAAATGAACAATATGTTTTATCATTATTTTGAACTCAATGTAATAGAATATAATATATAAATATTAAGAAATCTATTAGAAATTATAAAATTGTATTTCTTATGAATTTTTTAATATTATATTTTATGATTTTCAATATTTTTTAATATTATCCATTTATTATGTCAATTTAAGTCTTTTGTGTTAAATTTGGGCTTTTTGCTTTCGACTTTTTGTTTTGGGCTTTTACGAATTGTTAATAATGTGGGACCAGAAATGCTCAGGTGATGACACGTGTAATTTTAGAATGATTTTATCTCTATGTCTCCTGTATTAATAATATAAGATTGTTACAAAACCTCCTTTTTTGTTTATTGCTTAAACTAAGAAGATTTCTCATAAGTTCTAGTGAGTTGATTGCTCCCGATTCGGATTGACACCTGATATACTACGATAAGGCATTCGAAACAACGAGTGTAAAATCTCGTTTATCATATGCCTATATCGGGCTCAGCAGACCGATATAACACCCCGATATTCTGCAGCAGATTGACCCGTGGTCACAAAAATTGGCATAACTTCAGATCTAACCGTTGGAATCATGTCAAACTACCGAAAAATAAAAGCTAACACTTGTGGATATCTTGTGGTAAATTTTCATAAATATCCATTGGTGGAAACGTCTTTAACGAGTGTAATTTTTGACGCTTTTTGTCTTAATTCTTCGTATTTTCTGCTTTTGCATTCCTAAACCAGAAAATACATGAAACAAATGCAAATGTTGTTGGATAAGCTTCAATAGCTTAGAGCCAAAGACTTCCTAATTCATCCTTGATTAGGAATAGACAAACTATAATCCTAATAGAAATAAGAAAATCTACTTCTTAAGGATAAAAGGAAATTGTAATAGGATTAGAAAAAGGAAACTCTAGTCTTATTTATATGAACACCAAGTTGTGGTGGATCATTATGCAGAAATCATAGGTGTTTAGTTTTGAGCTATTTTCTAAACATCAATATAGAGAGCAAGTTCTTTATAAACCTGTGGGTGTTTTCTGTTCCTTTATTCGGTATCAGAGCCTGAGTTATAGGTTCCTGGTGATGCTACGTTTAATCCGAGATCATGGAGAAGACGAAGCCTGCAACAGAGTCAAAAGACTCTGTATCTTCAGACGTACGATGTCGATGCTAAACAAGAGTAACTACACCGTATGGGAGATGCGAATGAAGGTTGTTCTTCGCGCACATGAAGTATGGGAAACAATTGAGCCTGGTTCGAAAAGCGATAAGAAGAACATCGTCGCTACAACTCTTTTATTTCATTCCATACCCGAGAATCTCATTCTTCATATTGGAGAGCTAGATTCTCCTACCAAGCTTTGGGATGGAATCAAAGCTAGACACGTCGGAGCATATCGTGTTAAGGAGGCTCGACTTCAGACGTTAATGGCTGAATTTGACAAACTACAGATGAAGGAGACCGAATCAATCGATACCTTCGCAGGAAAACTATCAGAAATTGCTTCAAAGTCTTCATCCCTAGGTCAAACAATGGATGAGCCAAAACTTGTGAAAAAGTTTTTGTCAAGTTTGCCTTCAGACAAGTATATTCATATCGTTGCTTCTCTCGAACAAGTGCTCGATCTAAATAAGACAACCTTCGAAGATATAGTAGGGAGGCTCAAAACGTATGAAGAAAGGATACTTGCATCAAAACCTCAAGCAAAGAACGAAGATCAAGAAACTTTGTTGTTTTCAAATTCGAATGAAAACAAAAGAAAAGACAGGGGAAAAGGTCGAGGACGAGGTCAAGGTCAAGGTCAAGGGAAAGACAAATCAGAGATAACTTGTTTTCGGTGCGATAAAAAAGGTCACTTCGCCTCTGTTTATCCCACCAGAAAACAAAATAATGAAGAGCTCAACAAGAACGAATCTGAAGTTGCAGATGAAGCTCTTTATATGCATGAAATCGTTTTTCTCAATGAAAGCAAAGTAGTGCCAAAGAACTACGAGACATCAAAGAAGGAAGATGGTGTTTGGTACTTAGACAATGGCGCAAGCAATCATATGACTGGTGTGCGATCGTATTTCTCTGAATTTAATGGGAACATCAAAGGAAAAGTCAAATTCGGTGATGGATCTTATGTAGATATCAACGGAAAAGGGACAATTCTGTTCGAGGCAAAAACAAGAGAACAAAAACTCATGAAAGATGTCTATTATATTCCCAAACTAAGGAGTAATATATTGAGTCTAGGACAAGCCACCGAGCAAGGATGGGAAGTTAGAATGAAGGATCATTATCTAACACTAAGAGATCCGAATGGAAAGCTGCTAGCAGAAGTATTCAGAACTCCTAATAGACTTTATAAGATAAGTCTCAAAGTCTGTGAACCCGTTTGATTGCTTACAAAACCCGGAGAAGAGCAATGTGCAGACATTTTAACTAAAGCCCTAGCAAGAATCAAGTTCAAGACAATGAGAGACATGATCGGAGTTCAAGACCTCAATAGAAATGACTTAAAGCTTAAGGGGGTGAATGTTGGATAAGCTTCAAAAGCTTAGAGCCAAAGACTTCCTAATTCATCCTTGATTAGGAATAGGCAAACTGTAATCCTAATAGAAATAGGAAAATCTACTTCTTAAGGATAAAAGGAAATTGTAATAGGATTAGAAAAAGGAAACTCTAGTCTTATATATATGAACACCAAGTTGTGGTGGATCATTAAGCAGAAATCATAGCTGTTTAGTTTTGAGTTATTTTCTAAACATCAATAAAGAGAACAAGTTCTTTATAAACCCGTGTGTGTTTTATGTTCCTTTAAATGCAATCTATATGCCACTAAATGCAAGCTATATGAGTTAATTCTAACAAATAAAATGGATTAAAACATGTAAAATATGCAAGATATCAATGATCTTTTGAGAAAACCATTTTTAAATATATTAGATTGAAATGTGTCAAAGTGTTTATAAGTTATATTATTATGTGCATTACGCAATGTTTTTAATCCTGACCCGGACATCGAACCAGAAAATCTTCCAGGGCGTTCGCGGGTGGATAACTTAGTTGATTTTTTATATAATTATATATATATATATTGTAAATAAAAATAAAAGATAGGATTATGATAAAAAAAAACTAGTTATCAAAAGAAGATTGGTAAATAATCCAAAAGAAGATGATGGAGGACCTGGATGCTCCTTTCCAGGGGCTTTCTTTTGAGATTGGTAAAACACTAAACTAATTATTATTGGGAGATTTCCAAAACTACCATTTTAAAAGGTTTTACTCACAAATACAATCATAAGTTTGTAAACCAAATTACTACAAATTTTTTTAGAATTCCGTAAAATCCTACCAAAAAGCTTTTATTTTGAAAATATCATTACCAAGTTTTGCATAACAAAAATACTATTAAAATGTTTTTTAGTATCGAAAACACCCTTATAAAGTTTTACTTTATAAAAATATCACAAATCCAAAAAAAATAAGTTTAAACCCTATTAACATTTAATTTATTTCATTTGTGTTCGCTATATAATGTTTAGAGTATAATGTTGAAGGGGTATGATTCAATTTAAAGGGTTAAGGGTTTAGTTTTGATAGTTTTCAACTAATTTAAGAACTTTTTATAATGGTATTGGTAAAATATTCATATATGTGAGCTAATTTTGTAAGAAAAAATTTATTTACTGCTATTTATAAAAATCGCCAAAAATATTTTAAGCATTAATACACAAAGCTTAAAACCCTGAAAAAATTAAATCTCAAAACTAATCCCCTAAGGGCACCTCGAGGTTTTTAAGAAAATTCTTAAAATAATATTGAATTAAAAAATAAGAAAAAGAAAACCCAAATTTACAAACATATCTTCCCTAAGAGCATAATCAATGCAAAAATCATTGGGCACAATCTTTTAGACGATTATATTATATTTTTATTTTTATTTTTTTGTCTTTAAAAACAAATTAAAAATTGAACAATCGCGCCGCCACGTGTCAGTATGGCCCGCATATAAGGGAAAAATCGGTTCCGAAATGAGAGAAAAAAGAGTTGAAATCTTATTTTTTATGGGTTTGCACGATAAAATTCACATTTTTACTCTAATAATCTAAATATTTTCTCTTATTTAGTGGCTAAGTAAGCATCCACAATTTTACTCTAATCCTTTCTATGTTGCCGGAGCTTCTTATTCCGGTATGATTATTCCGGCTCTCATTCAAAAAATCTCAACAGGTATATATATATATTTTTTCGATTTTACATCTTCTAACCAAACCAAAAAGCAAAATATTTTTGAAACATGAACCACAAGGTTTTAAGGTTTAGCCGAAACCAAACCCTAATTTTGGTTTGGTTATGTTCTGTTTTTGGTTCTATTTAATTTACCGTTCCTAATTTAGGTTTGGTTATATTCCTTTTTTTTGTTGCTATGCAGGAAATTATTTATGTCGTGAACCTCCAATAAATCTTCAGGTCATTCACATATAATGGTTTTGTTTTATTATGTACATTTTTATAACTTTTCAAATATACTAATGATTAAATATGGTGAGCCATTTCTTTGACACTGGGGAGCTGGATAGCAGGATTAATAAAGTGAACATTTGCCTAATCCCAAAGACGGAGAGACCGAAAGAGATGAAAGAATTTAGACCTATTAGTTTGTGCAATGTTGGATATAAAATTATCTCCAAGATGTTGTGCCAAAGATTAAAACCGATCCTACCAAGTCTCATCTCGGAGACTCAATCGGCTTTTGTGGCAGGAAGGGTAATTACAGACAATATTCTGATTGCACAGGAAGTGTTCCATGCCCTTAACACAAAGGAAAGTTGTAAAAAGGAGTTCATGGCAATTAAGACAGACATGAGTAAAGCCTATGACAGGGTGGAATGGTCGTTCCTACAATCTCTGCTAAATCGGATGGGGTTTGATGAGGAATGGGTGAACCTCATCATGAAATGTGTGAGTTCTGTTTCGTACAGTGTCCTCCTAAATGGTGAGCCTAAAAGGAGGATACAACCCTCGAGAGGGTTGAGGCAGGGTGACCCTTTATCACCATATTTGTTCATCCTGTGTACAGAGGTTTTGATCTCACAAATGCAACAGGCGGAAGCGAATAAGTTGTTGATAGGAATCAAAGTGGCTTATCGGAGCCCACCAGTCTCACATTTGCTATTTGCAGATGATAGTTTATTTCTATGTAGAGCAGACATGGCTCAATGTAAGGAAGTGCTACGAATCCTAGATGCATATGGAAGAGCATCTGGACAATGTATTAATTTTGATAAGTTAGCAATCACCTTCGGAAGGAAGGTGGAGACGAATATACAGAACGACATTAAATCAAAGCTTGGAATTTTTAACGAAGGGGGGATGGGAAAATATTTGGGCATCCCGGAACAACTGCAGGGGTCGAAAACTCAGGTCTTCTCATATGTGCGTGAGCGACTACATCAAAGGATAAACGGATGGAACGCAAAGTTCTTATCCAAAGGGGGAAAAGAGGTAATGATAAAGTCTGTGGCACAGGCCATCCCAACTTATGTTATGTCGTGTTTCCTCTTACCAAAAACACTATGCAACCAGTTAACAAGTGCTGTGGCGAATTTTTGGTGGAGTTCAAGGGAGGGGTCCAAAGGCGTACATTGGCTGTCGTGGAAGAAATTGTGTATCCCCAAAACGGAAGCAGGGCTGGGTTTTAAAACGTTCGAGGACTTTAACAAATCCCTTCTAGCGAAACAACTATGGAGATTACACCAGTTCCCGAATTCCCTAGCGGCTAGAATTCTTAAAGGGCGGTATTTCCGCAATCAACACCCTTTTGACGCAAGGAAACCAAACCGACCATCATTTGGATGGAGGAGCATCTGGTCAACAAGAGAGCTGCTACATATGGGAACACGTAAACTAATTGGTACAGGGGATCAGACGTTAGTATGGAAAGACAACTGGCTCCCGGATACATTACCAAGACCGGCGACAGGGCCCGGGTCCCTTTATTACCCAAACCTGAGGGTTTCAGAGTTACGAGGGGGTCAGGAGGGATGGAATATGCCCCTTTTACACCAGATGATGGCCCCAGAGGATATACCTCTAATTACTAGCATCCTGCCGTCCAGACGGTTTACGGTGGACAAGCGATGCTGGCATCACACAAAGTCAGGTATCTATACAGTACGATCAGGATACCAGATTCTGCACTTAAACAAAAACGATGAGGAACTCCAGATCCTCTTACAGGAACCATCATTCACAACTCTTAAAAAAACAGTTTGGACACTACAAGCTCCTAACAAACTTAAACACTTTATGTGGCAGGTACTCTCAGAGGTTCTCCCGGTTAATGAGAGACTGAGGTACAGACATATAGTGAGAGAAGGGGAGTGCCCTCGATGTGGATTGGAAGAATCGATCAACCATATGTTGTTCGAATGTCCTCCATCCAGACAGACATGGGCACTAGCCGGATTCCCGTATGGCACTACAAGGTTTCCAACAAGGAGTTTGGGTGGAAATATAAACTTTCTATTCTCCAGAGGGAGACGCCATCAGGAGGCGGAGCCATTATACCCGTGGGTCATGTGGTATATATGGAAAGCACGAAATGATAAAATATTTCGAGGTGTAGAAAGGAGCCCCTTAGAGATTAAGGAAGTGGCATTTGGAGAGGCGGCAGCATGGATAAAAGCGCAGGAACTCGATTCGGCGAACCAAGGGAAAACAGACACAATAGGCAACCTCCGACATGAAGTCAATGAGGCCCAAGTAGGTGGATTTTCGTGCTTCACGGATGGGTCGTGGAAAGAGGGGGAACCTACATGCGGAGTCGGCTGGGTGCTCCAGAACCAACAAGGGGCCACTGTGCTCCTGGGCCTAAAAGGGTACAATCGAAGTATTTCGTCACTACACTCAGAGCTTAACGGACTACTCTTTGCAATGGAATGCTTACAAGGGGAAAACCACAGCTGTAATGTTTTCCATACCGATTCACTGGATTTGATTAAGATGGTCTCTGAGCCGGACCTCTGGCCGGCCTTTTCTCCGGAGTTGGAATTGCTACGTGATCTGCAAGCGAATTTCTCGAGCTTCAAACTACGGTATGTGGCAAGGGAAAGGAATGCAAAAGCGGATCTTCTGGCACGTTGTGCGCGTAGTAGGAATGATAAGTTCCAATTTATTAGTTCATCTCTCCCGATATGGTTACCGGATACAACTGTATTTGTTAACATGTACGAAGGATAACACAGTGAAAAAAAAAAAAACTAATGATTAAATATATATATATTAATTTTTTCTTCCAAAACTAGGGTTATATCATTGGGAACCCAATAACACATATTGAACAAGAGGCAAACTATCGTGTTCCGTTTGTTCATGGTATGGGATTAATCTCTGATGAACTCTACGAGGTATGAAATATTTTATGGTATGCTTAACATATTATTATTTACGAACAAGAATTAATTTTTGTATTTTTCAAAAGTCAATGAAGAAAATATGCAAGGGTAATTATGAAAAAATGGATCCACTAAATATCGAATGCTTAAGACTCGTTCAAAATTACCATAAGGTACACATTCTCGAATTTAGTTAAAGTTTAGGTTGTATAAATGATAATTAATAATTATCACTAATTCAATTTATTTATTGTTTTTATTTACAGTGTATAGACAAATTAAATTTCCATCATATATTAATGCCAGAGTGTGATATGATAAAGCCTGATTGCTATGTAAGCAAAACTTATTTCCACCATTTAGACAATATTTTAACTTAATAAAATTATGATTCCAATTAAATGGAGTAAAGAATATGTATATTTGTTACCAAAAAGGGAATATTTAAATTAAGAAGATTCTCCATAGTAAAATCTTTTATGTTCTTATGTCTGAAATACCATCACAAGTTTTTTCAAGAATACCACTATAGTCTTTTACCAAATACAACCAGGGTGGGCTGGCCCCTGGTACAAGCTGGCACAAGCTTAAAGCCAAAAAATATTTCCAAACTTTTATGGGGCAATATTTTTATTTTAGGAGCCAAATTTAGAAGACAACAATTATATCGGGCAATTCTTATGAATACCGCTAAAAAAAGTTTTTTTAACACAATTAGCACAGATTTCGAAAGTTTTATAAATATCATTAAAAAGTTTTTTTCTCATAAATACCACAAATCTTAAATTTTCAAAATTATACCCAAAATATTTAAAAAACTATACCCTACCCTTCAAAACTATACCTTAAACACTATATAGCGAACCCAAATGAAAAAAATTAAAATCTAAAATTGTTAAAACTTGTTTTTTTGTATTTGTGATAATTTTGTAAACTACTAATTTTTGATGGTATTTTTGTTATAAAAAACATTTTAATGGTATTTTTGTTATAAAAAAAATTTAAATGGTATTTTTTAAACAAAATCTTATTTTGATGGTATTTTAAGGAATTTCTCTAATTATATTTGTCAAAAATAAATACTAAATTTTTTTTAATGTGGCAAGCTTAATTTTTTTTACATCGCATCCATTCATTTGTAGTCCCCTGTAATTAAATGTCATCCTTATGATTAATTATAACAATTTTATTAATATCATTATTAATATTAAAATATAATTAAAACCAAAAAACAAATTCTTCAATTAAGCTTTGCCACTGATGTAATAAAAAAAATTAAGCTTGCCACATTACATTGAGAGATCTCACGAAAACTTTGTTCCATGAACTTCAGAGATTGGTTTGAGATTCACATCGATAATGAAGCGACATATTCATATTGACCTAATTTAAAACTACGGAATATCAATTGTCGACGTTATGAAGAACCGGGAAGAGGATTCGATAAGTAAAAATATGGCGAGAATGAGAGAAAGAGACAAAGAGACATTGATATTTGATGTTGCATCTACGGTATAGTTAATCTATTTTAGAGATGAAAATAGGATAATACATTGAAGATGGTATAAGAGGTGATTCACATTCAAAAGATGAAGATTAATGCTTTGATCCCCGCCCCGGGCCAAAGAGAATATGAATTTCAGTAAAAATATCTACATATTTTTATATATTACTTTATAAAATTACATCCACTTCCATTTCATTTGGGTTTTTATAAATCAATTGGACACTTATTCCATGTAGGCTGTTTTGTGTATTTGTTTGAGCGCATTAGGTGTTGTGATTGATCATGTATGACTGAGTATATTTGTGATTGGATTGATATTATGGACCTATTTGTATGTGTTTAGCATCCCTCCCCTCACTGAGTGACTCTCCTCCCCTCACTGAGTGACTCTCCTGTCACTCACCCCTCTCGCTTCCCTTTTCTTTTACAGGTTTAGTGATGGATGTGATGATTCAAAAGTATGTTGGTGGTATTTTTTTAAAAGATTTTGACGATGATATTAGTTGTACGACGTCGTTCCTGATAATCCCGGGTCGGGGTATTACAGTATATAAAAAGAATTTGAAATTAAGTGAATTGGAAATGATGTAGTTCTATGTGTTTCTCCGAAAAATCTCAACTCATATAATTATTATATTACAATTTAGTGACATAATCTACGATATGTGTCAATATTCTTATATACAAGTGGAAACTTTTGCAAGAGAGCGATACACTATTTTTGAAAAAACAAAATAAGAATGAGTTTTGTATCAAAGTTTCTACTTCTTCTACTAATCTTGAGTCACCATTTTGATTCTAACTCGAAACCGGGTTTGTATAACCAGATTTCGTTTTTTTACCAATTCGTATTTTTGAATTTGAGTTAATTAACTTGGATATTTTTTTATTTTCTTCTTTGATAAAAAAACTTGGATATTTCTTATGAAGAAAAGATATATAGGAATTGGAGAAAAAGAGGAAGTGCAATCTTTCTACTGTTTTATTGAATCTGAAAATAATCCAAAACAAGATCCTCTTGTTGTTAATTTTTCATGGGACTTTCTTTTGAGATTGGTAATATTTTTGTTAAATTATATGAAAGTTTTCAAGTTAAACTTGTGACCAAAGAATGTGAGAGGTCCGACACAATTCCAAAATGATATTCATATATAAACAAATAATGTAAAATAATGTAAAAAAAATAATATATATATATATTTAAACAAATAATATTTATTGCAAAACAAAATGTATGATTCTCAAATCTTGAACGAAATTACTTTGGTTAGTGGAAATAACAGTGTCCCATGTTTATTAATTTTTGAGAAATTCATAAAACTAAATATTTTTAACACTTTCTTCATAAAATTACATCTAATTAAACATTTTTACATATTTATACCTTTTTATTAAGACTTCGATTTTTTTTTTAAAATTATCAATTTTTTTTAATTTGGGTTCTATAATTAATGTTTATATTATAATATTAAAGATGTAGTATTGTGTTGATATGATTTATTTAGATTTAATTTTGAATATTTAGTTATAATTTTGAAAAATAAGTTTGAAATATTATAATTTTGTAAAATGGAGTTCAGAAAACTATGTGATGCTCAAAAAAGTGATTCGGCTATAATAACACAATTCACTGACACATAATCTATCTCATGGGTCCATTTGTTTTTAGATATATGTGAAAACTTTAATAAGAGAGAGATATAAACAAAGAGGTGAGACATTCTTTTTGGTACACTCATTTATTACAAAAAAAAAAGAGAGAGAAAATGAGTTTGGTCCCAAAGTTTATGCTTCTTCTTCTACTTCTCTTTTTCAATCAACATGTTGATTCAAGCTCAATAACTAAGTCACTTCCTGGTTTTGAAGGTCCTCTTCCTTTCGAAATCGAAACCGGGTTTGTATAATATATCTTTCTTTTCTTTACCAATTCAATTATGTTATTTTTGAGTTGGAATTTAATAACTTGGATATTTCTTATGAACAAAAGGTATATTGGTATTGGAGAAAAAGAGGAAATACAATCTTTCTACTATTTTATTGAATCTGAAAATAATCCAAAAGAAGATCCTCTTTTTATTTGGTTAGATGGAGGACCTGGTTGTTCTTCTCTCATGGGACTTTCTTTTGAGATTGGTAAAATACTAACCTATTTATTATTGGAAAGTTTTTTTGAATAACCTCAAATGAGAAAAATATAAGTTCTAAATTAATAAAAAAAAAAGTTACAAAACTAAACCCTTTCAAACCATACTTCACAAAACTATACCTAATTCGTTTTTTTTCAACAACGTTTCAATTTTTAAACCGTTAAATTACCTTTTACAAAATTACATAATTTTTTTTATTTATATGGGCTCACTATTTAGCGTTTAAGGTTTAGTGTTAAAATACCTAATATGTGTAGTTTTGTGAGCTTCACTTTGACTTAGTGTAGTTTATGAAATGCATTTGTTTTCTTACTTGTGTTATTTCTACAAAAAAACAATTTATGTGCATTATTTTATAAAAAAAATTGCATTATTTTATAAAAAAAATTGCATTATTTTATAAAAAAAATTGCATTATTTTATAAAAAAAATTCTTGTGAAGTATATGAGGCATAATTTTTTCTGTAATAATTTAAATATTTTATGTTTTATTGATCATTATCTTATCAATTTATCAGTGACTTGTTTAAAGTGTGGGATAAATATATAAACAGGGCCTCTGACTTTTAAGATAGAACCTTACAATGGAACAATCCCTTCTTTAGTGCTTACTACATTTTCATGGACAAAGGTAAGTTCAAATTAAATTTATTATGTTGATCAAATACAAAATAGTATTATGTAATAAAAAAAATTGATTTATTTTTTTAGATGGCAAATATACTATTTTTGGATCAGCCTGCTGGAACTGGTTTCTCTTACTCAAAAAATACACTTGGTACAACTAGTGACACTGACCAAGTTAACAAGATCCATGAATTTCTACAAAAGGTATGATTCTGAAACATTTTTTATTTATGCATTAAATTATATTATAATTCTTTTGGTGTAGTCTTACTAATTAATAGTAACTAGGCGACTTCTCGCGCTATGCCCGATGAATAAATTTTAAATATAATAGAGTTGTACGTAGAGGTGGATAATTATTTTTAAGGTTTAATATAATAATATTTATATTTTAATTTACTTTTTGTTTGATTAAAAAATTTATACTATTTTTTATTTACTAAATTAGATTTAATTTTAAAGTGTAACATTTTTGTCGTGAAATAGTCTATTCGGAACTATGTCACTATAAACATGATTGATGAATCACAACTATTATCTCGAGATTTTTGTATCATGGACAATCCAAACAAAAAAATTTTTTTACGTATAACGCTCCATTTTCAATCTTTAGTTTAATTTCATTCAGTTTTTGTATATGATTCAGATTCTTGTATATAGGATTTCATATTAAAACTAAGAGACCCGGACCTTAAACTCTCTTGAGCAAGTAAAAGAAGTTAATATTCAACATTAAACACGAGAAATCTTTTTGTTTGCTCAAAATCATCGATTTAATAATTTTTTAAAAAATCAGGTTTCATATAAATCGTGTATTTAAAATTTTCTAAATTCCTAAAATCAAGTTTCCTAAAATTAAATTTCTGGAACATCTTATTAAAATTAAACGTTACCTAATTTCGTATTTAGATAAACACGTTTTTATGACTTTTGTCATGTGTCGTTTCCGTTTTTAAGTATTGAAACTGTGTGAAAATGGTAAAACAAAACTATAATTATATTTTTTTCTCACTAAATAAATAAGAGTAGAACTAAGTTATACATTATGCGACATATTTTTTTAATC
The DNA here is from genome assembly GCA_963556525.1 of Cochlearia excelsa. Lineage (NCBI taxonomy): Eukaryota > Viridiplantae > Streptophyta > Magnoliopsida > Brassicales > Brassicaceae > Cochlearia > Cochlearia excelsa. The sequence goes on along the minus strand of OY748332.1, from coordinate 6,531,184 downwards.
AACTTCATGTACATTAACAAAGTGTTATCTTTGTTTTTTGATGACATAAGATATTCGGTAAACGAAAAAGGAGTGTTGTAATTTTTTTATCTCCCCTATATTCTTTTGTTGCTCTTTTAGCAAACTCATATTTTGAAAGAAGTGGAGTGATTAATCGAATGAGAGAAAGGTGTACACACGTTTATTTAACCACGACCTTCGAAAATTAGGTTAGAAAACTATAAGGTGCACATTTAAGATTGGGCCCAATAAGACCTTCTAGTGTAATTTTCTAAAAATATATTTTTAAAAGAGAGTTTTGATTGGTTTATATTAAGTGTTTCTGCCATGTCACCATTTATTTGCTGAAACTAATTGTGGTGATGACACGTAGGATTTTTCACAAAAATCACTTCACAAATAATGTCTTAGGGATTATCTATATTATTAATTGGGAAGGATAAATTTTGAGAAACCCTTCAATATTATTTTTAATTACATGTATTGCCATTACATAAATTTTAGTATAAGGTAATTTTAGATTTTAAAAATAGCAAAAAATATTCCTATTTAATAAGAACAAAAATAAATAAACGAAAATAAGAAAGAAAATAAAAACAAATATCAAAAACTATTCATATTTAATAGATAAGATAATGAAAAATAAAAATAGTATCATTTTTATGAAAATCATACAATATTAAATATATATTTAAAGTTTTTTAAAATGTCTTAAGTTATATAATCTTTTTATTATTTAAAAGTATGTATTAAATTTATAAATGTAAGATAAATTTTACTTGTGGGTGTAATTTTAAATTTAAATGTAAGTATAATCATATATTTTAACATCCGATTTTAATAAATATGATGATCTTCTCAAATTTAGTTTGTAACGGGTCATTGATAATCACATATCGTATTTCACATTATAAATGATAATTTTTATGAGGTTAAATCAAAGTCATGTTATGTATAATATGTATATATATGAAATTTTGCAACTGGTAAAAAACTATCATACATAATATATGAGATATAAGAAAAATTATATTAGTATCAAGATAACATGTTCGAATCTAGTTATAAATTAAAATTGATGGTGAATTTAGTAATACAAGTTTAGCTAAATTCTGTTGAAAGTTAAAGGTAAATTTAGAAAATATTTCCAAGGCATAAACTAAATAATAAAATATAACACAATATATTTACTAAAATTATCAAAATAAATGCAATTTAAAAATCTTATAGGGGGAGAACCAAATATTTACTATATTCTTGCATTTTCTCATTTACTTTACTATATTGAATTTGTTGTAGAACCTAGCACAGACACAACTTAGATGTTTATTGGTTTGCTTTGAGTTGATTACTAATTAATTTAAAACACTAATAATATCTACTGATTTTCTCTTTTTTAGTGGCTAAGAAAGCATCCACAATTTTACTCTAACCCTTTTTATGTTGGGGGAGCTTCTTATGCCGGTACTATTATTCCGGCACTCGTTCAACAAATTTCAAAAGGTACGTTCAAGAAAAAAACTCATTTGGTTTTACGTTTTTTGACCAAACCAAAACAAAATTATTTTTAAAATATCAACCAAATGTGATGCAGCGGCGGAAGCGATTTAAGGATAGATTAGATCTAACGAGAGAATCTAGTTAGAACATAGGGGTTGAGATTACTCTTCTTCGTGGTATTGCTACCTCGTTTAAGTTTATGAATATTCTTCACAGTGGTTCCGAATAAACCTCTTGATAAAGGAATTACTAATCAAAATCAATATCAATAAAACAACTCCCATAAAACGAAAGACTAACAATTCTATTTATAATAAAACATAAAACCCTAGAATATTTCATAACAATAAAAGGAAGTTATTCAAATAATAAAATAACTAATAATGTAAATAATATAGATATTTGTAAATCTTCCAAATATCTCCCTCCATCAAAATGGTTTTAAGGTTTACCCGAAATCGAACCAAAAATTCTAATTTAGGTTTGGTTATATTCTGTTTTTGGTTAATTTTAATTTCCCATTCCTAATTTAGGTTGGGTTTTTTTATTTCTTTATTACAACTTACAATCAGGGATGAAGAAAACTAGTTGGTAATTTTTTTTGGTTTAAAGATTTGTTCTTTATTTTTTAATTTGACACCCCTTAGATTATATTATTGACACCCATAAAAGAATATCCAATAATTTAATATGAAATACAAACCTAAAATTCATCCTTATAAATACAAAAATACACAATTAATATTGTCTTTATAAAACAAAATTCATTTAAAATCCATTTTTGTAAATATACTTAAAATACCAAATACTAAACTCAAATAAATCCTAGACATTAAAATTTTATTCTCTTTAAAACTAAACACTCAAACATTGTTCCTTAAAAACTAAACACTCAATAGCAATCCCAAATGATTTTTTAATTTAGTAAATTTTAAAAGGATAATATGATTATTTAAAATTTGAACAAGTCTATCTTCAGTTTTTTTATATATAATATATGTAGTTTTATAAGTAATGTTTTAAAGAGGTAGTTTTATAAAAAGTTCTTTTATCGAATGACGGTAGGATATTTTTAAGATAATTATTTGTAATTATATGCTTTTCGTAAATTTTATTTATTTTTTGTTAAAATAAAATATTTTGACACCCACAAATAACTATTCTGGCTCTGCCACTACTTACAATGCAGGAAACTATTTATGCTGCGAACCACCAATAAACCTACAGGTCATTCATATAATAATGGCTTTTTATATTATGTAAATTTTTAAACACTAAAGATTGGTATTTATATTTTTTTGTTCTTACCAAATACTAAAGATTAATAATTATATATATTATTTATTTATTTTATTCCAAAACTAGGGTTATATCCTTGGGAACCCAGTAACACATTATGAATTTGAGAAAAATTATCGCATTCCATTTGCGCATGGTATGGCATTAATCTCTGATGAACTCTACGAGGTATTAAATATTTTGTGGTATGTTTAACTTATTATTATTTACGAACAAGATTTAAATTTTGTGTCAAATATTTTTTTTTAAAAGTCAATGAAGAAAACATGCAACGGTAATTATGAAAAAGTGAATCCACTAAACACCGAATGTTTAAGACTCGTTCAAAGTTACCATAAGGTAAACTCTGTCTAATTTAGTTAAAGTTTAATCTTGTAAATGCACAAATTTATTTTTATTTTATTTTACAGTGTGTTGACAATTTAAATATGCATCAAACATTAATGCCTAACTGCGATATGACAATTCCTGATTGCTATGTAAGTACTTATTTTTTTCCATCTACACAATCTTGTAAGTTATTTATACTATTAATTTTTTTTTTTTTTTAACATCATTTATACTATTAATTGGAAAGCATTTTTTCAAAATGCCCTTAAAAAATTATATTTACCATCAAATGTCATTGCATTTTTTTGCTTAACTTATGGTATTATTTGGGCGGGAGAAAATGGGTTTGTGTTCGACGATAACAAAAGCCCAAATCAAGTCCCAAACAATTTCAATTTAACTAACATTCAGATTTTAAAAAAAACAAATAATAATAAAAGAAAGAAAAAATCAAACATGAAGCCATAATCCCGAAAAATAACAAAGAGGAAGAAAATATAAAACCAAATATTAACTTTTTCAGAATCAAAGAGGAAGATGAAATCAAATATTTAGTTTTTAGAAACAAAAAATCCGAAATTGGCTAAATATTTTAAATGAAAATCGTTAAAAATCAACATTTAATGTAAACCATATTTACACTTTTAAAATCTAAGATTATATTCGAATACATTCAATTGAATACATTCACGTTTATTTTCGGAATTTTCATCTTAACTATTAAAAAAGAAACATTTTTGTAAAAAAAACATAAAAAAAATTATATTTACAATGTTGTCACTCAATATAGCCTATGGTTATGTTTAAATTCAAAGAAAACAAAAAAGGAAAACATATTAATTTCAACATTAAAATAGGAAACAAAAATATTCAAAGAAGGAAAGAAAAATTATTATTAGTATCAAAATAAAAAATAAAAAATTTCAATTTCAAAAGGTTAAAAATAATAAATTGAATAATAATATTTAAAAAATTATTACAGAATAATTTATAAATAAAGTAAGACAATTTTTTACGAATTAATTTTAGAATTGAATCTAGGTATAATGGTAGATTTTAAATTTTTAACATCAATTATGAATAACAATTATGATCTCCACATATTTTAATTTTTGTACCGGGTCATTAAAAATCACAAATCAAAATTGAAATCACGAATAATAATTGTTATGGATACAAGCATGTTGTCGACGAAGAATATTGCCCACCGGTTTCATCAGATGGAACCCATTAAAATTATAATTACAATGTTATTTTTTAATTTATTAATAAAGTTATTTTAAAATTTATCAATAAAGTTAATTTATTACAAAGTTGTTTTTTAATAAATACTAATTTATTAATAACATTATTTCTTTACGGATTAGTTTCATATTTAAATCTATGTATAATTGTAGATTTTAACTTTTTAACATCCAATTTGAATAAAAATTATCTCCACATATTTTAATTTTTGTAACGGGTTATTAAAAATCACTATTGATAGTTGTTATGGGAATAAATCAAATTTAGTGTATATATAACATATATGTATAATTTTTACGAAGGTCGGAATATATCAAATATATTTTATTAACCAAATCATATTCGTAAAATCAAAATCTATATAAATATTGTATTTTTTTTTTGTCAAGATATAAATATTGTATATTTTCATCGCTATAAGAAAATAATAAAAATTACAATATATTCATGTATTATGTGAAATATCAAACCACAAACATATAATCCAATTCGATGTATAAATTTTTTAAATACATTTTTTACCAAAAAATTAAAATTAAAACAAATTAAAAAAACATATTTTATTATATTAAAATTAAAACAAATTAAAAAAATCGCACGTATGTGCGGGTCCGCATCTAGTTAAACCTAAGATTATAATTAAATGGATAAATCCTTATTTAAATTAAGGAGATTCTGCAGAATACCATCTTTTATATTCTTAAGTCTAAAATACTATTAAATTTTGTTTCCCTAAAATACCACTATAATTTTTATGCCAAAATATCATATACCTTAATCAGCTTAAAACCTTTAGAATTGTACCATAAACCATCAAAAAACTGTCTCTTCTTAAAGCCTAAATAAAAAAACAAAACAAAACTCTAAAGTGTTAAAATTTGATTTTTCTAAAAAAATATTGTTTTTTGTATTTTGGCTAAAAAAATTAATGGTACTTTTGGGAACTTAACTAGTGATAGTATTTTAGGACTACAACCTTTTTTAACAATATTTCATTGAATTTATCGTTAAAGTAATTGTAGAGATATTCTTATTTGGACGAATTGGTTGTATAATATTATTGGAGGAAAAAATTTGGTCAAATGACATTAGGCCATGGAAATTGGGTTCGTTGACATGGCGGGAACACAATTTTTTTTTAATTCCTCTTCTACCTCAATATTGATTCGCCGTCTATACAAAATTTTTTGAAGTGACCACCGTCAGTTTAGGTAGGAGAGTATAGGTGCTCAAGTTTGTTATAACAAATACACTATTTGGTCATTTAAACAAATACACAACAATAAAATATCATCTTCTTCTATATACCGATACAAACAAGATAATAAAAGTTCAAGCTACTTCTGGAAAAAATCTGGTATAGAAACATCATAACTTTGTATAAAATAACCTCATTTTTCTCTTTATGTAGTAATATATTGACTTTGTTGAACGAATGGTGAATTATAGAAATAGTAGGCTATTCTAGTTCATTTTTTTGACATCAGTTATTCTAGTTCATTTTTTTGTGGTAATAACCTACTATTTTTCGAAATGTGGTAATGTTTCATCTTTTTGTGGTTGTCTTTAATAAACCCAATGAACATGTGAGAACGTAGATATTATGTTCTAAATCTATGTTTGAAAGCAAACAAATCGGAGACTACTTTTTCTTAAATATACTTTTGTTGTTTCTAAACCCTAAACCCTAAACCCTAAACCCTAAACCCTAAACCCTAAACCCTAAACCCTAAACCCTAAACCCTAGACCCTAGACCCTAAATCCCACACCCTAAACCCTATACCTTAAACCCTAAACCTTAAACCCTATACCCTAAACCTTATACCATAAACCCTATACCCTAAACCTTAAACCATATATCTTAACCACTATACCTTAAATCCTAAACCCTAAACCATATACCCTAAGCCCTAAACCCTTATCCCTAAACTTTCTACCATAAACCCTAAACCGTACACCCTAATCTCTCCTCCTCATAAACGTAGACCCTTAATCCCTAATCTAGTAAAACGATACCCTACACCCAAATCCCTAAATCTTGAATCTAAACCCAAAACCCTGAAACTTACACCGTTTACTGTAAACCCACATAACAATTGTAATAATAATAACAGTCTATTATACACATGAATAGACATCTATTGAATGTTAAATAGTTGTATATTTTGCTGTACAAAAATGATATCATCCTCAAGTAGCCATCTATTAACGTCTGATGTAAACTTTAAATTTGTAAAACATTCACAATCGTATTGTGATATTAAAATATATAGACAACTATAAACACAAACTAGATGACCACTTCAAGAAATTTAAATATGTAATATTAAACTGATAAGAACATAAACTACACTTGATATTGGTGAAAAGGCCTAGAAAATTATAAACAAATCTAAGTTTTAAAATAAAATTTTCTCAACTTTGACGAATCGCATTGAACGACAACCGGAGAAGTCCGGTGAGAGATCCGTTTCGGCGATTTGAAGAGGAGACAAAGCCGGAAACGAGAGCTGACAAGTTGCGGCGGCGGCGGAAGAAGACGGAGAAGCTGTATTGTCTCTTCCTCTATTTACGCCGCCTAAACGCCGAGGAGCCCATAGACGGTGGTATCAAAAATAATTTATCAAACATACAACTATTATTTGATAAATATTCAGCTATTTAAATGTAAAATTATATGAAAAATGCAAAAATATAAGTTTTAATTATTTTCATTTATATGATTCAAACCGAAATAAAAATTGACTTTATTCTTCACAGGTTCGTGGCCGCGAACAAACATACGCAGAGGAAGTGACGATGACGATTCACTTTGCCTAAAAACCCAAACACCAAATAACACTCCATTAGTCGAAATTCATTAGATGTCAACAAAATAACTCTAAAGCAATAAAATAACTTTAAACCCACAATAATCTCAATTTCAATTAGCGTTTTGAACCTTTAGAATACTAAGAAGAGCAATCTGAGAAGAGCAATCTGAGATGAGAACAACATTGACGCGATATATAAAGCAATAACATAACGCACCTCATGCTCTTCCTCGAGGATGCGACTTATGCGGCCATATCGGCTATGGTTTTTCCGACGAGATTGTCTTCTCCCTTTCTTCTTCTCCATTATCTCTCTCCATTCGATAACTACAAAACAATTACAAAATTGAAGCATTTGAAGTGACTAAAGCAAAAAGGAGGAAGCGTGTTGTCAGAAAAATTAATAATTTGTTTGATTTCAAATGTTTGAAATCAATTTACAAATGTTTTGTGTAAGGCTATTTCTGTCTTTTTATCTCATGGAAATAGTAAATATTTTTTTTCCCAATTACCTATTCAATAACTATTATCTACCCTAATTTCCCTTCTTATTTTGATAAAATATTTACAAAAAGTATTATTTTTATGATATGACAATTCCTGATTGCTATGTAAGATTCCAATTAAATGGATGAATCAGTGTATATGAAAATTTCTCTTTAAACATATGCTTATTTTGATAAATTATTTATGAGGAATTCACAAATCTACACCCTTTCAACCCCTTCTTCACAAAACTACTCCTAATTTAATATTTTCACATATTTACACCCTTTCAAATTTTTAAAAGCTTGATTTAACCTTTAAAAAATTACCAAAATTAATTTTTTTTCATTTGGGTTCGCTAATTAGTGTTTAGGGTATAGTATTAAGGGGGTAAAATTGTTTGGGTAGAGTTTATTTGAATTTAATTTTGAGTGTTTAGGTGTAGTTTTGTGAAGTATTTTGAAAATGGTGTAGTTTTGTGAAATGTAATTCAAATGGTGTAGTTTTGTGATTCTCCCATTATTTATTTACATAAAAGTATCATTTTTATGATATGTTATTTTGAAGAAGAATATTAAAATGGTATATTTTTGCAGTACTATTTATATTATCTCCTTACAATGTGGGCCAACGATGAAACACTTCGTGAAGCTCTTCATGTCAGAAAGGTATGTGTTATAATTTATAAATTTATTTTTTGGTTTTAATTATCTAAAGATTATTAATAATATTAATAAACGTGTTATAATTAATCAACAAGGATGACATTTAACTACAGGGAACTGTAGATGAATGGATTCGATGTAATATAACTCTTCCTTACAATAAAGACATTGAAAGTAGTGTACCATACCATATGAATAATAGCATTAGTGGCTACAAATCTCTTATTTTCAGGTTAGAGTTAAAAACTATTATGTGATTTTTGAACAAAAAAACTATTATGTGATTTATTTTTGAGAAAATTACAAAACCACACCCTCTTAAACAATATTTTTTAAAACTACATCTATTAAAATTTATTAATAAATATGCAACTTCTTTAAAAAATTCAAATTACCTTCTAAAATGTTTACCAAAATAATTATTTTCATTAGGGTTCATTATTTAACGTTTATGGTAGTTTAGTGTTTGTGGTTTATTACGATTTAATATTTAATGTTTAGGTCTATACATAAAATTGGATATGTAGTTTTTTAAAATACAATTTTAAAGGTTTGTTTTGTAATTCCTCTTTGATTTTTTAAAACCCGGATTATTTTAAACTTATTAAAAAGAGACATATTCATAGTATTCATAGTATATAAAACTAAATATTATATACCCTTTTTAGTTCACCCATATTATATACCTTTCCAATATTTTTATAACTACAACTTCTTCACTAAATATCAAAACCAATATTCTTTTGTTCTTTTTCGACAAAACCAAAAACCAAAAATAGAAACCAAACCCATAAAATATGAATGTCTCTCTAATTTATAAGATTCAATATATTAAAAAAAATTGCATGGTATTTATGGTCAACAGTGGTGATCATGATATTTTAGTCCCTTTTTCTGCAACTGAAGCATGGATTAAATCTCTTAATTACTTCATTATTGATGATTGGAGACCTTGGATGATAAATGATCAAATCACCGGGTATGTACGTAGACTAATTTATATTGCAATATTTTCGATTTGTCCGTGTTTAAATCTCATCGAAAACCCACATAAAATCGATGTTTTAATTTTTATTGATAGATACACGAGAAGTTATGCCAACAAGATGACATTTGCTACTGTCAAAGCAAGTCTTCTTACTTCATTTTTCATTTTCGTTACATGACTATATTTCTTTAAAAATGTTATATAATTTTTGAGAATGTTTATTTATTTATAGGGAGGTGGACACACTTCAGAATATAAACAAAACGAGACATTTGTTATGTTCCAAAGATGGATCACGGGACAGCCTTTGTAAAAAAAGACAAAGCTCATGGCCAAGAATAAAAATATGTAAAATGATAGCATTTTAATGAGATATAATTACGTGGACAAAAGTTAAATAAAAGTTATTATTTCTTCCGTATATGCAAACAAGTTATATTCCGTTCTTTAATATTAGAAAAACTTATATTTTCTAAAAGTATATATTTTTTTGTAAAAGTTAAAAGATTAGTGAGAAATGGGGAAAAAAATTGAGGGTAATGATGAACTTATAATTAAATAACATAAAAGTCAAAGACAATTTCACCGTTCCATTTCATATCAATCAGAAAATAAGAGAGAAATATGTTTAAAGTTATAAAATATTTCTCAACATGTGGGACATTTACTTTCTCTTATATAAATTTATATTCATAAGTTGAAGTTGAGAAATATTACTCAACATGTTCATATTACTCAACATGTTCATAATAAATTTATAAATTTAAAATATTTCTCAACATGTGGGACATATAAATGTAAACTCTTATATGAACATGTTGAGTAATATTTAATAAAGGATTTAGTAGAAATATATAATCATAAGTTTGTAATCCAAAATACTACAATTTTTTTTTGGAAATAATACACAATTAGTTTCAAACCATGCAAAATCAAACTTCAAAACTAAACCACAAATACTCATACTAAACCAAAATGAAATAACTTCAATTCTAAATTGTTAAAATTTGTTTCTCTACTTGTGGTATTTCTAGCAAAACGAGTTTTGATGATATTATTTTATTAAAGAATTTTAATGTATACAAACTTTTCTCTACAATATTTGAACGATTAGCTTATTAACTAATCATTATCTTATCAATTTATCACTGACATGTTTAAATCGTAGGATAAATATATAAACATGGTCCTAATTTGGTCCTTAGCACATTTTCATGGACAAAGGTAAGCTCAGATTACTAAAGAGAAATTCACAAAACTATACATAACTTAATTTTTTTCTAAGTTTACACCATTTTCAAATTTTAAATGATTAAATTATTCTTTAAGAAATATTAAAGTTTTTTATTTGGGTCAACTATTTAGTATTTAGGCTTAAGTTTTAAAGGGAGTAAAGTTTTATGTTTAGGATTTAATTTGATTTAATTTATAATATTTGGGGTAGTTTAGTGAAGTGCATTTTGAAAAGGTACTAGTTTTGTGAAATACATTTTGGAAGGTGTAGTTTAATTTTGTTATTCCCCCCAAATTAAATAATGTTCATTTGTTTATCACATACTCAATAATTTTTATTTTTATTTTTATATTTGGATCAGCCTGCTGGTAAAACCGGTGACAAAAAACAAGTTAACATGATCCATGAGTTTACCCCCATGATTAAAATTATAATTTAAGGGTGTTATATAAATATTTAAAATTACTAGACTTTTACCCATATTATATTTGAAATTAGACTTTTAATATATTTACCATATTGTTTTATTTAGACTTTTAAAATTATAATTTATTATTTTTAATTTTTCATTCATAACTAATCCCTCCGCTTTTTTATTTGATATTTTAGACTTTTCACACTTTATAAGAAAACAAGTTAATAACAACATTATAGTAGCCCTCTAATCCACTCTCTTCTGACTCCTTCTAAAAACGTCGACTATTCCATGGTATAGACAAAGAGACATTGGTATTTAGGCTAATTACATGGGCATTTAAGATGTTGAATAATTGTAGTTTTATACATATAATATAAAGTCCTTACATTGTTTAGGTGACACTCAAATTATATAGATTTTTTGTGTTACACAAATACTCATAGCTCTATGACAAATAGTAATTCAAAATTTGTAATAAATTTTTTCGAAACTAACAATTTACTATTCTCTATGTATTAAAAATACAAAATAAAAATCAATTAAAAAAAGGAAGGGAGTATGATTGAACTCACTTTTATATGTTTTCAAAACCAAATGAAAAAAATTAAATTCTAGAGTGTGAATTTTGTTTTGTATTAGGGGTATAATTGCTAATAAAACCTTTTTAATGAAATTTTAAATATTTAAATCTTTTAATGGTATTTTTTTACAAAAATTATGGTGGTGATATTTCTAAAAGGAACAAAAAAAATTAGTGATATTAATAAAGAATATAATTATTAATTATTAGCATTAAACTTGCAAACATTTGTAAATGAAAAGATCTCTCTCAGGGCAAGAATATACATCATAACTTAAGACAAATCGATGTGTAGACACACAAACATTAGTGCTAAGCTCATTTTCTCTTTTTAGTTTCTTAGAGATTTTAGGAATAAATATAGAATCTCACAAAAATAAGAAGTTGGTACCAACGACGGGTTGACTCAGTCGGTTAAGCGCAGTCGTTGGTGATGTTGTGTTCCTGAGTTCGAACCGCGTTGGGAGCGATGATTTACGCCATTAATTGATATTATAAAAGGCTTTTGCGCTGGGGATTATGCAGCGAGATCCACCTAGTTATCAAAAAAAAAAAAAAAAGTTGGTATCGTTTCGGGTGTGATTCATGAATGTAACGTCTTTGTTTTGATATTTAATACTTTTGTACCTTATATATGTCACATTGTCGGTCATGCGCAAGTTAAACGCGCAAATCTATCATATTATTATTTTATTTTATTTTTGTTTTGTTTTTTTTTTGTTAAAAATTATTTTATTTTTGTTAAAGGTTTCCATCATATAATTTTATTTTTTTGTACAAGTTGTTGGCCTATTGGTTCAATTTATCTATGTGGGTGCTTGAGGTCTCGGATTTGATTTTTGTTAATAACATCTCCAACCCACTCTATAATTGTCTTTAATATCTGTATTAGAGTAAAATTTGTTATAACCCATTGCTATTTTTTCCTCTATAATAGAGGCAAACCTTTTAATTTACATAATAATCCTTTAATGTATCTATTTTATATAAATTACAATTAAAATCTATAAAGACATCATTTTCTTTTGTGTTTTAAACACAAAACTATTTTTAATTTCCAAAATAACTATTTAGATTTTATAATTATAAATTACAAACAAGTTATTTTCTATAAATATAACTCAAAACTTGAGATTATTATTTATAAAATATAAACTAAATAAAATTTTATAAAAAGACATATAAACTAATGAAAATATTTTATTCATTCCATAATAGTTTTTTCAACACAACGAAGATCAACGAATTTTTTGTATCGTGCAATGTACTATTCTATATCATAAAGTTATAAACTTAATTAATATAATATTTTTAGAATGAATTTTGCAAGATGGAATACAAGACAAAAATACAAGTTTTTTTATGTTAAAGACAAAAATACAAGTTACATTGTAATTAATATTTTTGTGTTAAACAAATCACTTAAGTGAATTGTAACTTGTATTTTTGTCTTTAACAAAAAAAACTTGTATTTTTGTCTTGTATTCCATCTTGCAAAATTCATTCTATACCTTTCTTTTTTAATAAAAAACTTTTTTAATAAAAAAAACGTAAAAGTTTATTATATTTTGTCCACTAACACAATTATGATTTATGCACAACAAATTAGCTATCTTAATTTAAATTAACGCACAATTATTATACATATAGTCAATCATTCAAAATTTACTGCTTTCTAAAATGATCAAATATTATACATTTATACTACACATATAAACTACTTCTAAATGACTTGAGACGTTACTGAACAGTGACTTTTGAAAGTTTTAATATATTTTGAATATTATGTATAAGATAAATATTATGAATTCCATGTTATACTTATTTCATACTATAAAATAAAGTAGTGTAAACTAAGATAAAGATTGCATTTTTCTCTTTCAGCATTCTCTTTCAGCAGCAAACATTGACAAAAAGGCACTCGTTCAAAAATATGCCCATGTAGAAGCTTTCCGTAGTAATGAAAATACATTTGGGCTAAAGCATCTTCCATCTTATCATGATGACGGTTATTGGTTAGTAACAATTAGAGATTGGTTAGTAAACAATTAAACTTATCGACCCAACTATAACTAACGGGGTGTTATTGAATGTTGATTTAAAATCAATTCTATTTGTTTTGATATTACTAGAATTTGAAATGTACTAGAGTTGATTTGATTAAATTTTAAAATCTTGGCAATAGATTTTTAAAATTTATCCAATATTTTTCTAAAATCTCTGCAATATCCATAGAAATTGAAATCCAACCATTTATTAACAAATTACTAATAGAACTCCATATCTAATCATTTCAAATAAATAAGAATTCAAAATCTATTAAAGTTGAATAACACTGGATTTCTAAATTTCATTTAAACATCTAAAATGAATAACATCAAACTTTAAAATCCATAGGAAATGATTTTGTAAACCTTATATCCAATAACACTAGATTTTCAAAAAAAAAAAATTAGAATCATGGTATGAATAACATTGGATTATAAAACATTTAAAGCTGATTTAAAATCGAATAACACCCACTAAAAGATTTATGGAAGAATTTTTAAGATATTCAGTGTAATAAATATGTTGATAATTTTCAACGGATTTTCAAGAGAGTTTCGTTTATAATTAAGAGTTTATGATTCATGGACATAGAGTTTATTTAGATTCATAATTAAATATAATAAAATAAACCAATAGTAAAAACACTACAAAATACTATTGGTTAAAAAAATCAAATACATTTAATTTATGCATAGAAATTTGTAAATCTTATCTATCTATTAATTGGAAAGCATTATTGAAAATTGCCCTTAAAAAAATTCTATTTACAATACAATGCCATTACATTTTTTTACAACCTATGTTTATAATTTGGACCAATTTACAGAATTTACAAAGCCCGTACCGAGACTCAATCAAATACAAATTATACAAATCATAATAGCAAATACATATATTAATTTGAGGAATTCAAAAGACTACACCAATTCAACACTTCTTTCACAAAATTACATCTAATTCAATTTTAAAAGGTTGATTTATCCTTTGAAAAACTATCAAAATTTAAATCTTTTCATTTAGGTTCGCTAATTAGTGTTTACAATATAATATTAAAGGGTAGATTTTGTGTAGGTAGGATTTATTTAGATTTAATTTTGAGTGTTTATGTGTAGTTTTTAAAAATAACTTTGAAATGACGTATTTTGTAAAACGCAATTCAAATGGTGTACTTTTGTAATTCTCCTTATAGTTTTTGTAACGAGTCGTCAAAAGATCGCAAAACAAATTTAAACGAATGATAATGATTATGAGATTAAATCGAATTCAATTTATGCACAAATATTTATGTGTAATTTAGCAACGGGTGAAAAAATAGCATAAATAATTCATAATATATAACTAAATTATATTCCAAATATAAAATTATACATAAATATAATTTTGAACTTTATATTAATATAATTCAGTAAACTATTTTTAAAATTTGTATCAAGACATCTTGGAAGGTATATCTCGGGGGGAAAAATTTAAATATTTCTAATACGCGGATGAATCCCGCGTTAAACCATACCTCGCACAATCTACATGTTTTATTTAATGTATTTTATGAAATAAGAGAATATCTACATATAATCCAAAAGTTGGTGAAAAAATTTAATATATATATTTTTTACTAAATAATTATAAATATATAAAATTAAAAACTATATTAAATTCTGCACGTACGTGTGGGTCCTCATCTAGTATCAATTAAATTGAAACAAAAAAAACTTCTAAAACTCCATCAAATATGGGACAGAGGGGATTTTTTTCAAATCAAATATGTTTTATGTAGTTTCCTGGGTTTTATCAATTGATTGATCAGGTCAATTCCTGGGTTCTATCAATTGATTGATCAGGTCAATTAAAGCATTAAGATTGTTACACTAGATTAAAGTTTTATAATCAATTAAGTTCTAGACATCGATCAACCCTAGAGTTGATTCACCCTTTTTCCCCCAACCTAATTGTCTATGGGAAACTACTCACTAAGCATATTGAAATTCAAAACAATTAAATTCAAAGAAAGCATAAACATAAACAAAGACAAGAGAGTAAAGGGTTCAAGAAAATCTTATTGACGAAGATCACAAAGGTGGCCAAAGAAGCAATCACCAAGAAATCTCCAAAGTCTCAGAACAAAGCAAAAAACAATCGATGAAAACTCAAACTAAAACTAAAAGATAGAATAATCTCTCAAAACAAAAGCAAAACCCTAATATATGTTTAAACCAAAGAAATAAAGGAAAACCAATTTGGTTTAGGAATTGTTTTCCTTTTTAAAACATGAAAACCGAATTTCCATTAATTTTCGCAGCCTCAGTATCGGTCATAGCAAACCGATACTGACCGGTCGATACGCACCGGTCGGTAGCCTTGCGCTCGGTTTCCTTCGTATCGGCCGGCCAAGCCGATACAACAGTCGATACGCGTCTTCGGGTTCTTTTCTCTTGTATCGGCCACTCCAAACCGATATGATCGGTCGATACAAGCTTCGACAAAAGCTCTTCTTCTATATCGGCCAATAGAAACCGATACAACATGCCGATGCAAGTGTATTCGCTTCTTTTTGGCTTAAATTCATCACTTTTCGCCGTCTTTACGCTCCGAAACCTGAAATACACGAAACAAACCAAAATGCAACCTATATGACACTAAATGCAACCTAAATGAATGAATTCTAATGCATAAACTAAGGTAAAATGTGTAAAATATGCAAGTTATCAGTGAAATAAACATGTGGCAAGGAGCAAGAAAGAGTGGCCAAAAGGAACGTGGTTATCTTATAATTGTCCTTGGCCAAGGCAAATCTAGAAAAAGATTTTATTGGGGTCGGATTACTTATTATATAAAAACGTGTACTAGCCAAAATTGTAAATGCTAAAAAATTACAATAATCTCTTTTATAATGAAATTCAAATTATTTTTGTTTTGTGATATAATAGATTATTAATAGTTGTGTGTGCAGAAACAGAATTGGGATTAATTATATTTATAAAAAGGAAACGTGGTTAGGAGTAGGAAAAAAAAATCAAAGGTAAAAATTAATATCATGTACAAATATATAAGTTTACAATTTGGTTTTATCAAAAATGAATAGAAAATTTTCAAATGCTATTTTTGTAGCACCTATATTTTACAATTGGACAACTTCACAAAACTAAACCATTTCAATTAAAGTCACTTTTCAAAACTAAATCTAAACAATCGAAATTACATCCAAAAAATTATACGCACACAATCCTACCCATTTCTAAATGAAAAGATCTTTCTTAGAGAATTAGGGATATCCAAATAATTATTAATTATTAACTTTAAACTTGCAAACATTTGTAAATGAAAAGATCTTTCTTAGAGCAAGAATACACATCATAACTTAAGACAAATCGATGTGTAGACACACAAAAATTAGTGCTAAGCTCATTTTCTCTTTTTAGTTTCTTAAAGATTTTAGGAATAAATATAGAATTTCACAAAGATAAGAAGTTGGTAGGAAGGTATTGTTTCTTAATGTTAAGTAGGGTGTGATTCATGAATGTAATGTCTTTGTTTTGATATTTAATACTTTTGTTGGTCATGCACAAGTTAAACGCGCAAATCTATCATATTATTATTTTATTTTTTTGTTAATGGTTTCTATCATAATATTATTATTTACCAACAAGGTGTTATCCTATTGGTTCAATTTATCTATGTGGATGCTTGAGGTCACGGGTTTGATTTTTGTTAACTCAAACGAAAAACCCTAAACAATATTTTCACGAGAGATACGGTAAGTTAAATATGATTTTATTGAATAAGTAAGAAAAAATATTTCAATAGTGTTAATGAGGTGTGGGGTTTGAATTCATGATTGAACTATTTTAAAAACATTTATTTTTGTATACGTAAAAATCATTTAAATATATAGAGATTATAACAATAAAATCTTTTCAATATTCTTTTATAGAAGGAATAATATTTTTTAATGTTAAAATCTTAATCCTTTCTGTATCTTCTATTTCGTTTTTGTTAAATTGATAACATAAAACATAAATAATTTGTACCAAATTATATGAAAATAATCGTTAACGGTGTTAAAATATTAATAGATTTCGACACTCTCCATTTCATTTATCAGTTAAAATGATTTTTTAATTGTTTTTATATGAAAATACAAATTAAATTAAAAAGAAAAACAATTGTTTTACTAAAATAATGTTATTATTAATATAAAAGAATTCTTCCTTCTATTCATTTCTTTTAATCATGTATGTGACTTTATCTCTAACCGTCGCTGGATAAATTGGCGGTGATTGGAAACGTAGATCCAACGACGGTTAGGGATAAAATCGCCGACATGATTAAGAGAAATATTTTTTATATTAATAATAACATTATTTTAGTACAACAAATGTTTATCTTTCTAATTTAATTTGTATTTTCATATAAAAACAAATAAAAAATCATTTTAACTGATAAATGAAACGGAGAGTGTCGAAATATGTTAATATTTTAACACCGTTAACGATTAGGGGTTAATTTGCTTAAAATGAAACTTAATGTTTTAAAATGATGAAAATGAAACTTTAGGTTTTTTTATACAACGCGTTTTTCTTTAGGTTTTTTCTGTCGATTTCTCAAAACTTTAGGGTTTTTTTGCAATTTTTCCCACTCTCCCAGTGACGTGCCTAGACGTGGAGAGGCCTAGGAAAAATTTAAAAATGTGGTTTTTATAAAAGCGTAAAAAACATTAACTATAAAAGTCAGTAACATGAAATTTGTAATATACTTTTTTAATAAAAACGTTCTCTTAACTCTTTGGTATATTATTAGTTATTTTATGTTTTTAATATATTATTTACTTATTTTTGTGTATTAATTATTTATAATAAAACATAATTGTTATATGTTCTTGCTAAAAAATGTGTTTCCAATAAAGAAACCTTCACCAAAACATATGTATAAATAAGAATATAATTTTCACTAATTATTTCAGTTAAAAAACACATTATGTTAAATTAGCTAGATAGATAAACTTAAATAAAAATGTGGCTTTAATTTTGGGCATATCTTTGGTGGTCTGGGGCAATTGCCCTTTTCGCATAAAGGGAGGCAAGGTACTGATTACTACATTCAAAACTAAACCTTAAACGTTGAAAAGTGAATCCAAATAAAAAGTCTAAATTCTAAAATGTTCAAACTTTGTTTTGTGTTATGGTATTTGGGCCACATAATTTTAGTGGTATTCTAGAAAAAAAAAACTTGTGATGTTTTTTGGTTACTCTTAAAAGTAGACATATTCATATTACACAAAACTATAGTATATTATATACTTTAACCAATATTTTTAGGGAGAATTACAAAACTACACCATTTGATTTACATTTCACAAAACTACACCATTTTTAAATTACTTCACAAAATTACACCTAAAACTCAAAATTAAATTTAAATAAACCATACCCACACAATCCTACTCCCTTAGTACTATACCCTAAACACTAATTACCGAACTCAAATGAAAATATTTTTATTTTGGTAATTTTTTAAAGGGTAAATCAAGCTTTTAAAATTTTGAAAATGTGTAAATATGTGAAAATATTGAATTATGTGTACTTTTGTGAATGGAGGATTGAAAGGGTGTAGTTTTGTGAATTTCGCATATTTATTTTTATAACGACAACTTTCACAAGGCACACTAAACATCAAACAAAAATAGCATCAAACACAAAACCAAACTAAACAACAAACTTTTTTGTTCTGTTTTGACAAAACCTAAAAACACAAAGTAAACCAAAACCATAAAATATGTATGTTCTCTCTAATCCGTAAAATTCAAGAGATTAAAAAAATTGTGTGGTATTTATGGTGATTAGTGGTGATCATGATCTTCTACTACCTTTCTTTGCAACTGAAGCATGGATTAAATCTCTTAATTATTCCATTATTGATGATTGGAGGCCTTGGATGATAAATGATCAAATTGCGGGGTATTTAATCTAATTTATATTGCAATACTTTGATATTTTTTGTCTCTATATATCATCGAAAACTCACATAAATCGGTTTTTTGATTTTGTAATAGGTACACGAGAAGTTATGCCAATAAGATGACATTTGCTACTGTCAAAGCAAGTCTCCTAGATTAAGCTCTAACATATTAATTTTTATTACATGACTATATATTTTAAAAATTAAATTTTGAGAATGTTTATTTGATTATAGGGAGGTGGACACACACCAGAATATAAACAAAACGAGTCATTTGTTATGTTCCAAAGATGGATCAAGGGACAACCTTTGTAATAGAGGCAAAGCTCATGGCCTTTTTATTTATGAAGAATAAAAATATGTAACATAAATATTTGCATTGTGTGGAGATAAGATTACTAAAAGTTATTTTTTGCCGACCAAAATTTTTATTCATTAACCAAGTGCTCTTGGTCTAGTGGTTTCCATTTGTTTGGAGGAGTCATCCTGTTGGTCTAGGCCAGGGATCGATTCTCCGCAAACGCGAAATTGCTAGATTATTCACTTGGCCACATAGATATGGGTCCTTACTTTCGGCCCATTTGAATACCCGGAGAGAGGGTCTATCCGTGGGCTACACCTCCTTTTGGGGATTAGTCTGGGCCCTTCCATAGGCTTAGGATGTCCCCAGGTTAACTAAAAAAAAAAAAAAAATTATTCATTACTAAGATTTAAATCGCATTTATATACTTTCTCCGAAACTAAAACTTAGATTTTTTTTTTAATTGCACGCAATAACTCTTCGTTTTGATATTGCAATAACCGGTCATTGGTTTTGCCGGTTTTTGAACAATTTTACCGGTTTTGACCAATTTTTCCGATTTCGTGAGAAACCGGGTAGGCACACACATAATCGGTTTCATGGACGATTCAAGGTCGAATCGTCCCGTCCGATCCGGTTTTCAAAACACTCGAAATAAGAAAAAAAACTGAGAGTAATGATAAACTTATGATTAAATTACTTTTGTTAATTAAAGAAAAAAAGGAAATTACTACAAAAAAAGGAAACTTAAAACACAACACGCACATATGTTTACTCTTTCATATTAACTCTTTAATTTGATATTAATTAAGATTAATAACTTGAAACCCTTATAAATAAACTAATCATATCTTCATTATTTCTCAAATACTCATT
Source organism: Cochlearia excelsa (assembly GCA_963556525.1). Lineage (NCBI taxonomy): Eukaryota > Viridiplantae > Streptophyta > Magnoliopsida > Brassicales > Brassicaceae > Cochlearia > Cochlearia excelsa. The sequence goes on along the minus strand of OY748332.1, from coordinate 6,510,447 downwards.
CTTTTCAAAGCAAAAAAAGATAAAAAAATCCACCAAGAAATCAATCAATCTTTATTTCTCTAACCAAATAATCAAAGACATGTCTATCACGTTAAAACACCATTACATAGTCAAAAAAGATTTCGCCGGTCCGTTTCATATCAATCAAAGAATAAGTGTATCAATCGCTGTCTTGAAACGTTTTCGTTACACACAACAAGTTCCTTTGAAACCGTCACAAATTGTAGAAATAGCTAGGAAAAACGATACTTTTACACTTAACGGTTCAATATCAATATCATGGGGGTGTAGCTCATATGGTAGAGCGCTCGCTTCGCATGCGAGAGGCACGGGTTTCGATTCCTCGCATCTCCATTTTTATTTTTAATTTTTTGTATGATTTTTATGTCCATATCAAACTTTATTATGAACCCACATTCATATATTTGAGTATATTGCTATCAAAGTGAACACCCATAACGCATTTTATCGTATATTTTGCATATTATATATATATGCTGCTATCAAAATATCAACTATCTTAAGAGTTATATGTAGCTATTGAAACAAATGTAGTAGGTTTGCTAATGGTATATATATCTCTTGGTGTGTTGGTAGAAATATCTCAAAACAACAACAATAATGTCTTGGAAGTTTTGGTGGCTTTGAATTACTTGTCTAGAAATATTCAATTGCTTTATTGGACAAGGCAAGAGTATTATATACTCAACATTCACTACTATTCAAGTGTTTTCCATTTTAAAACCATTTTCAAAATCCTTATTGATATTATCAACAAGTCAAAACCTTGTTAGTTTTGTTATTGTAAATATTCTCAAAGGTTCTCTTACTAATATTTTCCATTATTGTAAATTTTTAAACTTCGAAGTATCCTAAATATTATTTAAAGAAAGAAAAAAATAAACTAGTCTTTGAAAAATATGAAAAACATTTTTAACTTTAATATTTAAGGTAATACCTTTAAGAAACTAGAATTTAGTTTTGAAGGTCTAGAGTTTAGTCTATATTTTGTGATATTATTGAAAACCAAAATTTAGTCGTATTTTTAGAAAAATCGATGATATTGGAATCAAAACAAATATGGTTTTGTGAAAATTGTCCTTCTGATTGTAAGTAAAAGACCAAACCATTCTATTCAAAACTAGATTAAAAATGATAGAGCAATTACTAAACAAGTGATTACAACAACGAATAGGTTTAAAACAAACACCTATCTATTGTTATTACACTTGGTCATAAATGAACTATTTAATTCTAAAAAAAAAATTAAGAATGTCCCTACCAAGCACTTTCTAATTTTACAAAATCAAAAATGAAACTTGTTTTTTGACAAGTACTATGGTTTTGGTGGTGTTTAAGTATGTTGTGTTGCATTAATATCAACCACACAAACTTACCTTTCTATCACAATCTCAACCGTTCATCATACCAACAACATATCTCTTTGAAATATTAAATTTAAATATTAAATGCATAGAAAGTTGTGAGATCATAAATATTTGTTTATCATCTATAATCGATTATTAGTTGATTTTGAAAACATAAGTTGTTAGGTAAGATAAACGGCTGAGATTATTTTAGAAAGGTAAAATGTGAAGGTAAGAATTAAAACTTCGTTAACTTTCTTTTGTCCACTATTTTTGGTTATGAAACACGACATACCTAATATTTATGAGATACTAAATTTTTATATTGATTGTGACATGTGAACAAAATATTGAATTTAGTCGAATATTGGTTTTTTCAAATACGAATATTTTTTTATGACGAATACCCTTTATTAGGTTTTTAGATTAAAATACACTTCAAAAGTATTTTTGATAATAAAATACATAAGCTAGAACTACAAACCAGCATTTTTAAAAAAATACAATTCACAAAACTATATCATTTCAATATTTATTTCACAAAACTATATCTTTTAAATGTTTTTTCGCAAAACTATATCTAAACACCTAAAACTAAATATAAATAAATTTTAAACATAAAATCATATCCCTTTTTGACGCTAAATCTTAAACATTAAATTAAATAGTGAACTTTAATGAAAACTTTTAATTAAGATAATTTTTAAAGAATAATTTAACTATTTAAAACTGAAATGACGTAAATTTAGAAAAAAATGAATTATGTGTAGGTTTGTAAAAAAAAAGTTTAAAATGGTGTAATTTTGTAAATTACTCCATTTTAATTTAGTTTTACCATTTAAAATTTATAAAGAGTGTAAAATTAAAAATAATTTGAACTAAACGTAGTTTCGTGAATGAAGTTTTGAATAAATATAGTTTTGTGGATTTCTCGATAAATTTTAGTATTTACTAAAAAAATTGTTATAAAAATAAGTGGTATTTCTCGCAATAGAGTGAACATAGCCATCTTTGTGTTTCTCTATAAAAGAACACACTTAGTACACTCTCTTCTATAACAATCTTCAAAAACAATATCATCACAATGACTAATATAACAAACAACAACAACAACAAAGATGGCACAAAGCTCCACGTGGCAATGTTTCCTTGGTTAGCTTTTGGCCACATGGTTCCATATTTCGAGCTCTCTAAGCTAATGGCTCAAAAGGGTCACACCGTCTCTTTCATCTCCACTCCTCGCAACATCGACCGCCTCCTTCCTCGTCTGCCGGAAAATCTCTCCGCCGCAATCAATTTCGTCAAAATCCCTCTCTCCACCGTCTCCTCCGACGGAAAACTCCCCGAAGACGGCGAAGCAACCACCGATCTCCCCTTCGATTTAGTCCCTTATTTAAAAATCGCTTACGACGGGCTCAAAATTCCGGTGACGGAGTTTCTAGAATCGGCGAAACCCGATTGGATCCTACACGATTTCGCGGCGTATTGGCTTCCTCCGATCTCCCGCCGCCTTGGAATAAAAATCGGATTTTTCAGCGCTTTTAACGGCGCGACTTTAGGGCTTTTGAAACCGCCGGGATTCGAAGAGTATCGTAAATCTCCGGCGGATTTCATGGTTCCGGCGAAGTGGGTCCCGTTTCCGACGACGGTGGCGTTCAAGTTTTTCGAGTGCCGTTACATTTTCAAAGGATTCATGGAGGAAACCACCGAAGGGAATATTCCCGACATCCACCGTGCCGCCGGAGTTATCGACGGTTGTGACGTCATCTTTGTACGGAGCTGTTACGAGTACGAATCTGAGTGGTTAAATCTAATCCAAGATCTTCACCGTAAACCGGTTATACCGGTTGGTGTATTACCTCCTAAACCGGAAGAGAAATACGTAGACACCGACACGTGGCTTTCTATCAAAACTTGGTTAGATTCGCGTAAACCGAAATCGGTTGTTTACATAGCTTTCGGTTCGGAAGCTAAACCGAATCAAACCGAGATAAACGCGATCGCTCTCGGTTTAGAACTTTCCGGTTTACCTTTCTTCTGGGTTTTAAAGACTCGACGCGGTCCGTACGATACCGAACCGGTCGAGTTACCCGAAGGGTTCGAAGAAAGGACTAAAGAGAGAGGTTTGGTTTGGAGAGGTTGGGTAGAGCAATTAAGAACATTGAGCCACGGTTCGATCGGTTTGGTTTTGACACATCCCGGTTGGGGAACGGTTATCGAAGCAATCCGGTTTGCTAAACCGATGGTTATGTTGGTTTTCGTGTACGACCAAGGGCTAAACGCGAGGGTTATAGAAGAGAAGAAGATTGGGTATATGATACCTAGAGATGAGACAGAAGGTTTGTTTAGTAAAGAAAGTGTTGCAAAGTCTTTGAGATTGGTAATGATGGAGGAAGAAGGGAAAGTTTATAGAGAGAATGTTAAGGATATGAAAAGAGTGTTTGGTGACATGGATAGGCAAGATCGTTATGTTGATTCTTTCTTGGATTATCTCGTCGCTAATCGTTAGTTAATTTCGTATAATCAACACTATAATAATGTTGTAATGTTTTATGATGCTAATAAGGATTTTAGTCGATGACTAATATAAGCCTTTCTCGTGTGTTTTCAAGAATGTTTTGTCTTAAAAGTTTTTCAAATTGCATACATTTAAGTGTACGATACAACCATTCAAGGCATAATATTTTCGCCAAATACTTCTAATTGCTGTAATAATCAAACTTTAGACATTTTAGAATTATCCTAATTTTTGTATGTCGTTGTGTGTGAGTAAGAAAATATAACTCTCCACCAACAATGTTAAAAAGTGAAAATATAACACTTTTTGCAGCTCACTCTTGTCATAATTTCGGTTTAAATAAGACGAAAACCGGTTTATTGTATCATAAAGCCGGTATGAAAGACAGAGTTTAGTTACGATTCTATTACACCATATGGCCCATTGTTAAAAGCATAGGCCCGATATTGTTTTGGCTTAAAACTCAAAAATATGGTATCAATTCTATTAAAAAAAAGAGTTATTTAGTAAATTCTCTACTTTTTAATTTTTAATTTGTCAGTAGGGTTTTTACACGGATTCTTTGGATCTAATTAAAACGGTGTTAACGCCGAATATGTGGCCGGTATTTTCGACAGATTTGGATACGCTACGTGATCTGCAGGTTGATTTCCCCGACTTCTCACTCTTAGTTGAAAGAAACGCAAAAACGGATCTTCTAGCACGACGTGCACGTGGCAGGAATGTTAATTTCGAGTTTTTTAGTTGTTCTCTCCCTCTTTGGAAATCTGATACGTGTAACGTATTTGTAACCATGTAGGAAAGAATAACTTCGTGAAAAAAAAATTGGCAATAGGGTGATTTTTTGTATTTAGGTGATTTTTTATGTTGAAAAGTTAAAAATAACCCTGAAATTTTTGGTCATGTCGTGTGAACATTCATGTATATGCATGAACATTCATGTATGCGCATGAACATTCATGTTTTTCCTTCTAAGATAATCGTGACACTGTTAATCTAAACATGTATGAATAATCATGAATATGTGTGAATATTCATTTAATATGTATAACAATATGTGAACATTCATAGTTTGATTAAATAATTCATGAAAAAAATCTGAAACAGAAAACTTGTGAACATTCATGAACATGTGTGAACGCGCAGAAAGGTATTTCAGTCATAAAAAAACATAAAAAATAAAATCACCTAATTACCAATTTTGAAACACAAATCACCTACTTGCAAATTAAGATCCAACAATGTACCTGATTTCCTATTTTTTTCTAAAAAAATGCATACACGACAGTTCTCATAATCAACTCCTAAATTATATTACTCCGCCTTAATCCGGACATAAAACTCTCGTGTTTTAACATTTGGGCTAATTTTCACTTTGTGGCTTATTAGTGGTGTTTTAATTTTTCCAAAATGGGCATTGGTCTATTAATTTACACTGTCCTATTTTTCTCCAATTCAAATTAGGTTACACCTTCATTAGGCTTAATTAGTCAGGTTGATTTTCTATATTTGTTTCCTACTCATTATTCTTGAATTACACACTAACTTTGCTCATATTTTCTATTCATTCAAGATATGACAAAAAAACAGTAAATACGACAAAAAAAACTCTTTACGAAACAATAAATAGTTTTTAATAAACTTAATTATTTTAATATAAAAATATTTGAGTATTATTACTAATATAAAGAATAGATGTGAGATTCGATTTCTATAATAATGTTACTAATATTCTGGAATTAAAACTATTTTTGACATTCTTTATTATTTTCGACGAAAAATACAATTTAGCTAGTAGTAGTGCATTCAAATAATGAAATATTTCTAATATTTTTCACCTAGTTCGGAGAAAGTTTATATTAGTTTTCAAATATTTCTAAATTATTTTTGAAATTTTAATATCTTATCTAGTTTAGCTATTAGTGCATTCAAATAATGAAATCATGGCCAACAACGTTGGAACATATAGTACAGTTACAAGTTACAACCAATGTTCAAGTTCCAACGACTCAAATTTTCAGTTATAATTAATTTAGTAACCTCAAAAATAAAATAAAATGGTATTTTAGTTTGCAATGGAGTTTTTTTTAATTCAAAAATATCATAGTTAAATGAAAACACCTGATGATATATGTTGGAGACTCGAGATGTGATTGGTCAAAAGCAAAAACAGTGATGCCCACGTGGTCACTGGTTTTGTTCACTATGTTTGTCTCATAAATTTTTTGGTAATAGTGAATCTAGTGATACTATAACAAGTGGTAACTTTACTAAAGAGAAAGGCTGATGATAAATTCTATAAAAAAAACACTTAATATTTGTAAAATATATGAAATGTTAGTAAGAATATATGAAATGTTTCGCTTGATAGATTACGAATAGGGTGTTAAATGTGGCAAAACCCGAACATAATCGAACAAATTAAACCGAACCGGAATTGGTTTTAGATAATCATATTCAAAAACCGTAGGATATGAATATGGTTTAGTAAATAACCGATTAAACCGCAAAAAATCCGATTAATTGCAAAATATAATATAATAGATAATATTATTATGGGAAATTTAGTAGATTATATACTTTTTGTTTTGCAATTATCAATAGGGTAGTTTTAGTTTTCTAATTAGGAATATAGGTAATTTTAATTTCCAGAATATGTGAAAAAACAATTTTTATCATTTTTAATATTAAACCAAAACTTATTCATCATTCACCAACGTTATTCACTATTCACCAACGTTATTCACGATTCACCAACGTTATTCACTATTCACCAACGTTATTCACGATTCACCAACGTTATTCCCTATTCACCAATCGGTATTCACCATTAATCATTTGACTATCATCATTCACCTATCATTATTCATCATTCATCATATGTATTGATCATTCACTAACAAAATATAATACGTTAATAGTGATATAAAAATTATTCACAAATGATATTCATCACTCATCGTTGATATTCACTATTCATGTAATTCATTTATAATTCACATATTAGATTCACCATTCACCTTGAAGAAACATAAAAATTAACCTAAAAGTTATAATTTTCTTTCAACTTATGAAAACTACTCATTTAGCAATTACAAAACAAAAGCTACCTTCTAACAAATTAAAAAAACTAAAAAATATTCTCTCAACCAATTATCTATATTATTATAGTATAAATGATTATAAAATAAATATTATAATATCATGTATATGTAACTTAAATCTAAATAAATTTTAGTTCCTAATAATATATAAATAATTGAATTTTAATTATGAAATACTTTAGTTTTCTTTCACATTATTTGTAGATACAATTGTTAAAGATAATGATGTCACTTTTAACTATAAAATTGTTATTATATCTTATTAATCTTTCTAAATTGACCAATCATTAATATTGAATTAATAAATTTATTTTTGTTTTGAAATTATTAATTTTTCAAAAAATAATATGTTTTTATAACTTTATAAGTTTTAAATAGCATTAGAGAAAAAAGTGAATTCATATTCAAAACAATATTGTATTTTGTTTTTATTTTTATGGTATAAAACCGCAAAAACAAAAATCGATAATACGGTAGACATTTTTTATAAACCGAAAACTCGTAAAATCAAAGAAAAACGAACCGAAACCGTACCAAAGTCCGAGTTGAACACCCCTATTTATTATGTTTCGCTTAATGATGATATTTGATGCAGATGAGCAAGTGGCCTAATGGTAGTCACTTCTGCATCTAATCGTATAACTCGGGGTTCGAACCTCGCTGCTTTCAGTTGGGAGAGAACTATTTAGACACTAGACTATGATAGAAAAAAAAATGATGATATTTGATATTGTCATCATTATTTAGGTTTTGTTTTTTTGTAATGTTGGGGTTTCATATCAGAACTAAACTATTTTTTTAATTTTAAGGATAGTTTTGATAAACGGGATTTTACCCCGCTTAATCTAATATCTTAATGTAGTATTTAAGATGTCAAACCAAATCAGGAGCAAACAATGTATTCGAATTTATGCGAAACAAACTCAGTTTAAGTGTGATCAAAAGGGTTGTTTGAGTGATGTTTTTGTGACCGGAAATTTAACAAAACGAAAAACGAGAATTAAAGGTTTTGAAAGATTATTAAAAAGCTAAACAATCAGGTTAAGGTGTTTTAAAGGATGATTAAACTTTCGGATTTCAAATTGTCTTTTATAAAATTTACTTTAAGGTTTTGAAAACGATTTTAGATCAATCCACTCTCGTGGCAATGATCATTTTCTCAACGATTGAACTAACACAATGTCTTGGATAGTTTAATCGTCGAGAAACTTTAAGGACAAATCAATTCTAACCACCAAGTTTATTAACACAGATCTCTCGGTTAAGCTAGGCTTGGTTCTAAGGTAATTGTTCGGGAGGCTTTATAATCTCTCGATTCATAAAGCTTCCGGGTTCGATAATCGAATGGCCAACTCGATTAAAGCTTTAAGGTTGTTACCAAAGACTAAAGTTTTCAATCAATTAAGTTTTAGACAATTTTCATTCCTAGATTCAATCAAACCCCTTTTACCCTAACCCAATTGTCTATTTAGAACTACTCACAAATCATATTGAAAATCATAGCAATTTGATTCAAAGAAACCATAAGCATAAACAAAATAAACAAAGAGAATAAAAAGGGTAAAGAAAACTCTTATTCAATGATGATGATGAAGATTACAAGGTGGCCAAGAAGCAATCACCAAGAAAATCTCCTCAAAGTCTCAATCTCAAAAACAAAAAACTAAGATAATCCACTGGTGGCTGTGTTTTTACCCTAATAAACGAGTCTAAACCGAAAATAAAACAAAGGAAACCAAAAATCAAACCGGTTTTCCTTTTTTACATAGCGAAAAACCAAATCTCATAAAAATTCGCAGCCTGTATCGGTCAAGGCAAACCGATACAGGCCGGCCGATACGCGCTTCGGCAAATCTTCCTTCGGCTCGTTTTCTTCGTATCGGCCAGGCTAAGCCGATACGACAGTCGATACGTGTCTTCGGGTCTTCTTCTCTTGTATCGGTCACTCCAAACCGATACGGTTGACCGATACAAGCTTCGGCAAATCTCTGTTTTCAATATCGGCCACGGAAACCGATACGGTTGACCGATACGGACTTCGGCACACTCTCTGTCTTCGTATCGGCCAACGAAACCGATACAACATGCCGATGCAAGTGTATCGTTTCTTTTTGGCTCAAATTCATCAATTTCGCCGTCTTTATGCTCCAAAACCTGAAATACACAAAACAAACCAAAATGCAACCAATATGCAACCTATATGACACTAAATGCAACCTAAATGAATGAGTTCTAATGCATAACCTAAAGTAAAATGTGTAAAATATGCAAGTTATCAACTCCCCCAAACTTATCCTTTGCTTGTCCTCAAGCAAGAGAACTAACATCAAAGTTTAAAAGGGTATAGAGGCGGGGACCTCGAACCAAAAGTAACGCGAAGAGTGTAGTGAACGAGTATCCTAAACATAGTATCCCGTCGCAACCGAGCTAGTTCTACCTATTTCCATTCATCTCAAACTCCGTCTAAATTCGTTATTATTACCAAAAGCATGTGATCCACTTGTCTAGTCTAAGCACCTTTCACATTCAATTAAGCATAGTCGAAGCATGAAACATGATCAAGAATTTTCAAGAGTTTTTCTATTTGTCTAGGTAAGAACGGGATTTCGAATCAAACGAGGAGGCTAACACTCAGGCATGTGGTTAGTTGTAGCGCGGTTTCTCTCGGGGAGTGAAAGGGTTAAGCAAAATCGGGAAAGACAAGAAGCAATGCAAATCCGGACATCCATCCCTATACAATTCTAATCTCTAACCCATCTTTTCACTCTCTACACACTTAAGCATTCAAACACCGAGTTTTCTTTCATTTTTTTTTTCTTAACTACCTTAGGGGTTTTATTTGGCTAACTTTCTTTTCTTTTTTTTTCGATTTTTCTGTTTTTTTTTTTTTTTTTTTTTTTTTTTTTTTTTTTAGTAGCCATTCTTTACCCCTAGGAGTTTTACAATTTAACTCGTGTTTATTTTCTGAAAATACGTTTTAGTTCAAAGATGTGTTTCCCGTTATCCCGTCTACAAACTAGCATATGATAACCTAGCCAAATGGATGTCCTTCCTTGTCGCTCCCTATACTTTCAAGTTTTTGCGAAACCAAACAATCACTAAATGAAAAGAATTCTCACAAGTGTTTGGGTTTAGGCGAAGGGGGTGAGAGGGGAATCATCCTTATAATGAGAATGACCGGATTGCGCTTAAGGTGTTTCGGTTTAGGAAGCCACAATCCGTAGAAATCACAAAGCCATAGAAATACTCTTAAAAACTCTCAATCATGCTAATTAGAAGTCAAGTTTAGGTTCAAATAATTTTTGAAGGCTACCTAGAACTATCAAGCTTCATAACCACACTATTGGCTTTTTAAACATCAATGTCTAGGGTCGAGATTTCAAGATTTTCGGCGAGTTCTAAGTCGTTTGAGGAAGACACTACACCTAAGATACCGTTCAAAACACTAGACGCGTCGCTTTATAAGGCTAAAATCATCATAGATCCCCTATGCATATGACCTAAATGAACTAATCCTAAATGCATTTTTTTTTGTGTTTTTGGGTTTTTTCGTTTTTTTTTTTTTTTTTTTTATGTCACTAATATGAAACTATATGACGACTCCCCCAAACTGAAATCACACAGTCTCTGTGTGAAGAAAGTATTTGGAGAAGATCCTATATGCAAAAACAGCCTAAAAGCTACATGCAATGAATGTGAAAAAGCATATGTACAAGGGTGGAGGGTTACCTCAGTAGTAGTTGGTGTCCGGGTCAGGGCCTTCTCCATCGGAGGAGAAAGTGGGAGACTCGTTGTCCGAGAAGACCGTGGGTGGGCGGTTGTGAAAGCGGTAGGGTCTCCTAGGCTGCCTAGGTGCGTCTGTCTGCGGATCGCGCACTACCAGCTGCCTGTCTTGGTTCGAACTGCAGCTCGCGCAGGACAAACCCCTCTTGATGGTCTTCTTCAGCGACTTGACCTCGCGCACCAACTTCCTTATGGTTCGGTCTTGGAAGAGGTTCCACCGGCTCATCCTCTGCATATCCAAGTACAAGTCCCGCAAAGGACCGAGGCTGTCTAGGCGCGGTGGAGGGACCGAGGTAGTAGCGCTCGGGTCCGTAGGTAGGCGGCGTCGATGTGCTGAACTCGTACCTACTCGGTCCAGCAGGTCGGTGGAATTTTCTCGGACCGCGGACGAGGAGAGAGGGGCGGCTGTGACATCGTGTAAGTGGCTCCCGTCGAGGTCGAAGTGAACCGCGGCGTTGCCGCTGAAACTTGTGCGGGCTGGTTTGGGAAGGAGGACGATGCTTTGAATGGTGTTTAACTTGAACGAGTACGCGTACTTACCCTCGCATTCGCCGACAATCATTAGCTGCTTTGCCAAGTATGGCATGTCCATGAAGGTCGGATGTTCTTTTCTTCCCAATAGGGGTACCCGCCGCTGGTTAGAAAAGGTGTGACCCATCCGCCTATGCTCGGCTTTGGCGTGGCATCGGTGCGAGTCCAAGCCCAACGTTTGATGTCCATGAAACCGTTGATGAGCAGCCGAAGAACGCTCGGGAAGTGTTCCTCCGTCGTGGGGAACAAATCGGGGTCGCGGAGTGAGCGTCGAAGTATCGGAGCTAGACCTTGCTGCAAGTACATCATCTCGTTGTTGTTTACTTGCCCCGCCTCGCGTCTAGGGAAGAACACGTGCGAAAGAAGTTTCTCGCACATATCTTATCGCCGGATGGCGAATCATCGCGCTCTTCGATCTCCCGGGCTGGTAGACCCCGTTGGCAATAAAGTTCCAAAGCTGTGCGCTTTCGCCTATCTCGTTGCTGAGCTCAACTTGCCCGTTTGCTGGAATTCCGAGCATTTTTTCCCAAGTTTGGAGAGTTCCGGAGTATTTTCTCCCGTTGCTAGGCGTGAACGAGATTTCCATCACTTCATCCTTGTATGTGATCGCGAGGGTGGCTAGAAACGACAAGTCTCCTCCTTGTAGGCTATTTCCTTCTTCCCTAAAACCCAATCAAGCCTCATGTGGCGCAAAATTTCCTTTACCTCATCGTAGATCCCTAATTTCCCGAGCGTATCCGTGTCGGGGAAACGCGATGGGGTGAATGGGATCTCCATTAGTGCGTCGTACAACTCCCGGGCCGTCGGTTGCTTCTTCGGATCGCGTGTGATGGGAGAATTGCTTGTCCTTGGTGGGAAGGGGAATGTGGGCGCTATCGCCACCTCCTCCTCGTCGTAGGAGTCGTATACGAACTCGAAATCCCCCTCTTCCACGATAGCGGGTTCGGTATGCTTCTTTTTCGCGCTAACCTTTCGCGATTTGCTCTTTCGCGGCTCCTCCCTCGGTTCCTCTCTTGGAACCTCTCTTGGAACCTCATCCGTGGGTTCCCTTATCACCACCGAACCCGACCTAGTCCTTCTTCTCGGTGGTTCTTCCTCTATTGCCTTGCCTTTCCCTTTTTCAGCCCTTGATGCTCTCTTAGGACCCATTGGCTATTATGGTGAATTTGGGCGTTTTTGGAGAGGGCTCGGATCGTTTGAATGGTTGAGATGACCTGAAAGAGAAGGAGGAGACAAAGAGAATGAGCCAAAAATCAGTTGATTTCGACAACAAACGAAGGAGATATCAAGTTTTTAAAATTTTCAACAATGGTGGAACAAGAGGGGCGATATCGGTCGTGTTGATTTAAGAGAAAAACCCTAGGATTATATTTATACTCGACCGATATTAACAAAAATTCAGCGCGTATCGGTTACCTGGCCGATACGGTTTAACCGATACGATACGTATCGGGTATTCGTATCGGCGTGTAGTCGAGGTTGGCCTATTTTGCGTTGTATCGGTCACATCGGACCGATACAACATACCGATACTAGTGTTTCCTCTTTTCGTTTTCCTTGTATCGGTCCCAGCAGACCGATACAACATCCCGATACGCAAGTCTCCACTTTCTGTTTGCTTGTATCGGTCCCCGAGACCGATACAACATCCCGATAGGAACGTCTCCCCTTCTCTTTGCCTTGTATCGGTCCCCGGACCGATACGTCTCGTCGATATCGGCCAAAGCTTGCCGATATGGCTGGCCGATACGTAACTCCTGGTTGTTTCTCCTCGTTTTTCACCTGGAAAACACTACTAAGTAACCCAAGAAGATGATTAGAACTATGAATATGAGAATGCTAAATGAAAAACAAAGAATATGTACAAGGATAGACATGGGACTTCCTCCCAAGTGAGCTTGTTTATAGTCACGTAGCTTGACTTTACCCCTTTGTTTTAAGCAACGTTTGGATCCGAAAGAGACAATGAGTCTCCTCCGGTTGCAGCTTCGTTTGCGAAGTACGGTTTGAGTCTTTGACCGTTCACCGCAAACTCCCCTCCGTGCTTGTCCCAAAGCACCACAACTCCGAGTGGTTTGACCTCCTTGATCTTGAAAGGGCCGGACCAACGGGATTTCGGCTTTCCCGGGAATAGTCTAAGCCGCGAGTTGAATAGCAGCACCAAGTCGTTCACCTTGAACTCTTTCTTGATGATCTTCTTGTCGTGGAAGGCTTTGGTCCGCTCTTTGTAGATCCTCGAGCTCTCATAGGCGTGTTGGCGTATTTCGTCCAAATTCCTCGAGCTGAAATTCCCTCTTCTCTTTCGCGCTCCTAATATCGAAGTTTAGAAGCTTGATTGCCCACCTGGCTTTGTACTCGAGCTCTACCGGTAGATGGCATGCTTTCCCATACAGCAAGTTGAAAGGTGTCGTTCCCAAGGGCGTTTTAAACGCGGTTCTATACGCCCAAAGCGCGTCGTCGAGCTTGACGGACCAATCCTTCCTCGTTACACCAACCGTCTTCTCGAGGATGGCTTTGATTTGTCGGTTGGAAACCTCAACTTGGCCACTTGTTTGGGGATGATAAGGTGTTGCCACCTTGTGCTTAACACCGTGCTTCTTGAGAAGACTCTCAAAGACCTTGTTGATGAAATGGGATCCACCGTCACTAATCACAACCACGGGAACTCCGAATCGAGGGAAGATTATCGTCTTAAAAAGACTAACAACGGCTTTTGAGTCGCTCGTTGTGCAAGCTACAGCTTCTACCCACTTGGAGACATAGTCTACCGCCACAAGGATGTACTTCTTGCCATACGATGATGGGAAGGGTCCCATGAAGTCTATACCCCACACATCAAAAATCTCAACCTCCATGATAGGGTTTTGTGGCATCTCGTTCCGCTTGCTTATATTGCCCTTCCTTTGGCAAGGATCGCGGCGTTGAACGAACTCGTGAGCGTCCTTAAACATCGTGGGCCACCAAAAACCAGCTTGTAAGACCTTGGAGACCGTCTTAAAGCTCGCGAAATGTCCCCCATAGGCTGAACCGTGGCAATGGGTAAGAATGCCGTTCACCTCTTCATCTGCTACACACCTCCGATATAATCCATCTTTGCACAAGGTGTAGAGGTAAGGTTCGTCCCAATAGAACCGTTTCAAGTCGTGGAAGAATTTCTTCTTTTGATGACGCTCCAAGTCATGCGGTTCTCTTCCCGTGGCCAGGTAGTTCACGATGTCCGCGTACCATGGCTCTTTTTCTCGGCAAAGAGCTCTTCAACCTCGTACTCTTGCTCTCCCGGAATCTCCGTAGCATGACCGTCATTAGCTGCTCCTCGGGAATGAGTCGTCGATGGGCGTAGGTCGTCTACGCGCAGCCGCGACAAGTGATCCGCGACTCCATTCTCGACGCCCTTCTTATCTTTGATTTCCAAGTCAAACTCTTGGAGCAGCGAGAATCCACCGTAGCAGCCGCGGTTTCGCATCTTTCTTTGCGAGCAAATGTCTCAATGCTGCGTGATCGGTGTAGACTATCACCTTTGAGCCAACCAAGTATTGCCTAAACTTCTCGAAAGCAAACACGATGGCTAGGAGTTCCTTTTCCGTGGTTGCATACTTTGATCGCGCATCGTCCATCGTCTTACTAGCGTAGTAAATGACGTGGAGCTTCTTCTCCTTTTCTTTGTCCCAACACCGCACCAACGGCGTAGTCACCGGCATCGCACATGATCTCAAAGGGTAGATCCCAATCCGGTGGCTGCACAATAGGAGCGCTAATCGGCTCTTGCTTGATCTTGTGGAAAGCGCTTAGACACTCGTCGTCGAACACAAAATCGACGTCCTTGCATAGCAATCTCGTCGGCGGTCTAGCTATCTTCGAGAAGTCCTTGATGAACCTCCTGTAGAAACCCGCGTGACCGAGAAAACTCCTTATGCTCTTCACTGAATTTGGAGCTCCGAGGTTGGCCATAACGTCGATCTTTGCCTTATCAACCTCAATACCTTTCTGCGAAATCCGATGACCCAAAACGATGCCATCTCTTACCATGAAGTGGCACTTCTCCCAATTCAGCACCAAGTGGCATTCCTCGCACCTTTTAAGCACCCCGCAAAGATTAGACAAACACGAGGCAAACGAAGAACCGTAGACAGAAAAATCATCCATAAAAACCTCAACAATGTTTTCGATTAAATCTGAAAATATGGACATCATGCATCGTTGGAACGTCGCGGGTGCATTACACAACCCAAACGGCATTCTACGATACGCAAACGTACCATAGGGACATGTAAAGGTGGTTTTCTCTTGGTCCTGGGGGTGGATGGGTATTTGGAAAAATCCGGAATACCCATCGAGAAAACAATAGTATGGATGGTTTGCTAAGCGTTCAAGCATTTGGTCAATGAAGGGCAGGGGGAAGTGGTCTTTTCGAGTTGCAGCGTTTAGCTTTCGATAATCGATGCAAACTCTATGACCCGTGATTGTTCTAGTTGGGATTAATTCGTTTTTATCATTCTTAACCACGGTAATTCCACCCTTTTTCGGTACTACATGAACGGGAGAGATCCAATTGCTATCGGATATTGGGAAAATTATCCCCGCATCCAATAGCTTGATTATCTCTTTCTTAACAACTTCTTTGAGGTTTGGGTTCAGCCGACGTTGGTGTTCTATTGAGGACATAGATTCGTTCTCTAGATGTATCCGGTGCATGCACAAAGAGGGTGAAATCCCTTTGATATCATCTAGAGAATAACCTATTGCCTTCCTAAATTTTTTTAGCTCATGAGTTAAAGTTTTAACCTCGTCGTCGCTAAGCGCGGCGTTTATAATTATCGGGTAGGTGGAGTTAGGCCCCAAGAAAACGTACCTTAGCCCGTTGGGAAGGGGTTTTAACTCTACCTTTGGCGCTTTGAGTTCGCTCCAATCGTTGTCATCGCTAGACTTACCATTGCTAGCATCGTCGTCCATCGTCATCGCCTTTGCGTCGTATGTAACCGCCTCGGGCAGGACAAGAAACTCGGCTTCCACATCGATGGGGTGGGAGTCGATTCTTTCTGGATCGCCATCACGTCGCCTCTCGTTGTTCGGCCTCCTTCTTCTAAGGTGGTCATGGCAAGCTGAAGCTCGTCTTCCGTCGCTAACTCCTCCAAGAATTCGTCCGCGAGTTCATCCATCAAGTCGATGTAGAAAATCTGCCCATCAATGGTCGGTTTCTTGATCGTATCGTTGATGTCGTACCTTTGGACTAGGTCTTCTCCGAGATGCAGATCAATCTTACCCTTTTTCACATCTATAATCGCTCCTTTGTGGCTAGGAACGGCCTACCGAGGATAAGAGGGTCCTTAGGTTCTTCATCCATTGCCAAGACGATGAAATCAGTGGGGATGAAAGCGTTCCCTAGCTTGACCGGAATGTCCTCTAACACACCCGCGGGTATCCTTACCGATCTATCGGCAAGCACAAGGGAGATCCTGGTTGGCTTGAAGGATGAGAACCCAAGTCTCTGGGCAATGGACAGCGGCATGAGACTAGCGCTAGCTCCTAAATCGCACAAGCATCCTTCGAAAACCAAGGGGCCGATGGCACATGGTATGGTGAAACTCCCGGATCACTCGGGCTTCTTAGGGCGTTTCGTTGGATGATTGCGCTGCACTCGTGCGAGAGGACTACTTGTATCGTCGAAGTCCCGAAACTTGTTCTTGATCGCATCCTTTAGAAACTTGCTATAGTGAGGGACGAGTTTAAAGGCATCGACGAGTGGCATGGCAATTTGAACTTCCTTCATTTGCTTTTCAAGCTGCGCTTTGTACTTCTCTAGCAATTGTTTCTTAGCTCGACCCGGAAAAGGTAGCTTAGGCACGTAAGGGGACGTAACGTAAGCCGGCTTTTTCGGTTTGGCGGTTTTCTCCTCTGTATCGGCCTTGTTTGTGGCCGATACGGTGGTCGATATCGGTCTTCCGAAACCGATACACCCGGCCGATGCGAGTGTCTGTCTCCTTATCGCTCGTATCGGCCTTGTCTTTGGCCGATATCGGTGGCCGATATCGGCCAGCCGTGGCCGATATCGCTGGTCGATACAGATGTCCTGTATCCTCCTCTTTACCGTCTTCTCCACTTTCTTCGTCCCGGGAGCGTGGTATCTGCCTCGTGGGATCGTTCCACCTCCCCCACCTGTTCCGCATCGTCCTCGATGCGATCACCAGAAGGTAATTGTCGTCCACTACGAAGATGTAGAGCGTTGACATACTCTTTCGGGTTAGCTTCTGGTTTCCCGGGGAGTTGACCCATTGGTCGTTTGGAGGATGACGTGATCCGCCCCACTTGGTTATCCAGAGCTTTCGAGGTGCGAGCTCATTGATTCGAACTTCGCGTTGAGGTCGTGGTACGAGTTGTCAACCTTTGCACGAATTTCCTTCTTGAACGTGCTAAACTCCAAGTGATTTCGGGTTTGGCCGTCGAGGATTTGCTTCGGCGGTGAGCGGTTTGATCACCTTGGGGAGCTGGTGATGCGATGCCTTGAGCCGCTCCTTGGGGTGGTTGTTGTAGCCGGAGGACGATTTGGTGGTGGTCTCGGTGCGTATCCTCCTGGTTGTATTGAGGTTTACCTTGGTAACCTCCTTGTTGCGTCCGGGGATAGACCCGATCACTAGGGTTAGCGACGTTGTTGTTGCGGTAGGAGAGATTTGGGTGTTGAGAGTAATTGTTGAAGCGCCAACCGTTCGATTCCCCATGTAGTTTATCTCCTCCTGATTTCCCTCGATTGGGGGCAAACTGTTCCTCTCCGCTTCCCACAAAGTTGATCCCCACTTGTTGAGACATGATCAGCTTGTCAAGCTTCTCGTTCACCGCTTTTATCTCTCGCTTGAATTGCTCATCATTACCAGAGCTACGGATGTTGCGATCGTAATCCTCGCCATAGTTGCTATCACTCAATGCATAGTTCTCCACCAACAGCTGCCCATCCGCTTCCGTCTTCCCAAGAAAGTTACCTTGGCTAGCTGAATCTAGAAGCATTCTGAACTTGGGTTTTAAGCCTCGGTAGAATGTGCTGAGCAAACTTTCTCCCGAGAACCCGTGGTGTGGACATCTCAGCGTATAGCCTTTGAATCTTTCCCAAGCTTCGCTGAATGTTTCGTGGTCCTTTTGGGCGAAAGCTGAGATCTCATTCCTAAGCTTTGATGTCCGAACCACGGAGAAGAACTTTGTTAGGAAAGCCTTCTTGCAAGCTTCCCAAGTCTGGATGGTGTCCTTGACAAGGTTCTTTTGCCATAGGTGTGCTTTGTCCCCTAGTGAGAAAGGGAACAATCGCAGCTTGAACATGTCCTCGTTGACACCGTTGATCTTCACCGTATCGCATAGCATATCGAATTGGTGAAGGTTTAACCGTCCAATTCTTTTTACCCCATTCTTTAATTCTTTTCCTTTTAAACACCTAAACATCGAGTTTCTTTTCTTTTTTCTTTTTATTTCTTAATCGAATTCTTTTTCTTTCTTTTCTTTTCCTTTTCCTTTTTTTTTCTTTTTCTTTCTTTTCTTAATCGATCACATAGCGTATCCCCGGCAACGGCGCCAATTTGATAAACGGGATTTTACCCCGCTTAATCTAATATCTTAATGTAGTATTTAAGATGTCAAACCAAATCGAGAGCAAACAATGTATTCGAATTTATGCGAAACAAACTCGTTTAAGTGTGATCAAAAGGGTTGTTTGAGTGATGTTTTTGTGACCGGAAATTTAACAAAACGAAAAACGAGAATTAAAGGTTTTGAAAGATTATTAAAAAGCTAAACAATCAGGTTAAGGTGTTTTAAAGGATGATTAAACTTTCGGATTTCAAATTGTCTTTTATAAAATTTACTTTAAGGTTTTGAAAACGATTTTAGATCAATCCACTCTCGTGGCAATGATCCTTTTCTCAACGATTGAACTAACACAATGTCTTGGATAGTTTAATCGTCGAGAAACTTTAAGGACAAATCAATTCTAACCACCAAGTTTATTAACACAGATCTCTCGGTTAAGCTAGGCTTGGTTCTAAGGTAATTGTTCGGGAGGCTTTATAATCTCTCGATTCATAAAGCTTCCGGGTTCGATAATCGAATGGCCAACTCGATTAAAGCTTTAAGGTTGTTACCAAAGACTAAAGTTTTCAATCAATTAAGTTTTAGACAATTTTCATTCCTAGATTCAATCAAACCCCTTTTACCCTAACCCAATTGTCTATTTAGAACTACTCACAAATCATATTGAAAATCATAGCAATTTGATTCAAAGAAACCATAAGCATAAACAAAATAAACAAAGAGAATAAAAAGGGTAAAGAAAACTCTTATTCAATGATGATGATGAAGATTACAAGGTGGCCAAGAAGCAATCACCAAGAAAATCTCCTCAAAGTCTCAATCTCAAAAACAAAAAACTAAGATAATCCACGGTGGTGTGTTTTTACCCTAATAAACGAGTCTAAACCGAAAATAAAACAAAGGAAACCAAAAATCAAACCGGTTTTCCTTTTTTACATAGCGAAAAACCAAATCTCATAAAAATTCGCAGACTGTATCGGTCAAGGCAAACCGATACAGCCGGCCGATACGCGCTTCGGCAAATCTTCCTTCGGCTCTGTTTTCTTCGTATCGGCCAGGCTAAGCCGATACGACAGGTCGATACGTGTCTTCGGGTCTTCTTCTCTTGTATCGGTCACTCCAAACCGATACGGTTGACCGATACAAGCTTCGGCAAATCTCTCGTTTTCAATATCGGCCACGGAAACCGATACGGTTGACCGATACGTACTTCGGCACACTCTCTCGTCTTCCGTATCGGCCAACCGAAACCGATACAACATGCCGATGCAAGTGTATCGATTTCTTTTTGGCTCAAATTCATCAATTTCGCCGTCTTTATGCTCCAAAACCTGAAATACACAAAACAAACCAAAATGCAACCAATATGCAACCTATATGACACTAAATGCAACCTAAATGAATGAGTTCTAATGCATAACCTAAAGTAAAATGTGTAAAATATGCAAGTTATCAAGTTTCCAAACAGGCCACACCTGATTTTATACCAAAAATAGATTCACAAACATTTTTCGAAAATATTTCAAACTTTTCTCGAAAATACTTTTAACATATTTTCAAAATATTATAAAACTTAAATTAGCTTAATTAAAACACTTCAAAATAAGTCTTAAACCCTACCTTCTTCGGAAGTAAGTTTTAAACACAAAATACAAAACTCAATAAAAAAAGAATTAAACTTAATTAAGATGTTAAAATTTAGTTTTGTATTTTTAGGAAAAAATTAACAAATATATGTATACCCCTCCCATGTATACTCTCACAAGTCATTAAGTCATAACTACAAATATCATTAGGTTATAAATTTAGGATTTTACTAAATAGCCCTCATGTTGTATTAACCAATTATGTAGTAACTCAAATAATTAAGACTATACAGTATACATACATTTGTTTATTCCTTGAAGAGATTCTTGACTCTTTACTTTATTCTTTTTTTCTCTCTCTCTCTCTTGATTCGTTCTTGTTCATCTTTCTTTGGTACTCTCTTGATAAGATCTAAAATAAAACCCTAGATCGAGAGGAAGAAGATCAAATTAAAAAAAAAATAGATGGGGAGAGGAAAGATTGTGATACAAAAGATCAAAGATTCAACAAGTAGACAAGTAACATTCTCAAAGAGAAGAAAGGGTCTAATCAAGAAAGCTAAAGAACTTGGTATTCTCTGCGATGCCGAAGTTGGTCTCATCATTTTCTCAAATACCGACAAGCTCTATGACTTTGCTAGCTCCAGGTTTGTGTTTTCCTTTGTTCATTATTAATCCTAGATCTTTAACATATATATATGTATAGATTGGTATTATGATTAACATATTATAACATATATATATACATGTTTATATGTATTTAATTGATGGAAGTTTATATGTAAACTTACTTATATTATATCATAAATGGGTTTGATTGAAAGGACAAGTTGGATATTGATTCAATAATTAAGATGTGTTTAGTTGTATAATATGCTCATCTATGTGGTGTAAAATTATATAAATAGATCGAAAATAAACAAATATATGTATATATACTTATATTATATGTCATAAATGGATTTGATTAAAAGGGATAAATTAATTTATTGAGATTTGTTTAGCTATATGATATGTTCCTCTATGTGGTGTGAAATTATATAAATAGTTCATTCCTAGAGCTTTATAACATTAAATGCATAGATCTAAAATAAAGATATATATATATATATATATATATATATATATATATATATATATATATATGTATATATACATATGTGTGCTTATATCTATAAATAGATGGAAGTGTATATGTACATACACTTAATTCAGTGAAATGTGTTTAGGTTTGTGATATCTTTCTCATCTTTGGGGTCTAAATTCTTTTTGCATCTTAATTTCCTCATTTGAATATGTATGTATATTGATGTATATAGGTCCTAACATTATTCTTTGGAAAGTAAACTTTGTTTCAAAGGAGGATGTTTAATTAAAAAAAATATTATTAAAGAAATTGAGTACTTTTGGAAATGAAAAACTATTTTGAAGGAGGCTCGTCATGGCTATTTTTATTTGTGGAAATGTGTAACTTGTGGTTTTATGTGCTTGTGTGTGTGTGTTTTCATTGGTTGTAATTTGTGAACTTAGAGTGGCAATATATGACTTTTCCAAATTAAGAAACATTTTGAAGTATATGACATATAGTAAATGAGTAACTAATAATCGGGGCTTCTAGCTCAGGTGGTAAAGGGCTCACAGCTGTGAGTTCCGCCACCTGGGTTCGAACCCCGGCCACTGCGGTATTCACATACGGACTGCAGCGTCTTGGAACGACAGTTTTGAGTTGTCATTGGACCACGTATTCCCTGTGCAGAAGGACGTGTGGACCGTTGCGCGCCTCAGACCCCAACTGACTAGTCTGGACTCACTTCGGTGAGAGTCAAGACGTCAGGGTTATAAAAAAAATGAGTAACTAATAGCTAAAAGAAGTACAACATTAAAAATGTAAAAGAGTGATGCAAAAGGAGTGTAAAAGATGATATTTATAGAGATATTTGAAGATGATATGTAAGCTGATGAGTTTCACTCACAAACTAGTGTATAAAAAATATTAATCTCTCTATTTTGGGTGTATATATATAGTACTATTTATTACACGTATGTTTAACCACATACAATTAGTCTTGTTAATTTGTTTTATATATAAAAAATCTATGTAAAATGATCTTATTGAATTATATATGAGGAATTCACAAAACTACACCCTTTCAACCCTTCCTTCACAAACTACACCTAATTTAATATTTTCACATATTTACATCCTTTCAAAATTTTAAAACATTGATTTACCCTTTAAAAAATTACCAAAATTAAAATATTTTCATTTGGGTTCGCTAATTAATGTTTATGGTATAATATTAAGGGGTAGGATTGTGTTGGTATGGTTTATTTAGATTTAATTTTGAGTGTTTAGGTGTAGGTTTGTAAAGTAATTTTGAAATGGTGTAGTTTTGTGAAATGTAATTCAAATGGTGTAGTTTTGTAATTCTCCCATTATATATTTGATTTTAAAGTTTAAGCTATATATCATCAAATATAGATGTGTTTATATCATAGAAAAATATGATTAATGATTTTGAATATAATAACTACTCCCTCCGTTTTTTAATGTAGGATTTTCTAGAAAAAAATCACAAATTAACAAATTCTTTAAATTGTTTTTTTAACCTCATTTATTATAAAAATAAATGTATAAGTAAGAACATAATAGAAAAATATGTGTTAATTATTCTAGAAAATCTTAAATTTCAAAACAAATTTTTTTTCTAGAAAATCTTACATTAAAAACGGAGAGAGTAGTAGTTTGCTATAAAAAACTAACAATGTACACTAACTATAAGTTAAAAATATCCACTAACTAAATAAGTTAAAAATATCTTGAAATGAATAGTATGAAATCGGCTATAGAACGATTCAACAAGACAAAGATGGAGCAGCAACAAATATTAAATCCTGCCTCAGAAGCTAAGGTATACTTATAACATATATTATAAAGCACACAACACACACACAATAGGAGAAGCAATATAGTACTAATTAACAAAGATATTTATCATGTTTATTTGTATTCTTTCACTTGAGAGTTTATAATATTTACATTTTGTTTCTTATTGTAGTTTTGGCAAAGAGAGGCTGAAACCCTAAGGCATGAACTACACTCATTGCAAGCAAATCATAGGTACTTTTTTCTTAAATTTGCGAGTAATTTAGTAATTTTCAACTCAAAACTAATCGATAATTGTCTGATCTTTGATTGATACATTAAAATTGGTGTCTTTTCACTTGTGATGTGTGACTACAAAACTCTTTCTTGCTGTTTTTGTTTAAATATGTTTACTAACTTTTCACATTTAGCATATGTCTACTACTTCTTATAGAGACAAAAAATAGGAATACACTATATTTTCTTATATTTATAGAGAAACTCTATTTTTAAAGTAATACATTGGAGCAAAATAGTTTAAAATTAAAATACATTGGAGGAAAATATAGAAGTGGACATTGCAAATGCTCTTAATTCTAGCTTATATTTCTAAAAAGTTTCAAATACAAGTATTTAGCAAAACTAATATTATAGCCCTAGCTAGTGAATTTTTAGAGATAAATGTACGTGTAACGTATATAGTCATGTTTCTGTATGTCATCTTTATGTAAACATGTAATTAGGGGCATAAATATTTGTATATGTATAAATCATAATTAATAATATTCCTTTTTGTTGATGAAGCAGACAACTAATGGGAGAGCAATTAAATGGTCTTAGTGTTAAGGATTTGCACAATATAGAGAGCAAACTTGAATTAAGTTTACGTGGAATTCGTTTTAAAAAGGTAGTATTATTTATATCTATCTCCATGTATATGAATAACTCTACTTTCTTGGGGGCATAATGATTTTAAAAGATTGATCATAGAGTAATTAAATGAGGAATTCACAAAACTACACCCTTTCAATCCTTCTTTCACAAAACTACACCTAATTTAATATTTTCACATATTTACACATTTTCAAAATTTTAAAAGCTTGATTTACCCTTTAAAAAATTACCAAAATTAAAATATTTTCATTTGGGTTCGCTAATTAGTGTTTAGGGTATAATATTAAGGGGGTAGGATTGTGTGGGTATGGTTTATTTGGATTTAATTTTGAGTGTTTAGGTGTAGTTTTGTGAAGTAATTATAAAATGGTGTAATTTTGAGAAATGTAATTCAAATGGTGTAGTTTTGAAATTCTCCCTAATTAAATTAAAACTAATCAATATTTTATTGAAACCTTGTAGGAACAAATATTGACTAATGAAATCAAAGAACTAACCATAAAGGTCAGTACTATATGATATATATAAAGTTTATGAGGAATATAGTATCAATTACTATAAGGAACAATCAAACTCTAATTTTGTTTGTGTTTACATGTTAAACAAACAAAATAATATATTTTCTTCATTATTATAAAATATTTGCAATTTGTAAATGAAAATGTGAAATGCAAACTATATATATCTAGCTTTTTTTTTTGTCAATGATTTGGGCCACAAATGGCCGATCCATTAGCCAATCTTACACAAACGTAGGCGCGGGGAATCGATCCCGGGTGGGGTGGTGCTACCTGCCTCTTGTGGACTTATGACTGCCACTAGACCAATGCCACTTCCCCTATATATCTAGCTTTTTTCTCTTTGGATTTTGCCTTTTTTGGTCCAATGATATATGATTACAAAAATTTCATTGCAAACAATATATATTCGTCTTCATATAAAAAAAGAAACAAAATATCTTGCATTAATTGTACTATATATATGTTATCATTTCTTTTTTTTGGGTTTAAATATGTTATCAATTCTTGTTCTTCCATGTTCTTTATAATTGGTTGATATATTGTAGAGGAATCTTATTCATATGGAGAACCTAGAATTGTCAAGAAATGTACAAAGGATTCATCAAGAAAACGTTGAACTACACAAGAAGGTAAAACTATACAAGTTTAATTATTACTTTATGTTGCAATTAATACATAATTTGGATAAAAATAAAAAAAAATATCATAGGTAGCTAGACATATTTTGAGACCTACAAATTATAATAAAAGGTGGTAATAAAACTTAGTGATTGTAGAATTGTATAGTGTGGATGGTTGGTTAAGATGCATATTAATTATCATATTCGTATACGTAAGTGTTCTAAAATACGGTCTCAGCGTTTGGACTTGACGTTTCAAATCATAAATTTGTGTTGTTAATGAGTGGTCGTGTAGGCTTATAATGCATCGTCAAGCACAAATAGGTTGAGACTTGGTGATCTTGAAGGTTCATTAGCCAATGATGAATCACATGCACATGTTAGGTTACAGCTAAGCCAGCCTCATCATACCTCATCAATGAGCTAAGACGTATAACAAATCTTTCCTTAATTCTTAAAACCCTTATACATATTCGTATATATCAGTGTTCTAAAATACGATCTAGGCATATGCATAAACATTTAGACGCTATATATATGCCTTCATGCAGGACAAAGTTGCACGTGTAATCATGTGGGAGAACTAAAGCAAATGTTTGATTTTGTAAGTTATATTTATATGGTCAAGTAATGGAGCAATTTTTCTTGTTTTGTGCATAAGTATATACTTTGATGAAACATTTCTAGCTATATAAGTGAAGTAATGTGTTAAGTTCATACTTCATAGTAACTAAGATGTGAACGTTTTATTTTTGTTTACTTTGTTTGACTTATATTTTTAATTTTTTGTACGTATATTTTTATTTTCTTCAATATTAGTTTAGTGCATCAACTAAGTTTTTAAACAGTTACCAAGGAAAAAAGAAAGATAATATTTAATCATTTAATCTTTGTTTCGAAATATCCTTTGAAGCTTTTAGATTAGGAGACTGATTTTTTTGTTGATTTGATAAATTTAGAAACTTTATGTGTTCTATTTGCATTTGACTCTGAGTTTATCTGTTGATTGCATCGTTTTGGGTATTATCTTCTACTCATAAAGTTTGACTTTCTTGTTCTTAAATCCATGATGAGGTGTATGTGTGTGTGTGTGAGTGTGTGTGTTATGTGTGTATGTATGTGTGTCTATGAGTGTGTTATGTGTGTATGTATGTGCGTGTATGAGTGTGTTATGTGTTTGTGTTCGTGTGTGTATGAATGTGTGTGTATGTGTATATGTATGTGTGTGTGTGTGTGTTTATATGTCCTATGTTTGTGTGTTATGTGTATGCGTATGAGTGTGTTATGTGTAATGTGTGTGTGCAGGGGCGGATCTAGGCCAAAAGTTTAGAGGGGGCAAAATGAATTTTAACTAAATTTATAGGGGGCAAAATAATATTTTTAGCTATTTAAATATATTTTTCTTATTAAAACTCATGAAAATTTAAAATTTTATGGGGGGCAGATGCACCCCCTAACCTTAACGTGCGTCCGCCCCTGTGTGTGTGTGTTTATATGTGTTATGTGCGTGTGTGTTTATGTGTTATGTGTGTGTATGTTTACTGATAAGGTTGACTTGCTTGTTCTTAGATTCATGAGATGTGTGTGTGGAAGAAAGAGAGAGTAAGTGATATTTGATCTTATTAGCTTCCATATGGTTTTTAGACAATTTTGTGTGTGTGTGTTGATGAGACTACTTTCTCTTGAGATAAACTGATTATCAAAAGTTGCCATGAAGCTTACTAATAGCGACAGCAAATCCTTCTCTGTTCGCTACATGAAACACACACACACATAGGCAAATATATATGTTGAAACCGAAACCAAGTCTTGACCATTTGGCTTTAATCAGAAGTAGAGCCATCTTTATGTTAAATATGTATTGTCTAATCATTCTTTATCTCACCCATAAACTATAGTAGTTTACCTCGCAAATTTGTACGTTTTATAGACTCTCTCTATATATGAAAGTTCACTTATTTGATCTCCAAACACCTAATACGTAACAAATTATGATTGGCTTCTTTGTCATTAGAGGAGTTTTTGTTTATATTATTTAGAAAATTGTTTTGGAGTTAACACCAAATCGCGGTATGGCCATCGTGCAAAGGCTATGGCTTAGGTAAGCCATTTACATTTGCAATCTTTTCTATGAATATAATTACAACAAACTCAATGGCTTGAATCATTGTTGATTTGCTTTGTCTTAGAAGCTAAGTGCAATGTAAAAAACAAAGAACAAAGAGTGAATCCCTCTTCGGATTTGATACAAAGAGGCTCAAAGACAAAACATTATGCATAGTTCTAATGTTTCATTCTAGTTTACTTATTAATTTGTTTTGTAAGATTTTGGAACAACTTTCTCTCATGTGTGTTGTCTTATTTGCTTTATGAAGATTAGAGACCAACTTTTTCTCTTTTGTAATTATAAGTAAAAACTTTGATTTGTATATAATTACTTACAAAAGTCTCAAGTGATAATTAGGATAAAAGTTGATGGTTAATCTCAAATCATAATGGTAATATAAAGACTAAACAGCCTTTTTCACACAAAGTGGAATCTCAAATCATGCTTTTTGTTTAATTTATAAATTAAGAAAGTGTATAGTTTTAGGTTAGCTTTAGACTAATCCCAATAATTTAACTTCTACAACTTTCTTAAAATAGTTGAAAAATATTTTTTTTAAAAGTAAAGTTGGAACTAAATGTCTAAGATTTTGATACTATCTTTCTTATTCATGGATTTAGTGCTCTAAAGTTTATCCATATACTATTTTATTTTATACCCAAGTTTAATTAAACAGAAACCAAGATTTATTTATTTAAACATCTACAATTTATGTGTTAATATATACACAATTGCAAACTAATGTGATTGCTACATGTTTGAAAAAATTTAAAGTTAGTGTTAAATTTATTTTTCATATTTTATTAAGTTTATTTTTGTAGAAAAGTATTCATATATATATGTTGAAACTTGTTTCTTTTATAAGTTAGTATCATACCATTTTCTTTTATATCCAAATTTTCTTGAGAAATTCACAAAACTAAGAAAAGTTAAGGATTTTTTTACAAGTTCATGTATTAAAACAACTATAATTTATGTTAATTTATACACAAACTAATGTGATTGCTTCATATTAGAAAAAAATCATCTTAGTGTTAGGTTTATTTTTCATCTTTTTATCGAGTTGATATATTTACCATAGTATTATATCAT
This sequence comes from Cochlearia excelsa, assembly GCA_963556525.1. Lineage (NCBI taxonomy): Eukaryota > Viridiplantae > Streptophyta > Magnoliopsida > Brassicales > Brassicaceae > Cochlearia > Cochlearia excelsa. Next base: position 6,481,892 of record OY748332.1, on the reverse strand, counting down.
ATTTAAATAATTTTGATACTTCAACATCAATTAGTCATATCAAAGAGGGGAAAGTGGTTTCCACAAATATAGCACTTCTAAGTGAATTCATGGTTAGTGCACTTCATCATTAACTTTATCTTCAATTCTAATTTGATTTTTGTTATTCATAAACTACAATAATTTGAAACACAATTTTATATCTTGTTAGTGCCTTTTCTTTCATTTTAGAAGCAACTTATTTTTCTTGATTATATTAAGTTTTATAGATTCTTGTGAAATTTAATTTAATTTGGTTGTGTAGTTTTATATTCAACTACATTCTTTTTTTACATCCAAACTATATTCTTATTTTAGAGATACTTTATGGTATATATATAATATATAGTCAGTGGATTTAGAAGAATATTGGTCCCATTGTAATGGAAAGTAGTGGCAAAATTCTTTGGTTCTCAGGGACCATTAAAACAATCAAAATTCAAAACTAAATTTGCATCTTTAAATATATGTATTTAGTAATTTACACTACAATATTTATAGAACAAAGAAATTCGTTATTTATCAGTTATCATACAATTAATTTTAAGTGAATTTTTTCACACATTTTTTTTAAAAAAAATAGGTAAACTTTCGTGATGTATAATACTATAATGCGATTTCAATAATTTCTTTGGGTAAGGAAATATGATTAAAACTAGGGGAAAATATAAAAAAAAAGTGTGTTTAAAATAACTATGACAAATAATTAGGTATTAATCTTGGTTTACATAAGAAGTTGGTTTCTTTAAGTACATTAATTTGGATTGTTGACAAAAATGTAGCTTTGGATTTGGTAGATAGGGAGGGGATACCTATAGTTTAGATTGGTCTATTCCTATCAAGTTCTTTTTAAAAAGTCGTGATTCATAAAGTTCAAAACCAAACTAACCTAATAAAGGATGTTTTACATTTTTCGGCTATAGATAATATATCATACATGTTTCAAATTATATAGAAACAACATTTTATAAAAAAAATTATATTCATACTGTATTTTAGTACTAAGCTAGAATTCATAGTTTTGTTAGTATTATTATTAATAAATACATAATGGACCACAACATAAAATTATAATCATCTTAATTAAATATATAATACTTGTCTAACAAATTATGTGTATATCATATGGTGTGTCTCCCTAAACTTCTCTTCTACTTAAGCTATGTTTTAGTCAAATTATTCTTATTATATACACTCCATAAGAGCCACTATCTTCATATTTTATATTAATTATTTTCATTTCGTCAAAATTAATACATATATATGACACTTTTTGTATTGAAACGTTATTTTTTTTTGTTTGTTAAAGGTTACATTATTGTTTGTTTGTTATTTGGTTACCGGTTACATTATTGTTTAAAGAAAAAGTTAAAACATATTAGATACGAATTATGAAATTTAATAAAATATATTATCTAAATATTTGGCTTGACTATTTGCCAATGTTTTCTGTCTACAATGGATGCACTCGTTTTATCAAATTTACATTGTGTTTTGTTGTGACATGAGCACCAAATAAATACAAACTACTACTAAAATGAATTTTATTTCTTTAAATGTAGAGGTGCTAATATAATTATACACATGTTAACATAAATGATATTGGGGAAGTGACATTGGTCTAGTGGCAGTCATAAATCCACAGGAGGCAGGTAGCACCACCCCACCCGGGATCGATTCCCCGCGCCTACGATAGTGTAGGTTTGGCTAATGGGCCGGCCATTTGTGGCCCAAATGTTGACAAAAAAAAAAAAAACATAAATGATATTGTGTTACAATATTGAAAAATATATATTTCTGTTAAAGACAGTTAAGAAAATTTTAAATTATCTATTGGAGATGTTTGCAAAAACTTATATTAAAATATTTGTAGAACACTATTATTACTTACTAAACATCAAATGAAACATAAAATGTATGATCACGACGTTAGATGAAACAAAATATATGATAGTATTCAATTATAAACTGAAAAAGTCAACATAATGTTTTTGGATATGTGTTTAATATGTATTAATTAGGTAGGATTATCTATGCATGTTGTATATGTTTTCTTGTTGATATGAATTTGTAAATTGATAATATATTATCTATGCATGTATATTCCTTATACATTATATGTGTATTTAGTTTCATTAATGTTTGACAAAAGACACCAAAAAGATAAATATATAAATAATTAAAAACTTGAAGACAATTTTCAAATCTCGTTGAAAGGTCAAAAGTTAGATGGCTCCATTGACTAGACGTTCAAGCTTTATTATGCAATGATCTCTATCTCAAATATATAAATATATAGTTATATACTACTAGTATACATTATTTAAAAAGTTTCATAAAAGGTTTATTTATTTAGTAATTAATCAAAAGATTCAATTGATCAATAAAAATGTTATTGTTATAGGCCAGGATATATGTAATGACATCAAGTTAACAAATGAATAATGTAACTAATTAACGTTCGGAAAATATAAACAATCAAAAAGAAAAAAAAATACAATTAAATTGTGTACCATATAGTTTGATATAATTTCCCCCTAAAGCATTATTTTAAGTATGAGAAAGCATGTTTTAATAATTAAGATTATAATTACCATAAGGTTTGTTAAAGAAGAAAAATTCAAAAAAAAAACTACACACTTTCAAACTCTAATTCATATTATTTATAATTTTATATCTTTTAAAGATTTTAAATGGTTACATTACCTTTTAATTTACATTACCTCCAAACTTTTAAATGGTTACATTACCTTTTAAAAATTTATCCAAATTATTTTTTTATTTAAATACACTATTTATTGTCTAGGATTTAGTGTTAAAGATTAGGGAGAATTACAAAACTACATCATTTGAATTACATTTCACAAAACTACGCCATTTCAAAACAACTTCACAAAACTACACCTAAACACTAAAAATTAAATCCAAATAAACTCTACTCACACAATCATATCCCATTAATACTATACCCTAAACACTAATTAGCGAACACAAATGAAAAAATTTTAATTTTGATAATTTTGTAAAGGGTAAATCAAGCTTTTAAAAATGTAAATATGTGAAAAAATTGAATTAAGTAGAGTTTTGTAAAGGAATGGAAGAAAGAGTGTAGTTTTGTGAATTCCTATAAAGATTATAGAGTTTTATGTTTATAGTTTTTCACTTTTTTGGATTAACATTTAGTATTTAAATGTAATTATAAATATAGACTTTAAAAGATTATAGTTATGTGAAAGGCAATTTTAAATGTATATATTTTTAACACCCACATTAAAGAATTGAAACCTTGAATATTTTACTAGCCTATTAAAATGGTACCTCCAAACTTTTAAATTTTCTTATATGTATTTATTTTTCAGTGAAACATGAAAAACACAAACAAAATCTTCTGCAACATTGGGAATGTCCAAAATTTGCTATGAATAAAAAATAAATAAAACACTAGAAGACATATTTTCTCCAATAATGTGAAATATATTTTTTTTGTTTCTAGAAAAAAAACAATATCTTTTTTTGTTTCTAGAAAAAAACAATATCTTTAATTGTTTTTATATACTAATAATGTTTAGACTGTACTTTTTTACTGAATATTATTAATTTATAGAAAGATAAATTATACTAAAAACTAAATTTAGAATAAAAGAATATATTTTATAGATGTATTAATCTATCAAAATATTAGTTTATAGATATTAGATTATGTCTTTTCTCATTTGATATAGGCGACCAAATTTCAAATGCTTTCCTTACATGAATTATGACAATAATATGTTTGGTATATCAATAATTAACCCAACAAACATTTGTTAGTATTTAAACTGAAATTATATTATCTATTTACATTCATATTATAAGACTACACATAATATGTTTGGTATATCATTAATTAACGCAAGAAACATTTGTAATTAGTATTTAAACTGAAATTTATATTATCTATTTACATTCATATTATAAGACTACACATATATGTTTGGTCCTGGGACATACAAATAGCCAAACGCGTAGGTGGGCAATGCAATGTACGTTAAAAGCTGTAACAAAACAGACAAAAAAATAGGTTAAAAAAGTGATACGTAGCAATAAATTGTTAAATAAATTAAAAATTTTAAAAATGGACCGACCCATTATAACAATATTTTAAAAAAGTACAGAGTACACAGACTAAAACTGTAGTCTGTAGCTATGTTTTAGTTTTTGGCGTCTCTGTAATAAATTGGGTTCTAGGGATCTTCGTCGTATATTATATACATCATTTATTGATGCTTCGTTATCTTCTTTAATTTTATTTTTATTTTTTACTATATTTTATAGCATTCATTTTTTTATAGTTTTTTATATAGTTTTTTTATAAAGTTTATATATATATATAGTTGTATGGACGACTTTTGTTTTTTATTTATTTGTATGTGATAGTAACACTTATGTATTGCAAAAAAGTGCATTTTTTGTTTGTTTGACCATACGATTATGTGTTTTTATTCACCATTACAAAACAAAAATTACGTATGCTTTTAAGTAGACGAAAGATCAAATATCTTAGAAACTTTTTTGTTAATTAATAACACAAAGGCTTAAGATGAAAAAAATATGAGCTTAGACAAATTATTTTAATGTACTATATGACTAAACTTTTTTGTTAAGTTAAATGACTAACCTTTGGTCATAATATAATTAACTACATAGTTACCTTTTATTTTGTCAAATAATTATATGGTTACCTAAATACATGTATTACAAAAAACGCATTCCGATGAATTTGATGTGAACCATTTTTTTATTTAGAGTATATTGACTTCTTTTTTTTTTTTACATCAGTTATTTTTATTTAGAGAGTTTGCTTTGAGCATAAGATTATTATTTTTATTAAACATTAAATAATTAATTTTGTCAGTGTGTTGTAAATTACGTTATACGCTAGACATACGGTCGACCACTGTATAGCGCATAAATGTATATACGGATGACTATACGAATATACGCTTGAATACTTTTACGGAAATATATTAATAATATATAAATTATATGTACAACAAAATAAAAAGTGACAAAATAAAATTCACATTAACAAATATCATAAAATAATTAGTTTATATTTGATAAATAGTATATATTATGAATATATAATTAAACAAAAGTTTATTTATTTATTTTTAATTGTATTTGAAAAAGTGTTAACTTTTTAGTAATATTCAATAAAATGAATTTTTGTTTTAGTATAATTTTTAAAGTTCGAGTAATGATTTCACCGTATATACAGTTGTATAGCCGGTTTATGCCGTATATACGGCCATATTAACCGTATATACGATCGTATTATTAAAAAACGCATTTTTCATCGTATAACTTAAAAATGGTACGGTTCTCCACTGTATAGCGTATAGTCGTCGTATATACGGTCGTATTAACCGTATTTTATAACACTGAATTTTGTGCAAAAATATTGATATTTGTATATTCACCACTAGTTACAAATCAGTAGCTATTTAACTATCAAAATTTAGCTACCGTTAATCAGCAAACAATTTCTTTAGTGATTAACAAAGGTAAATTTCAGTTGTTTAGCAATCAAATTTAATTTTTGCAGAACAGTTATTTTTTTTAACTATTTTAATACTATGTCAATAACCTAAATCCTTCCTAATTACAAAAAGTCAAGAATCGAGAGATCAAATACCATAAATATCTTTTGTTAATTAAATATTAAAAACACTTTATGAATAAAATATAAGAAATAGGTAAATGATTATACCTTTGAGTTCTAGATAAATAGCTTTATGCTTGTTTATAGTCTTACATGAAAAGTGAAAAAATATTTACCACAAATAACATTTTTACCGCACCTACCTTTTTAGTACAACATTTTTTTTAAAAAAAGTCATGAATTTCAGCAATTATCATCAAGCCATAAATATCTAAAAAAATGTAGTTGGTCTATTATTAATTTATTTCTGTACATGGCAACATGTTTATTTAATTATTTTTATAATATTTTATCAGGTGATGGCTTATCGGATCAAGTCTTGATTCGAACATTAAATGTTTTACATTGATCGATATAATATTAAACAAATTTTAATAAAATGACTCACATATCAATAGACTCAATACCTCTGGTGTGGCTTAGAGGAATCAATTAACCACATGTTATTCGAATGTCCACCATCCCGACAGACATGGGCGCTGGCCGGATTTCCTATGGGACAGCAAGGTTCCCAAACAGGAGTTTAGGTGGAAATATAGACTTTCTCTTCTCTAGCAGGAGACGCTCACAGGAAACTGGTCCATTATACCCATGGGTGATGTGGTATATATGGAAAGCACAAAATGATAAAGTATTTCGGGGCTTCGAAAGAAGCCCCTCCAAAACTAAGGAGGTTGCATGTGGGGAGGCGGAAGCATGGTTTAAGGCGCAAGAACTAATCATGTCACACCAAATGCCTGCACATGACACTGGACACAATGGACACGAGGTCCATCCAGAGGCCCAACGAGAGGGATTGTCGTGTTTTACGGATGGGTCATGGAAAGAAGGGGAACCTACATGCGGTGTTGGTTGGGTTCTCCAGACTCAACAAGGGGTCATAACGGTCTTGGGTTTGAAGAGATACAATCGAAGTATTTCACCATTACATTCGGAACTACACGAATTACTCTTCGCAATGGATTGCCTACATCAGAACATCCAAAATTGTACGGACTTCTGTACGGATTCACAGGACCTGATTAAGATGGTATCTCAGCCTGATCTTTGGCCGGCCTTCTCCACAGATTTGGAAACACTACGTGATCTGCAAGCGAATCTCCCGGACTTCACACTTCGGTATGTGGCAAGGGAAAGGAATACAAAAGTGAATCTTCTGGCACGATGTGCACGTAGTAGGAACGATAAGTTCCAGTTAATTAGTTCATCTCTCCCACATTGGATAACGGATACATCTGTATTTGTCAACTTGTAGGAAGATAAGTCAGTGAAAAAAAAAAAAATCAATAGACTCAATAATCGAATATCTATGCATAATGCATTTATACTTTGATTGAACTGTATATTAACCCAAACTATAATAGTAATAGTTTTGTTTTTTCACATCCTACATTAAATTATTTGAAAGAAACCAATAGTGTTAATACAAAGAATGGTCAATCAACAAATCCTCTCCTAATTTTTAGGTGAACTATATATAACAATATTTATATGTCATCTATAGCAACTAATACACTTCAAATATTAAATCGCAATTTTAGTAGGATTAATTTCATAATATTGCATTTTTAAGAATATGAACCGCGTAACACTATAAAAATATTAGGTGAAACTCTCGAAAATCTATTTTTATATCGGTTTTACATCCTCATAAATCTATCTTAGTTTCTCTTATAATTTATATGCCTAAGATTACGATTTTAGGAAAGTTTATTGAACTTTTGACCCACAAAAAAAAGAAAAGTTTATTAAATAATTTCTTATAATACCATAAAAAAGTTTTCCGGCTAGAAAAAACATCATAAGTTTTTTTTCTTCAAGTACCATAAATATATTTTGGACAAAATACATTTTAATGTTTTGAGAATTGCACATGTTAATCTTTGTATTAAACATGTTTTTTTACAAGGTTAGTACCATTAAGATTTAAGAAGATAGTAGCACCCATAAGTTCAATGTCTCCAAAGATTGATACCAAAATTCAATAATTTAATTTTGACTAATCATGCATAAGAAATGCACTTAGAAATGTTGTCTAACTTCTACAAGTTTACAACTCTAGAAGCAATTATTTCTTCTTTTTTTCTGTTCACAACATATTATATCACATTTTTAATTAACCTCTATAATAAACAAAACTCCTTAAAATACAATAAAAAAACTGAGAGGCCAAAAAGTAACACTATATGTTTTTTCTTCAAAAATACTTTTAAAAATTGCGTGGAAGAAAATACCATAAAATGTAGGGAGAATTACAAAACTACATCATTTGAATTATATTTCACAAAACTACACTATTTCAAAATAACTTCACAAAACTACATCTAAACACTAAAAATTAAATCCAAATAAATTCTACCTACACAATCCTACCCCCTTAATACTATATCTTAAACACTAATTAGCGAATCCAAATAAAAATATTTTAATTTTGATAATTTTTTAAAGGGTAAATCAAGCTTTTAAAATTTTAAAAAGGTGTAAATATGTGAAAAATTTGAGTTAGGTAGAATTTTGTTAAGGAAAAGAAGAAAGGATGTAGTTTTGGGAATTCTTCTAAAATGTAAAATATTCCATTTGGATTCATTAGTTATTAATAAAAATTTAGTTATGAAATAGGTATAATATAATTTTGAGGGATTAAAAAATTAGTAACTCCAAAACAGTTTTAAAGATTATTAAAATTTATGGTATTTGGATATATTTTTTTTTGTTAACGAATAACTATTTTTATGACATTTTTGGGGATTGCTCTAAAATATTTTAATATTAAAAATTAAAAAGAGGAATTCAATATTTTATATATTTACACCCTTTTAAAATTTTAAGTGTTGATTTACCTTTTAAAAAAATTACCAAATTTAAAATATTTTTATTAGGTTTCACTAATTAGTGTTTATGGTATAATATTAAATGGTAAAATTACGTGAATAACGTTTATTTTGATTTAGTTTCGAATGTTTTGGTGTAGTTTTAAAATTTGACTTTGAAATATAGTTTCGTGATTATCGTTAAATTTAATAGTTCTAAAAAGATTTTGAAATAATTTAAAATTTATGTTATTTGAATAAAAAAATTTTTTTAACGAAGAATCCTTTTCATGACATTTTTGGGGATTGCTCAAAAATATTTTAATATTAAAAATTAAAAAAATAATAAGATAATCCCAATAACCAATCTTCCACAATTATTGTCAAAAACTCCTTTTTTAAAAACCCTCTTGCCATCTTTTATAATCTCATAGCACTTTCTCCCATAAAAAAAAAATCACAGTCACGAAGAAGAAGAAGAAGAAGCAATGATTAAAGGATGGAGAAGAGCTTTTTGCACTTCAATACCCAAAAACAGAAACAACAACAACGACGAAGACGACGACGGAGCTTTTGATTCGCCGGAGAATCAAAGTCTCCGTCACAAACCCACCTCTAGATTCGGTTTCTTCTCTACTCCGTCAACGCCTCGTTCTACTTCCGGTAGCTACAGCCTCCGTTGCCGTACTTCCACCTCCGTCTCCACCGTTACTCCACCGCCGTCTCTTCCCGGAACTCCGAAGCTAAAGTGCAGAACAACCACCGCCGCCACCGCAGAATCAACTCCGATACAAACTCCGACGAGAAACGGAAGCCACGTGTCTTCTCCGGCGAGTTTCTCTCTCCTCAAATCGAAACTCCGTTTCAACAAAGTAATAACTAACTTCTTCTTTTATCGATTTTGAATTTCAAATTATTTATGAGAAAATATTTAGAATACCACCAAAATAAATATTTTTTTTGAAAATATTATTACAAAGTTTTTTATAACAAAATATCATCAAAAGTATTAGTTTACAAAAATATCATAAATACAAAAAACGAATTTTAACACTTTTAGACTTTTATTTTTTTTATTTGGGTTTGCTATGTAGTGTTGATGGTATATTTTTGAAGATTTTAGATATAATTTTGAAAAGTTAAAATTTTTGTATTTATAAGGAAAAAAAACTTTTTAACTTATTCGTGAAATTTTCGAAAATATGTGCTAATTGTGTTGAAAAAATTGCTAATCATAAGAATTGCTCATTTTTTTGTATTTTAATTTAATTTGTAGAGTAGAAGCAATAAATGTGGAATATGTTTAGAGAGTGTGAGATCAGGTCAAGGCACGGCAATTTTCACGGCGGAGTGTTCACACGCGTTTCATTTCCCCTGCGTGACCTCACGCGCCTCCTCCGCTACAGATCATAACCGGTTCGCTTCTTGTCCGGTTTGCGGATCTTCGGTTTTCACTGAGATTCGAAATCATCCTAAACCGGATTTTCAAACCGGTTTGTTAAGAGTTTACAACGACGACGAGCCTTTGATTTCGTCTCCGATTTCTCCTGCAGGGTTTCACACCATACTTGAATCCGACGAAAACGAAGACGGCGAGTTTACTGGATTTTCCGTTAATACGCCGTCATCTTTAACGGTGAAGAAACTGTTAACGGATTCTATATCGAGAAACGTGGAGGTGAAACTCTCGCCTGAATCTGTGATCGTTGCGGCGAGTAAAGGCTTCGAGACTTACTCGGTGGTCATGAAGGTGAAATCGCCTCCGTTTCCGACGGCGCGTGTTTCGGCGCGTAGATCTCCGGTGGATTTAGTCATCGTTTTCGACGTGAGCGGAAGGAGGTTAGAATCGCTGAAGCGGACGATTAGGCTTGTGATCTCGAATCTGAAGGAGACGGATCGTTTATCCATCGTCGCGTTTTCTTCGAGCTCGAAACGGTTATCGCCGTTACGGAGGATGACGGTGAACGGAAGGAGATCAGCGAGAAGAATCGTCGACATAATCTCCGTCCCCGGCGGCGGAGGCGATGGGATGAGCGCGAGCGACGCGTTGAAGAAAGCGGTTAAGGTGTTAGAAGATCGCCGTCATAAAAACCCGTTCACCACCGTCTTCGTAATAACGGACCGTCAGGCACAATTAACAGATTCAAGAATCCCCGTTATTTTTCTAGGAGCGTGTGATCACGCGCTTCACGAAGAAGCGTTCGCGAGTAGAATCAACGGTTATTTGAGTTTATCTGTTATGGATCTCGGTTTAAAACTCGGTTTAGTTTCCGGGTCGGGTCAAGGAGAGATAACTTCGGTTTACTCTCTTTCGGGTAGACCGGTTTGGTTAGGAACCGGTTTAATCCGGTTAGGTGATATGTACGCAGAGGAAGAGAGAGCATTACTAGTGGAAATAAAATCTTCGAGTAGGCCCCACAGAATAATGACCGTTAGATCTCGTTACGTGGACCCCACGACACAAGAGACAATAATCCCTGAAGATCGTGCGCTTCTGATTCCTTCTCCTGTGACCGTACGATCAACATCGAATCCAAACATCTCGCGGCTCAGAAACCTCCACGTCAGCACGAGAGCCGTAGCCGAGTCACGAAGGCTAACAGAGAGAAACGATTACTGTGGAGCCCAGAGATTGCTGACGTCAGCAAAAGCTTTGCTGTTGCAATACGGTTTAAGCTCTAGCGATAAGTGCTTACGTGGCATAGACTTTGAGCTTGCGGATCTTAACGGTTTGAGAGAAAGACACGTGGCGAAATCGGAGAGGTTGGAGGAGCTTACGCCGACGTCGGCGTGGAAAGCGGCGGAGAGATTGGCGAAAGTGGCGACGATGAGGAAAAATATGAATAGAATTAGTGATTTGCATGGCTTCGAAAATGCTAGATTTTAATTTTAATTTTTTTCAATATATAATTTCCTTGATTAAAGTATAGAACTTGTGTAATGATATTTTACAAAAGAAATTGAATGGTGCATAATAAAGTTTTTTGGTGCATAATAAAGGTATACTCCCTCTATTTTCAATTAAGAAGATTAATGTATTTAATTTTAAATTAAGTAATGTTTGGTTTCAATGTAAATTACGGGATTAAATATCTAAATTAAGTTATGAGTTGATGAAAAATATCAACGATTGTTTAACCAATGGTTTTTCAATTCTTAGAAATAAAATAGAGTTTTGATATGCTTTATTGTTTAATTAATGTTTTTCACAACAAATCATAATTGTTGATGTCTAATTTTTATTTTCGGAATTTTAAACGCTCTTACTTTTAGTGCTTTAATATGTATGTATTTATATGCTTATTTTAGATACTACTTTTAAAAAAAACATGTAAAAAACAATCATATAAAAATGTAGGGTATTCTATACAGACTGTATAGATCTAGTGAGAATGGTGTCAAAGCCTCAACAATGGCCAATATTATCTCCAGAATTGGAGATGCTACGTGATCCGCAAACTTTCTTCCAAGACTTCTCACTTCAGTTTGTAGCAAGGAAAGAAACGTGAATACGAATTATCTAACACGATGTGCACGCGACATAAAATGTAGTTTTCAATATATTAATCAATATGTTCCTGCTTCGGTCACGAATACGTCGAACATATTTATATTAGAGTAGGATGTATTTGAGAAAAAAAGTAAATAAAAAGAAATTATCCAGCTTAGATAGAGCTAGCTAGTAAGTTCATTCATTAGTTAGCTAAAGTCTTATACTAGATTTATTCTTTTTATTTTTTCGTGAAGTTGTTTGTCATTGATAAGAAATTATCCAGCTTAGATAGAGCTAGCTAGTATCTTTATCAAATGTGCTTATGTAGAGTGCTTGTGTATTTTTTTGTGTATTTGAGTATTAAATTAAATCAAAACATGTATTATTAATAAGCACTCTACAAAAGAGGAGTTTAAAATGCTTTATTAAGCACTTTTCATTATACGGTGCTTATTAATAATACATGTTTTGATTTAATTTAATACTCAAATACACACAAAAAAATACACAAACACTCTACATAAGCAGTTTTGATGAACATGATCTAAGTTCATTCATTAATAACTTGAAATGATAGGTCATTGATTTTCTTTTACTTAATCACTTTCTTATAACTTAATTATAAAAACTATGTTTGCTTTTTTTTTTTTTTTGTCAAAAACTATGTTTGCTTTTTGCAATGGATGTTACATTACAATAATAAAATTTACTATTAAACTTGGGAGGTAGGCTTTTTGCGGCTACAAATTAATTAAATTGGTGGCATCTAATGATTCCAAATTCGATGGTCAACAAAATGTTTTTTTAACAATGCTATAAGTATATATGATATAGAGAAACCTTATTAAAATGATTGCAATGATAATAATTGGGATTTAAGAATATATATCATTATAACGGCGGAATTTGTCTCTTATTTTGTTTGACTTTTTTTACATTAAAAGTTTAAATCTATACTATTGTCTCACTTTTCTTGTCCTTTAAAAATATATTTTTTTAGTGTCTCTTGTGTAATTTTGTTACGTATAAGATGCAATATATATATTTTTTATCAACAAATGTTAAATTTTTAAAAATCAATATTAGTTTTGTACTTTAGGTTATGCTTGTTTCCATGATCCATCTACTTAGTATCGTTATTTCGTAATGAATAAATTAATCATTTAGGTTTTATCATATTTTTGTCAATTAGTAACATATTAATCGCAAAGATGTGCGCCAAAAAATTGGTAGGTAGATCAATTAATTGGTCATAATCTATTTAATATATTTTGAAAAAAATCTAACAAATCTTGGTCAAAATTTGTGAAATTAAAAGGCAAAAGTATTACATCCCTTTAGTGGAAAATAATGTATAAAAGTTCATATCATGTATAAACAAACAAGTTCAAGATTTATGTTAAAAATCAAGAGATCATAGCAAGTCTATATTATATACATAACCTTTTTATATATATATAAAATGCTATAGTATATATATACACGGACAGGTAGAGATTAGGTAGATTAAAAGCCAAATTAAAGGAAAAGGTATCCATAAATTTAAGTTAGTGGAGAGTTTTCAAATGAATAAGACAACACGTATGAATATAATTTTCTTAATAATCAATATGATATGTCTTAGGTGAAATAGTCAAGTTTGATATCTAAAAGGAATTAATATACTTTTTTGATTAAGAAAACTAATATACTTTTTTGATTAAGGAAATTAATATACTTTTAAGGGCACTTCCAAAGTTTTTAGGATAAAAATAGAAAATAAATTCACGAAACTTTATCCTTTCAAAACTTCTTTCACAAAACTACATCTAATTCAAATTTTAAATAGTTAAATTACCATTTAACAATTTACCCAAATTACAATATTTTATTTGGATTCAGTTCACTATTTAGTGTTTAAGATTTATTGGTAAAAGAAATATGATTTATTTGGATTTAATATTTAAGTTTTGTTTTGTGAAATGCACTTTAAACCCCGTAATTTTTTTATTCCCATGAAATATTACTATATTGTTTTTGACTTGTAATACCATGAAATTTAAAATTTTCCAAACTTTCAAAATTAAACCCTACAAAGACTAAAACCTTAAATATTAATTTGTATTCTCTTCAAAATTAAATACTAAATCAAAAGTTAAAAATTGGGGTGAATTAGAAAACTACAACTTTTAAAATACATTTCACAAAACTATATCATTTCAATGTATTTCAATGTGTATTTCACAAAAATACATCTAAACGCTAAATTTTAAACTCAAACAAACCCTAAACTTAAATAGTAAACCCAAATGAAAATTTTAATTTAGAAAAACTTTTCAAGCGTAATTTGTAACCTTAGAAACAATTTGAATTACTTGTAATCAAATGAAGTTTTGTGAATTTCTCTAAAAATTATAGTCTTGTGTTTGTGATAATTTTGATCAAATTGTTTTCAAAGGTAATTTTGATACTAAAAACTTATAAATGTTCTAATCATAAGAATATCAAAACTCTGTCCAAAAATAGAAATCAAAACATAACATAAACTGTTTCAAATGCACTAATCACAATCAATAAAGCCTACCACTACACTCATCAGAGCCACAATAACAAACCTTCTTCTTGATATTACCATCACTGTCTCTAACCTCATCGACTATGTAATTGTAATGATAACTAAGCTCTCGAAGCGGCGGTATATTGTCCATAGCAAACAGCATCACGTGAGGCATCCTCTCGTCTCCGTGATCGTACATTACGTTCTGCGCGTAAAGATTAGGCGAACAGCTATGGTTTATAAACCTCCCTATGTTCCCTCTCTTGGCCGCGTCTATCGTAAAACCTCCAACTTCCTCCACAACATCACATCTTGTTTGTTGCGAAGATGTTTCTTCGTTGTTGTCTTCGTCGTGCATTAGATTCGATAACAGCGAGTTATCGTACATGTTGTTGTTATTACCGATGTCGAATAGGTATTCGTCGTTGCCTGTTCGGCTCTCGGCTTCTTTCTCTTCTAAGATTTCGCCTACGTATTCGCATATGAAACTACCTGAAGGTATCGAGGCTAGAGATCTCACTCCCCATCCTCTCGATTCGGTTTTGAAGATCTCGAGCGGGATCTTGATGCCGTTTTGGGTTACTCTTAGGTAGCAAGAAGACGGGCATTTGCATAACGGTCCGCACTCGTAGATTAGGTTTTTAGCGCATACTATGGCTCTGTCGTGGTTGTACGGTATCTCTCCTCCGTTTTTCTCCACGCAGCCGCAGTTTCTTGCTTCCGTGCATCGCGCGGTGCAGCCGCCGCACGGTTTCGGAGGATGAGCGGGTTTGCACCGGTCCGTCGTGTATACCATTTTAGCCGTGTAGACGAACGCGGGTGGTTTCTCGTCGTCGATCTCGTTAACCGCGCAGATCGGTAGCTTCTCCTTCCCTTGCGAGATGTCGACGCAGCAAAGACCGTGTCGTTGTTTAGACGTTTTCGATTTCTTGACCACTTTCCACGAAAGCTCGGGTTGTCCCGACATACGTATAAGCTTAAACTTGTAGACTAGCTTCCCGTGGGATCCGGTCTCTTGCCACAACTCCTCTACGACGTATAAACCGTCGTAAACGTAGTTCCCGCCGCCTCTCGTATCACCCTCGAGAATCGCTTTTTTGTTGCCACGTATAACACGGACCGGGTTTTTCAAGTTTCGGCTGTTAGCTAACGCGAGGTTTCCCGTTACGAGCTGTTGGTCTTCGGGTTCTCTGTTCGCGTTCATCACGTTCCCGCCTTGTCCCGTGTACGTTAAAACGTCCGAGTTATCGAGCTCGTCCTCGTAGCCACCGGAAGCAACGATACTTGTCGCAAACACTTCATCGTCAATCTTCACGTAATCGATACCTCCTTGGCTCGGTCTGTGTACACCGAGAATGTTAAGCTCCATCCGATACTGAAACTCGTCGCCTACTTCGATCCCCGGGACGGCTCCGATGATTTGATAATCGGTGTTTAGATATTTACCTTTGATCTTGAGAATCTTCGAAGCCTCGAAATCTACTCTGTAGTGATGGTTTCCTTCCCTCCGGTTCGCTTCTCTCTCTTGCAGAAGCTTTCGACACGCACCGTAGAAGAGACGTAACGTCTCTTTAACCTTGTATCGGATACTATCGCCACCACCGTTGCTCGAACCAACGGGACGCAAAGGAGGAAACAAGACACCTTTCTTTGGCCTTACTCGACGCGAATTAGCCTTATCAGACTCCGATTTCTCGAGAGCTAATACTTCTCTCGCCAATTCATCAGATTCAGACACGCCTTTCACCGGACCGTCCTCTGATTCAACAGTTTTAGAAGCAACATTTGTGTCATTACAAGGGCGTCCCGATTTCTCGAGAACTAATCTTTTTCTCGCCAATTCATCAGATTCAGACACATCTTTCGTCGAACCGTGTCCTGATTCCACCGTTTTAGAAGCAACATTAACGTCATTACAAGGCCGTCCCGAGTTTTCGACCTCTTTAGCTTCACGAGACCGAACACTAGCCACCACATTGTTGTTGTTGTTGTTGTTGTTGAGGCGGCAAGTGGTTGGTTCGGTTCGTAATCTGAGCCTAGAGATCATAGTTCCGCAACCAGGAGGGAATTCTCTGACCGCGTAAACCTTCCTACGCTTAACACTAAACCGTCGCGGACGAGCATTGTTGTTGTAACCATTACTATTGTCTCTTGATGTTTCTTTATGTAACATATTGTATGTTGTCACTAAAACACACCACACACGAATCAAGAATCACAAGAAACTGTTTTTACTGCAAATTTTAAATGAACAAACAAAAATTTGAGAAAAATATTCATCAAAAAATATTCCACATAATGAAAAAATCTGTTTAATTCCATCACTATTATTTAAAATCCATGGAACTACTAATATAACAAATAAATTAAGAAATATTTAATTATTTTTTTTTCATTGAAGATTTTTTTTTAATCTAAAATCACCAGCAACTGTAATGTAATTATATGAACAAAATCGAAGAAAATATTCATCAAAAACCTCTTTAAAATACTAATGAAAACAACGAATATATGTTCATAAAAAAGGTTGACGATATTTTTAACCCTCAAGAATAGTTATTCAGACACTGAATCTCCCTAAACTCTCAGTATCTATATATAAACCTCTGAACTTACAACATTTTATGATTGTCCACCCGAACTCATTAAAAACTAATTAATTTCATATTAGTCAATATTGCAATTAATTAATGGATCTAAAAATATAACAAATAAATTAAGAAATATTTAATGATTTTTTTTTCACTGAAGATTTTTTTAATATAAAATCAGCGGCAACTGTAATGTAATTCATAAAAAACCTCAAAAAACCCTTTAAAAAACACGAATGTTAAATCAAACAGTAGACAAAACAAACTAACGAAGTATAAACTATTCAAAATCCATGAATATATGTAAAATAAAATTAAAATAATAATAAGAAATATAATTTTTGTCCGTTTGCGAAATTAGTGAATATTTTTTTTGGTTTTAAAACAGATTCTAAGCAGTGATATTAAACCGACTCGCAATTTCCTTCAACGGAATAATATAACAACATTTTCTTCAACGGAAACGCGATTTTAAGCGATTCGAAACGCTGAAAATCGCGTCTCAGAGTCAGAGCAACAAAAATAGAGAAGAAACGTTGTATTTAAGAGTAAAGGTTAGAGAAAATTTTACCGATAAAGGAAGAAGAAGATGAATCGAATCTGCTCTCGTTTTAGTTTTTTTGTTTTGATTTTGGCAATTTTTGTAAGAAAAAATAAAGAAAAACTGCGATTTGTTACTTTCCAACTTTTGAGTTTTTGGATTTTAGTGCTTAAAGGGGACGAAACATTTGGCACACGATTTTGTTTAGTTTTAGTATTAGTGCCACGTGGCAGTTACATTTTTATGCGGAAAGGAACTTAAAAATGTGGTAAATGTGATTAATTTGGGTTTTTTCCCGAATTAACTAGATATTGTCACGATTTTTTTTACCAAAATTACGACTAAATTTTCATTTTTTAAGTAACAGTAACACTATTTGTAAAATTAAATGTTATTAATATATATTTGATTTTCAGTCCAAAATTAGTTGTGGTAAATGTGACATTTTAGCGTTAGTGTCACGATTTTTTTACCAAAATTACCACTAATTTTTCTTTTTTTTTTAAGTAACGGTAACACTATTCGTGAAATTAAAATGTAATAAAATATATTTAAAAAATAACCCAAACTACACACACTCACAAAAGAGTGGTACCACGAAACAATTCCACAGTAGAAACTTTTACCAAAAAGACCATCACAAGTGCTTTTATTGCGAGCCATTTTATGTTCTTATTTAAAAATTCTTTAAAAAAGCTCTCTTTTTATTTGACAATCAAAGTCTTACTTTTATTTCTTCACAAAGGTAACACCTTTCTCAATACTTCCTCCAAGCTCTTTCTTTGCCTTCTCTAATCCCATCCTAATCAAATTAGCCATTAACAAAAACATGATTATGATCATAAAACATGTCTTAAACCAAAGTAATTAACCATAAAGATTTCAACTTTTTAAACCTTTCGTATTCGTTTAATGGTCCTAAACCGTAAACTTCATCGATCCCACATCGTCCAAGTCGCACTTTCGATGCAAAGAAAGGAAGCTCAGTGACCTGTTTGATGAACAACACAAATTAAATTTTCGTCGAATAAAAACATAATTAGTACTAAGAAAGATTATATTATACAAAAACTAAGAGACTGTTACATGAGATGCCACGAATGCGCATTCAACAATGTCTGCATCGCCTCGTAGACCCTTGAGACAAGCATCCGCAAACTTCACTGCTGCGTAAGCCTGTGTTGAGATATCGATAAATAAGACAAAGATCAAAGCTTTAAGTTAAAAACAACAACACACACACATCTTGTAATAAAAAGACCAACCATGGATAATGTTGCAGAGCCTGCCCCAGCTTTAGCCTGCGAAAATATCGAGTTTTTAAAATGGTAAACGCAATGTTTGATTCAAAGTTAAAAGCAACGAAAGCTGAAAAAGAAACGGTTTTAGAACCTCGACAACTTCAGTTCCACCGTTTTGGATGCGGTTTGTTAGATATTCGATCTCTTTGTTAGTGAATGAGCATGGAGGTTTCACCTATAGCATACGCAATGATGATGAACATAGTAACTTTAAACAAACCAATACGGCGAGTTCCATGTGAATTTTTGTAATTACCTGTGAGAGAAGTGGTAAAATCGTAACTCCTGCATGTCCTCCAACGACAGGAACATCAACTTCTCGGGGATCAAGACTCATCACTTCCGCCTAATATAGAACAGTAAAAGCTAAGAAGAAGAACATAATTGAGCTTTAAGCGGTAATAACAACACGTAACTCTAAGAGAGGATTGTGTCAGCATACCACAAAAGTATTGGCACGAACAACATCGAGCATAGTAACACCCATGAGTTTCTTCGGATCAAAAGTTCCAGCTTTCTTGAAAACCTCAGCGGCTATTGGAACCGTGGAGTTGACGGGGTTACTGATTATATTCACAACCGCTTTAGGACAGCACTTAGCTATAGCTTCAGAGAGTGTCCTGACGATCCCAGCGTTGATGTTGAATAGATCGTCCCTAGTCATCCCTGGTTTCCTTGGAACACCGGCTGGTATAATCACTAGATCCATACCCGTAAGTGCTTCCTCTAACTGTGGCGACCCGAGAAATCCACGAACCTTACACAAACAATGAAGAGAACCTCAGCTTTTAAACATAGGATTCCGGCATTAACTTACCATCACTAGTTTAAGACACTAGTGATGGTTTTTAATTCTAGTTGTCTTATATTGGTACTTAGATATGATTTTCAATTCGTGATATTGGTATGGTTTTATGTGCGAGTTGAAAATCATATCTAAGTACCAATATAAGACAACTCCTCTCCTCTAGGCAAACCATATATAAGTAACAACTTAGACGAGAACCGCCTGTTCAACAAACAAGATCCGACACTAACATACGATCTCGAGCCTAATTTTCTTAAGCTCATCAACAATTCCTCTATTAAACCATATGCTTAAGCACCCGATTTCGAATCAAAACCCATCATAAGTGTCCACGATCTTGACCCCCTTAATCATCCCTCCCATATAATCTCTCTTTAATTAAAACCATACTGATATTGAATCGAAAATCATATCTAAATACCGAATTTAGACAAGAATCTACGGTTTCAACATGCGATCTTGACCCCGTAATTCACATTTCTCATCAACTATTTCACCTATTTAACCATAACCTAAGCACCCGATTTCGAAACAAAACCCATCATTAGTGTCCATGATCTCATGCTTTTATATGAATCTAACAAAAAAAAAATCTATAATCCCCTATATCCGTGACCAGCGTTTCATAATACCAATTAATGGCGTAAATCATCGTTTTCAACGCGGTTCGAACTCAGTAGCACAACATTACCAACGACTGAGCTTAACTGACGGACCAAACCCGTAGTTTGGTGAGAAAAAAAGGAGTTTTATTTAAGAGGAGGAAACTTACAATGGCAGAAGTGTCCATGTGGCTAATATCAGAGGTAACACCAACAGCATTAGCGACATCGTAGAGATGAAGAAGAGATACTAACGGATTCATCTTCATCATCATCGCTAATGGCTGTCCAATCCCACCCGCTGCTCCCAATATCGCCACTTTGAATCCGTAAGATCCGCCTTTCGCCCGACAACCCACCCGATCCAAACCCGACACGTCATCGCCATCGCCGATCTAAAACAGAAAGAAAAATCGAATGATTTCGGAATTTTTATTTTTTTTTTTGAATCGGAGGAAGACGAAGAGAGAGAAGATGAATTCGGAACCTGATTGGGATTTGATTGAGGATTTAGATGACATGAGATTCGAGCGATGCGTTGGTTTGGATCCATCGTTTGTTTGGTTTGATAATAGAGAGAGAGAGAGAGAGAGATTTTCGATGAAGAAGATGAAGATGACGTCACCAAAATGGGTTCGTTGTGTATTGGGAAGCGTGACGAGAACACAGATAGAGCTTTTTTTATCTTTTTTACTTCCTTTGACGTTTTCTTCTCGATTCATGTTTATATAAATATAAATAAATGATGAATTCACAAAACTACGCTATTTTATCCTTTCTTCACAAAACTATATATAATTCGATATTTTTGCATAATTACATATTTTCAAAATTTTAAAAGCTTAATTTACCTTTTAAAAAATCACCAAAATGGGGAAGTGACCTTGCCTACAGTAGCGTATGTTCAGTAAGAAGCAGGAAGACCACCCCACCCGGATCGATTCCCCGCGCCTACGATAGTGTAGGTGGGTAATGTTGGCCGTATTCGCGCCCAAATGTTGACAAAAAAAAAAAAAAAAAAATCACCAAAATTAAAATCTTTTCATTTGGGTTCGCTAATTAGTGTTTAAGGTGTAGTATTAAGGGGTAGGATTGTGTGGATATAAGTTTATTTAGATTTAATTTTTAGTGTTTAGATGTAGTTTTGTCAAGTTATTTTGAAATAATGTAGTTTTGCGAAATGTAATTCAAAAGGAGTAGTTTTGTAATTCTACCTAAATAAATTTAACATTTTCTATTTTTGTATATAAATGTTCCATGTTATGCGTTTTTGTCATCTATTTTTACAGGATTTGGATAAAAATCGCAGTGTAGTAACGTATTTTTGACACGGAACTTACAAAACAGAATATCATTTGTGTAATTAGATTTGTAAGTTTAACCATACATTATTAAAAAACTAGATGAGGACTCGTACGTACGTGCGGAAATTAATATAGTTTTTAATTTTATATATTTATAATTATTTAGTAAAAATATATATATTAAAAAAATTTCACCGACTTGGATTATATTTAGATAGTCTCTTATTTCATAAAATACATTAAATAAAACATGTAGATTGTGCGAGTTATGGTTTAACGCGAGATTCATCTGTGTATTAGAAATATTTAAATTTTTTACCCCGGGATATACCTTCTAAGATGTCTTGATACAAATTTAAAAATAGTTTACTGAATTATATTTAATATAAAGTTCAAAATTATATTTATGTATAATTTAATATTTCGAATATAATTTAGTTATATATTATGAATTATTTATGCTATGTTTTTACCCGTTGCTACATTACACATAAATATTTGTGCATAAATTAAATTCGATTTAATCTCATAACCATTATCATTCGTTTAAATTTTTTTGTGATCTTTTAACTACCCGTTACAAAACAAAAATGAGAATTACAAAACTATATCATTTGAATTGCGTTTTACAAAATACGTCATTTCAAAGTTATTTTCAAAAACTACATCTAAACACTCAAAATTAAATCTAAATAAATTCTACCTACACAAAATCTACCCTTTAATATTATATTGTAAACACTAATTAGCGAACCTAAATGAAAAGATTTAAATTTTGATAGTTTTTTTAAGGATAAATCAACCTTTAAAATGGTGTAGTTATAGAAAATATTGAATTAGATGTAATTATGTGAAAGAAGTGTTGAATAGGTGTCGTCTTGTGAATTCCTCAAATTAAAATATGTATTTGCTATTATGATTTGTATTTTTTTAACACCGATTTTTTCTTTCCTTTATTAATATTTTTTTTTATAGGAACTTCCTATATTAATATTTGTTTTTTAAATATTTTGAATGTTAGTTAAATTGAAATTGTTTGAGCCTTCATGTTGGGCTTTTCTTATTGTCCTTTGATATTTTCCAGGCCAATAAAAACCATAGGTTAAGCAAAAAAATGCAATGGCATTTGATAGTAAATAGAATTTTTTTAAGGGCATTTTGAAAAAATGTTTTGCAATTAATATATAAGATTTAGAGTAATTCTTTTGACATACCATGAAAAAAATATGGGCAATTCTCACGAATAACACTAAATAAAGGTTTTTACTACAATTATCACACATTTTCGAAAGTTTTACAAATACAATTAAAATGTTTTTTTTATAAATACCACAAATCTTAATTTTTCAAAATTATACCCAAAACTTTCAAAACTATACTATATTCCCTTCAAAACTATACCTTAAACACTATATATCGAACCCAAATAAAAAAATTTAAAATCTAAAATTGTTAAAACTCGTTTTTTGTATTTGTGCTATTTTTGTAAACTACTACTTTTTATGGTATTTGTAATATAAAAAATATTTTAATGATATTTTTGTTATAAAAAACTTTGTAATGGTATTTTTAAAACAAAAACTTATTTTTTTGGTATTCTAAGAAATTTCTCTAAAATAAATTCAAAATAACATAATCAACAATTCAAAACTAAAAATAATATCAAAAAGCCACTAAAATGTTTAGTTTACAAAAATACAATTAATAATGATATTTAATATAAAAAATACCATTAAATTTTTTTTAATTTACAAAAATACCGCAAACATAATAGACGAGTTTTAACACTTTTAAAATTTAAATTTTTATAGTTTTGATGGTGTTTTAGCTTTCTTGTTAGGACAAAAGCCACAAGAGAATTTCAAACTGCAAAAAATCTTTAATTTCATGAAATAAAGACAACCAATGTATAAAGAAAAAATTGTGATTGGTACAAAGAAACTATGCTTGAAGTATGCAAAAAAAAAGAAAGATTACAACAATTCATAATGCCACAACAAAAAATATAAAAATAAGTAAACTCAATACTAAAACAACATTAATAAACAAGAAGAGACATCTTTGATAAAGAAAAACCAAAGAGGAGATTCTTACTCAGCTGCAACACTCTCATTGTTTCCTCCATTGTCAGAACCAGGCAAAGTCTCAAGATCAGTTCTAACATCTTTCTCTTCTTGTGTAACACTTTTGTCCGAAGAAGAAGACGAATCAGAACCTTCTTGATCAGTCTTGTTGTTGTTGTTTTCCTCTGTTTCTGAAGTATCCTCTGTTTGCTTTTGTTCTTTGTTGGATTCAGTTGTGTCTTCATCAGTCTTGTTCTTGTCGGTTTCTTCTACTTGTTCCTTCTTCTCACTCTCATTTCCTTGTGAATCATTTAAAGAAGAAGACTCTTCTTCTTTCTCTATTTTCTCGGTTTCTTTGTTTTCCTTCTTCTCTTGTGACAAAGTCTCTTCTTCTTTCTCCTTTGTCTCTGTTTCTTTGTCCTTAGAGTCTTCTTGGGACGAAGACTCTTTGTTCTCCACTGTCTCGGTTTCTTTCTCTTCCTTTTCCTTTGCATCATCGGTTTCGCCTTGGGATGAAGACTCTTCTTCTTTCTCCTTTGTCTCTGAACTCTCTTTTCCATGTGAATCGTTGGATAAGGTCTCTTCTTTCTCAATCTTTTCGGTTTCTTTGTCTTTTTTCTTCTCTTGGGATGAAGATTCTTCTTCTTCTTTCTCCTTTGTCTCGGTTTCTTTGTCTTTACTTTCCTCTTGAGGCAATGACTCTTCTTTCTCCTTTGTATCAGTTTCTACATCTTTAGTTTCGTCATGAGACGAAGACTCTCCTTCTTTCTCAATTTTTTCGGTTTCCTTGTCTTTGCTTTTCTCTTGAGATGAAGATTCTTCTTCTTTCTCCTTTGTCTCTGTTTCTTTCTCTTTAGTTTCCTCTTGTGACGAAGACTCTTCCTTCTCTTTTGTCTCGGTCTCTCCATCTTTAGACTTTGCGTCATCCTTCTCCGAAGATTCTGTAGTCTCTATTACATTGGCCAGTGTCTTGTTAGACTCAGACAAGTCACCATCATTGGACTCTTTCTCCACTTTCTCGTTCTTCTCCATTGATTCACCTTCAGATTTTATCTCATTATTTGAATCGGATTCGTTACCTGAAGATGACGATGATGAACCGTTGTTCTCATCGCTACTCCTACTACTCTCACCATTATCAGTCGTGTTCGACAAAACACTCTTGATAACAGAATCTTCCCCTTGTTCAGTCTTTGAACCGGACTTGTCTTCCTCCGCTTTCTCAATGTTCTCTGTCTCAGCCTCGCTGGTTGTCTTCTTCTCCCCTTCTGTCTCGTGGACTACTTCGCTAGAAGCATCGTCTCCTTTGTAATTGTTCTCTCTTGCTTCTTCGCTATTCGTCTCCTTACTTTTATCTTCCGACCTTTCACTCTCATCATTAGTCACCTCTTCACTGCTCTTCTCTTTACTCTCATCGCTCTCTTCTACGCCGCCATTGACTTTCTTCTCCTCAACCTCGGTTTCTTCGGTACCCACATTGTCTTTCTTCTCCTCAATCTCACTCTCTTCTTCTCTACCACTCTTCTCTTTACTCTCATCATTCTCGATTTCTTCGGTACCTACATTGTCTTTCTTCTCTTCATCATTCTCGGTTTCTTCGATACCCACATCATCTTTCTTCTCCTCAACAATCTCACTCTCTTCTTTACTCTCATTGTTCTCTTCTCCACCCAAATCAACTTTCTTATCCAAAATCTTCTCAGTCTCTTGTTCGTTTCGAGTCTCCTCCTTACCATCAAGACTATCAACATTCCTCTTAACTTCATCATCAATATCATTGTCATCGACATCGACTACAACAACGCGAGGATTAAGATCTTTCCTACCAAATCTAACAACTTTGTCATCATCAACAAGCTTAACACTTTGATCAAACTTGGCTTTCTTCTCATGAGAAAGCTTGACTTGATAAAGCAACCATATACCAACACTTAGTAATAATGTTATTTGTATACAATGCTTGACTTTTATTCCTCCTTTTGATCTTTGTCCTCTTCTTGGTGATGATTTAAACATCCTTTGTTTTTTTTTTCTTTTACTTCCACTAATTAAAACCAAACAAAAAAACTTATTTAAGAAATTTTATCATAAACCAAAAATCTCATAGATCTTCTAACAATATATATTCTCAAACATTTATATATGATTATAATATACTAATCTTCTTGGTGATGATTTATAACATTTTTTTTATCTCCACTAATTAAAATGAAACAAAAACCTATTTAAAAAAATACCATAAACCAAATATCAGATCTTTCAACAATATATATATATATATATACTACATTTTATATAATTAAACCTAAATTGATAAAGCTTGGATCTAAGTAAATACATTATGAACAAATCATAAAATAAAATAAATAAATTAAGAAACTTTTACCAGGAAATGCAAATCAAAGAGAGCAGCTTTGAATGTGAATTTTTTATTTTAGCTGGGGAAATTGAAAGAATAACAATTTTTATATAAAGTAATGATTTTTTTGGAAGAAAGTTTTGATTTTTTTTTTTTTTTGGGGATCTTGGAGAGAAAGATTAGTGTTCCTGTTAAAATGCCATTAAAATCGTGCGTCCCTTAAATTTACGCACAGAGAGAAGAAAAAAATTAAAAATAAAATAATAATAATATTTTAATTAATTAATATATTAGAGTGAAAAAATGGGAAAGTGGGAGGCCATGTGTTATCACTTGAGACACCGACACTACTTAAACGACGTCGTTTTTGAAAGAGTTAGGTTAATTATGGGCTGATTAGGCCCATTGGGTTTATAATGTTGATTTTATGAATTTTAGCTGAATATTTGGGTTTGTGAATTATTTTGGACCCACTTGCAATTTTGATATACAAAATGTTAGGCTATTTAATGATTATCAATTGTCAAAGCCCATTTGGCCCAAAATAGAATATTTATAGAGAATATAGTTTTTGCATTTTGATTTTTATTCTCTTAATAATTTAAAATCTTTTCAAATAAATCTATCTGAAAAAATCATTTAAATATTATTTAAAATTGAGTGTATAAATTTTTAAATTTAGAATTTAATATTTGAAATAATTATTTCTGACAAATATGTGTTCAAATAAATTATTTTGTAATAATATATAGGAATAATTTTTAAAAATTGAAAATCTTAGCAAACATTTTGTCAACAAAGAAAGATAAACAGTATTAGTAGGTTCTTTTGACAAGTATTTATTTTTTCTATATTGATATAGCAAATCCTCATCTTAAAATATGTCATGCCACTAATCAAATGATTCACGAATGAACATACATAATCTTAAATTATTAGTTTTTAGGTTTAAAGTGTTGTGTATATAATAAAGAGCAATTACAACACTAGAACTTTTGAATTGTACTTCACAAATTTACGTTATTTCAAAGTCAATTTTCAAAATTATATCTGAACATTCAAAATTAAATTCAAATAAAACATGAGGAATTCACAAAACTACACTCTTTCAACTTCTCCTTCGCAAAACTACACCTAATTTAAATTTTTCACATATTTACACCATTTCAAAATTTTAAAAGCTTGATTTACCCTTTAAAAATTACCAAAATTAAAATATTTTTATTTGGGTTCGCTAATTAGTGTTTAGGATATAGTATTAAGGGGGTAGGATTGTGTGGGTTTAGGGTTTATTTGGATTTAATTTTGAGTGTTTAGGTGTAGTTTTGTGAAGTATTTTTGAAATGGTGTAGTTTTGTGAAATGTATTCAAATGGTGTAGTTTTGTAATTCTCCCATAAAACATACCCACACAATAATATCCTTTAATACTATATCCTAAACACTAATTAATAAATTCAAATAAAAATATTTTAATTTTGGTAATTTTTTAAATGCTAAATCAACCATTTAAAATTTTGAAAGGGTATAATATGTAAAAATATTGAATCAAATGTAATTTTACGAAGAAATGGTTAAAATTATGTAATTTTGTAAATTCCTACGTAATAAAATACAATGTGTGATGTTAAACAACTAATAAAATTGCAAAGAAATATAAGGTGGGCTAATTGTTTTCTAATGTATGCCGTGATCTTATACCAAATCCGCGCGTGGTAATTAAAAATAATTAAAACTATAATTAAGTTTTCTATTGATCAAAAAGGTTTTAAACAAGAAATCGACAAACCGACAATTTAAGCAGCTAAGGACACGTGTAAATATTATGATATTCTTAATAAGCTAATTACGTGCGTGCACACGTAACGAAATCTATCAATCATTAATAGGGACACCAAATACTTAAACACCAACTCAATAATAATTTATATACAATACATTACTGTTAAAAATATTATTCTTGTTCAGAAACAATTGATAAAATAAATATTTATAAAAACTTGATAAAATAAATATTTATAAAAACAATTGATAAAATTCAAGCCGACATTACTGATTATGGTGCATCATTGAAAATAATTTAAAAAAACGAAAAATTTGGGTTATCTTAATATATGGACCTTGTTATTGTTTAGACTTTAGAGGTATTCTTTAACGAATTTCTCAAAAGGAAAAGATTAATCATATAGGCTTTAACTATAATTTAAAGAGAAATTCATAAAACTACACCCTTTCAACTCTCCGTTCACAAAACTACACCTGATTCAATATTTTCACAAATTTACACCCTTCAAAATTTTAAGATCTTGATTTACCCTTTTAAAAGCTTGATTTACCCTTTTAAAAACTTGATTTACCCTTTTAAAAATTACCAAAATTAAAATCTTTTCATTTGGATTCGCTAATTAGTGTTTAGGGTATAGTATCAAGGGGGTAGGATTGTGTATGTAGGGTTTATTTGAATTTAATTTTGAGTGTTTAGGTATAGTTTTGTGAAGTAATTTTGAAAGGGTGTAGTTTTGTGAAATGTAATTCAAATGGTGTAGTTTTATAATTCTCCCTAATTTAAATTAGATTATATAAATTTAATTCTAGTGAATTATAATAGAGCAAACATCTAACATTTCAATTTTATCTAAAGAGATGTATGTTATTTGAGAAATATATCATTATTTTACTTATATTATATGCAAGTATTCCACAATTTAATCTATATGTCGGGATTGTGGTTTAACATAGCTTTTTTGCTTTTGAAAATTCCGAATATAGAGATTCATGTGAGTATTAATTAAAGAGTCATAAATAAATCATGTATATAATCAATTTCAGTACTATATATGAAAAGGCATATATAAAGTTCAATATTTTGTAAAATGGTACGTACGTTAAAAAAATTCGAAGATAAATCACGTGAAGCCATGCCCCACGTTAACCCATCAAGATAGAGCATCTCACAACTTCACGGTACTTCTCTTTTAAATTTAATATTCAATTTTTCATTTTGTTTTTCTTATAAATATACATATTTTAGATATTGTAATAACTTAATAAATATTTATACAAAAAGATTAAAAAAAACATGACACCGTTTTCGATTGTTCAAATATAGAAATATACATAGTTACATTACATGTTAGGAGTCTTAGACCATTAATATACGGCTTCTTAAACCAACCTCTTATACGTGGGATCCACAAAAATACATAGGAGACGCTTCCAAAATATCTAATATAAGAGACACATTTTTGATTATTTGCGGGTCCCGCTGTCACGTAACGGCCCGCGATTGATCCATTTTAATTAATTTATTTTTTTTGAAAAATTAAAAAAATACAAAAACAAAAAATTTTAAGAGGTTTTTTGACTTCTTATTATTGATAATCATGCTCTTAATTAGGACCCTACATGTTATTATTATTCTTTAATGATTTTAGACTTTATTATTTTATTTTTTATCAAGCAAAATCACTATTTTGTTATTCAAAGAAATATATTAGTACTATTTTTGTTAGCCAAAAATTGTTTTACATCACCTTTTTCTTGCTATAGAATTTCATTGTAATCTTTTCTTTTTTTTTTGTTAATTCTTTCATTGTAATCTTGATTTACTACTAACATGAATCTTTTTCGTTATAGGATTTGCGTAGTTTATCATATGATTTATAAATATTCATATTTTGAGGATTTTAAATTCATTGACTTTTTATATTGTTTAAATTTACTCTGTCAAATTATTACTTACCATAAACTTATTCGGTAGGTATTGAGTACCCGCAATATAAGTGCTAAAAAGGTTAGTAATATTATTATTCTTATTTTTTGTGTAATCCATGCATATATTGACAATAATTTTAAAAATATTTATTTAAATTCATAATTGAAAATTTAATTTAGAATGATGCATCAATACACGTGAGCTAACCTCCAAGCCCCCACACTCTTTCACTACTAAAAAATTCAAATAATACTATCGTCATTTTCGGTATAGCGTTAAATCCGCGCTATACGCTCGCTAAAAATTTGGCAAATCGTGACTAAATAAGCGGATTTTTTTTAATACCACCGATACTGGCGCGCTATATGATTTTTTTTTAGTAGTGTTTGTCTCTCTCTAGCTCGCTTAAAATCGGTCACACACATCAAATGATTTCCCCTTTTTTAAATATCCTATTTTTCTAATGCAATATTATAAAAATTAACATGAATTAATGCATATTTAATATGAATCCACAACAAATTATAACTTTTTAGGTTTTTCTCAAAAGAGAAAAGTTTGGGCCTATTGAAATTATATACTTTTATCAAAGTAATAAAATTCCCATAATTTTGGTATATATAGATAGATATATAATTTTATGATGTGTATAAATATATAATTTTATTATGGGTGGGAAAAATAATTACCATCAATTTTACTTTCCAATTTTGGATTCAAGAGTTGAAAAACAAACCAAGTTGATACTAAGTGCCTTCTTTATATGAATGATGAATGGAACTTTAGCTAATTTTGTAAGATTCGTTTTTGTTATGATGAAAGTCTTAACATATATTTTCACATAATCATCTACTATAAGATAATTTCTTGATTTAGAAATAATCCAATGAAGATTATATATACAAAGCTTGAATGGTCATACAATATTATAGGAAAGTTCCAAATATGATGTAAAATATAACCTACCATTAAATAGGTGTCGTATTTTAGTGTATAAACTTTCATTTTTTAGATTGAGATTTATTATTTTTCATACTTGTAGTGTTTCACCACATTTAAATATCATAAATATTTTTTTTTTCAAATTTTATGAATTATGATCAATATATGCCGCTTCACAAAATTTAAATACATAAACATTCAATAAATCAGCTAATTATTGTGCAAGAAAATGTCTTATATATAATGATTTACTTTTATTTACAAACATGATTACTTTACTTGACAAAGTTTGAAGGTAAGAAAAGTAAGATATACTATTTTAGTGAATGCAATTACCTTTTTTCTACAAATAAAAATAATAATTACAAACTAATCTTTTTTTCAACAATTAATCCCACTGAAAAACAAAGTGCGAATTGTTGAAGAGATAATCTATAAGCCATCTTTTTGTGTGTTTTTCCTAATAAATAATTTGTAATCCCAAAAAAAAAACTAAATAATTATAAAAAATAATTACTAATTATATTCAACATGAAGCTGCAGAGTAAGGATTAAAGAAGTTAGGCTTTGTGGATATGGAGAAATTAGCTCCTTTGGCCTTACCTCCATCAACAACCACCGTGGTGGCCATGCCTCCGCCGCCTCTTGGCCCCTCTCCTCCGTGGCGGCCGCGGCATATTCTTTCACAAGAAGGACACATCTTGAGATTAGATTGTGGCATGTGCATGTAATATGGCTGATTAGTCAATTTTAGGGTTTTGAGTTCTTGAATCTCTTTGTGAAGTCTTATGTTCTCATTTGTTAATGTTTCACAACACTTCTTTAATATCTCACAATCTACTTCTGTTTGTTTCAGCTTTGTCCTGTTTAAAATAACAAACAAAAATATTCAATAAAAATAAATATTAAAGAGAAACCCCAATCTTTAAAAAATCAAATATTGTGATAATTAATAGAAGAAATTAAAGTTACATATAGGATAAAATAATGCACCTATGTAAAAAAAACAAATAATATCGTACAATGAAAATAATTAAATCATTCAACTATTATACTATATAAAAAATTGTAAAATAATAATAATAATAATAATAATAATAATAAAATTACCTTGCTCTTCTATTTTGAAACCAAACTTCAACTTGTCTAGGCTTTAGATTTAGCTGTCTTGCAAGAACTTGCTTTTGCTTCTGTAATTAAAATATATAAAAATAATAAATTAAATCATATAAAAATGATTAAAAAGCGATTAGTAACGTATTAAAAGAAAAAAAAAGATTAAAGTTAATTAATTACGGGATTAAGAGTACTATGATTCTTGAAACTTTCTTCAAGAAGAGAAGATTGTTCTTTGGTAAGCCTAAGTTTTTTTCTAACACTAACACTTTCTTCATCATCATCATCTTCTTGATAATCACTTATTACTCTCTCCTTTATCTCATCGCCACCGTCTCTCTCTCTTTTCACAACTCTTCCGGTGGATACTCCGCTTTGAGATGATGTTTGACGGAAAAGCTTATCATCTCCGGCCACCACCGTCACCGTGGGATCACCGGAGAGGCTAAGAGTCAACGAAGGCTCTAGCTTTTGACTAGAGAAACGTTTGATGGCATTATTGTAATTACTTGGAGATGGTGATGATGAGAGACCTAAACCAAGAACAAGACTTGTGTTGCAAGAATCATCAAAACCCATTTGAGTGAAAATTATAAATGAAAATATTATGAATTTTGTTGAAATTTGGAGAGGTGAGATTTAAAAGGGAAAATGAATTATTTTATTTTTTACTTTGTGATGTTAAGAAGATAATGGGAGGGATGAGATGAAGCCAAGAGGCTTTTTAAGGAGAAGAGAAGTCTTTTTATTTTATTTTATTTTATTTATTTATTTTAATTTTTATGGGTGGATGGATGGCTAATAATTATTAATCAAAACAATGATTTATTTTATTTTAGTTTTTTTTTAAATAAAGATGAATTTATCTTTTCTTACTTGCAGAGGTTGACCGATTGAGCATCCCACTTGTCCCTTTGCTTACTATTATTCTTCCCACTAAGAGAAAAGTTCCCAAAAAGTTAAATTATTTTATATTTGGTAGGATTAGCATATATGATCATGAATATATATATTTAATATTTATAATTTGAAAGTTTTATTCATTATTTCTCTGCTTATCATTAGGTCAGTCGACATAGTATTTAAATTTTGTCATCAAAATAGTCAGCTTAAAGTTTTGTCATAAAGTGTTATGGTAGTATTTATGGTTTATTTTCGTATTAATAAAATTAAATTTTAAAGGTCGAAACTTTTAATATAGTGTATTTCAAGGAGGAATTCACAAAATTATATCCTATACCTAATTTAATATATTTACATATTTACACCATTTCAATAATTTCAATGGTTCACTAGTTAGTGTTAAGGCGATAGTATTAAAGGTGTAGGATTGCGTGTAGGGTTTATTTTAATTTAATTTTAAGTGTTTAGGTATAGTTTTGGAAAATGATTTTGAAATTATGCATTTTTGTGAAATGTTATTCAAAAAGTGTAGTTTTGTAATTGTCTCTTTTTCAAATACAACTTTTTGAATTATATTTTTGACCAAGAAAACTTATAATCCTACTTTTGGAATTAAAATTCAAAATATGGAATTTTAGACACATTTGTTCCTATTATCATATACTCCCTCCGTTTATTTAATGTAAGATTTTCTAGAAAAAATTTTGTTTTGAAATATAGGATTTTCTAGATTAATACAACTGATATTTAGGTGGAAATGATTCTCTATATATCTCTAATCTCCTCCCATGATAGTTATGTTTTAAGATATTTCAATTCTCAATTGTATGATATATTTTTTTGATACCGAAATATATTATTATCATGAAGAATTAAGAATAAATAAGAAAATATAATAATCCAAACTTCATGTGAAAAATATAAGAAGAATATTTAACTATCAATAGTAATTAGAAAAAAAAATAGTAATTAGAAAGTGATTAAGAGGTTCATTTAAATAATGGGCCACAAGTAAGTTTACCTACCAATCTTCAGCCTCTCTTTTTTCTTATCACACACAAACACATTGGCCCTCATGTTTAATCAATTTATTTAATTAGATATTATGCATTTTTAATTAATTATTTTTCTGTTTTATACATATAGATAGTGATCCCCACCATCTTGTTTAGGTTTGGTTCTCTTGATCTCAATCACTAATTAATTTAGTACTTTTTTGAAAAGAGTTAGGCATGCAATTTATTTCCAAAAATATATAAACAAGGTCATTCATTACCATTCTAATTATTCGGTTTAATCTCAAACATAATGTATAATTATCTCACAATATTTAAGAATTTTTTTCTTTCAAATTTTCATATTAATTAAATCATACCGAATCCGTTATAATATAAGCATATTTGTTATAAGGTTGTTTTCCGTTTCAAAATAATTGTCGTTTTAGGTTTTTAAATTCGAAACAGAATACTAAATTGTTAATAATTCTTATGTCACGAATTCATCCAAATCAAAGGATATTGGTCCATGAGTTTAAATCCCATATAAAATAATTCGACATTAACTTAAATAAATATCTTACAAAAAAAATGTGTGGTCCAAATAGTTGCAAAAGAAATGTGTAATGTGTATTCACCTTTTAAATGACTTTTAGTTTAGTTACCTGACGTTACACTAGAAATATCAAGAGAACACAATATTATCTTTTTCTTTAAAGAAAAGTGGGTAGAAACTAGAAACTATAAAAGAATGATGAGGTGGAATATGAATTGTCAACGAAAAATAAATATTTTTTTGAAGTAATTGACAAATAAAGTTGATGTAAACATAACATTTCCACTAAAAGAATCTGCGCAAATTACCACGAAAAATTTACATCGTTGTAATTACGACGATTTTACAACGATTTTCCGAATAAACACAAAATCGTTGTAAATTCGTCGTAAATTTACAACGATTTAACGACGTTTTGGTTTATAAGAATATTTCGTCGCTAAATCGTTGCTAATTTACAACGAATTTACAACTTCTGATTTTGGGACATTTTAACAACGATTTAAAGACATTTAATCTGGTAGTTGAAAACGTGTATTTACTGTTGCACCTAATTATTTACAACTTTCATTTTAGTCGTTAAATCGTTGTAAAATCGTTGTAAATCCCTTGTTAAATTATGAAATGTTGTAAATTAGTAGTTAATTTCCTTGGTAAAAAGTTGGAAAATTTAAAAAAATCCTATAAATACCTCCTCATCTTTCACCATAAATCACACCATCAATTTTTTATCTCTCTCACGTACAAAAAAAAAACTCTTTTTATAAAAAAAAATGTTCGGAGCGATATTTACGAAATCCGAAAATGGATGTACATACATCGAGGCGATGACGGATCGGTGACACGGGAGTTCCTCGACGGGGTTGAAATATTCATGCAGCAAGCCACAAATCTACCTGTCACTATCGAAACCGGTAAGATGTTTTGTCCTTGTATCAAATGCGACAATAGACGGTTCATTTTGGTTGAAAATGTTTGTAAGCATTTGTTAAATAGAGGATTTACACCACAATATTATATATGGTTTCAGCATGGGAAAGGTTATTGTGGTAATGTTGCTAGTAGTAGTAATTATCATCAGAAAGGACAAGTGGAGAGTTGTCGACGACGCGGGGAAGCCAGTATATCTCTCGGTCGCGGTCTGGGAAGGCTTGAAGAAATACTGGACGGACGGCCACAACGCGACCGTAGCTGAGAAGTGTTCCACCTCCAGGAACGTGAAGCTACCTGACGGGACGCCGAAGCAGATGGCTCACACGTCCGGACAAATCCCGTTCGCGGGTCGGGCGCACGAAATGGTAAGTCTTTCTTACTTACTCTTTCAAAAAAAATTTTATTTTCAAATTATTAATCTTATACTAATGCGCATGTTTTTATTATTTGTTTGTAGGCCAAGCAGCTGGGTCACAAACCGGTCGTCGATGCCGTCTTCGAGAAGACGCACGGAGGAAAAGACCGCGAGTTCGTTGACTCCCATTCCGAACGGATATTCAACGACCTTGAAGCTCGGAAGACGGAGATCGAGACTCAGCGATCTCAGAGATCTCCGGGAGGCACTCAATATCCTGGCGAGCCGCTTACTACCGCCGAGCTCGATCAAATATATCATGAGGTAAAATTTTACTCTAAAATTTTCTCTAAAATTATTTTTTTTAAACGTTCATTTACTAATTGTTTAATTTTATAGGTTGTTCCTAAGAAGAAAGGACGGGTTCTAGGCATGGGATCCATGCAGGACGTCCCACTTGCTCCTACCTCTTACCGATCTCCGGCTGAGATGGAGGCTGAGATTCAGAACCTGCATGCGACTCAGGTGAAGAACATGGGGTTCTACAACAGCATGCTGGCGGTGCTTTCTGCATCTAACCCGAAACTACTTCGGGCAATGCAGACACATCCCGACCGCCCGTCGACTGATCAGGTTGGAACAAGCAACGTCGATCCCGAGAACGCGACGCAGGACTATTTCGGGCCTGATTTCAACCTAGGCGGCTAATTTTTTTTTTTGTATTTTGAAATTGTAAAAAATATTTTATTAATATAAAATATTTCTTTTATAAAATATTATTTTTTATATATAATTTTACAAATCGTCGTAAAATCGTCCCTAATTAGGGACGATTTTACGACGATTTGTAAATTATATTTCTTATAAATTTTTTCGAATCGTCGTAAAATCGTCCCTAATTAGGGACGATTTTACCTCGATTATAAAAATTTTCAATTTATTATAATTAAAAATTTACAACCAAATATTCGTTGTAAAATCGTTGTAATGTTTACGACGATTTTACAACGAATATTTTACCACGAATTTACGACGAATTTGGTTCGTCGTAAAATTTACCACGATTTTACGACGATTTGATTTTTACTTTGATCGATTAACGACGAAATTGAAATCGTCGTTAAATCGTGGTAAAACGCATTTTACCACGATTTTACAACGATTATGGTCGTTGTTAAAGTTGTGATTTATTGGGTTCGGTCTCAGCTTTGTTATATGTTTTGGCACTTCTTTAATAATGCCTTTGTCGGCTATACTTATTTAACAATAGTTAGGTTACCGATCCTATAAATATACTACATTATTATTATAATTATTAAGTTATTATTATTGCTTTTAATCCCTATTCATATCTATAATCTTTTTACTTTTAATATTCTTTCTTCTATGTTTTTTACTTAATTAAATTATGTTTACATCCTATATGTCTATATATACTAGTAGCCCGAACACGTAGATTAATGGCTATGAGAAATACAACCCATAATTTAATTATTTCATATAACATTGGCTAATATGATTTGTAAGAGAGAATTACAAAACTATATCTTTTAAAATTTATTTTATGAAAATATACTATTTCAAATTGTTAATTCACGACACTACACTTAAAAATTCAAAATTAAATCCAAATAACTTTATCCACAAAATCTTACATGTATTTTTACTAACTCTAAACATTAATTAACGAATCTAAATGGAGGATTTTAATTCTGATTTTTTTACAAGAGTAACTTAACAATCTAAAATTTAGAAATGGTATAGATATAAAAAAAGAATTTGAATTGTAAATAGTTTTGTGAAATAAGTGATGAAATATTGTAGTTTTATGAATTCCTCAAATATAAATTTGATTTCTGGTTAAGAAGAGTCGATCTGTGGCCACCAGACTAGTGTGACAAAAGAAGGTGTGGCATAAAAATATTATTTTTAATATTAAATTTAGGTTTTGAAAAATTAATATAAAATATTTACCCAATCATGTAGTATGTTTTATATAAATAGTAAGACGACAAAAATAGTAATTGTTGCAAATGGATATTTTAATGTGATGACTTTGATGATATTCCAAATAACTAGACGCCATGATTAGTTTTGTTTTGACATACTAAAATCAAATGGGGAATTAAGAAAATTGTTTTAAATATTATTCAAAAAATGAAGAAATAGTCCTACATTTTATAAACTTAAAAACTAAACAAAGTCAGAATCTTACCCCTAGGTTTGAAACACTAAACCATCAAAATTCATTTAAGAATTCATTTGTGGCAAGTCATGTTTAAAATCTATGATTTAGCATCATTTGTAAATAATTGCAAATGGTTCTCTCATAGAATTTACAATGCTTTTGTGTTTCTATAAGTGTTTTCATTTAATATAAACTTTTAACTCGTAATCTAAATTAATTATTATTATATAATCTAGCTTAAACACGTATTCCTTCCATTTCAAAAATAAATGACATTTTAGCATAAACTTTTTGTTACAAAATAAATGGCATTCTAGAATTTCAATGCAAAAATTAATGAATTTAATTTTTTAAAACCAATAGTATTTTATTATATTTTTCTTTTGTTGGTTGATTTAATCATTAAATATGAAAAATTTAAGTTTTTTTAATATATGTACAACACTATAGAATATCTTTTGTTTTGAAATGGAGAGAGTACAACTTAACATCTTTCTCTAAATAACTTAAAAGTAATAGTTTGTTTCTGATGACACAACACATTATTTGTAGACTTTAATAAAGAAAAATGAAGAGACTAAATTCATAAATTTGGTTTTCAGATGTAAAAAAAATCGATTTTATATTATATTATCTCTAGACCGGTTATCCAACACAACATTTTTCGTCGGCATAAACAATATTATAAAAATAATAGAAAAACATTGACTTTGAGAAAGGTAGGAAACATTATAGAAACAAAATAAAATAAAGGTGGGATTTTAAGAAAAAAAAGAAAATAGTAATAAGGGGTGCTCAAAAAAAAAAAAAAATAGTAATAAGGATGTCATGTTTTTCTAAATAAATTAGTTGCATTACCTTTTTTAGGAGTTCAGATGATTGGTGACAATTAAATTAATCATATTTAGCACCAATAACAAAAGAATAATATAAAAAATTAGTTTTAGATAAAAAGAAAATAAATAATTTTTTTTTTAAAGTGGTGGTTTACATGTCATCAAAAAATAAGCACCAACCATGAGAATCATGGCATCACTCACAAACATCTTATCCACACGACAAGAAGAAGAAGAAAGCAAAGTAGTTCCAAAACAGTATCTTTGTCAGTTTGGTTCGACACGTGTCAAATCTAGACAGCTTCGGACATGTAGGTCCCACCAATGATTTGCTATGATGGAGTTTGTGATTCTTATTACGACTTTCATTACTATTTATCCACTCATTAGTTTCGGGCTTTAATATTTTTTAATGCTAGTTGTCTTATTTCAAAAAAATCTTCTACTGTTTCATTTTTTTTTAAACGTAGTTAAATCGAAAACATGTTGTTTTGGTCGTTTTTCAGATTAAAAGGGAATGGTTTTATAACTGAAATATTATTTTTTGGTCACAATACGATTTAAATAAGACAATTCTTATGAATATCATTACAAAAAAAATTTTAACACAATTAATACACATTTTCGAAAATTTTACAAATACCATTAATTAAAAAGTTTTTTCTCATAAATATCACAAATCTTAAATTTTCAAAGTTACACCCAATACATTCAAAATCATACCCTACCCCATTCAAAACTATACCCTAAATAATATATAGCGAACCTAAATGAAAAAAAAAATCTAAAAGTGTTAAAGCTCGTTTTTTGTATTTATGATATTTTTGTAAACTACTACTTTTTGATGATATATTTGATATAAAAAACATTGTAATGGTATTATCAAAACAAAAACTTATTTTCATAGTATTCTAAGGAATTTATCATTAAAATATAATGAGAAATTCACAAAACTACAACTTTTCAATTCTTCCTTCACAAAATTACACATAATTCAATTTTTCCTAGTTTTACACCATTTTCAAATTTTAAAGGGTTCAATTATGCTCTAAAAAATTACCAAAATTAAAATATTTTCATTTGGGTTCGCTAATTAATGTTGAAGAATTCACAAAACTACCCTTTCAACCCCTCCTTCACAAAACTACACCTAATTTAATTATTTCACATATTTACACCCTTTCAAAATTTTAAAAGCTTGATTTACCCTTTTAAAAATTACCAAAATTAAAATCTTTTCATTTGGGTTCGCTAATTAGTGTTTAGGGTATAGTATTAAGGGGGTATGATTGTGTGGGTAGGGTTTATTTGGATTTAATTTTGAGTGTTTAGGTGTAGTTTTGTGAAGTATTTTTGAAATTGTGTAGTTTTGTGAAATGTAATTCAAATGGTGTAGTTTTGTAATTCTCCCATTAATGTTTAGGGTATAATATTAAATGGGTAGGATTGAGTGGGTAGACTTAATTTGGATTTAATTTTTAGAATTTAGGTGTAGTTTTGTGAAGAAATTTTTAAATGTGTAGTTTTGTGAAATGTAATTCAAATGGTGTAGTTTTGTAATTCTCCCTAATATAATATATGATTTTAATTAACAAATTAAAAATACTAGTTTGTGTAATTATGGACCGACTGAGTTGGATGAATGATGAATGGATTGTCTGATCTAATTTTATCATTTCTCCGACTTTGCGGACAACCAAACATATTGCTTTTTCTTTTCTGAAATTTGTTTAATTGTTAATTTTTTATACATATATAGATAAATAACAGCATATAGATGTCAAGTCAAATTATGGATGTCATTACTATATTTTTTGAAAAATCTAGCAATATGTAGAAAACTATGAAACAAGTTTTATAGAAATCTATTAATGATTTTCTTAATGCACTCTAAAAATTAAAAAAAATATATATCAAGAAATTTATGTTTTCTTTACCATCATAATTTTTGAAATGATAGCATAAAACTTAAGGTTAAATTATTATTATTATAATTATATATATATATATATATATATTTTTGATAAAACCTTATGTTGAGTAGGTTATTTAATTCCCTAAATATGTTTTAAGTTTTTTAATGAAACAAAAGTAAAACAGATATTCTAAAATTATATGTAATGTTACATTGTTTAATATAACGTAGTCATACATAATACATTAATGATATCACTTAAAAATGCAAGTTGAGATAAAAAAAACATACGAGAACTTCAAAGTATATATAATCAGTTGATAAGTACTTTCCTAAAGTTTGTAATCGGATTTGAGTAAATAGGATCCACCCATAGAGTTAAATATTTTCAAAATAATTTTGTTAATATGTATAAGCAAGCATGTCTTATAGATATAAATAAAGTATCTAGATGATGGCGTTTTTTATCTTTTTTGTAAAGAACCTATTCTTTGATTTTAAAAAACAAAGAAAAAAGAAAGGAATATGACCTCAATATGTAAAAGGGTGCAAATAATTGAATCAATTTGGTGTAAAATGAATAATATATATATATATATATATATATATATATATATACTTTGGCACAGAAGAACGAATAATTATAATAATACATATGATAAAAACACAT
Organism: Cochlearia excelsa; assembly: GCA_963556525.1. Lineage (NCBI taxonomy): Eukaryota > Viridiplantae > Streptophyta > Magnoliopsida > Brassicales > Brassicaceae > Cochlearia > Cochlearia excelsa. The sequence continues at coordinate 6,440,639 of OY748332.1, read as the reverse complement.
CGAGTTCGAATTTTTGACTTTGTAAAATACGAATCATTAGGCCTTTGACAACCAAAGTCTGGTCGGAGAGTATATATCACAATAGATCAGATTATGCTTTAAAATGTACTTATAAAAATGAGAAGTATAGTTGACAAAAAAAATTGAAAAGTATGCTAGATAATTTAAATATAGTAGTGATATTAGTTACTTTATAATATTTTTTCTACGTTTTAAAACATAAGATGTTTTTTTTTTAAATTACACTTTGAGTATCTTACTATATATACTAGGTGGTTTGACCTGCGCCATGGCGCGGACATAAATAACTATAAAAATACATAAAATAAAAGTGTTACATTAATAAAAAAAAATAATTTTCTTAAACTATGCTAAAATCACAACGAAATAAAACCAAAACTGAAATTTAATAAATTATCAATAAAAAAGAATGAAAACAAAGACCAAACTTCAAAAATTGTAGTTTTGTGTTTTATGGTGGGTTAAATATGATTTAAATACAAAATTTGCTTCACATTTTTAGTTTTTTTGTTTTTGTTAAAGAATTATAGTTTTGTTTAGAGATTTTACATAAACACACAATTAGAATAAAAAATTGTTAGAAATGTATGTATGTGTGTTACAAAAACATATGTTTGTTAGGTATGTTATTCTTCAAACAAATAAAAAAGTTGACACTTAAAAAACGTGAAAGATATATATCCATGAGTTAATTTGGTTGATATAAAACAAAGCATATTCAACAAAAATAGTTTTATAATCCCTCTGTTTTTTATTATATGATGTTTTAGAGTTTTAAGTTTGTTTCTTTTTTATTAGATGTTTTAGAGTTTTAATGCAAGAAATTTATTACATTAAATATAATATGACCAATTACATTAAGTTATAGTTTTTATGATTGGCTGAATGTTTTAATTACATATTAAATGATGATTTTATGTAAATAAAAACAAATATATTTAAAGTTTCTTAATTTTTGTGTTTTTAATCAAAACATCCTATATAAAAAACAGAGGGGGTAAGAATTAGAGGAAAAACTAATTAATGAAGATATTAATAACTATAATAATTACCATTTATAATAATATTAATATTAGTAGTAAGTAAATATTTTAAATTATAATATAAATTAAAAAACCTAATATACATCGTACACTTTTTTAGTAAATTTCAATATATTAGTAAGTAAATATTTTAAATTATAATATAAATTAAAATACCAAAAACAGATGCCGTACACTTTTTTAGTAAATATATTGAAAATTTTTAAAATATTATATTAATAAATAATATATGATAATATAAATTATGAGAAATAAAAGTGATAATCACACACAATTTTGGAAAATATTAAATTAATTAAATATAAAAAAATTTCCTTAATTTTCTGTAATAATAAGTAAATATTTAAAATTATAATATAAATTAAAATACCAAAAAAACATCGTACACTTTTTAGTAAATTTCAATATATTAGTAATAATCAAATATTTTAAATTATAATATAAATTAAAATTTCAAAAAGATATCATACACTTTTTTAGTAAATTTATTGAAATTTTGAAAATATTATATTAATAAATAATATATGAAAATATAAATTATGAGAAATAAAAGGGATAATTTTCAAACAATTTTCGAAAATATTAAACTAATTATATATAAAATAATATAAATTATGAAAAATAAAAGAGATAATCACAAAAAAATTTCGAAAATATTAAATTAATTATATATAAAATAATTTCTTTAATTTTCTATTTGGACGACACGTAGGCAAAACTCCTTGTCATTTACTATATAAGATAGCTTACTCTAGAAAATTCATTAACTATAGAAAGTCATAGAAATATATAATATTTATTAATTTAGTTATAAACTAGTATGTTTAAACTCATAAATTTAGAAAACTATACTTTATAAATTTAATAACTGTTTAATCTTATAAATTCCAAAATTTATATAATAAGATACTACTGTATAAGAATTTAGAGTTAATAAATTTTTTTCCGTTAATCGATTTATATTTTAACCATATCCATATTCAACGGTCTTAAAAAACTATGTCAATCTATTAAGTATTATGAAAATTAGCAAAAAATACTAATATATGAATGATAAAAGTCAATATGTTATGTATTACCAATTGGTTTAACTCTAATAATATTATTTCCTTATCAAATTATTCACATAATAAAAAGATTGCATCATTGCTTGCGTCATAAGAAATCGATCGAAGCTCATAGTCACTAATCCACTATGGTGACTCACTCTTTGCCTTCAAATTATAACTCCAACAATTTTGTACCACTTTCTACTTTTGGTATCTCAACGCATTTTTCTTAGCGATAGAGTACAAAATCGTCTCCCTAAAAACTTACAAATCTCAAAAGCTAAAATTCTCAAAGTAAAATAAAGCGTTACCTAAACAACAGTTAAAATAAGGTCTTGGACGTTTTAGGTCGAATCTGGTGAATTTATGACGAAATTCTAAATTGTGAAGTCCAGGTTTTCGTCCATAATGTCGATCGATCACCAAAGTGGATCGGTCGATCGACCTTGCAGTGTGGTTTCAGATCTGCGCGTTATTCTCTTGCTCGACAGATTAACATGTCGTCACAAAAACTGGCATAACTTTTGATCTAACCGTTGGAATAAATTTCAAACCACAGCCAAATCAAAGCTAACATCCGTGGCCTTCTTGTGGTAAAATATCATAAAGATCCATCGGTTGAAACTCCTTTAGAGGATGTTAAATTTTTGCGCATTTACATGGTTCCGATCTTCATATATGCTCTAAAACATACAATTATTCTCCAAATCAATCTTTGACCTGTAAAAATTAAAAAGATAAAAAAATCTCTAAAAACATATTTTGACTCGATAAAATACTTAATTGTGTGGCGAAACACTAAGGTTAAAACACCAAAATCGCCTCACATCATCATTCATTCATTGATAATATATGTTATCAGTTTCGACCGTATCCTACATAAAATTAGTCATGTTAAGGATTGATGGCCATACATCCTCTTAAGGAGTTTCATCCTCACAAATCATTATTTGGCAAAAACATGTCAAAACTATATGAAAGCTTATTGGGTCGGTATGTTCGGTCGTGTAACTTTTCTAATTTCGTAAACGAGGCCCAAAAGTTTTGGATATTTACGTAAAATTCACGTTTCTTTAGACATGCTCAAGTGTCGCAAGCAAACATAAACATTATATGTATATAAGGTTGTCCCCAGATTAGATTTTTTATGTTACAAGGTATTAATTTGTGAATGGCCCAATTAAAAAAAAAAACAAGAAAATGTTCTCTCTTCCCATATGCTGGAAACAGGCATCCCTCACATGACAATACATCAAATTTATCATTTCATTGTATATCTAATATATATATATATATATATATAATGTAATTTTTTTAATGCTAATGGATATATGTACCTTATTTTTCACTTATGCATGGAAAAATATAAAGATTTTGGATTAAATTTATATCAAAAAAGAGTATTATATTTTATAAGATTAATTTTATCATCCAAACAATTTAAAATCAACATGGTCTAAGAAGATATAGACTCCATAATATTTCAACCAGTAGAAATATGGGTTAACTTTCATTTGAATTATTCTAATACAATAATTTAATTTAAAATATATGAATATTAATTTGGTGTTAGTCGGTCTTTTATACAAAAAAGAATCTCAGAGACAAATCCTAAATATTTTTGTAGTCAAGCCGATTAATCACATTTAATTAAATAATGTACTAATATTTACGGTTTAAAATTTTCAAAAAGTTGGATTTAATTTTCAGTTTCTTTACAATAAAACCACCTACTCGCTCAACAACTTTGAATAGCATATTACATAAAGGGGGGTGTATTGAAACATGAATTTTGGGAGATTTTAATATTTTTATAAATTCCTTGTTATTCAACTAAGGATTTCTAAATTTCTTCCCAAATCTTATGTTATTGAACATAACATTTGTTCAAAATCACTCAAAACACTTTACAATCTCATGTTATTCAATCAATGCTTTATAAAAACTATATCAAATCTCCTGTTATTCAAAAATTAGAAATCCCAACAAAAAATGGATTTAGAGAGACTTTAGATATCTTTTTAGTTGAAAACAAATATCAAAAGGCTATCACCTTACACGATAGAATTTGAAGTGATTTCAATCACAAGCTAATTTTTTTATCAATATCATCTCTTTTTATTTTTCTCGTCGACGTCTCTTATTTGGATATCGTTCTTGACCAAAATCAAAGAGCTTTCAGTCACCCCTCTCTCTCTTTCTATGTTCATTGTTTCCTAATGTTGTCGGTTGTAGAATGTTCGGTCGCTTACGTGGACATCGATCCTTCTTGTTCTTCATTGTTTGATGAATATAAACAGTGAAGATGAAGTTTTTCATGGTACTCAAGAACAACAAAGAGTGAATGCTAATAACTGGAGAAAGAGTATAGCTGAAACCATGTGGCCGGATGCTTTGGATACGAGACCTCGATTCAACAACAAGTTTTCTTTATTTGATTTGATTTGTAGTTTTTCTTATTTTTACTTATGTTTTTTTATTATACATGAACCTGCATGGAGATTATATTAATAAATAGTTTTTATTTTTATTTTAGACGTTCTTTTGAACTTACACATTCTCAAATCACCTAAAATACAAAAGTGATTTAAGAAGAGAATCTTATCAAATCACCAACATAATTTCTTTTTTTATAAATTCTACCACGATCACCTTGTTTTTCCTTTAGAATCTTCCTAAATCTCACCTAAAATCAAATCCACCAAACTAATTAAAATTCTTGTTCCAATACACCCCCCAAAGTGTTATGTTTTTTGTTTATTTTTTGTTTTTGTTTAAACTGAATGTTGTAATATGAACAAAATCAAATCGCCACTTCGTAAATTATTATTAAATATTAGTCTCTATTTTATTTTACCTTTTGACTTCCATAATTAGTCTCTCTTGAATTTTAAGTTGTCTAAACGAATTTGCTCATTCCGTGCACCATAAAGCAAATATAACTTTGTTTTTTTTTGTGCAACAAATATAACTTTGTTATTACTAAATCTATCATGATGAAACAAATGTGAACACAATCTTATTTAATGAAATACTTGGATTTAATGTTAATCAAATCAATCAAAGTATATAAATATAATGATATTAAAAAGTGAGAAGTTAATATTTTATTATATACACTATACGATTTCAAACGTTTTCACATTTTAAATTGGGTCATTTACTAAACTAACTCTTTTTTAATTGTTTATTACAGGAGAGACCCTACTTATTATGAAACTAAAATATGGCGTTATATTCCGGTCTTACCCTCGGCTATGAGTCAAGAAAAAAATAGTTTTCGGTTTTGCCACTGATTTTGGTAAATCTGCATAATTAATCAACTATATAAATCTACCTTTGTAATAATGTATGCGGATTTAATATTGTTGCATTTTTTAATGTAAAGTTTATGGAAAAAAACAATTTATCTTGCGACTTTTATAAAAGTAGATTTATGTTGCATGTTTTTTCCTTCGTTAGTGCGGATTTATTTGCAAAAGTAGATTTATAATGCAAATTTATTGAATATAGATTTGTTTTGCAAATTTATTGAAAAACGCAAGTTTATTTTGCGGACTTAACGAATTGCGATTTGTTTAGTTGACTTATTTTCTTTGATTGCGACATTTTAAAAAATATAGATTTGTTTTGCAAATTTTTCAAAAATAGTCTTGCGAGTTTGTTATGCGGACATTTAAACAAAAATAGATTTGTTTTGCGGACTTAACGAAATGCGATTTGTTTTGCGGACTTAACGAAATGCTTGATTTGTTTAGTTGACTTGTTTGCTTTGATTGCGACATTGTTAAAAATATAGATTTGTTTTGCAAATTTTTCGTCTTGCGATTTGTTATGCAAATTTATTAGTTTTGGTAGATTTGTTTTGCGGAATTTTGGAGAGGAAAAATTTTACATTCATTTTTGACTAATTTCTTACATTTGTCTTTGGTAACAGATCTAAGTTGTAGATTTATATTGCGATTTTTTTGGCGGAAGAATATTTAGGTAAAACTTCTTTGTAGCGATTTAATCCTTGAAAGTTAAAAATTAGATGACAATAACGTAACAAGAAAAACATATTATTACAAAAGCTGGAGATGGCTTACCGTGGAAATATTACAAAGCCGAATATTACATGGAAAAAATTTTAAACCGTGACAACCAAAAAGATGTTACGTTTCTGAATAGTAAAGAAAAAACACAACGTAGTGAAAGCATTTTTTACAAATATTAGACAAAACAAACCATTATTGTGTTCTTAACACATTCCGGTGAAGTAGATGACGTAGCTCCACGCGAAGCAATGAAAACAAATATCAAGCTCTGTGACGTGGTTTAGGCCACAAATTGGTCCGAAGCGATGAAGTTCATAAAAACAATACTTACCGTTGGACTTGTTAAAAAAGCTGCAAATGCGTTTAGGCTCGTTGATTTTGAAACCACTTTCGCACGATTGAGTTATTGAACCCCGCACTTCATTTTTATCTTCAAAGAGCGATGTTTGCTTGTGGACACGCGTCCACTTTCCCGGAGATAGATACAATCTCACTACGAGTAACATTGCGGAGTCCCCGAATAAGGTTATATCACGGGCACGGAGCTTGCCAATTGTGCATTTACTTGAAGTAGTGCGATCTATGATGACGAGATGGTTTGCGAAAAGGAGAAACGATGCAAAGAAAATGTCTACATCACTAACTCGTGGAGTGGAGAAGCCGTTGGAGGTTTTTATTCCCTTAGTGTAGATTTTTTATACCGTGAAATAAATCTGCAGAGTGTGCTTGTAGGTTAACTTGTTTTTTGTTCTTTTAGGGTCGAGTAGAGCGGCGAAGACGTATACTTGTACAAGAAATTGATGAGCAACAAATGCACGTCTCAAGCCCGACCTCATCATATGTAGTGAACTTGAGAGAGAGAACTTGTTCTTGTCGTAGGTTTGATTTGGAGAAATTGCCCCGTTCTCATGCCGTAGGCTGCGAGAGAGTTTAAATCTCTCTCGGATATCTTGTTGTCATCCCTATTATTTCAGCGAAAACTTGTACCGGGATACGCGGACATAATTATGCCGAGAGATATAACATTACCAATTCCAGAGGTAGTTGATTCAAAGGTCCGTTTACCACCTCGGTTCGGAACCAACCAGGAAGGCCAAAAAAGAGTAGAATCAAATCAGCATTGGAGAAGGCATTGGCCAAGAAAAGGCCAAGGAAACAACACAAATGCGGCAATTGTGGAGAAAAAGGGCATAATCGAAAGACTTGCAACACATAAGTTTATCTATTTCAAATGTAACGAATTCATAAATTTTCATCTTTTTATGGTTTGTTTGCATAATAAATGTACGACTTTCATGGATTACAAATACATCCGCACACACTATAACAAATCCGCAAACACCGTGAAACTCGCGAACCTCTATAATAAATCTGCAATACTATATAAAAACTCTACAATACATAGTATAAACTATACAACATTGTTTTCATGTTTAGGGTTCATGTTTCAACCATTTTTGGGGCTTAGGGTTCATGTTTCAACCATTTAAAGGGTTTAGGAGACCATTGAAAATATCCTCGTAGACCTTATCAAGTGTCCAGGTGATTTTGTTGCGTACGTTTGCAAGCGCCATATAATCATTTTTCCACGTTGACAGTATGGTAGGACACAAGAATGCAACACGTGGTCTATAAGGTGAATTAGGCAAGATAGATCTCCTACGGAACAATGTCATAATTATATCCATATGCCGCAAGTTTGAAAACATAAACGTCAAACAAATCTTTAAACAACTCGCAAATCATTAAACAACTCTACAACACTTACATAAAATCTACAAACCATTAAAACAAATCTACCACACCTACTGAGACAATCTACAAGACTAAAAAACAACTCTACTTCACCATTAAACAACTCTGCAAATTATTAAACAACTCTACAACAACTACACAAAAATCTACAAACCTACAAAACAACTCTACCACACCATTAAACAAATCTTCAAACCATTAAAACAAATCTACCACACCTACTGAGACAATCTACAAGACTAAAAAAAAACTCTACTTCACCATTAAACAACTCTGCAACACCATTAAACAAATCTACAAGCCATTAAAACAAATCTACAAACCATTAAAACAACTCTACCACACCATTAAACAAATCTTCAAAGCCATTAAACAAATCTACAAACCATTAAAACAAATCTACCTCACCTACTTAGACAATCTACAAGACTAAAAACAACTCTGCCACACAATCAAACAAATCTACAACACTTATATAATAAATCTGCAAATCACATGATATAAGTCTACGAAATGCTTACCGTATCGGCAAGCCATCCGTAATAACGTTCGAGGCCATTGCTCCTCGGTAAAACATAGCTCCGTAAAAAACCTCACAAAGACGGTTCATGGTTGTGCCAGACCAATTCCTAAAAACAAAGCATATGTTAATTACCTAGAATATGTTAATTACCTTGCATTTAAGATTTTCATACTTACTCTAGGATCCAATCGAAAGTATCTGCCATTTCCTCTTGTCCTTTGGTTCAAAAGGATCATAACCATGGACGGATGCCATGATCCGTTTCATTTGTAGAGTTTCCCTCGTAAGGGAATTTCGGGATGCTTGATAGATGTGAGGTTCTTTTAGGACGTACGGGAGATTCATCTTCCTTAATTATGAGTTCTACAAGAGAATCCAACCTAACAGTCCTTCAACTTCGTCTTCATCATCGAAGGAGGAGCCATTTGAAGTTCTTTCTTCCTTGTTTCCTCGGTTACGTCTTCAACATCACCTTCTTTTTTTCTTTTCTTTCTTCTTCCTTTCTTTCTTCTTTGTTCTTCTTCTTCTTTTCTTCTTCTTTCTCGTTCTTTTTCTTCAGCAATTTTAGGCGAGAGGATATCTTGTACGAACATGACCTTTTCTTTTCTTGTACACTCTAAGAGCAGGAGCTATTATATCTGGTTTTTCTTTTTTCACGGTTCTTAAACCCACTCCTTCTCTCTCGCCTTGCCAATCTGGTTTTGACACCTTCTTTTGTTTCTTTCTTCTCATTTAGTTTTTTCTCGGCTTCGGGTTTTGAAACCCTCTTTCCGGTTGAGGGTTTTGACACCTTCTTTTCGATTTGGGGTTTTGGCCCTTCTTTTCGTTTGGGGTTTTGGCCCCTTCTTTTCGGTTTGGGGTTTTGCCCCTTCTTTTCAGTTTCATGTTTTGGAACCCTCTTTTCGGTGAGGGTTTTGATACCTTCTTTTCAATTTGGGGTTTTGGCCCCTTCTTTTCGATTTCGGGTTTTGAAACCCTCTTTTTAACCTTCTTTTCAACCTTCTCTTCAACCATTCCTTCTTTCTTCTCGGTTTCCATCCAGGACTGCAAGAAATACATAAAAATACAACTATAAAACAAATCAACAATGCAAAAATAACTCTACAACATATAGAGTAAATAATCTACAAAGCAGATGAAATAAATCTACAAGTCGATTGAAACAAATCTACAAAATGTCTAAATCTACAAAGATCTACGTAAATCTACAATTCTATCACACAAATCTACAAGACCATAATCAAATTCTACATTAGCATGAAATGTACGTTACTAACCGGATCATCACCGGTTTTGTCTTCCTCACGTTTTCTACTAGACTTGGGGGTAACATTACCAACGTTTGCACTGTCGTTCTTGAAAAATTGACGTTTACCTGTCAATTCTACCTCCGCTTTATCAATTCTATCATCAACTTTCTTTACCACATCAACAAAAGCCTCTCTTACTTGCAACAGAGCGCTCTAGAGATCATCTCTGCCACCTGCACAAAGAAAACATCGGCTCGATTCATCTTCTCTTTCACACTTTTTCTCTTTAGAAGCTTTACCTTCAGCTTCAACTACTCTCTCACTTTTCCTCTTCTTATCTTTACCTTCACTTTCACCTTCACCTTGTTCTTTTTCTTCTTTTCTCTTCTTAGAAGCGTGACCTCCAGCTTCATGTACTTTGTCACCCTTTCTCTTCTTCTTTTTCTCCACTTTTGGCCAAAGCTTAGGATCAAATTGTTCTTTAATGATGTCCTCCAACAACTTGTCTAGACTATCATCTAACTCCTTCTTGTTGTCAGGCCAATCAGGATACTTATCCTCCAAAGAAACAGGACACATATGCCTCATTCGAACCTATACATAAACATAAACAAATATGCAAATAAGACAAACAAATCAGCAGAAACAAACAACAAATCTGCAACGCATATAAACAAATCAACATAACAGATAAACAAATCTACAAACCTCATGCTTGTTCTTCACTTGTAGTTGATTTGTCAGGAAATAATGGACCGTCTTTGCACACCACGTGAACGACGTGTCATTAAGCTTTAGAAACACTCCGAGACAGGATTCCTTCATGGATTCCCACACATCCGGTTTATATGGTTTCACGTTTTTCTGGTTCTGTTTCATTTACCTTTGTTATAATGCAATCACAAGCACCCATACATTCTTCCATTTTCGTTACAAACCCCTTCACCTGTTACAAAAAGTAACTAGTTCAGTGACTTATATCAATTTAAGACTGCGATTTGATTTGAAAGATGAGAAGCGTGGAGTACAGGACTGGAATTTTCCAATCTAAAGAGCTTAATTTGGTTTGGAGTTTCTTATTCCGTCCACATATAATAATAACCTGACCAACTGCTTCACCAAGACTCTCATTATACAAAGCATCTCCAAGCGCTTTTGTTGTTGCCTCGATAGGACCCATCCCTTCTCCACCTCCCATTAACAATACAGCTGGAAGATTCTCATCCATCCCTAGTTCTCTTCTTAGTTCAGCCTGTGATTTGTCAGAAAGATACTATTGACTTTGGATCTGTTCAAAGAACTTACAACTGTGAAAGAAAGGGAACTTTCAGAAACCGACCTTTGGACGAACTGGTTTCACAAAGGAAGGTCGAACAGGAAGGCCGTAAACTTTGATTTGTGATGTTTCAAGTCCTGCTTTTTGCGCCCTTTTCGCCACTTCGGTTGATGGACAATAGCACCTTGTCACAAGCTTATGAAACCTAAACATCAAAAACAAGCATCGTGTAAGTATATTCTTTACAAAAGAACAAATTGAATCTCTAAACATATATGATTTTGTACGAGAAAACTAACCATGTGGGATGGCAAGTGCTCAAGTCTGTAATAACTGTGGTGAAGACAATTTTCTTAAGCAAGCCTTTTGATCTTAGGACACGAAGTGGGACATGTTGCATCAACGGATGAACACTTATTATAATATCTGGTTGGTATTTCATTAAACCTTGGGCAATTTCCCCGCAAATATTAAAACAATAGTATCGAATGTATAAGAGTAAACATGAGAAGAGAAGCAACGACTAAACACATCTTTAGCCTAAATCTTGTGCCCTCTATGATAAGTACACGGTTCAAAGATGTAACCGAAGAAGAGACCTTAAGACTCACTCGGCAATAAAAGTCGAAGTTGCTTGCAAAATTAGACCGATGAATAAGACGTGGAGCCGTACCATAATAAGTCATCTTCCACGTGTTCCATGTTTCACCAAGAAATTATAGCTCCGGGAAGCTGGTTAAAGGGCATGGCGTGTGATCCGTCCACAAATCCGTAATAAACACCTGCACAACCACTCTTAAATGCCACAAAACAAAACCAACAACATAATGTACCAAAAATCTAGACTTTCTATGCACAAATTCGATTGTCCTGTCTCCTTTTTACATTAAAAACTAGCACTACTACTACTACAACAACATATCAAAATCTAATCTAGTTATCTTCTAACATGATGATTCAAACCAGCTTTATGCGAACTCGATACTCATCACCAAACTCTTGGTTAAACGCGGCTCTAATAGCTTCGCGAAGCTCTATGACCACCACCAAGTATCACTCATCAAAATCAAAACTTTCTTAGGCCTATCACCTTCTACGCCATTCAAAGGCAAGCCCTCTTCACCTAAACCCTCTACATTACCATCTCCTCCTCTAACACCATTCTCGCCGCTCAATAACACAACCTCTCCTCCTCCTCCTCCTTCTACGGAGGCAAAGCTCTCCGGAACAACTTTATCGCAATGAAACCTAATAAAGCTATTGAATTCGCTTATAAACCTACGCGGACTCGATCCGCGCCGCTCTTAGCGTTGAAACTCGGCGAAGCTAGGGTTTTCTCGACCTTTGTGACGGTAAACTCCGAAATCCATTGAAAAACAAGGCGTTAGAGGAAGATAGAGCGTACCCATCAGGATTCAAAAACGAAGATCGGTTCTTAGAAGCTAAACCGGTAAGCCTCGTGATGAAATCGAAAGGCGGGGATGCCGATTCATGGGTTCTTGTTGATGGGTTTTGCATATTCGATACGGAGAAGTAGACGAAGAAGAAGAAGAAGATTCAATTAGTGGAGGAACTAATCGCCATTAGTGAAGAGCTTGCGGCCACGAAGTGGGATAGATCGATAGGAGGAGGATGATGAAGAAGAAGAAGAAGGTTTGCTTTCGCGAAATCGAAAAACTTATCCGAAATTTTCTCATAGAGAAAGAGAGTCCTACCAAAATCCAAGTAACCAATCAACCAATTTATGTCACAATGTAAATATCGTGTTACGCTTTTATTACATAGTTTTTAATTTAGGTTTAGGTTTTGTAGTTTAGGTAGACTTATTTTGTAGATTAATTTTCTTTGAAAAAAATAATTTCAATGGCAATTACGTAATAAAATGTTGTACCCTTGTGATAGACGTCTTTTAACACAAAGTTTACCCAAGAAAAGATTTGTAAGTCATTTGAGTAATAAACAAATAAAAAGAGGTTAGTTTGAGTAATTTCCCTTTTAAATTTTCAAAAATACGTTTCCTCTTTAACAAAATAATAACTTTTAACGAAAAAAAATTCGTTTCCACTTATTGAAGTTTCGTTTCCATATTTTGTTCGTTTTAGTGCAATATATAATCTACCCTTATGAAATCATTTGATTAATAGAAGAAAACGAATGTGAGCACAACAAGATATTACGAAATTGTTGAGTTTAGTGAATTGACTTTTTTTTTTGTCAAAAAGTTTAGTGAATTGACTAAACTTCAAAAACTAATGAGAAAATTATTGGCCGCACACGAATTTAGTTAAGTCAATAAAGAAGTAATTAAATCAATGAAACTATAATATAAATGACACTAAAAAATAACTAAATGTTCAATATTTTTCATTCGAAAAGACTACACCGTTATCCGCCGCATAAACACGAACAACTATACACCAAAATACAATTCTCGTAACAAAGAAACATAAAAATATTATTATTATTCGAAAAAAAAATTATTATTAAAAAAAAAAATTATTATTAAAAAAAAAAATTCAAACTATCGTTCCTCGACCTCACGATCACGGAACGATAGTCGAAAAACCCAATTAGAAAGTGTAGTCAATGTCTTCATTTTCCTTGAACTCTTTATTCTTTCACAACTTTTCTCATAGATCACATTGTTAACAAACTTCTTTAACCTTTTCAAAGCAAGACTCAATGTATCCTCGCTCATGTTAGCAAAACAAACCCTAAACCAACCGGGTTCATCGCAATGGCACGATGAACCGGGTGATATGTTTAGCTTCACTTCATAAACAATATTCTTCCAAAGATCCATTTCGGCTTCGAATGTTTTAGACCTAAGTAGATGTCTCATGTCGACCCAACAAAAGAGACCCGCATTACTCTTAAGACATTCGATCCCTAGGGCTTTTAGACCGGACATAAGCTGTCTTTGTTGGGTCTTGAGACGTTTTTGATTCTCTTGAAGATAGTTTTTAGTGAACTTCTTGTCGGATAGCAATGAGGAAAGTAGATATTGTGTTTGAGATGAGATAAGGCCAAAACTCGACATCTTTGTAGCCGCGGAAATGACTTGTTTATCGTTGGAGTAAATAGCTCCAACGCGAAAACCAGGGAGGCCTAGGTCTTTAGATAAGCTATAAACAATGTGGACGCGGTTAAAAACATTGGTGTTTTCGAGTTTTTTGTTTTGAAGAGCTTCCATGGCACTTGTGAAGTCTAAGGAGTTAAAGGTTGTTCCCGAATAGATTTCGTCGCTTACTAAATGCATGTTCTTATGCTTAGAGATGAAATCTAAGAGAATGTTGAGTTCGGTTCGGGTCGTTGTTGTGCCCAAAGGGTTAGATGGGTTTGTTATGAGTACTCCTTTGACGTTTAGGTTAAGCTTCTTGGCTTTCTCATAGGCTTGTTCAAGTGCGAGTTTCGTTATACGAAAGTTGTCCGTGCTTGTGCATTGGATCGGTACAATCTCAACCCCAGTTCGCCATTTTAAATCTCTATCAAACCTAAAATAGAAACAAAAGGAGAGACTCTATTAGTTATTTTAAGTTTGTAGCAAAATGAAAAGAGAATGCAACGTGTGTGTGTGTCAAGTAAACTAACCCTGGATAATATGGCGTGGGAAGCAAGAAAGCTTCACCAGGGTCCGCGAGACAAAACATTAGGGTTTCATTAGCGGAAGTGGCTCCAGCGGTTAGGACAAGGTTGTTCGGATCGAAAGAAACTTTGTTTCCTCTATTTTCCGACATAAAATCCGCCAAAGCCTGATCATAAACCATTCCAAAAATATCAAAAAAATCGAAAATACATCGATCATTTGTGGCGCGAAACAGTTGAAAAAATAATGTATCTTACATTTTTGAAGGAAGAGAGGCCATGATAGTCTTGAAAGAGAGCAAGTTCTTTGAAAATACATTGACCATCTCTCTTGAAATTGGCTGCCTCAGGGTTGTGTTCAAGCCATGACTCTAGAAGATCAAAGCATAGCTACAACAAAAAAACAATTATAATATAACTAATTTATATTATTATTTTTGAAGTACTAATTTGAATTTTTCCAAAAAAACTTACTTATTTACATCTAATGCCTTTGCTTTTTCAAATGATTTTGATTTTTAAAAAGGACAAAACAATAATAACAAAAGAGAATAATTATAAACTTAAACCCAAACATGTTATAATTTTCGTTTTTGTTAACTCATTACACAAAAAATACAAAAAAAATTATATCAAGCAAATATTAAATAACAAAAAAATTATTTAAATAAAAATCTATATTAAAAAGGATATTAAAAAATCATATATCACTAATATATTGGTTATTTTAAAATTAAAAGATAAATTTTAAATTTACCCTCAAACATATTAAGTTTTCTTCTTTCCTAAATAATTACACATAAAATTAAAAAAAAATTTGATAAAAAGCAAAGACTAAATAACCAATGAAACTATTTAAATAAAAATAGATATTAAAAAGGTTATTAAAATAATATATATCACTAATATAAAGTTTATTTTTTAAAATTAAAAGATAAATTTTAAATTTACACCCAAACATATATATTTTCGTTTTATTAAATAATTACACATTAAATACAAAAAAGTGCAAAGACTAAACAAGTATGGTAACTTTTAAAAAAATTGTGACCAAACAATTTTGTGAAAATGGGGACCAAATATTCATTGAGAATCAATACCATATATTCAAATATTTATTTCGAAAATTAAAAAGGCAAATATGTAAAGAGAAATTCACAAAACTACACCCTTTCAACCCTTCCTTCACAAAACTACACCTAATTTAATATTTTCACATATTTACACTCTTTTAAAATTTAAAAATCTTGATTTACCCTTTTAAAAATTACCAAAATTAAAATCTTTTCATTTGGGTTCGCTAATTAGTGTTTAGGGTATAATATTAAGGGGGTAGGATTGTGTGGGTATAGTTTATTTGGATTTAATTTTGAGTGTTTAGGTGTAGTTTTGTGAAGTATTTTTGAAATGATGTAGTTTTGTGAAATGTAATTCAAATGGTGTAGTTTTGTAATTCTCCCATATGTAAATGTTAATTTCAACAATTAATTCTTTAAATCGATAGGTTACCAAAAATATGTTTTCTAATCTTCTAACATTAGGCAATAAAATGTTTCACAAATTTAAATAAAATATGTATATCATTCAAAATTTTCGCATTTAAAATTCTTAGTAATATCTGTTTCCAAAACTGAAAACAACTTGCCCACCAAGGTTTTCAAAACCTTAAACTTTAGTTAAAATTATCACCCTTATATATAGTATATTCTACCAACTCAAAAATCACAAAACACACAACAACTAAAACCTATCAACAAAAATTCATAAAATCAATGGTTGCCACCTCTCCACTCCTCCGTGATTTACGCATGTTCAAAACACACAATGGCGGGTGATACACAACGAGTGAGTATAAATATAAAACACTAAAGTTTGATGGGTGGTACACCACAAATTTATATTATTTCAAATTTTTTATATATTTATATACATAACGGGTGATACACCATGAATTAAATGAAAATAACATAAACTCGTTTGTTATTATATAATATATTATAGTTCAAGGACTAAAAATTTAAAGATTATTACTACTATTATTCGTTTCATCTAAAGTTAGTAATTTAAATTACTTATTATTCTCATGTTGTTATATACATATCTACTACAATATTATTATATAATAACAAAAAATGTCAACAACATCATTTGTACGATTTATTCTCAGATATATATACTATATATACGTATATTTGGTACTTTATTTTTCTATGTTAATTATTTATATTTTTTAAAATGCTACAAAATAAAAAAATATAAATTGTTAAATTATAAATATTCATTTTCTTAAACCATAGATCCGTGGTGTACAGGTTAATCCTAGTATTTTAAGTAAAAATATAATAGATATGTTTTGACTTTTGATTATAATTATTACATGTAATTATATATTATTTACCTGATTTTCAGCAAGACCCATTTGGATAATGCCATGAGGGTTCTTGGTAATGTCATAAGGGTTCTTCTCATACTCTTCCCAACCAAGAAAATATGAAGAGTCTTGTCCATGGCTATTGCATGTAGCTTTTCTTGATAATAAACCCATTTAATTTAATGATTATTTTTTCTGATAAAATAACTAATATTTACAAGTCAAAACTAGAGATTAAGTTGTTAGAGAGAGATATAGAAAATGATGTTGTAGATAAGCAAGGAGAGGTCTAATAAATAGCAATGTTTGCATGTGTATATATATATATATATATATATGGTTCATGCTACGACAAAATATACAAAAGAATTAAAAAGGGGGAGTTAATTGTTTTAATATTAACTTTATTTCTCAACAACTTGTGTTTTCTTTTGCTTGTTCAAACTTAAAAATGATTTAAAATTTTTAGAAATATTATTTTAGTCAACAAATTACATATTTATTCTATTACATTCAAATGTATTATTACTTTTATATAATATCACACATTAAAAATCTAAAGAGGTGAAGACTAATACATCACAGTATATGCAAATTAATTTTAAATTGGAAATTCATAATCTTAGCATATATAAATATTGATTTTTTAACAAATTTAAACATATATGAATATTGATACGATACTAACGCTAATAATAAAAACATTAAATTACGAATTTGACTATATATAAAATCTATAATAAACAATAGACATTTTGAGGAATGTTTTTTTGACATTTGAATTAGATAAATTAGTATAGTAGGAAAAAAGTGAAAGCGATGGAGTAGTGAGGAAGCTATGCCGACAAGAAATCTACATGTAAAATAGATACTTGTAAATAAATAATGTGACCCACATAATAAAAATATTATAAGAAAAAGAGGGAAAAATAAATAAAACATGTCAATGTTACAATTTGGGGACTATTTGGACCGTAAGTATATCATGTTGGTCCACGTGTCTCCCATGTCGGTTTTTCAAAGTTTTTATAGCTTTTTACAAACTTTTCTATACCTTTTATTAGTTTTAGTTTCATTCAAAAAAATATAAATGACTTTTTTTGTTTTTTTGTTTTATTTTTTAACAACATGACTTTTTTTGTTGTAAGCAAGGATATTTAATTTAAATTTTAGTCTAATATTAAATTTTTGTTGGACCAACTCTTGCTTGACCTCTTCCTCTCTGATAAAAACAAAAGTTAGAATCGATTTAGTTTTGTTGTCAAAAATATTTTCATATTCTATCCGATATGGATGTACATACATATTAGATCAAGATTACAAAAGCCTTGGAATCATTGAAATTCTTTTTAATTTGTTATTAAAAGAAATTATACTATTCATAAAGGAATATGCTATACCAATTTCATCGCGAATAGTCTTTTTCTAGGGATTTTCGAGTGAATAATTTTCTCCTAAATACCTTCAAAGTTAGTTTTGGATTAATGTTCATTAAAAGTATTTGGCAAATTTAAAACTCCCTCCGATTCACAAAAAGTATCGTTTAAAACTAAAATAATTTACATATTTCAAATATTGAATACAATATGTTAATTGTTACCATTTTTGTGTCATATGTGAGTGTAATGACAAGGCTTTAATGTATGTCTTTTTTTTTTTTGGTTAACCAATGTATGTCTTTTTTAAACTATATGATATGTCCTCTTTTTGTCTCTTGTTGTTATTTGTCTTTACATAATGCATTCAACAAGAGTCGTGTCATAGTGAAAGAAAAAGACACATTCGCCTATGGTATATTTTTTAGAAAAATTTTAAGGGAATATATTTTTTTTTAGTTTAGAACAAATATATATATATATATATATATATATATATATATATATAGTATTAGTTTACATTTAGAAACTTTGTTGTGATTAAGAAAAGTAAAATATAGATTATATAACCGAACATAGATGTTTTAAATGTTAATATTTTATAAATCATTTGTTTTCTTTCAAGATACTTTATTTGAAATATTCTATAGATTTTTACTTTTAAATTGTTTTTTTCTAATAAAAATGGTATTTTTTATTCTAATAAAAATGTTACTTTTTTAACAATTTTGTATCGAAATATATAGTTATGAACATTTTTTAAGAGTTATGGCATTTTATTATTATTTCGCTTATGGTATATGTTATTAGCGGCACGGCTCTGCATTCAACGAAAATAGCACATTTAAAGAAGCCAAAACTTGTTACAAAAATCCTTTAACAAAAAAATAATAATTTGCAAATAAGAAATAAGCTTCAATACAAATGAAATAAAATAAAAATAAGTTATTAATTGACCGTTTATCCCAACAAAAATATCTCACTCGAACCCATATAGGCATATACAATGACACTTTACAACATCTCATGAACGAGTAGGACTAACATTGTTTTAAAATAAAACATTGTTTAAGTAATTATTTTACTTACACATGATATGTTACATTCAATTTCGATTTATAGCCTTAATTTGTCGGTATAAAGAGAAGCCAAAAGAAGAATATATACACAACAACGAAGCATGTAGTGTAGCTTTGAAATGGTTTTTATAATATTGAAATACATTTTAAAACATTACAATAAATATAAAGTTTTTTCGAAGTGTTACCAACAAAGATATCCAGCCTTGCATTGAAAGCTCTTCTTCTTTTAAATATGTTTTGCAAAAATTTTAACAAAAAAATTTGAACTTATTGTATTTTTTTGTCGTCTTAGACAAATTTAAAATTCAATTCATCATATAATTTCTTAAATGTTGTTTTTGATTGGTCTTATTTTCAATGGCAACAACTTTAAAAAGCAACCAATACATTAACCTAATACATGGGGTTAGTGTTTAGCACGAATTGGTTATGTATATAGTTTGGTTTGTGTTGGAAAAGATGGCTTACGCCATTTTGTAAAGTATTATCAAAAGTTGGTCCCGGATCATATCGATTTATAGTCATCGTTCAAGCCATCAAACATTGGCGAAACTAATTATTTATTTTTTATCAAGAATTTATGTTTTGGCTTTGTCGGAAGACGATAAGAACACTTTGTACAATGCACCAGCCAATGTGTTAATAGTTGATGCTACAGGCTAAACAAAGCCACACAAAGGTTAAAGAAAAGTTACAATCAACGCATAGAAACTAGTCTTGGCCTATTTTGGTTTTGAAGTTTAGTCTTCTTTCGGTTTTCTATATCGGTTCGGTCTATTTCATTCAAAATGTTATGCCCAAGGCCTAGTAGAAACGTTCTTACCTTCCGCAGTGTGTAAAAAGCTTCAATATACTTAGAGAGAGCTTCTTCGTTATCAAAATTCCGAACCGGCCTTAGAAGATCACGAAGCACGACGACATCCGCCAAAGCAACGGTCATCCCACCACCGGTTAAAGGATGTCGCATACTGAATGCATCTCCGAGAAGAAGAGCTCCGGGAGTACGAACCGGATAAGCAGTCATGGTTTTGTTCGGCATAGTTCTTACATTACCTTTCTCAACCGCGGCTACAAAAGCTTCTCGGACTTTGGTTGGTATCTGAGGGGCAACATGTGTGATAACTGTACTGATAAGGTACTTTGACATTTCGCCGTTTGCTATAGGAGGGAGTTTTGGGCCCGGTATGTCGACTAAACAACGGGTTTCTGAGCTGCTTATTGGATATAATAAGATAGGCGACGGGTCAGCGAGGATGACGTGGCCGTGGTTTGCGAATGGGAGGTCACAATTCTCCAAGACAAGACCCACAAAAGAAGATGGTACATCCACCTTGTAGTTGTAGATATCGAAACCGAGTAAGTAAACAAAAAATAGAGCTAATCAAAATCTTTACTACACATTAACTTTAGTAGAAAATTTTAAAAATACCATGAAAATTATCTTATTTGCAACATATAGCATCACAAGTTTTCTAAGCAAAATTACCACTAAAAAGTCGTTTGACAAAAATACAACAAACACAAAAAAACCAAGTTTAACAACTTAGAATTTGACAATTTTATATGCCACAAATAATTTTATATGCCACAAATATTTTTTTGTTTTTTTGGGTCACAATCATCACAAGTTTTTTAAGCAAAAATACCATGAAAAATTTGATTTGACAAAAATACCATAAACAAAAAATTATAAAAAAATAAAAAGTTTAACAACCTAGAATTTGATTTGTTGTCATTTAGATTTTGTATTTAGAGACTACAATTTAATTTTGAAAGGGTGGGGTTTAATTTTGAAGTTGTAACTTGTAAGGTCTAATTTTCAAGATTTTAAATTTTTTGGTATTTTATACTAAAGACTTGTGATGATATTTTTAACCTAAAAATTGATATTTTGGGAATTTCCCATAGTTTCAGGGTTAACTTGGATTTAAGCTGGTTTGAGTTTTGTAGTGTATTTTTTAGAAGATATTAGTGGTATTTTTGGCCTAAATGACATAATTACTGGCATAATAAACTAAAAAAATGGTATTTTCGAAAATTTAATGACCTATATAGGAGATCACCAACCTTAGGTTTGCAAAGAGAGCGGCGCAAGTTGGAGAAACAACCATCACACGCAATAGTAAGAGGAGCATATGATCTAACTTCATCGCCTTCTTTCGTTTTATATCGAACACCTTTGATTATACCGTCTTTATCAAGCAAAGACGTAACCATTCCTTGCTCTAATCTTACACTAAACACACAAACAAACATACATTTAGAATGGGCAATATCGACGGATAGATTTTGATGGTAAACGAATTTACTTTGAAAGAGAAGCGGCTTTTTCTCGGATTCTTTGCACAAACCTACCGTTGTGAAAGCTTCTCCCGGCAACATCAAAATCAAATGTTTCTAAGGGGTAAGAGAGTTTTGTATGTTTACCGTCTTTGAAGAGAACGTAACCAAGAACTCATTGAGCATCTATCTCCTTCACACAATCTATACACAACAAAACTAGTTAACATAAAAATTCAATCAAAGTACAAAACTACACCTTTTAAAGACATTATTTTATAAAATTACACTCATTCCTATTAAAAAATACACATTTGAAGGGTTTGAATGAATAAATCAAAATTTAAAATTCTATTTTAAACTTGTTTGACAAAAATAAATAAAAAAAAAATTATATTTTAAACTTTTCGTTTGGGTTCAATATTTATATTGTTTTAATATCGAAAGAGCATAGTTTAGTGTTTAGAGTTTATTTGAATTTAATATAGTGTATTTTTTTTTTGTTAATTAATATAGTGTATTTTTGCAAAGTACAACTATAAAAGTGTATTTTTGCAGCTACTCCTTGTAGTTTCATGGGGTCTAACCTTCAAGACCGAGCTCGATTAGCTTCAAGTAACCACCGGGTTGAAGCAATTCGCCGACGATTCTGTTTTGTTTAGAAAAGTCTCTTTCTATTACAAGAACTCTTCTTCCTTCCTGCAAAACAACAAAAAACAGGCATCACACATTTTATGGGAGCAATGAACAAGAAAGAAACAAGCATCTCTATCTCCAATCTTATGGGAACTAATATCACACATTTTTTTATGATGTAGAATTTATTAAGAAAAACTCCTTAAAATACCATTAAAATAAGTTTTTTTCTAAACTACCATTAAGAATATTTTGGCACAAAATACCACATACAAAAAAAAAAGTTTTAACACTTTAAAATTTAAATATTTTTGGGGAAGTGGTCTTGGTCTACGATAGTGTCAGGTAGCACCACCCCATCCGCTATCGATTCCCCGCACCTACGATAGTGTAGCTTTGGCTAATGGTCAGTCATTTGTGACCCAAATGACAAAAAAAAAATTAAATATTTTAATTTGTGTTCTAAATTTAATATTTAATGTTTTAGTTTTGAAAGGGGTAGAATTTAGTTTTAAAGGCTTAACGGTTTAATTTTGAAGTTGTTAAAGTTTGATTTTTAACGTTTAAGCTAATTTATAGTTTTATGGTATTTTAGACAAACCAAACTTGTTGGATGGTTTAAGGGGAAATTACAAAACTACACAATTTGAATTGCATTTTACAAAACTACATCATTTCATAATCAATTTTCAAAACTATACCTACGTACTCAAAATTAAAACTAAATAAACCCTACCCAAACAATATTATCCCTTTAAATTTTGAAAGAGTGTATATATGTAAAAATATTAAATTAGGTTTAGTTTTGCGAAAGAAGTTTCAAAAAGATGTAGTTTTGTGAAGGAAGAGTCGAAAAGATGTAGTTTTGTGAATTGGTATAAAAATTGTGATGGCATTTTAGACCAGAAAATTAAACATGTGTCACACATTGGGGGGAATTGTTAACTTATTCACATGTAAATTAATAATAAATTTGACCATTTTAAAAAAGCAATGCTACCTCCAATTACATAAAATTAGTTTGTTGTATTGTATTTGTGGTAATTTTGAAAAAAAAATCAGTGGTTAGGAAAATAAACTTTGCCTTGCCAAGTGTATATGCAAGATCCGCACCAGCAACACCAAATCCAACGACGATAACATCGCCATGTACATGTCTCTTCTTCGCCGTGTTTACGCGGCGAGTGTATGTAGCTCCGGTGGGGTTTTTGAGTCGGCGCGTGGAGAGAGAGAAACGTGGAGGAGAGAGAAGAAGCGAAGATCTTTGAGATTTGGCTGCTAATTGAAATTGAAACCTTGAAAGGTTCTTCTGGATTATTACCATTGATTTCATTTTTTTGGGGTTTATTTTTAATAAGACGAAATTAAATAAAAGGACCAATCTATTTAATCGGTTTAGGTTCTAAATCCAACATCTAACCGAATTAAAATCAGTTCCGGTCGTAACTTCTTCTTCTTTACCACGTCATTAATTGTGCTTATATTTCTTTAATTTTTTTTATTAAAATAAAATGAGGTAAGTGACCTTGATCCGGTGACAATCATAAATTCACATGAGGCAGATAGCACCATCCACCTGTGATCGATTTTCAGCGCCTAAGTTTTTGTAGAATTGGCTAATGGGTCGGTCTTTTGCGACCCAAACGTTGACAAAAAAATAATAAAAATAATAATAATGAGGAAGTGGTCATAGCCCAAATATAACAAAAAGCAATTTCTTTTTTAGCGTAGTAGGTGTGGACTCTGCGCTATACGCGGGCAAAGTTTCATTATTACTTAATACCTAGGAAGTTACCCGCGCCAAGCGCGGAATAAATATTTACGGAATAGAAGAATAAATGTTTATTGGTAAAAACAATCTGTCGTATAAAATGAGATAAAAAAATTTGGATCTCATGTGATCTGCGTTTAACGTAGAGTTTAAATTTGAAGTATATATACAAAATATATTGTATTTGGTTTTTATAATGTTTTATTTACAAAAATTTATTATTATTACTATTTTAATATTTATCATTGAAAAAGATTATCATTGCCATTTCGATATTGAATATTTACCATTACGTATAATTTATTATTTATCATTGAAAAACAATAACTACATAGTGTTTTGAAACCATGATATGACCCGTTTAACAATGAAAAGTATGTCAATCCGGTCTCTCTTCGACATAAAACTCGGACTATTAAAAACTCGGATAAAACCACTGAATTTTCGGGAACCGATGGTTCGAGTCAATTTTGTGTTCAAGTTTTGTCATTTAACATTAACTTTGATGTTAAATACAATTTTACAAAATAATATTGCTATTTATAAATGAACAATATGTTTTGTCATTCTTTTGTGCGAGAATATAACATACAAACATTAGAAAAATTATAAAATTGTGTTTTTCATGGGCTTTTTAAAATCATATTTTATGGGATTTTTAAATATTTTAAACATATTGTCTAGGAATATTTAATCACTCTTTCATGTATAAACTTATCCAAAAATTATTTGCTCAAATTTTGAGATGAGTCGTTAATTATGTGTTCATGTTTTGTCATTTGACATGAATTTTGGTGTTGGATACAATTTTACAAAATAATATTGTTATTTGTAAATGAACAATATGTTTTATCATTATTTTTAACTTTCTTATGTGATGGAATATAACATATAAATATTAGTGAGATCTATTTGAAATTATAAATTGTGTTTCTTATGGATTTTTTGATATTATATTTTTATATTTTATGGGGTTTTCAACATTTTCTAAATATATTATTCATTTATTATGTTTATTAAAGAGACTTTGTGATAAATTTGAGATTTTTGTTTTGGGCTTTTATAAATTTTCAATGAATCTTTTAATGATGTGTAACCAGAATTACTGAGGTGATGACACGTAGGATTTTCGAACTCATTTTCTCTCTCCGTCTTCTGTATTCATAATATAAGATATAATTAGACTCATTACTCATATATAATAAAAAAATTATTTCATGTTTTAAATTAATCTTAGAAAATAAATAAATATTGTATAACGAACACAATTTATTTTAGATATAAATATATAATTATTTAACTATAAATATAAATTTATGTTTACGACAAATTATCCAAACTTTATATATATCACCATATTTACATATATATATATATATACCAATACCACAATGAAAAGATACAAAAATATTAAAGAATGTGATAGTCGTTGGAATTTTCTGAAAATAATTAGAAGAACTTGAAACGTTATAACATATCTTATTTCATAAAATATTTTTATCATCGTATAAAATAACACATAATCTATTTTAAAAAGTATGATATTTTTTATATTAAGGGAATTAAGTTAGACATGCAAATATCGCGAAAAGATAGACACGGGATAAAAATATTTCGTAGATTTAGAGACACAAAACAAAATAAAATTGTTAAAATTAATTTCTTAAAAACAAACCATTATTAATATTTTTGACTACAATATTTGATCGATAAGAAAACAAAAAACCCAACAATATTTCTATAAACAAAAACTAAATAATATATCCGAAATTATCTATAAAAAATAAAATAAAATCGAAGACAAAAAAGTTATTCAAAAATATAAGGGTACAAACGCAAAATAAAATATAAGGACATAAATGCAAAAATTATGTATGTGGATGATTGGTGACCTATGTAAAATATAGTATATTCCTAAAATATATTTAAAATTGTGTATTGTCGATTTTTACAATACGTAGATGTTAGATAGACCTAAAATATATTTGATATGGTTCTTTTAATAGTATAGATAGATTAGTAAAATATATTGAAATTGGATGAGAAAATTAGTTCAAAGTATAAGGAATAAAGCGCAAAAAATAAAAAAATATTTTAAAAACTCTCTCGTCGCGACACATAGGCGTTTTGTCTTCTCTTTTAATAGTATAGATACCACTAAATTTTTTGACCAAAATACCTTAAACAAAAATCAAATTTTATTATTTTAGAATTTTAGTTTTTTTGCATTTGGGTTTGTTATTTTAAAGGTTTAGTATTTAATTTTGTTAGTTTTAAGCTAATTTAAGATTTATGATATTTTGATCCAAAAAAACTTGATAATAATATTTTAAGAAAAAGAAATAATTATATGTTATATTAAGAATTATTTTTCATGATATTTTGGGGAAATTATCCTTAAAATTATATAAGATAATATGTGGTCGCGTAATATTTTAGGCTACTCGGTAATAAACTCTTTGAATATAATCATCCCACCTTTTTATTATATACTCCATCCGTTCTTTTATGTTTGATGTTTTAGAAATTTTTTTTGTTTTTAATTGTTTGATTTTAACAATTATCAATGTAGTTTTATCTATTGATATTTGTGAATTGTAATTATCAAGATATATTAATTGAAAATTTTGCAACACTATTGGTCCAAAAATATTGAAAGTTGTTAAACATACATTTATTAGTAGTTATTTATGTGTCTTCTTAATTTGTGTGAAAAACCTATAAAATCAAACAAAAAAGGAAGTGAGGGAGTATTATTATGGTTTTGGTCCCATTCCACAACCATTAGCGTGTAAATTAATATTAATTTTTCTTCCACTACTACATAATCTTATGGTCAAAATGAGTCCACCAAAACTCCATAATTAGACTCTCTTTTTGTTCAATAAACCAATTTTTGAGGTTATCAACGTGTGATAATATCAATTTTTCTCCTTTAAAAAAGAATAATTAAATTATAAAAAGGTAAAAATAGATGTTGACCTAAACTTTGGCTCTATATAAACCAAGTTTTCTAAGAAGCCAAACCAGTCAAGTCATTTCCTTTCTACAAACAAAACAAAACATGGCAAACTTCTCTGCAATGCTCACGATAGCTCTCCTCCTATGTTCCATGCTAATGTGCACCGCCCGCCCCGACACGGCCTTCTCTGTCTCTAATACAATTGTCCCGACTAACCCGTGTAGCCTGGTTAGTTTAAACATACAAGCCATGAGTCTATTTTGATATATATCTAATATTTTCTTTAATATATACTTCCTCCATATGATAATAATTATTGATGTTTGTGTTTTTGTCAACAATAATTATTGATGTTTTAGACACAAAATTTTGTTACAATAATTAAGTGATGTTTTAAGTTTTCAATTCAAAATTAAATATTTTTTATCGTTTATAATTATTTGCATTTAGCATATTGCTTTTTATTATTGGTGATAACTTTTGGAATAGATAAGAATTGATGTTTTTGTGTTAACAATAAAAGATAATAAATGATACTCCCTCCGTTTCTTGAAAATACATTTTATCCCTTTTTATTTCGTTTCACAAAGATAAAAAAAATTAGATAAATTTATTGATTTATTTGTGAGTTTAGAAAAATTTAAATGATAAAATTTGAATTCTTGAAACATTATTGGTTGATTGATATGGAATTTGTATAGTTTATTGAAGACATGATATATTAGTAATCATTAATAGTTTTCTTAAACAATGTGAAATCTCCAAAACATTTATTTTTGCGAAACGGAAGGAGTATATTGTTAGAAAAAAATCGAAAATTAAATAATTTTCTTAATAGTAAACTAGTAGTGCAAATACTTGTTATACATAGAGAGAGTATTAACATTTTTTTTTTTAAGATGTTATTCAAATAGTTTAAGATGATTTTGATATAATTTTTTTTATGTTCACTTCTTTTGATCTAAGTTATGTATAAATAATTTGGCAGGATAAAAAAATAGAAAAAAAATTGGATGACGTGGCAGAAGAGAATTGTGGTGACAACGATGAAGATTGCTTGATGAGGAGGAGTTTGGTCGCTCATGTTGATTACATTTATACACAGAAACATAAGAAGAATCTTTGATATTTTTCACTTAATTGTATTGTTAATTACTATTTTTAACTAAGCTAGGTTAGACGTAATTCAATTTCATGCCATCCTAATTCCTAAGTTAGGTTTTATCATTTATGTATGAGAACATGAAGATAGTTATGATTGTGATTTTTATATAATGAACAATTACAAAACTACACAATTTCAAAGTCACGTTTCGAAACTAAATCTAAACACTCAAAATTAAATTCAAATAAATCTTACCCATACGATCATTCTTTTAATATTATACCATAAACACTAATTAGTGAACCCAAATAATAAATTTTAATTTTCGTAACTTTTTTAAAGATAAATCAACCATATAAAATTTTGAAAAGGTGTAGTTACGTACAAATATTAAATTAAGAAACAATGCTTAGATTCTGGACTAAAGTAACCAATTAAAATGTGCCATGAATTAACTATGTTTAAATTTTGGACTAAAGAAGCTTAAGTTTAGTGTTTAGTTGTACGTTTTAATTAGTAGGTTTTTCCGATCAAAAAGAAATAGTAGGTTTTAACTTTTAAGTTTAAGTTATCTAAAACTATGTGGTATTTTTGGAAAAATCTTATCAAGTGTTATTGTAGCCTATAAAAAGTTTGTTATAATTTTTTTGACTAAAAACTTTTATTTAAAAATGGAATTTTGGGTTTTAATCAAACTTTTATTGAAATAAAAAGACACAAGAGAGAGCCTCCGTTTTAAAAAGAGAAGTAACTCAAAAACCCTATCTTCTTCATTTTTAATAAACCCCAAATTTACACACAAAACCTATCTTCCCCAAAAAATGGTGCTACTACTTCGATATCGATCTTTATCCATAAATCTCTCTCCTTTACTCCCTTCCCACTTCAAATCACACAAACCCAACAAAACCCATTTCTTCTTTACCCCAAATTTCAACGCATACCCACGAATCTCATCGACGAGCCGTTCGATTTCAGACACGGCAAGGTTCGCAAAGTCTGTCTTGTTCGTGCCACCTGGCGTAGACATCGAAAGCATAAAAGACGATATGATTCTTCCGGGTTCGAATATAGTGATCGGACCATTCGCGGGTCATTCACAGATCAAAGAAGTAGAGTTTGTTAAAAGCAGTTCTAGAGCTAGAGACTGTCCTAAAGACGATCTCCCTGAGATTGCGATTTTGGGTCGCTCTAATGTCGGAAAATCTTCTCTTATTAATTGTTTGGTTCGGAGAAAAGAAGTTGCTCTCACTTCCAAGAAACCTGGTCTGGTTTCTTTAAAGTTTGGGTTTTTATTCAAGATTTGATTTTTGATATTGAGAAAGTTTTGATTTTTATGTTTGGGTTTTTTGAAAAACAGGGAAGACACAGCTTATAAATCATTTTTTGGTGAATAAGAGTTGGTACATTGTGGATTTGCCTGGTTATGGGTAATGTTATATGTTTTACAATTCTCGCAAATGATGGGTTTCGATAGCGATTCTCGACATGTTTTTGATGTTTGTTTAGTAATTGTTGTTAGCAATTTTTTATTAGCTTTAAAGACTAAATATTGGTGCTCTGTAGTTAGTCTAGAGATTTTATTGTATTTTTTGGCATAATTAAAATTTAGGGAAATTACTTATGCAATGTTCTTGTTTGTTTAATTATTGTTCGCTATGTTGATGGATTTGTGCCTGGTTATGGGTATGTTATATATGTTATATGTTATGTTTATAGTCTAAACAAATGTTATATACGTATTTTGGCTAGCGATAGAGATCAGCCATAGCGATTATCGATAAGTTTTGATGTTTGTTTAGTAGTTGTTAGCAATTTTTTGTTTAGCTTTAAAGACTAAATCTTGTTTGTTTTGTAGTTGTTAGTCTAGAGATTATAATGTTTTTTTTTCTACATAATTAAAATTTAGAGAAATTCCTTATGCAATGTTCTTGTTTGATATATTTGTTTCTGGAATATTGATAGATTTGTAATTTGTGTATAACTCTTAATTTGCTAGGTTTGCTAAAGTTTCGGATGCCGCGAAAACGGATTGGTCTGCGTTTACTAAAGGTTACTTCTTGAATAGAGACACGCTCGTTTGCGTTCTTCTCCTTATCGACGCGAGCGTTCCTCCTCAGAAAATCGATCTTGATTGCGCGAATTGGCTTGGCCGCAACAACGTATGTGGTATTTTTGCATTTTTCTTGTGTTACAATTTATTCGTATTTTTTCTTTTGTTGTTGTTGAATTGTTTAGTTTGTTTTTATTTTTTAGGTGCCGATTACATTTGTGTTTACGAAATGCGACAAATCGAAAGCTGCTAAAGGGAAAAGAGCCGACGAAAACATAAGAGCTTTCCAACAAATAGTTAGAGAGAATTTTAAACAACATCCTCCATGGATATTAACGAGCAGCGTCTCCGGTTTAGGCAGAGACGAGCTTCTTCTTCACATGTCGCAGTTACGAAACTACTGGGATCAGTAGCGGTTTATAATATCGAAAAATGTCTGCGTTTTTGTTTTGGTCATGTAGAAATTTAACAGAGTTTGTTTATGTTCTTTTTCTGAAACTTACAAGAAAAAATAAACCTATTGAATTGTATTTTTGCAAAAATACATCCACTTAAAAAATTAATTTCATAATTACAGTTAAACATACCGTAAACATTAAAGATTGGGATCATTAGTGTTTTGTAATAATGTAAGCGTTATAATAAGTGGTGCCAAAAAAATAATAATAATAAACGTATAATAAGTTTGTTTATTTTCTCTTTTGGGAACTTACAAAAATATACATTTAATAGGGGTGTATTGAAATAAGTATTTGAAGTAATTTGATTTGGAGTGAGTTTTTTGGAGATTTGGATGAATTTGAAAGTTGCAGAGAATTGTTTTTAAAATTCTCTACAATCCCACCTAAAACCATGAGATTTGGTTCTTTGTATTTTTAACTAAGAAATCCCAGATGATTTCATAAAATCACTTGAAATCCAATGTTTTAATTTTTTCCAATAATAGTGGATTTGATGATGGATTTTTAAATCACTCTTCCAATAACAACAGATTTTAAAAGACTTTTATAAATTCTTGTTTGAATAACACTTGATTTCTAATTTTAACACAAATCACTCAAAATCACCAGTACAATACAAGTACACCCCCTGATTTAGAATTGTGTTTTGCAAAAATACACACATCCAAAGTCCATTTTTTCACTTTAAACACTAAAAACCCAAACCGTAAACACTAAATATTGGGATCAATAGCAGTTTAAGTAGAAAATGTCGTTTTTATTGTTATGCTAATGTAAAAGTATAACAAGTTTGTTTCTTTTTCATTTTCTTCTATCTCTTTGTACATAATATAACACATCTTTTTAAAATAGCATTATCGAAAAAGACACAAAGAGCATAACAAATGATCAAGAAAGTAGCTTTGTTTGTTTATTTGTTTGTTTGTTACCATCTTGAGAGATTTGAAGAACTTAGAAGTGGAAAAGCTTCCCAAAACCGCGATGAAGACGGTGAAAGATCGCACGCAAATGGGTTCTCTTTTGTTATTATTGTTTCTTCGAAAATCTTGAGTGGTTTAGTTTCGGTTAAAGCTTGTTCTACTTTGGGTTCTTGGTCTTGTGAACCGGTTAATCTTTGAACCAACTCTTTGAAATTAACCGGTTCGACTCGGTACACTTTAGGATGCATCCGTTGTATCGAAGCCGTCGTCGCGGGTTTTCTCCATGGCTTTGTAGGTTGTTTTCGTGTCGAATGAAGCGAAGAGTGGTAGTTTTGAAAGTTACTTGGATGTGAAGTAGCTTCCATGTGGTAGGGTTTCTTTGTGTGTACACAAAGAATGGTATTTTTGAAAAGAATATGAAGTTAAGTACTTTTGTGATGTTTAATGGTTTTGTTTGTGTGTTATATATTATTGTGTGTTTCTTTGTGTGTACGCGTTTGTGATATATGTCAACGTTTCTTTAGCGTAGGTCAAACGTTTTTTGTTTTGTTATTTTTGATCTTCTTTTGCGGCTTACTTTGTTTTGACTTTTCCTTAGGAATTATTAAATGTTTTTTTACGGGAGAACTACAAAACTACACCATTTGAATTACATTTTATAAAACTATACCATTTCAAAAATACTTCATAAATCTATACTTAAACACTCAAAATTAAATTCAAATAAATCATATCCACACAATCCTACCCTTTAATACTATACCTTAAACACTAATTAGCGAACCCAAATGAAAAAAAATAATTAATTTAGGTAACTTTTAAAAGGGTAAATCAAACTTTTAAAATTTTGAAATGGTGTAAATATGTGAAAAAATTAAATTAGGTGTAGTTTTGTGATGGAAAGATTGAAAATGCGTAGTTTTGTGAATTCCTCTTTTTTTATCGAGAAAGGGATAATACATTTAATTGAATTTTCCACGTGGGTGTGCTAAGTGTTTTATTTTATTTGTAGTGTTAGGTGTGAAACCAATGGGAATTTTCGGTTTAAAAACATGTGGTTTTCTCATATTTTGAAGTAATTTTCAAAGATAAAATCATCTATATTCAAATATGGATAAAGTTCATAACTACACTGCTTTTCGTTTATAAAATATGCACCACACAAATTTTGAAAGTTATAAACTACGTACTACCACTATTTCAAAAAAGAAGTATTGTTTTAAATCTTTTTAAGAAAAAATGAAGAGTTAAAGTTTTAAAACTTTAAACACATATTAAAAGACACATCAGAAATCATTTATATATACTCCTAAAATGTAAATGGACTATTGTGTTTTTTTTTATTACATCAATGGATGAGATAATTGAGTTCTAGGATTTAGAAACAATAGATTTGGGGAATAAGAAGACTTATGGTTGAGACTTTTTTTCATTCTTAAACATCATCGTTTATTACCGTTAACATATTTAATTAGGTTAATTAGTCGAATTAACGGGGTGTTTAAATACGATTAGTCAAATAAAGTTTAATCGAGGATTTATTTGGGCGTTTTTCTCGTTTGTGATGCGTATAATGAGTGATTGAATGTTGTTGAAGAGAAGAGACGAATTTACAAGAAAAAATTTGGTAATAATTATATACTTGGAATGGGATACTTTTCCTTTTCCAAATCATTAATTTTCTGTTATTTGTTAATATTGTTTTGTATTACAAAAAGAAAAGGTTTCTCCTAATGATGATAGGAAAGAGTTACAAATAATATTATGCATAATAATGCTTTTATTGTAAACCACTAAAAAATGAATGCACGATTAACTAAATATTTTCAGCTTTTTCTTTTTATTTTACTCACAAGTCAGTAATATTTAAATTTTTGGAGAACTTTTTATTCTCTACAAAAAAACATTCATTCTCTTTATTTAATAATAAATTTAACATTTCAACAACAACAACAAAAATGGTACACAGAATAACAACTAATTGTACACTGAAAACTGAAACATCAACTAATATAAAGCAAAAAAAAAAAATATTGGTTTAAACATAAACTGTTAAGGGACAAAGTACAGTGAGTAGTATATTTTTATAAGATGTCATATATTAAACTTAAACTTATTTCTGAATCGAGAATTGTAGTATGAATTGACGCACATATTTATGATGACAATTGAATGTAATGTTATAACAATAATAAACAAATTTTCAGATAAATAAAAGAAAAAAATGAAATTTATAACAAGTTCATATTGTATTTATTTGTGGATCTTTTACAATTTGTAGCTACTGAATAACTCATGACTACACTAACCACAAAACAAACATAAAGACACATTGCTTAAAAAAAACTAATACTATAAACAACTTAAAAGATTCTTCTTCTTCTTCTTCTTCTTCTTAAGATTCAATTTAATTTCCCTTTTTAAGACTCCTTAATAGTCTCTCTTACATAAAACATCGGAATCGGCATGTGTCTTGGCGATGGAGAAGAACCTATTGTAGCTGAACCAGCAAAAAATTCTCCTTCTTGATTAATATGTCGCGGTGCGGTTTTAATCTTGCTAGAAGCCTTAACCGGCTTCTTCTTAGCTTCCGGTTTAGTTTGCGACGGTTTCAAAGGTTTCAAAGGAACTTGTTGTGTGTAACGAAAACGTTTAAATCCCGAGATAGTTTCTTTTTTATTAACATGTGAGGAACGTGAAAAGTAGTTGAAACCGATTGTTCTTTGTTTTGTATGAAACGGAAAGGCGAAATCGTCTTTGACTATGCTACGGTGTTTTAATATCATCGACATGTCTTTTGATTATTTGGTTAAAGAAAAAAAAAAGATTGGTAGGTTCTTGAGGATTCTTTGTGTTTTTATTTTGTTTTCAAGCGACTGATTTGTGAGAAATAATGAAGAGAGGATTAGTTTATTTATAAGGATTTTAAGGTTATTAGCTTTTATCTATTAGGAATCAAATAAGGAAATTAGAGAGTTAATATGAAAAAATGGAAAAAAACGTGTGTGATGTTTCCTTTTTCTCCGATTAAATGATTTAAACTTTAAGTCTTTAAAAAAAGTGATTTAATTTTAAGTCATTCTTTTCTTTTGACGAAAAAAAATTATAAGTTAATCTTTTGAAAAAATGTTAATCTAAATTACCATAGTGACCAAAAAAACAAACAAAAAATCTAAATAACCATTACTCTCATATTTTCCTTATTACAAGATTATTTTAACCATTGGTATTTGTTTTTTCAGTATATATCCACTAATTTTTAACCTTTCTAACTTTTAACCTTTACAAGAAAATATCGTGAGAAAATATATAGCTGGTTCAAAATTAATAACAACAATTGAGTAGTTCAATGCTATTGATTTTGTTTTCTTAAAGCTTTGTCTTATTCTTTTTGATATTTATTTAGCTATTGTTAATAACATTTGTTATCAATCAACTTCATATTTAAACAAAAATTATATGAAGTTATAGAAGGAAAAAATATGATTATCTTATATATAATGAGAGAGAGGAGCTCTCTTATTGTTGACATGATATCATTCATATCATTTAAATCATCAAATTTTTTAAATTATAAAAATCATCCTAATTTTTTTATTATTAATGCATAAAAGATGTTAAGTTATTTTATTACAATAATAAATTCATTAAAAATTTCAACATATGAATATTAATTATTTCTAAATTTTAAATGTGTATTCTCAATATTTGTTTTTGGATTTTGAACAAATAAAAGTAGTTTAATTATAATCATATAATATTACGTACACAAAATAACATACTCCCTCCGTTCCAAAAAACATGTTGTTTTAGGAGTTTTCACGTATATTAAAAAATAATAAATTGTTTGTATTTTCAATATAATAATATTAAAAAAAAATACATATATTCAATTTCAACAAATAGAACAAATGTTTCCAAATTATAATTGGTTAAAAAATATTAAATACTAATTTCTGATTATTTTATTTTCTATATTTCGGATTAATTTATTTTATTTCTAATTATTTGATAATTAATGTTAATTTTTTTATTTTTGATTATTTTCCTTATTTCTGTTTTTTTCTCGATATTGTTAAGTTTTCATTTTATAATATATTTACGTATCAATTTTAATACACATGTCACGATCTGAACTAACCATTACAAATGTTACGATCTCGTGAGTTATAATTATGTTTGTCAAACTCACCTTAAACGCGTACAGTTTTTTATAATAAGATTATTTGATAATTATGTGACTTTTCGTTTGGTTACTTTTTTTTTTTTTTTTTGTTTTTTCCTTTCTCTTTTTTTATTTTTTGTTTTGCCTTTTTTTGTTAAACGTTACCTATTTTTCTTCTTTTAAAATTATTAACATTTTTCCTAAACATTATTAACATTTTTCTTAAAATTATTAACATTATTAAGATTTTTCTTCTTTTTTTAATTGTGACACGTGTCACGATCTAGTGAGTTATAATTAAACGCGCTCATTTTATATAATAAGATGGTAAATATCCAACATCGAAATGAAAATGATAATCTTTTTTGAAATGAAAATGATAATCTTTTTCGATGATAAATATTAAAATAGTAATAATAATATTTTTGTAAATAAAACATTATAAAAACCAAAATACAATATATTTTATATATATTTCAAATTTAAACTACGCGTTAACGCAATTACATGAGATCCAAATTCTTTTTATCTCATTTTATACAACACATTGTTTTTACCTATAAACAATTTTTCTTCTATTCCGTAAATTTTTAAACGCAGATAACTTTCAATGACCTAAGAGCATGTTTATCAAGGGTTCTTATGTAGAGTGCTTGTGTATTTTTTTGTGTATTTTTTGTGTATTTGAGTATTAAATTAAATCAAAACATGTACTATTCATAAGAACTCTACAAAAAGGGAGCTTAAAATGCTTAATTAAGCACTTTTCATTATAGGTCTTTATGAATAGTACATGTTTTGATTTAATTTAATACTCAAATACACAAAAAAATACACAAAAAATACACAAGACTATACATAAAGACTTTGATAAACGTAGTGCAAGCGCCATTATGAATGGTAATTATGGCCCATGTGAGTTTCTCTACAAACCGTAATTATATTACCCATTATGTTCGTTGATTTTGGGGAATATTATAATAGAGACTATATTTTTTTCCTCCCAAAAGAAAGACTGTTATTTAAAAAGTGAAAATATGAAAAAGTCAAATAGTCAACTCTTCCGACATCCTCGGAGACACGACACACGTGCGAGTTTTGTAAGAACATGTTTGTTTTTTTGATAAAATGGCTTTTTACTTGGCAGGAGAGGTGGCTAAACTCATTTATATTAGTCAATTCTTTTTGACCTTATTTTTGTGGCCCAATTCTCCTCGTCGAGCCACTCAATGAGTTTCGTTAATTAAACTAATATTATTACAAAATCCTTGTTTAATTTACTGCTAGACTCTATTTGTCTATCGTTAGACTCTTCTAAGTCTGCCATCAAGTGATTTAACTATAACGTATAAATCTAATATCGCAATATCTCTAACGGTCTAACCAATAATTCTGTAGTTACTAAAATAAATCTAACAGTCTAACGACTAAGTCTATGTCCTGTCATAAATCTGCCGTCAAGTAAAGTAAATCTAATGTTAGACTCTACTGTATAACTAGTACTTGTAACATAAACATTCAAATAAAACTCTAATGAATAAGTCTCCCGTCATTGGAGGCACCAAGGCGGGAAATTTTGGCGCCAGTTTTTTTTTTTTGCGCTTTATTTTACTCAAAGAGACAAGGGTTTTTTCGTATTAAAAAAAAATGTTCAGAATGTCAGAAATTCCATTACATTTAAATAATTAGGATACTTTCCAAAGCTATTTTAGTCATCCACCCTTAATTATATAATATAAATTTGTTTTTCTCATAAGTAAAAAAGTCAATGGTGGCGTAACATGATTTCGTGCCGTAATATGGGACCGTATGATGAGAAAAATACATTCACAAATATTGAATGATTAGTTTATACATGAGAGACAATTTGAATGATTAATAATATTGTAAAAATATAGTAAATATAACTACATAATTACCGTAAAATAAAGAAAAATTCACAAAACTACATCCTTTCAACCCTCCCTTCACAAAACTACATCTAATTCAACATTTTCATAAAATTTACACCCTTTCAAAATTTTAAAATTTTGATTTACCTTTTTAAAAATTACCAAAATGGTAAAGATTAAAAATTACCATTATCATCAAAGTATTGTAGGTTTTTCAAGAGTTTAAGCTAATTAGTTCAATATACAAACCATCTAATGCATGAGCTTGTATATATTGATATTAATTATAAATGTTATGTTTCTTTTTTTATAATCAAAAATGTTATTTTTCCAAACCGAAACATCTTAATCAGTATACAAACTAATATGGAAAAAACAAAGAAAAAAATGCATAGAGTAAAAAAGCTGATAATTCCCTTTTAATATTAATTTGCAAGAGTTTTTTTATTATAGAGAAATTCACAAAACTATATTTAATTCAATATTTTATATATTTATATCTTTTCAAAAATTTAAATGGTTGGTTTATCTTTTTAAAAATTATAAAAATTAAAATATTTTTATTTGGGTTTGCTAATTAGCGTTTAAAGTTTAATATTAAATGAGTATAATTGTGTGAATATGATATATTTGAATTTAATTTTGAGTGTTGCGTAGTTTTGAAATATGACGGTGTAATTTTATAATTGTATCTTTATTAATTATTATACGAGTATATTAAATAAATCGTAAAATAAACAAACGTGGAATATTATTTTTTGATGCAACAAGAGCCATCAATAGCCTAGCTAGTAAAAAAGAAGTAAGACTCTGTGGCTATAAAAAGAATATTTGATTTTAACTTTTAAAGAAATCTTTGAGATCACATTCAATGGCTCACAAAAGTCTGACAACAAAATTACTATATGACTAGATGCGGACCCGTTTTTTAATTTCTCGTAATTTTTATATAATAAAATATGTTTTACTTATATATTTTAAAAAAATTAGTAAAAAATATATTCAAATTTTTTTACATCAACTTGGATTATATGTTTGTGGTCTCGCATTTCACATAATACATGAATATATTGTAATTTTTATTATTTTGTTATAGTTATTAAAATATACAATTTTTTGTTTATATAGATTTTAGTTTTACGAATATCATTTGGTTATATCTTATAAACTATATTTGATATATTTCGACCGTCAGAAAAATTACGCGTATATATTATACATAAACTGAATTTGATTTAGTCCCATAACAATTATCATTAGTGATTTTTAATAACCCATTGCAAAAATTAAAATATGTGGAGATCATTTTTATTCAATCAAATGTTAAAAACTTAAAATCTACGATTATACATAGATTTAAATCTGAAACTAATCCGTAAAAAATAAATTTGTTAGTAAATTAATCCGTAAAATCTATCATTATCAAAAATATTATTTAAATATTATTGTTTCCGTTTTTAAAGCGAAAATTTGCATCAATTTAATTGTGTGTTTTGGTTCTTATTTTAGTGACAAAATATATGTGTTAGACTTTTTGAAAAAGAGGTAGTCCATTTGTATAATTTGTATAGAAAGAAATCACTAAAAATAAATAGTAAAAACAAAAACTTCAAGTTTGTTCATAGAGAAAATGACATTTCATCAAAAAGCTAACTAATCTAGTAAGCAAATAAAAAGAAGAAATGCTTCCTTTCCTAAAGTTAATAAAAAATGAATATCTTATATTATTAATACACAAGACGGAGAGAGAAAATGAGTGTAAAAATTGCATGTGTCATCAACTGAGCAATTCTGATCCCACATTATTAAAATATTCATCAAAAATTCATAAAATACCAAAACCAAAAGCCCAAATTTATCACAAAAGTGTCTTAAATTGACATAATAAATGAATAATATATTTAAAAAATGTTGAAAAACTCATAAAATATATAAAATTTAATATTAAAAAATCATAAGAAATAAATTTTTATAATTTCTAATACATCTCCTTAATATTAGAGAAATTCAGAAACTACACCCTTTCAACCCCCTTCACAAAACTACATCTAATTCAACATTTTCACATATTTACACCTTTTCAAAATTTTAAAAGCTTGATTTACCCTTTAAAAATTACCAAAATTAAAATCTTTTCATTTGGGTTCGCTAATTAGTGTTTAGGGTATAATATTAAGGGGGTATGATTGTGTGGGTAGGGTTTATTTAGATTTAATTTTGAGTGTTTAGGTGTAGTTTTGTGAAGTAATTTTGAAATGGTGTAGTTTTGTGAAATGTAATTCAAATGGTGTAGTTTTGTAATTCTCCCTAATATTTATATGTTATATTCTATCACATTGAGTTAAAAAAATGGTAAAACATATTGTTCATTTACAAATAACAATATTATTTTGTAAAATGGTATTCAACGCCAAAATTCATGTCAAATGACAAAACTTGAACACATAATTTACCCGACTCATCGGTTGAACCAACGGTTCCCAAAATTTGAGCAACTAATTTTTCGGATAAGTTTAGACATGAAAGATTGATTAAACCTTCATAGACAATATGTTTAAAATATTTAAAAAGCCAACGAAAAACACAATATTTTAATTTTCCTAATGTTTGTATATTATATTCTCGCACAAAAGAATGATAAAACATATTGTTCATTTATAAATAACAATATTATTTTTTAAATTGTATCAAACATCAAGTTCTTGTCAAATAACAAAACTTGAACACATAATTTCGAGCCCCCTAAAATTCAGTGGTTTTACCCGAGGTTTTAATAGTCCGAGTTTTATGACAAATAGAGACCGAATTGACATATTTTTCATTGTTAAACGAGTCATATCATGGTTTCAAAATACTATGTAATATTGTTTTTGAATGATAAATAGTAAATGATACGTAATGGTAAATATTCAACATCGAAACTGCAATGATAATCTTTTTCGATGATAAATATTAAAATAGTAATAGTACTAATTTTTGTACATATAACATTATAAAAACAAAAATACAATATATTTTGTATATATACTTCAAATTTAAACTACGCGGATCACATGAGATCCAAATTCTTTTTATCTCATTTTATACTATACATTGTTTTTGCCAATAAACATTTCTTTTTCTTTTTCTATTACGTAAATTTTTATCCCGCGCTTGGCGCGGGTAACTTCCCTAGTAAACTCTTAAAGAATAAAGTTTTTGAATAAAGCTACCATACCAAATTTAGTAATTTTTTTATAAATATTGATGCAATTTTTTAAAAAAATGATCATGTTTAGGTGATTTAATGGATCCGAATAATCTGATTAATCGAGCTAAAATTAGTCACTATAATATATTTTTGCATTTATGTTATTAAATTAAGAGCAAACTAATGTTTTTTGAAGAAAAGAAATCAAACCATATTAAACTTACGCCAAAACAAAATCTAAAATAATAGTATGTAGCCTTCAATAAAATCATGATATTTGATAACAAGATTATACCAATTTATAATTTTTGATGAGAAAAGGAATCTATTCTTCTTCAGGGAATAATCAAACATGGAAGGTAGAAGTAAGGAAGCATCCCATGTGAGTTTTGGGTCAAAAATTATTAATGTGGGGAAAATATTCATTAAAATTTTATAACCAATAAATATGAAAGTCCAATAAATATTTCAAATTTCACAAGAAACGTTTAATAATATTTTAATTCATTTTTTCCAGGCTTAGTTGTAACAGTGTAAACATAAACAAGTGTTAAAACTCGTGTCATGCACGCAAATGTTATTGGCTCCAACAATTTAAATAATATAAAATAGTATTGATAAAATTATAATATTCAATTAAACAGAAAAATCCATAGTTTATTAATGTGTGTGAAAATAAAAATTAGGATTTAACGATTCAATACTCTACCTTTTTGACAAAAGACTTTTTTTTTTTACAAAAGACTTTTACTACAAATTAAATCTTTTTCCTGAATATTAATTACGTATTAATGGAGATTTCCATTTATTTAGTCAAATATAGATTTGATAATCCTACCAAAAAAAAATACAGATTTGATAAGTAAATATTACAAAAATAAGGAAAGTGTCAAGATACTAACAAAAAATTAAAAAAAGGAAAATAAACTTTTTTTTTATTTCCACGGCGCAAAATAGCAAACAAGTCTCCGCGTTTTCCTTTACATCCTTTATTTATACAAACACTTCTTCTTCAACCTCTCATCACTTCTCTCTTTCTCTTAAAAAAAAATCATTATTATTTCTCAAAAATAAAAATATATTATTATTTCTCAAACCAGAAAAAAAACTTTGTCTGAAACAGCTTATGTCTCAAAGACCCCAAATTCCACATTCTTCTTCAATAGCTTTTGGTCTCCATTCTCATCTCTTAATCTCCGCCGAAATCAGTTCTAATTCTAATTGGTCTCTCTAAAATAAAAACCCAGAAAAAAAATCAAACCTTTTCTAAAATTTTCTCTCACTTTCTCGGCAGATTTTCTCGGAAAATTTACAGAGTCTTTCCAATTTTTTGATTTTTTATAAAAATGGGTCTAAAGGGTTTCGCAGAAGGAGGAATCGCATCGATCGTGGCGGGTTGTTCGACCCACCCGCTAGATCTACTCAAAGTCCGTATGCAATTACAAGGCGAATCAGCTCCGATTCAGACAAATCTCCGACCAGCTCTCGCTTTTCAGACACCAACCACCGTCCACGCGCCTCAATTACCGCGCGTGGGCATAATCGGAGTCGGATCTCGAATCATACGACAAGAAGGCCCACGCGCTCTGTTTTCCGGCGTTTCAGCCACCGTTCTCCGTCAAACTCTCTATTCAACGACTCGTATGGGTCTCTACGACATTCTCAAGACTAAATGGACCGACCCACAAACAAAGACTATGCCTTTATCCAAAAAAATCTTCGCCGGAGCCATCGCCGGAGCAATCGGCGCCGCCGTGGGAAATCCGGCGGATGTAGCCATGGTTAGGATGCAAGCAGACGGGCGTTTGCCTCTGATAGAACGCAGAAACTATAAAAGCGTTTTGGACGCGATTTCGCAGATGATTCGCGGCGAAGGCGTTACGTCTCTATGGAGAGGATCGTCTCTTACAATAAACAGAGCAATGCTCGTGACGTCATCGCAATTGGCTTCTTACGATTCCGTTAAAGAGACGATTTTGGAGAAAGGGTTGTTGAGAGATGGGCTCGGGACGCACGTGACGGCGAGTTTCGCGGCGGGGTTTGTGGCGGCGGTGGCGTCGAATCCGGTGGATGTGATAAAGACGAGGGTGATGAATATGAAAGTGGTGGAAGGTATTGCGCCGCCGTATAAAGGAGCGGTGGATTGTGCGGTGAAGACGGTGAAAGCGGAAGGGATAATGGCTTTGTATAAAGGGTTTGTGCCTACGGTGTCGAGACAAGCGCCGTTTACGGTGGTTTTGTTTGTAACGCTTGAACAAGTTCGAAAATTGTTTAAAGACTTTGAATTTTGAAGAAGAAGATGATGATGGTGGCGATAAAAATTTATTAAGTTTTTATTTTTATTTTGATTAATGTAGTTGTTTAAGAAAATTATTATATGAGTTTGAATTGTTTTTTCTTTTTTTTTGGGAATAGATCTATGAAAGTTTTATTATTATTATTATTAATTGAGTAGTTTTAAAAATTATTATTAATTGAGTAGTTTTAAAAATTATTTTGTTTTAATTTGTTGTTAGTTTTGGAGTAGATATGAATGAAATTTGGTTTTATGAAATAATTAAGAAAGAGTTTATTTTCATTATTGATTCCAAATATATTGTATATTTTTTTATGTTAAAATTAAATTATTTATTTATTTATTTGGTAGAATCTTTATGTTAAAAATGAAGAATTTATTTATTTATTTTGAGTAATCGATTAATTTTTAAATTATACTAATGTTTTAATTTTTTTTTCCTTTCTCGAAATAGATCTTGAATGAAATTTGGTTTAGTGAAAGAATTTAGAAGGAAAGAGTTTATTTTTGGTTTTGACTGCAAAGAAGGGAGTTAAATAAATCAAATAAGTATATGGTAGAATCGTTTATGTTAATATTGAACAAAAAGTAATATTCGTATTTTAGGAACTTTTTTGTACAAAGTTTGAAAAACTTGTTTTACCTACTACTCGTAATCAATACTCAGTAAATGGCTAGAACAAAGTAATATTCTTTTT
This sequence comes from Cochlearia excelsa, assembly GCA_963556525.1. Classification (NCBI taxonomy): domain Eukaryota; kingdom Viridiplantae; phylum Streptophyta; class Magnoliopsida; order Brassicales; family Brassicaceae; genus Cochlearia; species Cochlearia excelsa. The sequence goes on along the minus strand of OY748332.1, from coordinate 6,396,842 downwards.
TTATAAACTTTATTCTTCAAAAGATTGAAAATCTTATTTTACCTAATACTACTAAGTACTAATCAATGCGCACTAAATGGCTGAATCACTTATTTATAGACTAGCCGGGCATAATTTAACTAAAAAGGAAAAATAAATCTTAAAGAAACTTTATTTTCAAAATCAATCTTTAAAAAGATTTGAAAATCTTGTGTTACTTCTCATAAGTTCTTATTCATAACTAATGTTTAATAAATTACTAAACAAGGGTGCTTAGTAATAACTAATGACCATGACCATAGTAATAACTAATGACCATGTTTACTAAACAAGGGTGCTAACTAATGACCATGTTTATCAAGGGTGCTTAGTAGATGCTTAGGTATAATAGTTTGTATTTAGGATGATTAAATAAAAAATAAAGATGTATTTAAGCCAAAAATACTAAGCATCTATCAAACAAAAGTGTTTAATTAAGATTTTTTGCAACCCCTTTAGCTCCAAAAGTGCTTAAAAGTGCTTATGTATTTTTTTTTAGTACAAATACACAATTATATTAATTTTTTATTCTCATGCACCTTTATATTAAGCATCATTGATAAACATGCTCTAAGCCGTCTAATTTTAAAGCCTAGCCGGACAAAATGTCAATTAAAAGTCTAGAGGCAATAAATTACGTTAATTTATATCATGATAAAATTGTCATTTCAACCTAATTTTTTTGACTAATTCATTTAAGTCGACAAAGTTTAATTCATTTAAGTCGACAAAGTTTAATTCATAACCAGTGTTCGAGAAATCGCTAGGCGCGAAGCGGGCGGTTATCTAGAGCATAGTGCCTAGAATATTTAGTCGGAATCTAAACGAATTTGTAAACGATTTAAGCGTTTAGAAAATCTTACAATTTATTATATATACATAATAGAATGTACAAAATATCATAGATAATAAAATCTTTAAAATATTTTTATTATTATTATATAGGGTTGATATCTTTATTTTATAAATATAAAATACTAACTCATAATTTATAAATAATAAAATTATATTATGTATTTTTTTATAACATCACAATATTCTAGAGGGATTAAGAGGTAGTCGAGACGATCTATAAGAGCCTACCGCATAAGTGTCGCCTAGACCGACGCAGAAAACGCTCTCTCAAACACTGGACACAACACAACTACATTTTATAATTAAATACGGGATAATATATTAAAAATGAATTATTTAACTACATCAAAACTATTTCATACTTATTGAAAAACTCTGTCAAATGTTCAAATATTTCATTAGATTATTCTTGAAATAATTTTCGTTTAAGTCTATACAATATATATATCACATTATTTGATTATCATAGATTAATGAATCATCTTTAAACAAGTGGTAGACAATGAGATCTTCAAAAACGTGTTAACATTATTAACAAAGTCAACCCAAAAATTATATTAAAAAAAACAAAGCGAGAATCGGTGCAAAGCTTTACTCATACGTTATGTTAAGATGTGTGTTCGAATAAAATTCAACATCAAGTTAAAACGCGTTTACGATCTATAACGCAGTTTCTACGCGTTTACTACTCAATACACAATTAAAAATTTTGCATCAAAAGAATCTGATTCGTTGCGTTTGTTATGAATTGTTCTTTTTTTACGAACCAACTTTGATTATTTCAACAATCTTCTGTCTTTATTTAGACAATATTTTCAGCTAACTTCTTGTCTTAAAGTAAAGTTTTAGTGTTCACAAAGTTGTTACATAAAAGTTTCTCTTTTGAGGTTTGTAATAACTTTTTCTTTTGGTATAGGATAGGTTTTGATTTTCTCATAATGATTTATTTTTGAAATATCAGGTAATTGAACAATTTTTTAGGACAAATCTAAAAAACTTATGAATTTGAGTTTTTCTGTCAATTAACATGTTTAAAAATTGAGTTTTTAACAATAAACCCAATTTTTAACATAAAAGTTAAGTTCATAACAATAAATCAAGTTTCCAACAATAAACCCAAAATGAGTTTAAAAATTATGTTATACTTGATTTGTATAAAAATAATATATGTTATTGTATTTTTAAAAAGAATGTTGTCTTGTTATGTTACTTTGAAATTAGTTAAATTTTATAAAAAATACATTAAAAAAATCTATAAAAATATTTGTTATGAAAATAACGAAAATTAACACAATATTTAATGTGAAAATGTTTAAACTTATAAACATCTTATGTGAAAATAATTGAGTAAATAGACATGACCGACATAAAACTAAAGCCCACATTTGAACAAGAGTGTTTTGTCATTGTTCTTAAATAAGTGGGCTCTAACATGTTTGCTTTCACAATCATTTCACATTTGGATGTGACAAACAACATGCTATTCTTGAAAAGTTTCAAAATTACCACTCAAGATAATGCCAAGTGTCAATAAATAAATAAATAAATAAAACAAAAAATTTTGGTTGCTCAGTTAACCGCTCAGGTCGACATTATAGTCGTCACTGACTCATTAAACACATAAAAAATGCTTTCAATTTTATTTTTTATTCATCAATGCAACAACAAAACTTTAAAAAAATCATAATTAAAAAAAAAACTTTAAAAAATATCAAAAATTAATAGATTGTTCAGCTAACCGCTCAGGTTGGACAATTTTATCGACCGTTTATTAAGGTGTTTATAACACGGGAGAATCACAAAACTACACTATTTGAATTACATTTCACAAAACTACACTCTTTCCAAAATATTTCACAAAACTACACCTAAACACTCAAAATTAAATCTAAATAAACTCTACCCAAATAATCTTATCCCTTTAATACTATACCCCTAAACACTAATTAGCGAACCCAAATGAAAAAATTTTAATTTTGGTAATCTTTTAAAAGTTAAATCAAGCTTTTAAAATTTTGAAAGGGTGTAAATATGTGAAAATATTAAATTAGGAGTAGTTTTGTGAAGAAAGGGTTGAAATGGTGTAGATTTGTGAATTCCTCTTATAACACTTTCGATTTAATAATTTAAGATCTCGTCATAGCAAACTCATAAGTAAATATATTAAGAACATAACACGATATTAAGCACTAACGCATATATATACAAATATTGTAAGAACGCACAAACAAAACGTAAGGCTACATCTATAAGATTAGAGTTATTTATATTGAGTAAAAATCTAGGGTTTTCGATATTGGGCTTTGGGCTTTTTAAAAAGGCCCAAATATTATTCATGGATTATGATTTAGAATTGAATCTTGCTTAAACTAATCATGTCGAAAAATTTAGATGGGTTTTTTTAATTTCTGGCTACTTACTTATTTATCAACTTAGTACAAAGTGTGAGATAACACCTACTTGTTGTGACATATTATTGTGGTACAAATGCACAAAGCATAAAACCATTAGATATATAGCATATTTCATATTGAAAGTGTCTAGTCTAGGTAAATTTTTACTAATAAAAAACTTCATTTTACTAGTAAACGAATTTGGACAAAAGACTTGACTAAATCATATTTGAAGAATTCATTTACTGATAAAATTTTGTTTTATTTTTAACAACAATGAATTTTTTTTAACAAAAACAAATACAAGGTTACGAATATTGGTTAGTTAATCAAAATTATGACTAAAAACTTTAATGTCATGTGACTATATTTTTACCCCATTAATTTAACAGTTGAGTTTCGTAGAGTATAAAATGGATTGGTCAACGAAAGTAGAGATTCAATTAGTTCGCGCGTAAAAATTGAAGTATTAAATAGTTTAAATGGTAATTGAGGAATAAAATAACTTTAATTTGAAAGTTGAGAAATTAAATGACGATTTTCCCCTTTTAAAATATCAAAATTTAATAGATTGCTCAGCTAACCGCTCAGGTTCGACAATTTTATTGACCGTTCATTAAATATATAATTGTGGTACAAAATACACAAACATAAAACCAATACTTATAGAGGAATTCACAAAATTACACCCTTTCAATCTCTCATTCACAAAACTACACCTAATTTATTTTTTTCACATATTTACACATTTCAAAATTTTAAAAGCTTGATTTACCCTTTTAAAAATTACCAAAATTAAAATTTTTTCATTTGGGTTCGCTAATTAGTTTTAGGGTATAATATTAAGGGGATAGGGTTTAGTTGAATTTAATTTTGAGTGTTTAGGTGTAGTTTTGTGAAATATTTTTGAAATGGTGTAGTTTTGTGAAATGTAATTCAAATGATGTAGTTTTGTAATTCTCTCATACTTATATAACCGATTTCATATTGAAAGTAAAGTCTAGATAAAAAAAATTAAAAAAATATCATATATGAAATATTATTTGACTAATAAATTTTTGTTTGTTTGTTAACAATTAAAAACAAAAACTAAGTTACAAATATTGGTATAATTAAGCAAAAATTTATATGGACTATGAAAATATATTGTCATGCGGCTATATTCTTAAATCATTGGTGGTTAATGAGTGTAAATTAACCCCTTGTGATTTTTTTTTTGAATCACGCATGCTTGAAAGTTTGGTCGGCTAGCTTACCCACACCCTATAGTTTAGTCATGTCTTTGTCCGAACTCATTTATTATATTTTTGAGTTTTAAGAGAAAAAAGTTATTTTTAGGAAATATAAACATTTTAGATTTAGATAGTCCAAGTAAAAGCCAACTAAGAGTTTAATATTGACAGTGAATCATTATTGATGTATATATATATAATTTTATATGCTTCAATCACAAAAATCCAAAGGCTTGGTCCCAATATACACTACTTACAAGTTACATCTTTCAAAACATATGCATATATAGTTACCAAATGTGCCATAAGAAAATACATTTAGTTTTAAAATTTACCAGAAAAAAACTATTTTGTAAAAATTGCAAATCTATTAATCAACCAAAAATAACACATAGAGAATTTTAGTTGAAATCAATTAAAACTTACTAGAAAAAAATAGATTGTATTATTAGTGAAGTATAATTCTCAAAACATATCTATTATACATAACTTAAGAAATAAATTGAAGGTGTTACCTTTGAATTCAAAAATAAATTTATAATTAAATAGTGTCTAGCTAACATAACTAAAGATGTAAGTTCATATAAGATCATAATTTGTTTTTTTAAAAAATATGTATGGTTGCTTTCAAAATTCAAATTCAGTTCCAAATTCCAAACTATCATTGTCACAAAGATTTCTTTTGGTCACAAAATAAAACTTTCATTAGTACGAATACAAAAACAATGAATTTTCAACATATAACTAGTGTGATATCGACGTGCTTACATTAAAAACTTAATATAATGTTAATTCATTGAGTAATTCACAAAACTACACCCTTTCTTCCATTCCTTTACAAAACTCTACCTAATTCAATTTTTTCACATATTTACATCCTTTCAAAATTTTAAAAGCTTGATTTATCCTTTAAAAATTATCAAAATTAATTTTTTTTCATTTGGGTTCGCTAATTAGTGTTTATGGTATAGTATTAAGAGGGTAGGATCGTGTGAATATGGTTTATTTGGATTTAATTTTGAATGTTTATGTGTAGTTTTGTGAAATAATTTTGAAATGGTGTATTTTTGTGAAATGTAATTCAAATGGTGTAGTTTTGTAATTCTCCCTAATTAATTTTGCTTATATTAACCTTTAACTAATCTTCTTTAGACTGAATTAAACATTACATACAAACGATTTGCTTTAAGTTAGAGGTTGCGCAAAAGTTCTAAAATGATTCGTCCAAAAGTAATAACTTAAATACCAACATTATTTATATTTTTTCCAAAAAAATATAAAAAATTAGAACTCAAATGAAAATGCTTTCACAGTTTTAGATATTCCATAGTACTATTTAAAAAGTTGGTCAAAATACTACAAACACAATATTTTAGCATTTCATAAAAAATATTCAAATCTAATGTTTATAATTTTGTTTTATTTTGTTGAATTTACAATTTAGTTTTGAAAGAAACATAGTTTAGTTTCGAGGGTTTTTAGAGTTTCGTGTCGGTTATTTTAAGTTTTCAAAAAATTTGTGGTATTTCTTTTAAAAAATTGATGTGGTATTTCTTTTAAAAAATTGATGTGGTATATTTGAGGCTAAAATTGGTATTTATTTGTAAATTACCCTATATTTTTTTTCAATAGTTTCTCTGAAAATGTATAATTATGTATCCACATTTCATCTCTACGAAGTGGACTCTCTCTCCCCTCTCTACTCTCTACCCTAAGAATACACAATCACTTCCCTACTTCCTTCTTCTCTCTCTCCCCTCACTTTCTCTCTCCTCTCCATAAGAGACATACATAAACTCCTAATGAGTTCTCTCTTTACTGTCCGAACAATCTAATAACTTTCAAAAAAACCCTAAAATAATATAATCAATAAACACACACACAGACGAAATCAAAGATGGAAGAGAATCTCTCTTGTGAAGAAACAAACGATTCCTTGATAATCGACGAAGACGACGAAGAAATCGAAATCGATCATACCCATCATCGAATTTTCAATAAAGTCGAAAACTTTAACATCAACGAATCAATTCCGATGATGGGTCATGAAAGTTTCAGAGAGATGTTAGAGAGAGAAACAGATTTCTTACCAACAACTCATTATCTCAACAGATTGCGTTCTGATTTGTCCTTTCTTGTAATAAGAAGAAACCAATCTCTTGATTGGATCCTTAAGGTTTTCTGGGTTTTTTCTAATTTTGAGTTTAATTTAGTAAAGTTTGTGTCTTTATTGAAAACCCAATTTGTTTGTGGTTTTGTCTGAAAAAAACAGGTTTGTGTTCATTACAAGTTTGGACCATTGTGTATATACTTATCAATGAACTACTTTGATAGGTTCTTAACATCTTATGACTTGCCTGTAAGTTAAAAGCTTCTTTGATTTCATCTTCTATGGCTTTATTTTCAAAGACAAATCAATGATCTTTAGTGTTTGTGTGTTTTGTAATAGAGAGACAAGGCTTGGGCTTTTCAGTTACTGTCTGTTTCTTGCTTATCATTAGCATCTAAATTAGAAGAAACTGATTTGCCACAACAAACCATTGATTTACAGGTAAAATTGAATAAACAAACACATTTTAGTTCTTTTAATTGCAATATAGTCCTTGAGATTTATTGAAATTTGTAGGTAGGAGATCCAAGTTTTGTTTTCGAGGCGAAAACGATTAAAAGGATGGAGCTTTTGGTACTCAACACATTGAATTGGAGGTTACATTCACTAACTCCGTTTTCGTTCATCGATTTTTACATCGAAAAGATCAGTAGCAATGGCCGAGTTTCAGAGTTTTCGATCTATAGATCGTCACAATTCATATTGAATACTATTAAAGGTGGATCCTTTTTCTGATATTAGTTACTCTTTTTCCTCTGTTTTGAAACTTAACTTGATAAGTTTTTTTTTCGATGTAGAGATTGAATTCTTAGAGTTTAGACCTTCCGAGATAGCCGCGGCAGCGGCATTGTATGTTTCAGGAGAAGGAAAGTTCATTGATGACGAAAATACGATGTTTGATATAGCTTATGTTAAAAAGGTAAACACACATACAGTGTATTAGCTTCATATGGTAGCGAAAGACTCGGACTTTATAGCTTTTGTTTTATAAATATTCGGTATGAAAGCTACACGCGACATACCCGCTTGCCCAAATCGCGGTTTTATGAGGAAAAGATGAAACTTTTGTTGATTCAAAAAGTAACACATTTTGATCATTGTTCTTTGTTTAAGAAGGAGAATGTGAAGAGATGTTTAGATTTGATGAGGAATCTCACAGGGGATAATACATTATTATCGCCGCGATTAGTAGCCGCGAGAGCGGTTGGACCGGTGAGTCCAATAGGAGTGTTGGAAGCAACATGTTTGAGCTATAAGAGTGAAGAGACAAGTGTTGAGTCATGTACTAATTCTTCAGAGAGTAGTGAAGACAATAACATTAATATTAGTAATAAGAAGAGGAGAAAACTATGAGAAGGAGGAAATTAAAAAAAGTCAATACATTACTCTTTTTTTCAACTACAATCTATAAAGATTCAATGACATTTGAGGTTTCTTTTTTTTGGGTTTATTTCTCATTTTCTATTACATAATTTTTGCTTTTTTTAATTGAGAGTTTTGTGAGAGAGGAAAAAATAAAAGAAAAATAAAGAGGGATGTTTGAAGGTGGCAAAAATTAATAAAAGTCATTAATTGAAAGATGATGAGAGTCATTTCCTATGTTATGTTTATGTTTTTGCTCCTATGGAGCTTTTTTGTTATATATATAAGAAAAATAAGGAACAAGAGTATTTTAAGTTTTTTTGTAATGACAATTACATACCTACATCTTTTGAATTGTATTCTACAAAATTACACTATTTAAAAGTAACTTTTTAAAACTACATTTAAACACTCCAAATTAAATTCAAATAAATCGTACATTTATAATCTTACCCTTTTAATAATATACTAGATTCTTATCAGTGTGTCCCGCACAAGAATAATATTTACAAAAATTAATTGGATATAATTTTATACTACTTTTTATTGATCAATGTTGACTAAAAATTTTTAATCATATATTTATGTATGTTCTAATATTAATTTTTCTTTTATATACCATAAATTATGTATGATACATTTTGACTCGTCGCAAAATTAGCAGGACGTTTCACAGACATATATAAAAGTATTAATTATTAAGATTTTTTAAATATTTTCGGATAATTTTGGTTTTTTATTTACATCATCGATTTAAATATTCTAATAAAATACTTTTAAATAATTAAAACTTTCTATAACTTAATTTTTATTTTTAAATAAATAAATATTTTTAATATTGTATGATGTATTATCGTAAAATTGAAATATTTATAACATTTTATTTTTTCATTATGATACATATTTATTTTATTTTTCGTTTTTCATTTTAATCCTAATACATATGATAATGATTAGGAATAATTTTATATTTAATTTTGTTTTTCTTTTAATCTTATTACATAGGAATATTTTTTTATTTTTTATTTAACATTATTTTATATTAAAATTTATACAATGACATTACATGTAATCAAAGTAAATTTTTAAGGGTTCCTCTAAAATTGTTCTTCCCAATTAATAATATAGATCATTAACGCTAATTAGCGAACTTAAACCCCTTTAATACTATATCTTATAACGCTAACTTAAAAAAAATGATAATTTTTTAATCTGTAAATCAACTATTTAAAATTTTGAAAATGTGTAAATATGTAAAAATATCGAACTAGGTATAGTTTTGTGAATTCCTCATTTTGTATTCAAAGGTGATGCTAAATTTTTTTAAAATAACTATTTATAAAATGTTATTTGTTTACTTCCTTAAAAACGACAATATTGAACAATGAATTTGTTATTTAATTTACATTTTCTTATTATTATTTTTAATTTGAGCGTTTAAATGGTATGTATTATTCATGGTTAATGTTATTTAAGAACTAGATGAAATCCGGCGTATTACGCGGACAAATTACATAAAACATTTTTTATTATATATTAATATTGTTAGTAAATTTGTATAGTTATAGTTAGATTTAAACGGAAACTAATATTATACCCGTTATTTTATTAACAAATAAATATAAAAGACACACAACAATATACGGTAATAGTAAATAAGTGATTTTTACTTTTTCATCTATTAATAAATAAAATAACACATGTTTTATTTTATTACATTGCTTTTGTTATTTACATGAAAAAACATTTATTTTAAATTAATAATTAGATAGTGGATTCATGATGATAACAAATAAGTTATCATAAAGATTTTCTTTATTTTTTCAAGTAATTATACGTTTTTATTTTTTCTTATTTCTATTTTTTATTGATTATTTTTAAAAATATTCTTAAATTTTTCTTATTCTATGTTATTTTCCTAATTTTTGGTTATTTTATATTTCTATATTTCGGATTAATTTTTTTTATTTCTAATTATTTGATAATTAATGTTAATTTTTTAATTTGTAAGTGTTTAATTTATAGATTTTCATTTTTAAGGTGTTTTCATTCTTCCTTTTTCCTTTTTTTTAAGAAGATTCCTTATTTTAATAAAGGCAAATGTCGCGATCTAAATTCATTGTGACACGTGTCACGATTCGGTGAGTTATAATTTGCCTACGTGTCGAGTTCACGTTAAACGCGCTCACTTTTACATAACTGATTTAGTGTGAAGTAGGATTGTTGGCTTTTAAAAACTATGAAATTCATCTTTTATCTGTTTGAGTTAAAAAAAAAGAAATTTAATAATAGTAAATAGAACAAAGAGGAGAGGACAATTAAATTTAGTGATTATAGATTTGTATATATAGATGTAGTGAACACTTTTTGTTTGATTACTTTTTTCCTTTCTTTTTTCTTATTTTTTTATTTGTTTTTTTTACTAAACGTTACGTTTTTCCTAAACGTTACCGTTTTCTTCTTTAAAGTTATTAAGATTTTTCCTAAAATTATTAACATTATTAACATTTTTCCTAAACATTATTAACATTTTTCCTAAAAATTATTAACATTTTTCCTTTTTTTCTTCTTTTAAAATTATTTTTTTCTTAAACATTATTCTAACAACATTGAGTGTTTAATTTATAAGATTTCCATTTTTTAAGGTGTTTTCGTTCTTTTTTTTTAAAGAAGATTCCTTATTTTAATAATGACAAATGTCGCGATCTAAATTAATTGTAACACGTGTCACGATATGGTGAGTTATAATTAAACACGCTTACTTTTATATAATAAGATAGTTATACAAAGTTCTAACAAATATTTTTATAAAAGAATTTAAAAACTAGCAAAAAATATGGGACAATTACGAAACTACATCTTTTGAATTGCGTTTTACACAACTACACTATTTCAAAACTAATTTTCAAAACTACACCTAAACACTCAAAATCAAATCCAAATAACCTCTACCCAAACAACCCTACCCCTTTAATATTATACCATAAACACTAATTAGCGAACCCAAATGAAAAGATTTCAATTTTGGCAATTTTTTAAAGGGTAAATCAATCATTTAAAATTTTAAAAGGGTATAAATATATAAAAATATTGAATTATGTGTAGTTTTGTGAAGAAACAGTTAAAAGAGCGTAGTTTTGTGAATTCCTCAAAAAATATTCATAAATTTTTTTGTTGATTTTATTAATTGTAATATATATACACATAACTATTACTATTTTTCGTAATAAAATCACTAAATCCAAATAAATTATTATAAATTAAAATGGATACTTTCCGTTGCAATCAAATGTTATACTCCACTGAAAATGGTTGGTAGTCAAACTGACTAAAATTCACATATAACAAAAACATAAATCAAAGTTACAAATTTTTAATCTTAATATCCATAATTAGAAGAAATAATTTAATTGGTTTAAAGGAGAAATGCATGTTTTGGGATTGGAAAAGAGAAAGCCATAATGGGCCCATATATGAGTGTTTAGAGGGCCCACTTAATTCTGTTTTGACTATGCGACCAGTCAACATCTCTCTTCTCTCTCTCTCTCCGAAATATAATAATTCTCTGACTACAAGAAACCTTGGGAATTTACTGCCTCTTTTCAGTTACATTATTGTATTTTTCTTACTAATATTTGTTCCTTTTTATATACTATACTATGAATTGGCTCAATATCATTTATTGGGCTAAAATTGGTTGAAATGACAAAATACTTAATTTATTTGCAAAAATGATAAGAGAGAGTAAATTTTTTTTTAATACCAAATTACCCTCAATTTCTATGTGCCGCTACTCCAGATTTGAGGTGACACTTCTGTCAGTTACAAGATACACAAATCTGAAAAATACACCTACTAGATATTTGTTTATCAACTAACCTAATAGAACAATTATAATATATATCTATTTTCTAAATATGTCAAAAAAAATCTTTACATAATTGTTTGTTATACATCGACAAGAGGAAGAACATAATAGTATTTGCTAATATTTTTTTAAACAACCTTCTATTTTTCGGCTATGTAGTACGTCTTTAGTGTTATTCATGCACTTTTATGAAGGAGTTGGGGAAATATGAGACTATTTAGGTAATTTTTTGGATATAATAGTCTCCTATTTCTCAACATAAATATTGTAATTTTATTATGTTTTGTTGCTGTCTGTAATACTCATAAATTATGTTGCATTACTATTTTCTTGTTTAAATTACACATTTGCATTTGGTACAAAAACATGGTCAACTAATTTGAAAACAACATTTAAATTAGACGACCATTCTAATATAATGGACATCAACCAATATGCAGAGTAGACGAATTTTCAGATATATTGAATGAGCAATCTTTAGTTACATTTAGACATTTACTTTTATGAAAAATAGACTAGGGCGGTTGTACATTTATACATCTACTTTTACGGGAAATATACGAATATTCATCTATATTGAAATAAACATATATATTATCAATAAATAAATAAAAACTATACTAAACCCTAAATTCTACACCCCCTCACACTAAACCATAAACCATAAACAACCTATTACCTAAACCATATTAACTATACCCTAAGCCCTAATCATATAATGTAAACCCATAAAACCTAACCCACATTAAACCACATAATAATGGCCTTTAATAAAGGCAAATAGACGTCTATTATACCATTTAATCATCTATATTGAAATAGACTTATATTATCAATAAATAAATACAAATTATACTAAACCCTACACCCCGTGACACTAAACCATAAACCCTACACACCCTATTACCTAAACCCTATTAACTATACCCTAAGCCCTAATCATATAATGTAAACCTTCAAACCCTAAACCACACTAACCTACAGAATAATGGTCTTTAAAGGAAAATAAACGTCTATTATACCCATTTAGTGGGTAAACATCTATTATATCAGCAGTCCTGACCACTCATCTCCATGATTGGTGGGTAAACTTGCGTTTCGCGCATATCAGGGTAGATATGTAGTCAATCGATGGGTCTGGTGCATCACTCACGAGCTTCTCCACTCCACGTTGATCGGCTATAGCATGCATTATTGAAATCATATCACCCTATTCAATATATTAATAGATAGTTTATGGATGAGTGAATAATAGATCATGATACTGTTATATAAAAGTAGACGATTATGTAACGATATAAACAAAATAATCAATGGAAAACCACAAATATTAATAATATTTCATGTTACTGTTATATAAAAGTAGACGGATATGTTTCGATAACATAGTCTATATATAAAACAAGAAACGTTATGTAAAGTAATACTAAAATTGAATGATCATGATATTTTTATATATCATGATACTATTATATAAAATTAGACGACTATGTAAAGATATAAACAATATAATCTATGGAAAACAAGAAATGTTAATCACACCTTCCACAATAACAATAGGGCAACCTGCATCACCCTTTGATTTTATACGGTGTTACACTAAGCTTCTCTACAATCCATTTTGGGGTTGGAGACACATCTTGACCAAAAAGCTTCTTCGCAAACATCGTCGTTTGATCTGAAACAGAAACAATGTAGAGAACAACTATGCACATAGATTTTGTGTGAAAACTTCGAATTTAAATCGAAGATAAGTTAAATCGAAGAAAACTTTGGATTTAACAAAAAACTTATATGGAAGAAAACTTCGGATTTAACCAAAAACTATGGATTTAACACAAAAACTTCGAATTTAACAAAAAAAACTTTGGATTTAACAAAAAAACTTTGGATTTCACACAAGTGATAAACGAGATTTTACCCCGTTTAATCTAATGTCTCAATTGTAGTACTTGAGGTCAATCCGAATCAGGAGCAATTAAATTACTAAAGTTTGCAAGGAATCAATCTTAGTCTAAGCAATTTAAAAGATGGTTTTGCTTATGTGTTTTTGTAAAGACTAACAAAGAAATAAAACGAAATTGCAAGTTGTAAAGATTCAAATTAAAAAGCTAAACAACCAGGTCAGGGTACTTTAACGGGTTCATCAACTTTCAGGTTTTTCGATGTCTTTTATAAAAGTACTTTAAGGTTTTGAAAACGATTTTAGATCAATCCACTCTCGTGACAGAGATCCTTTTCCTAACAAGTAAACTAAAACAATATCTTGGATAATTTAAATTTTAGAAAACATTAAAGTTCAAATCAATTCAACCACTAAACTTATTAACACAGATCTCTCGGTTAAGCTAGGTTTAGTTCTAGGGTAATTGTTCAGGAATCCTCACAGACCTCTCGGCTGTGAAGTTTCCTAGGTTCTATCAATTGATTGATCAGGTCAATTAAAGCATTAAAATTGTTACACTAGATTAAAGTTTTATCAGGTTTTAAGTTCTAGACATCGATCAACCCTAGAGTTGATTCACCCTTTTTCCCCCAACCTAATTGTCTATGGGAAACTACTCACTAAGCATATTAAAATTCAAATCAATTAAATTCAAAGAAAGCATAAACATAAACAAAGACAAGAGAGTAAAGGGTTCAAGAAAATCTTATTGATGAAAATCACAAAGGTGGTCAAGGCAAAACCAAGAATCCTCCAAGTCCAAAAGCTTCAGAAACAAACGATGAAAAACTAAAACAAAAGATAGAAATAATCGTCAAAACATAAAACAAAACCCTAATATAGTCTTGAACCATAAAATAAAGGAAAACCCATTGGTTTAGGAATTATTTTCCTAATTAAAACATGAAAACCGGATTTCCATTAATTTTCGCAGCCTGTATCGGTCATAGCAAACCGATACAGTCTGGTCGATACGCGTGTTTCGTCTTCGTTTCCTTCGTATCGGCCAGGTCAAGCCGATACAACAAGTCGATATAAGTGCTTCTTCCTCTTTTCCTCTGTATCGGCCACTCCAAACCGATACAGCATGTCGATATGCATCTTCAGGTTTTTTTTCTCTTGTATCGGCCACTCCAAACCGATATGGTTGGTCGATACAAGCTTCGACAAACTTTCTGTCTTCTATATCGGCCAACAGAAACCGATACAACATGCCGATGCAAGTGTATTTGCTTCTTTTTGGCTTAAATTCATCACTTTTGCCGTCTTTATGCTCCAAAACCTGAAATACACGAAACAAACCAAAATGCAACCTATATGACACTAAATGCAACCTAAATGAATGAATTCTAATGCATAAACTAAGGTAAAATGTGTAAAATATGCAAGTTATCAACTCCCCCAAACTTATCCTTTGCTTGTCCTCAAGTAAGAGAATTTCGCATCAAAGTTCAAGAAAGTGTGGAGGCGGGGACCTCAGAACCAAAAGCAACACGGAAGTGTAATGAACAAGTATCCTAAACATAGTACCCTCTCGCAACCGAACTAGTTCTACTTATTTCTACCTACCTTAACTCCGTCTAAATCCGCTATTATTACCAAGAGTATGTGATCCACTTATCTAGTCTAAACACCTTTCACATTCAATTAAATACAATCAAGCATGAAACATGATTAAAAATTTCCAAGAGTTTTTCTATTTGTCTAGGTAAGAACGGGATTTCGAATCAAACGAGGAGGCTAACACTCAAGCATGTGGTTAGTTGTAGCGCGGTTTCTCTCGGGGAGTGAAAGGGTTAAACAAAACCGGGAAAGACAAGGAACAATACAAGTTCGGACATCCATCCCTATACAACTCTATCCACTAACCCATCGTCTTTCTTTTAAACATTTAAACACCTAAACATCGAGTTTCTTTTCTTTTCTTAACAACATTAGGGGATTTTATTTTGGCTAAGTTTTTTTTCTTCCTTTTTTTTTTTCGAATTTTTTTTTTTTTTTTTACTTAGCCATTCTTTTACCCCCTAGGTGTTTTACAATTACTCGTGTTTATTTTCTTATTTTTCAAAACTCAAAGACGTGTCTCACCAAACCGTTATCCCTTTCTAATTCACTAGTCTACGAAAAAATAGCCCAATGGATGTCCTTTCTTGTCGCTCCCTATACTTTCAAGTTTTTGCGAAACCAAACAATCACTAAATGAAAGGAATTCTCACAAGTGTTTGGGTTAAGGTTTAGGGGTGAGAGGGAATCATCCTTAGAATGAGAATGACCGGATTGCGCTTTAAGTGTTTCGGTTTAGGAAGCCACAATCCGTAGAAATCACAAAGCCATAGAAATTCTCTTGAAAACTATCGACCATGCTAATTAAAAGTCAGGTTTAAGTTCAAATAATTTTTCGAAGGTGACTTAGAACTACCAAGCTTCATAACCACACAATTGGCTTTTTAAACATCAATGTCTAGGGTTGCGGTTTCAAGATTTTCAGCGAGTTCTAATTCGTTTACGGAAGATACTACACCTAAGATACTGTTCAAAAACACTAAGTGCGTCGCTTTACAAGGTTAACATCATCATAGATCCCCTATGCATATGCTCTAAATGCCAATGAACTAATCCTAAATGCAGATTTTTTTTTTTTGTTCTTTGTTTTTTTTTTATGAATGTTAATATGCGAAAACTAATATGACTACTCCCCCAAACTTAAATCACACGGTCTCCGTGTGAAACAAGCATTGGAGAAGGTTCCTAAATGTATGTGTGAATGACTCTAATATGAAAAACTAATGCGTATGCACATGGTTCAGGTGTTACCTCGGTAGTACTAACACGACGAGTCGAAGTCGTCTGTATCGGTCCCGCGGACCGATACTCTTGCCCGATATCGGTCCAACAACCGATATAACAGCCGATACCCCTTTCGAATTCGTTTTCCTACTTCGTTTCACCTGAAACCATCAAACACGACATAAACTCTAAGTAAATTATCATCTAAATGCAAACTAAAATTGTATATACAAGGATAGACATGGGACTTCCTCCCAAGTGAGCTTGTTTATAGTCTCTTAGCTTGACTTTACCCCCTTCTTTTTAGGCGACATTGGGGATTGAAAGAGATGTCGAATCTCCTTCGATGACAACTTTGTGGTCCAGGGGCGGCTTGAGTTTTACTCCTTTCACACCAAACTCGACTCCATCTTTGTGTTTGCCCTTATCCGAGTCGCAGCGAGCATTCCTTGCTTCTTTCTTGAAAGCTTTCTTCAAAGATTTAACCTCGTTGATTAACTTTCTAATGACGCGGTTTTGAGACATGTTCCAATGCGTCATTCTGAATTTCCTAGGAGGGGATTGGTGTTCCACTTTTGGAGCTTTGGGTTTGCTCCTTGCATCATCACTAGTCTTACCATTGCTAGCGTTTTTCTCCACTCCAATCACCAAAGCTTCACAAGGGACCGTCTCCCTGGGTTTCTTGACTACATCATTGATGTTGTACCGCTGAACAAGGTCCTTCCCAAGGTGCAAATCTATCTTTCCAACCTTCACATCTATGACGGCTCCAGCGGTTGCCAAGAAAGGTCTTCCAAAGATGAGTGGATTATTAAGCTCCTTGTCTATCTCCAAGACGACAAAATCTGTTGGAATGAAAACGTCCCCCAACTTTACCGGGATATCTTCTAAGATTCCAACGGGTTCCTTCACGGATCTATCGGCCAGCACCAAGGAGATCTTAGTAGGTTGAAAAGAAGAAAGACCAAGTCGTTTAGCAACAGATAGAGGCATAACTTTGACACTAGCCCCTAGATCGCACAAGCACTTTTCAAAGATCAAAGGACCAAGAGTGCAAGGCAAAGTAAAACTCCCTGGATCGCCAAGTTTCTTAGGAGAATGATCCTTCTGAATGATCGCGCTGCACTCTTGTGAAAGTTTCACCGTGTCTTCCAAGTTTTTGGACTTGTTTTTGATGGTGTCTTTCAAAGATTTGGTGGAGTGAGGGACTTGCTTGAAAGCGTCAACAAGAGGCATGGGAGTTTGCACCTCGTTTATTTGCTTCTCGAGCTTAGCTCTAAAGTACTCCTTCAAGAGATGCATCTTGGCTCGACCCGGAAAAGGAAGCTTAGGCACGTAAGAAGACGTCACGTAAACGGGCTTCTTCTTTTTCTCGGATTTTTCCTCTGTATCGGCCATGTTCTTGGCCGATGTAGGTGGTCGATATCGGTCATCCGAAACCGATACGCCTGGTCGATACGAGTCCCATGTCTCCTTCTCACTCGCATCGGCTTTGTTCCTGGCCGGTATAGGTGGTCGGTATCGGCCAGTCGTGGCCGATACACTTGGACGATATAGGCCCCCTGTATCTTTCTCATTACCGCTTGCGGTGTTTTCGTTGGCTAGGACCGTGGTTTCTGTCTCGTGGGTCTGTTCCACCTCCCCCACCTGATCCGCATTGTCCTCAATGAGATCGCTTGAAAGCATTTGTGTACCACTACTAAGTTCTATGGAGTTGACATACTCTCTAGGATTGGCTTCGAGTTTACCGGGAGTTGGCCCATTGGTCGCTTAGAAGCCGAGGTAATTTGAGCCACTTGATTATCCAAGGCTTTCAAGTGTGTACTCAAGGTTTCAAACTTGGCGTTGAGATCATGGTAAGAGTTGTCAACCTTTGCCTGAATTTCTTTCTTGAACGTGCTGAACTCCATTTGACTTCGGGTTTGGCCGTCTAGAATCTGTTTTAGCATCTGAGTGGTTTGATCACCTTGGGGAACTGGTGATGCAACCACTCCTTGAGCAGCATGAGGGTTGTTATAACCCGGAGGACGATTAGGTGGTGGTCTCGGTACGTATCCGCCTTGGTTGTATTGAGGTTTACCTTGGTAACCTCCTTGTTGCGCATGGGGATAGACCTGGTCTTGGGGGTTGGCTACGTTGTTGTTTCGGTAGGAGAGGTTTGGGTGTTGAGAATAGTTGTTGAAACGCCAATCACCTTGATTACCCACATAGTTTATCTCTTCATGAGTGCTATGAAGTGGGGTCGCCTCTTCTTCTCTACTTCCTACGAAGTTGATTCCCGCATGTTGAGTCATGAGTAGCTTGTCAAGCTTCTCATTCACCGCCTTAATCTCCTTTCGAAATTGATCATCATTCCCAGAGCTGCGGATGTTGCGATCATATTCTTCCCCGTAGTTGTTATCGCTTAGGGCATAGTTCTCCACCAAAAGCTGTCCATCGGCTTCCGTCTTCCCAAGGAAGTTTCCTTGGCTAGCTGAATCAAGAAGCATTCTGAACTTCGGTTTTAGACCGCGGTAGAACGTGCTGAGTAAGCTCTCTCCCGTGAAACCGTGATGTGGGCATCGCACCGTGTAGCTCTTGAAACGTTCATAAGCCTCGCTAAACGTCTCTTGGTCGTGCTGAGAGAAACCTGAGATCTCGTTTCTCAGCTTTGATGTCCTCACCACCGAGAAGAACTTTGTGAGAAAGGCCGTCTTACACGCCTCCCAAGTCTGTATGGTGTCTTTCACAAGATTCTTCTGCCATATGTGTGCTTTGTCCCCGAGTGAGAAGGGGAACAAACGCAGCTTAAACATGTCCTCGTTGACACCATTGATCTTCACCGTGTCGCATAGCATGTCAAATTGGTGAAGATGATCAATGGGGTCTTCACTAGGCGACCCATAAAACTTGTTGCTTGGACACCATATTGATGAGACTAGACTTGATCTCAAAGTTGTTGTTGGCGATGGCTGGTGGTATGATGCCACTACGGTTGGTGATGTTTGATGGCACATCGGCTGTTCCAATTGTGCGTGCAACGTTGTTTGCCATCTCCGTTTCCGAGTCTGAAGCGTCGAGTGCGGGTGGTTCGGAGTCGGAGTGGTGATCCAGTCTCTTTTCCTTAGAGATGGCTCGTTCGTGTGCTTTGATGTCGGCGTAGAAGAGCAAGCTATCACTTTGTCCGTGACTTCTTCTTTGCATACACCTGAGAGCACGAAAAACCACAAAAGAAAAGAAAATATTAGTATCCGGTAACTAAAACTTAGTCCCAAGTAATTCCAAAACTCTAATATTTAATCGAGTTCCTGAATCGGCAACGGCGCCAATTTGATAAACGAGATTTTACCCCGTTTAATCTAATGTCTCAATTGTAGTACTTGAGGTCAATCCGAATCAGGAGCAATTAAATTACTAAAGTTTGCAAGGAATCAATCTTAGTCTAAGCAATTTAAAAGATGGTTTTGCTTATGTGTTTTTGTAAAGACTAACAAAGAAATAAAACGAAATTGCAAGTTGTAAAGATTCAAATTAAAAAGCTAAACAACCAGGTCAGGGTACTTTAACGGGTTCATCAACTTTCAGGTTTTTCGATGTCTTTTATAAAATTACTTTAAGGTTTTGAAAACGATTTTAGATCAATTCACTCTCGTGACAGAGATCCTTTTCCTAACAAGTAAACTAAAACAATATCTTGGATAATTTAAATTTTAGAAAACATTAAAGTTCAAATCAATTCAACCACTAAACTTATTAACACAGATCTCTCGGTTAAGCTAGGTTTAGTTCTAGGGTAATTGTTCGGGAATCCTCACAGACCTCTCGGGCGTGAAGTTTCCTGGGTTCTATCAATTGATTGATCAGGTCAATTAAAGCATTAAGATTGTTACACTAGATTAAAGTTTTATCAGGTTTTAAGTTCTAGACATCGATCAACCCTAGAGTTGATTCACCCTTTTTCCCCCAACCTAATTGTCTATGGGAAACTACTCACTAAGCATATTAAAATTCAAAGCAATTAAATTCAAAGAAAGCATAAACATAAACAAAGACAAGAGAGTAAAGGGTTCAAGAAAATCTTATTGATGAAAATCACAAAGGTGGTCAAGGCAAAACCAAGAATCCTCCAAGTCCAAAAGCTTCAGAAACAAACGATGAAAAACTAAAACAAAAGATAGAAATAATCGTCAAAACATAAAACAAAACCCTAATATAGTCTTGAACCATAAAATAAAGGAAAACCCATTGGTTTAGGAATTATTTTCCTAATTAAAACATGAAAACCGGATTTCCATTAATTTTTCGCGGCTGTATCGGTCATAGCAAACCGATACAGTCTGGTCGATACGCGTGTTTCGTCTTCGTTTCCTTCGTATCGGCCAGGTCAAGCCGATACAACAAGTCGATATAAGTGCTTCTTCCTCTTTTCCTCCGTATCGGCCACTCCAAACCGATACGGCATGTCGATATGCATCTTCGGTTTTTTTCTCTTGTATCGGCCACTCCAAACCGATATGGTTGGTCGATACAAGCTTCGACAAACTTTACGTCTTCTATATCGGCCAACGAAACCGATACAACATGCCGATGCAAGTGTATTTGCTTCTTTTTGGCTTAAATTCATCACTTTTGCCATCTTTATGCTCCAAAACCTGAAATACACGAAACAAACCAAAATGCAACCTATATGACACTAAATGCAACCTAAATGAATGAATTCTAATGCATAAACTAAGGTAAAATGTGTAAAATATGCAAGTTATCAACAAGAACTTTGGATTTCACACAAAAACTTTGTATGAAAACTTATATTTCTAATGCATGTTTTTGTTGCTTGAAATTTTCGACGACAAACTTGAAGGTACTTACTGAGTTCGCCGTTTCTTCGAAACAACATCGGAAGCCATCTCGCCGATTGTCTTCTCCGACGAAATTGGTTTCCGCAGATTTCTTTTCTTCTTTTTCTTCTTTTTCTTCCTCTCCATAAATCTGTAACTTTCTTTCTTTGATTTTTTACGAATTGTTTTGTAAAGAAAAAAAAAATTAATTTTCAAATAAATGAGTTGCAAAGGGAAAGTATTATGACATGTGTCAGAGAAAATAAAAAGTATATATTTGTGTCAGAATAAAATTTGCGAATGTTTATATTTGTTTTTTGTAAGCAAAGTAGTTAATTTTGTATGAAGGATATAAGAGTAATTATACTACACATATACAGTGTAAAAATATCTCCTTAATTACATGTATACTTATGTATATTGACCCCAATTACCCTTATTATTATTTATATTCTTTGAAGCTTAATGTTTATCAAAATAGTTTAACATGTTGACCACTCTGCCTACATTTCCAAAGTATTTACTAACAAAATGGTATATTACATAGTAACAAAATGTGTACTATTAGTAGATTTCATTTTTGTCATTGTAATATATATATCCTAACGTAAAGATATGGACCAATATATTGGAAATTAATTTTCTTGCCATATGCACACCGTACCAAAAGATCCACTTTTGAATTTCTAATTGTGTTTTCATTGATGTCTTTGCTTATTTGTTATTAAAAGTGAAATTATTCTTATGTCTTTAAACATGAAATTACTCCTATGTTCTTAGTTGATGTATCTATATCTAGGAAAAATTGCAAAAAAAAACCAGGGTTTCAACTTTTCGACAGAAAAAACCTGACAAATATTCAGGTGTAAAAAAAAACCTTAACTTTTTTATTTCACATTTTAAAACCTAAGGTTTGTTTTTTTTAGCAAAACGAACCCTATCCGAAAAATCGGTTAAATTTTAGCAGAGATAAACGACATATTTCACATAAAATTAAAACGGGTTTGATTTATCATCGTATATCAAAGAGAATATGAAGAAAAAACGAGAAAAACAAAAAAACACAAACAAAGATGATATTATTTGTCCTAAAATCCATAACTTCAGTCTTTGATAAAGTGTTTAAAATCACAAAAAAAAATTCCGTTTATCTCGTTTTTTTCTTATATCCATTTTGTATACGATGGTGAAACAATCACATTTTCATTTAAGTGAAACGAATAATTTTTTCTCCGCTAAAATTTAACTAATTTTTGGCTAGAGCAAAACAAACCCTAGGTTTTAAAATGTGAAATAAAAAAGTTAAGGTTTTTTTTTACACCTGAATATTTGTCAGGTTTTTTCTGTCGAAAAGTTGAAACCCTGGGTTTTTTTTGCAATTTTTCCCTATATCTAAAATAAATTATGTTATCCTTACAATATTTAATTTATTTCTAAGATTATTTTAAAATATGAAATAAAAGTTTTATTATAATTATTCAATTAAAAGAGAAAACAAAACATGTACGTGTCGCAACGAAAGAGATTATAGAAATTTTTTCTAAAATATTTATCATACAATATTTATTTTCTTCTATGAATATTTTAAAACCTTAACTAAAAATATTAGATTTACATATTTTATAATAACATATCTGGCGCATGGTCCTCGCCTAATTTATATAAAATCTCAAAACAGCCATAACTTCAAAAAAAATATAGTGGCTAATAAACATTGGTGTGGATATATAATTTGATATATTTGTATCGTGTTAGTGAGTACTAAAATACATATATTGAACTAGAATTTCAAATCAAATAAACAGATTTTCTTTTTCCAATAAGAATCAAATCTAGTTTTTGACATAGTGATTTCAGACACAATTTTTAACTTTAGTGTTTGGAATAATTATACATTTCGGTAATATCAGAACTGTATTTTAATATATAAGAGCAAGTCCAACGGTGTTTCTTAACGGGATCTTAGCATGTGGAGCCCACCTAAATAGTTAAGATCTGAATCTTATATTTCTTATTTAAGATCCAGATCTTAACTATTCATGCATACGTGGCGGTCCATGATTGATCCGTTTTTATTTTTTATTTTGTTTTAAACCAACTGTTCATGGACCTACTGAATAGTTAAGAAATTTTGTGGGTTTCTCTGTTGGAGATGGTCTAAGCTCTTATATAAGCTCTTAAATAAGATCTATATGGCATGCCTTGTCCCTTTTTTACAAAATAAAAATTAACTAACTATTTAGTGGTTTCAGATTTTGTTTAATATTTTTAACCACAAATGATAAATGTTTAGGCTTCGTTATTTTAAGTGGAAAATTATGTGATAAGATATATAATTACACGTTTAAGCCACAAGTCATTCTTGAAAATTAAATAGAAACTTACCACTAGACTATAGTTTTAGATTTTAGATCTCTAAAATTACATAGAAAACAAAATGCAAATATATTTCAAAAGTAAAGCAAATAAGCTAAACTCATATAAAATGATCAAAAAGTAAACAATTTAAATTTGCAAAAAAAAACACTTATGTAGCTAGTTTCTATAGCAAAAATGATTTTAGAGATCAGTATATAATTAATCCAGATAAATGTTAATTTGAGTCTATTGAAATAATAATTAAGTAATAACTAAGCCAAAAAAAAAACCAAAAGTACAAATAATAATCAAGACTTTGATTAACATATGTCTCTCATCATAAGAATCCAACCACATTGATTCATCACACAGAAGAATGTTGACCAGAACCGGTTCGCAAACAATCTTGAAGAGACGAGACAGCGCCGTCATAGTTCAAGAAACCCATGAACCAGAACTCATGATTGTCTACTGATATTACCTGTATGTACTTCTCCGCTGCATTCGTTATGCTCGTCGACGGGTTCACTGCTTTCAGCTGATGCTTTGGTATTATTACCTGTTTGGTTTCAAACAAGACACAACTATGTTGTTACTTAAAACAAGCTCTAGTATTTAATAACCGATATAGCAAGTCAAGAGCGATCCTATCGTATATTTGATGATATCGTATAGTCACAAATCCGCAAAAAAAAACACATCCATGAATCATATTATAAAAGAAGCTCTTATAACGAGACATTGTCTTTTAACATAGACTAGGTAAACCGATATAACATGTTCGAAAAGCCGAAACTAATCCTATCGTATATTTGATGGTATCGAAGAAACAAGAGACGAAAGCTGATGCTAACGAGACTATCGTATAGCTAATTACTCTTAACAAATCCTTCGTGAAACATTACAATAGAAGTTCTTAAGTTGACATTACTATCAATCATAACGAGACATTGTCTTAAACAAGACACAAAAAAATATGTTACTTAATAACCGATATAGCATTTTCAATCCGATCCTATCACATATTTGACGGTATAGTATCTTCAAAATCCTCCACGAAAACATAAACGAATCACTAGAAAACAAGTTCCTAAGTAGACACTACTATCAAATCATAAATAGGAATTGTCTTAAACATTGACTATGTAACAAGCCAGCAGATCTTTGAGTGGTTATTAATAATCACAAAGTTTTATTTGGTATCGTTGTAACTATGAAATGAAAAGTACCTTGTAATAGCTCCATTCGGTTTGACCGCTGTTTTTGTACGAGAGAGGATTGTCGCTACAGTAAGCAAGTTTTGCGGTGGATATGTATAGAACTCCCATTACAGGACCAGCTGATGTTGACAAGTAACACGCGAAAGAGTTTAAAAGCATTTCTTCTGGAACCGTCTCAAAGGTTTGTCTGAAAATCTTCTCGTATCCTCCTTCTGCAAGGACCTTAGTACTCTGTGCGATTCTTCCCATTGCAGCTTCCGAAAAACTCGGAGCGGTTCTCACTGATTTTCAATAATAGGCCATGAAAATAGAGAGATCAGTCAAATACATCCCCAATGACAAAAATTACAGAGAAACAAACAAATAAAGCACATCCATATGAGTTAAGAGTTCACACATAAACAGTTTAAAAATGTAAATTCAATCGTGTTTCTCAACCTCCATTGTGATTTTTGCTCGATCAGAGTGCTAATACCCTATCCATTACAGGACATTAACAATGATCATGCCACAATCTCAAACTTTATATACACAAGTCTAGCTCATAATTTCATCAAAAGGGTTTGTGGCTAATGTTCATCCACTACAAGTATAATAACACCAAGCTTTCAAAGAATCAACATTGAATCCGATTTCCAACAATATACATCATAGCATTCCGTAACTACGAGCTTATACCCTATCCATTACAGAACATTAACAATGATCATGATTCATGCCACAATCTCAAACTTATATACACAAGTCTAGCTAATGATTTCATCAAAAGGGTGTGTTTAGTTTCGACTAATGTTCATCCACTACAAGTATAATAACACCAAGCTTTCAAAGAATCAACATTGAACCTCAGTACACAACATCATACATACATTACAGAGAACTTACGGTGCTGCCACGTGTTTCCGGCGAGGCTCTCCGTCTTCTTTGCAGCTTCAGCAACCCTTTTTCCCCATCTCCCAAGCGCTCCTTTCACAGACTCCATCGTCTCTGATCACAACAAACGTAACAACGTTGAACAAACACACATCTCAACACATACACTTTATAATACACATTGTAATACAAATACACATACACCTACATGCTACACATACATATACGCATAAACACATACACATACATACACCTAAAACTACATGCTACACATACACATACAGGCATACATATAAGCATAAACACATACACATACATACACCTAAACCTACAGGCTACACATACACATACATATACAACTACATGCTACACCTACACATACATACACCTACAGGCTAAACATACACATACACCCATCGACATACACACATACACAAACACATACATTGTAATATGCACACACAAGGTTGAAAAAAATCTCACACACACATACACATACACATTTTGATACACATAAACATACAAATCATACACACACACACACATCCACATACACATTTTGATACACATAAACATACGAATCATACACACACATACACACATACACATCTCTTTACCTTTCAAGGAAGTATCTGAAGATTCAGCAGGAGAGCGATCGATATAAGGATTAGATCCGTTCGTATAAGACGACGCTACGTTCTGATCCGCTTCCTGCGACCCGGAAACCAACTCGGGGCTCCAATGAACCGATTTCTTAGATCCAGACGACGTTCGCGTCGGCGTCTGAGCTTGCGAAGCTATCGGATCTATACCTTTCGCTTCGATTTCGACCTGCGATAAGGTTTCGTCGGACAAGGCGATCTCCGTGGTCGCCGATTTCGAATCTACGGTCAGAGATGGATTCGGATTCGGATCTTTGATCGGAATGTTTGTGTTTGCCTTGGGCTGTTCCATCGCGGCGGATACGGCGGCGCTTGAGGTTATCGGAGTTTTGGTTTTAATTTTTTTCTTGGTGAAAATAAATAAATTAAAAAATGTAAATTTTATTTTGTTTTTGGGGGAAATGTGAAATAGAGGGACGGGATTACAGGGGAGATAGGTGAGGAACCGTAATAACTGTGATTAGCATTTTTTTAGTGGTAATAAGAGGTTTTAAACCGGTTATTAAAATAAATTATGATAAATATTACTATTAAAATAAATTATATAATATTTTCGTCAACACTATTATAAAATAACTAAAAACTACATAACATAGATATAATACCTTATCTAATATTTTGAACATAATAAAGTTTTTTTAAATATTTCACAAAACTACACATTTTCAACCATTTATTCATAAAATTACACCTAATTTATTATTTTTACATATTTACATCATTTCAAAAATTTCCCAAATTTTAATGGTTGATTTACCCATTAAAAAATTTTCAAAAATTAAAATATTTTTATTGGGAGAATTACAAAACTACACCATTTGAATTACATTTCACGAAACTACACCATTTCAAAATTACTTCACAAAAATACACCTAAACACTCAAAATTAAATCTAAATAAACCATACCCACACAATCCCACCCCACACAATACTACCCCCTTAATATTATACTCTAAACACTAATTAGCGAACCTAAATGAAAAGATTTTAATTTTTGTAATTTTTAAAGGGTAAATCAAGCTTTTAAAATTTTGAAAATGTGTAAATACGTGAAAAATTGAATTAGGTAGAATTTTGTAAAAGAATGGATGAAAGAATGTAGTTTTATGAATTTCTCTTATTTGAATTTAATTTTAAATGTTAAGGTATAATTTTAAAAATTGACATTGAAATGGTGTAGTTTTGTGAAATATAATTCAAAAGATGTAGTTTTGTAATTGTCTTTTATTTTATGGTGTTAGTTATTTAAAAACTTTAAAGGAAATTTTCTGGAAAATATCTTGATAAATTCAACATTTAATGTATTTTTTTATAGAAATTTCAACATCTTATGATTTCTTTCAACGGTTATAGGTATTAGCGAATTACAATAAAGAATAACTACCCATAGGTTCAAGATTTATTTCAGTATATATAAAAAAAAAAAAAATTGAGTAGTTTAATTGTGTGTGTAAAATAGTGAAAACAAAACAAAGGCTAATTTTGGGCTTGAAAAATAACAAAAAGTTGTGAGCTATTAAACAAATACTATAATTCTTCAAATGTTTTAAAACTTTTGTTCCATTTTCTTCGAATGGATTGTGTTAATTTCGAAAAATTTCTATTTGAATCGAAACTATTTATACTATCTAAAAAATATATAAAAAATATCTGAAAAAGTCGAGTTTAATTGTACAAAAAGGTAGAAAGTCGATTTGGTTTTATTAACTTGAATTATTCAAAATATACGATAAACCGACAAATATAGTAATATACTTAAAAATATTTTTTTGTAATATATTTGTTAAACACTCTTAATATATGCTAGCTATTGTCTAGCTTTTGCCAGCCTCCGCCGAACCTTTACAGAAACGCATAAAACTATTTTATTTATATTTTATTTTATAAAATATATTAAGAGTTGAAACATCGAAAATCGATTTAGTGTAAACAAATATTCTCTATATATCAAAATAAATAATTATTTGATAGTTTACTCGTCACACGTCATGTTTATGAAACATTAGTAACACATTTACGCAAAAAAATAAATAAGTTAATTAATTAATTAACGGTCAATGCGACTCAATAAGACAATAACCTCTCTAAAGTCTAAACACGACACATGGTGTTACAGGAAAAACAGTTTTTTCATACTTGAATAATAGTAATATAGGAAGATCATACTTCAATTTTTATAGTGTGTAAATTCATACATGTATTCAATTTTAATTTCAAAAACATACATTAATTCATCAAAACCGTCTAAAATCCGTTTTTCTGTTTGTCGAGTAAAATTATTCGTTAATTATGTCTATTACGCCTGCATGATTCTTGTGTGTATCAAACATATATTAATTATTTTTTATAAAACCACTAAGAATTGTTAAAAATTAGGAAAATAAATAAAATAAAATTAACAATATATTAAATTGATATTTTTCAATATATTATTAATCTTTATATTAACTAAGTTTATAATCAATTCCTAAGAATTAATAAAATTAATTCCTTACATAAAAATTAATGCATTACGTAGATGGTTGACTAATTCATAAAAATTAATTCCTTACATAATATTTTTTGAAAAATTATGAATATTTACATTTTTTAAGTTTACAATCAATTCCAAAACTTTATTTTTTTTTATTGTAAGTCTAAAGTAGAGTGGATGTCAGTTTGAAAGTTCTAAAATTATTTACCATATGAGATTTTTAAATATTTTTTCTTTACAAATAATTTTTGATAATTAATTTTTAACTTTAAAGAATAATTTAATTGTTAACCCTTTCAAAAAGTGTATATTTTAAAAACCGAAAATGGTATGTTTTGATAAAGTAGTGCTTAAAATATAGGTAGTTTTCAAAATTTAATTTAATTTTAATTCTTAATATTTTCTAAGGAATTGATTGTAAACTTAATAAATGTAAACATTCATAATTTTTCAAAAAAATATTATTTTCCATATGTTTTTAATTATATCTAATTGGTTTTCCTAATTTTATGAATGTTTAACAATTTTTGTTGATTTTTGTTAAAAATAATTAATATGTGTTTGATAGACAAGAGTCTGCGGGAACATAATTAACGGAGATTTAACTCGACAAACGGAAAAACGGATTTTAGACGATTTTTATGAATTCATGTATGTTGTTGGAATTAAAGTTGAATACATGTATGAATTAACACAATATAAAAATTGAGGTACAATCTCTATATATTGCTATAATCTGGGTATAAAAAAGTTATTTTTGCCGGTGTTAGGTGACCTAATTAGTAGTTTTAATCTCGTCAAAGTCAAAACACGTGGCATAATTTGATTTATCGAATTTGGTGCACCTCCTCTATGTATATGATTCTTCAAGGTAACTTCACAAAACTCAAACACGCCAACTTCAAATTAAAAAAAGTAAACAAAAAAAAAAACACGGCATTGTCAAGCTAAGCCATGTTCTATTAATGTGTTTATTATGTAATTTGCATGATTAGTGTTAACAAAACAATTATTAATTAATCCCAACCATCTCCTATATATATATAACAACTCTCTTCTTCTTCTCTCATAGTAATACACTACAACATCAAAAACAAAGACACAACACATTAACACATAGTTTCAAAGTATCAATTAATCTAAAGATGAGTCTTAAGGCATTACAAGTTGTGTTCTTTCTTGGTTTCTTAGCCACTTCATGTCTCTCTCAAGCCCCGGCTCCGTCACCAACCACCGTCTCTCCTCCACCGACTGCTCTTCCTTCACCGGTTGCTTCACCGCCGGTTCCGGTTAACGAGCCAACTCCGTCTCCAACCACCGCTCCTACCATTTCTCCGACAATATCTCCCATTGCTTCTCCTCCACAAATTGATGCTCCGGCTCCTGGTCCTTCCGCCGAAGTAACTCCCACATCTTCACCGGCTCCGGGACCAGACTCGGTCGCTGATGCGCCGGGAGGCGCCGCGTGGGCTAACAAAGCTTTCCTTGTGGGAACAGCTTTTGCCGGAGTATTATACGCTGTCGTTTTGGCTTAGAGAGAGAGAGCTTTTGTTGCTTTCCAATATTATTGTGTTTATTAATGATTTCTTATGTATTCGTTAATTATTTTTTTTATACTATTATTTGTATTATTATTCTTGGTCTGATGAGAATAAACGTAGAGACGACGATTTTATGGTGTAATAATATCTATTTTTTAAAATAAATAAATAAATAAATTCTTTCAAATTACTTCCAATTCCATAAAAATACTCGAGAGCTCTAAACAAGGCCAATCATAAAGCCAATTAACTAAATATCGTATACAATTAACAAAAATAAATTAGTGTAGTTTTTAACATAATTAAATTTTTGAAGTTTTATCAAGTTGGTTTTCTCGTCGAAAAGAAAAAAAAAGTTGCAGAAAATACCATTTAATTTTTTGCTGATAATTATGGAAGACACAAAACAAAATCTGATAACACCGAGACTGACACGTGTCTATCTTAAACTGCTTATAAAAGAGAAACTTAGGGAGGAGTAATAAGTGGAACCTTACCAGATATTGACAAACCATATCCTTTAAGACCAACATAATTTGCTGGATAATTCGTCATTACCTTCATTGTCCTAACACCAAGATCCCTCAGAATCTGCATAACCCAACATTTCAAAACTTTAATTTAATCTAATCTTTCCATATTTTTATTGTTGTTTTGGTTATTACTTACTTGTGCACCAATGCCGTATTCTCTTGAAGCAACAGGAAACGAAACAGACTCTGTTTCATCTGAACTGTTGTTGTTGTTGTTGTAAGTACGAGGTTTGTGTGTTAAGTCAATGCCTTTGGCTTCAGGACCACGCAAGTAGACCAAAACTCCTCTCCCGGCTTCTTCGATCTGTCTCATCGCTATCGACAACTGTTTTCCTCCACTGCTGTTTCCGAATATATCATCCGTAAGACACTCCGCGTGTACTCTCACCAATACATCCTTCCCATCTCCAATCTCTCCCTTGTGAAATCATCGGAAATTTAAGATAGTTTCGAGCAAACAAACGATGAGGATTCGAAAATAGGGTTTAGGGTTTTACCTTGACCATTGCAATGTGTTCTACTCCATCAAGCAATGACTTGAAGCAATATGTTTTGAACGGTCCCCACATTGTCGGTATAGGCGCAACCGCCGTAAACTCCACAAGTCTCTCTCTTTTTCTTCGGTATCTACGAGACAATGTTTACGGTTTAAGTAGACGAGAGTTTAGTTTAGGGATTTACTTGTTTTCTTGAAGCATACCTGATTAGATCGGCGATTGAGACTATTTTCAAGTTGTTTTCTTGAGAGAATTGTCGGAGCCTTGGTAATCTAGCCATGGAACCGTCGTCATCATCTACAATCTCGCATAAGACAGATACTGGTTCTAGACCGGCCAACACGGTCAAGTCAATAGACGCTTCTGTGTGCCCTGCTCTTTTGAGAACACCGCCTTCTCTGTATCTCAGAGGAAAGATATGACCAGGACGGTTGAAATCTTGTGGCTTTGAATCTTTCGATGCAAGGGCTAATATTGTCTGTGCTCTATCACGAGCCGAAACACCTGTTGTTGTTCCTTTTTTCGCGTCCTGACAAAGATTTTGAAACAACACTTGAGAGTCTGTCCCGTGGTTTTGCTTCGAACACAAAGATGAGTTTTACTTACAACTGAAACCGTGAAGGCCGTGCAGAGAAACTCCTCGTTCTCCTTTCGTGACACCATTAGAGGAAGCTCTAACCTCTCCAAGTCATCGCCTTTCATGCTCACACACACGATCCCAGTCCCATGCTTCACTACAAAAGCCATAGCTTCAGGTTTTACCAACGACGCCGCCATTATCAAATCACCTTCGTTTTCTCTGTCTTCATCATCCACAACAATCACCATCTACAACACACACAGAAACCCTCAAAACATCAATAAAGACCGCGAAACCAACACTATTTCCCCGACTAATATACAAACCTTTCCTTGTCGAATATCCTCAATAGCTTGTGGAATTGAGGAAAATCCATCGGTAGGTCGATCAAGATCGAACTCATCATCATCAACTTCGGATGAATCCATTGTTGTGGTGGGAATCATTTCTGCTGCTAATGTACCGAACGAGACCAGATCCGGCTGCAACTCGATACCCATTGATCCATTGTTACTCTTAGAAGAAGAGAAGACATCTCCTTCATCAGAAATCACTCCCATTCTAACATTGGACCTGTTTGGTATGATCCTAAAAGGGCACTTCCATGTCGTTGTTCTAAACAGCTTTGTTTCTTTAAAATCACTGATAAATTACAGAGACAAAAAACATAATCATACACACATCAAGGCTTGACTAAACCTACTGCATTTAGATAAGCCTAAGACTATATACACAAACGCAAACGCATGTCTAAATAGAGAGAGATGTGTACATTTATATACAAATCGGTTTGTTTCCTTAACATCACTGAGAGATTACGAAGACAACACACATGTCATCATGAACATATACACAAACGCAAACGCAAACGCATAGAGATTCGTACATATACAAAATCGAAAAGTGAAGCTAAAACCTCAGAAGAAACTAGCGATTCAACTTAATCGCGAAATTGAACAGCCAAACGCGATTTCAAATTCCCAATGAAAACGAGATCTCTATGTAGATATTCAACAAAAGTCAGTGAAATTCAATTCAATTCAATTTTACCTCCGATGAAGAAGATGCGACGAAACGCAGCGCAGATTACTAGACGCCATTATCATGTAGAGGACGAGTTTCAACTTTCAAGGAAGAAGAAGAAGAAGCGCCGCCATAGAATCAGTGTGTGTTGATCATAGATATTTTTTTGTTCTCTCCTTATCATCTGCTGACGTGGCAGTTTTTTGTTTTCCTTCTTTTTTGGATAAGCACATAATAAACACAAGTCTAATGACTCGGGTGGTGTTGTTTTGTTTCGGCACCGGAGGCTTATTTTGCTCCGGTGGCCGTTTTTGTCTCCGGAAACTTTTGAGTCATCGGTTCGAGAGTTGTTATGTCAGATGTTTCGAGCTTTTTTGGAGTTAAGGATTTGTCCTCTTGATGAAGATTTGTTTATACTTGGGTTCTTTTTAAGCTTTTGATCTCTTAGATTGAGCGAGATTGTTATTGTTGGCTTAGTACCTTAGTTAGATCGAAGTTTCTTTTGGGGTTTGTTTTGGTTTGACATTTGCTCGCTGTGGAGGCATCTACTAGGCTTCTTTTGTTTTTTCGGAGACTTGGAAGAAGTTTTAAGGCGAAGCAGTGGGTTCGATTTTCAGCTTTTCTCTTGCGAGGAGGTAGTTTGTCTTTTGTCTGTAGATGACTAAAGGCGAATTTGCGAGTGTCCGCGTGTAAGAGTTGGTGATCTTTCTAGACTTGTCCTCCTTTGGGTTTCAAGGGTTGTCTCTTTGAGCTTTGTTTCGAGCTAGGTACTTAGGTTCTTCATAGTAGTTGAGTTTGTGTTTCCCTTGTTCCCTGATCCTTCTGCATTCCTACGGTCTTTTGTCGGTGCTGGTGCTTGGTGAGGTCTCTGTTTCGGATGCCTATATGGGATCGAACTCAGAACCACCTCTATTACCCTGTTCTTTGGCTCAGTATCGACTTACCCGTGTTTGTAGCGAGTTCGTGGTTTGTTTTGGTTCAGCGGTTTATTGTGGAGATCTGAAGTCTTATGGTTCTATTAGTAGTTATATTTTCTCCGTAGGATTTTATACCTTTTGCTTCTTCTTTTGACTCCCATATGTGGGCTTTTGTTTGCGTTCTCTACCTGTGTTTCATTGTCGGGGTAGTTAGTCGTCTCTTGTGTTTCAAAAACGAGTTCCAAAAACGTATTCCACCCTTGTAATTCGAAAGTTTCTAATATATTTAAGACGACAAAAAAAAAACACAAGTCTATATTATTAACCCAAAAGCTTTGATAAGTAAAGCCACTGTGTTTCATTGTGGAGTTTCTTATGTTTCAATATAATCATATTGTTGTTACGATTCAATTTGGTAACTACGATTAACAAAATTGGGAAAAAACTATCTTTTTCTCCACGAAAACTATCATATACCGATATTTTTCCACCAAAATCTCGAATTTGTGGATTGTTAATCAAAGTATCAAATCTTCAACACTTAATTAATATCTAACTTCTTGTATGTTAGTTAGTGAGCATCATTGTTGTGTTAAAAGTTTCATGTGATTATGTGGTATG
Organism: Cochlearia excelsa; assembly: GCA_963556525.1. NCBI lineage: Eukaryota > Viridiplantae > Streptophyta > Magnoliopsida > Brassicales > Brassicaceae > Cochlearia > Cochlearia excelsa. The sequence goes on along the minus strand of OY748332.1, from coordinate 6,362,155 downwards.
GTAAAATTGACTATTTGTAACTTATGTCTTACTCATATCTTATATTATTAATACAAAAGACGGAGAGAGAAAATGTGTGTAAAAATGACACGTGTCATCACCTTAAAAATTCATAAAAGCCCAAAACAAAAAGCCTAAAACAAAAGGTTCAAATTTATCAAAAAATGTCTTAAATTGACATAATAAATGGATAGTATATTTAAAAAATGTTGAAAAACCCATAAAATATAGAAAATATAATATTAAAATTTTTATAAGAAATACAATTTTATTATTTCTAATAGATCTCCTTAATATTTATATGTTATATTCTATCATATTGAGTTCAAAATAATGACAAAAACATATTGTTCATTTATATATAAATTATTTTGTAAAATTGTATTTAACACCGAAATTCATGTCAAATGACCAAACTTGAACACATAATTTACTCGACTCATCGGTTGAACCACCGGTTCCCAAAATTTGAGCAAAGAATTTTCGGATAAGTTTAGACATGAAATAGTGATTAAACATTCATAGACAATATGTTTAAAATATATAAAAAGCCAATGAAAAACACAATTTTATAATTTTCCTAATGTTTGTATGTTATATTCTCGCACAAAAGAATGATAAAACATATGATTCATTTATAAATAACGATATTATTTTGTAAAATTGTATTAAACATCAAAGTTCATGTCAAATGACAAAACTTGAACACAAAATTGACTCGAGCCCCCGAAAATTCAGTGGTTTTATCCGAGGTCTTAATAGTCCGAGTTTTATGACAAATAGAGACCGGATTAAAAAACTTTTATTTGTTAAACGAGTCATATCATGGTTTCAAAACACTATGTAGTTATTGTTTTTAATGATAAATAGTAAATTATACGTAATGGTAAATATTCAACATCGAAATGACAATGATAATCTCTTTCGATGATAAATATTAAAATATAAATATTAAAATAGTAATAGTAATACATTTTTCTAAATAAAACATTATAAAAACCAAAATACAATATATTTTGTATATATACTTCAAATTTAAACTCCGCGTTTAACGCGAATCACATGAGATCCAAATTCTTTTTATCACATTTTATACTACACATTGTTTTTACCAATAAACATTTATTTTTCTATTACATAAATTTTTATCCCGCGCTTGGCGCGGGTAACTTCCTAGTGCTTTGTAATGCAAAATTACATTTATGATAATTTGATTTAATAATATTAATAATTTTATTTGACAATAAAAAGATGCTAATTTAGTTGAATTATTATAAAACCTATAATAATTAGATTCAAGAACCAAAGTACACACACATACCATAACATATACTAATCTTTCTCTCTTTCTCTTACTACTTTACTAATCTCAAGATTCAAGCAACAAAACATCATTAAACCTTCTTGTATTAACAACTCTACAGTTAAGCCTAATCTCACCATCTCTCCCTGATTTCAAATCACCCAACTTAACCATCCCTTGTACAAAAGCTCTAAAAAACTCATCTTGATCCTCACTAAACAGCTTCACATACTCTCTACTCTCTCGCCACGTGTACAAACTCTGGTCCGAATTAAGAAACCCTCTCCCCGAAACCAAGTCTTTGAAATAACGGTTATCAAAGACACGTGGCGTGAAATCAAGATCAACCGTCACGTTCTCGTCACCTCCCAAAGGACAAAGCTTGTTTAGCTTCTTTAAGTAAACCGGTTCTATTGATGAATCCGGTTTACCTGAACCGGATTGGTTATAAAGACGAAACATTATTGAAAAGCAACGGCCTTTTCCTATCGAATGTGAACCGGATAATGCGACCGTGTCTTGAACCGAAAGATTGAATCTTTGGAAGAGATTTATTAAGAAACTTGCGTTGGCTCGTGGGCTTGGCATTATATCGTCTGAATCTTTTTGACTTGCGATTAGACTGTCTTTTCTTCCTAGCTTCACTTCCCAATCTGGTCCTCCTGTCTGAATTTAACCCGAAATTTTGATTTTACTTAAACCGGATATTTGATTTTACTTAACCGGGGGGAAATTTGGAAGCAAACAAATAGAGATGAGGAGAAATTCTTTAAAATACCATTATCAATTTTTTTTATATATTAAAAATACCATTATAAAGTTTTTTTGTAGCAAAAATATTGTTAAAAGATTTTTTACAAAATACCACAACTTTTTTTTCTTTTTGTCTTTTGGGTCCAAGATTTAGTATTTAAAGTTTAGTTTTGACTGTTAAATAATTAATCCGAAGATTAAAACTAATTTGGAAGAAAACAACATAGATAGGGTTTTTGTTGGAGAATTTTTTTAAAATACCACTGAAATATTTTCTTTCTAGAAATACAATAGTTTTCTATAATAAAAATACCATTACAAACTTTCTGTAACAAAATAACCACTATTTTTTTTTTTATAAAAACACCATAAATACATAAAATGAGTTTAACACTTCCCAATCTGGAAGAATACAAATAGATTGGTTTTTGTTGGAGAAACTCTATAAAATACACTAAAAATTATTTGATTTTAATAAAATTACTAAAAGATTTTTATAAAAATACCATTTTAATTTTTTTATAACAAAAATACAATTAATTTTTTTTTTACAAAAATACCACAAATACAAAAAAATGAATTTAACAATTCGATAATTTTTTATTTTTTTTCATTTGGATTCAATATTTAATATTTATGTAATAGTTTAGAAAAAGATAAAAGTAGTTTTAAGTGGTAAAAAATTAATTTAGATTTGGTGGTATTTTTAACAGTTTTTATTTTTAAAAAACAGAGAGATGGGTTTTTATCTTTTTGGTTATTACCAGAGCAACGGCGTCACGAGAAGCCATGATGATGACGTCAGCACAAGAAACAGTAGCAGGACAAGCTTTCTCAAGAGCTTCTTTAATGTCGTCTATGACTTCGAAAGATCTAAGCGAGTTTATGTTCGAAAGTGACAGTTTTTCTCCGACCATTTTTGGTGTGTCGTCTAACAATACAGACCCATCACATCCCTAATACCAAAAAACAAAATCAAGAAAAATCAAGAAGAGGAGAGAGAGAAAGTAGAGAGAGAGAGAGAAAGGTTGTGTTTTTCTTTACATTGACGAAACAATCGTGAAATTGGAGACGCATGACGGAAGCGACGCTTCTTGATTCTTTGAGCATAGCTTTTAACATTTCTCTTCTTACGATCAATTCTGCTTCAGGGCAAGTTTGACTGTAGAATCTTGGTCGGAGAGTTTCTCCGGTGACTGTCGTCAAGAGAAGTATGTAGAAGATGAGATGTGGAAGAAGAAGAGGAAGAGACATTTTTGCTTTTTTATTTTTATTTATTTATTTGGTGTTTGGTTTGTAAGTGAATTGGGGAGAATAAGAGACTTTTGTTGGATATATAGAGATTCTTTTTTGTAGAATTATTTTCCCCCTAATTTCTAAGGTTTATCTTTAAATAGGGTTTGTTTTTTGAAAGTGCGGTGGTGAGATTCCAATTATCATATTTTATATAGAGAAACCAGTGTTGTAATCCGTGATTTTGCACGGGCTAATTAAATATTAAATTGTTAACAATAAGTTGAATTTGTAATAAAAAATATTATTTTGACATGTACTATTACATATATACACAAAATTTTACTAAAAATCATATATTTACTATATGTCTTTTGAGATTCTAATTTTGTTTAATATTTATTTTAAATGTTTTTGTTCGAAATATTGTTGAAATCAAATTTTGTATTTTTTAAAAAACTAGTATTAGTTTGATATTGATAGTAAACTAATAGCGTATGGAAAAGACATGCATTAGATATGATAGAATTATTCTTTTGGTTATGGAAGATTGTTAATCAAATCAACATATAACCACTTTGGAGACCAAAAAATCGTCCAAACAATAAACAAAAGTTTCTATTACCACATGACACAACCACTAAACATCCGAGATCATAACCTTCCAAACGTATAAATCGTGTTGTATTAAGAAGAGAATATGAGAGACTGTTTTTATGAGATTTTTTTTTATGTTAAAGTATATGAATGTGTGTTTCTCTAAAACATGTTTTATGAAAGAAACAATGATTTTCATTATATAGTGACACTCTAAAGGGAGTTACAAGGTGGAGTGATGAGAATTTATTTTCCACATAATTGTCACCATTATGTTACAAAATTAATTTTAATTTAATTTTGTTGAATGATATATAACATTTAAGAGATATTTTGTTGACTTGATCAACAATTTTCCACAACAAATGTGAGTTAAATATAAATTATTGTTTATCAGTTTCAACATTGACTAATCACCAAAATTTTAAAATTATGATTTTTGCTAGTATTATCTAATTTACTTTTATCATATAAATATAATAATTATGATTACGGGTTACAAAAATATGAGGATAGTAGGATATAATGATTTAAAATTTATATATAAAATCTAAAACTTATATATTAATATATTAATTACATATGCGAATGTACATATGTAATTCACATATGTTATAAAAATAATTATCATTTGACCAAATTATTTTCAGAATTTTTTTTATAGACAAATGGAATAATTATGTAATAAAAACTATTCCCTCTGTTTTTAAATATAACATGTTTTAGATAAAAGCTCATATTTTAAGATACAATTAATGTTACACAATTCAACCAATCACAAATAGAGAATAAATATAAATGATAAACAAACAATTAAAACATTTATAATTTTGCATTGAAACTTGAAAACATCTTATATTTTAAAACAAAATTTTTCTTCTAAAACATCCTATATATGTAAACAGAGGGAGTATTCAACTTTCAGAATTATGTTTGAATGTCATGAATTAATGTATTTAATAACAATAAAATCTAATAGTATTATATGAAAGTCATATGAATCATTTGTATTAAATTAAAATAAATATATAAGACAATTTGACATTTATTCTTAAATTTTTAAATAGGTAAATATCATTAATTTAATATTTTATTTCAATTATGTGGATAATATGATATATTGATTGTAAATACTTCATAAAATTAAAAATTAATAATATTGAAATTCATGATGATAATTTGTATTAAATTAAAAGATACATAGGAAATAAATTGACATTTAATTTTGTTTTTTAGAAGACGTAAAATAATTTTGGTTCGAAAATTAACTAAATGTAGACACATGTCAAAAAAACAATGAAACACTTGTCACCACCACGATGAAAGTTACAAAAACATATTGTCTTATTATATAAGATTCTTCAAAATAGCATGAAAAAATGTTTTTTTGACAAAAAAACATGTAATTCCTCAAATACCTTTAAAATGTTTTTTGGACTAAAATACCATAAACACAAAAATCTAATTTTAACGCTTTAAAATTTAAATTTTTTCATTTCTTATTACCCGTCCGTCACGCACATGAGTAATATTTACAAAATATTTTTTTATGTATGATATATTTTGATCCGTCGCAAAATTACGAAAGACGTCTCGTAAAGGTTTTTAAAAATATTTTCGGATACTTTTAGTTTTTTATTTACATCATCGATTCGAATATTTCTAAAAAAATACTTTTAAATAATCAAAATATTAATTTTATATAATTTTAAATTATTTTTTTGTTAGTGCATGTTGAATAATTTTTTAATCATATATATATATATATATGTTCTAATATTAAAAATAATTTTTTATACATACTAAATTATATATGATATATTTTGACTCGTCTCAAAATTGTGGAGGACATCACGCAAATATATCTAAAATTATTAAAAATTTAAATTTTTTAAAGATTTTTGGATGCTTTTAGTTTTTTTTATTTAAATCATAAATTTGAATATTCTAAACAAATACTTTTAAATAATGAAAATATATTATTAATATTGTACGATGGATTATCATAAAATTGAAATACTTATAATATTTTATATTTTCATTATGTTATCTATTTATTTTTATTTTAGTTTTTTTATTGTAATCCTATTAATTAGAATTTTTTTTTATATATTTAGATTTATTAATTTTTTTAATTTCGTTTTTTAATCCTATTAAATAAGAATGTTTATTTATATTTTTAAATCAAAAATTACTTTATACTAAAATTTATACAATGACATTACATGTAATTAAAATAAAATTTTAAGGGCTTCTCAAAATTTGTCTTTTCCAATTAATAGTGTAGATTATAAATTATATTAATTAAAAATATTAACAATAAACTAAAAATGACAGTTATTTTGTAATAAGAAATTTTGGTTTAAAACGACACTTATTTTGAAACCGAAAATGTATGGTTTACAAAAAAAATATTTAATGGGCTATGGCTAACATTATACATATATATGCTAAAATAATACTTGATTTTAAAAATAGTTTTTACGAGAATACAAATGATATATGGTAGAATTACAAAACTACACCATTTGAATTACATTTCACAAAACAACACAATTTCCAAAATACTTCACAAAACTACACCTAAACACTCAAAATTAAATCCAAATAAACCCTACCCACACAATCCTACCCCCTTAATACTATACCATAAACATTAATTAGCGAACCCAAATAAAAATATTTTAATTTTGGTAATTTTTAAAAAGGTAAATCAAACTTTTAAAATTTTGAAAGGGTGTAAATATGTGAAAAAATTAAATTAGATGTAGTTTTGTGAAGGAGAGGTGGAAATGGTGTAGTTTTGTGAATTCGTGATGATATATAACCGAACATTAATTTTGGTCAAAGTTCATAGGATTTGAAGTGTTAAATCAAATAAGTGCAACTGCAAAAACATTTATAGATAAGATTTTTAAAGGTCACGAAGAAATTGAGTGGTTTCAACTTTGAACGTATAGTGAAGGCAACTTTTGACTTTGTAAAAAGGAATAAACCTTATCTTCATAGTTACATTGGGTTGGTAAAGTTACTCAGAATATATAATTATATTCAAACAAAAAAAATTGTTTTTATTGTTTTGTGTGATAGTATAGTTGTGGTCATCAATGTTATATCGTCATCGTACATCTAAAATATTAAATGATAAAATGTTATCCAAAAAATCTTAATAAGATTATTACCATTTACCATAAACAAAATAATACTCTTTACTTATTTCTATAAAAGTTATCATTCTTGACATGTGAAATTAGTTTGAAAAGTCATATTGAAGATGTGAAATGATAATTACAAAAAACAAAAAATTAAGTATAATAAAACATTTTCATCATGACAAATGATACAATAAATATTATTATGGCATAGTGTTTTTGATGAGTTGAAACATACCAAAACATACCAAAGTCATGATACGTAAGAAAAACCTTAAGTTCTTTACATTATAAACATCGTCAAAAAAAATTCTTGTTTTATTTATAACTAGATTTTTTTGACCAGCGGATTATAAATTTATAAATATATACGTATATTACATAAAAATCTACATATATATTTTTATAATTTTTGGCATATAAATTTATTTAAAAAAATTTGAAATTACTTTTACACATTTTTATTATTTATTAGGGTAATTTTCAAAAATATCATTAAAAAATTTCATAGAATAATAGTGGCATCATAAGTTTTTTTCCTTATAAAAAAATATTCGCTTATTCAGTGCTAAACTGTTGCAATCTTGGTTAAATTGTAGGGATAAATTCTTGAACAAATTTGAATAATTTTTAACTCGTTTTCAACCAGTTAATCCCTCAAATCGGTACAATGCCAATTTATTTTTGAAAAATTTAAACTGTTGTGTGTTAAAGCAAATTTTACAAATCATTGATTTTACTAAACTCATTTAACTCTTCAAACACACAAATGACTTATTTATATGTAGTGTTTCAACTAACATGTAGTTTTCATTATCAATGTGAGACTTTTTCATTTTTTTTTATTTTGTAAATTTGTGGACTTTTTGAATTCATATTTTATGGACTTTTCAATTTTTCATTCAAATTCTCATAATTGTCTCCTCAATTAATATATATATAAGATACATACATATTCATTTCCAAGTTTGAACTTATGGCACTAAACCATATATTCGGATCAATTATTGTGGATTATTTTTTTCCACCGAAATATATTATATTATTATGAACATGAACCTTACAAATCCGCTTGGAGCAATATATAGACCGAGTATATACACTCCGGTAATATAAAGTCCAAAACTTTTCGATAACAAAAACTAAAGATATAAATTAACATCATAAACTTTTGAAAGACATACTAGAAACTCTCATGAGACATTTAAAGGAAAACCAATAGGAGTACAATCAATGAGATAATTATCCTCGATCTATAGATTATAATTTATAAAAAATAAAAATTTAGGAAAAAACTTTAAAAAATAATTTAGTATATTTTCCTTTAATTTTATAATATATTTTTTAAAAAGATTACTACTAGTTGAAGAAGGTGAGTGAGTGGGTGTCATGAGATAAGAGACTTGTTGTGACAAGAGGAGGCAACAATTTTAGTCCATTGGTTCATATTTTATTTTAAAGAAAATATATATTTTTAAAAAATTTAAATTCGTCTGAAACTTTAAAAAGTGACTGACACTATAAAATGTAAGTCGTCATCATCATGACTTTGCGTCCGTGGATTCTGATACGTTGTCGTTTTGAGATATGATGATGTTTGTCCCTATCTTTTAGTACTAGTTTTTAAATTTTAAACTATTTTTAAATTTTACAGTATTCCCGAGGTATCCTAGTTTCCAAAAATAACACTAGAGGTTTCGAAATTAGGAAATATAACGCACATGGAGGCCATTCAATTTGGATTTTTACGTAACTAGCCTATCTTTATCAAAAATAAAATAAAAATTCACAAAACTTTCAACCATTTTCTACAAAATTACACCTAATTCAATATTTTACATCTTTATATCTTTTTAAAATTTTAAATAATTAATGTCGCTTTAAGAAATTACCAAAAATAAAATCTTTTTATTTGAATTTCCTAATTAATATGTAGGGTTTAATATTAAAGGAATATGATTGTATGGATAATATTTATTTGGATTTAGTTTTGAGAGTTTAGATGTAGTTTTGAAAATTAATTTTAAATATAATTCAAAAAGTGTAGTTTTGTAATTGTCCAAAAATATTTTTTTTTTTTTTCATCATAGTCTAGTGTCTAAGTAGTTCTCTCCCAACTGAGAGCGGCGAGGTTCGAACCCCGAATTATGCGATTAGATGCAGAGGTGACTACCATTGGGTCACTTGCTCATCCGCAACCAAAAATAAAATTAGTAACAATAAATATTGAACCACATTTAAATCCACTAAAGATGGGTTATTTATGGCCATTAAAATTTCATAACTTTAATATTGTCAAAATATACTTTTGTCTTGTGAAAAGAATGTGTTTTTGAAATTCAATGGAAAATTTTAAAAGAGTTTTCATTTTATCATATTATTTTAGTTAGTTATTTACTAAAAAATTATAAAACTGCTAAATAAAAGTAAGATAGATTCAAATGTATTTAAAAGTTTCACTCTTTTTTTTATCCACACAACTTTAAACAAGTATGTGTGAAAAAATCATTTAAACGATTACAAATCAAAAATAATTGATCATCTTATTAACATATCATTTGAACACTAAATGTCTATGCATATGAACAGTATTTATGCGTGCATTGCTATCAATCCAACAAATATAAAAATCTAATGAGATATAATGAATTATTTCATATATTTTTCTAAATTTAGTTGTTTGAAAGAATTGGTCTAAAACGCATAAAACACAATCTACTTAATTTTTTTGTTGTTGTTCTAGTTAAAACTTAAAAGTAAGAGAAAAATGTTTATTTCCCACGAGAACTATTATACCAAAATTTTTACATTAAACTATGACATATGTCTAATTAAATCCGAATCAAACTAAAAAGTCTATATTCCCATGAAATTCGATTTCACCCAATTTAAATCAAAATCACCAGTTAAAACTTAAAATCGATAAACCAAATCGAAAACTATACCATAATCTATGTGAACCAAAATCATAACCGGACTACTAACTCATAGAACCAGTCCGATAATACAATTTGAAAACTATACAATTTGAACCTCAATTAAGTTAGATTGAGAAAAAAGAGAATCAACCTTAACCAATTTTATAGATATTAAACACTGTAACTCTGCGGATGAGCAAGTGGCCCAATGGTAGTCACCTCTGCATCTAATCGCATAACCCGGGGTTCGAACCTCGCCGCTCTCAGTTGGGAGAGAACTACTTAGACACTAGACTATGATGAAAAAAAAAAAAAAAAACACTGTAACTCTCGAACTGTCGATAATTAAACATTTAAGATTTATTTTGTGGGAAATTAAATATCTATACTATTAAAAGGAAATCATTTTTACAAAGAAGACAAAAAAAATTGTATTTACAATGTTGCTACTCTATATAACCTATGGTTATATTTAAAAACAAAAGAAAGAGAAAAATTTAAGTTTCAACATCAAAATAGGAAACAAAAAACAAAAAAAAATATTTGAATAAAAATATTCAAAAAAGGAAATAAAACATTGTTTGACAAAAAAGGAAAGGAAATATTTTAAATTTCAAAATATGAGTGTACATATTTGACGATGAAATATCACCATTGATAAATAATGTAAAAACAAAAATCGATTAGAGCATATTTGTAATTTGTAGATTTTAAGTTTTTAACATCCAATTTGAATACAAAATTATGATCTCCACATATATTTTTCTATAACGGGTGATTAAAAATTAAAAATAGAATTTGAAATCACGAATAATAATTGTTATTAGACTAAATCAAGATTAGTTTATGTATAGTATATATGTGTAATGTTTGCGACGGGTCGAAAAATATCAAACATAGTTTACGAGATATAATCATATAATCCAAGAGACTACAAACATATAATCTATGTCGATGTAGAAATTTTATGTATTTTACGAAACAATAAACCACAAACATAAAATATAATTAAGTTGCTGTATACATTTTTATATATTTTTACCTAATAATTATATATATAATTTTAAAATCATATCTTATTACATTAAAATTACAACAAATATAAAACCGCACGTATCTGCGGATCCTCATCAAGTTTTTAGTTTAATTTGGGTTCAATTAGACATATATCATATATTGGTAGGGAATATTCGATATACAATAGTTGTATATCAGATCAAGAATGCTTGGGCATATAATACATAGAAATAAAATATGGGCCCATAAACCCTAAAAGCCCATTAACAAAGCCTTGAAGAAAGAAAAAAACAATCAAACAAAAAAGAACACTTATACTTCACCGTAGCTTTCTCTCAGATTCCGGCGGCGGAAAAATAAAATAAAATCAAAACTCTTCCTTTTTGTTTTTTTTCTCCGACGAAAAAATCAAAAATGGGAAGAGGAAGACAAAGAGGTCGTTCTCAGAGAAAACATTTCAAAGACAACAGAGAAAACACCTGGAAACTTCCCGATTCCGACGCCGCCACCGTCGCCTCCGCCGCCGTGGGGAAACCTAATTGGGATCCGATTTTGACTGATAACCCTAATTTCGAAGAGTATTACAAGGTACATCTTGTGATAAGTTTATATTGTCTTGTTGTTTTTTTTTTTTGAAAATATCTCTAAGTGTGTGTGTGTAGGAGCAAAAGGTAGTGAAAGAAGAAGAGTGGGAAGTGTTCATGGAGATTCTTCGTAAGCCTTTGCCTGCTGCTTTTAGAGTTAACTCCAAGTAACTAACAAATGCTTCTTCTTCCTTCTTCTTTACATTCATAGGTCTCTCTCTATGTGGTTTTAGTGTTTAGTTCCAATGTTATAACCCATTGTTTTAGCTATTTAGATTGGTTCAAGATTGTTATTACTAAACTATATGTTGTCTTATAGAGTAAAAGTTAGTAAACTCCATGTAAAATGCTACTTCCTTCTCTTCATCTTCTTAAGTCTTTATGAAGTTTTAGTGTTTAGATCATATGTTGTATTAGATTGGTTCAAGATTGTTTATTACTTAACTAGATAGATGATGTATTTTAGTGTTAACTCCAAGTAATAATGCTACTTCCTTCTCTTCATCTTCTTAAGTCTCTATGATGTTTTTAGTGTTTGGTTCCAATGTTATAAGTATAACCCATTTCGTTAGCTATTAGATTGGTTCAAGATTGTTATTTCTGAACTAAATGATGTCTTTAGAGTTAACTCCAAGTAAGTAAAATGCTACTTCCTCGACTTCATGTTCTTAAGCCTCTATAAGGTTTTAGTGTTTGATTGCAATGTCATAACTATTTGTTAGCTATATGATTGGTTCAAGATTGTTATTACTGAACTAGATGATGCGTTTCAGAGTTAACTCCAAGTAAAAATGCTACTTCTTCTTCTTGTTCTTCTTTACATTCATAAGTCTCGGTTTTAGTGTTTAGTTTCAGTGTTGTAACCTTTTTTGTGTTTAGTTTCAATGTTATAACTAAACTAGATCCTGCCTTTTTTATCGCTTGTATGTATTTGCAGTAGCCAATTCCGCGATGAAATTATATCGATATTGGAGAATGACTTTGTGAAATCTCTTCAGGCAGAGGTAAAGAAACAATGTTTGTAAATGGTGTTTTGGTTTCGTCTTCCTCTTTTTTTGTCTCACTTTGTTGTTTTGTGGCTTTTAGGCAATAGAAAGTGGTGAATTAGAGGCTATTAAGCCATTGCCTTGGTATCCTAAGAACCTCGCTTGGCATTCTAATTTTTCTCGGAAGCAGATTAGGAAAAATCAGACACTAGAGAGGTACCACTCGATTGTGTTTGTAGTCTCTCTTAGTTATTTTTATGTATGGTTGAAGAGATTGTGTGTTGGCTGTGTCAAAAGACATGACATGTTTTTGATCGGGTGCTTTTCAGGTTTCACGAGTTTCTTAAATTAGAAACTGAAGTTGGAAACATGACCAGGCAAGAAGCTGTTAGCATGGTAAGATAGCTTAAATACTCTCTTCTTTCATTAATGTTGTTACTTGCATTTATAAAAGCATTGTTGAATTTACTCATGCAGGTACCTCCTCTCTTCCTCGATGTACATCCAGATCACTTTGTACTTGACAGTGAGTGAACTTTCGGTTTGAGACCTTAAAGAAGTTCATCTCTTGCAAAAAGAAGAAATGTCATTGACTAAATCAACTTCCCATGAAAATAAGTGGTCAATAATGGTTACTGATCAGTTATCTTCTGTGTGTGTCTGAGCAGTGTGTGCTGCACCGGGTTCAAAAACATTTCAGCTGCTTGAGATTATACATGGATCATCAGAACCAGGATCTTTACCTAATGGAATGGTTTGTGTTGTACTTTTAACTTATGAACTTTTGTTTTAGGTAGATGGATAATTCATTGTTTTTTCAGGTGGTAGCGAACGATGTTGATTTCCAAAGATCTAACCTTCTCATTCACCAAACAAAGAGAATGTGCACAGCCAACTTGATAGTGACTAATCATGAAGGGCAACAGTTTCCTGGTTGCCGTTCGAACAAATCCCGAGCTTCCGAGAATGGATTAAGCGAAGATATGACCATTAATCAGCTTTCATTTGACCGTGTTCTATGTGATGTGCCGTGCAGTGGTGATGGTACACTGCGCAAGGCTCCAGACATCTGGCGAAAATGGTATTTTCTCCTTTGCCTTTTTCTCATATCCTTCATGTTATAAGCCATTAATATAACATTTTTTTACAATTTCTTTTGGTTTCTTTATAGGAATTCTGGAATGGGAAATGGACTTCATAGCTTACAGGTCATTCTTGCTATGAGAGGTAAGCTTTACTTACATGAAATTGCGTGTAGAGAGTGACCCATAACATGCTTGCTTGTTTTTCTAGGTTTGTCTCTGTTGAAAGTTGGTGGGAGAATGATATATTCAACTTGTTCAATGAACCCTATTGAAGATGAAGCTGTTGTTGCCGAGGTTAATATTCATGTACCTTCTTCATCTTTCATTATAAATAAACCTCTTAATAGCTATAATCGTGAAAACCACCTTGCTTGAATTCAGATACTAAGGAGGTGTGGAGATTCTGTTGAACTTGTAGATGTTTCCGATATGTTTCCTGAACTTATACGAAGACCAGGTCTTAAGTCATGGAAGGTTCTGTTTCTAAAACAACTCCACCTATCGAACCAAACCCTCTTAATACTTATTAACTCCTCTAGTTTTCCCTTGCCTATACTGTATCCAGGTGCGTGATAAAGGTGTTTGGTATAACTCTTTCAAAGACGTTCCTCAAAACCGAAGAGGCGGAGTTCTTGTAAGCATGTTTCCTTCTGGGAAAAACCTCAAGGACTCAACTGAAACAACGCAGAAGAACGAGAATAGTTGTGAAGATGGAAGCAAAGAAACAGATAATAATACTATGGTGGATGCGGTTCCTGATGAGCAAGACGTCGAAGTCTCTGATCTTCCACTTGAACATTGCATGAGGATAGTGCCACACGATCAAAACACCGGAGCCTTTTTCATCGCTGTTCTCCACAAAGTTTCACCCTTGCCAGGTGTTTAGTCTTGTTCCTTGAATTGGTGATAAATCACTTATGATGCTGTAGAACTTACCGGTAGTTTTTTCACACAGAATTTCAGGAGAAACCGAATCCGAGAAGACACTACTCATCTACTAAAAAACGCGTCTCAACAGTTGAAAAGTCTCCTGTCGAAGAAGCAGTGGTCGTTGAACCGATAGAGAGTGTAGTCGAAAAAGTTGTAGAAACAAAGTCAAACAATGAGAAAGATGATAGCTTTTTAGAACCTGAGATGACAAACACAGAAGGAGAAACCATCGCGGAAGAGAAGAAAATCGATTCTGGAGACAAGAGGAAAGTACCGATGCAAGGGAAGTGGAAAGGCTTTGACCCTATAGTTTTCTTGAAAGACGAAATAGTGATCAATAGTATAAAGGAGTTTTACGGTATCAAAGACGAATCTTTTCCGTTGTGTGGTCGTCTTGTGACGAGAAACATAGACACAAGCAGCGTGAAGAGGATTTACTATGTTTCGGAATCTGTTAAGGATGTTCTTCAGCTGAATTTCGCTGTCGGACAGCAGCTTAAGATCGCGTCCGTTGGTCTCAAGATGTTTGTAAGTAACTCAATTCCCCAAAATACCATCTTTTTATTTTTTTAGGACAAAAATACCATCACATGTTTTCGGGTCAAAATACCACAACTTTAATTAGCTTAAAACCTTGAAAACTATACCCTAAACTCTAAAAACTAAACCTTACCTTTGTCAAAACTAAACACTAAATATTGAATCCAAATGAAAAGTTTAAATTCCAAAGTATGTATAAGGAGTAGTTTAATCATTGGAAATTTGAAAAAGTTGTACATTTGAAAATAATTTGAAATGGGTATAGTTTTTTAAATTAGTATTTAAAAGGTAGTTATGTCAATTCTCGAGTTTAAATTCTACAGTCAAAACTTGTTGTTTATATTTGTGATCAAAAGTATTTTAAACAATGGAAACAATGCAGGAGAGACAAACGGCGAAAGAAGGTTTAAGCAAGCCGTGCTCGTTCCGTATATCATCAGAAGGACTACCTTTGATTCTTCCTTACATAACCAAACAAGTTCTCTACACTCCATTGTCTGATTTCAAACACCTTCTCCAACACAAATCTATCAAGTTCCCCGATTTCGACAACCAAAAGTTAGGCCAGAAAGCAACAGAACTCGTCGTAGGATGCTGCATTGTGATTCTCAGCAGCGACGACAAAGGTGTGTACTGTTTGGTTTGATGTTAAGATGGGTTTTGGCTCATGTTTTATTTTTGTAAAGAGTTTTTGATGATTGTGTATGTCTTTTAGGTGAAGAGTGTGTGAAAGTGGATGCGTCGTCGACAATAGCTATAAGTTGTTGGAGAGGTGTGAATAGTTTGGGTGTTATGGTTACTTCCGCGGATTGTCAGGAGCTTCTTGAGAGACTCGGCAACGAGAAAACACCGAAAACAGAAGAAGGTGGTTTGGTTAATGTAAGCAATGGCGATTTCGATGGTCCACAAGCTATGGAGATAGCTTGAGAAGTGAAAACCCATTTTGTTGTGTTTTTTGATTGTTGTTGTTCACTTGCTCCATAAATTCTTTGTTGGGTAATTGACAAAAACACCACTTTTTGAGTTTTTGTGCCGAAAGTACCATCACAGTTCTTGTGTCGTTTACTACATTAGAGACAGTGGCTGTTGCAATCGTAGCCGTTCAAAGAAAGGAAAAAAACAATAAAATGAAATTAAAGAAAATGGCCTATACAGGGATCGAACCTGTGACCTTCGCGTTATTAGCACGACGCTCTAACCAACTGAGCTAATAGGCCAACTTGTTTGTATAATCATTTACATATTATAAATTAGATACATTACAGTGTAACCTTAAAGTAACACATTGTAACTAGAGATTATATTCTTGGTATAGTAACTAATATATGTTCTTTAATTATTTGTGTTCTTATTAACTATCAATCACAACACAAAGTCAATATACATATATATATATATATATATATATATATATAGAAAACAAAAAAAACAAAACCCGAACAAAGTACTTTGGTTCATATGATTTACAACCAAAAAACTTTAGGTTATACACTTTCATAAAAAATTATTCATAACATATACAACAAAACCACATCCTCTCCATGCGCACTAATTCACATCACTTCACTTTAGGGTAAAGATTCTCCGACAATCTCAATTCTCCGACCATAACCAAAGGCTTAGCAAGAAACATATCATGATTAGATTCCATCAACTCGACACGTGTCTCATCCCCATCTAGTTTCCAACTAAACCCTTGTAATAACCTAGCTAACATCATAACCGTTATAACCGTGCCTAAAACCGGAGCAACACATCCTCTTTTACCGGTACTAAACGAAATAAACCGGAGATCGTTCTCGGTTAAAGTAACTTCTAAACATTCATTTAAATGTCTCTCCGGTTTAAAACTCAAAGGATCGGACCAAACCTTAGGGTTACGTCCAAGACCGTAACGGCTAAGCAAAACATGGCTTCCTTTAGGGATATGATAGTTTGCAACGGTTGTGTCGGAAAGTGCCACGTGTGGGAGGTTAAAGGCGGCCACGGGATGGAGGCGGAAAGCTTCACGGAGTATAGCTTTTATGTAGTTTAGTTTTGGTATGTCCGATTCTTGGACTAGTCTTTGTTTTCCAACGACTTTGTCGATTTCTTGCGTGGCTTTGTGGAGGATCTCCGGTTTGTTTATCATCTCCGCCATGGCCCATTCCACGGCGTTTGATGGGTTGTCCGGCGCCGCCATTACTAGCTCCTTTTTTAAAGAAATAACAATTAAGTGTAATGAATTAACTATTTGTCTCATCTTGCATGTGTCAATGTTGAATATTAACTTTATGTGATAAAATACGTAAAATGATTTAATTAGTTGGTTAACTATTCTTTGCAAAGGACTTTACCAACTTTATGCTAGATTACATTATTAAAGTATTAATATGGACGTTTTTCGGCGTTTTACCCTTTTTATATTTTGTCGCTTAAAAAACACAAGCTTTGTACACTTTAGCTTTAAAAATGCTAAAACTAACACTAAAGGGTGATTGGTTGTTGCTCTCGGTGCTTTTCAGAGCTCTATTTCTTTCTAAAGCATCTAACGTCAACCAATCAATCTTTACTTTTATTTTTCAAACTCACGGCCATATCTTTTTGTATCTTGTATTAAGGAAAGTTTTTGGCTCTGCAGAGAAGTTTTTCTAGAGCAACTTTTTAACTACTTTATGTTTATTTTACTAAATACAAAATATTTCTTTACTAATATGTATATAATATTCCATATAAAAAAATTCACACGTTGTATTTAAATTACATACAATAAATATCATATGAATTTAATACAATAAGTTTATTTTTATATTATTTTAATTAAATAGTAAAATAGTAAATATCATATCAAATGATTTATGGAAATTAGTTTATTTTGGTTAGTTGTTTTATTAAAAATTGTTAATATATATTATGAGATATAAATAAATAATATACAACATAAATTTTCCAATCAAGTTTATTTTAATTGTCCAATATATGTAATATATGATAACATATAATACAAATATATAACACACATTATTTTTTATTTTTTTTGTTGAAATGTTAAATTTATTGATTGACAAAATATTTATTTATAAGCTTTAGGTAGAAGTTTGATAGGTAAAATAATTCAATGTAAGATTAAAACTAGAAACTTTATTAAACATAACACATATTATTAAACATATATTAAGTGACTTTTCATAATAAAAAATTTATACGTATATTAAAAAGTGTTTTTGTGCCAAAGAAATATATTTTTATATTCTAAAATATATGTACAAAGTGTAGATTATATGTTTACATATTTTAGTTAATTTACATGTAACGATTAATTTATTTTATTGTATTGATAATATATTTATATTTACTAGACATAAAAAAAACCTACAGTTGTCCAATCATGCTTTTATTTTAAAAAGTGACAGCTAAATTTTTTACAGCCTAAATCCTACAACAATAAAATTTAAAGCTACAACAAAAAAACTACAGCCAGATTTCTACAGGCAAAAAATCAAAAGCTACAACTACAACCAATCAGGCCCTAAGTTTCTGTTTTTATTTTTTACTAAAAAATGCAAACCTATCATTTGGTATATTTTCTTCGTAAAAGGTCCCCCAAATGCCAAACAAAATTTTAAATTTGACTTTTATGTAATACAAAAAATATATATTTATATATGTTCTCTAATTTCTTAACAACATAAATCGCTAATATATGTTAATAATAGATACATAATATTAATACATATATAATAAATTAATTACCTTAATGGTTGGTTTGATTTCATCAGCGGTAAGCAAAGGCATACCATCTTTACCCTTAATAGATATAAAAACATCAAGAAAATCTTGAATTTGTGTTCTTTCTCCATCTCTCCACATCTTAATCCTCTCATCAATAATAGGATCATGATACTTATCCATAACCTTACTTGCTTCTCTCATAATCTTCTCATGACCATTTAAGTCCAAACCCGTAAGCATCGGTAGATAATCCGATACACAAAACGCAAAAGTAAACCCTAAACCTTCAAACATACCATCCATATGCTCGATATCTTCCGCGGTCGGTCCTGAAAATAATCGTTTGAAAGTGATCTTGAAACAAATTTTGTAATAAAAAAGAAATTAGTAAAAATTGAAATAATATGTCTTATAATTAGTTTCATTACCGATAGTTGTTGCACCATCGGTTTTGGTTTTGTCCGAAAACGTTCTTGTCCCAAACATAAGCCTCTTTATAACATTACCACAATAATGCCTAGTAACAAACCTTATATCAACCGGTTCGTTAGTTTTAACCATATTGTATAACCATGCGGTTAAATAATCGATTTCTTCGGTTCTATTTTCATGTAACCATCGGTGTCTCGATGGACAAACAATCTCGGTCATGATCACTTTCCTCATCTTCTTGAATTGTTCACCAAACGGTGTGATCACACACGTTTTGTAACCATTAGATAGAATCTTTTGAGCGTAAGTTAATGGTCTTGATGCAAATAGTGAGTCTTGTTGCTTAAATATCTCACGTGCTATCTTAGGACACGTCACGGTGATCACGTGAGTGTTGCCTAGACGCACACAAGCTATTTCGGTGTTAAGCTCTTTCATGAGGCTATGTAGCCACCGGAAAACCGGTCGGTTTTTGAGCATCGTCGGAATCATTCCGATGATCGGAAAACCGGTGGGACCCGGTGGGAGAGGATGACGAAGAAGATTCTTGTTTTTGTTTTTTATTTTCTTGAATATTATCAAGAAAGTAATGATTACAAGGGCTAGTAGTGTTGTGATGAGATAGTACTTGTTGTTGCTAAACGACGACGTTTCGAGATTGGTTTTGGTCGTGAGATTAGAAGTGTTTGAAGCTAGAGTAGTATCCATATTGAAATATATAGTTTTGTAGTGTTTATGTGTTTATTGTTTGTGTGCATGGATCTTTATAACTTTCACTTGTTATTTATAATGATAATAATAATACATTGTGACAAAGGTAGGTGAATGTGAAATGACGATAATACCCTTATATGTGGCGATGAGGAAGCAATGTGGAAGGTAATTGAGTTGTATTGACTTGGTTGATGTGTATGACACCATATTGAATTTTAAAGGGGTTAACATTTATGAGAAATTTCTTAGAATATCATCAAAATAAGTTTTTGTTTTGAAAATACCATTACAAAGTTTTTTATAACAAAAATACCATTAAAATGTTTTAGTGGTATTCATAAGAATTGTCATTTTCAAAATAGTGTTAGTACGTAAAAGATTATAATAGTAGATATGCTTTTTAAAAATCATTTTTGTTGGTGACCTACCAAAACTCCTCGTGTTATATATGCATATACAAACCTGAAAAACAATATTTTCTATGAGCCAATGGTTATTCTACATGCATTATGTTATTTGAATGTAATCTTAAAATTTTGAGCTCCAAAGCAAAAAATTTCAAAGCAAATGTTGTCGCTGATCATATCGAAATTTATGGTCCCATGTATGTTGAAAAGCATATATTCCTAATTTTAATTAAGAGAGCCAAGTAATTATTTTGTAATTGATTGTTTTAGACCTTATGAGTTTCATTCTTACGAAGAAAAAAATACTACAACAACAAAAATAATTTTACCTCATTATATTGTATACTAACCAGATTTAATTACTCATCGTATATACCTTTGAGTATATGTATTTTTTTGTAATTAGATAGACTGATTTGTCTTCATAAACTATTCATATATATATATATATATATAGATATGTCACATTTAATAACAACATGAATACCATGATATGTGTTTTGTTTTTTTGCGATAAATATGATACGTGTCTTTTTTAGATTGTATCCTTCAACTTTTTTTTTGGTAAAAAGACAAGTGTTTTCTATAAATCGACCAATGCTTCTATGGTGTGAGCTAACTTAATTATATTTACGACCCAAAAATGTATGATGAAACTCTTTTATATATGTAGTATTTAAAAACTATAAATATATGAAACATATATATGTGTGAATTCTATATAGAGAAACTCATTGAAACACTACTAAAATATGCCAAAAATAATATCATTACTTTTTAAAAGCTAAAATATCATCAAATGTGCTTGTGTTAAAATACCACAAACATAAAAATAAGTTTTAAAAATTTAAATCTTGTATTTATTCGAATTCAATATTTAGTGTTTTTACATTTCAATTTGAAAGGGTGTAGTTTTAGTTTTAATGTTTAGTGTTATTTTTATAGTCAACAAGTTTAGTGTTTAACTTTGTTTTGTTAAAAACTATTTTAAATATTTTGGAATTTTTGAGAAAATGTTAAGCAACATTTTTGGATCTATTTTTTTTGTTTGATAATAATTTTGGCATACAAACTTAACTAGTTGAATATTTTTGAGAATGGTCCTCCATATATATACGTGTCAATTTGAAATATATGTAACATATTTTGTGTTATATATCCAGAAAATATATACTTTAAATGGAAAATCAAATGGAGTTAAATGGTTAGGAATGAAAAATATAGGTACATGTTTACCTGCCAAAATGCCTCGTGGAATTGATGATGTTGGTCGCTGAAAAATGGATTTATTTATGGGTTTATTGTCTATTTAAACAGTTTTTTGAAAATAATGTAAATTTTGAACAGTTCACTATTCATATATTCACTAGATTCTGATCCGCGCCAAGCGCGGGAGTTAAGTATTTTTTTTAATGTTGTAAAAGGCTATTTTGTGTAGCGGTTTGTTAAATAGAAGCGCACAATTGATTTCATTAATATTGTAAAAATTAAAAAAATATATATTATTTTAAAAGTAAAAAAGACATATTGTAATGAAGACACAGAGAACAGTTAAGATCGGAGAAATAACATCAGAAGAGGTCTTCATGTGTCTTAAGAAAACATAATTCACAACATGACGATCGTCTCAAAAGTACGATGAACAACACCGTCAACGGTCGTTGTGTCGTGCAAATTCTTCGATCCACGAACTTTGTAAAACAAAGTTCTCAAGTAATATAGTTTAACAGTACATGGCGGAATAAATAGAAGATGTTGAATCATGAGATTGACATTGCAAAGTTTCTAAACGTATATCTTGCATCCCAATAAATATTTTCACAAAAATCCGAAAAAGTCAAATTTCTTTTTTTTTGTCAACCTCGTTATACTCCATCCATTCCAAAAGTTAACAAACAATGTGAATTATAAATTCTCGTAAACACTCATAATTTTAAAAAAACTTTATAATAAAAATTTGTAACCTCTAGAAAACGCAGATGAGAAGAAAATTGTAGTTCATTCAAACGATGAATCTCTATACACTAAATAGAATTATATATTATAAAGAATTTTATAGTTTAAAAACAAATATACCTATCGAAGTATTCATGATAAGAAGGCCTTTTGATCTACTCAAACTCAACGGATATTTTACGGTCAATATCCTTACTTTAATATATTTAGGGATTTTTATAGTTAATAATATCTTTATTGGTTGTAAAATAGCCTATATAATTGAATAGTGTATAAAATAAAATAAATATAAATAAAGTTTTTATAAAGTATAATGCATGTGAAAAACTAAAATATCGAAAACACAAAATTTAGTTGTACAACAACTCAATATCTAATTTAAAGTCGAGCAAAAATATTTTTGAATGTTTCATAAGTCACCACCCAAAGCCAAACTCATACCACATATATTATATTTTATCAAAATTATACTGATATTGGGTGGTTTTCCAAATGTTTATATTTTTATCAAAAATTAACATAAAATAATTTAATCTAATTTTTTATGGGGTTAGAGTTGACTTATGTTACACCAACATATGTTTCCTTTTTTGAAATGAAAAATCTAATTAAATGGACTTTTGATATGTGGGCTAATTGTTGTTAGTTTTATAGAATCATTCTAGTGATGACACGTGTTATATTTCTTTGTTTAACTCAAGTAATGTTTCTCAATTAATATATATAGAATATGATAGGATAGTTTAATCTAATTTTTTATGGGGTTAGAGTTGACTTATGTTACACCAACATATGTTTCCTTTTTTGAAATGAAAAATCTAATTAAATGGACTTTTGATATGTGGGCTAATTGTTGTTAGTTTTTTAGAATCATTCTAGTTATGACACGTGTTATATTTCTTTGTTTAACTCAAATAATGTTTCTCAATTAATATATATAGGATATGATATGATAGTTTAATCTAATTTTTTTATGGGTTGCGAGGTGGCTTATGTTACACCAACATATGTGGCCTTTTTTTAAATGAAAATGTAATGTAACTAAATGGACTTTTGATATGTGGGATAATTGTTGTTAATTTTTTAGAATCATTCTAGTGATGACACGTTTTATATTTCTTTGTTTGACTCAAATAATGTTTCTCAATTAGTATATATATATATAGGATAGTTGTAAAATATGTATGTGGGATCCATTAAATGCACTGAATTTTTATGTTATTATCTCGAATCTCGCTACTTTTCATTTTTTCTTCTATCTCTTTCCTCACATTCGTTGGATAAAGTACGAACTTATTGAGACAAGCCGTCTGTACACTCACTGGATAACCGAGTCGACTTATTTGTACAATGTATGAGATTCACTGAATGAATTGTACATATAATACTATATTTATATTAAGTGTACATACGTATGACTTACTGAATTAATTCGAAATGTACAAAATCATTTGTCTACTATACAGTCATATGTTCACTGTATAGTCGATTATTTGTCCACCGTATAATCGATTGTACATTTATTTATTTGTCAACTGTATAATTGAATATATAATCATATTGTCTATTAGATTGTGTATACGAGTTATGTACATATTTGTTCTTATAAATAAAACGATACAATTACTCAGTAAACTCTTAAATTCGAGTAAGTTAACTTACGAATTTTTGAGATTAATAAAGCAGAAAATAAAAAAAAAGGTTGAGACAAGAGAGAGAAGAGAAAGACAGGAGAGGGAAAAAAGAGAGGAGAAAGAAGAAATAAAAAGAGAAAAGAAGAAATAAAAAGAGAAAAGAATAAAAAAATAAAAAAATAAATAAAACTTGAAGATAACAAAAAATCAAATTAAAAAATAAATAAAATATTGAATTGTTTATCTAATTTTTTAAAAATATGATAATTACAAAATGTCATAATAGTAATATACATAGTTTCTTTACCCATTAATGTCAATTGATTGTTGATGGATAATGAAATTTGATGTAGACTACGAATTCTATTAGAGATGAGTGTTTCACAATTACTTTAAAAAGGTGTATAATTAGCTAATATTCTCTTTATTTATTATATTTTTTTTGGATAAATGTATTCTCTTTATTTATTACAAACGACCTAAACTACACATGCATATTTATTACGATACCATTTTGTGTTGTCGAAACTCATCAAGAAACTTTTCGATTGCTTTTTAATTTTTGTGGGGGCATGAGAGGGTTAAAAAATTTCTCTTATTGTAAGCAAATACAAACTTTTCATATTATATGATATATATATATTCAAATTCTTATATAAAAAAACGAGCCCGACAAAAACAATAGTCGGGTAATTAAATAATTGAAAAGTAAAGCATGGAAACATATTACATACATATATACAAAAAGAAAAACATGAGTTTTAAGACCCGATATCATTTTTTGATATTGATAATGTACAAAATCATGTAAAAAAGATAACCATGCATATAATCTCTAAGTAAAGTATGACGTTAAAACCATATATCCTCCGATTAATTATAACCATATATATAATATATAAATTCTCTTTTTATTAAACTATACGAATTTGGATAATGTTATTGACATAGACGCGAGACAATTCAAAGCTACTAAATAATATTAGGACCATTTCATATATACCATTATTTTTTTTAAAGTTTCTTCAAACCACATATATAATTGGTGAAAGTATATAACGAGTAGAATATATATATAAACCTAACTACACTTATGCATGCTTGTCTATATATTGATAGTTTAATACCAAATATCAAGTATATAGACCAGTCCATATATGATACATAAATACCTAAATATTTGGCGAGTGCATGTTTTACTATGAAAAACCAATACTCCCTTCTTTTTTTAATGTAAATTTTTTAAAATATTTGATTTTTACTTTTAATAATATTTATGTAGTTTTATCTACTAACTAGAAAAGGATCCGCAAATACGCGGGTTGTAAGTTATCCGTTAAAAAAAAATTAAAGATTAAAAAAATCCAAAATAATAAGGAAAATAAATTAAATAAGATACATAAAATTACTAATAGTGATCTCTACAATAATATAATTTGATTTATAATGAACTAGATGAAATCCCGCGTAATACGCGGACAAATTACCTAAAAACATTTTATAATTATATATTAATATTGTTAGTAAATTTGTATAGTTATAGTTAGATTTAAACGGAAATTAATATTATACCCGTTACATTGCTTTTATTGACATGAAAAATATTTGTTTTAAATTAATAATTAGATAGTGAATCCATGAAGATAACAAATAAGTTATCATAAAGATTCTTTTTTATTTTTTCAAGTAATTTTGCTTTTTTATTTTTTATTTTTTCTTATTTCTAATTTTTTTATTGGTTATTTCTTAAAATATTCTTAATTTTTTTTTTCTATGTTATTTTCCTTATTTCTGTTAATTTTTTTATTTTTGATTATTTTCCTTATTTCTGTTTTTTCTCAATATTGTTAAATTTCCATTTAATAAAATGTGTACGTATTAATTTTAATTCACATGTCACGATCTGAACTAATCATTACAAATGTTATGATCTCGTGAGTTATAATTATGTTTTTCAAACTCACCTTAAAAGCGCTCAATTTTATATAATAAGATGGGAGAATCACAAACCTACACCCTTTGAATTACATTTCACAAAACTACACCATTTCAAAATTACTTCACAAAACTACACCTAATAAACACTCAAAATTAAATCCAAATAATTCCTACCCACACAATCCTACCCTCTTAATATTATACCTAAATACTAATTAGCGAACCCAAATGAAATGATTTTAATTTTGATAATTTTTTAAAGGGTAAATCAAGCTTTTAAAATTTTGAAAGGATGTAAATTTGTGAAAATATTGAATTAGGTGTAGTTTTGTGAAGGGAGGGTTGAAAGGGTGTAGTTTTGTGAATTTCTCTAATAAGATTATTTGATAATTATGTGCCTTTTCGTTTGGTTATTTTTTTTTTTTTTTTTTCCTTTCTCTTTTTTTCTTATTTTTTGTTTTGCCTTTTTCCTAAATGTTACTTTTTTCGTCTTTTAAAATTATTAAGATTTTTCCTAAACATTATTAACATTTTTCCTAATATTATTACATCATTAACATTTTTTTTTTTAATTGTGACACGTGTCACGATCTGGTGAGTTATAATTAAACGCGCTCACTTTTATATAATAAGATTATAAATATCTTGTTTTTATTCTTTTTTGTATTGTTTTTTATAATATTATTAATATAGAGAAATAACTTTTGAAACAAACAAATTTCGACCAAAAAAAAAAAACTTTTGAAACAAATATAGTATGGTATGTGTTCATTAATTGAATGCTCAAAAAGACACTCGTTGAAAGAGTTCCCACCAATGGATCTTTATGATATTTTACCACTGGATGGAGACGGATGTTAGCTTTGATTTGGCGGTAGTTTGAGGTGATTCCAACGGTTAGATCGCAAGTTATATGCCAGTTTTGGTGACGCAAGGTCAATCTGTCGAGCAAAAGAAGTTTTAATTTCCTTTTATTTTAGATTTGCCAAAATATTTTCCTATTTTATAAGGGAAACACCCCAAACCTATTTAAACCTCTTTTAAAGGTGTGCTTTTATAATATAAGTTTTTGGAGAGATTTGCATCCCAGAGAATTCTTGGAATCTTCGGTTTCAATAACAGAGTTTTTTTCTATCCATTATCTCTTTAATTTGTTTAAGCTTTTTTTAATCTCAATTGCTTTGATATCCATCATGCTTAGCGAGTAGTTTCCCATAGACAATTAGGTTGGGGAAAAAAGGTGAATCAACTCTAGGGTTGATTAATGTCTAGAATCTTAAACCTGATAAAACTTTAGTTTAGTGTAACGATCTTAATGCTTTAGTTGAGTTGGCCTTTCAATTAATAGAACCCACGAAACTTCATGACCGAGAGGATTGTGAAGATTCCCGATCAATTACCCTAGAACTAAGCCTAGCTTATCCGAGAAATCTGTGTTAATAAGCTTAGTGGTTGAATTGAACTTAATGTTTCATAAGATTTAAACTATCCAAGATATTGTTTTAGTTTACTTAATAGGAAAAGGATCATTGTCACGAGAGTGGATTGATCTAAATACGTTTTCAAAACCTTAAAGTTACCTTTGTTAAAAGACATTAAAAACATGAAAGTTTGATCACCCGTTACAGTACCCCGACCTGGTTGTTTAGCTTTTAATTTGAACTTTTAAATTAACCTTTAATTTCGTTTTTGCTTTCTTAGTTAATTGTTACAAAACCTCCCTTTTTGTTTATTGCTTAGACTAAGGAGATTTCTTAAGTTCTAATATTTTAATTGTTCATAATTCGGATTGACACCTTATATACTACGATAAGACATTCGAAAGAACGAGGGTAAAATCTCGTTTATCACATTTGAAGAGTGCAAAACTTCATATTTGAAGTTTTAAGATTTTTTCTCCATTAGTGATAATTCAAATTTTACTTCACTTTATTTTTTATGTTCCATTGATAATAACTAACATAAACCTTAAAACTCTTTTAAATAAATATAAAATCCACATTATAAACATTATAAGCAATACAAATTCTAAATTTTTCATTGTAAAACAAATTGCACATAAATAATAAAATACACAAAATAAAATATAAACTAAAAAAATAGCAAACTACTCATTAAAACTATTTCCGCAATGATCCCATATATTAAAAAAATAATGCGGCCACGGGGTATTAATTTTTAGGTATTTATACCTACCAACCTACCAATTTTCAGACATACGACACGTGATCCAAAGTTTCATCGCACAAAAGACAAAAACCAAAAGATTAAAGTTTAATGGCACGTTGTAATAATAAAAAAAAGTTTAATGGCACAAAGACTAAGCTCAAAACAACCTTCATCATACAAAGATTAAGCTCAAAATTTTAACAAAAAAAAAAGATTAAGCTCAAAAACAAAAACCAAAAGATTAAGGTCCCATAACACAAAGATTAATTAAGCTTAAATAGTTGTTGTTAAGCCGGTCAATGAATTATCACATGAAATATGATACACCCATAAAAATCTATATTTTGATAGAATAAAAGCTCCACAAATTAATAAATATTATAAAATAATAAAATATATCGACAACGGCTACCTATAAATTATTTTCTTACATTAAGAAGGTCTTTAAAGTAATTTAAAGCCCATTAAATAACTAATAATTAAAGTTGAAGTTTAATGGGACTAAACATATGAAGTTAAGACTCCATCTAAGTTCTATTGCCTATTTTCTATATGATGACTTCATGGCCCAATGGATACAAGAGAAGAGAGAACACATTAGTTTTATAATATGAGTGAACTCAAAAAACCAATAGCAAAAAGACCAAACATCAACACAAAAACCACTTTTGTCTTTATAATCCTAAAACAAACCTTAAAAAAACCTGCAATTTTTACGACAAAGGACTCATTTTTTCAGTCCAATGAAATGGTGCTTTCGCCACCGGGAGGTCGCCTCTTGCCACCGTAGTATTCCCGATATTCCGACTTACCGTCTTGGAATATATGGTTTCCGCTCATTTCGCGAAGTTTCGCCGAGCTATGCATCTTCTCCGAATGACCAGGAGCGAGTTTATCGAATACGAATGTACCATTGCCCGTAAGCTCTTGAAACTCCGGGTTCTGTATCTTCTTCTCCCTTGTTGACTCAACAACATTTTGTTCTTCATTCAACATTCTATCACCGCTTTGCCCCTGTCGAAAACATTATACAATTGTAAGAAAGACATCTCAAGGTTCCATCACAAGGTAAAAAAGAAACTCTTAACTTACATTAGAGGCTTTATCGGATTCACACAAGTTCCTCGGCGCACATTGCTCCGTATTCTTGTTTCCTTTATCTTCTTGTCTTGCTGCAGCCAAGATGTCATCATGACCGGTGATTGCTTCGGTCTCGGAGTTCGATATCTGCTCATTCTTCTTCTTCTTCTTATTGCTCATTGAATCTTCTTCGGATTCTACGGAATCGATAAACTCATTTGGCTTCTCGGCATCGGTTAAAGTGTTTGTTTCCATATGAGAAAGAGCGTTCTCTACGCCTCTGAACGATATATGGCTAGTCTGCAAAACCCATTACAACAATTTACACATACATACATCATTATCATCAATTCATCATCATCATCATCATCATACATTGAATCCTTTAAAAGAGAGCATAACGGGTTCGACAAGTACACCATAACACACACAAACATACATACATCATTATCATCAATTGATTCATACATTGAATCCTATGAAAGATGAAAATTTTGAAGAGACAAGTAAGTAAGTAAGCAAGAACCTGATCTTGATGGTAATGATTGATTGTCCTGTGAATAGGTTCATCTCTGCCATTATCAGAGAATAAGTCACTACCATTCATCTCTTTAAGCTTCTGCTCACAACAATTCTTCTTGTAAGTAACACTGTGCACACAAAGAAGACACTTATAAACATTATAATCAATACATTCTAAACAAAACCCTAAAATTCATTATAAACACTGATGAAATCGAATTTTTTTTTTTTACTTTTTATTAAGAGATTCGGTTTCTTCGTTTGTGATTTTGCAGCCACCGCCAAGAATCTCTCCGACTCCATCGGACGCCTGCAAAAATCGGAAAAAATAAGATTGGGCGGCGGAGAAAACGAAGAGTAGAAGGCGGAGGAGAGGGAAACGAACCTGGATAGAGTGATAATCGGAGGAGGAAGAGACAGGACGGCGGAGATCAGAAGACGGCCAAGAGAGAAGATCGGCGGTGGAATGGTGTGGATTGTTCACCGGCGTGTTTCTTCTTCCTCTCTCCATTACTCTCTCTCTCTCTCTCTTTTTGAATTTCAAAAAAGATATTTATTTTTAATTCTTAAAAATCTGTAAATAGCGTTTGAGAAGTGATAAAGTTTTATTTAATTATTATTTTCTGTTAATAGCTATCTTTTTCTAATTTTAGTAAGTGAATCTTTTTGCCATATGACTCCTTCCAAAATTAGAATTAAGAATTTGACAATTTCAATCCAATGATTTGGTTTAAAATTTATTTGAAAATTTCTAGCTTTTTTAAAAGGACAATTCTTATAAATACCACTAAAAAAAGTTTTTTTAACATAATTAGCACATATTTTCGAAAATTTTACAAATACCATTAAATTTTTTTTTCTCATAAATACCACAAATCTTAAATTTTCAAAATTACACCAAAAACCTTCAAAAAACTATACCTACCCTTTCAAAACTATACCCTAAACACTATATAGCGAACCCAAATGAAAAAAAATTAAAATCTAAAGTGTTAAAACTCGTTTTTTGTATTTGTGGTATTTTTGTAAACTACTACTTTTTATGGTATTTTTGTTATAAAAAACATTTTAATGGTATTTTTGTTATAAAAAACTTTTTAATGGTATTTTTAAAACAAAAACTTGGTTTTGGGTGTAATTTTGGTTTTAGGTTTTAAAAAAAAAATTCGTCCATTCTTTTACAAAACTCTACCTAATTCAAATTTTTCTCATAATTACGCATTTTCAAAATTTTAAAAGTTTGATTTACTCTTTAAAACTTCACCAAAATTAAAATTTTTCATTTGGATTCGCTAATTAGTGTTTAGGGTATAGTGATTAAGTGGTAAGCTTGTTTAGGTAGACATAATTTGGATTTAATTTTTAGTGTTTAAATGTAGTTTTGTGAAAAAAAATAATTAAAATGTGTAGTTTTGTGAAATGCAATTAAAGAGGTGTAGTTTTGTAATTCTCCCAAAAAAAATTATTTTATTAAATCAGTCATAATCATAAACATAAAAAGTGAATAATTTAAAAAACTACTTTCCGAGTAAACAGTAAATATTGGATAAGAAAACCTTTTTCTGGTCATTCACCAAAATTCTGAAAACCTCTTTTTGCTTATATGTCCTCTGCACAATAAAGACAGATTATAAAAGAGATCAAAGACAAGAGACACATGGCTTTGCTTTAAAAATTGTCTACACCAATCACTGTCTCAATCTCTCATGTCAAAGAGTAAAAGAACAAAGAAGCTTAGCCATAATAGTGATTGGAGATTAAGATCAAAGATTAAGCTAACCTTTGTCTTATGATTATCGGTTTTACTTTACAAGACAAGCCTGAAGGTTAGGTTTATACGAGTGCCTTCCGCTTTCACGCGCTTTGGCACGGAATGAATCCAATCCCTTTGTGTGTATCCTCTCATCACAAGCAAAGATCCATGCTTTAGTGTCAAACTCTTTTGATCCTCTTTGTTGCTTCTCTTTTGTCTCTTACTCGACGGTTCGCCATCACCAAGTTTCTCTGCATATACACACACCACACACAAACAAACGTGTTTCATTCCTGGGTTTTGTAAGAAAATAGACAGCTAATACGGTTACGGCATCATGACTCAATGGTATTTACATACCATGGGAAGATTCTTTGTTTTTCTTCTTCTTCTTTAGCACGAAATCACGTTCGCATCCAAAAGAGACGGAAGCAATCTCAGGGGTTTGACCGTAAAGCTTTTCGTCGTCTGCGTGCCAACCCACATAGTCATTAGCGCCTTTGTACCTGTTTAACAGCAAGCTGTTGAATCTGCTCCCAGGAAGCGTTTCGTAAATCTGACAAAACACAAAAACAAAAGAGAAATGTTAGTGACTACACATAGAACATATGGGTGTGATTTCAAATCTTACAGAATCAAGAATCTCCTTGAGAGGTGGAAAATCATCCCAAGAATAGGCGTGAGGTCGATATCCACTGTACACAAGCGCAGTCAATCCGCTACTTGCAACATAACATGTATCTCTTGGCTACAATAAGCAACCAAAATTGTGATTGTGGCTTAGTTTACTCACACACAAAGTCTAATCCAAGCATGTGAAATAGCCATTTACACCACTGAACACACAAAGGAGAAACTTAGTAAGAGAAACCTGGAGGCAAGATCCACCAAAGACGCGAATGGTTGGTCTGGTCCAAGGGATATGTTTGTCGAGATAATCAAACAAAGCCCATGATTTCTTAAAAGGAAGAAACCTCTGAATGTAGATTACTTCGCTTCCATGGCTGAGATCAATGGTGGTCCTCCTAGTGGAAGCATCGTCGCGAGACGAAGGCGTCACAAGCGATATCAAACTCATCTTCCTCTACACAACAAAACACACACACACACACATTATAAACGGCTTAAGAGAAAATCTGGGAACTTATTAAGCTTAGAGAAATTCTTTAAAATACTACCAAAATAAGTTTTCATTTTGAAAATAACTTTACACAGTTTTTCTACCATTTGAAATGCTTTTCAAATCAAAAATACCATTAAAAGTAGTAGTTTACAAAAATACCCTAAATACAAAATACGAGTTTTAACATCTTTAAAATTTGTTTATTTTGCATTTGGGTTCGCTATAGAGTGTTTAGGGTATAATTTTGAACTTGTAGGGTAAAGTTTTGAAGGTTTATGGTTTAGTTTTGAAAGTTATAAAACTATTTTAAAATTTGTGGTATTTTTGAGAAAGAAACTTTTTGATGGTATTTGTAAAACTTTCTGTAATGTGTGCTAATGTTGTAAGAAAAACTTTATGTAGTGTTATTCATGAAAATTGTCGTAAGCTTATCGTCTTCATTGTATAATAATAATCAAAGTACCTTATTATCATCATCATCATTGTTAGTTTCTATCAGATTGTGCTTAGAATAGTTGTTACTGTATAAAAATCATTCACAAGTCAGATTAATTAAACCCTAATAATAAATCGACTAATCAAACTTAGCTTCTTCCTAAACTTGAAATTAGATCTTATGGAGAGAGAGAGAGAGAGAGAGAGATTGATTCTATAATTACTTGTTATCAAGCGATTCATCTTCTTCGATGGAGATTTCGCCGTCGTCGAGTACATCGTTGTTTGCATCGGACGGCTGAAAATGGATAATCGGAACGGAATCGTTACTAATCGGAACATAATCGAGAAATTGAAGAAGGAACGGTGGTTTTTTTTATCGCCGGAGAACGAACCTGGTGAGAGAGATTAGCGACGGAGGAACGGTGAGGATTCATTATCGACGGTGTGTCTTCTTCATTCTCCATAGATTCTCTTCAAAATTCACCTTTTGGTTTTTAATTAACGAAAAACCAAAATCGGTTTAGTTTAAGTGGAAACTGAGCAATCAGTACTTGATCCGTAATTTTTACAAAACTATACATTTTTTTAATTACATTTTAGGAAACTAGATGTCAACTCATCAGTGTTGGGGTAATATTTGTAAACATATTATTTTGATACAATTTTAAGAAATTATTTTTTGATACATATTAATAAAATTTGGAACCATATTTTATCTATCTTTTCATATTACAAATATAATTTTGGTTATATCTCTTATATTATGTATGATATTTTTTTTATCCGTTGCAAAACTACATGCGAGTAGCGCGAGCATTCCTCTAGGGTGGACGCGTAGAATTTTTGAACATAATGCTTAAATATAGCTATAACATTTAGTAAGATAGTCTAAAGGAACTTAAAACTCATCATGTGTATATGATAAGTATTCTTCTACTTTTATTGTTTTAGGAATTTTGTTTAATAATTTAGATTAACTTTAATTAGTTATAATACAATTAGAGTTTAGTGAATAAAAAAGACATTGTCTTATGGATTACGTAAACATTTTATTATTTGGATACATAAATTTTCAATAGATAGATGTATAATGAGAACTATATTTTTCATATTAAGGAAAAATGAAATTCATTCGCAACGCACATACCCTTTCATTAGGATTGAACTTTCACTTAACAACATCCTTTTTAAAGTGTTTGCAAATTAAAATTAACATTTTATACATACGAGTACAACTATAATTTTTATTTGACAAACGAATCAAACCAGTTAGATAAAACATTCAGAATGTAAAATCGTTAGGTTATGTATAACATACTTTAACAACTAATAAGAGTTTTTCAATTCATTTTAAATGTAGCACGCATTTCAAATATTAAAAATATTACATATATATTATACATAACATGATTTAAAATTTTTAAAATATTATAAAAATATAAAAAATCATAAACATGCGAGTAGCGAGGACATTCCTCTAGGATGGGCGCGTAGAATTTTTGAACAAAATGCTTAAATATAGCTATAACATTTAGTATAATATCATATATTTGCTATAATAAGAAAAGAAAGATTGCTAAATTTTTAAACTGAAGTAGAAAATAAATTTTTACAAGTGCATAAATTATACTACTTGCTAAAACTTTATCTAAGTTCAATTAGATTAA
The DNA here is from genome assembly GCA_963556525.1 of Cochlearia excelsa. Taxonomy (NCBI): domain Eukaryota; kingdom Viridiplantae; phylum Streptophyta; class Magnoliopsida; order Brassicales; family Brassicaceae; genus Cochlearia; species Cochlearia excelsa. The sequence continues at coordinate 6,327,513 of OY748332.1, read as the reverse complement.
CATCTTAAATTTCTCAAACCCAAGTAAATACTAATATTTTTATTTATCAATTGCGTTAGGAAACAAAACTTTTCAAATATTAATTTAACAAAGCGAAAATATATTAAAAAAAGAATTAAAATAATTTTAATGTACACTTAATACAAATACTCAATTAAATTATAACAAATACTTCTTTTGTTCCACATTAAATTGTGTTTTAAAGAATTTCATAAAAATTAAGGAAGGTTGTAAAATGACATTAATTTATATTATTTATATTATTTTTATTCTTTTTAATAAAATTAAGCGGTATAATATATAAAATATGTTAAAAAAATAAAACTACATTTAAAGAGGGACAAAAAAATATTCTAAAACAACATTTAATAAGGAACATATGTAGTATAACTTAATATTTTAAAACTAGTACAGTCGAATTTTTTCCAGTGTACCTTATAATGTGTTATCTTACAATATATTACGCGAACGTAAACTTTTCTCGAAAATTGCATCGAAAAACAAAATGATAACTACACAAGCGCGTAGTGCGCGTCCTCCCCTAGTATATATAAATATATAAAGAAATTTTCTATATTAACTCATTTCTATTCTTTTCGGATTTATACTATTTTACATAAATTATACAGAAACTCATTATTCAAATAAGTGGTGATGGTTTATTGGTTCTTAATTATATGGTGATTGAAAGTTGCGTCTTCTAAGTGCGAAAAAAAAAAATTATTCGCCAAATTAAACATTGTAGATTCGAAATGTGTGGTGAATATATATGAACAATAATCTACTAATAATAACGAAATGAAAAAAAGACTCAAGGGTGTGTTGGGTGTGTTATGTAAAGGTGTTTTTATAAAATTGTATTCTTTCGTTGTAAAAGTGTCTTTATAAAGTTGTATTTTTTCGTACGTAACCGTTTTACAAAAGACATGTCTTTTGATCGTGTCTTTTAATCGTGTCTTTTGATTAATATAAATAGAGTATTGTTGAGATTTCGTTGTTGAAATTTCGTAGTAGTTAGTGTTTCCAAGGCTGAATCAAAATGATCTCCAAAGAATATCATGTGTGTTGAAATTGCATAAGTGACCGTTTAAGTTACTACTTTGTGTTGTATTAAATAACTAATAATAACAAACTGAAAAAAAAAGATTAAGAGGTGTGTTATGTAAAGGTGTCTTTATAAAATTATATTCTTTCGTTGTAAATGTGTCTTTATAAAGTTGTATTCTTTCAAAAGATAAATTAGATTATACAAAAGTTGTCTTTACGTAACCGTTTTAGAAAAAGTCATGTCTTTTAATCGTGACTTTTGATCATGTCTTTTGATTATTATATATAGGGCATTATTGAGATTTCTTTGTTGAAATTTCGCAGGGGTGTGTTTCGTAAAAGTGTCTTTACAAACTCGTAAATGTGTCTTTACAAATTTGTAAATGTGTCCTTACAAACTCGTAAATGTGTCTTTACAAACTCGTAAATGTGTCTTTACAAACTCGTAAAAGTGTCTTAACAAACTCGTGTTGTTTCGTCGAAAAAGCTGTCTTCCAAAAGGTGTCTTTTGATTATTATATATATGTCGCATGACTACTTCCAAATCATTTTTTTTAAGTTTCTAAAATTTTAAAGACGAAGAAGAAAACCTTAATTATGGTATTATCTTAAACCTCATTAGTATATTTATTTCCCGTTTTTCATTATTGTTTGTAGATTATTATTTATTTTTTTTATTTTTCAATTTCGATTTCTTAATTTATTACTTATCATTATTTTTTGGTAGTGTGGTGTGTATTTTATTTGTAAGATTTAGTTTTGAGACTTTAGAATTTAGTTTAAGAAATTTTAAGCTAATTTAATATTTATGGTATTTTTGTAACTACTTCCAAATCAAGTTTCTAAAATTTTAAAGACGAAGAAGAAAACTTTATGATATAATCTTAAACCTTATTTTGTATATTTATTTTTCGTTTTTCACTATTGTTTGTAGATTATTATTAATTTATCTTTTTTTATTTTCCTTATTTCGATTTCTTGATTTGTTATTTATCATTATTTTTTTTGGGGGTATGTATTTTATTTGTAAGATTTAGTTTTGAGACTTTAGAATTTAGTTTAAGAAATATTATGGTAATTTAATATTTATGGTATTTTTGTAAAAAGAGTTTTTTCAACAGTTCAAAGAAAAAAACTATGAATCATGTTATCTAACTACAATTTATTAATTGCCCAACTTTTAATGTGTGTTCCGTTAAATGGTGGTCTAATTTAAGGTAATGAAAAATTAAAACCTCATATCTTAATCAATTCATAACTATTTTTCTTAATCAATTTAGACTAATAAACTAAGTTTATTTATACCTCTCTAACATATTAAAAAATTAATCAGAGAAATTTTATCATATGCTCTTTAAAGTAAAATTCCACTAAATTTAACCAAATTTAATAATTTTGAGGGCAATTACCAAAAATACTATTAAAAACTATTTTCTATAATTGTATTCACATTTAGAGTATTAATATAAAAATGTTTTATTGTAGTTTAAAATCTTAAAAATTAAATCTTAAACCCTCAAAAGTAAATCTTACCTACTTCAAAATTAAATTTTAAACGCTAAATAGTTAAGGGAGAATCACAAAACTACACCATTTGAATTACATTTCACAAAACTACACCATTTCCAAAATACTTCACAAAACTACACCAAAACATTCAAAATTAAATCCAAATAAACTCTACCCAAACAATTCTACCCCCTTAATATTATACCATAAACACTAATTAGCGAACCCAAATGAAAAAAATTAATTTTGGTAATTTTTTAAAGGTTAAATCAAACATTTAAAATTTTGAAAGGGTGTAAATATGTGAAAATATTAAATTAGGAGTATTTTTGTGAAGAAGGGGTTGAAAGGGTGTAGATTTGTGAATTCCTCAATAGTTAAACCAAATGAAAATGACCGTCGTCTCGTTTGTTTTGTTGAAAACAGATTTTTGATTTCTTAATTCTTACTAACGCAATTTGATAAAACGATTTAAAATATGAGTAAGTGTCGAGTATTTTTAATATATTTATTTGTAGTAAAGAAAAAATTATGTAGGGTTTTAATTAATTTAAAAAATTGTGACAACATTTTTGAAGTTAAAAATAATGTTACGAGGTTGTAAATTTGTGATTGAGTTTTATTTAAATCTAATTGCAAGTTTTACACTTTTAAAATAACTAATGTATATAAAATATTGAGATTATAATGATTATGAATTATCTAATATATGAATAAATATACTAATTAGTTTAGATTTATGAATTTTTTAAAAATATGTTACGTATTCTAGCTCCCGTGCGATACCGCACGGGTACTTACCTAGTTGTGTATAAAGATATTCCAAGTATACTATTTCAATAATTTTGATTCTAAGTTTACAAGAAATCTCCAAAATAAAGATACGTTAAAAGAAGAGGCTATTGTATGACCTACCTTGTTCTTGTTTTCTTTTGTCACTAAACCATATTGAGTAAAAAAAAATTAACAGTCATATAGGGAAGAAAAAAAAATGAACGAATATTGTTAAACATTACATCGAAAATGTAACTCTAACGACACAATCACATTATATATAACATATAAAGACAATTTAAATGTCATTTCTTGAACTCACTCTCACAATTCTCCGACACAATCTCAATCTTCTTACCATCTAATAGTCCTTTAACCTTAACATCACATGTCACCAACACTTCCTTGTTCTTTTTCACCGGTCCGGCTTCATACTCCGCCTTAAGCTCCATCGTCAATACTAGATTCACCGGTTCTTTCGAGCCCCGAGATGGCTTAAAGTCATTCTTGGTCGAATCGTTAAGCTTTATATTGACCTTGTCGGATCCAGACTGAGCCTGGGACATATGCGGGAATTTTCCGCGTCCAAGGCTCTTATTTTTATACGTAAGAGAAACGACATCGTTTTCCCCCATCATATAGCTTACTCTCATATTAGAAGTAGGATTCTTGATTCTTAATATTACATCAAAGCTATTAGGTTTAATTACGGTTAATCTCTCCACCCCGAAAACCGGACGAACCGGGTTGAAAACGAAATGTAGGATGAGAGTTATCGCACCGAGGATGAATCCAAAAGCGGCCAAGATGATAAAGAACCACATAAGACGTCTAGGAAAACCGTTTTTCTTGGTTTTCTCGGGTTTCTTGCTGCGTTTTTCGACGTACTTGGCATGTTCCGGAGGAGGAGTCCAATAGACTTGATCTCTAGGGACTTGAACAACGTAAGTCTCTAGCTCGGGGATCGAATTTGAAGGAGGAAGAGACGGCGAAAGAGGCGTGGATGGGATCGGAGAGAGATTATTAAGAGAATGATTTCGCCAATGGTGTGGTGGTTGATCATCTTGAAAAGGCAATGAAGGGAGGCTTGAGGTTGGTCGGTGCCATGTGGAAGGATGATCGTCGGATTTGTCGTCGGTGTAAGGAGGAAGCCGTGGCTCCTCCATCGGATTTTAATGGAATGTGTGGTGGAGATTGGTTTTAAAAAGAAAGAGTAAAGAGAGAGAATTGTTAAAACAATGCGAAAATTAGGGTTTGCATGGGAAAAAGTAAGTGGTTGTTGTTTGTTACATTACTCAAAACTTTTGGTTGTTTTTGGAGAATATTTTTGTTTATATTTTTAGAGTTAATAAACCAACTCACTTTAAAATATTGATTTCTGTTAATTCTATAATATAGTGTATTGGTAGTTATTATAACCAATTGAGTCTAGTTTAGTTTTTTTTTTTTGTTAAAAAAATTAAGACTAACTAAACAGTGTATTATTTTATGAAAATAATTAATACACAAAATTTTACATCCATCAAAAGCAGGAATATCGTATAAAACGTGCATGACCAAAGTATTTTTTTTTATAAATGCATAAGCAAAACTTTATATGGTATAATTATTATAAGTTGGTATAAAATCTTAACATTAAAATAAATAAATAAAACATTATGTTGTTTGTTAACATGAAAACCCAAAAAACCCATTACATTGTTACAAAAATATTTATTTGAATGATGATAGATGAGAACTTATATATATACCCACATAAAAATATAATTCCATTGGTTAACAACATCATTTAACTTACTTAATCAAAACGTTGGTAACAAATCATCATAATAAAGTTTTAACAAAAGAGAAGAAAATATCAATAGTAAATTATTAACGTAATCGTAGATGATATTTTAAATTTTTAATCATCACTATGAATAATAGCAAACAAAGAAATTTAAAATACTCAAAATAAAACACATTTTCAATGCAAAGAGTATTTGATAGTGCAAATACCCTTTACTACAAAACGAATATAAGGCATACTCGGAAACATTATTGGCCAACACAAATCAGAAACTGAACTAACTGTTCCACAACATTCTTTCTTGATCCCATGAATGTGTCCATGTAATATCCCTTTAATGGCCTCTAAACATCCTTTTGATGTGTTCTTAAATGCATCCAAACATGCTTGCGGATTCATCGGTTGTGCATTCGAATCATAAATCATCGCGAAAATAAGAACCATTAGCAAAAAAGTTGTCTTAGATTCCATTTTAATTTCTTCTTTAGGATTTTAAATTGAACAAAAGAGTTTGGTTTAGTTTTGGTGTACTTATGTTAATGATGGTTGTGAAAGCTTATTTATAGTTGTTTTTTACAATCTTTTTTTAATTAGAATGTGTAGATTATGTAGATTTACTTAAGTTGGTAGTTTTTTATTTGTATACATTTCAAATGGTTATAAACAAGAACGTAGTTCAATGTAACATGGTAAATGCAATTTGTTTATGCATATTGTCTAAATCAATTTCGAGATTATTTTCCTTAAACCATGAGTGCGTTTTATGCAATTTGTTTAAATCAAATATGCTAACGTATTTGGTATTTAAAGGAAAATGAAATTGATTTGCTATATAATCTATATGCCCATATGTATTTAGATAAATATCATGAAATGACTTGCAAAATTTGTTAAGCACATGTATTTAGTTAGAGAAATATGTCAACATACGAATATATTTTATGCATTTTTTACTAAATCAATTTTCTGAGGATATATATTTAGAAAAATATGAAATTACTGGCAATATTTTTATTATAATAATTTTTTATCTCGTTAACTTTTTTTTAGCCCACATTATATTTTGAAACATTTTACAATTTTAATTTAAATTAAGCTGATGACATATAAACATATCAAACACCAAAATAAGAATAAAACGAATTTATACAAAAAAAAACAAATGAGGTAATGTTATTGTTACCTCTATGAACTGAATACATAGAGGTGTTACAAAAAAAATAATATATTTTAATGTTGAATAAATTCTAGTAGGCAAGATATTGATATATAAATTTTTCTATATGAAGATTATGATCCCACAAGAATACACAAAAAAAGATTGACCAAAATCATATTTATTTGATTCTAAAATCTTGTAGATCTCATATGTTATTTTATGCCTAAATGGCTAAACTGTTTTTTATAATAAATTCTCTACTTATTATAGTCCATCTTGATTTGGACAAGTTGAATAAAAATAAAGATATTTTCATATATCTATGATTATCAAACACAACACATCAAAATCATATAAACAGATAATATTAATACCCTGATTAAAATAAAAAGCAAAAACATATGTCTGAGCCCGGGTTCGAACCGGGGACCTCTAGTGTGTGAGACTAGCGTGATAACCGACTACACCACCCAGACTTTTCTGTTATTCATTTAATTTTATATATATTATATTATAAAAGATTATAGTTAAATGTGTACGTGGCATCTCATATAAAAAGGAGGTTTTCTCGTCGTGGGGTTTTCGTATACAGACACTGCCGTCAAACAACAACAATGGCTAAAGAGAGAGAAACTCTTAAGAAGGAGAAGAAAGAGATTAAGGAGAAGAAAGAGAAGAAGAAGGAGAGAAAGCGTCGCGAAGCTGAAGAACTCGAGAAGAAGATCTCTAAGAAGAAACGCAAATCTGAAAAACCCGAGAAATCGATTAAGAAGAAGAAGAAGAAATCTAAGAGATCCGAAATCGAAGCAGAAGTAGAAGAAGAAGAGAAACCTCGTAAGAAATCGAAGAAGGAGACAAAGACGAAGAAGAAACACAAGAGATCTGATGATTCCGATGAATCCGATTCTGGCGACGGCGGCGACGAGCCTCTCGCCGATGATTCGCGTCTCGTCACAGTCGCTACCAACAACAACGATTCAGATCTCGAATTCGATAAAGAAGACATAAAGCATATTCTAGAATCATACACAAAGGAAGATCTCGTTAACCTAATCTACAAAACAGCAGAGAAAAGATCTCGACTAATCTCCTCCGTGCTCGAATCAGCGGAACGCGACAGCTTACAGAGAAACATATTCGTGCGTGGTCTCGGATGGGACACGACGCACGAGAATCTCAAGGCCGCTTTTGAAGTATACGGAGAGATTGAGGAATGTTCCGTTGTTATGGACAAAGACACGGGAAGAGCTAAAGGCTACGGTTTCGTCCTCTTCAAGACGCGTAAAGGCACGAGAGAAGCACTTAGAAACCCTGATAAGAGAATGTTTAATCGAACAGTTAGCTGTAATTTAGCTGTAGCTAAGCCTTCTTCTGGTGGTGGTGGTGGTGGTGGTGGTGGTGGTGGTGGTGGTGGAAAGCCTCGTGAAGCGGTTGAATCCGTGAAAATCGATCTTACGCAGAGTGAATTAGCCTTGCCTGGTCTAGATTCGGCTAATGTACAGTGTCAGCAGCAAAATATGGCTATGTATGCAGGACAAAACATGCCCTTTTATGGACATAGTCAAGCTCCTCTTGGTTATAATCCAATGTATGGTGCTTTAATGGGTAATCAGATGGTTCCTGGTTTACCGAATTATCTTATGTTTGGTTCGGGTATGATGAACCATGGGGTGCCGAAACATATGGGCGGTGTTATGGCGGGGCAATATGTTGGTGAAGGTAATGGTGGTGGTGGTGGTGGTGTTGGTGTTGGTCATGGTTTTGATGGTGAAAGTGGTTGGTATATGAGATAAGATTTGTGGACCAAAGTGGTATGGTTCTGATTCTTTCTCTGATATTTATGCTGTCTTCTTCTTTGGTTAGAGTTTCGATATTAGGTTAGGCTTATGACCGAATTTGGTAGCCTCTACTTGGTATTTTGGGAATTGCAGGAGTTTTTTTGTGTGTTTTGTTATGTCCTACATTACTGTTTCAAACTTTTAAACCTACTATTTTTAGTTTTAAGTGTGTTCTGTCTTATGACTTATTTGAGGGAGATGTGTTTTTAGATACCTATTTCTCTTTCTCTCTGGATGTGTAAACACTGTGTTTTTCGTAAAAAAGGTGCTCTGAAGTTAGTTTTATTTGTATTTTTCGTGATATTTGCACATTTTTGTTACCATGACCATAGGGTTTATAGTAGTTTGCCGTCTTTGGTTTTCCCTTTTGGTTTGGTTTTCTTCTGTTGCTTTTGGGGTTAAGGAGTTTTCTCTTATGTGTTTTTCCGTCATATCATCAAAAGGTCTGGTCTCTATAGCGGCAAAAGAAAGTTATGACATGTATAGTTTTGTCCGCTACATATGTCATAGCTTCTAAAGTGTCCGTATCTTCATCTGCAGTTGTGTTGAGACCCGTTTATAGGACCAGACGTAATGGTGTTTTAACGGTTTCTTGTTCCAAAAAAATTCTTCCTTTACTGCCAAAAGCTTTTTCAAAACTCTTTCGATAGCTTTTCTTGTTGGAAATAAGGTGGAGTTTTCTATCTACCGAACTTGGGTTGTTTTTCGATCAAAAGTTTATACACTTTTCAATGTCCTTAAGACAGTATTTGTGTTTTCTTAACAAGTTTGTTTTCGCCCTTTTTGTTTTGTTCTGGATTGAAGTTGCTTAACATGCTCGCTGTTCATAATCTAATGTACATGGCTTGCGAGAGTATGGCTTTGCTTGAGCATTAATATCCATACTCTTTCGGTTTTCTTTTGAACTCGATTTTGTACAAAACGACCGATGCTAATTCTCGATTTTTCTGTTTTTTCGGTTTTTGATTGTGTCTTCCTCTGCAATGTTTTTTTATCTGCAGCTTACCCTATATGAGTGAGTCTCTCTACTCATATTCATATCTATGGTATGCTTCAGATTAAATCAGCTTTGGTTTGGTTTCAATCACTTTTTGTTTTTGGTTGTGTTATTTTGTGTGAGAGAGAGCTTTGTTTCACATTCTCTGGTCCCAAAACAGATATAATGTGTTTATGCAGACATGTCTTTTAATCTCATCACTTGTCTTCTTGACATTGTTTTATTGGTTACAACTTGCTTTGAGATTTGATTTATGTTAGCGTTCACAAATCGCGTTTATGATTTTTAATATTGAACCCAAACGCGCGTTTAGAGTTTACATAACCGACATAAATATAATTAGACAATCGCGTTTTATCCTCTTCACAATCGATTTTATCCCTCTTTCTTCTCCTTCTTCTTCTCCAATGGCGAAAACCCTAGAAAAATCAAAGAAACGCAAAAGCTCGATATCAAAACCCAACAAAATCGAAAAGAAGCTCAAGACCAAAACCACATCGACGCCATATTCATCATCATCCTCAAGCTCCGGCGATTCAAGCTCCGATTCCGAATCACCGGAGAAAGATTTCGACGCGGAGGAGCTCCGCGACCTTCTACAGCCATACTCCAAAGACCAGCTCGTAGATCTCGTCTGCTCCGCCGCTAAAATTGGTTCATCGATCTACTCCGCCGTCGTAGAAGCCGCAGATCGCGACGTCACTCACCGGAAAATCTTCGTCTACGGACTTCCATGGGAAACCACGAGAGAGACTCTCTTCGAAGTCTTCGAAAGCTACGGAGAGATCGAAGAGTGTACTGTCGTTATAGACAAAGCCACTGGTAAAGCCAAAGGCTTCGGTTTCGTCATGTTCAAATCTAGAAAAGGAGCTAGAGAGGCTCTTATGGAGCCTAGGAAACGGATCTTGAATCGAACCGCCACGTGTCAGCTTGCTTCGATGGGACCCGCTGGCTCAAGCAAAGGGCAAGACCAGACCGGTCCTGTGAAGATTAGTTTCGGTTCACAGGTTCAGACACAGCAATTACAGACACAGGGACAACAACAACAACAACATGTGTTTGCAGGTGCTGCATCGCCGTTTATGTTAGGGAACCAATACCATCCGGTTTATGGAACCGGTATGTTGGGGAATCCTGGTTTAGTAGGTGGTGGTGGTGGCTACATGTATCCGATGTTGGCGAGTGCTATGGCTGCTCATGGAGGGTTGTTACAGGCTAGCCAGATGGGTGGGATTGTTGGTGAGCAAGGTTCTTACTTTGGTGGACAGAGTTTGCCACATAATGGCTATAATGATTCGGATAAAGGGAAAAGTAAAGATTCTGATGGTGGTGGTGGTGGTGGTGGCTCGTTTCATGGCTACTCGAATTATTCTTCATAGTAAGTTCACTGTTTTCGCCTTTTCGGATATTCATAGTATGGGGTTTGGTACTTGGGTGTAATGTGTAGATATAAGTAGGTTAAGGCTTTGTGGTAGTATCGGAATCTTATGATGGATGAAATGCTTATAGAAAGGTGTCTATAAGAGGAACTTGTAGAGGAATGAGATATCGATAAGAGTTTTTGAGGTAGGTTAGCATTGTTGTCTCTATGATTATGTTTATAGTCATTGCTAATGAATCTTGTTTAAGAGTCTTTTTCAAAGATTAAGTATGAGCGGACAATGTGGGCAAACCAAGCTTTTGTTTTCTTTCTTTGCCTCCATTTCGGTTTTGTTTGTTTTCTTTTTGTTCTGTTGGTTTTTGTTTACTTTGTGGTTTTACGGTTTTCTTAGTGCCATTGGTTTTATGATTTGTAATGTGTTGGCAATGGTGGGAGCGAAAAGTTCTTGAGACTATGTTAGAACCATGAACATTTTTGAGTCTTCTAAGCTTATTTGGTTTTTAGCGATGCATTACGATTTATCATCTGATCTTTTCACCATCTCCCTCTCATTTGGTTTTGGTGCCAATGCCTTAAATTGTATATTCATACTTTGGCATTAAGAGTGGTTTTGGTGTTCATTCATGGTTTTAATTTCTCGGGTTTAAGTTTTATTATTGTTTTGTTTTCACTTTTTCGGGGTTATCTAACCAGAGGAGGATGTGGGCATTGCTTTTGTTTTACTTACATATGTTTTTTCTTTTTTTTGTCTTAAGCTTTTGATAAAGAAAGAAAGTTAAGTTTGTTTTTGTTTTCTTTGTACTCCAACATTGCAGATGATACGATACGATACGAGCAGGTCATGAGAATGCTTAAACCAAATGATAGCACTTCTTGGATTTCTTGTTTTAATCATATCTTTCTCTTTCGTTTTCACTTTGTATTTCTTTGGGTTTTTTTTTGCTATGTTTTGTTTTCTTGTTTCGCTTATCCGATTCAGTTTACAGGCAGTCTTTAATTCTCTGATTGTGATTGATTCGTTAAAGATCTCTTTGCAATTTATGTGAGTATTGTGACTTTATCTGAAATTGATTCATTTGCTTAACACTAATGTTTTACGCCTTTGTGTTCACAAGGAGAATACATTGAAAGTGAAAAAGAGGCAATTTTAGTATCTAGGGATTAAGATTCTTGTTCACATCTTCAGGTAGAAACACACATGTTGGTTAATCTCTAGGGTTTAGGTTTATAACTTTTTTGATAAAGTTTATGTTTATAACTTGTCTCATGAGTATTGTTATGTGGAGAAAAATGTTTTGTAAGAAAATGAAGATTCTTTTTGGTAACGACGACATTGTATGATTATTTTCTTCTTGTGGTGGCTTAAGAGGAGAAGGTTATAAAATAGGTGAAGGAGCCCTAGTAAATAACAAGTGTTATTTATTTAAGTACTAGATGACAAATTACGTAAAAAAACATTTTATAATTATATATTAATATTGTTAGTAAATTTGTATAGTTATAATTAGATTTAAACGGAAACTAATATTATACCCGTTATTTTATTAACAAATAAATATAAAAGACACACAACAATATATGGTAATAGTAAATAAGTGATTTTTATTTTTTCATCTATTAAGAAATAAAAATAACACATTTTTGTTTTATTACATTGCTTTTGTTATTTACATGAAAAAAAAATTATTCTAAATTAATAATTAGATAGGGATCCATGAAGACAACAAATAAGTTATAATAAAGATTTTTTTATTTTTTCAAGTAATTTTACGTTTTTATTTTTTTTTACTTCTAATTTTTTTATTGATTATTTCTTAAATATTTTTTTTCTATGTTATTTTTCTTATTTCTGATTATTTTATTTTTCTATATTTCGGATTAATTTATTTTATTTCTAATTATTTGATAATTAATGTTAATTTTTATTTTTGATTATTTTATTTATTTATGTTTTTCTCAATATTTTTAGGTTTCCATTTTATAAGATGTGTACGTATCAATTTTAATACACATGTCACGAACTAAACTAACCATTACAAAAGTCACGATCTCGTGAGTTATAATTATGTTTGTCAAGCTCACCTTAAACGCGCTCAGTTTTATATAATAAAATTATTTGATAATTAATGTTAATTTTTTAAAGATAATTAATGATAATTATTATATAAGTGTTTAATTTAAGATTCATGTTAATTTATAAGTGTTTAATTTATAAGATTTTCATTTTTAAGGTGTTTTCATTCTTTTTCTATTTTTTTTAAAGAAGATTATTTATTTTAATAATGACAAATGTCGCGATCTAAATTAATTGTGACACGTGTCACGATCTGGTGAGTTATAATTTGTCTACGTGTCGAGCTCACGTTAAATGCGCTCATTTTTATATAATTATATAAGACTAATTACTACTTATTAGTTACATTAAAAATAATAATTAAGGACTAATCCAAATCCATTTTGGACTCAAAGCAAGCCCAATTTTTTTTTGTTTTTATGAGTTTAGGAAACAAACCCATGAATAGGAGATGAGAACAAATTAAAAACAAATTTTGACTGAAAAGAAAAAGGAAATAAAACAATTGTCAAAAGAGAAGATAAACATTTGTTGAAATTGTTATTTTTTTCTTTAACATATTTCTCAAAATATATTAATTAGGTAGGTAAGTTAAAAGAAATACCATTTGAAATAAATCTCTAAAGATTTTCTTCCTTTTAAAAGATAATTTTGGAAGTATTGTCCTAATTAATCTCCCCTTAAAAAATTACTCTAGATTTTGTTGTAATAACACTCTAAAACAATTTAGTGCATTGTTAAAATCAATTCACAAACAAGAATTAAATTTAGTTTTGCTTTCACTTAAATATTTTCATATACAATTGTTCAAAAATTATAGTTTGATATAGATCCAAGAAAATGAGTCATCGTCGCGTGGTATTAGCAACGGCTAGCTATGATCATACGATCAAATTTTGGGAAGCTCAAAGCGGTCTTTGTTACCACTCCATATTTTATCCTGACATGGTCTCTCTTAATCTCTATCACATTTTTAACTTATATTGTAATGATACTCTTAAACAATTAATATAATTAATGTGAAACTCTATTTTTTCTTGATTTTGTTGTAGCATGTGAATAAGCTTGAGATAAGTCCAAATAAGAGTCATCTAGCAGCAGCTTGTAATCCTCACATAAGAATCTTTGATATCAATTCAAACAACCCTCAACCTGTAAATTAAATATCTTTTTTTATTTTTTGATAAAAAAATATTATTTTCTTTTTGAATGTAAATTAATAAGTGTTTTTGTTTATTTGTTTGAATGATTTTGGATGATGCGAATCATTAGGTGACGAATTATCTTTCACAAAACAACAATGTTACGGCGATAGGATTCGAGCGTGATGGAAGATGAATTTATTCAGGATCTGAGGGTGGCGCGATTAAGATATGGGATTTTAGGTATTATTATTAATTTCAAATCCAAAGTTATTAATTTAATTGATCTTAGAAACACATTTTTCATATGTAAAAAAAAAATCGAAATGCAGGACTCCTCGCAATATTTTCGACAAGGAGATTTGTACAGAGTACTTTCGAAAGGAGTATGAAAGTGATTACGCGGTTAATACAGTTGTTTTACATCCTAATCAGGTACATAAACTAGCTAATTAATTAATTAATTAATTAATGTTAGTGATTAAGCAACATTAGTTTTTGTGGTTTATTGTTGGAATAATTGTGCTTGCTTGTTTTTTTTTCTATAGTAATTGTGCTTTATTATATGCATTGAGCTTTGATAATGTTTGGTTTGATATAGACTGAATTGATATCTGGAGACGAAAACGGCGCAATACGCGTATGGGATCTTAGAGCTGATGCGTGTAGCCGCGAATTGGTACATTTCATTAATCCTATAGTTTAACATTTTCAAGAGAATATACATTGATAATCGCCTCGGGTGTGTAACGGTTTTATATAGGTACCGGAAGTTGGTACACCTATTCGATCTTTATCGGTTAAATGGGACGGAACAATGATGGTTGCTGCTAATAACCGTGGCACATGTTATATATGGCGCTTATCGTGTGGATTACAGGTATATATACTCTTAGTACATATTCAAATATTTCTCATTAATTACGCCGTAGATTTTAATTTTGTATGCTATATAAAAGTTATGTTTTTTATTTTCAGAATATAACAGAGTTTGAGCCATTTCATAAGCTACAAGCTCATGATAGCCACATCTTGAAATGTCTCCTATCTCCTCAAAACAAGTAATTCATATTTTTTTCTTAATAAAAACCGTTTTTATTTGTAATTTTTCGGTCTTTTCGAAACTCTTATAATATGTTTGTTAATTAGATATCTAGCGACGGCATCGTCTGATAAAACTATCAAAATATGGAATGTTGATGATGATTTCAAGCTAGAGAGAGTTTTAACAGGTATAATCTTGATCTCCTAATGTTATTGAAATTAGTACTAATTATATTATTTGTTACATAATCATACATTAATCTTATTTAACAGGACATCAAAGATGGGTATGGGACTGTGCTTTCTCATTAGATGGAGAGTTTCTTGTAACAGGTACTATAATTAATAATTTTATCTATGTAATTTTGAAAATTTGTGTGAGACCTTATACATATATAAGAGTATTAATCGAAACATTGTTTCGGGTTATGTAATAATATGCGTAGCATCATCGGATACAACGGCTAGATTGTGGTCGATGCAAGCGGGAAGAGAAGAGAAAGTGTACCAAGGCCATCATAGAGCCACTGTGTGTTGTGCACTTAGTGATTAAATCTTGGAAGTATCAAGAAGTGCTAAACATATTTTGTGGATTTTTTCGGAATTTTAAAACCGGATTTGTTATGATTTTTTCATTTGATTTCTTTGTGATTTAAATATTTCTCTAGACAATGAAGCACTTTTAAAAAAAAAAATTGAAACTAGTTTAAATGTTGAGAAATCAATATAATTACATAAATAGCTTACAATATTAAACCTTTATATATGTTGATGATAGTAAACACACAAATATAGACTTATCTACTAAATGAAAACAATGTACATGTTACATTTGTCACCTAAGAAGCATAGAAATTTCATTACAAAAAGTCTAGAAATATTTGTTTAAAGTAATAAGTATAAATTAAATAAGAGTAATTCACAAAACTACACCATTTCATCCTTTCCTTTACAAAATTCTACCTAATTCAAATTTTTCTCATATTTACACATTTTCAAAATTTTAAAAACTTGATTTACCTTTTAAAAAAATTCCAAAATTAATTTTTTTTCATTTGGGTTCCTACTTATTAGTGTTTAGGGTATAGTGATTAAGTGGGTAGAGTTGTTTGGGTAGGCATAATTTGAATTTAATTTTTGGTGTTTAGGTGTAGTTTTGTGAAGAAATTTTTAAAAGGTATAGTTTTGTGAAATACAATTAAAAATGTGTAGTTTTGTAATTCTCCCGTTAAATAAAGCATGTAAAACAAAAAAAAAGAAGAAGAAAATGAAGCAAACAACTCATATATATATATAGAAAATGAAAGTAAGGAACTAAAGACCAAAATGGAGTTTAAACATGAAGAAGACAAAAACATAAACACTAAAGACACATAAAGTCTTTTTTAATTAAGAGTGTTAATCAAAATCAGTTGATTTGACCAGGTTGACCTGAGCTATAAGTTGGTCTTGGTCTCCTTATTAATCTTGTTACCATCGCCATAAATCCTGTTTCTTCAGCCTATTAAAATCAAGAGGAATTCACAAAACTACGCCCTTTTATCTTTTCCTTCACAAAAATACGCCTAATTCAATAGTTTTACATAATTACATCCTTTCAAAATTTTAAAAGTTTGATTTATCCTTTAAAAAATCACTATAATTGAAATCTTTTCATTTGTGTTCGCTAATTAGTGTTTAGGGTATAGTATTAAGGAGGTATGATTGTGTGGGTAGGGTTTATTTAGATTTAATTTTGAGTGTTTAGGTGTAGTTTTGTGAAGTAATTTTGAAATGGTGTAGTTTTGTGAAATATAATTCAAATGGTGTAGTTTTATAATTCTCCCTAAAATCAACAATAATATTTCTTTTATCAGTAATCATAGGTATAGCTTTCACTACAAATATTATGACTTCTAACAAAAAAAATCAAACTAGGGTTTAATTCATAAATCACTCTCCCTCAGTATTAAGTGATGTTTAAAATTTTGGCATAGCTAATTAAGAAATCACAAAAAATTATACAATTTATCACTATTACATAAAAACAGCATTAAATAGAACTAACTTAAATGATGTCAAAAAAAAAACTAACCTAACCAATGAAAAATCACACATAATCTTATGAATGGTCATAAAGTTCAAAAAAAACTTTTAAATAACATCACTTAAAATTAAACAAATTAAATTCCCTAAAATCATATAAAATGATTAACAAAAAGAGAGCTTACGATTTGATTAGTCTCCGGATCTTGTTCTTCATCTTTTGATAATGATGATGGTGAAGAATATGATGATGAATCAAGACACAAACACTTGAACATGGCTTGAACAACTTTGTTAAAAGCAGAACATGGAGAGTTAAGAAGAGAGTTATTGTAATAAACTTCTTTTTCTTCATTTTCTTCTCTTGTCTTTTTTTCTCCATTTACTTCCATATTTTTTTGTTGCCTATTACTATCTTTTCTCTTCTTAATTGTTGTGTGTCTTCTTAATGCAATAACTATTGTGTCTCATTCGACCCTTACCTGCTTCTCTGTGTTCTTACGCACACACCCTACCTTGCATTTAATACTCTCTTTTTTAATAGGGAGAATCACAAAACTACACCATTTGAATTACATTTCACAAAACTACATCATTTCCAAAATACTTCACAAAACTACACCTAAACACTCAAAATTAAATCCAAATAAACTCTACCCAAACAATCCTACCCCCTTAATACTATACCCTAAACACTAATTAACGAACCCAAATGAAAAAAATTTAATTTTGGTAATTTTTTAAAGGTTAAATCAAGCTTTTAAAATTTTGAAAGGGTGTAAATATGTAAAAATATTTAATTAGGAGTAGTTTTGTGAAGAAAGGGTTGAAAGGGTGTAGATTTGTGAATTCCTCTTTTTAATTTTATATTTATATAACTTTATAATATGTAATATTAATATAATGATTAAGGTAACTAGGGTGGCAATTTAACTTAACCACATTTAACTTAACCACATATAACTACCTAGTTAATGTTTTGAGAACATAAGTTGAAATTATAAAAGTTCTTTAAAAGGGAAAGTGACTTTGGTCTAGTGGCAGTCATAAGTCCACAGAAGACAGGTAGCACCACCCCACCCGGGATCGATTCCCCGCGCCTACGATAGTGTAGGTTTGGCTAATGGGCCGGTCATTTGTGGCCCAAATGTTGACAAAAAAAAAAAAAGTTCTTTAAAACAACCCTACAAAGTTTTAAGATATAATTATAAGATTACGAGTGTGTAGGATCAAAGTTCAATTTAACAATATCAACGTTTCTCTACCAACGACGAGTTGCCTCAGTCGGTTAAACGCAGTCGTTGGTGATGTTGTGCTCCTGAGTTCGAACCGCGTTGGGAACGATGATTTACGCCATTAATTGGTATTATCAAAGGCTGGTCGCGGGCCTAGAGAAATTATGGGCTTCGGCCCAGAACCTCCTAGTTATAAAAAAAAAAAAAACAATATCAACATTCTCAAAACTTTTATAAAAAAAAGGTTCTATTACAATGTTTTAAGACCAAAAATAGATAAACACAATTTCTTAACATTTTTTCATTTAAGTTTAGGGTTTTTTATTTTCATAAGAGGTGTTTTATTGAGTTTTATAGTTTACATTTTTATGTGCTTAAGGAAACGCTAATTAAATTACATGTTTGGCAAATCCAACAAATAAATCTTTAGATCTTATGTTAATAAGGAAGAAAAATATTTAAACCAAAACTCACACCAAAAGTAGAATATAAAATTAGATTATAGTGCATTCTGAAGATAACATTAAAATATAAGTTTGATTAAATCCATATGTATAAATATATATATATATATATATATATATATATAGTTGGTCTGATCTGAAAATAGATGTGTTGGCAAACTTATTAGAGAGCTTAATTTGTTTTTTAGTGTTGATAATTTTGCAAATGGTTGTTTATTATTGTCGTCCTCTTTACCTCTTTTGAACCAAAGGTTCCTTTTGCAATAGAGAGTCCATTCTTATGAAACACACAAATAAATGTTCATATCTATTATTATCTCACCCATTTATTTATTTTGTCTTCTTTTGTTACAGCCTAATATTATATATATATATATATATATATATTGCTTTGTCATATCTTGTTTTTCAGTTTATTTATTTGTTCATTGGTATATGATATTCTATTTTATTTGAAGTTAGAGAATTTAACGTTACAACTAATTCTATATTATTGAGACTTGTTTTAAAAAACTATCCTCCTCTTGTATATATTCATTTGTCTTTGTTCTTTTACGAACCAAATACGTTTGATTTTTAAGTATTATTATTCAAATGATGATGCAATGTTAAGCGTTAATGTTGACGAATTCTACCAAAATCTAATAAAAAAAATGCTAAAATGGTCTACGTTACATATTTAACTATTTAGAAATCTCTTATAGGATCTAGCTAGTCATTGTCTTCTTTCTCGTTTATTTGGGATATGATGCATTATGACATTTAGAATCGTATCTTGTGATCAATATTTACACTTTTTCGAGCTTATGGTGTTTTCCTGCCTATACATCAAGTTTTGCAAACATTTGCAATCACCAATTTCAACAAATCTAAGCTCAAAAGTTGACCAAATACTATAGCATAATAGTATAGGGATTATACTAAATGGTCTTATATTTCTTGAATATAGTTTTATGTTGGAATGTATAACAACTAATAACACTTGTATGTTGACCTACACGGCTACACATATATAACTACAACTTTTTTATTGACATATCTCACTATGTTTTGTAACAATCGGTTTTTTTTGTTTTCATATGTTTTGAAGTAAACATTTCTCTATTTGACTCTTAAAATAGATCAAACACCTAGATGATCAAACTTCAAAATTAAACAACAACTATATATAAACTATAACCAAGGAAAAATCAAATTTTTTAAAACCAAATTTTCTAACAAAAACAAAATTAGAAAATCCAAAAGATTTTAGACCTCAAAAGTGTTATAGGAGGGAAGAAAACTAAAAAAAAGAATGTAAATTAACTATTAATCTTTTATCAAAAATAGAAAAACCGATATATTGACTAAAAACGTCGTCGTATCATCGTCGACGTTTTCGCCATTAATGGGAGAGCCACGGCCAAGGTTAAGTGGTGCTTCTTCCTCCACCGACTCATATTCGACACCTTCGTCGTCTCCTACACCAAAACCATCCACAGCGCCACGTCATCACGTCACATTACTCGAACCATCTCACCAAAACAAGAAGAAAAGCAAAAAGGTCTTTAGAGTCTTCCGCTCCGTTTTTCGTTCTTTTCCTATCATCACACCCGCGGCATGCAAAATCCCGGTTTTACCGAGTGGTAGACTGCCTGATCCGCATAAAAGCGGATCTAGCGGGTCCAAAGTTACGGGAACCTTATTCGGATATCGTAAAGGTCGTGTAAGCCTCTCAATTCAAGAAAGCCCTAGATGTTTACCATCTTTTGTCGTGGAACTCGCGATGCAAACAATGTTTCTGCAAAAGGAGCTAAGCGGAGGAATGGTTAGGATCGCTTTAGAGACGGAGAAACGAAGCGATAAAGAAAAGATGAAGATAATGGACGAGCCGTTATGGACAATGTATTGCAATGGTAAGAAATCAGGGTACGGTGTAAAACGTGACGCGACGGAAGAAGATCTTTATGTTATGGAGTTGTTAAGACCGGTTTCGATGGGAGCCGGGGTTTTACCGGGGAACTCGGATGTCGATGGACCGGACTCGGAGATGGCTTACATGAGGGCTTACTTTGAAAGAGTGGTTGGGTCTAAAGATTCAGAGACTTTTTATATGTTGAGTCCCGAAGGAAATAATGGACCCGAACTTAGTATATTCTTTGTAAGAGTATGATTTTTATGTATACGGTCGGAGACATTTGTGATTATACGATGATATTGTATTATTGTGTATAATATGGTGGCGAGGAATAGAAGTGATTTGGAGGTGACTAAATTATTTAGGATAATATATAAGAAAAACTTTCTTTAAACGAAGAAAATATATAAGAAAAACCTTTCAAGTGATTAGTTATTCCATAACCAATTTAGAAAAGTATTCACTTTAAAGAAAATATATTAGACTCATAATATATGAAACTAGAATATACATAAATTGTTGGAGTAAGCTTGAAGAAACAAGTTTAAAAGAAAATGGAAAATAGACAAATCCTAATTAAGAGTTTAGGAATAGCTATATTTACTTTTGTGAGTTTTCTAAATATGTTAAGAGAGATAAATAAATGGAAACTATCCTATCGAGAAAATATGAAGTTTGTGTAGACTTCTCTATATAAGAAGATGCAAGGGTGTTGCATAACTTATGAGTTTAGAGATGTGAGAGATTTGAGAGATTGAGAGATTGAGAGTTCTAAGAGAGAACTTGAGAACTTTAGGTTTTGAGTGATTTTCCTAAAGATTAATAAAGAGAGTTATTCTTTATTAAATTGTGTTTTTAATCATTCTCTAGATTCTATAATTGGTATCAGAGCTTCAGAGAGATCCTGAGAAAACGTTGTTCTTCTTTTGAGAGTAATACAAAAGAAGAAAATAGACGATGGGAAAGGATGAAGAGAAAAACGAGAAGACATCACCGTCGATGTCAAAGATGACGGAAGGAGGAGGATCTGCCTCCATAAAGTGTCCCATGCTAAACTCGAGTAATTACACGGTGTGGTCCATGAAGATGAAGATTTTACTCAAAGTCAGCAAGGTATGGGAAGTGATTGAGAAGGAAAATTTTGACGAGACAAAGAATGATATAGTCATAGCATTATTATTCCAATCGATCCCTGAAACACTCATCCTTCAAGTCGGAAATCTAGACACAGCCAAAGAAGTATGGGAAGCTGTGAAAGCAAGGCATCTAGGAGCCGATCGAGTTAAGGAAGCAAGACTCCAAACGTTGATGGCCGAGTTTGATCGTCTTAATATGAAAGATACACAGAGAATTGACGACTTTGTTGGAAAGTTGTTAGAGATATCGTCAAAATCCGCTGAACTCGGAGAAGAAATCAATGACCCGAAGATGGTTAAGAAGTTTATGTCGAGTCTTCCACGAAAAAAGTATATACACATAGTGGCATCCCTTGAACAAGTCTTAGATCTTAACAAGACAAACTTTGAAGATATCATAGGACGCATAAAGGCGTATGAAGAACGCGTTGATGATGAAGAAACACAACAAGATAAGCAAGATGAACTAATGTATGCTAATATGGAGACTCGATATGATCATTCCAATCGCGGTTACTACGGTGACAACAAAGGAAGAGGTAGAGGTGGACATTTTTCATACGGAGGAAGAGGTCGCGAAAGATCTTATGGAAACATAGATTTGTCAAAGATAGAGTGTTACCGGTGTGACAAGTTTGGACACTATGCTTCGTCTTGTCCAGATAGGCTACTCAAGTTACAAGAAGTTAAAGTCGATGACAAATCTGACACTTATGAAGCTGATGAGCTCATGATGCATGAGGTAGTATGTATGCACAACGGGAAAACAAATTCGAGTGGTGTTCAAGATTTGGAAAAGATGGACTTCAAGTTTAAGGGGGAGAATGTTGGAGTAAGCTTGAAGAAACAAGTTTAAAAGAAAATGGAAAATAGACAAATCATAATTAAGAGTTTAGGAATAACTATATTTACTTTTGTGAGTTTTCTAAATATGTTAAGAGAGATAAATAAATGAAAATTATCCTATCGAGAAAATATGAAGTTTGTGTAGACTTCTCTATATAAGAAGATGCAAGGGTGTTGCATAACTTATGAGTTTAGAGATGTGAGAGATTTGAGAGATTTGAGAGATTGAGAGTTCTAAGAGAGAACTTGAGAACTTTAGGTTTTGAGTGATTTTCCTAAAGATTAAATTGTGTTTTTAATCATTCTCTAGATTCTATATAAATAACTATACACATATATTTTTTTCTCTTTTCGTGGATGTAGAAAAACATAATACACGATGTCTATATTAGTTTTTATGATAATTAATGTAGTAATATGTATGCATTATGTTGTATTAGCTAGTGTTAGCCATTTTATATCATAAATAATCATAAGAAAATATGTATATGACATTAAAGTCAATAATCATATATATAAATATATGATGCCTCCACGTACGAATGCAAACAAATCTGTCTAGATCCAAGAACATGAAGATTTCAAAAAAACTCCAATATGCTTACGAACGATCTCATCATGGCCATATACTCAAACGAGTACCCGTGAAAAGCCTAGCAAGATTCCTCTGCGTATTGAAGCAATGGACATACATTATACGAAGCCGAGAGTTCTTGAAAATGTTTCACAATAAGTCTTTTTCACACGAAACGATCGTCTCTTCTTCGCATTCAAAGGTTGTGACCAAGATTACATATCTTTCTCGTCGCTTCAAACACAAAATCCAAGTGAGTCCTATGTAACCACTTATAGTATGATATATGATCCATAATGGGTATGAGTTCACAACCCATTCCTCTCTTCATGGTTTAGTTTGCTACGAAGCCGCTAATTATGCATGGTGGTAGACAATTGTGGTATACAATTCCAACACGAGAAAAATCTATCACATTGCCCGATTTCGATCTCGGATGGTTTGCCAACAAAAAGTTCTTGGGATATGATCATGTTGATGGTGTTTATAAGATCTTATGTATGACCAGTGCTAGGACCAGATATCACAGAGCCAGAGCCTGTATTGCAGATTCTGGCTTTAGGAAGTGGGTATTTGTGGAAGAAGATTGGATGTAGCCATACTCATTGTACTAGAAGTAGCCAAATATGCATCAATGGTATTGTATATTATGATGCTTATGTTGGTACCAAGCCTAAAGAACCTATAGTTATGAGTTTTGACGTTAAGACTGAAAAAATTGGTCTTTAACAATTCATATGTTGATGCCGAGGCCGACTATTCCCTTTTGCGATATTACAACTATGATAAAGTGTGAAGGGAAGTTAGCTATCATGTCTAGTGATATCTCTAAAAATGGTAGTATGGTTATGTGGGTCTTAATTAGTTGATGTAGTCAAACAAGAAATGGTTAAAGAAGGTTTTTGTTTTGCCTAAATCTTGCACAAGTTTAGTTGACCAATTCACATGAGTTTCATTAACGTTACTAATGCTTGTGAGCTTGTTTTGGCGCCGGCTATATATGTTGCGTGGTACGTATTTCGAAATATTATGTTCTTTGTTATGATCCAAAATAGATTGTATAAGAAAAATTGTGATCATAGAAGGATCGAAATTAAGAGGAAGAGCCTTTTTTCTATTATATATTATTTTCTTAGTCAAGTGGAGAGTTTTATGTGTTATGATGGTCCATGTTTAAATGTGACTTTGACCCCTTTTTTGTTCTTCCATTGTGGTTACTTGGGATGTCTCATTGTCCTTTTCTTCTTCTTGATCAATTGTTTCTTTATGTTAATCATCTAATATTTGATTTTTTGATGCTACTTTAGCTTTTGTTTTTTTATATATTTTTGTGATATCACATTTTTCATTTCTCCGCTAGGTGTTATTATCAAATATTTATGCAAAATATTTAGATATTTTAAATATTTGCGAATTAGAAATAGAATACTGATTTATATATAAAAGAAATTATTTGGGTAATGATTTAGTATTGTTATAGCATTTCCATCAAAAAGGTTTTTACAAAGAATATATCTCAACAAAAAAAGAATATATCTCACCGTTAGAAGACAAACAACGTCGGTGATGTTGTGCTCCTGAGTTCGAACCGCATTGGGAGCGATGATTTACGTCATTAATTGGTATTATCGAAAGTGGTCGCGGCTAGGGGATTATGCCGCCGAACCTCCTGGTTTAACAAAAAAAAAAAAAAGACAAAAAAAAGACAAACAATTATAACAGGAAATATGATAAATTTGAGAACCTATAAATTTATTTTAAAGTTATATATGGATTTACTTATAGGGGAAATTAGGTGTAGTGTCATTTTTTGAAAGTTAATTAAGTAAATAAATGGGATGTTCTATTCATAGGTAGAATTACTTTTGGGCCCCCAATCTAACAAAATGTGTTTTGATTGCAAATTATTTTGTTTATGGGGTTGCTGGAATTTTCTGACACAAGACCTCTCTCTCTCTCCTGTCAAGTCACTTTTGACGATTACACCTAATTATTATAGTTACAAATATATCATATGGAATATTTCTAAAATAGTCATCTATTTATTATAGTTACAAATATATCATATGAACTAGTCACCTAAATAGTCACCTATAAACAAATTGTCACCTATAAATAGTCACCTATAAATAAATAATAGTTTGTTTATAAATACTCACCTATTTATTATAGTTACAAATATATCATATGAAATATTTCTAAAATAGTCATCTATTTATTATAGTTACAAATATATCATATGAACTAGTCACCTAAATAGTCACCTATAATTCCACACCGTTTTCCTTTTGTTTTAACATTCACATGAAATTTCCCTTTGTGAAATTTGTGGTTTATAAATAGTCACCTATAAATAAATAATAGTTTGTTTATAAATACTCACCTATTTATTATAGTTACAAATATATCATATGAAATATTTCTAAAATAGCCATCTATTTATTATAGTTACAAATATATCATGTGAACTAGTCTATCATAAATAAATTTCCGTTCAAAATTGTGGTTTATAAATAGTAACCTATAAATAAATAATAGTTTGTTTATAAATACTCACCTATTTATTATAGTTACAAATATATCATATGGAATATTTCTAAAATAGTCATTTATTTATTATAGTTACAAATATATCATATGAAATAATTCTAAAATAGTCATCTATTTCAACCGTATAGGGTAAAGGGTTTAGGGTATATTGTATATGGTATAGGGTTTAGGGTTTAGGTTTTAGGTTTTAGGGTTTAGAGTTTAGGGTTTAGGTTTTTGGTTTTGGGTTTACCTTTTAAAAATAATAATCACCTATTTAGTTCAAAATTGTGGTTTATAAATAGTCACCTATAAATAAATAATAGTTTGTTTATAAATAATCACTTATTTATTATAGTTAGAAAGATATCATATGGAATATTTCTAAAATCGTCATCAATCACTATCAATTTTTAAAATCTGGTTTTTAAATAGTCACATAAACGTTAAATAGTTGGTTTATAAATAGTCACCTATATTGTTCTAAATAGTCGTTTATCAAACTGCTTATGCTAAGTTTATTGGGAATAATTTATCAAGTTAATAATTTATCAAGTTAATAGATAAATATTATCAATTTATCAAATAACCAATATCTACTAATTTGTATTTTTCAGATTTTCGAATCTTTTCATTGACAAGATAGATTGAGGGTAGTTTGGTATTAAAAAAAAATTATACTCTCTCTTACTATTTCACCTAATTAATCTACTACTTTGTCATTCCACCCAATTTTTACCTCAAAAGTTAATATTCACCTAAATCGTCCTTACTTATATAGTTAAAATGTTTTTTTTTGTAGCCACCTCTTTTAAGATAGTAAATTTCTCGGACAGTAATACGTAAGAATAAACACACGAGGAATATGCTATAAAGTGGGTCCCACAAAAAGGAGTTGTGTCTTAACTCATGCCTATCAACGACAAAAACGGTTAATAATTTAAATTATTTTTACTTAAAAAGTTAAAACTAAATTAAATTTAATTAATTAGCCTCCACCACAATCAATAAACGATAAATGACGTAAGCTAATTAACGTCATCTATATGACATCATTAGCCACAGACCATATTAAAAAGAGAGATTATTAAGTAACTAGCAAATAACATACACTAAAAATTCTCAACATGCATTAAGATATATATTCTTAATATTATGTCTTGATATATTGGACGTCGTTCCAATATTTTAATATAAAGGTCGTTATTATAAATTTATAAATAGTGGTAAGGAAAGGTGCACGTCCTACTTTTACATTAGCTATATACAAAAGTCGCACTTTACATGTTTACAATCTTTTAATCTAATTTTAAAAAAAAAAATAGTCATAAAGAGCTGATATAATTAATTATTACTGGCTAAAAATGCGAAAGAAACAGTCATTGATGGTAACATTTTTCAATTATTTTATATCTTTTAAATGTTATAGGTTGTTGATTTTTAAAATTATGCAAAGGTGGGTGTTTTGACAATAATTATATTTAAAATATTTGACTACTTGCCCAATAAGGCTATTTTGTATTACATCTTAAAATAAATAATAATGGAACTAATTTCCCTATAAAGCATAAGATCCGTAAAAGATAAAATCTTGGCTAAAGGATATCTTTTAAAAACTTGTAAATGTTTTAATTTTGTTTTTTTCATAGTTACACTATTTTGATTAGGCCAAAGACACGAGACGCATAAATATTTGACGTATTAATATGTGCATGTTAATTAATGCATGATAGTTTTGACTCAAGTACATAAAAACATGATTATACAAATTGCCAACTACAAAATTTATATAATCTTAAATTACTAGAGTTTGATACATGTCCTTGAATATATTTTTTTAAAAATTAACCTTGAAGATGTGATAAGTAATTTCCTAATCAAACTTTTTGACATAAAACAAATAATTAAAGTCACTTGTCGTTATAGCAATTCCATTCAAGAAGCTTCGTTGAATCTACACATGAAAGTTAAGTAGCATTTGAAAGTTATTAATTATATTATATACTTATTTAAATGCAAATACACATCAAATATTTTTTTATTGTAAATTATTTATTTTGTGTTTTTTTTTCTCTTTTGGATTTTTCTTTGTACATAAACAGTATATATCTCTCTTAACAAGATCCCTCCTCTTCGTAATTAGCACTAAACAAACTTCTTTTAACCAAAAAAAAAACATGAACTACCCTTCAAACCCTAACCCTAGTTTCACAGATTACGCAGAACTTTTCAAATTCGATGATCTTGACGACGATTTAAGGATGATTATGGATGAATTCATCAGCTTCGAGGATCATTCACCTACTTTAAGTTGGAGTACTTCGTCAGAGAAATTAGTAGCCACAGAAGTCACAAGCCCCGCGGTTAATTCATCTATGACTATGAGCCTTGACATGTAAGTCAAGTTTTATATTATGCATATCGTCTTTGCGAAGATTTATTATCAGCTTCTCTAACTTAAAACTAATTGGCTATTACTTGATCGTTGACTTATATATCTCATATATATTAGTTTGTGTTTATTGATGTTTCTGATGTGAGATATTTATCCTTAAAGCATAAAGTATTTTGTTAATGAGCTTTATTATGAATTTGTGTAGAGATCAGAATAAAGATGAAATCAAAATCAAGAGGAAGAGACACAAAGAAGATTCGATCATTCATGTGTTCAAAACAAAATCGGAGAACCATTCTTTGGACGATGGTTTTAAATGGAGAAAATACGGCAAGAAATCGATAAGGGGTAGTCCATATCCGAGGTAAATCGTTGCTTTCAAATTCGTATACAAGTTTATATTTAAAATTGATACACAACATGGATAATAGTATATAGTTACATTTGCTATAGTTTGTGTTAGTTTGGAAAATACTATGAATGTGTCCACTTGATGAATTAATTAAGAAAAATGACTATTAAGCGGTAGTTTAGTTAAGTGTCAATTAATAGACAACTTGAGATAGTTAATTTTAGTCTTTTTTGGTTTCAAACATATCATCTTCTTCTCTTCTTGAATTTGTATTATTGATGTTACTATATATATATATATATATATTTAGTTATAAATCATAGTTAATTACAATACATATCTTAGTATAAGTTTCCATGTATGAGGGTAAAAATGTGTAAAAGTGTAACCATCTAAGTAGGGACATAATCTTATAATTAGTAAACTTTTCAAGAATCAACACAAAAGTTTTAAAAGTGTAAACATCTAAGTAGGGATTTGTTAACTATAAAAGTTTGTTTTATTAATTTTTAATGCCCACTCCTCACAAATTGTGATATAAGCCTATATATAACAATCAACACTTGAGTTATTTTGTTTGTATATATGTTAGCTTTGACTTCAACTTGACATATAAATATTGTTATCATTATGGTAACATTTGTTATATTATAATCAAACCACACTATAAAATCATATATATAAAATCTTTCAAAGCTTATCTAAATAATTTTGTGTTCATTATATGAAAATGCAGGCATTATCACAAGTGTTCGGACCCAAATTGCGTCGTAACGAAAAAGATCGATATAGATACGACAAATCCGGAATATGTGTTGACAACTTATGAAGGGATACATAACCATCCAAGCCCTTCTGTGGTTTATTGTGATTCAGAAGAGTTTGATCATTCATTATCTCTCAATACTTTGTGTTTTTCGACAAATACTACTTATAGTTTCTCACATTCGGCTCCATAGTGACTAAGACACAAGCTAGTTTAACTTTGTGTGTGTAGATATATATATATATATATATATATATATATATAGTGAATATCATCATCATAATATACCCATCACATGTATCCACATACATAGTCGACTCGATTTTGTAATGTAATTAATTGTTATTTTTTTCTTATAAAGTGTTTAATGTAATTAATTGGTGATGTAATGTAAATCATTTTGTGTGTGAAGAATGAATGATTGATAGTGTATATATATATATATATTTTTGTATATTTTAAGTAATTAGCTAACTTTATTTGTACATGGAACTCTTTTAGTTTAATTCAATGTTCAAAAAATCGGTTTAGGCCGGGACTAGGCGCCCGACTCGGCGGTAATATACACATGGCCGATCCGATTTTACTAAAATCGTTGAAGCAAATCGGATTTCCAATCTAGGCGTTCTATTTCGGGAAAAATCGGTGTAATCGGCATATTTTCGGGAAAAATTGGTGTAATCGGCATATTTTCGGGAAAATCGGTGTAATCGGCATATTTTCGGCAAAAACTAAAATTAGTTTTTAATTTTTTGTATGAATTTTGTTTGCTGATTTTAAGACTTTTACTTTTTTTTTTTTACAGATTCATACAGAGAAAATGAATAGACTTGATGTGATTCTTGATGATGGAGATGAAAATAATGGAGAAGAATGGATGCAGAGCACAATGATGAACCTACTCACCAAACTTCAAATGATGAATATGGAGAAGACATTGATTCTGACGAAGAGTATGATATTGCTATGAATATTGAATTTGAATCAAATAATGAAGATATGATGAATGTGGTCATGATTGAAGACGAATAATCATAGTATAATATCTATTTTTTCTAGATTTTCAGTTTTTTCCTTTATCTTTTATTAAAAATTGTTATGGTTGTGGCTTTTATTATTTTAGAATTTCTCTTGGGTTGAATTTTAACTTTGGATTTAAAATAAGTTTGGATATTTTGTCGAATTATATACATAGATTAAAATATCTTTATAAAAATTAATTAACGCCTAGCTCCGCCTAGTCCCCGATTAATCTCTCTAGGCGCTAGGCCCTACCCACCGCCCGACTAGCGACTAGCGATTTTTTGAACATTGGTTTAATTAGTCTACTAGCTAATATCTTCATATGTTGTTTTAGAGTTTGCACAATTGAGTATTCTCTTAATTTTATACTAATCATCGTTTAAGGTGGTTGGTACGATAATTTAACATTTTTATTGTCATGTATAGGCCCGGGCAAAATACCCAGAACCGAAAAACCGGAACCGAAGAACCGAAAAAAACGGTTCTACCCTAAATACCCGATGGTTCCTAAACTTAAGAACCGTGGGTATCAGATAGAAACCGGAACCGAATCAAAAACCGATGGGTAGAACCGAAGAACCGAAATATTTTTATATATTTCGAGTATTTTTTTTATATTTTCGGGTATTTTTATATTTTTGGTTATTTTTCTAACTTCGGGTATTTTTTATTACCTTTTTCGTGTATTTTTCTGTTTTTGAGTATTTTTTCAATTTTCGGGGTTTTTTCATAATTTTGGGTATTTTTATGAACTTTTTTTGGGTATATTTTTCTGTTTTCGGATATTTTTTCTATTTCTGGTTTGAGATACCCAGAACCGAACCGAAATCGAACTGGAACCGTAAATTTCGGATATTTTCCGGTTCCTTAAACAAAGAACCGAACCGATCCGAAATCGATAGGAACCGAACTGAACCGACACGAAATCGATAGGAAACGAACCAGAACCGAACTCCATTATTAATCTAAAAGATAAAAGTATTTGATAATAGTCATAACATGAAAGCCAACATCATTAAGCATTCGAGAAACACCATTTAAACATATACAACACATGAACAAGTAGATAAAAACATAACCATTAGTCCAAAGAGACATTGCTTTTACTTAAGTTTTTAAGACCAAACATCAATTAATAAGAAAAGAGACTCTTTAACTTCCACAGGCAAGACATTCATCAGGGTTTGTCAAAGAACAAACCATATGTGCCATTTTAGTCTCATCGTCTTCCTCTTCTCCTTCCTCTACTTTCTTCTCTTCTTCCTCTACTACACTTGGCTTCTCCTACACATTGTATCCAAAACAACAACATTCCACATGTTAATAAACCATCTTAATTAACAACAAGGATCAGTTTTGTAAAGGGTCATGTGTATTGTTTCTCTTACCTTGAGCATAGCTGTGTCTACTGTGAACTTTATCGCATCTGCTGCAGCACGTGATCGCAAGTAATACATTCCGGTTTTCAAACCCTTTTAGGTAGAGAGAGATTCACAATAACAACAACAACAACAAAGACGGTTATGAGTGAAAGGGACACTTTCTTAGAATCTAGTTTCTATATATTTGAATGTAAAAGCTTTGTTACCTTCTTCCACGCGTAGAAATGTAAAGAAGTGAGTTTTGCGAAATTGGGTTTGTCCATGTGTATGTTCAAGCTTTGGCTTTGATCTATGTAACATCCACGGTCAACAGCCATGTCCACCACTGTTCTCTGTTTAATCTCCCACACAGTCCTGTGTTAACAAAGCAGACACAAAACACTTTAGTGTCTGAACACAGTAGTAGTAACTAGTAAGCTGAGATTCTATACCTGTAAATAGCTTTCAAGTCATCAGGTATCTCCGGTACATTAACTATCGAACCATTCTCGTATATGATCTTGTTTTTTAACGTCGGAGTCCAAAGTCCCATATCAGTTAGGTCATGGAGAAGATGCTTATTCACCACTACAAACTCACCACTGAACAAACAAACCAAAAGAAGACTCAATGAGTAAAGCCTAATCAAGAAACATGCATTGATCACTCGAGATGTATGTATATGTTTTAACCACACAAACCTCAAGACTCTGCGGCTGTATATGTTTGAGGTATACGGCTCAAAACATTCGTTGTTCCCGAGAATCTGACTTGTCGAAGCTGTAGGCATAGGAGCTACTAAAAGAGAGTTCCTCACACCCTTCTTTGATATCATATCCCTAAGCAAAGCCCAATCCCAACGGTTTGACGGTGTTACATTCCACATGTCAGGTTGAAGAACTCCCTAAACAATTGTAATTCAACAAAGTCAACAAAACAATTCACAAATGAAGATTATGGACTATGGAGACGGTAAATTTGCGAGCAGAATGCATCATACCTTACTCACAGGACTTCCTTGGTAAGTCTCATAGGTACCTTCTCTTGCAGCTAGTTCCGAAGATGATTTGAGTGCATGGTAGTATATGGTTTCAAATATATCCTTATTCAGTTGTTGAGCCTAAGTTGTAACAAATCAAACAGATTAAAACAAAATCACTTTATAAGGTTGATTATTACACTAAGCAAGTACTCTCTACCTCTGGAGAATCAAATGGCATTCCAAGGAGGATAAACGCATCTGCAAGACCTTGTACACCGATACCAATAGGTCTATGACGCATGTTTGACGTTTTTGCAGTCTCCACAGGATAGTAATTCACGTCTATTATCTTGTTGAGATTAATGGTAACAGTAGCAGTCACCTAGTCATAGAGACACAAACAAAAGTCAACATCATATCACAGTTAAGGAATTGTTAAGATTCAGATGTACTTAGTATCTAACCTCTGCTAACTTGTCGAAATCAAAGTAACGGTTCTTTGAGCCTAGACTGCCTGCAAGCTTAGATGGATGGGAGTCCAATGGAACATCCTGTTACAAAATAAAGCCTGTTTAGGCCTTGAATTTAAAAAAAAAAACAGATTTATAGTATTGGTAAACCAGTGTCTAGTTTTACCTTCTCCCTGACAAATCTGGGTAAAGCAATAGATGCAAGATTGCACACAGCGGTTTCAGTTGGACTAGTGTACTCAATGATCTCAGTGCATAAGTTGGATGACTTTATGGTACCCAGATTTTGCTGATTGCTTTTTCTGTTGCATGAATCCTAAAACAGAGTATCAAAATCAACAGTAAGAATCATGTGTTTTTGGTTTAAATGGCTATAACATGAACAACAGAGACTGTAAGTTACCTTGAAAAGCATGTAGGGTGTTCCTGTCTCTACCTGCGATGTCAAGATTTCATACCAAAGCTGTTGTGCCTGAACAACCTTCTTGGCTTTTCCCTAGAGATATAATATATATAATGTGAGATTAAATTGAATTTGAGTTACTACAAAACTAGATTACACATGGATGAAACAAGGATTCACCTCTCTTTCATACTTAGTGTACAGTTTCTCAAACTCTGCGCCCCAGCAATCTGCCAAACCCGGAGCTTCGCTAGGACAGAACAGTGACCACACCCCATCACTCTGGACCCTCTCCATGAAAAGATCTGGAACCCAGAGAGCATAAAACAAGTCTCTAGCCCTGTGTTCCTCCTACAATGATTTGGAAGTTGTATCAGGCTAACTTTGTAGTTACAATGTTACATCAAGTGAGAACATCGTGAACTGCCTTGTTATGAATGTACCTTTCCATGGTTCTTCCTCAGCTCCAGAAAGTCAAAGATATCAGCATGCCATGGCTCCAAGTATACGGCAAAGGCTCCTTTACCAATTACAAAAATATAAATACACATCAGATAAACTGAACACCATATAATGCAGAGATGATTGAAGCTAATAGTAGCAAAGTATATGCTGAAAAATGTACCCTTTCTTTTCCCTCCTCCTTGGTCAACATAACGAGCAGTGTCGTTAAACACACGCAGCATAGGAACAATGCCATTAGACGTTCCATTTGTGCCACGGATGTAGCTTCCAGTTGCACGGATATTATGAACTGACACACCGATACCACCAGCAGATTTGCTTATAACAGCGCATTCTTTGAGTGTTTCATATATGCCCTCAATGCTATCGTCTTTCATGCATATCAGAAAGCAGCTGCTTAACTGCAAATTCAATTATTTTCATCAGCAACAAAAAACCCGTAAATACATACAAATAGACATCATTATGTAAAGGTGTTTTACTTGAGGCCTAGGAGTTCCTGCGTTGAATAGAGTAGGAGATGCATGAGTGAACCATCTCTGAGACATCAAATGGTAAGTCTTGATCACAGAATCGATATCGTCCTTGTGGATACCAACAGCAACCCTCATGAGCATGTGTTGAGGCCTTTCGACAACTTTCCCTTGGACTTTCAAAAGGTAGGATCTCTCAAGTGTTTTGAACCCAAAGTAATCATACTCAAAATCTCTGTCATAGATGATTTCACTGTCGAGACGAGCAGCGTTCTATAAACAAACCAAACAAGAAAGCACCAAATCAGTGATACACTACAAGATACATCACATGACATTCTCCATCTATACCACATCTAAACACAAGTTCAATCTATACCACATCTACCACAAGTTCTATTTCTCACCTTCATTATGATCTCAAACACATCATCTGCTATTAGAGGAGCTTCAAGACCAGATCTCTCATTAACATGATTAAACATGTCCTTAACACTGAAAAACCAACACAACCCATAAAAATCAAACTCAATAGAAACAAGAACCAAACTCAAAAATGAAACACAAAGAACAACACTAACGTCTCAGAAAATGATTTCTTAGTGTTCTTGTGTAGATTCGAGACAGCAATCCTAGCAGCAAGCTGTAACATAAACACATAGAGAGACAAAACACATGTAAACACTTAGAGAAACATCTAAATCCAAAAATCAAAGAGTACCCATGAAGGAGAACACTCACAGATGCGTAATCAGGATGGTTACAAGTCATAGCAGCAGCAGTTTCTGCGGCTAACTCGTCGAGTTGGCTCGTAGTGACTCCTTTGTAGACACCGGCACAGACTTTCTGGGCAACGAGGACTGGGTCACAGTGATCGCTGCTAAGCCCATAGCTTAGTTTCTTAAGACGAGCAGTGATCTTATCGAAATGAACCGTCTCTTGCCTTCCGTCACGCTTCACCACATACATCTTTTTCTTCTTCTCTTTGAGTAATTTCGTCGAACAGGTTATGTGCGTTATGTAAAGTTATGGTTTTTTTTTGTATAGAGAGAGATAAGATGGAGGCGACGAAAGGGTTTTTTTTTTTTTTGAAAATCTCTTTAGGGTTTCTTGTGATTGATTCCTATCTACATTTGTCCTTTAATGGCAGGGAGAAAAAGATATTCACTTTCCCGGGAAAATAATTAGGATTTTCCCGCCTGCTTACAAGAGAAGCTATTGGGCTTTTGTTTTTTTACAATTTCGCGGGTAAGTTAATTTTAAAATATTAAATGGTTAAATGTGGACCCGGCCCATTAAGTTTATGTGTGTATGAGTGGGCCCAGTTACTTTTGTTATGAGATTTTTTTTTTTATGACAATTTGTTAAAGCTTTGAATTTTAATATTTTGCTTGTTTTTAGGACCTTTTAGGGATTAATATAATAAAAATATGAATTTAACATTCTTCCAAAAACAAATGGATTTTATGGTTTTCAAAACTTTTTTTTTAAAAGGCTCTTGTTAAATTTTGAAAATCTTCAATAAAAAGTTGGGACAATCACAAAACTACACCTTTTGAAAGTGAATTCACAAAACTACACCTTCTGAAAGTGAATTTTTAATTTTACACCTCTTTCATAATCAAAAAGACAATATTACCCTATGTATTCTTCTTCTTCTTCTTCCTCTTTTTCTTCCTCTGTATTTTTCTTCTTCTTCCTCTGTATTATTCTTCTTCTTCTTTTTCTTCTTCTTCTTCTTCTTCTTCTTCTTCTTCTTCTTCTTCTCAATTTCTATCTCGATCTCGATTTCTCCATCGTTTCATCGTCGCCGTATCGATCTCGCCGTCAGATCCGGATGCGAATCTCACATTAATAATCTGATCTCTCCGTCTCTTCACCGTCGTCAGATGCGGATCTCGCCTTCATAATCTACATCTCGCCGTCTTCTTCATCGTCGTTTAGATGCGGATCTCGCCGTAGCTACATCGTCTATATCTCACCTTAGCTTCATCTTCTCGATCTCGCTTCGGCATGATTGATGTGTTTAATGGATTTTTTATTCGGTTATAAGAGTTATTAGTGATACATAAGTGATTTCCCATTTAGTAATTGATGTGTTTTAATGGATTTTACTTTTTGGCGATTATTGCGATTTAGTTAATGAAAAACTAGATATCCTTATCAATATTGTTACCGGCTAACCATTAGGATTGATAACATCCATAATCTTTTGGAAGAGAGAAACAAGAAAGAGGTAAAAATGTTATAAATGTTATAAAGAGAATAATACCTTAAATTGATAGTTTGTGTGTGTTAATGACTGTTGTTTCACCGACTAATATGTTACAACGTTTTAATGGCAAGTGTTATGAGTGTTATAATTGTATTATAAAACACAAATTATATAAAATCAAATGTAACAATATCATAAAGTATTAGTTATAAAGTGTAATTCTGAACCTAATTGTTTTCTACATATTTTTGGCAGATTGACTTAATGTATTTTTTTTGTTTTTTGAATATGATAGGTTTGTCAGACATATTCAGAAATTGTGTCCCTGAAACTCTTGGAACGCATTCTTTATGAGGATCTCTTACTTATTGAAGCTCGAGGATGCGAAGATATCGGAGTTGAGGAAGAAACTAGCATCGAAATATCTTTCTTTGAAATCTTAACATTTATCGATGTACGAGCTTTCTCTTCTTGATTAGGTCGAATTTTTTGAAATCTCAACAATTGTTGGTTTATAACACTTATAACACTTATAACATTTATACGATATTTTTGAGAAGTTTGTTCTATAACACTTATTACAAAAAAAAAAAAAAAACGTTATAATATTTATAACACTTATAACACTTATAATAAACGGAGCCCATTTTAAAACGATAGAATGAATTATAACACTTATAATATTTATAATAAACGGAGCCCATATCGTAAAATATCAAAAGATCTAGAGTTTCTCTTCGACGGCGGTTTCCTCTGCGGATTCATCTCTTTTTACGAGTATCTTATAATGAGTCTTGCATTAAATAGGGCAACAAACATGTACACGTGGAAAGTAAAAGACAATAAGCTAATGGAATTTATAACATTTATTATAAGTGTTATAAGTGTTATAAAATACGAATCATTTGGAAGTCTTACTAGTATCTTGTAATGAGTCTTGCATTAAATAGGGTAACAAACATGTACACGTGGAAAGTAAAAGACGATAAGGTAATAGAATTTATAACATTTATTATAAGTGTTATAAGTGTTATAACATACGAATCATTTGGAAGTCTTCTTAGTATATTATGACAAGTCTTGCATTAAAAATTGAATGAAACACATAAATGGTGAAAATAAATCAAATTGCGGCTACACAACTAGTCTTCATAAGACATATCTTGGTGATGGAGGTAAGAGAATCACATCTATCAACATCGATAACAAATTCCCAAGAATAATTTGTTGACTTCCACCGCCCACAAACACGGTAGAGATCAAGCATCTGCCATGTAGAGAATAATGGTTCAGCATCAACAATAGTACTTATAATACTACTTATCAACATCAAACAATAGTTCAACTTATAATACTTATAATAGTAGGATTGTGAAATTTATAATATATCAAAAAGGTATGACAAAAAATGCTTTATTGAACTAATCTAAGCTTCGCTCATACTCCTAATCTCTTAATTATTCAATCTATTTCATTCACATGGAGAAACCGTGAAAAGTAGGAGTAATTACCTTTAATTATAAATTTGAGAAACTACTTTCGAATCTTAGAGATTGTCGTATTTGAAACTTCGTCTTCTATATCTTCGTTTTAAAGCATGTGCTGTAGAGAATAATGGTTCAACATCAACAATAATACTTATAATACTACTTATCAACATCAAACAATGGTTCGACTTATAATACTTATAATAGTAGATTGTGAAATTTATAATATATCAAAAAGGTATGACGAAATGCTCTTGAACCTAATCCAAGTTTTCGCTCATACGCCTAATCTCTTAATTATCAATTTCTTAATTATTCAATTTATTTCATTAACATGGAGAATCCATGAAAAGGAGGAGTAATTACCTTTAATTATAAATCTGAGAAAATAGTTTCAGATCTTAGATCTTCGTATGTGAAGCTATTCTTCTTCTTAGGCTTATTTGTCTTCTCTATCTATAAGATCTACAAGATCTACAAGATCTACAAGATCTACAAGATCTACAAGATCTACAAGATCTTGTAGATCCACAAATCTATAAGATCTACAAGATCTATAAGATCTACAAGATCTTTAAGATCTACAAGATCTATAAGATCTACAAAATCTATAAGATCTATAAGATCTTTGTATGTGAAAATAGTTTCAGATCTATAAGAAGAAGGCGAATTCGTGATCGGAGAAGCTCATACCGACGGCTAACGACGGAGAAGATGCTTCCAGATTTCGAGATCGTCGTCTGAATATCGGCGATTATCGGTTTGTCTCCTTCTTCTTGACTTCTTCGTGTTCTACTATTGAAAAGAAGAAAAAAAAACCTGATTAAATAAGGGTAATGAAGTCTTTTTACAGATGAAGGAGGTGTAGTTTTGTGAAAATTTTAAATTGGGTGTAAAGTTGTAAAGGAAAAGAACTTTTGGTGTAGTTATGTGAATTTCTCTAAAAAGTTTGTATATATTTGATGGGTTATCATAAAAACTAGGACAACAATTACACATCAAACTTTTTAATTGATAATGTGGAAAATATGGCAATGGTTCTTTGTGCATGATAACAGAAATTAGTATTTGTTTTGATTTTGGTTGCAATAAGGAAATTTTTTTGAAGATAATGATTCATGGTTTGTTGAAGAAGACATGAATCATTATCATAACTTTTAGCTTAAAAAAGGTAAAAGACAATAATTTAGTTTCAGATGGCAACTCAAAATTTTGAAATTTCAAGATGAAATCATTTTGCACGTAGTAAAATTTTTAAAAAATTTAAAAATTTGAATGTACTATCAGATCCAAAAAACAGATTTCAATAACAATTCATGAAAACCCCTAAAACCAAATATTTTATTTGCAAAATGTAAAAAAATATAGTATCTCAATGTGAGAACAAAAATACTAGCAATTTTAAATTATAAAATGATAAAAAAAATTTGCTTTAGTATGTTTTAAAAAATTATAATTATTAATAATTAGGCCTAAAAAAGAATTTTCGGCTTAAAACCTTTTATAGTGGTGTGAATTTAGAGAATTAAAAAAGGACAATAAAAAGCTAGAAAATGAGAAAACAAAGCTTTTTTGTTAATTAAATGAGAAAACAAAGCTCCAACGTTAGATTAAACACTATACAAAAAAAATCATCAAACACGTTACATAAATACGATTAAACAAACTTAATTAACATGTAATTAACCATCACAACATACGCTTAAATCTCATTGGTTTCTCTGTAAATACTCTCTAGAGATCGAAACTTCTTCTCTTTCATCATCTTCTTCACTCCAATATTATTATTATTATTATTACAATAATTCTCTTTTACGACGTCGTTTTCGATTCTCGAGCTAACGTCTTCGCGGTGTTTTCGCTTCCTTCCTCTTCCTTCTCCGCCGTTATCTCCACCGGTGCTGCCGCTAAAACTCACCGTCTCTTCTTCGCTAAGCTGCATAAGCTGCTCCGCTGCCGCCATCTCCGTCGCCGAGAATCTAATTTCTTCCATTGGATCATCCATTTTCCAAAATTAATTAATCTGTAGAAAATAAATAAAACAAAAAAAAAGAAAAGAAAACAAGAAGTTAAAAATTGATTGGTTTGTTTTTAATTTTTATGGTTTTTTTTATTGTTGTCGTTTTTTGGACAAGAAGAAGAAACTACAGAGTCGGTTTAGAAGCAGAACGTGTCTTTGTGATATTTATTTATTTATTAATTATAGAGTGGGCTATTATCTCCTGCATGCGTGTGTATGGTAAGATCCAACGGCTTAGAATCTTATTAGTTTATTGATCCAACGGCTTAGAAGCTTTTTCTTGTGTTACTTCTTCGTTGAGGTTTACGTTTTAGTCGATTTGGTAGGGTGCCACGTAAGCTATTCCGATTCCAAATACGGGAGTTGTCACCTAAGTGGGTCCCTATTTCACACACATCCACGTGGTTCGATCTTATACGTCAAAATATTCAAATGTTTTGAGACCTAATCCACATATGAGTTTATGGGCTATAAATAAAAGCCCACTTAACAAATAAAAGCCCACAAAATTTACAAACTAATTAAAATAAAAAGAAAATGTGGCTGCTGGGATTCGAGCCCAGGTCTCCACGGCCACAACGTGGAATTCTTACCACTAAACTACAGCCACTTTTGTTGTTATCTTTTCTCCACTTAAAATATTTATACTACAAATAGTTAACGCTTCGTTTGTATCTTTACGTTGACTGTTACTCTATAGTCTAAATTCAATACAAGACGTATTAAATCATTCTAAATTCAAAAGAATAAAGAAACTAAGAAATAAAAATCATTAATTAACTCATAAAACCTTTACAACTTCCCCCACTAAACCCCACATTTAATCATATAATTAAGCCTAAAATCTCTCAAAAACCACACTACTATATAAACCACACATATTAGGCCTTAACAAACATACTTTTCATCTCTCAAAAAACTAAACAAAACCTAAACACACACACACACAAACAATGGCTTCTAACACAAGTTTCCTCTTCACCACAATAACTCTCCTCCTCCTTGTTATCAACATATCCGCAAGCAGAACACTCCCTTCGACACCCAATTCCACAGACATAGCGTCGAGGCTAGCCAAAGGAGGACTAATGCAATGTTGGGATGCTCTCTACGAGCTAAAATCATGCACAAATGAGATTATTCTCTTCTTCCTTAATGGTGAGACCAAACTAGGTTTAAGTTGTTGTAACTCTGTTGATGTAATAACCACTGATTGTTGGCCCGCAATGCTTACTTCACTTGGCTTTACGCCTGAAGAAACTAACGTTCTTCGCGGTTTTTGTGTTGATCAATCTTCTTCTTCTTCTTCTTCTCCGGCTCCTTCTCCTTTTAAAGTTTGATATGTTTTGCTCTTTGTGTATGGAGACTTTTAAAAATAATTAACCATGGTTATAATAATAAACTCTATATTTTATTTCATGATTCAAGGAGGAAGTATTGGTTCTATAATTTGAGTTTGATATTAACCATATACACTATGAAACCAAGTTTTGCAAGAAACATGACATTCAACACCAAAAAAACTTGTCCAAATACTATGTTAAAAACTTCATCTCTTAGCTAACTTGCTATAACATGACCTTAGTCCTTCCTCTCCACAAGGACCGTTTGTCACAATTTCAATAAGAAAATGTTTATATTTAGGTTTCACTAATCATGCTTAAAAAAAAAAAATAATAACCACACAAGTGAATTTCCATATACAAAATAAAATAAAATATATTAGCACACTTTTTATTTATTTTAATAAATTATTATAATGACATATGTTTGTAAATATTTTACAAAACCAAAACTTTCGTTTAGGATTTTTAAACATATTCTTTCTATATTATAAGCTTTTGATGAAACAAACAAACATTAAAGTATATATACTACTTGGAAGAAGAGTCGAGTACACGAACGGGGACAATGGGTATAGAGTCCCACCACTCTTTCAATCTCCGATTACTCTGATCATTGTCATTGCTAATGTATTTTCCGACAGGCGACGTCATTACAAAACTATATATTACACCAAATATTATCACCAACTTAAACGGTACTACCGCGAAGAAGCTAGCCAACGCTATCATCGACCCCATCACCATCCTTGCGTGCTACAATCCAAGAGCAATATAGTACATATTTTTCATAAACAATAACAAAATTTGAAGAAGAAAAAATAAATTCCATTAAAAAAAATTAGACCTAAAATATCATGACAAGTTTTTAATTGGAAAAAAGTTGGTTCTAACTTCTCAATACCAAAAATACAAAAAACCAAATCTTTTGAGTTTTGACACTTTATAATTTTTTTTCTTAATTTAGATTCAATATTTAGCGCTTAAGATTTAGTTTTGAAGGAAGTACAATTTAGAGTTTAATTCTAAAAGTTTGAGGTTAATTTAAGTAATTTATGGTATTTTAGGCAAAAAAATAATAAATACTTCGATAATATTTTTTAGTAAATAAAACTTTGATAATATTTTTTGCCTATAAACTTTAAGAGAGAAAAGGTTTTAAGGAATTGCCCATTTTTTATATATATATATAAAAAAAGTTGTACCTTGCTAGCTTTGAAGTTATATATGGACCGCAACTTCATAATGGTGATGTTAACATGTTGCATCAACTGGTGAAGTCTTATCAAACCATATTGAGCTGACACAATGCTCTCGGTCACTGTTTGGTCCGACTCGGTCCTTACCGTTATCGCATCTTCGTTCTTTTTATGGACCATCTTCTTATGTCTATTTTGAGCCATCTTAACCACTAACCATATTAAACAAGCGGCTATAGCCTTACCACTCCACTCCCTGTCACATAAATTTTGGTTTCTTGATTATTAGTAATTTAAATACTATATACTATTTGCTTACTTTTATGGATCTTATGTTTTTTACGCTAAACTCACTTGTAGACGGTTATAACAGTAATGGCTAGAACAAAAAGCGTTCGAGCCGGTCTTTCCCAATATACCACTTCTTGGAACCATGGCAATGTGTCTTGCAATGGTCTCATTAGCTCCTACAAGATATAAAACATAACACAATCATTGATTTTTCTGCACCAAGTAGTATATGGTTACTTTTAAATATGGTCATGAGTATCGTATTTTAAAGTATATAACCTTAAGTACCTCCTAGAATTATATGCTAACTCATATCATAAAAATATTCTTACCATAAGTACCGCTACACTTTCAGTAATCCCATCTTCTTCTAGCTCCGTTGTCGTAGCTTTCGCTTTTTCAATCTCTTTTTCCTCTTCCCTCGATTGATTCACTACACTTTCAAGAGATGCAAGCATTTCTTCCTTATCAATAATCACTTCCTCGCGCTCCTTACTCTTCTCGACTACTTCTTCTTTTACCATGTTACCAAGTTGTTCCATGTTCATATTCCTCAATATGGAGCTAGCGCTACACGGGTTTTTCGTAGCACCCACCTTTAGACTAATCCCTGCAAGCTCTTCTAGTACAAAGTCTCCCTTAGGAACTTCATCGAATAAACTAAATATTATAAACTTTTTTGGGTCCGGGGGAGAAATCCTAAGCATTTCACGTGCTGCATGCAACCGTGTGATTCCCAAGATTGTTCTCGAATGTATTTCCCATGCTTGCGAGGGAGCTTCAACGTTGTATTTCTTCAAAAAATGGTGCATTAATGTTATCTCCTTTATAAGCATAAGCCAATGATCTCTTCTCGTTGAGCTTGTCATCTCCGGAAACTCCAAGACAATCCCATCCTCACTAAATATATCAACAAGGTAAGTATATGTTATGCCGCCGTACATAAAGTACAAGCATTCTTATTCAAAATTGAAGTAAATAAACATATGAGATACTTAACGATATTTAAGCAAAAAATACATCTTTTACGGGATACTTACAAATCGGGAGACTCGTAGACAATGGCTTTGTCAAAAAGAGGTGCACCCCATGGACCAGTGGAAATAGGCTTTGCCGAACTCGAAGCATCTTTGGTGAGATCTATCTTAAGAGCATCTTCGTAGTTTATAATTCCCGCGGCTTCGAAGTATAGTGCATAGTTCGTCAAAGTAAGCCTACCTACAAAAATCAATACATTTTGCCACAACTTTGAGTCAAACTTGAAATTCATAGCAAATTATAAATAATTGCGAAAACATATACCGGGCCAACTTGTTTCTTTAATGTGGCGAACCACTCTCTGTGAAGCCATTGTTCCTTCAACATGCAATATAATCTCATCATCCGCTAATTCAACCCCTTTAGGGCTTGCTTGCTTTTGCAAGTGCTTCATACACCTAGATAAATATGGATTATACCAAATTAACTTAAAACTACATTCGTTAGAAAGAAAAGAAA
This sequence comes from Cochlearia excelsa, assembly GCA_963556525.1. NCBI lineage: Eukaryota > Viridiplantae > Streptophyta > Magnoliopsida > Brassicales > Brassicaceae > Cochlearia > Cochlearia excelsa. The sequence goes on along the minus strand of OY748332.1, from coordinate 6,283,311 downwards.
GCGCATGACCATATATATTATTTTTATATATATAATGATTTACTTGAGTATTTCTTTGACAAACATATCGTAAGCCGGGAAATGAAGTTGATGGCCCGTAGGGGCGGTTAGAGTCTCAAATGTGTATCGTCCATTGATGATATCGACATGGAGAGAAACGATCGATCCCAAATATACAAATGCATCTTCACCAACACTTGGTTCATGATCAGCCTAATCAATTCACACGAAATAAAATCCGAGATACTAATATTTATATAAATTTGATACACCTTAACATTACATCAAACAACAATACAATGACTTACGAGAAGCGGCATGATGTCCGAATAAAAAAGAGAAATGTCATCTTGCTCTGGGGACAGTGTTGCTTGAATTCTCTTGTCTTCACTCTCTTTACTTATAGCTTCCTTTGAACACAATTAACAAAATAAAACACAAAATGAGAGTCTCAATGTTAATTAGGTACCAAATGAGAGTAAATGTCTTTGACAAAACTCAAAATCAAAGACATTAAGTGATCATCAAATCTCAATATGTTAATTAGGTACCAAATGAGAGTTATTGCCCTCATTTGCATCGGGCTGTTGCCACGCTAGCATCATATCGAACGTGAGACGTGTAAATGAACCATCTTTGATTCTCTCGGGTATTTTTTCACAAACCCGTCTCATCGCCTTTGAGCAGCAAAACTCGACAAATTTCTTAGAGTAAGTGCCTTCGCTTTCAGGCTTCCATTGAAACTCAAACTCTTCCACCATTTTATCAATGGATAACTCTACTTCCCTGCAACATCACATAATCATAAGAAATTATCAAAACGTACCCATCACTATATCCCAAATTAAACCGATACTAAACCGGTTGGAATCGGTTTTAATATGTTTGTTTTTAATTTGGCTTAACCACCAATTAAGGAAACAAAAATTCCACACATAAGCAACCCTATGAATTAATAACATTAACGGAACTACACTAATTTTAAAAATAATTATTTATTTATAGTGATTATTAATTTATCCAATGACACATAACACGAAAATGAAATTTGTGACCAATTTTTTATTAGTTTATTAAAAATTATTAGCCTGTCTATCCAATATTAATATGTAAAGGTTAAAATGTAGTGTATATTTACACTTTTATTTCTATACTAGATTTTTACCCGTGTAGAACACACGGGAGTAATATTTATAAACATATTAATTTGATATGATTTTAATTAATTTTTTATTGATGCATATTGAATAATAAAACTATTAATCATTTATATGTATATTTTCAGATTACAAATATAATTTCGTTATATATCATAAATTATGTAGAATATATTTTGACCCGTTACAAAATTACACATGAAGGACGTCTCACAAAATATCGTAACGTATCAAAATTTTAAATTTTTTTATATTTATGGCTCTTAATTTATGTAATTTTCAACATATTAAATACTTTCAATAATAATAGCATCATGGACTCGAATATTCCAAAAACGTTTTGATAATTTTTGATATTAATTTATGATAATCCGTAGTTAATATTAATTTTTGATAATATTAGTTTTTAAAAACGTTTAATTTTAAATATATATTTTAATTTTCGAATTGTTTTGTATAAATATATGTTTACCTATTTTTGTGGGATTTTTTTTTTATTTTTCACTTCCCATTTAATAAGATAGATTGTTATAAAACGAAATCCCATACACGATTTTGGTTTAAATATCAACGATCTTATTACAAACATTGTTTTTTGTTAAAAAAATCTTACAAACAATTTACACACAAAAAAACAATTTATCAATTAGAAACGAAAAATATAGAAGAGAAGAAAATACTGTGAGCATCTAAGAACGACGTCGTTTGCAATGGAAGACAAGTGCTTCATCTTCTTCTTCATCGTCGTCATCTTCCTCTTGTGATTATTTGTTTTTTTTATTTTGCCTTCGTTTTTTTTTTGTTTATGATGTTTCTTCGTTAATTTTGCATTCGGTTTTGGTGATATTTGATGTAAGAGAAACAAAAATCGTACAGTGGCAACTTCTGCATGTGCCACGTAGCATTACCATGCAAATAGCCGAAAACCGAGTATCGTTAATTAATCAAAAACGGTGCCCTTTCGAGAGAAGGTGTAGAAAAAATTTCGCAATATATTTTCTTTTTCGTTGACCAAAACAAAATCAAAGATGCTATTTAGTTCTAAGATCGATATTCAGCCCATTTATGCTATGGCTCAAAAGTTTTGGTGTTTTGGGCCCATAAAATGATATTTTTAAAAAAGGATTTTGTGAAAAAATTATGGACAATTACATAAAATACCATCAAAACAATTTTTTAGGAACGAACAAATTCAAAAAAACTAGACCTTAAATCACTAAATTATATGGAAAATATGCAAATTTTAAACTGTTTATATTTTCTAGAGAAATTCACAAAACTACACCCTTTCAACCATTCCTTCACAAAACTATACCTAATTCAATATTTTCACAAGTTTACACCCTTTCAAAATTTTAAAAGCTTGATTTATCCTTTTAAAAATTACCAAAATTAAAAAAAATTTCATTTGGATTCGCTAATTAGTGTTTAGGTTATAGTATTAAGGGGGTATGATTATTTGGGTAGAGTTTATTTGGATTTAATTTTGAGTGTTTAGATGTAGTTTTGTGAAGTATTTTGAAAATGGTGTAGTTTTGTGAAATGTAATTCAAATGGTGTAGTTTTATAATTCTCCCTATTTTCTATGGTGTTTTGGTCTAAATTAGTTCTTATAATGTTCTAAATTTTTTTTTGTTTTGTGCTGCTATTTTTGGTGTAATTTTTTGGATGATATTTTTTTAAAAATATTTGTGAATTGTATTTTTATATATCTTTAAATAAAATCTTTTCAAAACATACAAACCAATGTTTTAAAATATGGTTAATACGGTCGTATATACGACGATTATATACTATACTATACAGTGGAGAATCGTACCGTTTAAGATTTACGATGAAAAATGCATTTTTGAATAATACAGTCGTATATACAATTAATACGACCGTATATACAATATAAACCGATTATACGACTGTATATACGGTAAAATCATTACTCGAACTTTAAAAATTCTATTATTATACAAAAAACTTTGGATTTAGTCATACCAAAAAAACTTTGGATTTAATATAAATTTTATTTTATTTCATAATATATATTATTTATCAAATAGAAACTTTGAAATATTCATATTTCAAATTTTGACATTTATATTTGTTAATGTGGACTTATTTTGTCATTTTTTATTTTTATTGTACATATAATTTATATATTTCTCGAAAACTATTAACCATATATAACTTGTATAATCGTTTGTATATACATTCATGCGCTATACGGTAGTAGACCGATACAAACACATGTTTTAGGTTTTTAAATGTAATTTTTAATGTAACTTTTAATTGAACTTGTGAAACTACACATTTGAATTACATTTCACGAAACTACATCATTTCAAAATCACTTTTTAAAACTATACATAAACATTTAAAATTAAATTTAAATAAACTCTACCCATACAATTTTACCCATTTAATATTATATTATATACATTAATTAGCGAATTCAAAGAAAAAAATAATTTTTATAATTTTTTTAAAATAACTTAACCATTTAAAATTTTTAATTATCCACTACCGAGTAAAGAAAATAAGTTGGATCATTTTTGACAATATCTACTAAATATATATGTTAATAATATTAATAATTAATTCTAAGTTGAATAGGGCAAAAGTAAAAACTTACAAGTCAATATAGAGAAGAACTCTTTTGAAGTAGCCACCGGAAGATAAAGTAAAATAAATGGCGGAGGAGGCGATTCTAGGGTTTCTTCAGAGCAACGACGACATCTCCGATTCCGGTAAATTCTCCGCCGATCACAATCTAGACCACAACGAAGTCGTTAACGTCATCAAAAGCTTACACGGCTTTCGCTACATCGAAGCTCAGGTTCACACACACGAAACACTTCTCTGTTTCTATTCAAAACTCATAAGTAGAATCGAATCTGGATTTGATTACAAGGAAAATCCATGGATCTAATTAGTTTCTTAGTGATGATTAGCTTATGGCTTTAATGGGTATGTATACATGTAATTTGAATCTGGCTTTGCTTACAAGGATAATCATGGATCTTATCTATACACTTTGTTCCTGTAATTGGTGATTGTTCATAGTCGATTTAGTTCCTTAGTGATTAGCTTATGAGAAATCATGTAATGTAATTCTGGTGAATGTGCAGGACATTAAAAGGGAATCATGGGTTTTGACTGATGAAGGCAAGAAGTATGCGGCAGAAGGTTCCCCCGAAGTGCAGCTTTTCATGGCTGTTCCTGTGGAAGGTAGCATCTCCAAAGATGAACTTCAGGTGATTTTTTTGACTATTTTCATATACAATACCTTGCTTGAGCGGTTTATCGTATGATGTCATGACTATGGATTTGGATGTCATGTTTGTAATCTGGCTGTTTCAGAAAAAGTTAGCTCCTTCGGTATTCAAGATTGGATGTTCACAAGCTGGAAAAAACAAGTGGGTGGAAATGGGAAAGCAAGTCTCTAGGAAGGTATATACAAAGCTATATGTTGAATCTGCCTAGGAGTTTTTGTTTTTGTTTTGGGTTGTTGTTTACCTTCTCTCATGTATCTTGACTCCTGTGTGTTTGAACCGATCTTTTTCTGCATCTATTTTAGTCTGATCCATAAGCTCTGAACCAATTTGTTGTAGGTTCAACATGTTGAAGATAAAGTGAAGAACTTGCTTTTACAAACACAGGAAGGACTGGTTTGTATCAAAATAACATGAATAATTTTTAAAAAGGCTTTGTAATTTATGTGACAGGCTTGGCTTTTCTCCCCTTCAGGAACTTGATAAAGAAAGTCTCAGTTCTCTCAAAGCCAGAAAACTCATTGCACCACAGTAACTAGCTATACTTCTCATTTGTTAATCTTTTTATTGTGGGAGACATTAATTAAAGTTTCTCTCATTTTTCCTTAGGATATGGAAGGGCTACTCTGTAAAGAAAGGTCCTAATTATGCTCCCAAAAGAAAGACTTTCGCCACGGACTTGACTCGAGAAAATCTACAAAAGTGTGTACCACTCCTCTCTTGTTCGTCTTCTGCATGATATTGTTGACATAGTGCAATTTAAATAAAAAATTGATACACACGTGCAGCTGGAAAGAGCTAGAATTCAAGGAGTATAACTTCAACGCTAAAGGACAGCCTCTTGATGCTGGGCATCTCCACCCACTTCTCAAGGTACACTATCGTGAAACAAGTTGTTGAATCCCTTTTCTTCCAGCTCAGCGTGTCTTCGTGTTTGGAATAACTCATGCTGAGATATATTTTACTTGATGATTTATCTTCCCCGTTACATATAATTTGGGTGACCATTTGCTTTTCATTGCCTGTAAATTTATTGAAATTCTTCTATGTTTCAGGTGCGGAAGCAGTTCAAAGACATATTTTGTCAGATGGGGTGAGACCTTTACCATGTTTCTACTATTTCTCCATTTTATGCTACCTGCGAATAACAATTGTCAGCATTGTGTGGTCAGATTCGAAGAGATGGCAACAAACAACTTTGTGGAGAGCAGGTAATCATATCAATCCCAGATGTGTAGAACTCTTTTGATTGTATAAAAATACCTCATGTTCAATGTTTAAGCTTTTTGTAGAGACAAAGGCAATCCTTTTCTCTGTTCAGTGTTTTATCTCTCTTCCTTTTTGCAGTTTCTGGAATTTTGATGCATTGTTCCAGCCTCAGCAGCACCCTGCTCGTGACTCTCATGACACCTTTTTCCTAAAAGGTTCAATGCTTGAATCCTTCGGTCACTGAGTTTTTTTCTTTCTCAGTTGCGGTTATGACATGTCATTAACGATCTAACTCTTAAGATGTGAATGTCTGATTGTAGTTCCTGCGACGACAAGGGAATTACCAGAAGATTATGTTGAAAGGGTGAAACAAGTTCATGAGTCTGGTGGATATGGATCGCGAGGGTAACAACTTTGCGTTGATGCGTACTACACCTCTGAATCTCTGGTAGTAGTCGACTAGTTTTGTAATCTCTCCTCTTTTCCATTGTACAGGTATAACTATGATTGGAAAAGAGAGGAAGCAAACAAGAATCTTCTCCGTACACACACAACGGCTGTCTCATCTCGGATGCTTTATGCGCTCGCAAAGGTCTTACTATATTTGACTTTGGCCTTTCAGTTCTCCATCTATTCATGTGTCTTAGTGATCTTATTCTTTGGCTTACTTTGAATACCTAAGTGGGTGTCGGAATGTTAGTTTTGGGAAGATATAGGCTTTGTTTGTGATTGGCAGTGCATATATGATGGTTAACGAAAGCATCTTCTCATGTTAACATCTGTGTAAATACGTTAAACATCATGTAGCATATAGAAGCTTTGGATTTCGAAATAACATATTGCTAGGCATATAAGAGCTGTGTTAGTAATAAATGATTTTTTTTATCTTTTGTTTGTTGTTGTAGGGACCTTTTGTTCCGAAGAAGTACTTTTCTATAGACCGTGTGTTCAGAAACGAGGCTGTTGACCGGACCCATCTTGCTGAGTTCCATCAGATCGAAGGTAAACCCGCACTATAGATAACAAGTTCTCACTGAAAATGCCTCTAAAAAAATTCTTACATTTTCTTATTGTTTCTTTGTTTGATCAGGTTTGGTTTGTGACCGTGGTCTAACACTGGGTGATCTGATTGGTGTAATGAACGACTTTTTCTCACGCTTAGGTAATTGCTTTTATTACTTCTCCCCTGGCTCTTGTGTTTTGAAAGTCGCTTATGCAACTATGTATGCTTTTTATACAGGGATGTCGAAGCTCCGGTTCAAGCCGGCCTACAACCCTTACACTGAACCAAGCATGGAGATCTTCAGGTAAACAAATACACAAACAAATCATCAATCATCGCCAAAAAAAAAGTGAGAAAAAACAGACACTAACTATATATTGTGTTACTCTGCTTGGTTGGTTTTAATAGCTACCATGAAGGGCTTGGGAAATGGGTAGAGATTGGGAACTCGGGAATGTTCAGACCCGAAATGCTACAACCGATGGGTCTCCCAGAAGACGTTCGAGTCATTGCTTGGGGTCTTTCTCTTGAAAGGTATAATATAATCTTATGAATTTTAGACTTTCAGTGTGACAATATTCTTATTACAAAACAAACATTGCTGATTCTTTTTCTGATTTGTGTATTGTAAACAGACCAACGATGATCTTATACGGTATTGACAACATCCGTGATCTGTTCGGACACAAGGTAACATACATAATCTTACTTCTTGTCTTTGAACAAGTAGAGAGTCTTATATGCTGTTTGTTTACACACACAGGTGGATCTTGATCTCATTAAACGAAATCCGATCTGTCGCATTGGTATCGACTGAGATTTGATTCGGATTTCTCCATTTGTGACACACTTTCCATTGATTCAGTTTTGATGCAAGACAAACAATGTGCTTTTTATATATTTATTAACGTTTGGTTTTATTTGGACACTAAAAATGAATAGTCTTTGTGTTACAACTTTTGATGGTATTATGTCATTATGCACCTAAGCTTGAAGTTGAAACTTGGAACATGAGAATTTCTTTTTACAAGCCCATAATATTTATTACTTGATATTTATAAAATAACAATATATGATAATTAATTAAAAATAAGAAATTTCTAAGTTAATATACGATGACACCTAGTAAAATAATAACAACCACGATGATGATAATGATTAGCAATAATTTTGAAACATTCCTTTGGATGATGAAAACTACATCCTGGACTTGTTCCTCTTGCTATTGCTCCATATCCTAAATACTTTGTCGCACCACCTTTTGATGTTTTTATTTGCCTTATTGCTTCTTCTTTTTCGCAAAACACTAATAATATAATCATCATTGTAGCAAATAAACAAAAACCAAAGTTTTTGTGTAAAGCCATTGTTTTCTTTTTTTCTTTATGTGATTTTTTTTCAAGTTTCTATGAAGAGTATTAAATTAAACAATTCTGATTTTTTTTCAAGTTTCTATGAAGAGTATTAAATTAAATAATATATGGTTTTTTTGGTAGAAAAATAAAGACAAGGACATAATGTAATTCTAAAAAAGAAAATAAGAGGAATTCACAAATCTACACCCTTTCAACCCCTTCTTCACAAAACTACTCCTAATTTAATATTTTCACATATTTACAGTCTTTCAAAATTTTAAAAGCTTGATTTAACCTTTAAAAAATTACCAAAATTAAATTTTTTTCATTTGGGTTCGCTAATTAGTGTTTACGGTATAGTATTAAGGGGGTAGGGTTGTTTGGGTAGAATTTATTTGGATTTAATTTTAAGTGTTTAGGTGTAGTTTTGTGAAGTATTTTGGAAATGGTGTAGTTTTGTGAAATGTAATTCAAATGGTGTAGTTTTGTGATTCTCCCAAAGAATAATCGACAAAGGTAGGGACATAATGTATTTTCAAAAAAATTAGACTATCATAACTCATTGTATATCCGATGAAGATCATCATTTTGCAAGTTATCTTATTAGTCAAAACATTTAAAAAATTGGAATTATACATTTTCAAGGTAATGTGGCGGAATAATGTATTGGTTTGACTATCATCATTTATTCATTACCATCTCAATTATTGTTACTTTTTTATGAATATTCAAAAAGTATTGACATATTTTTTTAAAAGATCTATTAACATACTTAATATGCATGAATTAGGGCTTCAAGAGTTCCATCATAAACATTTATTTATTTTTGCTTATAGAAATCCATAATATCAAAACTAACTAAATAATGGTTTACCGAGAAAATAAGTTTTTCACATTTTACCGATATTTCTATTGAAACTTGAAAGTTTAGGGACTAGTGATAACTAGTTCCCAAAAGAGACGATTGTTACTAAAAGACATAATTAGTTTCAATAGCATTTACCACATGCATGCATACTATCGAAAAAAAATCAAAAATTATAATATAATCTTTCTCACATTTTCTATATAAATTGATTCATCCTCTTTTCAAATTTTTTTTTTATTATAAAAAATGGCATCGGAAGATATTGAATTCAAGTGCTATGTTGGTAACATGGATATTGAAACAGAGAGATATGAGCTTGAAGATGCTTTCTCCAAGTTTGGCGAAATTAAAGACACTATTGTTCGTTTTTTTATTCAATGTCATTAACAAATATAATTAATTTGGTGGTTTTTCTATTATTATCATTATGAATTTTTTTAAAAAAAATCTTTGTGTTATAATATGTATGATAGATCTTTAACTCAAATTCAAACGAGGATGATGATTATGATGGTCCAAGTCCAAGGGCATATGGATTTGTAACTTTTAAAGACAAAAAATCGATGAGGGATGCCATTAAGGGAATGCATGGCCAAAAGATTGGCAATACATACAAAACCATCACCGTTGAAGAGTCTTACTCATCTCTCAAAAGTCGTGGCCGTGGTCCTGGTCGTGGTCGAAAGAAGAAGGCATGAACCATATGAAATATATAAATTTAGCATAAAATAAAATTAATTAATAATAAGCTTATGATAGGCTTATATTGGTTCTTAATATGTTTGTTTGGAAGTTGTTGCTAATTATTTCATATGGAACGTTTTATTTAATTTTATGTGTTGTGACAAAAGCTTGGACTATAGGACATAGTTTACTTTAAGACCAATCCAATCCAACCGCATGAAATAACAATATGCCCAAAACATTTAAAGTATAATTGTGTTTTTTAATTGTGTAACACTTTTGCACTCACTAAAATTTAAAATACATATATCTTGTCAAATATTATAGTTCTAAATAATATTAACTACATTTTTTTGTTAATATTAAAATTATTTGCTTACTATTTTAAATTTAAATAACGTTAATTTACAATTATAATATTATTTATAAGTTATAATTAATTAGTATTTACTAAAACTATTTAACAAATAAATAAAATCTTAAATTTATATAATAATAATAATAATAAATGTTGTTTTTAGTGTAAAGTTTAGTGTTATGTTTGGAGATGGAAACAAAAATAAGACACTAAAACACTAAATTTGGTGTGAAAAATATTTGGATGGTGAAACTGAAAATGCCCTCCAATGTCAACAACAATTTCAATTAATTACACCCAAAAAAACATTTTCAATTAGGGAGAATTATAAAACTGCACCTTTTGAATTACATTTCACAAAACTACACCATTTACAAAATATTTCACAAAACTACACCTAAACACTCAAAATTAAATCCAAATAAATCATACCCAAACAATCCTACCCTTTTAATACTATACCCTAAACACTAATTAGCGAACCCAAATGAAAAAAAATTAATTTTGGTAATTTTTAAAAGGGTAATTCAAGCTTTTAAAATTTTGAAAGAGTGTATACTTGTGAAAATATTGAATTAGGTGTAGTTTTGTGAAGAGAGGGTTGAAAGGGTGTAGTTTTGTGAATTTCTCTTTCAATTATTATGTTTCATAAAAGAAACAATTTTTCAATTATTTTCTAAAAATAAATGTATATAAACGTCTATTTTGGATTTTTCGGCCTAAATATATATTGGGCTAAAATGATGGCTCATGCAGGTTTTCTTATGCCCAAAAACAAGTTTCAGCCCAGTTTAAGTTTTCTCAGCTTAATCAATACAGGAGGTAAAAAGGGGTAAAACCGTCATTTTCAATATCAGATATTTTCTCTACCACTAAGATATTTTTTCGCGGAAAGGCACAGATTTTTTTTTTTAAAATAATAATAAAAAAGTATCACGTGCAGTCTCTCTGTACACAAATTTAACCACACGTCTTAACCACAGTTAAATTAAACCCTAAACCTAATAAAAAATAACTTAACCATAGTTAAAAACATTTCTCCGCCTCCTCCTTTTTACTATAAAACCCCACTCTTCGTCACTATAACTCTTCACAAATCTCATCTTCTTCTTCTTCTCTGTTAATTAAAAAATCCTCGAGATCTTCTTCAATGGCGTCCGCAGATGTTGAATACAGATGCTTCGTAGGAGGTTTAGCTTGGGCTACTGACGACAGAGCTCTCGAAACAGCCTTCTCTCAATACGGCGACGTTATCGATTCCAAGGTCTGTTTACTCCTCCGCCGAGGATTTTGATCAGATCTGTGATCCTCCGCGACGGATCTCTGATTCCGATCTGATCTGTGTTTACTTGATTACTATGTTCTATTGTTACTATGCTCTATATTTACACTTTCTGAATCAATCGGTACGTTCATCTTCTTGCTTCTTCTATGAGCTTGAAGATCGATCGATTTTTGAATTTTTTTTTTTTTGGATTTTTTTGAGATTTTTTATGTTGAATCTGTGTTTTGATTATTTTTTATTGTTGTTATTGTGTATTAATAGATCATTAACGATCGTGAGACGGGAAGATCAAGAGGATTTGGATTCGTTACTTTCAAAGACGAGAAGTCGATGAAAGATGCTATTGAAGCGATGAACGGTCAGGATCTTGATGGACGTAGCATCACTGTTAACGAGGCTCAGTCACGTGGAAGCGGTGGAGGTGGAGGTGGAGGACGTGGTGGTGGTGGTGGCGGTGGATACCGTAGCGGAGGAGGTGGTGGTGGTTACTCTAGTGGTGGTGGTGGAGGTGGATACGGAGGAGGAAGACGTGAGGGTGGTGGATACTCAAGTGGTGGTGGAGGAGGATATGGTGGAGGAAGACGTGACGGTGAAGGTGGTGGTCGTGGAGGTTACGGAGGAGGAAGCGGTGGTGGTGGTGGTGGTTGGTAATTTAAGAGAATGTTTCTGCTTTGGATTATGTTATGTGTGTTTCTGGTTAATTAATGTTTGGTTTGGTTTGGTTTTAACAATTTCGTGATTTAGGGTATTTTTTAAATATCTTTAATCGTAATGTTAAATCACAATATTTGGTTCTCTGATTACTTCTTTGCCTAACTCTAAGAATCATTTATTTTTAAAAAAGTCAATTTAAAATAAGAAGAAATCAAGTGAATAATATAAACGAAAATTTAGTCTACATTACTGTGACTAATCATTAGAACAATATAACTTTAATTTTACAAGTATCCCTAATAACAAATAACTTTTAACAAGAAAAGATGCTTGTTTCCTTTTGTTTGCTTTGTTTAATTGGATTGGCTGTTATTGTGTCTGCAAATTGAGTTAGGAACTAACAAGTAACCAATTCTAAGACAATGTCTATAAAATTAATTATAATCATGTATTATCATTGCCAATAAATTGGAAATTGTATAAAGTTTATAGTGTTATGTATATCAATTTGGTATTTTAACTCACATAATTTTAACGGAGAATTACAAAACTACACCATTTCAAAATAACTTCACAAAACTACACTTAAATACTAAAAATTAAATTCAAATTCACACAATCCTACCCTTTTAATACTATACTCTAAACACTAATTAACGAACCCTAATGAAAATATTTTATTTTTGATAATTTCTTAAAAGGTAAATCAAGCTTTTAAAATTTTGAAAGAGCGTAAATATGTGAAAAATTGAATTAGGTAGAGTTTTGTAAAATAAGGGAAAAAAAGGTGTAGTTATTAAACCGAAACTAAACTACATGAAAATATAATATATATGATTTTATAATTAATTTTCAAAGTATTCCTAAATATTTTTAGAGAAATTCCTCAAAATAGCATAAAAATGTTTTTGGGACAAAAAAACATTATAAGTTTTTTTTCCTCAAATACCATTAAAATGTTTTTTGTACTAAAATACCATAAACACAAAAATCTAATTTTAACGTTTTAAAACTTAAATTTTGTCATTTGGGTTTGTTATATATTGTTTAGGGTATAATATTGAAGAGGGTAGGGTTTAGTTTTGAGGGTTTCGTGTTAATATTGAAGATTTTAACTTAATTTTAAGTTTATGGTATTTTTGTCCAAAAAAAACTTTTCAATGGTATTTAAGGAAAAAAAACTGATGGTATTTTTGTCCAAAAAACTATTTTTCAAGGTATTTTCAGAAATTGCCTTTTTTATTATATTTTCAAGATGATAATACTTAGTAAAGTGATTTATATTATGTGGTCAATTAGATTTATGCGATAAATTAGATATATTATGTGATTAGCATCAATCACTCAAAAGCAAAGATTAAAAAATTTCAGTATATATATATATATTCTCTCTATAACCAATGAGCAAGGAGATTCTCCATTTTAGTAACTTCTTTAATTTCAAAGATTCTCAAGAAACAACAAGTAAAGCAAAGATCTCTACTATTATATGAAAATTGCAAAAAAAAACCCACGGTTTCAACTTTTCGACATAAAAAACCTGACAAATATTCAGGTGTAAAAAAAACCTTAACTTTTTTATTTCACATTTTAAAACATAAGGTTTGTTTTTTTAGCAAAACAAACCCTAGCCAAAAATCAGTTAAATTTTAGCGGAGAAAAAATTATTCGTTTCGCTTAAATGAAAATGTGATTGTTTCACCATCATATACAAAATGGATATAAGAAAAAATCGAGATAAACGAAAAAAAGTTTTGTGATTTTGAACACTTTATCAAAGACTGAAGTTATGGATTTTAGGACAAATAATATCATATTTGTTTGTGTGTTTTTTTTTCTCGTTTTTTCTTCATATTCTCTTTGATATACGATGATAAATCAAACCCGTTTTAATTTTATGTGAAATATGTCGTTTATCTCTGCTAAAATTTAACCGATTTTTCGGATAGGGTTCGTTTTGCTAAAAAAACAAACCTTAGGTTTTAAAATGTGAAATAAAAAAGTTAAGGTTTTTTTTTACACCTGAATATTTGTCAGGTTTTTTCTGTCGAAAAATTGAAACCCTATGTTTTTTTTTGCAATTTTTCCTATACTATGACCATGCTCTCTCTCTCTATAGATTTTTGGTGATAAAATGCTCTTTTCTTTCTTTTGTGTACAGTCTTGTCCAAATAAAAAAAAATTGTATTATTGGATCATTCTTTTTGGTAATTATAATAATATCTCAGCACTATTCTCTGAATAAATTCTAAAAAAGTTTGTGTAATGATATACTTCAACACACACATATCTTGTACTACTAAGCTACAGAAACTTCCATTATAAAAGAACAAGTAGTGTGATTATTACTTCATGCTCTTGTTCTCCAAGTTGCATAAAAGAATTAATGAATTATTATTGAGAATATAAGTAATGCAATGCCTACTTTTGGAATGTTTTGGCAACTTGCAAATCTGTTTATCTTATGGAATATATATTGTGACATATATAGGCCTCCCTTATTAAGATTCTTTGGATTATTTAAAATTTTCTTTATACCTAAGAAGTTTAGCCTCTAACATACATATCATAACTATAATCAACTATATAATAACTAAAGGAAAATATCTTATATTTTCATATATCAAAAAAGAGAGCAGATTGAAATATCATAATTAGACATGTTCATGTTAGAGAATATTAATTACTTTGTAAATCTATTACTCTCTCCGTTTTTAACGTAGGATTTTCTAGAAAAAAATTATAAATTAACAAGTTCTTTAAAATGATTTTTATAACTTCATTTCTCCTTGCTACTATGATTGATAAAATATAAACGTGATAAACCATAAGTGTATAAATAAGGACATAATAGGAAAATATGTGTCAATTATTTTAGAAAATCCTACGTTTTAAAACAAAGAAAATTTCTAAAAAATCCTACATTAAAAAACGGAGAGAGTACTACTTAGTGCGATTTTGGACTATGAAATTAATAAATAAATAACAAGAAATATCTAATTAGAGATAAGATATGATAAGTATGCATGGTCTTCCATGACTCATAGGCCATAACACTTATTGAAGTGTGTTTCTAAAAATGAACTTTAAAAATGGGTGTGTTTTAAAAAGTTTATATTTTGCAGCCTCCTAAAATATGTGACCAAGAAAAACACACTTGCCTAACTTGAAGGAGAGATGGACCCAACATGCCAAGAAAAAATATATATAGGTGAAAAATGTTGACCTTTTTTTAACAAAAAAAAACATACACAAAAATGTCTATTGAATGTACGAACAAATCTATATAAGTAGATAACCTTGTTATGGTTTGTGTAGGATAGAGAATCCCATGGTAATTAAAGCTATATATGTAGCAACTTTTTTCAAGAATATATATATATATATATATATACACATGGCTTATGATGAAACACATGAAAAACTCCACTTTTTGTTTTGTGGATACATATTACTCCTCAAAATGTTTTAAGAATCACTTAAGATGTTTTGATAAGAAGAAATTTTAAAATTGTCAATGAAAATCATATGTTAATCCAAGAATTATAGTTTCTTTTGTCAAAAGGTATTAGAGAGAATAATATTCCTAATTATTAGAGAGAATAATATGTGGGTAGAACAAAAAAGCACTTAAAGAATTCAATCTTTGTGGTGATCATAAGTTTGAATCTCCACAATTATTTTTGCTTAATATTCTCTTGTATAGACAAAGACTTGAAAGTTATTTCTCTTTAGGCAATGCCACTATACCCCCACCTAATTAAACACAAATTTATATCTTTATAAATAGCAAGGGACTCTATATATGACATCTATGCACCATTATCATTTCATCATAATATATTTTTGTAATAACTTTTTTTACATAAACCCTTTTATTAATCAACAATGGAATCAAACACGATGTTAGCTTATGGATCCTTACAAAAAGGTTAATGTTATATATTGAGAGTAGTGTCCAAAACACATATTATTACAATATATTAATGGAGTTTCTAACATGATTCAATATATTTAAGATTAATCATTTATCTGATGGTTTTTAATCTCACAATTCAATTTCATACAATAATTTCAATCATGAGCATATGTTTTTTTACACAACCCCAAATCAAAACACACACACAATGACACAAACAAAAAGAGAGACAATAAATAATAACCAAAGACAAAATACCTTCAAGTTTTTTTTACCAAACACAAAGACTACACAACAAGAGAAAGTTATAACAAACAAACAAACAAAGACTAGTCTTTGTTTGTTGAAATCAAATTTGCTAATTTCTCTCATGGTTTTGGATCTCCTGATCTTGTCCATTCTACAATCGATTCGTCTCCAGCTTCTGCTTTTCACAATAGCAAAGTTTTTAGATTTACAATGAAAAAAAGAAACTCGTGTTGACGATAATTGATTGATGTATTAACACATATACCTTTCCCAGGAACAATAATGACCGGAGCGGATTTGCAATTGTGGAAACAATACTCGCTTACACTTCCTTGTAATACGCTGCATAAAGAAGAAGAATCGTCGAATCAATAAGAAGCATAGACAACAAGCTAGTAGTAATATCTGTCTTCTTTTAATAATCTTAACCTTCTTACTAAGCTACGTCCTCGTGTACCCATTATTACAGCCGCGGGTTTCACTCTCTCTGCTTCCTTGCATATTACATTACCAGCTTCTCCTTCAACTATACGCGCCACACTCTTCACCTAAAAACACAACAACATATCAAATATCATAGCTTAAGCTAAGACAGAGAATTTTATGAATACATTCAAAAATGTCACATTGTCTTCACACAAATGAGACCAATAATAGACTAAAAACTAGTGTTTCAATAACAGACAAATAACTAAGTTACACAATGGCATACCACATTGATTACAAGTTCCCAATATTGTATACTAACTATCACAATGTTTTTCAAACAAACAAGATAAGCAAATATACCACCAAATGAATAGACTAAAACTAATGTTTTAAAAGAGACAAAACTGAAGTACACAATTACATACTATTTTGATTATAAGTTTCCAATTTTACACTAAGTAACTATCACAATGTTATCACACCAAAACAGATACCAAAATACATACTACCAATCAATAGACTAATAAAACTAAAGTTTCAAAAGAGACATAACCAAGCTACAATAAGTTCCAATATTACGCTAACAACTTAGCAATCTCAAGAAACATTATTAGGCGCTTAACATTCACTAACCATGGCTACTTGAAAGGCTTCAACAGCGAGTTTCTCCATAAGGGCTTGGCTCATCTCGTAAACGACGTCGTTTTTAACACCTATGTGATTATAATCAAAAACCAAAAAAAAAACCAAAACTTTAGATCTGAAACTCGCTGAGACGAAGCTTACTTGAGACGGCGTGAACAAGGTGAAGAGTATCTGCGAGACGGCAGAAATGAACGAGAGCCCAATCAAAGGCGTGTTTGCTATTGGGACCATGATCAACGGCTACGATCACGTCTCTTCCTCTTCTTCTCTCTCCGCTCTCTCTCTCTAACTCCGGCTCCACCGCCACCACAGGTATCAACGACGGCAACACCACTTCTCTGAAGCTGTACTCTTCGTCTTCCTTCAAAGTCTCCATCTTTTCCAAGGATTGTTGATGGGTTTTCGATTTCGGGTTCTGGGTCTTCGCGGGTTTCGATCAAAATTCGATTTTTTTTTTGGGTTTGCTTTTGGTATAAAAATTGAATTTTGATTCGATTTTTATTGGGAGTCGCGTTTGGTTGCTTTTTGTTTTTGACGCGTAATAACACTTATTATGTCGAGAGGAAATAAATAATAATAATAAACCTTTTTCAGGATTATTACAATAATAGTGTTCAATTACGAGGAATTCACAAAAATCAATTTTTTTCGCAAAATTATATTTAATTCAATATTTTCATATATTTATAACATTTTAAAATGGTTGATTTATCTTTAAAAAAGATACCAAAATTAAAAAAAAAAATATTTGGGTTCGTTAATTAGTGTTTATGATATAGTATTAAAGGAGTAGGATTATTTGTGTAGGGTTTATGTGGATTTAATTTTGAATATTTAGATGTAGTTTTGAAAATTGACTTTAAAATGGTGTAATTTTGTGAAATGAAATTCAAAAGGTGTAGTTTTGTAATTGCCCCTCAATTATTGTATTTATTTGTTGATTAGCTGTTAATTATTGTTGAGTAGCATGATTTTGTTTTAGGGACTGTTGATTCCTACTAAATATCAAAAGAATATGATCACATATGATATGTGACATATCCATTGACCTTTGAACCAATTTTTGTGTGTGTGTGTGTTGGATCATATGTATCGTGTTTCACGTGGATACATATCTTAACTCTCATAGAGATTGATTTGGTTTCTTAATGTGACAATAACATTTTGCTTGTCGCTTTGTAATGTTGTAGTTGCAATATCCACATACATGACATTTGGTAATAAAAGAAAAAGAGAGTACAAATTGTCTAAACAATTATGCGACAACAAAGCTACTTTCTTCTGATTAGAAGAAGAAAATTAATGTGAATTTTTAGAGAAAAGGAATGTAAACATGAAAAACAGACAAAGATCATATTTTTTTTGCTATTTACAACAGAGAGAGAGAGAGATACTTGTGATTTTAAAACTAAACATCCTTTTGGTTTCCTCCGAGTAATGATACTACTTAGGCATCACATCACTACAAAACATTCTAAAATGGTCCAAAACAACATCCATCCTCTTTTATTTTTTGTAGTGAAATCAATCGGCACGAGAGCCGCTGCTGGCAGACGGTCTCCGGCCACTATATTTCTGCAACAAAGACCAAACAATAGAGTTATATCATTAGCAAACTCAATCTCGTACTATGTTCCTACTACCTATGAATGTGAATGTCAATAGACAAACAAGTGTACCAAGATTCCGATGAGTAAGATGGGGTTTTTATCAGAGAAAACTAAGCGATGGGGTTTTTTTATCAGAGAAAACCGAAGAAATCGTAAGTTACCTGTTTGCCGACACTGAAAGGAATGTACTTGTGTTTGATCATGTGTGAGATTTGGCGTCTCATGGTGAGCACAAAGAGAACTACCCAGTAGCAAAGCAGTATAGGCCAGAAGACAGGAACATCGAACACCGAGAAGAACGTCATGAGAAAGGCTATGCAGAACGCCTTAGTCATTGAGTACCTACAAACAAGATTCAATCGTCATCGTCATCAAAGAAAGAGATAGCGAATTCTGAACAACCTGAAATGCTAATAGAGAAACAGGGTGGTACCAGAACTTAAACTCGGGCAGACGGCGGATAAATGGCTTGAACTCATCAGAACCTCGAGTAGGCAGAGTAGCTCCTCCATCAGAGACCTCAAGCTCAGGATCAACCAAAGGCGACAGAAACCCGATAAGCAGATTCAAGAGATAGATTCCAAGACCGTAAGAGATGATGTAGAATCCATGGATAGAGTAAACCCTCAAGCAGTAGATAAGAAAGACGACAAGTGTTCCTATCCACCTATGAGTCGAATGTGGAGTAGTCTTGTCAAGATAATACTTGTAAACCCTCCACGCCTCGTGTGCCTTCTTTTGCACAGGCGTCGCCATAGAATCATTGTCACCATTGTTCCCTTCCATTGTGGATTCTTGAAAACCTTATAGATTTTAATAAAAAAAAAATCAGTAAGGGCAACATTCAACACACACAAATGCTTTCACAAATACATCTTCAATACAAACAATGACACGTTTTTCGCCTATGTAACAGAGCAATGAACAGATTATCTTTCACAAAAAAACTAATAGTAAAGTTAAGATCTATAGCCCAAAATCAAACCTAACGAGACCAGAAACCCTAAAAAACGCCATTAAAACATTCTCTTAGCTAAACAATCTTTCACTAACGAATCCAAAAAACCCTAGAAAACGCACAAAACATAATTTGAAATCGATTCTCAATCTCTCTCTCTCTAGATCTCTCGAATCGTTCGTATTATACAGACGAATCCGCACGAATTCAGCAATAAAAAAAATTGAGATCTAAGAAGAGAAAGCTTGAGATTCAAAACACTTACGAAAGTAGTGAAGAGCTTCTTCTTCTTCTCTGCTTAACCTCCAAAGACGAAACCTCGACGACGAAGATGAAGCGAAAAATATCGACAAGAAACCCTCTGTGATATATATTGTTTTTATTTTTTAGTTTATTTCCGCGTGGGTTTATATTATAATTACGAAAATATCCACCAATTAATTGTTTCGTTCGATTTAACCCCCAATGTTTGTTTCTTGGTTTCTTAATAATAGTTTGTTTACTTATAAAACCTCAGTTTTACGTTCTCTACTTTTTGTTGAAACTTTTTTGAATTACTTAAGATTTATATAATTTATCATCAGTTAATCATACGAAAAAAACACTTAAAATCTTATAGTCAATTTTAGATTCTAATTCATAATCAGAAATCAAAAACCCAAAACTGAATAAAATCTCAAAACATTCTAAAATGTTGTTCTCATAATTCAAAGAAACAAAAACAAAAAAACAAAAGAACTATAACAGCTCTGATGATTAATGTATACATAAGCGAAGGCAGAAACAGAGATATAAGATTCAAGCACCAGACCAAGTCAATTAAAGTTTTTTTCAAGTGTTGGTGGCGCGAGTGTAGATCTGCTGGCTGGCGTGAGCTGCAACCATCCTGATCACACCTTTAGCCATCAGCTCCCTAATAGCTCTCCTTGCTAGTGACCCATTGATCTGTGTCATTTTCAAACCAAACAAGATGAAACAAAGACATCATACAAAGTTCAAGAGTAACAACAGCAACATGTAAGACCTACAATACTTGAAACTATGCGGGAAGCATATAACTATGGCCTTATTATATGTATATAGTAAAACTGTAAGAAACAGCAAGTGTATATATATATATATATACACCCTCATAAGCAGTCTTATTACATAATGTTATCCTTTATAAAGACCATAAACTAAACATGAGGTCAAAAACATAGAAGAGCTACAATACTTGAAACTATGTGGGGGCATATAACTATGAGCTTGTGATATGAAAATAGTGTATGTATGTGTTACCCTCATACGGTCGGAAAGGATGGAAGGAGTGATGAGCTTGATCTTGGGTGCTTCGGTGAGAAGCTTGTCGTAAGTAGCTTGATCAAACAACACCATGTTGTTCACCTTCTCCTTTTGCTTTCCTTTGCTCCACTTCTGTTAGTTGTTAACCAAAACAACATAACATAGAAACGCAGTTAAGCCACAAATACATCATATGACCATAATAAAACACACAAAAAGCAAGGTTGTGTTTAGATATTCATAACAAAGTATTGAATCACAGAGACCAAAAGTGTATAGATCATAAGCTTACATAACACAGTTAAGCCACAAAGAGATCATAAGCATAAAACACACAAAATGCAAGACAAGCTTTTCACACAAATGTGATTATTATGTAACAAATGTGTAATCACAAAGACAACACTTCTTAGATTTGTATGAATTACTATACAATAATAACAAACTAAATCCTTGAAATTCAGCTAATTTTATCAAAATAAACACTTATAAGATACCAATCTAAACAAAGATTATAACAAAAAAATTCAAATCTCAGGACAAAAAAAAACTCAGAAATGGATCACTATGTTCATATTAAAATCTAAAATAAATCGGAGGAGACGAACCTTCTTCTTCTGTTTACCACCGCCAGATTTCGCCGGCTTTGATGACGGAGGTGGAACCTTATCCTTCTTTGGCGCCTATTACATAAACAACGTTACAGAATTAGAGATGCTTACACGAAGAGAGAGAGAGAGAGGGAGACATAGCTATTAACAGAGAGAGACGAAGAGAGATAGTAACTTACCATCTCAGTTTTTGTCGACGGAGGAGTAGAGAGAGTTGCAGACGAAAGAGGAGGCGACGATAGTGAGAATGATGGTGTGTTTATATATATATATATTTATTTATTTAGGGTTTCTGAGTTCCCTGTTTTATTGGGCTTTCTTCTCTGATAAAAGCCCATTAATGTTCAAATAATAAACCCAATATTATTTAATGGGTCCAATTAAACTTTTTTTATGGCCACGACCATATTGGTTATTTTTTTTGTTTTGGAAAAGCTAAACAATTTTACATTATTTAATTAAATTTTTATATTTGTGAATTTGTTAGATATTTTAATGTTAGATATTATACTTTCAAGAAAACCATATTTCAAAATTCGAGTTTACATGGATGAAATTTTTATTTACCATATTTGTATTCTTTGAGAGTCAAAATCTTAAAAAGTCTCCTATACCATTTTTTTTATTTGTAATAAAAAAATTCGAAAATTCACAAATCTAAACCCTAAACTAATCAAGGGATCTTGGTTTAGGGTTTGCGAACCCAAATGGTAAAATTTTAGTTTCTATACCCTAAAATATTCAACTTTTTTTTAAATCGATTTTATAATCATATTTGGGTGATTTTATGAAAAATATTTTAAATTTGTTTTTTTATTTTTGAAATATTTTTTACAGATTCGTAAAACTAAATTAAAAATATAGGCGAAATCAGATTTTAAAAATAATTTTTTTTGTGACTTATAAAATTGAAAACGTAAAAAAACGCGAAAAGTGTCTCCTTTGATTTTGGTTTCACCGAAACGACCTAGAGAGGAGTTGTCTCATTTTTTATGAGTCATCTTTTCAATTGGGTGTTTTTGAATAACCATGATCTCCTATACCCAAAAAAATCTCTTATACGCATTTTTTTATTTGTAATAAAAAAATTCGAAAATTCACAAATCTAAACCCTAAACTAATCAAGGGGTCTTGGTTTAGGGTTTGCGAACCCAAATGGTAAGATTTTAGTTTCTATACCCTAAAAATATTCAAAAAACATTTTAAAATCGATTTTATAATCATATTTGAGTGATTTTATGAAAATATTTTAATTTCGTTTTTTGATTTTTGAAATATTTTTTTCAGATTCGTAAAACTAAATTAAAAATATTCGCGAAAACAGATTTTAAAAATAATTTTTTTTGTGACTTATAAAATTGAAAACGTGAAAAAATTCGAAAAGCACCCATCAAAAATTACAATATTTCAAAACAACCGATCCAGGAGATAACTCTTTTTTTAATACAAGTTTACACAATTTTAGTTTAGAAATGATATATGTAGTAAGATATATTATAGTGCCGACCGGTATATTAACATTTAATCATACAATGTAGCTAGTTTTATTTTTATATTTTTTTCTTTTGTTAAGTAAAAATATCATATTTTCTCACACTAAACGAAAATTTCCTTTTAAAAAATGTTTTATATATTATATAAGTGCAGTATTTTGTTTATTTTGCATATATTCATATATGCATGGATGTTTACTTTCTTTATAAATGTAGTAATTCTGCAAATGTAACGTGTCAGAAGCACATAAATTATTATATTTTTTCCTTTTATTGAACTGTTTGTCTTTTTCGTATATATATATATATATATATTCAGGAAATTACTGTTCCAAATAAAAATAGTGAATAGTTTAATAGCTTAGTGACACTGAATCAGCATGCACTATCATGTGGTGAAGGGAAATAAATGTTTTAAAATGCACGTAAAAGATAAATACAATTTTTTAATTATTCTTTGTGATCTACTTGAGAATTAAGAATTTATCACGATTTTATTAAAGCCATATGCAAAAATTATGTAATTAAGATTATGGTTCTTTATAGATTTGCCACCATAAAAGGGGTCAAATTAATATATTAATTAATCATAAAACATTTTGTTCATTAGAACAACATGTTAATTAACAAGAAACCAATAATTCCATCAACTAATTAAATTTATTGCTTTATCGTACAAAATTAGATTTATTACAAAGTACTATATGTGTGCAGTAAAGTTCCATTAATCTCTAAATCTAAGTCCAGATTACACATAAAAGAAAGTATAGTTCATAGATTTATGAAAAATAAAGTATTCTTTGTTTATAACAAATAACATTCCTTTACCAAAAAAAAGTATTATTTTGTGCCTCATGAGGTCCAATCATTTCTCTTTGGAAAAAAGAGAACCAAATAACACAAACAAAGAAAGATATAAAGTGTTTCTAATCAATATAAATGTTTTGTGTTTGCTATTATTAATTTTTGAACTTAATTAATTATGGTCGAGAGAGAGGTTAAACCGAAGATTGAACCGGATTTGGAGCTCTTAATTATCTTTTTCGTTTATTAATTTTCAAAATCAAGAAACCAATTAGTTTGTGTTTATAATTTGAGGCTGAAAATATATATTTTGACAAAAAGGCTAAAAATATATAAATCAAACAAATTATTAGGACCTAAACCATTTAATAATGTAAGACATAATCTATTTATGGATAAATGAGATTAATATCTAAGGAAATGTAGACAAATATACTTCATTATTTATTTGAATAACTTTGATTGTAGCATCAAGTGACACGTTACACTAATGAGCAATTATTAAGTTTTTCTTTGAAGGAAAAAGAAGTGGGACTTTTATTTTTTCTTCAAAGTGTATCCAATAATCAAATTTAAAATTGAAACGAAACCACATACTCTATACTTTTTTGGTTAGAAAGAGACAAGACATTAAAGAAACACAATTACAAAGAGAAGTTGTGGAACTATAAGCCATCTCTCAATCTCTTCGTGAAGAAGTAATGGTTTTTTTCTCCACATTTTAAAAATATAACTTAAAATATTCATGCTTTTGTTTGTTTGTTTTTGTCATCATAGTGTGCAAAATTCAAATATTGTATATATCAGTAAATAGTGAAAACATCAACAATTACACAACGAAACAGTACAACTTTAGTATAGTATAAATAATATTGCTAATCATGTTTTTGTATCAAAACTCTAAAAAAAAATAGTTCTAATATAATACTTGGAATTTTTTAGATTGATATTTATACTAATACATCTAGGCATATTTTAAACATACATTCATGAAAAAGTAGTTTACAGACAAATAAATTTATCTTTAAAATAGTAGTAAAATGTAGTAATTACCACATTCAAACTATATATTATGATATTTTCATAAGTGAATGGCTTTATTAAAATGAATTTACATATATAAATGTTCTAAAATCTAATTTGTAAATTTAAGTACATAATTATCACAAAATGTAAAAAGAAGAGTCTTTCACTAAATAAAAGACAATGTTAAGAATTGGTGTTACCAAAATCCAAAAATGAGTTTCTAGAACAAACGGTTTTTTTTTTTTTTGTTAAACAACAAACGGTTTTTTTTTCATAAAAGTTTTTTTTCATATCTATTGTAAAAAAGGTTTACAAGAAAGAAAGGTAAAAAAAGATATTATAAATTTCACTTAGTGCTTTATACGATTTAAGATTTTTGGGCACGATAGACAATTGTACTAATCATTGCAACAAAAACTTTTGCAACAAATTTTATTTAAATTAAATATGGTGATACGCATTGCTTTAAGAATCTAATTTAATGTGATTGAAATAAAGAAGATAGTATTGGGCATATAAAAATAATGGTGGTTTTGCTTTATATATGAGTCAGAGTGAAAAATTACTAGTGGATTAATCGAGTGCATGAAACTACTTTATCAAATGATAACTAATTCTTTAATTATTCATTATATTTAAATGAAAAATATACTATAGACATATATACGCAAGTATCTATCAAATTTGCATTGCATATATATAAACCAAAAAGTGATAATAATATCATAAGAATGTGTTCATATCATTTTGCATCCATTTTATAATAATAAGTATTGTATTTACCTATAATATGTCATCACATAGAGTTAATCTAAATCAATTGTATGCATGTCTTTGTTTTGTTTTATTTAAAATAATATACTCTAGATTTTATGTTCACTGGAAAAATGTAATTCATAGAACACATAAATCGGAATTTAAGAATTATAAAAATAGATTGTTTGACTAACGAGACATGACTTTTAAAAGCTAACGAACCCTTTAAGAACTCCACATTTTCCATAATCAAATAGTCTTTTATGTCAAAGTTAATATGTTACTTGTTTGATTGAAATACATACTTGAAGACAGTAATCAACAATTTTAAAATAACCTATTAAAACTATTTAATTAAACATCTAAATTTCATTATATTTTCGGTTCAAAATCATTAGCTTCTTATCATTTCAAACATTTAATCTATGCACATAAGATACTTGTCAAAAACAATATGTTAAAAATTGATAGCATATTTTAAAATCTTATGAATATTGTATTCAATAATGTTGTTATTCATGCTAAAAATATTAAGAGTTTTGGTACGAAACCTCTTAATTAAAAAAACTATAGAAACTAAATTATAAAATTAACTTTGAAAATAAAAGAGAATAGTGCCCTCATAGGAAAGCAAATGCACTAAAACAACCCATTATATATACACTAACATTGCAATACTAAATTCTCTCAAGCTACAAACAAAAAACACACAAAGAGAAAGAAAAAAACATAATCACACTCTCCTCTGTTTTTACCCCAATCTTTCTTTATCTCATTCAACACCAATGGATACCCTTACTACTCAAAAGATTAAACCAAGAAAGATGAAGGTTGTTTCGAAGAAATCTCGGTTTCAAATACTCTTAGACTTGTTTTACCGGGTCATCGAAATAACGGTAGTTATGGTTACAATAGCCAAGCTTTGTTACCAACTACTAATCATGTTCGAAGAATTTGGTCTCGCCCGATTTCTCATCAACCGTCACCTTGCTTTCGTCTTGGGGAACACGATAGTTATCGCTATAGTCGCAAAGTGCGGTTTCTTTGCGAATCAAGAACAAGATTCTCGGAGAAAAAGCAACGATTTTTACGATGAGTTTGTTCGAGAGAGCTCATCAAGAAGAGAACATAGTTCACAAAGAGATGTGATATGCATAGAAACACAAATTGAAGCAAAACATAGCAGAGAAAACAAGAAGGAAAACAGAGCAAAACAGAGCACCGAAGAAAACAGAGCAAAACAGAGCATTTTAGAGAACAAAGCAAAACAGAACATTTTAGAGAACAAAGCAAAACAGAGCAGTGAAGGTAAGAGAGAGAAGCAGAAAAAGAGCAGTGGGGAGGAGAGGGACAATAAGGACATAACTGCGAAGAAACAAAGACAAATCATTACACAAAGCCAAGAAAGCCCAAAGAAGAGTTACGAAAGAAGTCGGACAGAGAATCTCGAGGGATCAAAGAAGATTTCTTGTGGAAGACTAAAGAGATCAGAGACAGAGAGACCAGATAACAAATTAGATTCAGACGATGAACTACGATACAAGATCGAATCTTTCATTGCGAGACAGAGGAGGAACCAAAAGGATGAAGAGTTTTGTATTGTTTAGAAAGTGAAAAACAGTAAAAAAAAACAGCAAGGGTGAAAAAAGAAGAAGCACAACTATAATTTATGCAAAAACATTCACATATATTAGTGTGTTTGTAAATATAAATGGGTAAAAATATTTTATAACCCAAGCATAAAATGTTGTTTTACCTTTTTTCTTCTTTGGATAATTTTGTTCCATCTTGTAAATTATATGAAATATAAATATATATATATATATATATATATATGTGTGAATGATCTAAGTTTGAGTTTAGTCATAGGAGAGCCATTTGTTGATATCTCTTTGTGAAGCATGTCATATCATATCTCCATGAGTTCAAAATCGGAGGCTTCAAATTGATCGATCTTCGTCTTCTCGCGATTGAGTTTCAAAATCTGTTATTTTACCGTTATGATCGGAAAAGATCGGAAAATAGAACAAGTCAAGTTGTTTACACAAATATCACATAAAGCAACCAAAAGTTAATAGTACTTACCGGAAAAGGTTTTGGCGAGAATTGAAGATGTTTTTGTATAGAATTGATGTGATCTATATTAACATAAGCATCTCCAATCACATGGATGAAATCACCAGCAACAAGATCTGTCAAAAACAAGAAACCAGGCAAATGCCTTTCAAGTCTTTTCTTTACTCTCTACATGATCTTTATAATCTTAAGGTATGTTAAATTTTAACTTGTTTTTTCATATATACATACCACAAACATGAGCTATGATGCATGTCAAAAGAGAGTACACCGCGATACTAAAAGGTACCCAGAGACTTGCTTCGATTGAACTTTGATATATTTGACAAGAAAGTTCGCCATTTGCCACATAAAACTGATAAACAAAACAACCAAATCATAATATTAGACTACCTTCACATAGTTACCTCACAATGGTGTTTGGATCATTACTTTAACATATAATACTAACCTGCGCGAAAGTCTTACAAGGATATACCGACAACTTACAATCCGAGGGATTACAAGATGAAATCATGACGATCCTTTGATCACGAGGATTGTTCTTTATCTTGTTTATAACATCAGAGACCTGATTGAATTCTTGCCTTACAAAAATGTAAAAACCAACAAGTTCAAAAACATACAAATAATCCAATATAAAAAAGCAACATACCACACCAACCTAGCATCATTGTTGTTCTTTGTATGATTAGTACCCTCTTCCTACAAATTATGTCATGAGAATATATTTTAGTCTTATTTTGTGACTCCTGTTCTTCAACGTGTAGTTACACATAGAGAGAGGAGTCTTTTGGTCTTACCTTGGAATTGTTTGAACCATTGATAAGTTGTAAGATTTCCTCTACAACACTTTGCCATAATATTTTCTACAAGACAATGATTACAAACAAAATAAAACCAATCTTTATAATCAAATAACGTGGTTTTGATTGAAGCTAAAACAATAGTACAAATACGGTATAAATGAAATCATGCCTTGGTTTTGAGCAGAGGGAAAGTCTTGCGAAGATTGAACCGCATCTTTAAGTGAAACCAAAACACAAAACAAGTACTTCAATGTCTAAACTAAAATAACATGTAATAAAAAAACTTAGAACAAACCTTACCTGAGATCCAAATTTAGAAAGAGTGTTATTGTCATTACTCATATCTCCATTAGATATAATGTTTCGAATAAGTTTCAAATAACCAAACTCTTCGTGCCTTTCGAATATCATTTCGGGCAAGAAAGAGTATTGCTTTGTCTCGGTGTGATCTTTTCTTCGGATGTATGTGTTGAAGCTATACTTTATCCCATTCTCCACAAGCGGGAATGATGAGTACCAAGGATGGTATAGAGTAGTATCCACTTTTGGTGCAAATGCGTCGCATGGCACGCTTATATCGATTTCAGTTAGGTGAATAGCATCACATGTAGGTGCATTCATATAGTGTCTACACAAATACCACATGAATTTAAGAAATATTAGATGAAATCTTGATTAAACCAATGTTTTGTTCTGCATTGTTTTGGTACCAAAGTACATTCTCACAATCTTTGTGCTAAAGTCCAATCTTTTAACTTAAGGCCTAAATAAAAAGACTAACCATGTTACAATAAATCAAATCTATATACTCATCAAAATTCAATGTACATTAGTTTCATATTTGTGACTTATATTGCTCTAGAGAAAAAACAAACAAAAAAATATGTGAAAAGATATAAGATTATGAGTTTCAAACTCAAAGTCAATTAATCAATATCACATATAGTTATGTACTATAATGATATAACATTAATCCATTTAAACTATGGATGTGTGATCCTAACATAAACATTAGAACATAAATTTCTACAAGAAAAATAAGAAGCTAACCTTAAAACTTCGCCGCCTCCTATGAGAAAAACCGTCTCAATGGACAAAGAATAAGGCGCGGTAGCTAAAAGCTCAAGAGCCGATACCAAACTACCACACACCAAAACATTCTCATTAGTAGCAATGTCATGACACTTAGATCTTGTGAGAACAACGTTGAGACGACCGGGAAGTGGTCTAATCTCATCAGGAGTAGATTCCCATGATTTTCTTCCCATAATAGTAGCATTCCTCTTCAAAGGATCTAATGTCTTTCTTGTTACTTGTTGAAAAAACTTATATTCGTTTGGTAAATCCCAAGGAAGTTTCATATCAATACCAAGACCCATGTCTCTTGTTGCTGCTATGACTACTTGATAACTTCTCATAGTAATTGAAACTTTGCTTTGTGTATTGTTATTACAAAGTGCCATATGCTAACAACATTAAATAAAATCAAGAATTTTAACAAACTTTAGAATAAGAAATGTAAGATCTTGTAATAACTAAATAGATCTTGTAATAAGTTTTAAGAGAGATTGAGAATGTGCAAGAACCTTTTGATGGATCAAAAAAATATATGGAAGGAGGAGAAAGTTAAAAAGTCAATGCTTAGGGAGGCAAAATAATCTAATTAAATTTAGCATACCAATG
The DNA here is from genome assembly GCA_963556525.1 of Cochlearia excelsa. NCBI lineage: Eukaryota > Viridiplantae > Streptophyta > Magnoliopsida > Brassicales > Brassicaceae > Cochlearia > Cochlearia excelsa. The sequence goes on along the minus strand of OY748332.1, from coordinate 6,253,120 downwards.
TGGAAGCTTTGTGTTTTTATATATATAAAAGAAACAACTTGATATGAGAAATGTATTTCAAATTAAATTAATAAAAATTGCACCCAAAAAGAAATACTAAAACTACGGCCGGGCATTCGGATATTCGGTTCGGTTTGGTTCGGTTCTCTTCGGTTTCGGTTCTTTCGGTTCTATACAAAATGAAACCATATAGGAACCGATAAAAATATGGTTCGGTTGGGTTCGGTTCCTTGGTGGTTCGGTTCGGTTTGGACATTTTAAAGAAGAACCATTTCAGAATCGAAACGTTTTTGGTTCGGTTCGGTTCGGGTAATTTACCCAAAAGAACCGAACCATTGCAACAAAATTTTGCAAAAATACCATCAAAATAAATGCAAAACACATATTTTGAGTTCAAAACAAAAATTAGTTAAGTGCAAATTTACCATCAATACAAAGTTCCAAACAACAAGTTCTAAATGTTTTAAAAATAGATAGAAGTAGAACCATGACTTATTATTTTACTCACTCATCCTGAGTATTATCTTCAACATCAAACTCTACATAAAACATACATAACACAAATTATTAATGGTTCTTTCGGTTTACTTTCGGTTCTTCGATTCAAAATCGAACCGAACCGGAACCAGTGGTTCCCAAATAATAGAACCATACGAGTAACTAAGACATAGCCATACCCGAACCGAACCTGTTTTTTCGGTTCGGTTCGGTTCTTCGGTACGAGTTACTTTTGCCCAGCCCTAACTAAAACTAATACCAAACATCTTTGCAAGTCAAACTGTTTTTAATATCAAGTAGTTTATAAAATACCATGGGGTTAACCAAATTGCTAATTTAAAATATCAACAAAACTTTATTGATTTATGAAAAATATTAATGTACATACTAAAAATCTATCATCCATAAAGAAATAATCATATTGGACACTAGATATTGGAAAAATACAAATTTAAATGACTTGTGGGGTAGTTACTAATTTATTGCCACGGTCTATACATAGAGAAAAATGTCCCCAAACACATAATTTATCATAAAGTCCAAAACATAACACCAACTTGTCTCTTTTGTGTCTTATTTACTTTTATTGTGGATTTTGGCGGGAATTCTCTTAATCAGATATTATAAACAAGGCTCACCAAATATTTATTGGGCCCAATCATTTAGGCCCAGATTTAGATAACATGTAAACACACTTATGATAGTTTATACTTTATACTAAAGTTTCAATTTGTATGTTATTAACTGGAATCTTGAAAAAGATTTAGTAGTAATATTTAAACAATAAATGTTACTTTTATTTAGTGTTGGAATTGGGGTATAATTAGTGTGTATATATAATAATAATAATAAAAATAAAAGTCAATTAATATGGGAGTTGGAAGCTTATGGATTCATTAATTCATGTCATGATGGTCTGTCGGTCCATATATCAAAAATTAAAATACAGTTTATAGTATTTAAGTGGATGAAATAAATGATAATTGGTTGATAGAAAATTAATAAATTTAAATACAGTTTATAGTTTATCAATTCATTTTTATTTTATTTTTAAATACCGTTGGGTTTTAGTTGGGAAGAGACAACTCCTCTGTAGGTCGTTTTGGTGAAACCAAAATATAAGGAAGACACTTTTCGCTTTTTTTAAGTTTACAATTTTATAAGTTACAAAAAAAAATATTTTTAAAATCTGATTTCGCCAATATTTTTAATTTAGTTTTACGAATCTGTAAAAAATATTTCAAAAATCAAAAAAAACAAAATTAAAATATTTTTTATAAAATCACCCAAATATGATTATAAAATCGGTATAGGAGATTTTACGAAATTTTTTATTACAAAAAAAAATGGGTATAGGAGATTTTTTTGGGTATAAAAGATTTTGGTTTCACCAAAACGACCTTTTAAGATTTTGCCTCAGTTGGGAAAGCAGAAGTCATGCATGCCGTTCATAATTAAAAGTGTCGGAAAATAAACTTATTTAACATTTTGAAAATTTAGCCCGCAATATTATCTTATTATATAAAAGTGAGCGCGTTTAATTATGACTCACTATATCGTGACACGTGTCACATTAAATTTTTTTTTAATAATGTTAATAATTTTAGGAAAAATGTTAATAATATTAATAATTTTAGGAAAAATGTTAATAATGGTTAGGAAAAATGTTAATAATTTTAAAAGAAGAAAAAATGTAACGTTTAGAAAAAAAAACAAAACAAAAATAAGAAAAAAAGAAAAACAAAAAAGGAAAAAAGTAATCAAACGAAAAGTCACATAATTATCAAATAATCTTATTATATAAAACTCAACGCGTTTAAGGTGAACTTGACAAACATAATTACAACTCACAATATCGTAACATTTGTAATGATTAGTTTAGATCGTAACATGTGTATTAAAACTAATACGTAAACATCTTATAAAATGAAAATTTAACAATATTGAGAAAAAACCAGAAATAAGGAAAATAATCAAATATAAAAAAATTAACATTAATTATTAATTAGAAATAAAATAAATTAATCCGAAATATAAAAAATAAAATAATCATAAATAAGAAAAATAACATAAAAAAGAAAAATTTTAAATATTTTAATAAATAATAAAAAAATTAGAAATAAGAAAAAATAAAAACATAAAATTACTTGAAAAAATAAAGAAAATCTTTATGATAACTTATTTGTCATCTTCATGTCCATTATCTAATTATTAATTTAAAACAAATGTTTTTTCATGTAAATAACAAAAGCAATTTAATAAAACAAGAGGAATTCACAAAACTACACCATTTCATCCATTCATTTACAAAAGTCTACCTAATTTAATTTTTTCACATAATTACACCCTTTTAAAATTTGAAAAAGTTGATTTACCTTTTGAAACTTCACCAAAACTAAATTTTTCATTTGGGTTCGCTAATTAGTGTTTAAGGTATAGTGATTAAGGGGGTAGGGTTGTATGAGCATGCTTAATTTGAATTTAATTTTTTGTGTTTAGATGTAGTTTTGTGAAAAAATTAAAAGGTGTAGTTTTGTGAAACGTAATTCAAAAGGTGTAGTTTTGTAATTCTCCCATAAACAAAAATGTGTTATTTTTATTTCTTAATATATGAAAAAGTAAAAATCACAAAACTACACCATTTGAATTACATTTCACAAAACTACACCATTTCAAAAATACTTCACAAAACTACATCTAAACACTCAAAATTAAATTCAAATAAATCCTACACACACAATCTCACCCCTTTAATACTATACCCTAAACACTAATTAGCGAACCCAAATGAAAATATTTTAATTTTGGTAATTTTTAAAAGGGTAAATCAAGCTTTTAAAATTTTGAAAGAGTGTAAATATGTGAAAAAATTAAATTAGGTGTAGTTTTGTGAAGGAGGAGTTGAAAGGGTATAGTTTTGTGAATTCCTCTATATTTATTTGTTAATAAAATAACGGGTATAATATTAGTTTTCGTTTAAATACAACTATAACTATACAAATTTACTAACAATATTAATATATAATTATAAAATATTTTTACGTTAATTTGTCTTCATATTACGCGGAATTTCATCCAGTGAATTATAAATTGCGAATGATAAATAGAAAAATGGTCAAATACGCAAAGTTTCTTCTATGATGTTAATTTTTTTTTGTCGATAACAAAACATCTATATGAAAACTGTTACTTACTCAGTTACCACTACTAGTATCATAATTTTTTGAAGGGTTTATAACTTAAGTTAGTAAATACGAAAGTAATATTTAGAAAAAGATGACATGTCATCGGGATAATTCGATCCGGCCTGATCCGAATCCGTAAAACCCGTATTTATTTGGGTCTGACCCAAATATTTTCCGGGCTTATATTTCAAAACCCGACACGTACATGGTTATAGGGTTTTTTCGGGCTTTTTATATGTATTGCAAAATTTTTGTTAACAGTATTTTTATATTTCAATTATGAGTTAAATAATAATGTTAAATTATTTTACACGTTAAAGTTTTGAAAAATATGAAAACATGACGAATATAATTAATGGAATAAAATCATTATTTAACTATGAAACCGTACAATTTAATATACTATGTTTTCTCAAATATAATTGACTTAGAAATGTTAATTATAATTAATTACCGTATACATAAATTCAATTATATTTTTACGATAACAAAATGAGATTAATACGAATAATTTAAAAATATATAAATTATTTGATATTAATTTTTAATGTATTTATAAGAAAAATAGATAGAAAATTAGGATTTACAAATCATAATATATTATATTATTTATTTTTGGGCTTCTTGGGTTACCCCGAACATGATCAGATTAAACCCGAAAAACTTTTCACTCAAACGGATAAACCCAAAAAACCCGACTTTTATCAAAACCCGTTATTTTACAGGGTCGGACCGGACCGAACCGGCGTGCGGACTTTGACCATAATTGACATGCCGAGAAAAAGAGCTCTTTCTACAAATTGGTCACATGAACAGCACGTGCCTCTTTCTTCTCCCGTTTAAAAATGGCTTCTTCGGTTCTTCCTCGAGCGCGCGGCTTAAATGCCACTTTTCGCAAAAAAAAAATCTGCTCTGCCACTTAGTAATCACACTGCCACTCATTTGTGGAATTTCCCATACTATCCTTTATGTATTTGCTGTATTTTGATTTAAACAAAATAATAAAGAAAAAAACAACCTAAAAATAAAGAAACAAAACTAAAATTAAAAGATCCCCTTCTTCCTCGAGGGTTTTCTTCTTCCTCTCGAGCGGATTGCATCATCTTCCTCCATCGTCATCTCGAGCATCTGTAAAAGTGAGATTGTGGGTCGACTCGACTATTAGTGGTCATCTGTGTGGTTCATTGGTTTGTTCTTGACTCTCATTTCAAGATTTTTGTGTTTATTTTAAAGAATCTTAAATATAGAGATTTCAATGAAATTGATTGCTTAATTATGTCCACATTTGTTTGTTAACCATGTTAAGTGCATACGCATTGCTAATTTAGCGAATGTAGGTGATGAATCGTGTGAATTTTAGTTAAATTAGAATCTCTAATCGATTGGATCTTTATTTCAATTCGATTGAGTACAATTGGTTCAAATCCATGATCTATGCTCCGAATATTACTTAATGCACTCTTGGGTTTTGGCATATTCTAGGACAATTTATTTGGTGCCACATGAATCCAATTGGAGTATTCCCGATGATATTTTACAACCGTATGCTTTACCGCCGGAGTACACTCCTAAGCCCGAAGAAACCAAGACACTCGGTTTCCATCGACCGGAGAACGGAGGAGAAAGAAGTCAAACAAGCGTACCGCTGGAATAGACTTGGAACGGTGGTTACAACCCGAAGAGGATGAAGATGACTCAGAAGAAGCGGATGAAGAAGGAGCAGATCGGAATCTTGGAGTATGATCATGATGGAATTTGTAATTTTTTCCTTGTTTTACGTTTGGACAACTTGATCAATCTGGTACAACTTCTGTTATAATGGAAAAATAGGTTATCTTGGTACAACTAAATTGTGATTTTTGATTTAATGTTATAATGTTATAAACTACGTAAACTTAAATTGTTAAACCAAAATTGAAAAAGAAACAATGATTTAATCCACTAATAAAGTATTTGAACAAATAAACATCCAAAAAATCAGTTTTCATCCTAGATGTGTTCGATCTCATAATAAAACCCTTTAAAGTATAAGGATATTAGAGTAAGATATCACTTATTAGACAACAAAATTGTAAAAAGTAAGATTTCGTTAATTTTTGGTTGTAGAAACCAAATTAAGAGTAATTAATAGAGGAAATTTAGGTGGCCAACTAGATATAAATCTTTGAGGTTAAGGTCCAACTACAATTTGTGAAAAACCTACAAAGTACAACTATGTATACGAAAGTACAACTGTACATCTACGTACAACTATGTAACTTTTACAACTACATTTAAAGTTGGAAAGTGGGCCCACTTTGACCATTCAAACGATAAAAAAAGCAAAAAACGAGAAATGGAATTTTTTTTTAATTCTCTTTATTTTCCCTTTATTGTGTCTATATATATGTCGGGTTCCTCTCTCTCTTCCTCTCTCTCTTCCCATCGATCCCCTTTCGAAACCCTAGATCCCCTTTCGATTTTTCTCTCCCCAATCTCCAATTTTCCATCCGATCTACACCATGTCAATTAGTTACACAAACTCCAGTTCATCCGAAGCAAGTTTCGACAGCGGTTGCAACCGAGCTGACGACACTTTCGGTGTACCGTTTAAATGTTGGTGTGGCCAACTCATGAAAGTCGTAGAGAGTACGAAACCGGAAGATCATGGAAGAAGATACTACAAATGTCCAACCACCGCGGTAAGTTTAACACACTAGCATTACCCATTTTATTCATCAATGGATGAACATATGTGTATCGATTTTATGCGTAGGATGGTGGTGGAGACGGAATGGACCACATTCGGACATGGTGGGATCATGCAATTGATGAAGAACTTAAGAAGATGAAAACCCGAGATGAAGAGCTGCATAATTTCATCAACACTTCGGTATCCATGTTGTGGCAAGAGATTTCTCGTATTAATGGTCGATTATCCGAAAAAGATGAGGAGATTGAAAGGTTGAGAAGATTACTCGCAAGGAGGTAGAAGGTGGTTGTAGCTAAACCGAGAATGCGGCGGCGGAAGATCCTAATGTTGTTGTTTTTCCATGGATCTTCTTTTTATATTATTTGTTCTACTATGTTAGACTTAATGTTCTTTTCAATTGTTAAAGTATTGTCCGTTGTCTCTTTCAATTGTTCTCTTTTGTCCGAAAATTACTTTAATTGCACACAATTGAACAAGATTTAGGTTCCGATTATACAAACCAAAACACAAATGAACCTACATTGTTGCAGCTTGTACCAACAAACATAAATCACCAAAAAACCAAAGTACATAACATAAATCATCGTCAATATCCTGCAAATTATTCACATAAGTAAGATTTTCTACTATGCAATCGCATCACAACAACTACAAATAATACTTAGTTGTAGTAGGTATCGTCAATTGTACTACAGAAACTACAAATAAAACTAAGTTGTTCCAGTTTACTTCAATTGTTCAAAACACAGAGCAAGTCCAAACATATCTTACTTTCTGTTTACATACTTGGTCACTATGAGTACTTCCAAGGGTTTCTCCGGATTCTTCTTGATCTTTTTCATCTCCATCATCGCCACCATCATCTCCACATTTCTCTCCTTCCTCTTCATCAGATTTTTCTCCATTTTGCTCTTGTTCTTCTTCATTGTTTTCGTCTATTTCGTCTACCTTATCTTCTTCCTCTTCCTTTTCTTCATCGTCTTCTTTTTCTTCCTCCTCTTCCTTTTCTTCTTCCTTCTCTTCTTCTTCTTCCTCTTCTTTTTCTTTTTCCTTCTCTTCTTCGTCTTCCTTCTCTTCTTCGTCTTTCTTTTCTTCTTCATCTTCCTTTCCCTCTTCGCCTTCCTTTTCTTCTCCTTCGACTTCCATTTCTTCTCCGTCTTCTTCGTCTTTTTGTTCCTCGTCTTTTTCTTCTTGGTTCTTTCCTCCGTCTTCTTCTTCTACTCTTTCGACATCTCCTTCCACGTTTTCTCCGGCGTCGAACCATTCTTCAAGATCCTCTTCACCGTCTTTCTTTTTTCTTTTTCTCGCTTCCCCTTTGAAGGTTTGGTTGAATCATACTCTTTTCCTTTCTTCCATTTTCTTACACGAGCCATGAAATTGAAGAATGAAAGTTTAGATCGAGAGGAGAGAGCTCGAATCGATCGATTAGGGTTTATCCAAGACAAAGGGGCAAAATAAAATTAGGGATTTCAGTGAGGATTGAGAGAGGATATATCGATTATGTTTTTTGGGTTGGGTCGTAATTAACTCAAACATTTTTCCCATTTTCGTCTTTTGCTAAGGTATAATCAATTAAAAAAAATCCAACAAATACATAAATACAGTCAAATACATATAGTGGCATATAAGCTCGTATTTTCTTGAGAAGTGGCATCAGAGCTATTAATCCTTCTTCCTCTCTTCTATGTCTCTTTCTCACATATTACTACAACGTATCTTCTTCATCATCATCAAGTTTATATATTATAAAATTAAAAAAGGTCAAACCTTTTCGAAAACCCATTTTAATGGATTAAGCTCTCTCTCTCTCTTAGATTTTTCGCTGTAAAAATAACGAGCCATCATTTATTTTTGGGTGTAAGAAAGAGAGAGAAAGAGAGAGAAAGATTTATAGAGACCTCTCTTTCTCTCTTTCTTCTTCTTCTTTAGCTTCTGTTCCTTAACAGGTAAATATCAATAAAAACAAATCTCATATTTTCTTCTTCTTCTTCTTTCAACAGAATCTCTCTCAATCTCTAAATGTCTGAATATTCCAATTGTTTTCAACCTCCTTGATTTTGTAATAATTACCCAATTTTCTTCTTCTTGTTTCAATATATAAAATGTGGGTTTGATTCTTCAATTTTTTCTGCAATTTTTAGTATTATCTATTGCCTTTGATTGTGTCAGACAATGTTTGAATCCTATGTGTGTTTTTAGCTGTAAGAATCTCTCGTTAATGTTATTGTTATGTATAATGCATATAAGATGTTTGATTAAATGTCTGAACGGCTTTCTCTGTTTCTTCTTTTATCATATGGCTTTGTTTGATATTCAACAAAATCAATACTTTGTTACAAAAATTGAATCTTTTTTTATTCAATCTCTTGATTGATTTCTGTGGATTTTTAATGTGACAACAGAATCTTGAATCCGGACTATAAACATGGCGGATACCTTGTCTGCTAATATGGATCGACATAATAAGCTCGGTAAAAGGAACAAACTTTGATGATTCATGAAGCTTTATACAAAACAAGAGAGACATGTTTAGGGAGAGATTCTGAAATATTTATGTTTTTTTGTGTGTTTGTTTTTTGGCAGATTCTGAGTGCTCAGATGATGACAAGATGACAAAGCTTTGTTCCCTGAAGAAGAAAGCTATCAATGCATCCAACAAATTCAAACACTCTTTCACAAAGAGAACTCGGAAGAACAGCCGAGTTATGTCTGTCTCTATCGTTGACGACATTGATGTCGAAGAGCTTCAAGCTGTTGATGCTTTCCGTCAAGCTCTTATCTTAGACGAGCTTCTTCCTTCGAGACACGATGACCATCACATGATGCTTAGGTTTCTGAGGGCGAGGAAGTTCGATATAGAGAAAGCTAAGCAAATGTGGACTGATATGATCAAATGGAGGCAAGAGTTTGGTGCTGACACAATCATGGAGGTGAAAATCACAATACATTTATCTTCTTTTTCTCTCTTCTTCTCCTTAATTAAAAGCATGTCTCTTTGTTTCATTTAGGACTTTGATTTCAAAGAAATCGATGAAGTCGTCAAGTACTATCCTCAAGGTTACCATGGTGTTGACAAAGACGGAAGGCCTATTTACATTGAGAGGCTAGGCCAAGTGGATGCTACAAAGCTGATGCAAGTCACTACGATCGATAGGTATGTTCAGTACCATGTGAGAGAGTTTGAGAAGACTTTCAACATCAAATTACCAGCTTGCTCCATTGCTGCTAAGAAGCACATTGATCAGAGCACAACAATCTTGGATGTTCAAGGCGTGGTATGCTCTCTCTTTCTCTCTCTAGTTTTTTGTAACAACATTTGTTACGGTATAGAGAGAGAGAGAAAGTGATTTTGGTGGTATTGTTTTTGTGTAATTTTAGGGGTTGAAGAACTTCAGTAAAGCTGCTAGGGATCTTCTTCAGCGTATCCAGAAGATCGATAGCGATAACTTCCCTGAGGTTACTATTATGTTTTTAATTGTTTCGACATATAGTTAGTTATTGATATTAACTCAAGACAGCACTGAGATTGTTTGTGTGTTTTATGGATCATATAGACATTGAACCGTATGTTCATTATCAACGCTGGTTCTGGATTCAGACTTCTGTGGAGCACTGTGAAATCTTTCCTTGACCCCAAGACCACCGCAAAGATTCATGTAAGCTTGTTGTTCACAAGATGCATACTTTTTAAGTTTAGATTCTCATGTTGTTTATCATGTACAGGTCCTTGGCAACAAATATCAGAGCAAGCTGCTTGAGATTATTGACTCCAAGTAAGAGAACGAGAACAAACTCCATAACTACTCTGCAATTTTTGGCCACACAATTCATAATCCTAAACTTTTGTATATGTTTAGTGAACTTCCTGAGTTTTTGGGTGGTAACTGCACTTGTGCAGACAAAGGTGGATGCATGCGTTCAGACAAAGGTCCATGGAACGATCCCGACATCTTCAAGGTACGATTAATATCATAATAGAATCATTCGAAAAAACATGTTAACGAAACAATGACCGAATAGCAGAATCTTAACTATTACATTACAGATGGTTCAGAATGGAGAAGGAAAGTGTCCGAGGAAGACATTGTCAAACATTGAAGAGAAAACAATCTCTGAGTACGATGAGAACACAACAAAGGTAAACAAACTAAACCCAAATAGATCCTTAATCATTCACATTTTAAGTAAAATTTTAAAGCTTCTCTCTTTTTTATGTTGTTTGCTGAAAGGATAACTCGAAAAAATGTGATTCCTTTGAGGTGAGTTTCTTCTTTGTCTATAACTGTTTACTTCTTTTACATCTCTCTCTGTTTTATTGATTTAAAATCCAATTTGCAGAAGAAAAAACTCAATGCAGAGAATGTTAAACTTGCACCAATGATGATTGATAAGACCGTGAATGCTTCAAAGTGGCCTACAAATTTCCACAAGACAAACTTTCCCGAGCCTGAAGGTTACTTTATACAGATATCAATGATTACTTGGCCTACAAATCTCCATTTATGCGTGTTTTAACGTTTTCAAAAACAAGATTCTGTAATTTTTAACCATTAAAATTCATAAGTTTTCACATGTATGTGTTTTTTCTCGGTGTAGATTTATACTCGGCCGTGAAACCATCGGAGAGGAAAGGAGGAGAAGGATATCTATTCGGAGGAGTGATGTCTCTTGTTATGGGGTTAATGACAGTGGTGAGACTAACAAAGAACATGCCGAGGAAGCTCACAGAGGCGGCTATTTACAGCGGAGAAGCAGAGAAAGGAGAGACAGGGATGGTGTCTAGCCAAGACTACATGGCGATGGTGAAGAGAATGGCTGAGCTTGAGGAGAAATGTAGGTCGTTGGACAATCAGCCTGCGTCGTTCTCCCCGGAGAAAGAACAGATTCTCACTGCTGCACTAAGCCGTGTGGACGAGCTCGAGCTTCAGTTATCTGAGACCAAGAAGGTAAATCACTCTCTTATACTTTTAGTTATGAGAAATTGACAAAAGTACACTTTTTTGAACATTATTTATTTCAAATTCTTTTTAAATATTCGTAATCACATTTTTAAGGGGTCAAATTAATAAAGTGGTAGACTGTAGTAGTGTTTAAGGTTTATGTGAAAATAGATTTTAAGTGAATGTATTTGACGCAGTCGGAAATCTCTAGGGTTAGCAAACACTAAACCCGAATGAAATTCAAGTTCGCAAGCGACAAACTTGAAAGAAAGTTTCTAGAATCCACTAGAAATATCTGGAATCCACCAGAAAACCCTGGAATCCACCAGAGGATAAATCTCGAATCCACGAGAGGAAATAAGAGAAAACTCTTAAAGTTTTATTAAGAATAATGATAAAAGTTGTCTAAAACATATCACCTTAGGTTTCTTTATATAGAGAAAGCCTAAGGCATAAAATAGAAAAAGAAAAAAGAAAACTAACTATAATCCTAATTAGAAAAGGAAAATACTTAAAAAGAAAGAAAAAGGAAAATAACTATAATCCATCTCCTGCATCAGTCTCCTCCACCTCCAAAGAACTCGACCCCGAGTTCTCATCTGGATAAAGAACACCATCGGGCATGATACTCATAAATGTCAGCTACATTGAACGTATGAGAGATGTTCATGTCGTCTGGGAGATCCACCACATAAGCATTGTCATTAAGCTTCTGCAAAATTTTGAAAGGACCATACTTGCGAGGTTGAAGCTTGCGGTAAGTACCAACTGGAAACCTTTCATTTCTGAGAAACACCATCACTTCATCTCCTTCTTTAAAAACCTTGAGCCTTCGTCGTTTATCCGATGCTTTCTTATTCTTTTGCCCAGTTGCTTCTAATCTTGCTCGAACCGCTTCTTTAGTTTCCAAAATGTCTTTAGCCATTACTTCAGCTGACACACTAATTCTAGGAGCTTTTGGTAACGAAACTAAATCGACTACATGCTTCGGGACAGAGGTATACACCAAGGAAAATGGTGACTTTCCTGTAGCTGATACCACTTGACGCAGTCGGAAATCTCTAGGGTTAGCAAACACTAAACCCGAATGAAATTCAAGTTCGCAAGCGACAAACTTGAAAGAAAGTTTCTAGAATCCACTAGAAATATCTGGAATCCACCAGAAAACCCTGGAATCCACCAGAGGATAAATCTCGAATCCACGAGAGGAAATAAGAGAAAACTCTTAAAGTTTTATTAAGAATAATGATAAAAGTTGTCTAAAACATATCACCTTAGGTTTCTTTATATAGAGAAAGCCTAAGGCATAAAATAGAAAAAGAAAAAGGAAAACTAACTATAATCCTAATTAGAAAAGGAAAATACTTAAAAAGAAAGAAAAAGGAAAATAACTATAATCCATCTCCTGCATCAGTATTTTTGAAAGTATAATTCTAAAGGTGTATTTTTTGCAATTCCCCTTTAGTTATATAGTGAACTAGGTAACTTCTCGCGCCATGCGCGATGAATAATTTTTTTAAACAATAGAGTTTATGTAAAAGTGGATAATTATATTAATATAAGAACATTTATAATTTGATTTACTTTTTTGTTTCGGTTATAAAAATTGGAGAAAGATTTACATTTCAAGATTTACATTACCAAAATTAAAATGTTTTCGCCAATTTTTATAACCAAAACAAAAAAATTAATCACATTATAAATGATCTTATATTAAAACTTAATAATAATTATCCACTTTTACGTAAAACACTATTGTTTTACAAATATATTTACCGCGCATAGGACGAGAAGTTACCTAGTCATGATATATATAAATATGAATATCATGATCAATAATATATCACCATCCATCATCACTCTCATACTTTCTTTAAATGGTTTTGTTTTGTGAGTTATAATTTTCTGTATCTATGTAAATAGTTACATTTGTGGATATATTTTCACTAGAATGTATCAAAATGTTTCTTACGTTTAAGGCTTTTTAAATACGTTTTTAATGATTTAATGATGTTTGTGTAAGTTTTAAAAGAGAGTTTTGATTGATTCTTAGTGCCATGTCACAATTAAATTGCCGAAACTCTCTGTGGTGTCGACACATCAGCTTTTTCACAAAAATCACTTGGCAAATAATGTCTTAGGGATGTATTTGATTAATTTATGTTTGTTTTTAAAAAAAATATATATATCAGACGTTGGACGAAGCAATGATAAGGCAGCAAGAGATAGTGGCTTATATTGAGAAGAAGAAAAAGAAGAAGAAGGTAACAATAATACATTACATATTAAACACTCTTCTTTAATATAATCTACATTTTTAAATTAATTTCAAGTATATATTTTTGTTTTTCAGTTCTTCGGATTCTGAAAGACTTGATGATGATGAGACCTGAAGACTATGAAGAAACATGGAAAATACATACAAACATATATATATATATATATATATATTTATATAAAAACATAAATAAATATATGTGAAGAGTTTAAAATATTTAAAAAAGTGGGAGGATATGCTTTCTGTAAATGTTTTGGTTGTGTATTGCCTCTAAAAACTTTGAAAGCTTATGTTTACCATTCATATAATTTTTCACCCCTAATTTGTAAAATTGTAACACACTTTAAAAAAAGTATATATAAATCTTATTATATTATATAAATACTAGGAAAAGACCCGCGCGTTGCGCCGGGTAGTTATATAAAAGTATATCATTGTACATACAATAGCTGATTTTTAAAGGATAAACGTAATTTATTTTAAATTGATTACTCAAATGTTTTGAGAATTTCATTATACTTTTTGTTTCTATTTTTTAATTTTTTTGTTTCTTTTTTTTTGGAAAACTCTTTTTAGCTAACATGTGTATAAAATACATTCTTATCAAATTATAATTATGTAAATATTTATTATTATTATTCTTTGCAAAAGTATAAGTTATTAGTATTGGTTATTATATTTAACAATGTAGGAAAAATTTAATATATTAAACATTTTGTAAAATCATAAGCTTTTCGACTTTTGAACCATCATAAACTTTGTCATAAAAAAACCATCATAAACTTTTCGACTTTTGAACAACAAAATTTTCACGAAAAAATTGAATTAGTTAACATCTCAAGAAACAATAAAATACCTTCAAAATAGAAGATTATCAACCTCTAAACACTTTTTAAAAAACTTAAATAGAAAATACTATACTAACACAATTTTTACAACACATGAACTAATTAATATTCGTAAAATAAAATATTTAAATTATTTATTTGCATGATACTAATACCAGAATTAGAAAGTAACATGTATTTACGAAGACGAAACCCTTTTTTAGTTTTAGAAATGCCCTATAGTATAACTTTTTTTTACGTACCTAAAATCATAAAAGATGCAAGACCGTTTGGTTTCACCATCAAGTAGTCCATAACAACATCATTACTCACATTTATCACATAATTTATGTCATATTTTTGGTGGTTACACAATGGAGTCAAAATTAATCAATAATTCAATTTAAGAATAATGGTTTTGTTTCACCAAAACTTATTTCTTTTTACCAAGAGAATTATTATTTTTTTGGACCACATTTCATTATCTTATTTTTTATAGAAAAAATATTAAGCATTTGATTGTTTCATTTGTTTATAAAAAGATTGTAGATAAAAGTAAGAAAACTTTCATAACTCATAGAGAAAAAATATTTTTGTCTAATATAAATTTACTACAAAAATAAATAATTTTTTATGATATATGTGAGTTTTAGTTCAAGATTTATAAAATTAAGAAAAATTACCTTAAAAATAGAGGGGATACTTATGATTTAATTATATCATATTCTTAGTTATATTTATTTAGATTTTTTTCTGTAAATTTTCATTTTTTCATTTCTACTTCCTTTTTTATATGTTTGTTCATTAAAATTTCATTAGTTTTAAGAAATTGTTTAACACAAAATGATGCATATATATATATATATATCTAACTATGAATATGTGTGAAATTATGAAAATAATTATCTTGAAAATAGAAGGGTTAATTATTTATAATTAATCTTTATTTACATGATATATTTTATTTTAATGATCATAATTATTATTTTATTATGAATTAAAAGAGAAGACACATGTCAAAAGAAAAAGATGACACTTGTCAACATATTAGAGCTTTTGAAAAAAGTTTCTATCATACTATGAATTGTCCCGCGCTACGCGCGGGTATTTTGTTACATTAATTTTCAAAGAAAATCCACAAATTTTAAATGTTCTTCTTACTCTAAGAGGTTTTGTATTGTTACTGGTAATTTTTTCTTCTAACTTTATGAGATACTGTAGTAAAACATTTTCTTACAATGGATACATTTCTTCGGATGATAACATAATAAGTATTCTCTTATTGAAAACTGATTATGAGGTGATCTACAAAGTCCGGTAAGAAATGAAGCAATTATAGAAATATAAATTTTTACTAAGTTTAGTGAGACCATGAATTGAAAACTATATTATATAAGACCGTGTTAAAAACCAAACCGATATCGGATAAGAGGTTTAACCTTTGAAACTGTTTTGGTTGTCCAGAATCCATTAACCTAATATTACAGTAGTTACAACTACTTTATAACATCAAGAATGAAATTGTTGACAAAAAAAAAAAAAAAAAACATCAAGAATGAAACAATTATCCTGTTTGTGAAAGTACACCTTAATAACCTTTTACATAATTGCTTTATAACAAAATAAAGTAAAAGAAGGGAACGATCCCATGATAACTAATCATAACAATATATAGTTTTTTTGTTAAAAGTCTAATCATAACAATATATAGTTACATATTTAGTTTCTACATAATGCGTACAACATATGAAAAAGTGTTACTCTTATGAGAATGATTAGTTGCAAACTCTCCACTCCACCTTAGTATTTGAACTGATCATACCCGATACACAAGGTTTGAGCTTAAATTAAGCTCCCACAAACTTGTTGTCTTGCTCTTATCACTGCACAGGAAAAAAAATCAACTGTGAACGTTTCAAAACATTAGGAACATAAAAAGTCCAAAATAGTTCTTGTAATTGAAAGGAAAGATTTTCATAACTCATGCTCTTTTTAAGCTCGAGTTCATAACTTCCACCAATCAAAAAAGAAATTATCAAAGGATACCAAACTTCGAGAAAGAAAATCTAATTCTCAATAAAAATTAACAAACAAATGCAAAACATGTCGTGAATCTATTTGCCTATGAAATGGTTTATATTCTCAGAAAACATCGGCATAGAGAAGCGTCAACACATGATTAGAGACTGAGAACCCAAATTTGCAATAGTGGTTTGTCATAATCTTTTGTTTCATCTTAACCAACAAACAACAGGTTCTAAGTCAGCATCTGCATTAGAGTGAATTTGAAACAACAATTAAAGAAAAGGATCTAAGAGGATTCATCCAATCGTAGAACCAATCCATTGAAATGACCTACATGACATAGTTTGGGATTATGAGGAGTTACCTTGCTATCAATTAGCAACAGCTCGGATCCCATTAACCGCGGTGGAAATTCAGAGCCTCCCCATATGCACAAATGTATGCTTGGTGTTTGCGTAATTCATTTGTGTTTTTTTTATAGCAGAGGGAGATTAGAACGTAGACACTCATAAAAAAATGTCAGAAGATGAAGCAGCAGGAAGTGGAACATAGATCGACAACTATTTATTCTGTCTGGTAACGTTTAGTTCGGTGGATGCATATTTATGGAGTATCTATTGCGTGAGGAGAACTTGAAACGGCGCTGGAGAAGATTGAAACAGTCACAGAGAAGGTGAGAAGGTAAGCGTAATGGGCTTGATCGTTTTGTTTTTATATGAGCCTTTTGTGTTTGTTTAAATCGAGTAAATTGAGGTGTCTTTCATATAGAGTAACAAAATAGCTGATGTGACATCTAAATTGAGCTCTAAAAGGCTCCTTTTATATAGATAGATTATATAAGATGTATTATATATATAAAACTGGAATAAATAATTTTGGTAATTATTATTGTTTTTTTGTTTTGCATTTAACAAGGTTACAAATTTAATATAGGCTATAAAATACATAATATACCAAAATATAAAACATTACATATATAATAACTTTTATGGAAAGCCCATAAAATATTAAGCCCAACAATACTTAAAAACACGGTTTGGTTTGGTTTGGTTTGGTTTGGTGGGAACATTCTGATTTCTCAGAGACGATAACACGTTTTCGAATTTCATTTCCAAATACCGAAAAGGCTTCTCATCTTCTTCTTCTTCTTTCTTCTTCTTCGTAATATATCGATTTCTGACATTCTGTGCACTTTCGCTTACATATCTGCACGAACAGTAAGCTTTCTCTTTATCTCTCTCTCTGTGTTTCTTTTAGTGTGTAATAGAGATTCACGAGATCTCGCAACCAAACCCTTGTTTTTTTTTCTTCCAAATTTGATCCTTAAAAATTATTTGGGTTCGATAATCGTTTTATTTCTCCGCCACATTAGAAAATAAATAAATCATATACATACATACATACATATGTATATGGGTTCTTATTTTGTTTTTAATTTATTAATTTATGAATTTATTAATCTATGAATTGTTATTGAAGAAGAAGAAAAGAGAGGAAGGGGAAGATGGTTAAAGAGAATGAGTATTATGAGATATTAGGCGTCAAAACTGATGCTTCTGATTCTGACATTAAAAAAGCTTACTACTTGAAAGTAAATCTCTCTCTCTCTCTCTTCTTTTGCTTGCTTGCTTGCTTATGTTAATTATACACAATAATCTTACAAACTCTTTTTTTTTATTGATCTTTCTTGTTTCAGGCAAGGAAAGTTCATCCAGACAAGAACCCTGGTGACCCTCTTGCTGCTAAAAACTTTCAGGTTTCTTTGATTTTTGTCACTTTGTTTCTTTGTGGTTTGTTTTTTTTTTGGGTAGAATTTGACACTTTCTGTGCCCCTTTTTGTAATGAAAAAAGGTATTAGGTGAGGCTTATCAGGTTCTAAGCAATCCCGATAAGCGAGCTGCTTATGACAAATATGGCAAAGAAGGGGTTCAACAGTATGCTTCTCTTCTTCTTCTTCTTCTTCTTCTTACAAGAAACAACTACCTATATATGTGTGTCTTGTGTTTATGTTTAGAATGTTTTGTGTGATTTCACTGTCTCAGGGATGCAATGGTTGATCCTGCGGCTGTGTTTGGTATGCTTTTCGGTAGCGAAGTCTTTGAAGAATACGTTGGTCAGCTCGCACTTGCTTATCTCGCGTCTATCGAAGCCGATCTTGAATCTTATGAGCCTGATATCAGAAAACAAATGCTTCAAGACAAGATCAAAGTAACATTGCTTTCTCTCTCACCTTTGTAATACAACAACTAACACCTCCATGTTTACTTACATGTAATACTGTGTGTGCAATTGCAGGCTCTGCAGAAGGAGAGGGAAGACAAGCTTGCTGCTAATTTGAAAAACAAACTTGAACCATTTGTTGAAGGACGAACCGATGAGTTTATCGAATGGGCTAACGAAGAGGCAAAGCGGCTTTCTTCTGCCGGTAAATAAAAACACACCTCTCTCTCTCTCTCTTGAAGTCTTTTAAGAAAGCTGTGTAGACTTTTGAATATATTCATATATATTGAAGGATTTGGGGAGGCGATGATGCATACGATTGGTTATATTTACACAAGAAAAGCAGCTAAAGAGATCGGTAAAGACAAACGGTTATTGAAAGTGCCCTTTTTAGCGGAATGGTTTCGTGACAAAGGCCACCATATGAAATCTCAAGTGATGGCTGCTTCTGGTGCGGTCTCGTTGCTTCAGCTGCAGGACGAAGTCAACAAATTAAACGAACATCAAGGAGAGAACAAAGAAGAGCATATCCAGAGAGCCATTGAAGCTAAAATGGATGCTTTGCTTCAATCTCTATGGCAAATCAATGTTCTCGACATCGAATCCACTCTCTCTCATGTCTGCCAATCTGTAAGAAAGACATTAGTATTAAGATTCAATCTTGACAGTAGTAATGAACTAATCTCTTATGTCATGTAGGTGCTTAAAGATCCAAGTGTTACAAAGGATGTTCTACGAGCACGAGCCACGGGTCTGAGGAAACTTGGAACGGTCTTCCAGGTGAGGAAGAACAAAAGGGTCTGTAACTCTTATAACATAACAAGAAAAAAAAGCTCATATGTTTTAGACTTAATAAAGATTATCTGCTTTGAATCTTGAGTGCTAAGTTATTGTATTAAGAAATGTGAATCTCTCTGTTTGTTTCTCATTGAAGGGTGCTAAGAAACAGTACACTAGAGGAAGTAGCTTGCGTCACGAAGTGAAGCTAGACGCAGGAGGTTCTTCAAAGTCTTGATACAGAGAAACCTGAACTGAATATGATGTTTTCTTGTCTCTTCATTTTGGTATTGACTTAAAGTTGAATTTGTTCTTTTTACTTTCTCCATTTTTTTGTAGAGATGTTTTTCTTAAAGATAACTTTTTTGATTGTGTGTAGATGATTCATGATAGACCAACTTTACTTGAAAAACTAAACAAAACCTCTTTTAAAAATATTTTAATGGTATTTTTGTTAGAAAAAACTTTGTAAAGGTATTTTTAAAATAAAAAACTTATTTTGTGCGGTACTCTAAGAAATTTATGTATGATGGTCCATGCATTTAGGTTAGATTGTTATGATGATATGCGTTCAAGTAATTAATTAGCTAAATTGAAAGAATAACATATTGTGGAATATTTCGTTACCTTTATTTAGCTAAATTGAATTTGGTTAAATTATTAAATTCCTTAATTATTTTAAGAAAGAACTAGGTGCAGACCCTGCGCTATACGCGGTACAAAGTTTTATTATCTTTAATAATATAATTAGACTCGTATATAATAATTTCTTTGACTACAATATTTGATAGATAAGAAAACAAAAAATCCAACAATATTTCTATAAACAAAAACTAAATAATATATCTGAAATTATCTATACAAAATAAAGTAAAAATCGAAGACAAAAAGTTATTCAAAATTATAAAGGTACAAACGAAAAATAAATAAAATATAATGACAAAAACGCAAAAAATTATGTATGTGGTTGATTGAGTGACCTATGTAAAATATATATTCTAATAATGGGCCTAAAATATATTTAAAATTGTGTATTGTCAATTTTTACAATACGTAGATGGACCTAAAATATATTTTATAAGGATTTTTTAAAATTATAGATAGATTAGTAAAATATATTAAAATTGGATGAGAAAATTAATTTAAAGTATAAGGAGTAAAACGCAAAAAAAAATAAAAAATATCATAAAAACTCTCTCGTCGCAACACGTAGGCGTTTTGTGTTCGGTTTCTAAAATTTAGGGCAGGGAATAAATAGTAATAGATCCGTCCCTAAATTAATATAATAAATAAATAAATACTAATTTATAGGTTAATAGACATAATTAAAGCAATAAAAATGGATATTATAAAACAAGGCCGAGAAAAACCCTTAGACATAACCGGAGACTCTCTTGTTTGTCCGTCCTTAGACCTGACTTTGTTAGTGTTAGTGTTTTGTGTGTGAAGAATTTTTGTCCCTTTTTTTGTTCGTTGTGATTTATAATGATCCAAATGTTATGTTATAATCAATTGTTCTTTCACTTACTTGTTCGTGTTGGATCCTTTTTTCTCTCTGAACAATCTCTTCGTCGTCGTCGTCGTCGTCGTCGTCGTCTACAATGTCGGTACGATCTCTCTGCGATTCTTGTTCAATTTTTGTTGTGAAATCTCTCTATAGATCTATGAATTATTCGGTTAAAATCAATTGTTCTCTCTGAACAATCTCTTCGTCGTCATCGTCGTCGTCTACAATGTCCGGTTTCGTTGAATCCTTTTTGAGTATACTGTGACACTTTTGGAAATTGCTCTTGTTCACGTTATCTTATGAACATCGATATCTTCTTAGGTTTTAGGTTTCGATTTTACTTTTGGAAATTGCTCTTGTTCACGTTATCTATGAATTATTTTGGTGTGTTTTTGTTCCTTTTTTCTAGATTTTACTCTCTGTTCGTTTCATTTGTATGTTATTTATGAACATACATCTTAGATTTTGATAGTTACTTGTGTTTTCATTTGCTAGGTTTTGATTTCACTCAATAAACTCTCTGTTTGTTTCGTTTTTCATTTGATTCTGTCAAAAAAGGTATATGAACAAGCAAGAGAAGCTGTTAATAGGATAAGCACTTGTCTTGGCATTTCACAAGACAATTCACTTGTCTTGTTGCTTGCTTACAATTGGGATGAAAGAAAGATCACAAACTTTTGGAGTTTGGCTTCTTCATCTGTCATTTCTTCTCTTGACTTAGCCTTGTCTCGTCGCCTTCAACTAGCATGCGCATTAAGACAGGTTTTTATTCATCGTTTATATATGTTTCGAACCCATGTTTCTTCTTTACCAATGGCTTCCTTTTCTCCTTATCTCAGGCTTCATGTGGCGTATGTGATGATGATGATACACAGTGTCAAGTATTTGAATGCCGTCATGCTGTTTGTAAAAACTGTATTGAAGGTAAAACTGATGATCTTTAAGTAACATGTTAAAGCATTGAATCTCAATTTTGTATTGAATAAGTAAGTCTGTTTTACTATTAGGACATGCTGAGGCCAAAGTTGTGGGAGGTGAACTGAACATACGATGTCCTGTAACAACCTGCGGGAAAATGGCAGGTTCATCTATTCTTCTTCCTTATTTGTCTCTCGATGCAAATGTCGTCTATAGGTATCACATCGAACAACACTTCATTGCCTCTACAGCGAATTTGGTACTAACTATTCACCTTTTTTCTTATTCTTTGGTTGGTTTGCTATTGATACTATAACCCTCTTCTTGTTTGTATTATAGGATACAAGTGTATTTGCTCATTTCAACGAAACTCTCCTAGCCAAAGCCTTTGTGATTGGTCGGATTTTGATAGGAGTTGGTAAACAAATCTGGGGAAATAAGAATAGACTGGTAGCCTCTCTCATGCTTATAATAGTCTTCTGCAAGTTGTTTTGTTCAGACAACAAGGTGACATGTGTACAAGAACTTACTCTTATAAACATGTATGCCTTTCTCTTCAACATTTGGGGACACATTCTAAAGGTATGCTGTCTTTTTCTCAATCAAAATTGTGTCTATGGGAGATATGGTTTTAACGATATACAATCACATTCATACACAGTGTGGATTGTCTTAGCTTTGTCCTTCACATTCTTTGGATGTCTCATATACAAGATGTTGGGAGGATGTGTCAAGTTCGTGCGTGCCTTCTTGGATTCGGTGAAGTATGTGTTTCGCTTGTGTCTCAATCTGACCTCAAGGATGTGACATGTGTCTTGTTTTGTGTTTAACAATTACACTCTTTTGTGCATTTTTTTGTTTTGTGAATTTCTTTCCTTAAGCTACAACATGTGTGAGGTCAGATTGAGCAGTATTGTGTTTTGTTCTCTTCTTTTTGGGTAAAAATTGAATTTGTAGCATTTACCAGCAAGTTTTAAAACATATAACATAAATTTTTTGATTCAAATAGTCAAAAGAAAAATGGATAACATGTTTATCGAATATTTTATAATAAATACTGAAAATCAAGCGCAGATACCATCATTTATAATAAACATATCTCAAGTTATTGGTAAACGTTGCTTGCTGCTACACCTACAAGAATCACAAGTCAAGTGAGACAAGTCACAAGTATATCAAACTAAAGAAAATGTCACTTACTTTAACCTCTCCATGTAAGAGACTGATATGCACCATAAATAGCTTCAATAACAAAACCATGACCATTACCTGCAGCATAGACATAACTGGTTTTTGAAGCAGAGAAGACCATCTATCATCAAACTCATTTTAATTTAAAAACTATATCCAAGACTAAATTACCTTGACGATTTGGCCCCAAATACCAAAACCATCTAACCAATTGAGATATATTAAATTAGCCACACAAGATTTAGCATCACCATTACAAAACCGGTCAAACGGGAAAGGGATTGACAAGTAGGACGCAATCCCAAGGCCGATATCTGTCGTAAACCAAACCAAAATCTTCATCAGTCAATCAAATATATGTTGTAAAACTTGAGAGGGTAAAAAAAAACACGTAGTAGCGTTGCGTTTAGAAGACTCTCACAATTTGCCTGACAAAGAAACTTATCAAGAAAAGATGATACAACAACATGAGTAGAAGCATTCCTACGATCATCCTACATATCAAAACACAACACATTATATAACAGTTAACAAAACCAAGACAAGGATAACACTAACTAATTAAAACTAGATTCATTATATTACCCAGAAGCATGCAATTTCAGTCCTCCTTGCATCGAATTTATCATTCTCAAATCGGACCATATTTTCGAGAAATGGAGATATGATGCAAGTATTTGGGGAGATCTCACGGATGGTGTTTGTACGTTGACAAAATTTAAAAACCACGTTCGTATCGTTACATATCAAAACATTACCCTGCTTGGAAACTATCACAGGCCTGTACCACCTTGGCCTAAACGGACTAATAACTAAACAAGCTACACTAATAGAGTAAGTCTTGCTCCATCTCTCTTGTGCATCAACATCCATGCTCCATATCTCGAGTTCCCAGTTACTCGAAGTTGTGGCTATAGCTAGATGGTCCTCAAGGTTCACTATCTGAGAATTCTTGTTGAATCTCATAGCCTCTTCTTGAAGCGGGACATCATGGAACTCATGTGTGTGGAGATCAAAGGCCAGTAACTTACAACAACAACACGCCCCCCGAATGTCTAACCAATAGATGAAGCCATTCACACAAGCAGATCTTCTTCCCGGTTCAACCTCGTAAGGAGGTGGACGACTCAGTTGCAGCCACTCCCCGGTGTTGACATGGAGGATATCGAAATAGTAAGACTCAAAGAACATCCTTACTACTTTATAACTCCCACTAACTTTGTCTCTACCAAATCCCATAGGGTAAATAGTCGACCATCCTCCTGAATCAAATCAATTTACAAAACTTTCTTCATACTCAATTTACAAAACTTTCTTCAGACTCTAAAATATAAACTTTCAGGCTGAAATTGTTACCGTTGGAAGTAAACCGCCGGAATTGACCGGTGGATGGATTCAAAACATGGATCCAAACTGGACCGGGAAAACAGACAAGACCGTCGCAGCTCATCAACGGCAGCGACCGATTGCAGTGCAAATAGACAATCTTGTCGTCACCAACAGGGAGGAGACTTGGCGATGCGGCACAGATGCAGTGACGAACGGCCAGGATTTTCCGGCGAGTCTTCTTACCGGATTTTTGAAAACTTAGATGCATCTCCACGAACATGTTTGATTCTAGTATACATCTCCATTCTTTTGATACAGTTTTGAATTTCACCAGAGATTTTTGGGGAACCCTCAAAAATATATCTTGCAATAAATCGGCGGATATATACATCGAAATTAGGGTTTCGCTTCTTCTTCTTCTTCTTCTTCTTCCTCTGAGTTCGTCTCCATAAACAGAGAGAGAGTTTATAAGTTCGACTAAACCGATATTTATCAAAACCGAACCGAAATCAAAATTAAAACCCAAAACTAAACCGGAGTGCGCTCTATTTTTTCAACATGACGACGTGGCACTGTTCTCATTACGTTACTTTGAAAACTAACGGTGTCAGGCCGACATAAACAATACGCCGTTTATAATATAGAAAAAGTCAAAAAAACAGTGACAGAGGAATATAACGGCGTTAATTATAAACCGTCACAAAAGACTTTTTTTTTTTTATTTCTCTGAAAGCGAAAGCTTCGTCGCAGTGTTGATTACTCTGTCTTCTTCTTCTTCTTCTTCTTCTTCTTCTTCTTCTTCTTCTTCTTCTTCTTCTTCTTCTTCTTCTCACTCTACAAATCCACCGCTCTTTTTTCTCTCTCTACACCGTCTTTTATTTCTCCGGCGAGCAGGTTCGGTGTTTACGACTTTGTTCTTTTTGATTTAGTCTCCGATTTTTTAGGGTATTATTATTATATATATCGTTTCTAATTTTGGGTAAAATCTCAGAAGAAGTTCGTAGGCTCTAATCTCGGATCTCTATTTGATGTTTGTTATGTTAGATTTTCATTTTTTGCCTATTTTTGGATTATTTTTTTTACTTTGTGAAAAAGATAGTCATGAAATTTCAGTGAAGAAGATACTCTCTATATAATTGATCCCAAACATTGTATATATATATATATATATGTTACTACTTGGGAACTTAACTTTATCTTTGGTCATGGCCATTACAAGTTTAAGATCTCACATCTCTTATACCAATGGTGTTGGACTTACACACTCTGTGATTGCTTTTCTTATGTTTGCTTCTTTTAGGCTCTTAAGGACTTATAGTCATTATTGATTCTGATTTAGTTTATGTACCTTTTTGTTTGTTTTCTTGTAAGGTTTTGAGGTGTTCTTATGTGGCTTCTTCATGTGCCAGAATATGTAAACAGAGAGTAACTATTTTAGTGGTTTTACACACACACACTTTTTGAGTTATGGGGAATGCTTGTTGTGTTGCTCCTCCTCCTCGTCGTGACAAAATGGTTGTGCCGCCTAATACATCATCAGCCGTCGATAATTTGCAAAGAAACAATGTGAGGTATTCTCCAAATTGGAGTTTCCGTTGGGATAATAATAATAATAATAATAATAATAATAATAGAGGACGACGAGTGGCAGGGGAAGATGCTTCTCTAAGTTGGTTATCTGATGGGATTAGTCGTAACGACGGGTCTGATCTCAAATCCGAATCTGCGTTTGTATCCTCACAAGGCTCTCCTTTGGATAATATCCAGACACAGTCATGGCACAAGTCTCCTGCTTCTGGTATAAAATTTTCAGCATTTTTATAGATGTATGTTGATGCATTAGAATCTTATTGCTTACTGGGAAAACATCTTAATAACCGTTTTGGGTAATATCCAGACACAGTCATGGCACAAGTCTAAAACTGTAGAGTTTGAGGAGAATATTGTGTAACTTGTTGTGATGTAGACCGTTTTGGGACATAGGACTACTTTTCTACAGAACTTATTCATGACAAGACATTGATATGTCTGTTCTGTTGACATAATTTGTTTCTCTTGTTTGCATCTTGGCTTGCTTTTCATTGGTATCCGTCCATCTTGATCTTTAAACAATGACTTTTCCATGCTATCACAGATCAATCTTTCTCAAGAATTGGGTCCATTGACACCGTTTCTGAACAGGTAAGGAAAGCTTGTTTCACTTCTAGCTATGTATGTATTGTTGATGTATAACCTCTATTTTACTTTTGTAGATCACTCAGAACCCTGCTTCCTATCGATCTCCTTCTACCAAACGGTCTCTTTCATTGGCTTCTCAACCATCATCCTTCTCAATGTCACCGGTATCGTCACAGAGTCACTTGCCAATGCCACCTGTAAGTTCGTCGAAACTAAAGCTGACTCCGCGCCCACGTCTATCTGGTCAAATCTTTGGATGTACCTCACCGAGTAGAAGCTCAGCAATTGAAGAGAGGCTTGGAAATGAATCTCATTCTGGACCATCTGATGGTTGGTCCATGCAAGCCTTTTCAGAAATGATGGATCATTCTCGCAGAGAGTCGTGCTCTTATGATAACTCGTGCTTAGGGCGTGACAAGACAGACAACCATGGAAAGCGAAAGTCTAATAATGATGAGCAAAACTGTGGTGCTTGCTCGAGATCCTTGTCTCAGAAATCGTTGTTGAGCAGCCAAAAGATGTTTGCCACCAACGAGCTCTCTGTAGCTGCGATTCTAGCTTGTGGGCACGTCTATCATTCCGAGTGTTTAGAGCAGATGACATCAGAAATCGACAAATTTGACCCTACATGTCCTGTCTGCACATTCGGTGAGAAGAAAACACACAAGCTGTCTGAAAAAGCATTAAGGGCAGATCTGGATTTGAAGGCTAAACAGAACAAGAAACTAAGAAACCGTGTTGTGGACAGCGATGACTTTGTGATGTTTGATCATAAGCTAGGAGCAGCAGCAAGTGGTGGTAATGGACACAAAGGTAATAAAGTAATGAAGCTGGTATCAAGTTCAAGCTTAAGAAGCTATTCACCAAAGCCTTTCCTTGCAAGACACTTCTCTCTCGGGTCCAGAAGTAACAGTCTAAAGTCTTCCCCAAAAGAGAATCATTCTGCGATATCTCAAAGAAAGAAAGGCTTCTTTTGGAGCAAATCTACCAAACTTTGAAACCGTAAGCATCTCTTTGTTTACAATCATTACTTAACTCTTTACTCAAAATCATAAATTAAACCTTTACTTATATGATTCTTGAATGTTGTATCAGATAATGTTGGTGCTCTTTTGCTTCATAAGCTATTGGCCAAGTCAACGTTACAGATACTTTACCAAACGGTACACACTCGTTTGTGTTGTAATAAAATTTTTATCACAAGACTACACAAAATCTTTCTCGTCCAAATTTTGTTTTTTGTGCATTCCCAAAATTTCACTTGTAAATGTAGTAATAATAATACAATGTAAAACTCATATAAAATACTTGTTGCCTGAATGGTGGCAACGTGGACTAATATAGTTTTATGTTCGATCTTTTCTAAATTTTATTACATCACATAGTTGGCGTGAGATTGCACTATATGATATTTTTTAGCCATCCACGTCTTTTACTTTATAAAATCCAATAAATATCGTCTATATATATGCTTTACATTATTATAAAAATATATGAATAAAAACATAGGAAAAACCTTAGATGATGATAACGTTGTCATATAGTGGGAAATTATCGAAACAATGTATATTATTTTGGTCGGATTCGTGACGTATTGGAACCAAAACACACACACACATACGTGGTACATGTCTTTAACCATGCGTGGCAACAACATATGGTACAAACTCGGCACGTCTCGTAACGATGCATGCAATATTAACATTTTATGTTACGGATATAACTAACACCCTTTGGTCCACTATACAAACGTATGTATTATTTTCAAAGCACTTAGACAATACAAAAGGATTAATAATTGTTTTAGAAGAATATGGCGGATTTGAAGGACGAAAGAGGAAACCCTATCCATCTAACCGATGAACGCGGGAACCCGGTTCAGCTCACCGATGAGTTTGGTAACCCCATGCACATAACCGGTGTCGCCACCTCTACTCATTTCAAAGAAGACAGTACTACTACTGATATTGTCGAGCAACCCACTAACCCAGTGGTGGCTCCCACTGGTGTTGGTGTTGTCACCTCAACAGGAGCCACCACTACTGATGTGAAAGCTCCTGTGGTGGCGGTTTCTGCCGCCACCACGGCAGCAGCGGGAGCTACCACGGGAAAGGAGCATCATGGCTCTCTTGGGGAGCAGCTTCATAGATCCGGAAGTTCATCTAGCTCTACATCGGTATTATAAACTCTCATGGATACAGAAATTTAAAACCATATTATATGTCGTTTAATTTTGTAGAGATGCAACAACTAATATTTACATATATATAATTTCAAATACTATTAAAGTTTCCAAAAGAGTTCCTATTATGTATCTACTACAATAAATAGTAGACTTGCATCACTTGTATATAAACATGTTACTATATATATGGATTGTTTAATTTAATTTAGAAAAACTGAATTTAATTTAGAAAAAAAAATAGTAAAAATTTTATAACCGAAACAAAAAATAAATCAAATTGTAAATATTATTATAATAAACCTTAAACCTCATTATCATTATCCATCTCTACCTCAAACTATATTATTTTTAAAATTTATTCGTCGCGCATGCCGCGAGAAGTCACCTAGTACTATTAAAGTTTCCAAAAGAGTTCCTATTATGTATCTACTACAGTAAATAGTAGACTTGCATCACTTGTATATAAACATGTACTATATATATGGATTGTTTAAAATGCTTTTAAATTATACTATTTTGTTAATTTTCTTGGGTTTCCCTTTTTTTTAATGTGTGTAATTTCTTTGCAATATAGGAGGATGATGGGCAAGGAGGGAGGAGGAAGAAGAGTATTAAAGAGAAGATCAAAGAGAAGTTCTCTGGTGGTAGCAAGCACAAAGATGAGCAAACACCCACCACCGCCACAACCACCACAGGAGCCGCGGCGGCTAACCAGCCGCCACATGAGAAGAAGAGTGTTCTTGAGAAGATCAAGGATAAGCTTCCTGGCCACCACAACCACCCATGATGATCATTATATTATAGATAAACTTGTTTTTCACTTTCAATGAATAAATTAAATAGCTTTGCACCAAAGTTAATTTGTGGATTTGTAGTAGTTTTGTGAACGTTTGTGTTGTTGTGTTTCTTTCTTTCATTTTCTATAAACACAAATTGTAATCTAAAACCCAAAAGTTTGTACTTTGTTCAGTTGTTGGCATCTTTCAGTTCAATACATAGTCCATTTTGAACTTAATAAAACACACAATCCAATATTAACCATCAATAAAATATATATAACTCAAAGAGTAGGAGAATTTTTCTAGAAACCAAAAATATAAATATAATTTGGTAATGGTATACTAAGATACAATAAAGAAGCTCATACACAGTTAGTGAAAAGTTATAATATCAAAACAAAGAGATTTCCCAAAACAAAGAGATTTTCTTCTTCAAGAGTAATAATACCTTTCCCCATGAAAGAATCTCTACTTGTAAATTTTCTTGTGACACAAACTCAGAATGTTGAAAGTTAGAAACAAAATAAGCAATGATTTGTATTTATCTTATAGCCTATTCAACTCTTGTCTTCTTATTGCTCACAGTCATATGATTCTCAATCACCATGAGACAATCATCATCATCATCATCATCTTCACTATCCACATTCTGTGTTTCTTTCTTATGATTCTCCTGCTGTGTCTCAGAGAGTCTTCTCTTCTTAGAAGCAATCTCTGCTCTTGATGAACTCTCTGTGCCAACATTATTGGTGTTCTCATTGTTTGATGTCGATGCGCTCTCACCGTTGGTAGCTTGAGACTGTGTCCATCCAGAGAGTATCATTCCTTCAGGTTCTTTTTCCTCGTCAAACTCTTCCCTGTGACACAACAGAATCAACAGAGTGGTTATTCTAAAGCATTCACACCATTCAACAAAGCCAAACTGATATTGAAAGATGTTTCAAATTGAAGGTAAAAAAACCTGTGCTTGACATTGATCTTGCAAGAAAGCTCTTGTTGAAGATCTTCTACAATGAGAATGCTTCCATTGACAATGGGAGCAGGAAGTTCCAAAAGAGACTGCAAAAGAAACACGAATATAGCATGTGAGAAATTGTGTAATCCCAGCTTGTGTTTGAGGAGTAAATTGTAGAAAAACGAGGACTAAACCTTGTCAAGATTAGCATTGTAGTTTGCAACCATAATATCGTCAAGGTCATCGCCAACTTCATAAAGAAGTGATGCCCCGTGCATAATCAATGGTAGGTTCATTCCAAGCTTGGCTTTGACAATTCTATCAACTATATCTCGTAGTTTCGATTTCTGAGTATTGATCTCAAGTACTAAAGGGGTCTGTCAACATAAAAAGAGAAAAACCAGATGACTGGTAATGCAAGAGAGATTAGGAAAGTAGGCTAAGCAAAAGTTATGTCTATACCTTGGAACAGACATAGCAAGAAGGATTAGGTTCAAATGGCTCGACTGGCATAAGAAGCATCTTTCTGTTTGGGTGTTCTAAGCAATATGTCATTCTACAGAGAGACAATGAGGGTAAGAAAGTTATTAAATGGATATTCAAGATGCTAAATCTTATGAATGACATAACAAACCTGTACTCGTTCGCATCCTTTTTTAGCACTTTGATTGCTTCAATAACAATTAAACCAGCAACTATGGCGTTGGTCGTAGCAACAGCATGAACAATGTTCCCAGCAATACCTTTGGCTTCGAAAAGACTGTGCAAAGGAATTCCGAAAGACTCGGCACGGATATTTGCAGCAGCAGTAACAAATTCTACTGCTAACTGATCATCTTTGTCAAAAGTAAGGTGTCCTATTTCCTGCGGAAGCATACAGACAAAACCATGATTTAATCAACACATAAAACCTTACATATAAACCAGGAGAGTACAAAAAGAGAACCACACAGACCTCCTTTCTCTTGGCAAAGAACAATTTCAATGCTTCCATGAACACTAGAGAATTCTGTGTTAGACCCCACAATTCCTGTGGATTCTTCAGGCCAAGCGACGGCATGGCAGAGACTGTTGAATCACCGTCAGTAACAGAAGAATTCTCAGTGGTTCCATTTTGTTGAGTCAGACTTTCAGGCAAGACATCCTTGCTGTATATAGGCCTTGGCTGTCTACGGTTTTTCCATGTCTCCTCATTAGTCAAAGCCGTTTCAATGTTATAACCAAACACATGGTCATATATCTTTCTACCATACTGCTCAATACCTTCATCTACTGCACGTTCGAATACATCTTCTGTTTCTTTGGCTGAGCTTGCAGCGTTTTTGGATCGCACATTAAGATCGTTATCCTGATTCTTGTCGCCAAACAACTTTGCAAAGAGCAGATCTTTTGCCCAAACGATACAGTGCACAAACTGTAGAATCAAACCAAAATTCATTCAAACATAAAAAAACTAGCACTATGGCTTAGAATAAGACTATCCCGGCACATATATAATATAATTTCTCCAGGATTCATAAAACTCGAAGTAACAAGGCAGTGTAATACCTTAGTTGGAGTGCTGGTTATTGTACACACAGGATAGGTCTTTGGAGTAGGTTTGGTTTGGCACTCATAACATTCTGTCTTTCCCTTTACATGCACAGTCACCTGGTCCAAATAAGCAAAAAGTATTATGAACTCAGAGAGAGAGAGAGATTAAGAATTCAAGTCTCGTGTTTTAGTGCATCTAACTTATACATTATTCTTAGATAAATAGAAACTGCAAGACACAGGGAACAAAGAACAACCTGTCCTAAGAAGCCCGTTGTCCCGCTTTCTACAAGAGGAACATCAGCTGCAAGACAGAGACGATTCACATGACGCCTTGCATCCAAATTGTCCAGTCCATTCAGAACAACATTAAATTGCTTGAAAAAATCAACATCAAACTCTGGATTCTTTACATTAGCGTGGTATGATCTTATATTAATGCGAGGCCTAAATCTCAAAACCGCATCTCTAGCAACCTGGTGGTGACATGGCAACATAAATATATATCAACTCTTACGAACTAGAAATCCCTTGGAGTTAGCTAAAGCGGTAATTAGTAATTACCTTAGCCTTGGACTGGCCAACATGTGAACGACGGAATAAGAATTGCCTATTGAGGTTACTGACTTCAATAGTGTCCATATCAATCTGTAAACACAATAGAATCAGTAACTTAATCTCGGATATCGCATAAACTGATAAAAGGATTAATCTTATATAAGTAACTGCTCTACTCAATGCTCTGAATCCATAAGAACCAACAAAAGTAAAAACAAAAGCCTTTCTCTTTGCCTATCAAGAGTATTTGAGTAGAACTATACTTATGGGTTAAGATGGCTAAACACAAAGTCTTACTAGAGACATACAATTCCATCTTCCAAGTCATACTAAACCCTATTGTTAGTTTCCATTGACATCACATGAGCCATACAAATCAAAAGGGCTCAAATAAGCAATACACTAAAAAAAGCTTGAAATCAAAACATGGAATCAAATATTCAGAGCTTACGATATGAATGTCATGGAAACCAGAGAGAGCAAGAGTCTTAAGTAACTCGCAGCCAATCCCACCTGCTCCAACCATTAGCACTTTCGAGCCCTACAGAAAAAAACCATCAAGAGTAAACTCAAAAAAAGGCATCATCGATGAAAAAAGACAGAAGCTTTACTTACTTTAATGGCGGACTGTTGCTGATGCTGGAGATTCGTATCCATGGAGGAGAAGTGGCAATAAAGACGGAGCAATATGCTAAGAGAGCAGAAAACGAAGAGACGTGAGAGATTACAAGAATCAGAGCTAATAATCTTATAATCTATTGGAGACAGAGAGAGAGTAGATAATTTTAAATTTCTAGGGTTAAAAAGTTGGTTTAAGGAGAAAAGGAAAGAGACGACTCTTTGAGAAAAGAAAGAAGAAAGAAGAAGAAGAAGAGGCTCAACGTCACGTGTGGACTTTAGTGTTAAGTTTAGACTTTAATTTAGGGTATCAATTAGCCACCACCACCCTCACTATTTACTAATAGTCTAATACTAATTATTTTTGAGTGAATTATCATACTCTATCTTATTCATTTAAGTGATGTTGGATAAAATTAATCGAAGAAATTAGTTGAATTGCTTAACATTAGTACATAAAAATTAAAAAACGCCGTTAACTGTTAAGCAATTCAACTAATTAATAGATATGATCAGAGCGTCATTGGAGTAGTTTTTTATTTAGAATCTTTTAAATATTTTAGTAATATATTTAATATTATTATATAAGTGGGTATCTTAATTTGGTATAAAGAGTTTTTATTGACCTCTCTTCATTTTCATTTTATAAATGACTCTATATTTATTTTTTGTTTTTTTATTTTTCTTTCAATTAAGAGAAAAGACTCATTATTGGTTTAAAACTGAATTGGTGACTTTAAAATGTGTTGAAATAACCGAAAGAAACCGAAAGCATGCCTTACAGTTCGGTATAGTGTAATGTGCGATAGCCACCGGTTACATGGGTTTAGTGGTTTAGTATATAAACCCTAAATCTCTGCAAATCCTCAGATTTCTCAGTTCAGTACGTATCACTCTTTTCTTACAGACAATTCTTAATAAAACATAAGCCAATGTCTTATAACTGCTGCCAGTTTTGTAGTCTTGGCTGACACGAGTTTATCATCGCCTGTAACGATGACGTTTGAAATTGATGTACAAATGCATAATCCCGCGCTCGAACGTGCATTTGAAACCTTTCTTGTGAGAATACTCCCACTCTTTATTCACTATTCGGAAAGCCTGCAACAAAGCAAACACGAAATTGATTGATCAACAACGGTTACACAAAGACAAAGGCGATGATGAATGATGACTAAAATGAAACTAAGAGTGCTTACAATGTCTTCATAAGGCGGACCAGCATGGAACCGAATCATACAAGTTTCAGAGTTGGACCCGTCCTTTTCTATAGTGTACGTGGGAGCCTTGATCTTGTCTACTAAATCCGGGTAGAAGATGTTGAACTTGTAGCCTTGAACTACTTTTGGAGGCGGGTTATCATGATCATAGTGCGTTTGGTTATACTTATTCCACTCGTAACCTGTGTGAACTCTGTTGAAATACTTTGGTTTTCTCGGCCTGTACTTGTCATGCCACCAATATACCTCGGAATCAAGGTTCACTTCAGCATTGGATCCAAATATAGCATCACCTTCCTCCATTGCTCCCATTGCTTTCAATGCTTTAAACTCCAAGTTATCTTCTACAGGTGCTGGTTTTGAGACCATAGCTTCTTTCAGCCGCTTCTTCTGTTTCTCCATCACAATCTTCCGTTTCATTTCCTGTTACAGCCAAGCCACAATCATACTTTGGGTTTAGTAAAAAGCATCAATGACAAATAGTGTTTATGTGCAAAATTCAGATTGTAGGAACTGTTAAAAAGAGTACCAGTAGCTTCTTGTCTTCCTCGGGATCAACTGCTTCTTCACGATCATCACCGTGCATGAGGTCTGGCGAAAACGAACCAGCCTCTTCTGCTTCCTCATCAGCTTCTTCTTTCTCTGCAATAGGCTCTGGGGAGAACTCTTCTTCAGCATCAGAAAGATTCTTATCGTTGATCTCCTCCTCGTTTTCTTCCAATATTTGTGGCAAACCACGATTAATTTCTACATCTTCTTCACCCTCCAAACGATGTTCGAGGCGATGTAAATGTCTCTTCAGCATCTCAGCATGTATTTCCTTCAAACAAGCCTGTTGAAATCAAGATAGTCAGTCAGTTTGCAAAAAAAAACAAGCAAATACTCTGTTTTCACAATCTAACATCTTCTCAACACCAATCAGAAGCAACATACCTTCGCCTTGTATATATCGAGGCGTTTAAGAACCGCTTCCCAATACTCCACTACTTTCGCTGATCCAGAACGCAGCTGCGACTCAATGTCCAACTGCAGTTCTACAAGCTCCGAGTGGCTCTTCCCATCAAGAAGTTTTCTCACGTCAGCTTCAACACCAGCGTGTAGTCCCCTCTCCTGAGCAAGCAATTCTGCAGGAGGCTCCTCCCCTCTAACTCTAGCTCGATCCAGCGCATCCCTTTTACGAGCTTCAGCTAACTCCCAATCGCATACGATAAGAAGTGCCTGAATAAATTTATTGGTATCAAGCACACAGATTTACTTGCATTAATTTATGTGTAATAATAGCATTAAACAAAGAAGCAAAAATGCTACTCAACCATCAAAAAGAGACAACATGAGGGTACAGTCCTCAGAAGATATTTCATACACGCACAATAACTTCAAATTCGTTGAATAATGTACCTCCCAATATTGTACACGTGTTGGAGTTGCCCGATCCGAATCCAGATACATTTTAATATCATCGCGAAGCTCTTCCATATCTTTAACAGTGAGTCCCTGCATCATACATGCCAGGAGAGAATATGTTAGCTTTAATAATAAGCGGCAAAACAATTTGGAAAAAGAAACCAAGTAAACTCTCCTAGGCTTTGTTTAACGAGGGATGCCCACTTTTAACAAGGAAAAAAATTCTCGAAACATGATATTTGAAAATACCTTGAAAACCATGTAGGGTTCACTGAGCTCAATATCCATATCATCCGAACCATCCAAGTGCTTGCAGAGAACATCAATTGGCTTCAGTCGACCTTCACGTAATCTGATCTCTGATCTCACCTTGCTTTGATCAAAGTGGAACTGCAGTTCAAAGAGATATAATGAAGCAGCGTATACTAGACTAACATAGAAGAGGAATGAATTGCAAAAGAAAGGAAAACGTAATTGTATACCTCCTCCTCCTTCTTCTCCCAATCATGAAACTCAGCTCGAGCACGTTCTCTAGCCAATAACGCCTGCAAAGAGTAAAACAATGCTAAGTCAAATAGCCCTACTCTATGAACCCTATTAAACCCTAGTTGTATATAAGAAATTAAAGCATCCACTAGTCTAAACGATTATATGAAACTGTTAAGCTTCCATTATATGTAAATAGAGTTTACCATTTCTTCCTCGTGTTGAGCTTTCTGCACTGCTCTTTCTTCTCTCCTCTTCTTAACTTTTTCAACCTCTGTCTGCGCATTGAACAAAATTGCTGAAGTCAGAAACCAAAAAGCTCGTTTTACCAAACAAAGTAGCACTCAAGGAAATGCAACTCTCTATTTTAACCAACAGCAATGCATATCGTAGTTACCATTCTTTCTCCGCGTCTTCTCTTCTCGGCTTTAACAGAGAATTCATCCAAGTGCACACCATGATGAACATCTTTTTCAATCTTCTTCCTCCACACAAATCTGAAACCAATAGAAATTACATCCATTGAGAATTGCAGACAACTAAAACCAGGTTACTCTTACACTTAAGATGAGTATAAATCGATAATCTAAACAAGGTTGCTCTTACACTAAACAAGTATTATTCCTCTATATACTCTAAAATAATCCTTATAGCAGTAAAGGTTAGATAAGATAGTGATTGACTTACGCTTCAGTGAGATTAGAATCTCCGAAAGGGTTAGAATCATTGGAGTAACCTGAAACTGATTGTGTCTTGAGTTTCTTAGCTGCACGCAATGCCTAACAACAAGAAGAAGAAGCAATACGTTAGTAACACATAGAAACAACAACAACACAGTAATACAAAGGTTACAAACAAAACAAAGGAGAAGTAACCTTCTTTTGAGCTTTTTTGGACATATAGTCTTTGATATCTTCCTCAGAGGGCAGTGACTTGTTAGATGAAGATCTCTTCTTACTCCGATTGCTTGAGATACGTCGTCTACTGTTGCTGCTGCTGCTGCTTCCTTTACTCTTCCTTGGCGGAGAAGAATCATCTGAAGCCGAAGAATCCGAATCAGAATCAGAGTACGACTCGGACTCGGACTCGGACTCGGAATCGGAATCAGATTCGTCTTTCCTCCGCTTACTCTTACGACTCCTATCTCTATCTCTCTTACTCTTACCATGAGATCCCATTTCTGAAAACTCTTAACTTCGAAAGAGAAGAGAATCGCAAACCCTAGCTTATGTGGAAGATGAAGAAGATCTGTTTTTTTCTGCTTTCAAGGAGACAAAAAAAGGTAAATAAATGGGCCGAATAAATAAATCATATTTTTTATTATTGGGCCTAAATGAACACATTTATTTACTCGTATCTAATTACTAAAGCCCAAAAACTACAACTAATTTCTACCTACTACTACACTAGCATTTGTTGTAAGAACAATGATGATCATATAACATTCAAGTCCAGAATAACCATGAAAAATAGGAAACAAAACTTCAAACATTATATAAACAAAAATTTGTCTATATGAAAATGTTCATAGAATGTAAAACTCTCGTGCGCGAGTGCGCTTGATTGTTACAAAAGAAGATAAGAAATAGTTTTGACTTGAAAGAGTAACAGAATGAACATGCAATGAAATATATTCACAAAACATAGAGTTATATAAATAGGCACAATCACAAACTGATATCACTATTACCAAACATATCGTACTTTACCTCAGCTTTGAATTGTTCACCGGACTTGTGATTGAGAGCATATCAAACCAGATGCGTCTGCACCAACCACTGCAAGATCACATATTGCGAGAGCCATCGTCAGCCATCGTCGAGAATAAGAAGAAGGTAATGTTCAGTTTCTGTCGAATAGATCTGAATCATCCCTACGCTACGCTAATTTTCGTCAAGCCTATCGCTAATTAAATTTGGAAATGTAATTATCAAAAAAATTTAATCGGATTTACGAGCTGATATAACAATACACAAAAAAACTGAAAATGTGTATATTATAACTATATAATAAAGTATATATAATTAAAAAGGTAATTAAATTAACCGAGGAGTAATTTAATAATTTCATTAGCCCTGGAGTCGATCCCTTTAAGATACTCAATAAGTATTCGCTGCTGGTATGAACCTCCTTCCTGTTAAATATAATATGACCTCATCAACATATAAATTGGTTAAAACAATCCGGTTTACTATCCGGTTTAAACCCAAATCAAACCCGGTTATTAATCTTTTGACTTACGGTTCGGATAAGCGTGCGCTCTATGCGTTTCTTGATAACAGCAGATAGCTCATCAGGTGTTATTTCTCCTTTACCGATCGTTAAGCCGTCTACGAAAACCTTGTTCCATTGTTCCTCAGGAGCTGAAACACACACACACACACACATTAACCACATTGTCGTGTCTTGCGCGTCAGAGACTACCATGTACAAAGAAAGAGGTTGCAGAAGAAACCTTTGATCAGAGTTTCGAGAAAATGCTCCGCCTTTACAACTTCATTCCCTGTTCACAACAAACCACAGCTTCTTATTATTGATAAGACGCCTAGAGTGACCCTGCAGGCGTTTTCAGGGATTGAGCCATGTAAACCTTTCTTTGCGTAGCTACGCTTGGACAGAACCGTGGCGGCATAGAGTTGTAGCACTTTTTGAAGCATAGCAGCAAGCCCTGGTTTGTCTTTGTCTTCTTTTGCCTGTAAACAACCTTGAGCCTCAAAACTATCATACAAATATTACACATCTAAACACACACACACATCACTTCAAAGGAAAGAGACCTTTGCCTCTTTAGACTGTCCCACTGTTAGAATACAATTGTCTATGACCGATCTTAAAGGTGAACAAACAAAAACATAGCTGCCCTTACCTGCCGTAGCTGAGCACTAACTTCTGAAAGAAACCCTTCATCTAGTTTTCCTTCTTTCTCCCTTTCTATTATTTCCTATTAATACATTAGTATCACATCAAGAAATCGAAAAAGTAGTCAATAGTGTAGATGTTTTAACATGTCGTTGTATTGTGTCAAATGAAAGTATACCTTTTCCATTTGATTGATGGCGTCAGGATCTATTGGAGGCCATGTGATTTCTTGTACTCCTTCCACGACTGGCCTCAAAATCCCTTTTAGAACATCGGTAGAAGAGTCTATCTTTTCCTACAGGGGATTACAATCAACTCTCAGTTATCTTCCACAGGAGACACTATGAAAGAAAAGGCATTTAACGCCAACCAAACACGAAAGAAGAGAGAAGAAGGAGAGAAACCCGAGTTATATTAACAACGCAGTCAACAATACTCATAACAGTTGCAGCCAACTCCTCATAGTCTTTCTGCAAGACAACAAATCACTCCCCAGAAACGAACGTTAGCTAGAAATTCAACAAAACCGTTGAAACAAACAGTATAGAAAACGCTTGCCTTGTCATCATCAGAGATGCAAGTATCGGACCTGGTAGCGAGTCTAATCCAAAAGACCTCATCAAAAGCAAGTATATTCTCAACAACAAGCTTCTCAAGCTGTTGAAATGAAAAAAAAGGCAGCAACAACAGTAAAGAAAACTCAGGACACAAAAAGCAAAAAAAAGGAAACAGTGAAATATGCAGAGAACAAACTTGTATAGGGTTGGAATCTTTAAGAGAATCAATCATCCTATCGATTTCGACAGTCTTCTTAAAGGCTCCTTCAGCATCATCTCCCTTGACTGCACATATCAGACTTGTCCTACTGTTTCTTTTTTCATTATTCGATTCAAAAGAAGCAATCATATTATCTCTAATAAGTACATTACACTCATAGAAGCTGTATAATAAATATTCACACCTAATTCCAGAAAACAGTGAAAGCTTCGAAAGAGACGAAGAATTGCGAGACCTATAATCCAATCTACAAAGCGACGAGCCAATCTGCTTGAAAATCTCCAAAAAAAAAGAGAGTAACAAAGTCGAATTTCTCAATGGAATGGGTAATATTTGGCAAAATATAGTGAAGGGAAATGATAAGAGAGAGATGTAAAAAACCTGATGGTGTTGATGATGACGAAGAGAATCGCAAGAGAATAATAAGCATTGAAGAGGAGAGTATATCGACGCCATTACAGTAAGCTCCGAGACACTGACGACCGTTCAAAACCAAAT
Source organism: Cochlearia excelsa (assembly GCA_963556525.1). Taxonomy (NCBI): domain Eukaryota; kingdom Viridiplantae; phylum Streptophyta; class Magnoliopsida; order Brassicales; family Brassicaceae; genus Cochlearia; species Cochlearia excelsa. Next base: position 6,212,683 of record OY748332.1, on the reverse strand, counting down.
CCAAAAAAATTGAAGAAGAAGAAGAAGAAAAAGAGTAAAGAATGGTTTTGGGCCTTTGGGCTCAAGTGGTTGCTAAAGCTATGTTTTGGGCCCATTTAAGTACTATTTTGTCACATATACACAATCTTAAACAGAGTTTCATTGGTCTCTACAACAAAATGAATGAGTAAAGATGTTCTCTGTTCCTTCTACTCTTTGTCTTGTAAGGCTATACTGATCTAAACAGCTTTCACTTTCTCTGTTGTGTATCTTCCGAGTAAAGAACACCGTCTTTCGACAGAAGACGTACAAGGGCTAGACTAAACCTAGCCTGATATCATTCATTCATGTTAGATTCATGAAAGACCATTTAAGAATGTGTGGTTTCTTTTAGTTATATGGTTTAGTAAAGGTTTCAGCATTGTTTACCCATTGGAATCCAACAAGAGCGTACCAGCAACCTCTCAGGCCATATCCTCCATTGCTCAAAAGCTTTTTTAATTGTAAACAATTGAAAATAAGAGAGGGAGTTACATAAATCTAATATTGGATTTCAAGAGATTGGTGGAGATTGAAGGCTTGAAGCTAAAGAAAAGTGAGAGATTACCATAAGTACAAACCCAGCAACGACAAGGCATCCGGTCATTGTCAAGCTTATATATCTAAGATCTCTCCCTGCCTTCATTTCACAACAAACTGTTTGGATCAGTTTTGCAGGTAATCTAAACTATACAAAGAAACATTGAACTACTAGATCCAGAGATGTACTTTTGACACTAAAAAAAAGCTAAATTTACCAGTAAGGTGCCTTCAAGACTGTGAGTACTCGCAGTGATCGATAAAGCAAGAAAATATGGTACTATCACCTTGTGCATCTGTCACAATATGTAACCGCAAAAACTGTTTACAAACTTACTCATTCTTGAAAATGAGGCAATACTGTAAAGAAGAATGAAAAAAGTACTACCTGGGATATCACAACCTTGTCATGTGTGAAGATGCCAGGGAATAGCCATGGAACTGCTGTGCCAATGATTCCCACTACTACTCCAAGAGTTGCGCCAATGATACCAAGTGACTTCAGAAGCATTCTGGCCTACACACAAACAGTATTCACAGAGTTGCTTTGCGAAACAATATAAAAGGATGGTTTCAAGTGAGGCCTAAAGGGATTACTTTAGGCAAATTACGATTGATTCCGAATAACAACTCAGGCATAAAGGATTGTGCAGTTTGAGAGATAGGCTCCCCCCATATTGTACTCATTGTATATGTCTGAAGCATAACCTAGAGAACCCAAGAGCCAAAAGAAGTTATAGACTAAACTCAACTCAGCAAAAATGGTTAATGATTAACTTTTTACAAGGACACTTTACCTGATGAGCAGCTATGATGCTTGTACCCATTGATGTAGCAAAGTACACAAGAAGTGTATAGAACATAACCTAAGGGGGAGAAAACACACATATATCAGATACAAAAGACGATCCTGTTGCAACCGAATGTCTGAAGTAGTAACCTTTGACATCATAGTTACAAAGACTGGTGCAGCAATCCCAAAGATTGTCGAGAGTTCACTTGAAGAAGGAACACAGAGTGAGAACGCGTTGTATCCTTTCTTCTTCAATGCATCCATCATCATATAAGCTGCAACAATCTAAACATACCCATGTTGTTAGCAAGCTGATATGGTTTTGAACTTTGATTGGATTCTTATGGATTTCAGCTTACTTGTGACACCATAGTTGCCCAAGCTGCACCTGCTATACCATATCCTAAAAAGGTGCATAAGACCACATCACCAACACCGTTTATTACACTAGCAACCGCCAACGCCTTCAAAGGTCCCCATGAGTCTTTCATACCAAGACTGAGACAGAAAAGGGATAATGTTAGACCCTTACAACAATGAGATACAATCCTTGCGGTGCTAATGAGATCTCAGGGTCAGAATTCAACAGACAATGCTGAAACTTTGTAAATGCAAAGGAAAATGGTGTATAAAGGGACCTTGCACTTTGAGCAACCCATCCAACGAGAACAGCCGGCCACGCGAACCCACGAATCTGAGAATAGAAAACCGTCAGATCAAAGGAATATAGAGGAAAGTGACTTTAAACACTCTAATTTTTCGTCAAGAAGTGAGCATACTCAAAGTTTAAAGCACGTATTTAAGTTAATACATCTTAGGACAGGTCCACTTGGAACACAAAATGGGTTCATCAAGACAAGAGTATGAACCTGAACATATCGATTTGCAGCCGGGACGATCTCAGAATTCTTTGCTCCTGTAAAAGCTGAAAGACGACATTAACAGTCAACAACCTGTTGAAATATTACTAGCCACAACCTTGTTAGTGGTACAGCCAAAACTATTCATTGTTTACCTTTGAGTGCCAAGATACCAAACAGTCTTGTAAACACCATCATCACAACTCCACATGACAACCCGATGAAAAGCAAGATCGATATCTGATGTTGTACTTCATCTTTGTCCTGCATAAGCACTTAACTATTCTATTATGAAGCTGCTAAGTATTATAAGCTCGTTAAAACTCATACATGAAGGGTAAAAATGTACTGACCCTGCGAGCAAGAGAGGTGGCAACAAGATTAGAAGTAGAAACAGAGAGGAACATGAAGGTATAACAAAGATTATCACAAAGGACCGTCGCAGGACCTGTTTCATACATAACATTCCACAACAAGTCTTGAGAATTTTCACAAAATTCATCACTTTCTTTCACAAAGTTCACCACTTTCTTTCAAGTCATATATGGTGTATGTGTGTATAGAGATAGAAAAGAGAGATACCTAGAGCAGCGAGTTCGAGTGAGCTTCCTTGACCAATAACGGCAGTGTCAATGAGACTCATCAAAGGGCCACATAGCCACAGACCAGCGGCAGGACCTGTGAACATGACGATCTCTTTCATCTGTCCCCATATACTCTGATCTTCTATCTTCACCTTCTCTTCTGTTTCCACTTCAACAGCAGAAACCAAACCGTCTTTTGTTTGTGACTCTCCTCCATCTACAAGCCCGATCACTTCCTCAGCCGTTGCCTGCGGAGAAAACGACCCATTTACATCGAAAACGAGCTCCTGATTCGGAGCTGCACAGTTTCTCCTGAGACTTGGGAATGGAGGCTTACGTGGCTTTCGTAAAGTAACTGAAGATGGAGATTGTAACGGTAGTTTTGGGTTACAGTAAATGGAAGAAACAGTGAAAGTTTGGGTCATGCATTGAAATTGCATACTTTCTTTCTTTCTTCCAAGTTACTTGCTGTCAGTGACTGACACTCTGTCTCATCATTTATGCAAGCCTTGTTTTAACCAAAATGAGAAGATGAATAAAACCCAATTATTGGTTTTTGTTCAACACAACAAAAACGAGAGATGCATGGCCCCAACAGATACACACAAAAACAAAAAAGGACCATTATTAAAATTAATTATTGATAAGAAAATGTGTGACTGTAACCAACTTTAAGTGTTTTTGTTCTCGTGAGCAGCAGACAATAACATCTTATTATTATTATTCTATGCACCAATAACATCACTCATAACCCTACTTTCTATGTTTATGTCACTAATAATTATATCAAAACAATAAGCCATGACCCTCACACATACCTTGTTTCTCATCTACTGTTATTGCTTCACAGGTTAAATTCAATTCCCTGATCATCAATGGCTTGAAAAAATATGCGAAAGAGGTGGTTAGAGACTTACCTCATACAGTAAAGAACATGAAAGATGGAGACTGTAGAGAGTTGTCTTGAATCTGAATTCTGATAGTAGAAAACAAGAGATTCTTACCCATCAAGCCAGAGAAGAAGAAGCCATTGCTTAATTGAATCTGATCAACCGCTCAACGAATACTTTCTTCCCACATAAAGCTTGGACTGTAGGCTCTTCTTTCTTCTCATCTTCTTCTTGTTTTGAATCTTTTCCAGCTCCAACCTGAAACATTTATGTTTGTCTCTCATTATGCAATACAGTTTGAGCTATTACTTTCGAAGATTCCTTTGGAGAACGGTTAGCATTTCTCTGAGCTGCTTGCTACAGATGACTCCATTACCATTGGCAACACAAGGCAAACAACATGATACGGTTGGCAAAAAAAAAGGTAATAAAACTAATAACCATGACTTAGATAAGACTATCTACAATGCAAGAACAAAGTCCAAAACATTAAAGAAACGAGCAAAAGAAAGAAAGGCAAACAAGTGTAGATAAATAAGAATAAGAGCGCCTTCAAATCCTAGGAAGGAACCATTGAGCATCCTTGAGATTCATCATGCCATCTAGAAAAGAGAACATTTTGATGGTCTTTGTTGCAAGATCGAAAACGCAGATGTCGAGAGACTTGCGAAAGGTCACGCCCTCTTCGTTGTGACGGGTGAAATAGATAGAGTTCGGTTTGATACCAAGGGTATGGTTAGCAAGAACAGTGGTTCCCAGGTCGAGAAAAATTGCCTCATCACCAAGAGAATGTACCTCTTGAAGCGGGGGTACGATGTAACTTCGGTCAGGGTCAGGATTAGGAACATTCTTGAAGATGCGGAACTTCATATTTTCATCAGTCTTTACCACTAAAACTTCTCCAGCTCTTGTAACTGCAATGCTAAAAGGACCCATCCATCCACTAGGATAAGGAGTCTCTGGGTTACTGTCAGTGAGGTCTTTGAAACAACCTTGTTTTCCAGACAAATCAATGATTCGAATGAAATAACGAGTGACTATGATGTAAAGACGGTAACCAGAGAGAACCACAGCACATAAGCCAGTTAACAACCTGGGGACTCCAGCACGCAAAGGGATGTCAGTGTAATGATCATCACCTTTCTTGCAAAAGGAAACGACGGTAGGAGAATCCAAGTACCAAGCTACAACGTAATCATCACTGGTTTCGTCCACCCACAAAAGTCCCCTCACTTGAAAATTCTTAGATCTCAAACGATTTGCAGTGTGAGTAGAAGTTGATATACGAGACTCGAGAGGAGGAAGATGAATCTTTTGCCCGCTAAAAGAATCAATGAGTAGCAACTTGGATAGAGAATCGATCACAAGGAACCAGTTACCAGAGTTTGCCAATAGCTCAAAACCTGAAAAGTTTAACCCCAAACTGTAAACTTTGCCTTTGTCAGGGATGTAAATGGCACAGCCACCGTCCTCTTTCAAAAGCATCAAGCATGGAAATCCAGATATTCCCGAGACATCCACTTTCGAAATCGAATTCAAATCTACAGCATTGAGACGTTGAAGATCCGGACAGCTAGACCTTCGTTTAAGCGAAGAAATCGACATAATCACGATCCAGGAGCTCTGCATCAGTGTTAAGAACCAAAAGAAGTACTTTTACACAAACCCATATACTAACTGTGAGTGATTACTAAAGCTAGATTGGAGATTAGCAGTTAAAAGAAGAAATTGTAAAACATGAGAAGAACACTTACAAATAGAGTAACTTAACAGCCAAATTGCAACCTAACAAAGACACAGAGAGTCTATTAGAGGAATCACAATGTCATATAATATAATACAATGGGGACATGAATAATAACTTTGTCTACCACTTAGGAAGCTAAGTATATAAAAAAATTATTAAAACTCATAGATGAAGAATAAGAATTGTCATGAACCTGCGAGAAAGAGAGAGAGAGGTGGCAACAAGATTTGAAGTATCAAATCTTGAGAAAGTCTTGAGAATTTGTCACAAAGTTGATCAATTTCTATGGTGGAGAGATACCTACTAGAGCATAAGTGACGCTAGTTTCTCTCTCTCTCTCTGCTTAGGTTTGACTCAGCGATTCCGTATCAAAAATCAAAGAGATCGATCCAAAAAAAAGCAAAGCGAATTGAGAGAAATAAAGTTTAGATTAGAATTAAGGTTTAATCGTATAGTTATAACTAGTAAGTACCCCTGGCAAGGCGCGGAACATGTTATTCACAAAATAATATTAAGTTATATTATGGAAAACCATAAATTGATCAATTTACATTTAATCTGAGATCCAAAATCCGAAATCGAATCGACCTGAAAAATCCGGTTTGGTCCGGTTTCAGTTCTCATATTATCTATCGGGTTTTAATATTTTCTAACTCGGGTTTCCGTTCTAACCCGACCGACCTGAGGTCCGAATTGTACTCGAAGATATACACATGTATATAGTTTTGATAATGTAGTTTGGATTTTAGTTTTAATTTTTAATTTTTATTGTGGGTTATATGAATAAGTCGAACCAAAACCAGAATCAATTCCAAATTACCCGAAATAAGACTCGAAATCTTACCAAAAATATGTAAAACCTGAAAATTCGAACCAAAAAATCAAAAAACTTGACCGAATAATATTTGGTTTTAGGTCAGGTTTTGTTAAATATATGAAACTCGACCTAAACCCGAATAGATTCGAACCGATCATAACTGTATTTGTAAATAACCCGAACGGATCATATATCCTTTAACCCAAAAAATCCGAACTCGAATGAGCTCGACCTGAAAACCGAATGCCCAGACTCCAATCAACTAATCAAAGTTCCCAATACCCGTTGGCAATTTATGAGGCATGCATCTATGAAAGACCATTATCGAAAGCCGAAATAACTATTAAAACTTTGCAAGCCTATTCTAAGAAAAAGACCCGCATTATGCATACCCCGGTAAATGAAGGCACAATCCATTTATCGAAATTTGCAGGCCCATTTCTCGAAGATCCGCTTTATTGATTTTGTATGTGATAATTCTGATTTATATTAGAATATTTTTTATTTTGTTTCATATTGTTTTCAATGTAGGAGAAATTTAATTCTTAAAAGTTTTTTACGTGGGCCTGAATTTGTTGGGACTGTAATATAATTTATAGAATTCACCGAACAAAAATTATTCAAAATTATAAGGACTAAAACGCAAAAAATAAAAAATATCCTCAAAACTCTCACGTCGCGACACGTAGGCGTTATGAGCCCGACCTGAAAACCGAATGTCCAGGCTCCAATCAACTAATCAAAGTTCTCAATACCCGTTGACAATTTATGAGGCATGCATCTATGAAAGACCATTATCGAAAGCCTAAATAACTATTAAAACTTTGCAAGCCTATTTAATGAAAAAGACACGCATTATGCATACGTAAATGAATGCACGATCCATTTACCGAAATTCGCAGGCCCATTACACGAAGATCCGCTTTAATGATTTTGTATGTGATAATTCTTATTTATAATAGAAGATTTCTTATTTTGTTTCTTATTGTTTTCAATGTGGGAGAAATTTAATTCTTAAAAGTTTTTTACGTGGACCTGAATTTGTTGGGCCTGAAATATAATTTATAGAATTCGCCGAACAAAAATTATTCAAAAATATAATGACTAAAACGCAAAAAATAAAAAACATCCTAAAAACTCTCACGTCGCGATACGTAGGCGTTTTGTCTTCTCTTTTAATAGTATAGATTAAGTCATATTCTGGCCCAAATGTTGGCCCACTAATTAAATATATTTCAACACTATGATTTAAATTGTAGTGTATCACGGGTCTATATTTTTCTATAAATTTAATATAGAAATTTGTAATATAGAATATACAAATTTATAAAAAAAATTAATAATTAAATCATTTTATATTAAAACTTGTTGAAATAAAAATTTTGTTACTATTTATTATCCAAACTAGGAAGAAACCCGCGATACTCGCAGATTTTTTATATTATTTATTTTTGTTTTTTTGTGATTCAAATAATTTTTATTTTCACAATTTTTATTCTTAACTACCTAGAAGATAAAATAATATTCAAAATTTCTAAATAAAATATATAACATCATTTAGAAAACATAAATTTGTGGTGAACCACGGGTTAATTCCTAGTGTATTAATAATTTTTATGCATTTGATATTGTAATATAATAATATTTTAAAATATTAAGTTGAAATTTAATATGTTTTATGAATTAGTAATTAACTTGTGACATAAGTTTTTTTAAATTAATGAATTTAATAAATAAATTAGTGGTAAATTTGAAATGACTATGTGTCAATCATTGGAGAACTCCCTTCATTTTTTATATATAGGATTACCCAGATTTAAAATACCAAACCGAAACATAACCAAAATATCCAAATTTAAACCGATCCAAAAAATAAATATATCGAACATGAAGAAAAATTTACTAACCGAAAACCCGGAACCGAAATCCGGAATGAAACAATTTTTGAAATTAATCCGAAATATAGAAAAATAAAATAACCAAAAATTAGGAAAATAACATAGAAAAAGAAAAAATTAAGAATATTTTAAGAAATAATCAATAAAAAAATAGAAATAAGAAAAAATAAAAACGTAAAATTACTTGAGAAAATAAAGTAAATCTTTATGATAACTTATTTGTTATAATCATGGATCCACTATCTAATTATTAATTTTAAATAAATGTTTTTTCATGTAAATAACAAAAGAAATGTAATAAAATAAAATATGTTAATTTTATTTCTTAATATATGAAAAAATAAAAATCACTTATTTACTATTACCATATATTGTTATGTGTCTTTTATATTTATTTGTTAATAAAGTAACGGGTATAATATTAGTTTCAGTTTAAATCTAACTATAACGATACAAATTTACTAACAATATTAATATATAATTATAAAATGTTTTTATGTAATTTGTGTAATATTTCATCTAGTGCTTCATAAAAGCCAACATTTTTTCTATTGAAGGTCACATTCCTCTTCCTAGATTCTTCAGCAGCAACAACTCCAACCTCTCCTCTTCATCACATATAAAGTTTACACTTTTATTTCTATTTTGAATTTGTGAGAAATTAGGGTAGTTTAACGCGCAAAATCTCTTACTTTAGACATGAAACAACATTATTAAATAGTTCATCTTCACACTTTTTAAATGATTTTAGGAGTTTGTGAAAAATGGGTTTTTAGAGTTTCGTATCCATTACGAAAGGGTTTTTGTAGTTTGTGTATTAGTCAAATTTTTATTCAAACAACATGTACTTTCTCTCTCTACATTATTTATGATTATTTCTTTTTGCACAGTCATCGACACTTCCGGATACAAAGAAATCTTTCCTCGATTAGACACGGTTTCGTCGACCACAACGTTGAATCATATGATTGAGTCATATGAGTCAGCTAAGGAGTCTCAAAACCTATGAACACGACGAAATCAAAGGGAAAATGGAAGTTGTGGTTTACATAAATCGATCAACATCGTTCGAGCTTATTCGGTGTTCCTACTATACTTCATTCGAATCGAAGACACAGTTGGATGCTTGATTAGATTTGTCGTAAATGACAGTAATAACAAAACTCACGACCTCTGATTTACAGTCATCCAATAAGACCCTTTAATAATTGTAGATTAATATTGTGATTAATATCGTCAAAATTAAATCTAATCAATCATCGATATCACAAATAAGACCCTTTAAGTCCAAACAATCATCTAAATCTAAATCTGAATAAGACAGTCTACAACGCAAGAACAAAGTTCAAAGCATTAAAGAAACAGAAAAAGAAAGATAGGCAAACAAGTGTACAGATAAAAGAATGAAAGCGCCTTCAAATCCTAGGAAGGAACCATTGAGCGTCCTTGAGATTCATCATGCCATCCAGAAAAGAGAACATTTTGATGGTCTTGGTTGCAAGATCGAAAACGCAGATGTCAAGAGACTTGCGAAAGGTCACAACCTCTTGGTTGTGACGGGTGAAATAGATAGAGTTCGGTTTGATACCAAGGGTATGGTTAGCAGGAACAGTGGTTCCCAGGTCGAGAAAAATTGCCTCATCACCAATAGAATGTACCTCTCGACGCCGGGGTATGATGTAACCTTGGTCAGGGTTAGGGTCAGGATTAGGAACATTCTTGAAGATGCGGAAGTTCATATTTTCATCGGTCTTTACCACTAAAACTTCTCCAGCTCTTGTAACTGCAATGCTAAAAGGACCCATCCATCCACCAGGATAAGGAGTCTCTGGGTTACCGTCAGTGAGATCTTTGAAACAACCTTGTTTTCCAGACAAATCAATGATTCGAATGTAACGACGAGTGACTATGATGTAAAGACGGTAACCAGAGAGAACCACAGCACATAAGCCAGTTAACAACCTGGGGACTCCAGCACGCAAAGGGATGTCAGTGTAATGATCATCACCTTTCTTGCAAAAGGAAACGACGGTAGGAGAATCCAAGTACCAAGCTACAACGTAATCATCACTGGTTTCGTCCACCCACAAAAGTCCTCTCACTTGAAAATTCTTAGATCTCAAACGATTTCCGGTGTGAGTAGAAGTTGATATACGAGACTCGAGAGGAGGAAGATGAATCTTTTGCCCGCTAAAAGAATCAATGAGTAGCAACTTGGATAGAGAATCGATCACAAGGAACCAGTTACCAGAGTTTGCCAATAGCTCAAAACCTGACAAGTTTAACCCCAAATTGTAAACTTTGCCTTTGTCAGGGATGTAAATGGCACAACCACCGTCCTCTTTCAAAAGCATCAAGCATGGAAAGCCAGATATTCCCGAGACATCCACTTTCGAAATCGAATTCAAATCTACAGCATTGAGACGTTGAAGATCTGGACAGCTAGACCTTCGTTTAAGCGAAGAAATCGACAAATAATCAGGATGAAATTGGAATATGTGAAACCAATATACAAGTTGCACAATTCAAACCTGCACACCAAGAACAGACCAGACCGTAAGAAACCTTAGCTTAACCACAAAAAACTTAGAATAAATTTTAAGAGAAGAGATCGATACAACAAACCCAACGCCGCGAATTGAGAGCTTACCTACCTTGAGAGATTCTCAGAAAAAAGGGTTATCGAATCAAGGGTTACATGTGGATACAAGGTATATATAAAAAACTATACGTGGAACGGTGTCGTATGGTCTGTTTATATGTATATATACATATATGTTTACTGGACCAAATACATTGGCTGGCCCATTATATCGTTTTGAAAATTTTAATAAGTTGTTTGTGAAATGTCCTTTCACAATTTTTTATCTATATTATTATTTTATAAATTGGTTAAACAGTCCGGTTTACTATCGTGTTCCATTGTTCCTCAAGAGCTGAAACACACACACACACATTAACCACATTGTCGTGTTTTGCGAGTCAGAGACTACCATGTACAAAGAAAGAGGTTGCAGAAGAAACCTTTGATAAGAGTTTCGAGAAAATGCTCCGCCTTTACAACTTCATTCCCTGTTCACAACAAACCACAGCTTCTTATTATTGATGAAAAGCCTAGTGTGACCCTGCAGGCGTTTTCAGGGATTGAGCCATGTAACCTTTCTTTGCGTAGCTACGCTTGGACAGAACCGTGGCGGCATAGAGTTGTAGCACTTTTTGAAGCATAGCAGCAAACCCTGGTTTGTCTTTGTCTTCTTTTGCCTGTAAACAACCTTGAGCCTCAAAACTATCATACAAATATTACACATCTAAACACACACACACATCACTTCAAAGGAAAGAGACCTTTGCCTCTTTAGACTGTCCCACTGTTAGAATACAATTGTCTATGACCGATCTTAAAGGTGAACAAACAAAAACATAGCTGCCCTTACCTGCCGTAGCTGAGCACTAACTTCTGAAAGAAACCCTTCATCTAGTTTTCCTTCTTTCTCCCTTTGTATTATTTCCTATTCATACATTAGTATCACATCAAGAAATCGAAAAAGTAGTCAACAGTTGTGGATATTTGAGGCAGAAATTTGTGTACACAGTAACAATAGTGTAGATATTTTAACATGTCGTTGTATTGTGTCAAATGAAAGTATACCTTTTCCATTTGATTGATGGCATCTGGATCTATTGGAGGCCATGTGATTTCTTCTACTCCTTCCACGACTGGCCTCAAAATCCCTTTTAGAACATCGGTAGAAGAGTCTATCTTTTCCTACAGGGGATTACAATCAACTCTCAGTTATCTTCCACAGGAGACACTATAAAAGAAAAGGCATTGAACCAATGATCGGATATGTAACGCAAACCAAACACGAAAGAAGAGAGAATAAGGAGAGAAACCCGAGTTATATTGACAACGCAATCAACTATACTCATAACAGTTGCAGCCAACTCCTCATAGTCTTTCTGCAAGACAACAAATCACTCCCCAGAAACGAACATTAGCTAGAAATTCTACAAAACCGTTGAAACAAACAGTATAGAAACGCTTGCCTTGTCATCATCAGAGATGCAAGTATCGGACCTGGTAGCGAGTCTAATCCAAAAGACCTCATCAAAAGCAAGTATATTCTCAACAACAAGCTTCTCAAGCTGTTGAAATGAAAAAAAGGCAGCAACAATAGTAAAGAAAACTCAGTAACTCAGGACACAAAAAGCGAAAAAAGGAATCAGTGAAACATGCAGAGAACAAATTTATGAAAAAGGAATCAGTGGAATCAGTGAAATATGCAGAGAACAAACTTATGAAAAAGGAATCAGTGGAATCAGTGAAATATGCAGAGAACAAACTTATGAAAAAGGAATCAGTGGAATCAGTGAAATATGAAAAAGGGGCAAAAGCAAAAACGCAATACAAACGAAATTGTGAATAGATATAGAAGCAACAAGTAGTGAGATGAGATCCAGACAAAATCGAGAATTGTACAAAGAAGATAAACGGAGATTCACCTCAGATCAGATCGCGTGGATGCGCGAGAGAATGAGAAACACGACGAATCTAGATTCCGAGAGCAGTCGTCGAGAAGAAGAAAAAGAAAGACGACGACGACCAAGGTAATGTCATATTCTGGGCCCAAATGTTGGCCCACTTTTTAAATATAATTCAACATTAACACACCATTTTTTATTCACGTTATTTAACACAAAGCTTTATGCTTCACAAAGAACTTCCATTAAAGCTCACATTTTCTTCATAGATTCTTCAGCACCAAGCTGCTCCAGTTTCTCCTATTCATAGATTCTTCAGCAGCTCCATCCTCTATTCTTCCTAGATTCTTCTTCAGCAGCAACATTTCATCTCCATCATGTAAAGTTGACACCTTTTTATTTCTTTTTTGAATTTGTGAGAAATTAGCTAGTTTAACGGGCAAAATCTCTTACTTTAGACATGAAGCAACACTATTATAGCTCATCTTTACACTTTTTGAGTGATTTTAGGAGTTTGTGAAAAATGGGTTTTTAGAAGTTCTTATGCATACGAAAGGGTTTTTGTAGTTTGTGTATTTGTGTATTCTCTCGTCTAATCTTTGATTCGACCACATGTATTCTCTTTTCATCATAGTTATCTCTTTTTTGCAGAGTTATGGACGGATACAAAGAAATATTTCCTCTCTTAGACATGGTTTCGTCGTCGACTGCGACAGCGTTAACTCATATGATTGATTCATATGAGTTAGCTAAGAAGTGTGAAACACTTAAAACACTTGACGAATTTGAACACATTCAACAAGTTTTAGATTGTGATGGCGAAACAGTTTGTTTGTTCAAAACATATGGGGATAATGATATCAATGGAAAAATCGAAGCCGCGGTGTACATACTCGATCAACATCATTCAGGTTTGTTCGGTGTTCCTCCTACTGTCTTCATTCGGACCGCAGATTCAGTTGGGTGCTTGATTACTTTTGTCCAAAGCGATGGTAATATCTCAAATCTCACGCCCTCTAATTTTTCGTCGTCTAATTATGAGGAGCTCCAAAAGTTATGTATCCTCGATATCCGTTTCGGTAATAAAGATCGGAATCCGAACAACATACTCACGAGAAAAGATGAAGATGGTATACACCGGTTAATCCCAATTGATCATGCAGAGTGTTTCGCGGGAAATAATAAGGTAAACTTGATAAGACATTTAGGGTTTACTTTTACATAATAAACAATTTCAATTTCCTTAATTAACAACAATCTTCCTTTTTCTCTTTGTATAGTATACACTAAACCAGATGGAGTGGGCAGTAAACCAAGAAATAGACTTGCCTTTTTCTCCCAAGATGATTGAGTATGTTGCTAACTTAAACGCATGTGACGATATTGATTACTTGAAAACTTGTGGATGGAGTGATATTTCACCAACTAGGTTCACAGTTCCTTTCAAGATATACACGTGTTTTCTGCAAGAAGCAGTTCGAAATGGTCTTACACCGATGGAGATTGAGATACTTGCTAGACGAGAATACACGGGGGATCAAAAGTTCAACCTTCAAAATATGATTAATGATAGTGAGCATAACTGTGGGGATGAGAGTCTTGTGGCGAGTGCAAAAGAGAAGATAAGAGATCGCCTAAAGGAGTACGCGAGGAAGAAACCAAAAGCAAAAGCAACAAAAAAGAAGAAGTAACTTAATATTGTTTGTTTGTTTGTGTTATGAAGTATGTTTGTTTTGAGTGCTAACACGAGGTATTCTTGTAAAGGGTTTGAGAATATTTTTGATATCAAGAAACAATGTTTGACTTTTAGATCAAAAAACTAGTCGTATTTGGATCTCTACATATTATGTAATGAACTCTCGGTTATCTTCTACGGAAGACACTATAAAAGAAGATACAAACAAAACTGGAAATGTACAGAACATAAGTGCAAAAGAGAAACCCGAGTTATATTGACAAGGCAATCGACTATACTCATAACAGTTGCAGCTAACTCCTCATAGTCCTTGTGCGAGAAAACAAACAGACCACTCCCCATAATAGAGGATCTGATAACAGTTGTAGCTAACTCCTCATTAGAATGAGCAATAAACACCACTAGACCAATGAAATGTATTGAAGCTATCAATCACATAAAATCTGTGTGGTGACTTTTGCCTTATAGGCATGTGTTGAACTCATGAATAGGTGAAAAATACACACCCTTGGCTCCCTACTGTGGTCGAGGAAGTAGTTGTGTAGTAACAGAGATTGATTGTAACATATATGAAAAGATGAATCTCAGGAATGAAGCAGGGGCCTTTCGTACCAAAGATTTATCCAAGTATGTATACAATCTCAAAACCGAATCAATGAATGAAGCTGTCCTCTATTCCTTATTCTTGTCTTGTATGGTTGACATTCTGAACTAAACAGCTTTCACTTTATCCCTTGTGTATAGGCTTGTATCTTCCGTCGTTATAAGACATACAAGGGATAGAGAAAACCTAGCCTGAAACCATTCATTCATTCATGTTATATATAGATTCAAGCAAGAGCAGAAGGAGTGCAAATTGAGTAACTTATATGGCTTAGTAAAAGTTTCAGCATTTCTTTTACCCATTGGAATCCATCAAGAGCATACACGCAGCTTCTCGGGCCAAATCCTCCATTGCTCAAAGCTGTTTATTGTAAGCAATAAAAAGAAGAGAAAGAGTTACATAAATCCATTTTCGGAGTTCAAGATATTGAATGAGGCTAAAGAGGAGTGAGAGAGTACCATAAGTACAAACTCAGCAACGACCAAGCATCCGGTCATTGTCAAGCTTATATATCTAAGATCTCTTCCTCACTGTGAGTACTCGCAGTGATATGGTATTATCACCTTGTGCATCTGTCACAATATATAGTCATAAAAACTATAAACTTGTCACTCTTGAAAATGAGACAAACTGTAAAGAAAAAGGACAAAAAAGACCTCGGCTATAACAACCTTGTCACGTGTGAAGATGCCAGGTAACAGCCATGGAACTGTTGTGCCAATGATTCCCACTGCTAATGGTTACAAGAGAGGCCTAAAGGGCTTAAAGATGATACCAAGTGACTTCAGAAGCATTATGGCCTACACACAACCAGTAGATACATAATTTTTCTTTGAAAACAGTAGGAAAGGATGTACAAATGGTTAAAAATGATTCCTAAAGGGCTTACTCTAGGCAAATTGCGATTGATTCCGAATAACAACTCAGGCATAAAGGACTGTGCAGTTTGAGAGATAGGCTCCCCCCATATTGTACTCATTGTATATGTCTGCACCGTAACCTAGAGAGACTGGAAGAGCCAAGGAAGTTACAGAATAAACTCAACTCAGCAGAAATGGTTAGTGATGAAATATAAAAGAACATATCACCTGATGAGCAACTATGACGCTTGTAACCATTGATGTAGCAAAGTACACAAGGAGTGTATAGAACAAAACCTAAGGGGGAGAAAACACACACAAATAGCAGATATGAAGGAGACGATCCTGTTGCAACTGAATGTCTAAAGTAGTAACTTTTTACATCATAGTTACAAAAACAGGGGCAGCGACGCCAAGACAGTAGAGAGTTCACTAGGAGAAGGAACACATAGTGAGAACGCGATGTATCCTTTCTTGTTCAAAGCATTCATCATCATATAAGCTGCAAAAATCTAAACATCTCGACTTAAACTCATATTGTTAACAAGTTGATATGGTAGTGAAGCTTGATTAGAATCTTATTACTTGTGAGTGATGCACACAGGAGAAACAAATTATGTCAACAGAACAGACATATCAATGTCTTGTCATGAATAAGTTCTGTAGAAAAGTAGTCCTATGTCCCAAAACGGTCTACATCACAACAAGTTACACAATATTCTCCTCAAACTCTACAGTTTTAGACGGGTTATTAAGATGTTTTCCCAGTAAGCAATAAGACCATCATTATAGGGGGATTCTAAGGGGATTCTTATGTGGGTCCCACCATTTAAAATAAAAGCCTCCTCTTCCAACTCTTATATAAGAGTTGATTCTTAAGTTTTCGCGGCCACTGACACGTGGCCGCGATTGGTTCCTTCCTTTTTTTTTTTTTTTTTTTTTTAAATTCGAAAAAAATAATAAAAAATAAAATTTAAAAGCCCACCAATCGACTTTTCCCTATAATGATCTTTCTAAGATTCTAATGCATCAACATACATCTATAAAAATCTTTGAAAATTTTATACCGAAGCAGGAGACTTGTGTGCTATGATGTGTCGGATATAATCCAAAGGAGAGCCTTGTGAGAATACAAACGCAGATTCGGATTTGAGATCAGACCCGTCGTTACGACTAATCCCATCAGATAACCAACTTAGAGAAGCATCTTCCCCTGCCACTCGTCGTCCTCTATTATTATTATTATCCCAACGGAAACTCCAATTTGGAGAATACCTCACATTGTTTCTTTGCAAATTATCGACGGCTGATGATGTATTAGGCGGCACAACCATTTTGTCACGACGAGGAGGAGGAGCAGCACAACAAGCATTCCCCATAATTCAAAAAGTGTGTGTGTGTAAAACCACTAAAATAGTTACTCTCTGTTTACATATTCTGGCACATGAAGAAGCCACATAAGAACACCTCAAAACCTTACAAGAAAACAAACAAAAAGGTACAGAAACTAAATCAGAAACAGTAATGACTATAAGTCCTTAAGAACCTAAAAGAAGCAAACATAAGAAAAGCAATCACAGAGTGTGCAAGTCCAACACCATTGGTATAAGAGATGTGAGATCTTAAACTTGTCATGGCCATGACCAAAGATAAAGTTAAGTTCCCAAGTAGTAACATATATATATATATATATACAATGTTTGGGATCAATTATATAGAGAGTATCTTCTTCACTGAAATTTCATGACTATCTTTTTCACAAAGTAAAAAAAAATAATCCAAAAATAGGCAAAAAATGAAAATCTAACATAACAAACATCAAATAGAGATCCGAGATTAGAGCCTACGAACTTCTTCTGAGATTTTACCCAAAATTAGAAACGATATATATAATAATAATAATACCCTAAAAAATCGGAGACTAAATCAAAAAGAACAAAGTCATAAACACCGAACCTGCTCGCCGGAGAAATAAAAGACGGTGTAGAGAGAGAAAAGAGCGGTGGATTTGTAGAGTGAGAAGAAGAACAGAGTAATCAACACTGCGACGAAGATTCAACGGTCTCTGCCATGCCGTCGCTTGGCCTGAAGAATCCACAGGAATTGTGGGGTCTAACACAGAATTCTCTAGTGTTCATGAAAGCATTGAAATTGTTCTTTGCCAAGAGAAAGGAGGTCTGTGTAGTTCTCTTTTTGTACTCTCCTGGTTTATATGTAAGGTTTTATGTGTTGATTAAATCATGGTTTTGTCTGTATGCTTCCGCAGGAAATAGGACACCTTACTTTTGACAAAGATGATCAGTTAGCAGTAGAATTTGTTACTGCTGCTGCAAATATCCGTGCCGAGTCTTTCGGAATTCCTTTGCACAGTCTTTTCGAAGCCAAAGGTATTGCTGGGAACATTGTTCATGCTGTTGCTACGACCAACGCCATAGTTGCTGGTTTAATTGTTATTGAAGCAATCAAAGTGCTAAAAAAGGATGCGAACGAGTACAGGTTTGTTATGTCATTCATAAGATTTAGCATCTTGAATATCCATTTAATAACTTTCTTACCCTCATTGTCTCTCTGTAGAATGACATATTGCTTAGAACACCCAAACAGAAAGATGCTTCTTATGCCAGTCGAGCCATTTGAACCTAATCCTTCTTGCTATGTCTGTTCCAAGGTATAGACATAACTTTTGCTTAGCCTACTTTCCTAATCTCTCTTGCATTACCAGTCATCTGGTTTTTCTCTTTTTATGTTGACAGACCCCTTTAGTACTTGAGATCAATACTCAGCATTCTCATTGTAGAAGATCTTCAACAAGAGCTTTCTTGCAAGATCAATGTCAAGCACAGGTTTTTTTACCTTCAATTTGAAACATCTTTCAATATCAGTTTGGCTTTGTTGAATGGTGTGAATGCTTTAGAATAACCACTCTGTTGATTCTGTTGTGTCACAGGGAAGAGTTTGACGAGGAAAAAGAACCTGAAGGAATGATACTCTCTGGATGGACACAGTCTCAAGCTACCAACGGTGAGAGCGCATCGACATCAAACAATGAGAACACCAATAATGTTGGCACAGAGAGTTCATCAAGAGCAGAGATTGCTTCTAAGAAGAGAAGACTCTCTGAGACACAGCAGGAGAATCATAAGAAAGAAACACAGAATGTGGATAGTGAAGATGATGATGATGATGATGATTGTCTCATGGTGATTGAGAATCATATGACTGTGAGCAATAAGAAGACAAGAGTTGAATAGGCTATAAGATAAATACAAATCATTGCTTATTTTGTTTCTAACTTTCAACATTCTGAGTTTGTGTCACAAGAAAATTTACAAGTAGAGATTCTTTCATGGGGAAAGGTATTATTACTCTTGAAGAAGAAAATCTCTTTGTTTTGGGAAATCTCTTTGTTTTGATATTATAACTTTTCACTAACTGTGTATGAGCTTCTTTATTGTATCTTAGTATACCATTACCAAATTATATTTATATTTTTGGTTTCTAGAAAAATTCTCCTACTCTTTGAGTTATATATATTTTATTGATGGTTAATATTGGATTGTGTGTTTTATTAAGTTCAAAATGGACTATGTATTGAACTGAAAGATGCCAACAACTGAACAAAGTACAAACTTTTGGGTTTTAGATTACAATTTGTGTTTATAGAAAATGAAAGAGAGAAACACAACAACACAAACGTTCACAAAACTACTACAAATCCACAAATTAACTTTGGTGCAAAGCTATTTAATTTATTCATTGAAAGTGAAAAACAAGTTTATCTATAATATAATGATCATCATGGGTGGTTGTGGTGGCCAGGAAGCTTATCCTTGATCTTCTCAAGAACACTCTTCTTCTCATGTGGCGGCTGGTTAGCCGCCGCGGCTCCTGTGGTGGTTGTGGCGGTGGTGGGTGTTTGCTCATCTTTGTGCTTGCTACCACCAGAGAACTTCTCTTTGATCTTCTCTTTAATACTCTTCTTCCTCCTCCCTCCTTGCCCATCATCCTCCTATATATTGCAAAGAAATTACACACATTACAAAAAGGGAAACACAAGAAAATTAACAAAATAGTACTATAATTTAAAAGGATTTTAAACAATCCATATATATAGTAACATGTTTATATACAAGTGATGTAAGTCTACTATTTATTGTAGTAGATACGTAATAGGAACTCTTTTGGAAACTTTAATAGTATTTGAAATTATATATATGTAAATATTAGTTGTTGCATCTCTACAAAATTAAACGATATATAATATGGTTTTAAATCTGTGTATCCACGAGAGTTTATAATACCGATGTAGAGCTAGATGAACTTCCTGATCTATGAAGCTGCTCCCCAAGAGAGCCATGATGCTCCTTTCCCGTGGTAGCTCCGGCTGCTGCCGTGGAGGCGGCAGGAACCGCCGCCACAGGAGCTTTCACACCAGTAGTGGTGGCTCCTTTTGAGGTGACAGGACCAACACCAGTGGGAGCCACCACTGGGTATTATTACTCTTGAAGAAGAAAATCTCTTTGTTTTGGGAAATCTCTTTGTTTTGATATTATAACTTTTCACTAACTGTGTATGAGCTTCTTTATTGTATCTTTTGGCTGCTCAACAACGATTTCTGAGACAAGGATCTCGAGCAAGCACCACAGTTTTGCTCATCATTATTAGACTTTCGCTTTCCATGGTTGTCTGTCTTGTCACGCCCTAAGCACAAGTTATCATAAGAGCACGACTCTCTGCGAGAATGATCCATCATTTCTGAAAAGGCTTGCATGGACCAACCATCAGATGGTCCAGAATGAGATTCATTTCCAAGCCTCTCTTCAGTTGCTGAGCTTCTACTCGGTGAGGTACATCCAAAGATTTTACCAGATAGACGCGGGCGCGGAGTGAGCTTTAGTTTCGACGAACTTGCAGGTGGCATTGGCAAGTGACTTTGCGACGATACCGGTGACATTGAGAAGGATGATGGTTGAGAAGCCAATGAAAGAGACCGTTTGGTAGAAGGAGATCGATAGGAAGCAGGGTTCTGAGTGATCTACAAAAGTAAAATAGAGGTTATACATCAACAATACATACATAGCTAGAAGTGAAACAAGCTTTCCTTACCTGTTCAGAAACGGTGTCAATGGACCCAATTCTTGAAAAAGATTGATCTGCCACAAAATGCAAAAGTCATGGTTTAAAGATCAAGATGTATGGATACCAATGAAAAGCAAACCAAGATGCAGTTGTGACACCATAGTTGTCCAAGTTGCACCAGCTATGCCATATCCTAAGAAGGTGCATAAGACCACATCACCAACACCGTTTATTACACTTGCAACCGCCAACGTCCTCAAAGGTATCCATGAGTCTTTCATACCCAGACTGAGACAGGAAAGGGAGAATGTTAGACCATAATACCAATGAGATATAATCCTTCCAGTGCTAATAAGATCTCACAATCAGAATTTGCGCAAAAGTAGTGTGCAAAGGAAAATGGTGTATATAGGGACCTTGCACTTTGTGAAACCCATCCAATGAGAACAGCTGGCCGTGCAAACCCACGAATCTGAGAATAGGAAAAACCGTCTAAATCAAAGGAATAAAGAGGAAATTGACTTATAAAACTCAAGTTTTCTTCAAGAAGTAAGTGTAAGTCATGTGTTGAAATTAGTACATCTTTAGACAGGTTCAACACATTATGGGTTCATCAAGACAAGAGTATGAACATGAACATAAGTTTTTGCAGCGGGAACAATCTCAGCATTCTTTGCCCTGTAAAAGCTGAAAGAAGACTTAAACTGTGAACAGCCTTCTTTCAGACTTGTTACTGGTACAGCTACAACAATCCATTGTTAACCAGTGAGGGCCCAAGTGCCAAACAGTCTTGCAAACACCATCATCACGACTCCACATGACAACCCGATGAAAAGCAAGATTGATAGGCCCAGTTCACCAAACATAACCCAACTATCTTATCGCTAAATTGGAATCTGGTGTTGACTTCATCTTTGTCCTGCTTAACGTTCTATTAGGATGGTAAGTATATACAATAATTGTTGAAACAAATAGATGAAGAATAAAAATGTCCTGACCTGGAAGCAAGAGAGGAGCAACAAGATTTGAAGTAGCAACAGAGAGGAACATGAATGTATAACATAAATTATCACTAGGTCGGTCGCAGGACCTGTTGAATCCATATCATTTCTTAACAAGGTTTGAGTTTTTCACAACATTCATCAATTTTGTTCACAAAGTTTAGAGATACCTAGGGCTGGGAGTTCGAGTGAGCTTCCTTGACAAATCACAGTCTTGTGGATAAGACTCATCAAAGGGCCACATAGCCACAAATCAACGGCAGGTCCTGTGAACATGACGATATGTTTCATCTGTCCCAGTATACTCTGATCTGCTATCGCCAACTTATCTCTTGTTTCCACTTCAACAGAGAAATTCTTCAACCTGAAAACAAACAACGTACATCTACACCATCCTACTATCTATTTTCAACTTGTTCCTAAACAAACCGACACATCGTAAATTGTGTTCTACCGTTGTTTAAAGAAGAATGTGAACATACAAAGCCAACGAAAAAGTCTACAATGCAATATTCAAGTCCAGCAAATAAGACCCTTTAAGTCCAAAGCATCAAATACATAGCAGAAAAAGGAAGATAAGACAGTCTACAACGCAAGAACAAAGTTCAAAGCATTAAAGAAACAGAAAAAGAAAGATAGGCAAACAAGTGTACAGATAAAAGAATGAAAGCGCCTTCAAATCCTAGGAAGGAACCATTGAGCGTCCTTGAGATTCATCATGCCATCCAGAAAAGAGAACATTTTGATGGTCTTGGTTGCAAGATCGAAAACGCAGATGTCAAGAGACTTGCGAAAGGTCACAACCTCTTGGTTGTGACGGGTGAAATAGATAGAGTTCGGTTTGATACCAAGGGTATGGTTAGCAGGAACAGTGGTTCCCAGGTCGAGAAAAATTGCCTCATCACCAAGAGAATGTACCTCTTGAAGCAGGGGTGCGATGTAACTTCGGTCAGGGTCAGGATTAGGAACATTCTTGAAGATGCGGAAGTTCATATTTTCATCGGTCTTTACCACTAAAACTTCTCCAGCTCTTGTAACTGCAATGCTAAAAGGACCCATCCATCCACTAGGATAAGGAGTCTCTGGGTCGTCAGTGAGGTCTTTGAAACAACCTTGTTTTCCAGACAAATCAATGATTCGAATGTAACGACGAGTGACTATGATGTAAAGACGGTAACCAGAGAGAACCACAGCACATAAGCCAGTTAACAACCTGGGGACTCCAGCACGCAAAGGGATGTCAGTGTAATGATCATCACCTTTCTTGCAAAAGGAAACAACGGTAGGAGAGTCCAAGTACCAAGCTACAACGTAATCATCACTGGTTTCGTCCACCCACAAAAGTCCCCTCACTTGAAAATTCTTAGATCTCAAACGATTTCCGGTGTGAGTAGAAGTTGATATACGAGACTCGAGAGGAGGAAGATGAATCTTTTGCCCACTAAAAGAATCAATGAGTAGCAACTTGGATAGAGAATCGATCACAAGGAACCAGTTACCAGAGTTTGCCAATAGCTCAAAACCTGACAAGTTTAACCCCAAACTGTAAACTTTGCCTTTGTCAGGGATGTAAATGGCACAGCCACCGTCCTCTTTCAATAGCATCAAGCATGGAAATCCAGATATTCCCGAGACATCCACTTTCGAAATCGAATTCAAATCTACAGCATTGAGACGTTGAAGATCCGGACAGCTAGACCTTCGTTTAAGCGAAGAAATCGACATAATAATCAGGATGAAATTGGAATATGTGAAACCAATATACAAGTCGCACAATTCAAACCTGCACACCAAAAACAGACCAGACCGTAAGAAACCTTAGCTTACCCACAAAAAAACTTAGAATAAATTCAGCCAATTTCGTATAAAAGAGTTAAGAGAAGAGATCGATACAACAAACCCAACGCCGCGAATTGAGAGCTTACCTACCTTGAGAGATTCTCAGAAAAAGGTTATCGAATCTAGGGTTACATGTGTATAGAAGATATATATAAAAAAATATATACGTGGAACGGTGTCGTATGGTCTGTTTATATGTATATATATATATATATGTTTATTGGACCAAATACATTGGTTGGCCCATTATATCGTTTTGGAAATTTTAATAAGTTGTTTCAGTCAATTTACGGTCGTTAGTTTTATGTCTAGTTGTAAATATTTTTAAAATTTATGCATCCTCGATATTCATTTCGGTAATCGCAATTAGAAAAACATTATCACGTTAAAAGAAGATGGGAAACACCGATTAATCTCAATTAATCACACAAATTGTTTCACCAACGTCTTTAAAGTAATTTGATACGACAAATATGCTTTATTTTACATAATAAATAATTCGTGTTTCCTTAATTAACAATTATCTTCATTTTACATTTAATATAGTACACGCTTACGAATATGTGGTGGGTACTAGAAAAAAATTTTGACTTGTCTTTTTTTAATAATATGATTTTTTACGTTGCTAGCTTAGATGCGTGTGGCGAAATTGATTTCTTGAAGACTTGTGAATAGAGTGATATTCCATCAAGGTTCGCATTTTTTCCAAATTTATGTGTTTTTTGAAAAAAATGTTCGAAATGATCTTACACCTAAGGAAATTGAGATATTTGTTACACAAACTTTTAAGTCATCAAAAGTTCAACTTTTTGGATATGGCTATGAAAATGAGAAAAATTATAGGGTTGAAAGTTTTGTGGCTACAATGGAAAATAAGATAAGAAGTCATCAAAAGGAGTAGGCAAAGAAGAAACCAAACCAAAAACAACAAGAGGGAAGAAGTAGCTTATATTGTTAAACTCTTTATAATCTAATATATTGTATTGGTTTGTACATTCGTATGTTTTTGCTAGAGTATGTTTGTGTTAGAGTATGTTTATTTTGAACGCTAAGGATATGTAACACGAATTAATCTTGTAAAAATTTGATAATGATTAGATTTTTTAGATATCAACAAACAATCTTTGAATTTAGATGAAAAACTTGTCGTATTTGGATCTGTGTTTTGATGTTGTAGATTTCCAATGACTAGAGTATTTTTTGTTTCTAACGGATGGATGTGCTAAAAAGTGCAAAAATAATACAACAATTTTGATAAAGCATAAAAATTTAGATGAGATTAAGTAAGTTAAAGATCTCAAGGTTGATAATGACGATTATTAATATTGAATTTAAACTCTCAAATATATATATATATATATATATATATATATATATATATATATATATATATATATATTCAAAAATATTTATCTTCATAAATAGTTAGATTACCTAAGTTTTTAAAGTCATAAAATCTAAGTATAAAAATAACGTTACATGGGGAAGTGGCCTTGGTCTATTGGCATTCATAAGTCCACAGGAGGCAGGTAGCACCACCCCACCCGGGATCGTTTCCCCGCGCCTACGATAGTGTAGGTTTGGCTAATGGGCCGGCCATTTGTGGTCCAAATGTTGACAAAAAAAAAAAAAATAACGTTACATTAAGTTGTCAATTATTTTAAGTAAGACAATTTGTAATCACTCAACAAAAATAATGAGATTAACAAAATGCAAGAGAAATGTACTACAACGCTAAAGCGAGATCATTTTTTGAAATCTCAAATACTAAAGCAAGGTCAAAGTGTTTTGTACATTCACATAAGGAGTCCTTTTAGTCATTAAATGGTTATTTTCTGAAAAAAACACATTGAATTTGGATGATATTTTGTATATTCATTGTCATCTCTTGTTTTAGCCATGAGCCAATTGTTCAATTCATACTGTAACCAATAAATAACCGTGTGCTAGCTCAAGAAATGGGGACAAATAATTTTGAAAGTTTGTAAACAAGAAACAAGAACTAAGACAAAAAACCAACCCCAAAGGTGAAATGCGTTGTTTCGTTCCCTTGACATGGCTAAAATGCAAAAACAAGACATTAAAGATGTAATTTTTGGTAAAAAGTGATTATAAATGTGATTAGTCTACTAGTAATGAGATCGATTTGGGAATTTTAGTAGTCTGTTTGTGAAAATGTCCATTTACATTTTTTCGATATTTTTCAATGCTCCAACAAACAATAATGGAAATTTATTGTGAAAGAAATGGATGGGTATAAACTCTTTAGTCAGTATCACATTTTATTTCATTATTGTGTTTTAGACTTAGTTAAACATTGTGTCTTCGACTTAGTTAAACATGAGTACAAGACTTTAGAATCATATACAAAAATGATACAAAAGTAGTAGCTGGGTCTTCATTATTATTTATGTCAATTTGTATATTATAAATTAATAATTGAGATGAACATATGGGAGTAGTGTCTTTTTCTTTGGTAGATAAGGCTTCTTTGTTTTCATGTCCACTCACTCACAATTTCACATAAAAATCATCATAGTTTCAAAAATATCTGCCAATTTTTTGATATCCAACTCAGCCTACTAATCTTTGGTTCAGAATTAACATTGAGAAAAACCGATCCATTTTTTATATAATCATTTGTTATATATATATATATATATATTATTATATACTATCATTTTACAACTCTTTGGTGAAATTTGATTAAGTGTACCCCATCGGCCAATATTACAAATATGAAGAAATCAAAAATTGATGGCAAAAAATAAAATAAACATAAATGCTAATTAGATGAATTCCAAACATAAATCGTCAATATATATGCGAATAGTTATAAGTTAATCTTGATATCATAGCTCACTAAATAATTAGACAAATTATGGTACGAGTAATTAACATATTACACATGTAAATTAATGACCATTTAATAAGTGTATCATTCATGCATGGTCCACAATAAAAATCTCAATTAGTGTTTATACCTAACAAACCATTATCTCTCTCTTTCTCTCTATCTTTTGTTTGGTTTTAAGTTTTAACATATCTTTCATATACTAAAAAAATCATTTCATAAAAATTAAAAAAAAAAAACCAAACAAAAACAAAATCAGTGAAGGGAAGGGGTATGCATTACCACGGCTGCTGTTGCGGGCGCTGCAGAGTATCGGCGTCTCCGTTACCGGTGATAGTAATGATCACGGTGGCTCTCATCCTCTTAGCACTTTCCTCCGCCGTGAAATTTGAAGTATCTGTCTCAAACGGTGAAGATATGCTTAGCTGGCTTTTACTCGCAGCCGTTCCGTTGGCTCTGCTTTTCGCGGTGCGGTGTCTATCTTGCCTTGAAACGTCAAAGACATCTGTTCACTATTGTCCTTGTGGTCGCTGGAAATGCGTTTGCTACTACTAGCAATTACTTTTTTTGATCGCGCGGTTAGTGTTTTTTGCGTTTGCGTTTTGTTTATGTGATTCTATTTTTAGGTATACATTAATTGTTGGTTGGTGTTATCATTTATGTGTGACGTGATCATATACTTTGGCGTGTTTTCTGTAAATTTGACGAACTTGATTGACTATATACTAAGATCTTTAATTAGTTTCTTGACTTGAGTATACATATTTTTACCTAACTTAAATATTTGTGTCATCTTTAACCAAAAAAATATATATATGTTTGTGTGATTTTGGATATATATATATATATATAACGCTTGCTGAAAATTTAAGCAAAAAATGAAACAAAATCTATGTAATTACGAAGTAGATCAATTGTTGATTCTTCATAACTTTGTCAATATATATAAAACTTTGAAGCCCCTATATAAATCATTATTTTCGTCTTTGGATTTTGGTGTTGCTTAATTAGGCCAAAAGAAAAGATCAAAAATCATTATTGTCATGCATCTTTGAAAATTTGTGTTAATTATTAAATAGGCGACTAATGAAACAATTAAAGGAAAGGAAAAGAAGAAGAAAAATTGATAATGACTAGACACCGAAGATTGTGTAGATTGTAGAAGATGAAGAAGACATTACGGAATAAAAAAGCAACCTAAAAATCATATTTAATAATTTAGAGTAACGAATAATATGCATACACGACATCAGCATGATCGTTATCAAGAAAAATTGAAAAACACATGAAAATATCCATATTTTAAAATTATAAAAATACACCATTTGAATTACATTTTATAAAACTATACTATTTCAAAATAACTTCACAAAACTACATTTAAAACATTAAAAATTAAAGAGAAATTCACAAAACTACACCCTTTCAACCCTCCTTTCACAAAACTACACCTAATTCAATATTTTCACAAAACTACACCCTTTCAAAATTTTAAAAGTTTGATTTATCCTTTTAAAAATTACCAAAATTAAAATCTTTTTATTTGGGTTCGCTAATTAGTGTTTAGGGTATAGTATTAAGGGGGTAGGATTGTGTGGGTAAGGTTTATTTGAATTTAATTTTGAGTGTTTAGGTGTAGTTTTGTGAAGTAAATTTGAAATGGTGTAGTTTTGTGAAATGTAATTCAAATGATGTAGTTTTGTGATTCTCCCAAAATTAAATTCAAATAAAACATATCCGTATAATCCTACCTTTTAATATTATATCCTAAACATTAATTAGTGAATTCAAATGAAATTTTTTTAATTTTGATAATTTTTTAAAGAATAAATTAAGTTTTTAAATTTTAAAAAAATGTAAATATATGAAAAAATTGAATTAAGTAGAATTTTGTAAAGGAAAGGAAGGACGTAGTTTCGTGAATTCCTCTATTTTAAATTTGAAATTCGAAAATAACTCTTTAATGGAAACATGTGAAACAATTTTTTTTATTACATTTTTTTTATTACATCCATGGGAAACAATTTAAATGTTTATTTTGCTAATAAGAGTTAAAATTAAATGATGTAATGAATCCGATGTCGGTCACACACACACACCTTTATGAATAATAATAATATAATAATATAATAACATAATAAAGTCGGTTTTGGTATATTTATAAGTAATATTACCTATCAAAGCAAAGCAAAGCAAAGCTAGAGAAGAGAAGAAGTTAGATATTTTATCTAAAAAAATGGCGTATAGAGATGAAAACAGATCCATGATGGACTCGTTATCGATCTATCCTCTTCCGTATCCTGTCCTTTTAATCCTAGCCGTTGCTTCTTTGTTTATGATGACGTCATGGTATTTTAGCTTCGAAGAAGCAGCGGAAACAGCGGGAGAGCGCATGAATCTTGCTCTTTTATTGATACCTTTGCTTCTTGTTGTTATCGTAAGGTTGTTATCTTCCATGGAGAATCCCGACGCTATTCTTCCTCTTCTTGGTATGTTTTCTAGCCGCCGTCAGATTTACGTCAGTCAAGGTGGGGGTGAAGGTGGAGGAAGCTCGCCGTGGGGAGTGGCGGCGGTGATAGTGATGATACTTGTGTTGGTTCATTATCAGTCTACTTTCTTGGAGATGTGGTTTGGTTGATGATAAATAGCTTCTTTGTTTTGTCGTCTTAGTAGTGTTCATGTAAACAAATTACTGGCTAGTAGTAGTACTATGAGATAGATAGTTTTTTACTTGTTTTTTTTTTTTATAATTTAATTTGTGTGTTGATTAGAACTAAGTTATGACGACGAGGTAAAAGATGTCATGAACTGTGTTATCTTAATTCTGATATATCTTTTTTTTAAATAACAAAACTGCATTTAAACCAAATCTGCTTAACCAACTAATTAATTGGTTCTGGTTTAAGCAAAACCAAAGCGCGTGATAACCAAACCAAACTCTATGCGTGTGACCTGTGAATTAAAAAGACAAAAGTACCCCTTGAAGAAGAAACTGAGGAGCACCACAACAACAACAACCCTCATTCATCATCATCATCGCCTACCTTTCTTTCTTTCTTTCTTTATTTCTATCTCCACCAAACCAAACCAAAGCAAAGCAAAGCAAAGCACAGTCTCGTCTCCATCGCAGTCTCTCTCACTACAATCCAATTAAGACCTTTTCTCTCTCTTTCTCTATGGCGACTTCACTCACTGCTCAAATCTCCGGTGGAACTCAGCCCTCTGCTCATTCATTCTCCGGTCTCCGCCGCATTTCTCCCAAACTCGACTCCTCCTCTGTCTCCTCCTTCTCTCACCGCGTCAATTCATCTCTCCGCATCGTTTCTTCATCATCGCACCGGTCTCCAAGAGGCGTTGTCGCCATGGCTGGATCCGGAAAGGTACTCTGTATATTCCCCAATCTATTCTATCGCTATTTTGAATCTTCAATTTCTCTTCCTTTTATTCAATTGCTTAGCTTTTGGGGTTATTGACAAGTGACGACTATTGTTTTTGTCTCTCTATTTTCTTTATGTTGCAGTTTTTTGTTGGAGGAAACTGGAAGTGTGTAAGTACATTGTCTACAAGGAATCTTAATCTTATTCATATACTCTTTGTCTTTTCTTCCCATATGTTGTTAGCTTATGTGTGTCATGTGTCTTAGAATGGGACTAAGGACTCCATCGCTAAGCTTATCTCTGATCTCAACACTGCTACCTTGGAACCTGATGTTGGTGAGTGTTGCTCCATTCTCTATGATTTAAGCTCTATCTTTTCTGTACAATAGTTACTTATGTGTCTCCTTTGTAAACCATCCTCATGCTTGACTATCTGTTCTTTGCTTATCGTTTATCATGTCTGTAGATGTTGTTGTGTCGCCTCCATTTGTCTACATCGACCAAGTCACATCCTCGTTGACTGACCGTATTCAAGTATCCGGCCAGAACTCTTGGGTTGGAAAAGGTGGAGCCTTCACTGGTGAAATCAGGTTTACCAACTTTTCTTATTCACTTATATATCTCTCTCTCTCAACTTTCTGGGTCTACGTATATGAACTAGTTCTAAACGATAAAGTCGCATGTTTCACCTTATAGCGTGGAACAGCTCAAAGACCTCGGATGCAAGTGGGTCATTCTTGGGCATTCCGAAAGGAGACATGTCATCGGTGAAAAGGATGAGGTCAGTATATAAGATATTTTTATCAGAACGAGTGCGAGGAGTTGTTAAGACTTTTAAATTCATTATTTGGTTTTTTCTTTCAATGCAACCAATAGTTTATCGGGAAGAAAGCGGCTTATGCATTGAGCGAGGGTCTTGCAGTAATAGCTTGTATCGGTGAAAAGCTGGAAGAGAGGGAAGCAGGCAAAACATTCGATGTTTGCTTCGAGCAATTGAAAGCGTTTGCTGGTAACAGACACCTATTTTTTGTTACTTACTGTCTCTTATTACCAATTAAAAGCAGTAACTTATTATGTAATATTTCAGATGCTGTGCCTAGCTGGGACAATGTAGTGGTTGCTTACGAGCCTGTATGGGCTATTGGAACTGGTAAAGTTGCATCACCACAACAAGCACAAGAAGTCCATGTAGCTGTCCGTGGTTGGCTCAAGAAGAATGTCTCTGAAGAAGTTGCTTCCAAAACAAGAATCATATACGGAGGTTTGTTAGTTTTAGTTGTCCACTTACCCCCACAAAATCGATCTTTATGTTGATTACTGTTTCCTACTGAATTGCTAGGTTCTGTCAATGGAGGCAACTGTGCAGAGCTTGCAAAGCAAGAAGACATTGATGGATTTCTTGTCGGTGGTGCATCCTTGAAGGTAAGCAAAGTGTAGAATTTTGTGAATACTAATGCGGTTGATGAATACAAATGAACTCATATACTCACCTTTTGATGTGACTCTACTAGGGACCTGAGTTTGCGACCATTGTGAACTCGGTTACTTCGAAGAAAGTTGCTGCTTGATTAACAAGTATCAGTGACTGGAAATCGCTTGTCTCCGTGAAACAGATGTGATCAGAGTAATAAATGGGAGTTAAGCGGACTTGTTATTGTTGTTGTTGTGTTCTTAGTACAAATAATGGAAAAACAAAAATTGATACATGAGTTCTGGTTTGATAGAGTTTGTCTCTGCCATTGCAACAGAGAGAGAAAAAGGGTCTTTGATTATAAACATCTTTGTAACTTATAATTTACTTTGGAGTCAAGCTTATCTCAAGAGTCTCTTTTATATAATCTTAAAAAGGATTATTAAGCCACACTAAAGAGTGTCATGGTCAAAACAAGCCTTTCATCATACTAAAGAATAAGTGTTATCTTGTGGTTCATGTTGCTCTTGTATCAGATATGGTTGATAGATAGGAGGGAAACTATAGATCTATAAGTTAAAAGTTGTTTTCGTGAGGAGAATACTTTATGACAAGAAGACAAGTCTAAATAGAAAGGTAACAACAAAAACAAAAAAGTAAGGTAAGGTTTAAAAACCTAAAACTTTGAAACTCTTTTAAAAGGGAAAAGCCGAGAGAGTCTATAGATTACTGAAAGGAGCTAAAAGAGCTCTCTTTTTTTAGTTCTTCTTGTTCTTTGATTTCCCTGACAATGTCTTGGCCAAATGAGTTCCCTAAAGATACACACACACCATACACAAATTCATTCTCATATGAAGAGGCATGGAAAGCATAGAAAGAAAGAGAGAGAGAGAGAGAGAGAGAGAGACGCAAACCTCGAGCCATTCATCAAGTGATGCGTCTGTAGACCTGGTTCCTACTTCCACCTTGGACACCTTTTTGGTTTTCTGTTTAAAAAGAGGAGATTATTAAGTGAGCATAATCACTTCAATGATTGTCCTGGGAAGAGATAACCGAATGGCTTACCTTAGTGAGACGTTGTACTTGGCTGTATGCCCATAGCCCAAAGAGGATAAGGAGAGCTAGCCCAAGTGTTATAAGGAAGACAGATTCACCGCTGAGAAGGCCTCCAGATTCAACTACCTCTATGGTTCCATTGTAGAACACGCTCTGGTATGGCTTCCCTTCTACATCGTATATGACATAACCCACCAGATCAAATGCTCCTGGCTATAAAACAACAACAGCAACACACAGACAGTTATTTCAAAAGTTTTGTTCATCACAGTTGTTGTTATAATGTGTCCGATACCGTGGGGAAATGTTGTGTACCTGTAGGTACTGGCTGACCGCAAAGATGTAGGGGAATGTTGCTTGAAGAGACGTTGGGATGGAAGCGTTGTTGAATCTCTGCAAATGAAAGAAAAACATCAGAAAACAGTCTCACCAAGAAAACCGCAAATCCTAGAATATGCACAGAGTTTTACTAGCGCAAAACAACTCACCATCATGGTAAGATTCTGAACCAACAACTTGTGGTCATAAGGAAGATGAACGCTGGCCCTAATCCCCATCACACCTATGCTAGGTTTCCCTGTTATGATGAGCCAATTTGGAGATATTAAGATTTGACAAAAGAAAGAAAACTCAAAGAGAAAGCTAAGTGAGTTACCATCATTTTTGAGAGCAACAAGGAGCTCAGTCTCTTCTCCGGCTGCCACCACTGCATGAAACAATGAGCATTATTTAAAGAAATGATGATTGTTAGATAAAGACGCGGAAAAGGAGAGGAAAAGCACTAACATTTGGCACTGTTCTTGGGGAAAACACAGACAGTCTCAACACCAGGAGCAGAGGTCAAGTTATCAAGATCTTGCTCATCTTCCTCAACACCAGAATCACTGTGTTCTCCCACAACATCATCAACAAGGCTTGAATGATCATCGGCATCCGATTGACATCTAGCAACTGATAAGAAAAGATAAAAAATGAAACCAATCAGGTTTATCAATCATCAAAAAGAAAAGACTTAAATCATCGATCTATTGAAGAAGATCTGAGATTTGTCTATATTTCAAAACCACATTGCTCATCTACACAGCCTTACGGTTAAACATAAAAACGACGGATTCAGAAGCTCAAATTCAAATCGGATCTATAAACTAAAAAAAGAGTAAACATTCTCACGAAAACATGACCCAGATCTGAACCATATTATCCAACTCGCAGAAGAATCAAATCGGATCTAGATCTACAAATTATATCAAAAGAGAGAAAGAGAGGGAAACCTTGAAGCAGAAGAGGAGATGATGCAAGGACAAGGATCGCCAGGAACAAAACCCTAAGATTCATCGTCGCAATTATGTGTGTGTGTGTGGTGTCCTCCTCTCTCTCTTCTTCGATGCTATTTATGCTAAAAAAAAAACAATCTGTGGAAAATGCAATCTTAGATCCAAGTTACACATTACAACAACACGTCCATACAAAACGACACCGTTTTTGTCTGGTCTCTAACATTTGTTTTGTTTGACTTTGTTACCTTATTATATAAACATTATAGTATTATACATCAGGAAATATCTACAGCTTGCTTTCTTCAACATTCTCAATTTGCGCTCTCATTCATAATAGTAATTAGTAAAGATGGTATCCAAACAAAAATATATCATGTCCAAAAATAACAGTAAACAAACTAACAAAATGCTTAACGAGGGGAATATAATAGTGAGTGTAATGGGGGAGATAGATGAACTTATAACAACAACTGCATGGACTTATAACATACCAACAGGTAAGTGTTACACCAAATCATTGATGGCAACAAGATTCCATAAAGTCATACAAAATTAATCACCATGGACCGTGTAGCGTTCCCATTTCTTTGCTGGATCGTATATCTGCGTAGTTGTTGCTATTTCAGAGTCTGGCTTCAACATTCAAAAATTCTAAACAACAATAACCATGTGATGATAAACTTGATTTTACCTCCCATCTTGAAGCAGGGAATATATGCTTGTTCTTCTCGTACCAATGCCTCTCCACTACTTTCCCCGCATGCGACTTCATTCACACATCATTTCACCATTTTTATTAACAAACAACCAAAGTGAGATTTGTCTATCTGGATCAGGGAAACTTACCTCGTCTTTCTCTACCGTTGCATCTGCAATTGTTCTCACGTCTTCATGCACATCAAAGTGAAACAGCTGTTACAATAAACAAGAACAGTGCATCAGGTAAGTTTCTATATAAACTCTACTCTGTACATGAACTCCAAATATGTCTATATAGGGCATACCGGTCCACTCTTCCCCCTAGCTTTGTTGATAATCAGCTCATAGAAACTGTGTTGCTGCATTTGGCAAAAAAAGAACATTTTCATGTTATTGTTAATTGTTAAATTCTAGATAGTGAACGGATGTTAACTTCATTGTTGTAAAGGGTTCTCTCACATGTGGGATTATAAGATCTTCCTTTACATATAGCAAATTCTCAACTGATGTTGTCCTTATCTCACGGAAATCAGGGGCAAGCTGTTGCTGAACTGCCCTTAGAAAATTCCCAATTGCATCACCCTTACGAACCTGTAAAAGGGTATTTTATCACAATGGTAAGCATATGATCAGAGTTACGCTCATATAGAAAGACAAAGATCCAGCTTGTGCTTGCCTGGATAACTCGTCTGTGGCCGGTCCCATCCCAGTAACTGTAAGTGATCTGAAGAGGCTCGTCTGAAAATAAAAACACAACCCACAGAAAAAGTAAGTCAATCTTACATGAATCAAGTATTACTACTGAAACTAGAAGAAACTGGTAGGTGGACGACTTTTAATCTGCTCTTGATCACGAAGCCACTGCTTTTTCAGCCTTTCTCGTTCAGCTTGTTCCTCCGCCTCACGCTCACTGAAACAGCAACCTCAAAACAACAGAGATAAAGTTAATATTTGCTGCAAAAGCAGACAGTGAAGATAAGAGGCAAACAAGAGAGCGAGAGATCACCTGTCAGGCAGGAAATTAGTTTCCACTGAGGGGTCCTTTCCAAGTTTTCCACACCGTAAGTTCGTCGTCCCAGAACTCTCTGTATAGATGGTGTACCAGTACATGATATAAGTTACCAAATGTGTTAACTCGAGAGGACAACATAAGATGCTAACTAAAATTCCTATGCCAAGAAGCTGCTTGCATCTCAAAAGCTACAAGGAGCAAGCAGGACTCCAATATAAAATTGTAGAACTAATGTCTCTAATAAATGATGAGATTTTCTTTCAGCAAAAGACAGAACAGCGGTTTTAATCCAAACACAACAATTCACCACTGATATAAGAAAAGCATATTGAGGACCTAACTAAGTCGGATAGATAAGATAGGTGAATGAATGAATCCACTTACGGTTTCCTGCATCATCTTCATCACTTCCATTATCAAGATCTTGAGCAAAAGATAAGCGGGAGGTTCCCTTAATCTTTCTCTTCTTGTTACGCTTCTGTTGTTGAAGTTCCTCTTCCCTTTAGTATAGAAACACAGAAGATGAAGGTAAAATAAAAATAAGAGTGAAGAATGGGACCTAAAAAAGAAGAAGAACTCACTCTTGTTGTAGCTTTTGAAGTTTCTCCTTCTCTTCTTCCTCAAACTTATTACGAATATTAACTCTCTACAAGACATATATCAAAGACAAAAATCAACACAAAAATTCACGATGAATGTTGAGAAACTGAAGGATGATTAGGTGATACAACGCATTATTACCTTCTCGACATATTCCTCTCTTGTAACTAAACCAACTGTTTCCTTCTTGAAAGCAGTGTCAAGAATCTACACAAAGAAAATACCAAATATCACACAAGTTGTTGTTGTTGTAAATCATGCTAAACCCTAAAACAATAATTAGAAAGCTCCACACTTCATTCTGCATCGAGTCCCAACAAAAAATAGAGAAGAACCCTAGAAATCGAATAAAAAGTGTATGTCTCGTGATAGCAAAAAATGTAACCTCGCAAGAGCTGGAGCCGAATTGGAGAAGACCAGATTGCTCTTGTCCAGAGGCGGTCTTGTTCTTAAGCTCTTGGATTTTACGGCGCTCGGCCTCTCT
The DNA here is from genome assembly GCA_963556525.1 of Cochlearia excelsa. Classification (NCBI taxonomy): domain Eukaryota; kingdom Viridiplantae; phylum Streptophyta; class Magnoliopsida; order Brassicales; family Brassicaceae; genus Cochlearia; species Cochlearia excelsa. Next base: position 6,176,205 of record OY748332.1, on the reverse strand, counting down.
CTGCTTCTGAAGCCGACGTATCCTAACCGCGTCTTGGGAAGAGCCGACGTAGCCGTCACCCATACCCGACATCTCCTCCCTCCTTTGTTTCTCTCTCTCCAAATCGGAATCCAATTCTCGCAAAAGTGAGTTTTTTGAGTTTCCGAGTCAAAGCTATTTGAAAAGCTTTTGGGGCGTTTAGGGCTTTTTATTTTGTGATGGGCTTAGTTTATATAACAAATAATGGGCTTAGCCCATATAAAACAAAAGCCTTCGATAGTCTTGTCTGAGTTTGATTTTTAATTTTCTACGGCTGCTATTGGATTACTTTTGTGGTTCATATATTTGTAGGATACTAATAATAATATTTAAAATGTGAGCACGTTCTTGGGTTAATGCAGCAGCAGCAGCAGCAGCAGCAGCCCTTGAGATACGCAGCCATATGCTTAATAATTTGACTATTTTGTGCACAATAATAATTTAATTTTAGAGAGAAAATGGTGAGGCAAACCAAATAAGACTCTAATTAAGCGTGTGAATTGGTCAATTGGACTCGTTTTTATTTTATTTCATCAACAAAATATGAAAAAGTGTAATTTTCTTCTCTTTTTTTTCGAACAAAATGCAAATTATTATGAGTCTAACATTTTTTAGAATAAATGAAATTAATAATTTGTTACAAATTATTAGGTGAGAAATAGGTAGTATAACTATAATATAAGACAAAAAAAAAAGAGTATTAAAAGTAGAAAGAAACCCGATAGGATATTATTGTGAAAGCAACAGTGTTTGTAAAACCAAAATCGAACACGTACCGGACTCGGTTTAGTCTCAAGAGGGACGAAGAATTGTGAGCTGTCATCACGCAAGTGGTGGGAATAGACTTTTGTTGAATTGAAACAAACCCCTCTCCCCAGATCTCTTTTCTCTTCTTCTCCTTCGTCGTCTTCTTCTTCTTCATTTTTTTGAATAATAAGTCGTCGGAGACGGCCGCCTTTTGCATCGGACTACTACTAATACAACTTGTTCGATTCTCCCTTCATAGTTCTATTACCGCCGCTAAATCGCGATTGATTCTGATCGGAGAATCGCGATTGAGTTGGGGATTAAATTAAGATAGAATTGAAAAAGATAATGGAGACAGACAATGGGAAAGGGTTGATACTAGCTGTAGCTTCGAGTGTTTTCATTGGCTCCAGCTTCATCCTCAAGAAGAAAGGCCTCAAACGAGCTGCTTCCATCGGCACCCGTGCAGGTCCTTCCTTCTTCCTTCATGTTTATGCTTTTTAACTCTCAAATCAAATGGGATTGCAATGGATGATGATGCAGGTTATGGAGGTTATACATACTTACTAGAGCCTCTTTGGTGGGCTGGCATGATTACAAGTTAGTTTGTTACTTCCTTACTTAGTTGTTTCATCTTCATCTTAAATATCCCCCTATAGTCTACCTCTTTCTTATTTAACCTCATATGTTTAGTGATTGTCGGCGAAGCTGCTAACTTTGTTGCTTACATTTACGCACCTGCTGTACTTGTTACCCCCCTTGGTGCACTAAGTATCATCATCAGGTATGTATCTACCTACCCTATATGGTTACATTGCTAGATATTAATCTGTCCAGTGTGTGTGTGGCTTATGATATTATCTCTCTTACCTTGCATTTCTAGTGCTGTTTTGGCGCATTTCCTACTCAAGGAAAAACTTAAGAAAATGGGTGTTCTTGGATGTGTTTCTTGCATTGTTGGATCCGTTGTTATTGTCATTCACGCTCCCAAGGAGCAGACTCCAAATTCTGTTCAAGAAATTTGGATCCTCGCTACTCAGCCACGTATGTCTTTCACTCTCTCTCTGTTACAATACCTTCTGTGGGGTTGTTTCAGTCTGAAAGTTAACCATTTTTTCCTTTCTTTATTTCTATGAAACAGCTTTTCTAATTTACGTAGCCGTAACCATGTCCATTGTCCTTGCTTTAATTCTGCACTTTGAACCTCTCTACGGCCAAACAAACATTCTGGTTTATATTGGAATATGCTCCTTAATGGGTGCTCTCACTGTAAGTTTCTTCATCGTTGATGTACTTTTCAGTGTCGATTCTCTTCTGCACTCACAGCTAGAGTAGTTTCTTCCTGGCGGTGTCTCTAATGTTTGCAGTGTTTAAACAGGTTATGAGCATAAAGGCTATTGGCATTGCGATAAAGTTAACATTGGAGGGAGTAAGCCAGATCGGGTATCCACAAACATGGCTATTCTTCATGGTTGCAGCTACTTGTGTTGTTACACAGTTGATTTATCTGAACAAGGTAAGCTCTTGTTATCAGAATTATTTTGATATCCTTATATATCCTGAAGCCAATAGGTTGGAGTAGTAGAACATGTATAGTGCTGAAACTAAACCAATCAACAAAGATCCATCAGTAGATGATTTATCGGCCAAAAGATTTGAACCTTAATTGGTTATCTGGCTTCCACCAAACCCAGGAATCTACAATTTCACTTTGCATTGTTGATAGTTTTACGCGGGTTTTTTTTCCTAGATCCTCTTATAGACAATTATACTATAACCATGGTGACTTGTTCAAATTTTTGGCCTATGATTGATTAAAATATGTATTCTTTGGCAGGCGTTGGACACATTCAATGCAGCAATAGTTTCTCCAGTGTACTATGTAATGTTTACAACCCTTACAATTGTTGCTAGTGCAATAATGTTCAAGGTAGGTTTTAACTACATAGATAGTTCTTTTCAAAATTTGGTTTCCAGGAAACACGTAACATCATGTTTCTGATGGTTGTGGCAGGACTGGTCTGGGCAAGACGCAGCTAGCGTAGCCTCTGAGCTATGTGGATTCATCACTGTGCTCACAGGGACAATGATACTTCATGGCACCAAGGAAGAGGAACAACAATCTTCTTCAGGTAAACAAAACAAAAACTTCTATTTTTTAGACGTCATTGATCGATACACGCCCATCATAATAACTGTATCTCTATGCTGGGGGGCATTAAACGCAAATGCAGCTTTAGTATTTGACTCTTCGGAATCAACGAGATGGCACGAGTCAAGAAAGAGCACAAACGAAGAACATCTGATAAGCCTGTACAACCCCGAATACTAGTAAAGAAGGTGCCATCTCAATCTATACTCTCAATATATTTGAAATGTGACATAAACAAGCATGTGGTGGTGGCTTGTTAGTTTTGTACTGTTGTTTTTTGTGGTCTCTCTGTACAGACAAACAAAAAGATTGATTTAATTTAAACACCATACAGTCTATAGTTTAAGGCTATGTAACTCATATTCATAGTACACAGAACAGAACAGCTTCTTCATATATGGACTTTTGTCCCAATAGATAGATATATATCTTCCTTGTTCATTATCATAAGATTATTTATTTCCTTCATTATACATTTTGTCATAGTCTTCTCATGCATATGGAAACGAATTAAAAATGGATTTGATTCCAAAACCATTACCAAGCCTGACACTTTTGAACCAATCTCTAGATTTTGTATGATATTCTATATATGTTTACATTACAAAGAAAGGATCGATAGATAGATTGATAGAAGAAGGATGGGTAAGAAAATAGGAATACAAGTGTTAACTCTGTATCTCTGCATCACCTTTGCAGTCTCCGAGTATTATTCGAAAACTCTCCCTTTGTCGCCGAAACAGCAAGTGGTGACCAATCTCCACTTCTTCTTTCACGACACTCTCACGGGAACAGACCCATCAGCAGTTCTCATAGCCAAGTCCAATCTCACAGGACAACACAACTCTTCTCCCACACCATTCGGCTCTCTGTTAGTCGTGGACGACCCTCTCACTCTCGGACCGGATCCAAAGTCCAAGCAGATCGGTAACGCCAGAGGAATGTACGTCTCATCCGGAAAACATGTCCCCACGCTGACTATGTACGTTGACTTTGGGTTTACCTCGGGCAAGTTTAACGGCAGTTCTTTCACGGTGTTATCGAGGAACACGATAACGGAGAAGGAGAGGGAGCTTGCGGTGGTTGGTGGTCGAGGAAAGTTTGGGATGGCGAAAGGAGTGGCTCAACTCAATACACATTCGGTTAACTTGATCAATGGTGATGCCGTCGTTGAGTACAATGTCACTCTCTATCATTATTAATTCAATAAATAATTATTACATTATTGTCATGTCTATTGCTTAGTCGACTATATAAGCTAAAGGTCTTCGTTTTCCAATATTTACACAATATATTTATTCACATCGGTTGCTTTTTATGAATTTGCTTAGATTCATGAATTCTTATTTTTCACCTAGTGTCAATAACTGTGACATCTAGACGACTAAACTTAATGTATCAATGAGATAAAATACTAATTTTGTTAACCATCTTATTATATAAAAGTGAGCGCGTTTAATTATAACTCACCAGATCGTGACACGTGTCACAATTAAAAAAAAATGTTAATAATCTTAATAATTTTAGGAAAAATCTTAATAATGTTTAGGAAAAATGTTAATAATTTTAAAAGAATAAAAAAGGTAAGGTTTAAGAAAAAAAGGCAAAACAAAAAAAGAAAAAAAGAAAGGAAAAACAAAAAAAGGAAAAAAGTAACCAAACGAAAAGTCACATAATTATCAAATAATCTTATTATATAAAATTGAGCGCGTTTAAGCTGAGCTTGACAAACATAATTATAACTCACGAGATCGTAACATTTTTAATGGTTAGTTCAGATCGTGACATGTGTATTAAAATTGATACGTAAATATTTTCTAAAATGAAAAATTAACAATATTGAGAAAAAACAGAAATAAGGAAAATAATAAAAAATAACATTAATTATCAAATAATTAGAAATAAAATAAATTAATCCGAAATATAGAAAAATAAAATAATCAGAATGAGAAAAATAACATAGAAAAAGAAAAATTTAAGAGAGCTTAACAAACATTAATTATAACTCACGGGATCGTAACATTTGTAATGGTTAGTTCAGATCGTGACATGTGTATTAAAATTGATACGTAAATATTTTATAAAATGGAAACTTAACAATATTGAGAAAAAAACAGAAATAAGGAAAATAATAAAAAAATAAAAAAATAACATTAATTATCAAAAAATTAGAAATAAAATAAATTAATCCGAAATATAGAAAAATAAAATAATCAGAAATAAGAAAAATAACATAGAAAAAGAAAAATTTAAGAATATTTTAAGAAATAATCAATAAAAAAAGAGAAATAAGAAAAAATAAAAACGTAAAATTACTTGAAAAAATAAAGAAAAACTTGATGATAACTTATTTGTTATCTTCATGGATCTACTATCTAATTATTAATTTAGAACAAATGTTTTTTCATGTAAATAACAAAAGCAATGTAATAAAACAAAAAATGTGTTATTTTTATTACTTAATAGAAGAAAAAAGTAAATATAACTTATTTACTATGATTATATATTGTTGTGTGTCATTTATATTTATTTGTTAATAAAATAATGAGTATAATATTTGTTTCCGTTTAAATCTAATTATAACTATACAAATTTACTAACAATATTAATATATAATTATAAAATGTTTTATGTAATTTGTCTGCGTATTACGCGGGATTTCATCTAGTATAAAATATTAGCATTCTTGGTAGGATTACAAGCATATGTTGTAACCTTTTTTATTTTTGTTAAAAAGAACGTTGTTGAATTGAATTATGGAATTGAATTGTATACAAAAACCGGACCGATCGGATATTAATAACCGGTTTTTGATTTGATACAAATCAAAGAAAGACGAAATGGGCCCAATAACCAAATGGGCCCAAGAATATAAAATCCAAAACCAAAACCAGATCCGGTTTCCAGGATCCGACAGCCGAAAGTATTCACAAAACAAATGTCATATGATTTCGTACCGGCGAACCTCGCCGTCGTTAAACCTCTCTGACTTCTTCTTCTTCTTCTTCTTCTTCTTCTTCTTATCGCCGGGAAGGATCATTTGTTAATCTCTGAAAAGGGGCTTAGAGTAAAAAAAGTATCCTTCTCATGGTGGTTTTATCCCTCCAATGCCCATCAGTAACCCTATAAAACGGCCGTTCTGCGTCGCACGATCTCTTCTCACAAAATCAGAGCTCTCTCAGGCTGTTTCTCGTCTCGAATCCTTAACAGAGAAAGGCATTCGATTACCCTTTGAACTCTTAGCTTCGCTTCTCCATCGTTGTGGAGAGACAAGGTCTTTGAAACAAGGCAAATGGATCCATCGCCACTTGAAGATCACTGGTTTCAAGAGACCCAACACTCTTTTATCGAATCATTTGATCGGAATGTACATGAAATGTGGTAAACCTATAGATGCTTGTAAAGTGTTTGATACAATGCATTTCAGAAACTTGTATTCTTGGAACAATATGATATCTGGCTATGTCAAATCTGGGATGTTGGTTCGTGCACGTGTCTTGTTCGATAATATGCCTGAGAGAGATGTTGTGTCATGGAACACCATGGTTATTGGGTATGCTCAGAATGGTAATCTACACGAAGCCTTGTCGTTTTTTAAAGAGTTAAGAAGATCTGGTATCAAGTTCAATGAGTTCAGCTTTGCTGGGATTTTGACTGCTTGTGTGAAATCTAAGCAGCTTCAGCTTAATCAGCAAGCTCATGGCCAGGTTCTGGTTGCTGGGTTTTTGTCAAATTTGGTTCTTTCTTGTTCTATCATCGATGCTTATGCAAAATGTGGTCAGATGGAGAGTGCTAAGAGGTGTTTTGATGAGATAGCAGTCAAGGATGTTCATCTATGGACTGCTTTGATCTCTGGATATGCCAAACTAGGCAATATGGATGCTGCTGATAAGTTGTTCTGTGAGATGCCTGAGAAGAATCCGGTTTCTTGGACCGCGTTAATCGCTGGTTATGTTAGACAAGGCTCGGGGGAGCAAGCGCTGGTGATGTTCAGAAAGATGATTGCTTTTAGAGTTAAACCAGAGCAGTTTACTTTTAGCAGCTGCCTTTGTGCCTCTGCGAGCATTGCATCTCTTAGACACGGGAAGCAAATCCATGGCTACATGATCCGCACCAATGCTATCCCCAATGCGATTGTTATCAGCTCTTTGATCGATATGTACTCTAAATCAGGGAATTTAGAGGCTAGCGAGCGGGTTTTCCAACTATGCAATGACAAGCAAGACTGTGTTTTGTGGAATACGATGATTTCTGCGTTAGCACAGCACGGGCTTGGCTACAAGGCCTTGCACATGCTTGATGACATGATCAAAACAAGAGTCCGTCCAAATAGGACGACACTGGTTGTGATTCTAAATGCTTGCAGTCACTCAGGTCTAATAGAGGAAGGAGTCAGGTGGTTTGAGTCAATGAGTGTTGAGCACGGGATTGTTCCAGACCAAGAGCATTATGCATGTCTGATAGATCTCTTAGGCCGTGCTGGTCGTATCAAAGAGTTGATAGGCAGGATAGAGAGAATGCCTTTTAAACCTGATGAGCAAATCTGGAATGCAATCTTGGGAGTATCAAGAATAAATGGGAATGTAGAACTTGGAAAGAAAGCCGCAGAAGAGCTGATGAAACTGGACCCTGAGTCGTCTGCGCCATACGTATTGTTATCGAGCATATACGCAGATCATGGGAAGTGGGAATCGGTAGAGAAAGTGAGAGGGGTTATGAAGGAGAGAAGAGTGAAGAAAGAAAAAGGTATGAGTTGGATTGAAATAGAGAATAAAGTTGAGACATTCACAGTGTTAGAAGAGTCGCATCATCGAAAAGAAGAGATTTACACCCTTATGCAAAATCTGGCTGCAGTTATGGGGGAAGAAGAATGTTTAAGAAGATGATATGGTGCAAGAAGATGCATAATCAAATGCCTTGAAAAGAGTCAATGCACATATGCTTCCCATGAATGTACACATTTTTAAAGCCTAGAAACGCGATTTGGATATTTTATACGAATTGAGATGATTTTTGTTATTTTAGCTTTAAGAGTTTTGCTAATGTAACACAAGGGAGAGGTAAAATTATAAAACAATTCTAATTCTTTGTTATTATTCATCTACTTGAGGATTAAGTGTTTAATAAGGTAGCAAAGCTCAATAATAATTGATAGGACAAAGCCAACAAAATCAAGGTTGGGCCTCTTAAACTAGTTTTGTGCATGAATACACAGTTACATAGTCTTTTAGTTAAAGTTGGTCGTTGGTGACCACGTAGGTAAGATATATTGGAAACAATTATTGATAAATATGACACATTTATTGACTACCTACAACTACTAGTAAGTATATGATAGGATAGTAAATGAGTTTTGGGAGGTAAACACACAAAATATAATAAATAAATATACTAATAAAAGAAGCAATGGAGGACATGTCACATCGTCATGTAAATATAAACGCATTTGACCCACTCTTTTCAGGACTTTGACATACATACATACATGCATGTAGGCCATAAAATGAATTGTTGGAAATTTGGCATAACCAAGTTAAACTTATAGTAGTATATGCTAATGGATAAAAGATATTTGTTGTGTAAGTGACTAGAATGATCCTTCGTTATCCAAAGTTAAAAGTAGACAAAGCTTAACAAAGTAGTAGAGCGTTTTCTTGGTAATTAAAAAATCTAAACAAATACATATATATATATTTCTCCAAAATACTAATTAACTTCCATTGCTTAGAATTCAAAGGCCACGAGTGTGGTTACCGCGAGGATGATGGCTGATGGGAGGTGGCGAGGCCATAACAGGGGAAGAAGGACACTGGTAGCATTTGGTGAATAGACCAAAAGTGTCAATCTGGTGAACAAAATTGATCATACTTGCCCATCCACCAAACCCAAATCCAACAATGAAAACCCACACCACAATAAACGCATTTATTGTGAACGCCCCTGCCCACCTTCCCACAAACCTCGGCGGCTGCTCCACCGCGTTCTCACGTGCAGCCGATGACCTGAATGTGAAGGTGTGAGCCAGGGCAGGTATGATGTAGACCGTGAAGCTAACAAGTAGAGATCCAACGGTCGAGTTAATGGGTCCAAAGAAAGGGAATATGATTGCAAGAAACCAAATGGGTATAACCACGGGAAGCCTAGCCGCGGCTCTTTTACACATGCTCTTGCATTCATGCATCCCTATAAGCTTCTCCCACACGAAATAAAGAGGCGTGCAAGCGAAACCAAACGTTATGAACTGATGGATGAGCATTAGCACAACCGCAAAGTCGCGGTATAAGTTCTTTGGGAGGAGAGCAAAGGCGTTTGAATGGTTTAGAAGCAAATCTCCAAACGCCCAGTAAACGGCAGAAGCAGAAGGCAGCGTTAGCGTCAGAACGTACAATGTAGCAAAGAGGTAAATAGACTTGAACTTCTGAGGCTTCCACATTGCATGCATTATCTCTCTACACAAGAAACAAAATGAAAGTGATATCGTCTTGTCCTTTTCATAATCAATATCTCTAAGTACCCTTGTGACACGTGGACTAATGGGGGTTAAAAGAAAGAAAGAAAGGACATACACAGTAACAGCATGGCCACCGAAAGTGTAGAGAATGTTAGTGGCACCAGTGAAGTACAATACAAGCTTGTTTGGTCCTGTATGCTTCACTCCTTCTACCTATTATTATTATTATTATTATTATTATTATTATTATTATTATTATTATTACACAACCATGTCACATTATTGTATCATCTACTACTATGTACTACATATCTTGTTACTAATTTCATTTTATCTAAAAATAACCAATGTAACATTTATGCATTAAACCCATGTCTGACACCAACCAAAGTGGTCCCAACTTAAAACACACAAGGACCAAAAGACACCAAGAAAGAAGACAAAATTAACTTTGTTTATGTTTTTGAGTCCCCCTAAGCCACAACACTAATTAACAGCTAGCTTATAGCTAATCTAATTAACCATATAGAGATAAAGAAAGAAGAAGAAAGTGGATGACCTGGCCGTGGAGGATGGAGGCAATGGTGAGATACCAAGCAGTGTAAGTAGTCATCAAGAGACCAAGAAAAGACCACATCCTATAGTTGTGGAAAGAAGGGATAAAGACAGTGGTGGCACAACAAGCACCAAAGATGTAAGTCCAAGTCCTCTTGTCAAGATTGTCATTGATGTAGTAAATGTTGCTTGCACATGCTATGAGTTGAATCACAGATCCAAACAGAAGGAATGTGCAGTTAAATGCTAAACCAACATTCCTCCAGTATTTCCCTAGCAACCCATCAAGCACTTCAAACCATTGAATCACATGGTTTCTGAAGTTGACTTTTTCTCTTTCTTTTCTTGTTCTGTATTCTACATACAGAATGCTTATTAGGTAAGCTGTCCAGCTTCCTAAGAGACCATATAAGATCTGAAACAGTATCCCTGATACCATCCCTAGCTGTGAAAACGAGTATGGCAGTGTCAACAGAACTTGAGCAACCTAAATATAGAGAGAGAGAGAGATAGAGAGAGTAAAAGACCAATACTTTGTTATTCAAGAATATGTAAAGAGAGAGAGTAAGTAAGTAAAGGGTAACCTGGTTAGAAGCACAGCTGAACCAAGCATCATAGGCAGAGCCACCATGCCAAAACATGTTTGATAGCTTAGATCTCATGTCCATTGATTTGACTCCTTCACTCTCTATCTCCACATAGTTCCCAGCTACTACCACTGTCTCTGCTTCTTTCTCATGACCGTTCTCCATTCTCTCTCTCTCTCTCTTTTGAATTGAATGAGATTATGTTAAAGTGTGAATGTAGAGAGTGAGTGTGTATAGATATAAATATATATATATATATATAGAAGGATAAAGAAAGAGAAGAGAAGAGAAGGAGTGTGAAAGTGTGTAAACAGAGAGGGAGACACGGAAGTAGTATTTCAAGACAAATTTAAAGGATTTTTATGATGAGAGAGCAAAGCCCCAAGGCAAAACCTCACTTTCTTTTCTTTTCCTTTCCTTTGTGTTTTTTGATAGCTACTTGTTACTGATATTGTTTCTTACACTCACACACATCATTATCTTATTTATTTATTTATATATTTATATTTATTCTACTGCTACTACTGTCCATTTTCCACTATATTTCCAATTTAATCGTATTGTTTCTTTTTTTTTTATTAATTGGCATACCTAACAACTATTAATTATACTGTTACCACCCAATACTATTGTTATTTGTTTACTTTTTATTCATTCTAAATTTATTACACAATGGGTGGTGTGACTTGAAAGGCTAACTTAAATATTCGGTGTATAAATAATTGATATTTCTTAATTCTTACATGGTTTCATTAGTTTTATTTTAGCAGAATTATACGATCAAAACAAAAATCATACTATAAGAAAAAGATAGAAAATGGTAATGTTTTTCTTTTCTTTACAAAATATACAAGTGAATAAGAAGACAAACAAAATTATTAAAATTAAGAAGAATAAGGTAGATTTATAGTACATAAATATTCTCCTAGAAAATATTGTAAATCTCGATGTTGCCTCATACAAGTAAATGTGTTGTATTTATTGATCTACATTTTCTTCTTTCATTTTTTTTCTACCTCTTTTATGATTTTCATAGAGATACATACATACTACTGACTGCCTCTGCACTTCAAGACTTAATTACAGCTGTAAATTATGAGCTGTCAAAAACCAAATTAAAAAGGGGGATTACTTTTTGTTGTTCTTTATTATTTTGTCTCTAGGAAAATTATTGTATTTTAGTCGAGTATTTAATGAGTATCGTATCTAGTAACTCAAAGTAGATGGAATTAATGTCCAATAATCTCTCTTGTTGTTGTTGGACTTTATTTTTTTGACAAATGTTGAAATAAAGAAACATATCTATAAGAGAGAGAAGCTTTCGATACTCTAACAATAAAAGAAAGGGTATATAAATCAATATTCCTAAGGTCTCCGTTTTCGACGCCGGTGGGCTTCGTCGCTGCCGGCGTCGGAGCCTCTGCTTCGTCTGCTCCTTCTGCGTGTTCTTCTCAGATCTTTCGGCTAGATCTTGTCGCAACAATTCTTCTCTTTGGGTTCGGTTCTTTCTCTTTCCTTGATTTCTCTCTCGGTCCTTCTATTGCTTTGTGATGCTTGTCTTGCCCTATTGGTGATGGCTTGTGGTCAGATCTGTCCTCTTGTCCTTGTTGGTTCATGCCAATCTTGGTGTAGTTGGTCTTATCTGCTCGTGTTTAAAGGTTATGCCTTTGTGTGGTCTTCGGTTTTTAGAGTTATCTTGGTTTGGATTAGGCCTAGGAGAAGATAGTGTAGTGTTGTAAGGTCTTGGTCGCGTTTTTTGGCTTAGTTTATAACATGTCTAGTTGGTGGCTTATGAGTAAGAGAAATTGATTATGGTTTTAAGGTTCTAATCTCCATCTAGATTTCTCGTCGTAGCTTCGTTTGGTTTTCAAGGTTTTCTGCCTTGGATCGGGTATGTCTTGTGCTGTTGGCAGCGGTGGAGTTGTTGAGATGGAGTAGGTTTTGGCTTATGTGCCCTTTCAGTCCGGTGTATCTCTTGTCGTCTCTTTTGCTGGTGAAGTTTGTTTTAAAACCTCCCTTCATGCTCTACGCTTTGTTGGAGTCCTCTAAGGTGCGGTTCTTATTGTAGTTTCTGTTCTTCGGTTTGGATTCGGCGTCTTCTGTTGCTATTGGTGGTTCGTTGGGTTTGTTTGGTCTCTTTGTCGAAGCTTCAGGACTTCGAGTTTGTGGTTTCTTTCATCAATTTCTCTATCTCTTTGTTTAATATCTCTGTTGTTTAGACTTTTGCTTCCCTTGTTTGGGCTATGTCTACGGTACTTTTCCGGTTTTGATAACGGATTAAAGTAGCCGTCTTTGTGTAACAAACTCGTATCCGTTTTAGAAGGAAATTCCAGATGACAAAAAAAAAAGAAACATATCTATATTTCAAGTATTTTTTTTGTCAACGTTTAGGCCAGAAATTGCCGATTCATTATGCAATCCTACACAAACTTGTAAGCGCTGAGAATCAATTCCGGGTGGAGTGATGTTACATATCATTAAACCAATGTCACTTCCCCTGGTTCAAGTATTTCAATAAAATGAATTTTGTTTTAGAATAATGTTACGTTACAAACTTACAATTGGCCCTAAAATTAACATATATGATTTTAATTATTTTAAAATACTTTTAACATATATGATTTTAATTATTTTAAAATACTTTTATTTTAGCTTGTTTTTTTGCCAGTTTGAAGAATAACAAATATACCAGAAGATAAATAAAGCTGATAAATTTATGTACGAGGGCAAAAAAATGAATAATTAGGATATATGTATTACTAGAGAAATAAAATAAATTAAAAGAGAGAATAATAAGAAGAGGAATTCACAAAACTACACCCTTTCTTCCATTTTTTTACAAAACTCTACCTAAGTCAATTTTTCACATATTTACATCCTTTCAAAATTTTAAAAACTTGATTTACTCTTTAAAAAATTATCAAAATTAAAATATTTTCATTTGAGTTCGGTAATTAGTGTTTATGGTATAGTATTAAGGGGGTAGGATTGTGTGGGTATAGTTTATTTGAATTTAATTTTTAGTGTTTAGGTATAGTTTTGTGAAGTTATTTTGAAATAGTGTAGTTTTGTGAAATGTAATTAAAATGATGTAGTATTGTAATTCTCGCGTATATATATATATATATATATATATATAGTGAGTGATAATAATAAGAAAGTAGACCAAATCATTGCATGAAAACAAGCGTGGTGGCTTTTCATAATAAGGAGATATGGAAGCTCACTTTTTATCACATGCTTATTCCCATCTCTATCTATGAATCTAATTGATATGTGTACATGTTCTCTTCCTTATTACTATAACACTTAATTAAACATGTATATATGCATACATTAATGTGATTTATATTTTGATCTATAATACACTTCACATATACTTGAACTGGTTTCTTTGTTAACAAGTGCATGATATATTTTAAAGTGATACAAAAACATAATAATAATAGCTTAATGAAAATTAAACCCGAAGTTAATTATGTTATGATGTTCTGCTTAGCGATACAAGTACATTTCCACTCAATGCATTATTGACTATACTAACGATATTTTGAATTTGATATATGAAGATATGCATCCTATGATAATGTGTGAATTAGGTGTATTATGTGAGATAGAAGAAGGATGCTTAAAATTGATATTTATTCCAGTGAAGAAAGCATATAAGCCCCTAGCTACCTTAAGGCAAAAACAATACAAACAGAAAGAAAACCACAAAACAAAATCAAATATAAATTTTTATTATATGCATGTGGTCTCAGAAAACAGACATCTTTTGTTTTTTATTGCGTATAATATTTATGTTCTCTTGCAAATGCATTGACCCCAGAACAAACCATATATTTATTTATACGATAATAATTTAAAATATTAGTCTATATACTGTCTTTTTCCAAGTGAACGTTTTGTTTCTTATTTTAGATTCTCCTCATGACTAGTCATAACCTGCTAACAAATATATTCTGCTTTTTTGTGCTTTATGTTTTGTTTATTATTATTTGAGAGAAATAAACCTTTTCATGACCACAGTGAGGTGTTTTTGTGATGGTAATATTATGTCAATAAAACACAAGATTTCTCGAGGATATATAAATTATATATTCGATAAACAATATATATATATATATATATAATGATGGTGTAAATTATCAAACAAAAAAAAGAATGATGATATTGTTATATAATCATCATATTGAATAGTAAGTCACTTGTTATATCGTTTCATATACATATAAACACATTTATTATTTACAACCCTATCACTAAATGTCATAATGGGTTGTCTTCTCAATAATAATCATATAACAGAATAAAACAAAATATAGTGGAGGAATTGTTAGAAATAATGACAAAGAGCATGCATTTGTCATTATTAATGTTATAAAAAATTATACGAGGCTACATAATGAGTGCAAATGCTTAGGCATGCTTTCATTTTATTTTTTCAGCTCAAAAACTATAAGTGATGCTTAATTAGAGAGACAATTTCAAAAACACTCTTTTCTGCTCTTTTTGTCTCCTTCGTCACGAATATTATAAATATTTCTCTGTTTATTGAGAAAACTGTTTATTTATTTATTTATAGCTAAAAAGGAGAGAAAAAGGGGTGAGTAATAGTTTAGTAAATTAGTATAACTTTTGGTATGTAAAAATATGAAGAAAGACTTTATGAGTTTGTTATCTACTGATAAGACCTGGTCGTCAAACCAAAAGATCTTTTTAAATCAATATTTGTTGGAGGCCATAGATGTTAATATTGCCTCTTTAGCACTTCACATAATGTTTGCCATCAGGCACAATAATTTTTAAAAAATTTACATGGTCTCCTCAAATTTGTATATATTATAAACTACAAGCAATAGCAATTAGTAATCTTCTTAAATTATTTCCTTAACTTCATATAATAGTTACTTGTAAATTGATTTTATAGCTATTGAAAATTAGTCAAGCAACCATAAACTAACGACATAATCTATATAAGTAAAACCGATGATATATTGTATAATGTTTGGCTCGAAAAACCAAACAAAGTAAGATAAAAGAAAGTCACAAAAACACTTTGAACTTGAAATGTATGTTTTATTTTGTTTGCATCAAACGTAAATACATAGTGACATATATAAAAGGAATAAGTAAATAATTAAGAAGAAGCCAATAAGGACGTACGGTTGGTTGGTTGGTTGGTTTATTAGTTATCTTTAGGGCGGAACTTGCAAGCAATTTTGAGGTCTTGGGGTGGTTTATCGCCGGCAAAACCAGAGTCAACCCAAGCCGAGTAGCCACCTCCCATGTTAGCCACATGCTCGTACCCCTACATACATATATATATGTATACATATTTATATGTATACATTTATGAAATACATATATATAAAAAATGAATAACTGACCGCATTGAGGAGATCAACACAAGCCCTACTTCCTCTTCCTCCAGCGTTACAACCCTTGACCCCATTTTTTTAGTATGAGCAAGAAAATTGTCTAAAAATCAAAAGAAAATATATATATAATATATGATTCAGATTCTAACCACGATCAAGTTTTCATCTGTCTTGCAAACTGCTGCAACTTGAATGATGAAATCAGGATTTATAACCCTACCTACACATATATACATACACACACACATATATATATATATATATATATTTTACAAACCATTCTCAACTTATAATAATTTATAGAATCAGCAGTACCTTCATCTGTTTTAAACATATAAGGAATGTTCAATGCATTCTCCACGTGACTCTTTGCAAATTCTCCATTTGTCCTACAATCACCCCGGCCCCACGATTATTACTATATATATATATATATCATTAAAACTATATATATATCTACATATATATGTTGATTAATATTTACCTAACATCAAGATATCGATGAGTACCAACACTAAGCAAACCTTTTGCTGTGTAAACATCAACGGTCTCCACATCTTCAGCTCTGTACCAAATTTTACAATATTAGAAACCTATTGTTAGTATATATATATTACATACAAAGTTGTTCATATATATATGTATAAATACGCGTATTTATGTTGTAGATTATATTTGTTCTCACGTACGTCTTTATGTTGGTTCCCTCCATGAATGATCAAACAAAGAAATATGTGTCTAGCTTGTCTGATGTTTTCTGGTTTGTCTTTTGCTATATGCTTAAAGATTGAAGAGATTCAATGTATATTAGTTGCAACTTGACCTTATATTTAATAGTATGTTTTTAAATTGAATAATGATCTAACTAATAAGTTGACCAAATTATTTTATACATGCATCACTTATTTATCTTGTAACTTGAAGCAAAGAAAGTAATATAATTTTAGTAATTAAAAATCAGTATATTGGTTTTTTTATTAACATAGTAGCTAAGCACATATTAATAAGAATTGTAGTCGTGCTGGCAACTCGTGATAATTAATCTTATCAAAATCTTTGATTATAATGTTAAGAGCGTAATATATTAAATGGTTTATGAAAATATTATAGTGACACGCAAATCGTATCTCTATATATAAGAAAACATATTTTAATACCAACTTATATTTGATATTTGCAGATTAACTGGATTGAGATGACAATTTGCAATAATATATATTTACATAACATAATAGTTGACTTTTAATAGTTGACCAAAGTCTTAGAATTGCAACTTGTATTTATCATCATCATCTAATATAGTCTCATATAAGCCTAACGACTCTTTCTTCTAAAAACACACACACACTTCATTAACTACAAAGCTTATTTAGTTCAAAATGTAAATGCAAAACAATAAACATGCAACTTCTGTATCTTTCTAGTCCAATTATATTGCGAGAAAAACATAGAAGAGAAGTCACAAAAAAATCCAAGCAAGAAAGAAAGGGGACTGTGCAATTCTGATGTTGGTCTTAAAGAGGGGGTTCGAGCCCATTTTGTACAACAACAACATAGTTTTAAACAACAACAACAACGAAACAAATCTCTCTTTGGTTTGGTTTGGTTTCATATTCAATCACAAATCAAGAGGAAGTTCGCCACTCTAGCTCGATTTGGATCTTTCCATTCTTTGAGTCGATAAGGTGAAACTTCTGGTTCATCCTTTTGTTGTTTATCACGTCCACCACTGGTATATCCACATACCCCAATGTTTCCTGCCCCCACCACATTTAGTTTACATATTAGATTTTAGAACTATGTGTTCTATACTGTGAGTTTTGAGCGTGTGTCTACCTTTGGATGCAAGAGACCTATCCTGGAAGATGTGCTTAGCACTTCCACGTGCAGCTTCTCCCTCACTGGAGGCTCCTCTAGCATGAATGAGAACTCCTCTTCCCACCTTGGGTCTCTGTTCTTCTTCACGTGCTTCGTTTTCCTCTCCTCTCCTTTGAAATAGATGCGTACGTAAGGATTGGTATGGTGCTTTCCTTCAACATCCTCAGCCGAATGCACTATCACCACAAGCATTCCTCCAGCAGCCGGTGTGCCTTCTGGAGCTTTCTGCACTGACTGTGATTCTTCAAAGCCTTTCGGCATTTCTTCCTCTGTGAATGGCTTATACAACAGCTCAACCTCCAGTTTCCCCCTATTCTTCTCAGGCTGCCCATCTTCACCACCGCCCTCCAGAGTCTTACGCAGTTCGAATGTGAAGCTCTTATGTTCATCCGGCACCATTTCTTTAAGCGCTAATACATTCAAACCCATCTTATCGTGCTTCCCGACCTGCATGGAAAGAAAATATTAGCAGATACACTTCAATGTATCCTACCTCATGTCACACTTCACCATGGATAGCTTCTTCTTTACCTGTTCCCAGTCATACACATTGAATGTTAGAATCTGAGTCTGAGGATCTCTGACCGAGAATTTGAACTCCTCGTTCCATTCAGGATTCAGATTCTTGTGTTTTACAGTTGTCTTCTTAGACGGAATCTTATCTTCAGAGAGCTTGATTTTCACGTATGGGTCTGCCCCACCCATCAGATCTTTTTTCCTCAGCCCAACAGCCCTCACAACCTTAACATGGACAATGCCAACAGGCCTTCTAAACGCTCTGTAGGTTATGATTTACAATTCGTTTAAGCAACAATGAAAATTTAAGACGGATTGATTATTCAAAGAAAAGAGGCAGAATGTTATACTTTGCAGGGTCAAGGATTGGAACTACAAGTGTCTTGGGCCAGAGATACATGTTTGCAACTTGATCCTTGATTTGCTCCTGATACAATTAACGCATCCACAAAATAGTAGATTCAACAGAACCGAAAGAACTAAAACACCAAATAAGAGATCGACTCTCCAAATATAATATCGCAGTTTCATCAACCCATTCTGCCATACAAGATTGAAACAAATTCCCTTCATAAAACTAGAAGAGTAGAGTGAACAGCTCCTATGATAATCAATCATCTAACAAATCAAATTCTAAGTCAAACAAGTCAGGAATCTGAATAATGTAAGAGAAAGATATTAACCTGGACAAATCTGTAGAGACCAGGGATTGACATAAGATCTGCTCCACCAAGTTTCAGCCCAAAATCAACGTGCGGCTGCCATAATTGCAAAGAATGGTCAACATCACTAAAAATCTAACAAAAAAAACCTGACCACTACAATAAAAATGAATCAATAAAGAAAACAGTTGAATCACAGACCTTCTCCATAAGAGAGACATAAATGTTGGCAAAACAAGGAAAACTCGGGACCAGTGGCTTGAGAGTGATACGAGGCTGGGCAAAAACTTGCAAATCAACCACCTGAGACAACGTTCTTGGTAAGTCAGTCAAGGGACAATCAATCATGATTGCTAATATAAACCAAGTAACATGATGTCTTATTACCTGAACTGTTGCCTTGAACCCAAATGCCTTGATAGCTACTAAAATATTGGGATTTGCGGCCCATTTCAAGCATGGTTCCATAATCAGCTCATTCTCATCAGTGAGATAAACTTTCATCCCTGTGAAGAGAAGAATAATATTGATAAGTTTTGGTCATCACCACCAATTAAACTCCAGGTCTTAGTTATATAATATGAGAATTGAGAAAAGGACATCCAAGGAGATATAAAAGATGAGAGAAAAGAGAATAATAAGATACCTTGAAACGTGGGAGGTAAAGAACCTAGAGTAAGAGTTTCGAATTCGACAGAGTCAATCTTGTACTTAGGTATCTGCTCTTCGATGATAGGCTTTGCTATATTTTTAGCAGTCTTACAGATGGCCTAGACAGATAATTGGGGGAGAATATTAGAAGATCAAGTTAAGAGAAACAAGTATGGGTACAAGATAAGCATAGAAAGTAAGTAACCTTGTCGAGATAAGGCCACATGTGTTCGATAAATCTGTTTATCCAGTCAACCTGGTTGATAAGATAAGAAGATGATCAGATCATGAGACAAAAATAAGAAGAAAAGAAGTAATGGTTTCTAAAATAGCAAGAAGAATGGCATACACGATCAAAGTCAGGGTTTTTGACCCAAAGAGGAATATCAGGAAGCATACGTAGCATAGCTTTGGGATCTTGATCAGCTATTGATTGAATTTGTGGATCCTAGCAAGTAGTATAACAAAATGGGTACAAATCAGATAAACATATGAACAAACGAAGCTAGGAGGGTTTGTAAAGGGGATTAGGGTTTAGCTAATCGTAACAACGAAGCTTAAATGGAAAAGGGGAACCTTGACGTCGTTGGGCTGGAGGTAGACGAAGAGAAAGTAACCAATAACAAGACCCAAAGAGATCCCAACACCAAATCCGCAAAGACCAAAAATAGTGCTGAAGAAACCCATCGATTCAGATCCAAAAGAAGACGAAAAGCTTTTCTCGGTTAAACTTGTGACTCCGTAATCGCAAGCAAGCGGGAAAATCGACTAATGAGAAGAGAATGAGAGATCCATAGACGACGTGGAAATTGCTAGAGATGAACAGCTGTCTTCGTCGTCGAGAAATGAGAGAATCGTGAAGCGCCGCAACAGACAAGCAATCTACACACACACACACACCAAAAAAACACGGATTACAACAACAACGCTATCTCTCTCTCTCTCTCTCTCTCTCTCTCTCTCTCTCTCTCCTCGATTTATTTATTGTTTTATTGGGCCTTATTTTGGAAAATAGTGGAAGTTGTAAATAAATATGAGGGCATCCGATACTGGACCCACCATATGTAGGCCCATTTAACTAGCCAGATACGGGCCCATATTTTCATGACGTGTCATAGTCTCATTGGATGTTAGTTCAATGTAGGGCCCCATCTCAAAATGGCATTGCCGACAGTCTGTCGTCCGGTTTAGATATTTCTTTTCTATTGATTATTCTAAACCGGTCAACATTCAACGCATACAAAATGGCGTCGTTTTACTGTTTCGGCGGCAATGAAAGAATCAGACTCCCGCCGCAGAAGAAGAGAAAGATAAGGACAAGGAGGAGAGAGAACGGTGATGTTGTGTCTGCTTCGCTATAGATTGATTGTATCCATTTCTATCTATCTTTCATTGTATTGTGGTTGCTAAGGATAAAATGGGAAACGAACAAGAGGAAGTAGATCTTCTGCTATCTCTTGACGAAAGGGTTCCCGATACTCCTCCTGGCTCTCCTTCTCCTCCCGGTCAGTTTCACTCTATCTCCGTTGCTTAATAGATCTGATTATTGATTATACCGATCTGGGTTCCGCTTTATTCCTTTAAAGTTTTGATTTTTTTTTTTATTCTCTGAGTTATATGATATTTTGGTGTGTGTGTGTGTGTGTGAGCAGTATATCTGACAGATGAAGAATCCCCAAAACGTAGAACTCACTCTGACTTGTCTGACTTCAGAAGCGTTGTTCAAGATTTCCTTCCTTTTGATCCTAAACCTCTCTCCAAACCCACTCTTCTTAAAGGCTCCTTTCCCAACCACCACATTGAAAAGTTCTCTGGCCTTCGTTTAAGGTTTCTTATCATCTCATTTGTCTTCTTAAGCTCTCTAAGCATCATCAAACTCACTATACATAATCAAAAATCTTACACTTTCTATTGCCTCACTTTTTTTTATATTTTGTTTTGTCCATCTCAATCTTATGGGTTTCTTGTGTGTAGGAATCAATTACTTAGCCCTGCAGAGATTAATGATCACTTCTCAGATATTCGTTTCATTCGTCTCCCAACAATTAAGTATGTTAAGTAAACCCCCCCACCTATTCCATCATATATTGTACATATGTTTTAACTGAAAAACTAACTTCTGAATAGGAACATGCTAACCGGTGACAAACTCTCTGGCTGCTGGGCAACAATGGGAGTGCTAACTGAGAAAGGACATCCCAGAACAAGCTCAATAGGCCAGGCTTACGGCATTTGGAAAATTGGGAGCTTAAACGAAAACACTGTCTCCTTGTTCTTGTTTGGTGATGCTCACAACAAGTATGCGACAGAAATGGCAGGAACTGTTTTCGGTCTCTTTAATTGCTCAGTTCGCAAGGACAAACTTGTAAGCATATATCATCTTAAGTGGCCTCATGGCTTTAACTATATCTCCTTTTAAAAATCTCTGTTTGTTGCAGGGGCGTGACTTCTCATTAAGTGTTAACTCTGCTAAACAAATGGTAAAACTAGGAGTTTCGGCTGATTATGGAGTCTGCACAGCCAAGCGTAAAGATGGAACATCTTGTACATCTGTTGTAAACAAGTAAGTTACACCTTTACCTTGGCCATGCGTATCACAATGTTATTGTTTCTGAATGTTGAGTTATTGCTTTTAATTTGGTTTCAGACGTCAAGGAGCATTCTGCAAAATGCATAAACTGGTACATCCTTGGTCTTGTTTTTATGCTGTCAATACAATGAATCGTGTTAAAACTAACTAACTATAGTATGTTTGCACAGAATGCATCAGACAAATTTTCTACAGGGAGAACTGAACTCAAAGGAGGGTAGGTTAATGCTACCATATTTGTCTTTGTAGGTTGGTCTTATATTTGCATGGTTCTTAGGGTTTCTTAATTTCATTCAGGAACTTGCGAACAGCTTTCAGAGATCAAAGATCACAAGGGATATACACAGTTGAGCCACC
Source organism: Cochlearia excelsa (assembly GCA_963556525.1). Taxonomy (NCBI): domain Eukaryota; kingdom Viridiplantae; phylum Streptophyta; class Magnoliopsida; order Brassicales; family Brassicaceae; genus Cochlearia; species Cochlearia excelsa. The sequence goes on along the minus strand of OY748332.1, from coordinate 6,153,660 downwards.
ATCAGGTAAGAGCGGGAACAAAAGGGACAATCAGCCTGTCCGAGTTCTATCGGTCGAAGGTCTCCGAAAGGCTCTAAGGTTGGAATCTCCCAACAAGTTTTGTTTTACCTTTTAACATAACCGAAGAAGAACATACTTTCTTGATTCTGAAACCGATTGTGTTGATGAAGTACTGCAGATAAAGTGACGCCTAACGTACACTCCCAAGGAATACGTTTCCTGAATGAGATGGCCAGTATGTTTATTATTTTTCTGTTTGATACACAATATAAAATAAAGCTTATAAGGTGCACTAATGTGACTGATCTTGGACTTACAGGACAAACGGCTTTGAAGAACGTAAACAAGAAATCTGAAGCTATAAATAAGTCTGTAGAGAAGAGGTAGTACCATCTACCTCAGTTGTGTGCTAATGTAAAATGTTAGTCTCTCTTTGTTGTTCTAAAAGTTGTAAAATGTTGACTTCAGGAAAGTATCTGCAAAAGAAGTGCAAATAAAGGGTGAGCCAAAGAGGAAGAGAACAGAGCATGGCCTTGATAAGAAGGAAACAACTCCCCGGAAGGAGAATGCTACAGGAAAGATGATGGTCTTAGATTTCTGCAGCTCCGACGAAGAATGAGTCCTCCTCAACATTGTCAAAACAGCTACTTGGCTCTTTAAAATTGGGCTTTTAGCCAATATGCTGAGGAGAGAAGAAAATGGTAATGATAAATGGAATGTTTTGGATAGAGCGTTTGTTACTGATTCTACTTTTGGTGTTTCCAAAATACACATACACATACTTGTTAGATCTCACATCCCCTCTCATTCTCTCCACTACTACTTTTTGGGCCTTACCTTTCTTCTTATTCTTCTCCCCTGCTCTCTCTCTTCCGTTGGATCCTCTGTAAGTTCCACTTCCTTTGAATACTCATATTAGGTACTATAGTCTCTCACGCATGCACATGTAAGGATGGAGTTGGTGGAGGCTGGGATCCAGTAATGGGAGGATGACAATGTAGACTATCTTGCTTCCCTCCCTCTCTTATATTACAATCACAACTAAATCATTCATTCATTCGTTGTTACTTTCCCCTTCTTTCTTGCAACCTTTTTCGGGATCTTGTTTGGTTAGAAATTTAGTTATGAAGGTCACTCTACCTTTTATATACTTGCGTTTAAGGGCAAAAGCTTATCAGGTAATGGTTGTCCTGTGACTCTCACATTATGAACAAAAAAAAAAATATCTCGACGCAAAATGAATATAGAACTAAAATATTGGTTGAATTACAAGATGCCTTGAAGAATAGATTTCCCATGAAACTTGTCCACCTTTGAACTCATAAACGCCAAGCTCTTGTCAAGACGCTCACTTCTCATACTTAGAGTTCCCAATTTCCCAGCAATCTCTGTTGTTCTCTCTCTCCACTCTTTTAGTTTCTTCTCCTTCTCCTTGAGCTCTTTCACTTGTTTCTCCATTTCTTGTCTTGCAAGCAACACATCTCCTTCATACCCTTCTTTCTCCATTATGCTACTCTTGTGCTGCTCGTAGTGCTTCACCGCCTCGAATATTTCCTCCAGGGCTGTCTTTAGCCAATTTGCTTTGATTTTCACTGACTCGACGTCACTGACAATTGCAATCATTTCCACCACGCGGCTCTCCTTGAGATGCTTTAACTTTGTTGTCTGGAGTTCAAAAACCACAGAGGCAAGCATGTCAAGGTAGTATGATCGTGTCGCAAGCGAATGTAGTTTGGAAGCTGATGCAATGTCACCGTGCTTGTCGAGTATTTGCTTAAGAGTTGCTGAGATGCTTGCTCTTACTTTGTAGTCTCCCACAGTAACTATAGTAGACTCCTCCGATAGAACAGACTGCAACTCGTGTCCTGTTTCATTCTTCTTAACTACTATTGCTTTCATGCACGATATCTCCATGTGATTGAAGCTATGTGACTCATCTGGTAGCTCTGGAGGTTCGTTGTTTTGAATATAACCTAGTACCTCGTGTTTGCTTGGTGGTTTACGAGATTTATGATGAACGGGCTGCAACAGATAAAAGAACCAATTTTTTTGTCAATATCAGCTCTTTGGCTACCTTTGAAATTAACATGAGAGCCATGGGATAAAGATATATACCGTGTTGCTTCCAGATTTTGGTGTGGTTTCAGGGTAAAGCCAAACAGAATTATCTTCATGATCATCCACAAATGAAAATTTGTCGTCATCCGAGCTAGCGGACTCATCAAGTTGATCAAAATGTTCTTCATGTTTGGTGGGTGTTTCATATCCGCGCCTACTAGGCTGAGGTAAGAATCCAAAACTGTCATTAGTATGAGCACAAATATGAAGGCATAGAGAGGAAGAGAGAGCAATATACCGTTATAGGTTTAGAGAGTGGCATTCCTTGAGGTGAAAAAATAAGCTCTGGGTAGAGAAGAACTGATTCATCGTCGTTCTCAATGTAGACAGCTTCAGCTTTGCTTCCAATATAATTGTAGGCCTGACATGATATTTGAGTTTGTTGTGTTTGAGATATCTTTTCCATGTGATCAGTTGATCTTTCTCTGTAGACTGCAATCTTTGGCACACTTTCATGAACTATCGGCTTTCTCTGCATAGTAGTCCTTGTCTGGTGTTGCGGTGTCTTAGGCCTAGTTTCAAGAAGAGCAGCACTATCAAGAGATCTGTGGGATATGGGCTGAGTTTGTGGAATCCTAAAGCTGGGTTCCGGCGTCTTGGACCGTTGTTTTGGAGTCTTTGACACTGGTTCATAGTAGGTAGGTTGAGGCTCTGGGGTCTTGGACCTTGGCTCGGAGGATCTGACCTTGAACTCATGTGACCTCCCCCTATGTTGTGCAGGCCTCTGTCTTGTTTCCGGTGTTTGAGGCCTCCTTGCTGCTGCAGCAGACTCATGTATGGGAGTCCTAGGCCTGGAATCAAGTGAAATGGGGTCATCTTGGTGCATAGTATCAGAGTGGCGTTGGGGTGTGAGGGGCCTGTGCTTAGGTGTCCTTAGAGGGTGTTCTGGCGTTTTGGGATGAGTACCAAAGGGTCTTGGTGACATATCACCATTATCATCATCAGCTCCATAATGATTAGCCTAGAAAGAATACAAGAGCATATGAAGGAGTCTCAAGGGAACCAAAAGAGAATGAGAGAGCTTACCCTTCTTGCAAAAAAGTCACCCCCTGAATATCCAGAAAGAGTAGGGGACATGGGGAGGGAACACACATTGTTTGCTGACTCATCGTTATTATTGGGTTCATTTAGAGGGGAAAGACGACTGAAGAAGTTAACATTGGTGTGATCAGTGGAAGGAGAAGTATTGTCTGATGATGATTGAACCTTCTTCTTGGCAAAATAGCTGGCCAGAGGTGATTTGCTACCAGGACTGCCTGGAGGAGTGTCTCTAGTAGGTGTTCTCCTACCAAAACCTGACCAACATATATAAACCAATGTTTCATTTCATCAAAATATTAGTGATTCTTGATGACAACTTTGATATATATATCCAATTAATAAACAAATACCAAAGAAATGCTTCTCCTTCTTGTGGATGATATCTGAAGGGGAGCTTAATCTCTCAAAACAAATAGGAGTGCACTCATGGTATGGATTTCCTGCGTTGGAGCAACCTTGTACTACTTTCCCACTCACCATATCCATCTCATTAACTCTGTAATTAAGATCTCTCTATCTCTCTCTCTTTCACTAATTACAATTAGCTGATATTCAAAAAAACAAAAATAAATAAATAAGTGGATTGAAACTAGAAAGAATAGACCCACAATATAGACAAGAAGCAAGTCAACGCTTTTGATTTTAATGCAACATAATTAAGAAAATGATTGATACTTTTTCTTCCTTTTAACAGAGACAATATTTCACACAAATTGGAGTCAAACATGAGACAAATTAAGATCGATTATATATGATGATTAATCACTTGCAAAATCTCGCAACCTTTATATATATATATAGATATATAGTGTTTAAAAAGAATAGATTGTGGTGGAAAGATCTTATATATATATATATTATCAAATAATCATACATGCAAAAGTGTAAAGCAAAGATAATTGGGTCAAAAATAGAGAGAGAGATGAATACCTGAGAGTTTTTAAGGAACAAGGAAGATGCTAATTTCAATGAAGAAGGAATAAATGATTTATCTTTGTAATTATTATGCGTGGGGAGATAGAACCTTGTGTGTGTATATGTTATCTTATATATAATATAATATAGAGACAAGGCACCACCTATAATTTCTATGGGTACTTCGTTGACTTTGACTGCCACTACTTATATTATTATCTTGACACTTACAACAAATCCAAAGCTATTTCTTAACGGAATTTTAGCACGTGGAGCCCACCTAAATAGTTAAGATCTGAATTTTATATATCTTATTTAAGATTCAGATCTTAACTATTAATGCATACGTGGCGGCTTATGATTGGTCCGTTTTTATTTTCTATTTTTTTATTTTGTTTTAAACCAACTGTTTATGGACCAACCGAATAGTTAAAAAATTTTGTGGGTTTCTCTGTTGAAAATGGTATTATATTAATATAAGTTTCAGCCTAGACTTGGTCAATTCCATTTTTTTCTTTTACCATTTTATTTTAATAATTTATTTCTTCCTTGTCAACGTAGAATGAATATATAATTAATATATATACAGATCCAAAAAGGGTCGGGTTCGTTATAAGCAGAAAATAATCAAAGATGGAAAGGTCTTGGGACACGGCATACTCCATTTCACATTTCATTTGCTTTTATATTCTTTTCTATTTATATATAAATCTTAACAGAAAAAAATTGATTATAAATACTGATTAATAATTCGGTTCTGAGTCTTTGCTATTGGAACGAAGACACCAAACAAAACAACACTTACTTTTTTTTGTCGATGGTTTACTTTACCGTTTAAGAGAAATAAAAAGAAGTGCATGCATGCAATTTGTATGTATTGGTTTAAATTTGGCAACTAAAGTCTTTTCTTTTCACTTGACCTCATTAAATATCAAATAACTCTCACCAACCCATCGTATTCCAATTTATGTTAGTCTTATCTAGGCATGGGCATTCGGGTTTCGGATCGGGTTTTGAGGTCGGGTTGTTTCGGGTTCGGGTTTTCGGGTTACGGTATATAGAACCATAAGGGTTTTTGGAAGAATTTCAGGTCGGTTCGGGTCGGATTCATTCGGGTTCGGGTCGGGTTAAGTTTTTTTTATGAAACCCGGTAATTACCCGAAAAAATCGGGTCTTCTTTGGTTCGGATATTTGGACCCGAAAAAAACCCGAAAACCTGAATAAAACCCGTATAAAACTCAAAAACATAAATGCATTGTAAACTCTTATCGCTCTGACTGGGCTTTATATAGTTTACCTTACCTTAACTATATTGTAATACTTTTTTTTTATATATAATTTACCCATAAATATCTATTTATTGTTTGTTAGTGGTATCATGCAAAAAAGGTCTATCATCTATTGAACCAAGAAAACAGGTAAAACTAGTAATAATTAAGCCTACTCACACTCGGAGTGTAGGAACCTCCTTTTCTTTTATTTCATTCCTCATTCAATAAACTAGGGGCCAAACCCCGCGCAAGCGCGGGGATGGATGTTATGTGTATTGGTGTAGCGGCATAGTTTTTTGTAGCCAACTGACATAAGCCGGGTATTAGATGTACACTAAGGACATTCATAGAGTCCATCGAGCAACGCATAAGGAGGGTACGGGGTTTGAGTAAAAGGCTTGATTTGAACATTGTATTACGAAATTTATTTTGTTTGGGACTTTTGATTCCATCGATGAAGGCATTAACGCAATTCAGAAAAACAGATTCTTTGTATTTAGAGGAGAGAGCTCTCACTAAATCTTTAACTTATGAAAAGTTACTATAAGATAAAACCATTTATGAGTTAGTGTTGCACTTTTTTTTTTTTTGTTATTTTTTTTGAAAATTTATAAGGAGAAAAAATTTGTAAGCAAACGCGGGCTGTTTGAAACAATATTGAGACTCATAGACATGGAACCAAAAGATATAAAGTAACAGGAAGCCTGGCTTATCCAAATCTCTCGTTCAGCTTAGGTATGGGTCCCTGTTACCTTAACGACGCACTCTATTCGTTGTTGTTTTAGTGGTTCTCCTTTGGGCCACGAGAGTCCACTGCAGCACATGGGTCGGAGACGTTGTTGTGAGGCTGCATTTGTGTGACAGGCAGGCGGTTTAAATCAAGAATGTAGTTGCAGAGAAACAATTATCAAATTTTAGTACCTCGTCTCGAGCGTAGTCGGTGATTCCTAACACGGTAAATGGACAAGTTCGGGAGCTGAAAGTGTTGGCTTTGATTACATGGATCACAAAACGACGACCCTGCAGTTGCCTAACGGCTCGTGCGAGTCCTCCCTCACCTCCAATATTAACCTGACAGATGGGCAATAGAGTAGTGGCGGAGTTTGTTTTTTTGCGATTTATTTGTTGGTCTAAGTAGCGGAGATCTACCTCATAAGTAGTCATGTTTGAAATGCCGTCGGCTAGAGCTAGTATGCCTTTCGCTGCAATTGCGACAGTTGCGTAGTTGGTGTCGTCGTCGACAAGCACCTCAACGTGGGTCCTGAGTACGAATCGCTTTTTAAAACCTCACTTTTGTTATGTTTGGTGGACGCAATTAATCAGTGTTTTAAAATCGCTAACCTCGCTACAGGGGGAGCCCTGCCATTGCAACAGAGGGTGGCTGGTTTACCGATTGAACTGTGATCCAGTGGTAGACTCATTTTAAATTTGCAATTATCTTTGGTTAATAGGAAATGTATACCTTTTCGTCGAGGAGCAGTAGAGTTATCCCCATGAACTCACCATTTTTTTTTATGTTCTTAGAGTCCCAATGACGCAGCAACCGACCCACGACTGTCTGGGTGGCACGACCAGGGCGGAGGGATGCGAAGCCGGCCTGCGTGGGGGCGATAGTCGAAGAAACCATTTTGTCAGAAAGTAAAATTTGTCTGCGATGATGTGTTTGTGCATCTCAAATCCACAAACGCACATATTTGTACCCACCATGGCAGGGTGAACGAACCAGCGTAACATCAGGCTTGTTATTAACTGCGGAGGCATTGAATAATCCAATTAACCTGGCTTTAAAGCAGTTGCAGATGACTAACGACGAAGGGAATGTTACGGGAAGGGAGAGGCTGAGAAGACGGCGGCGAAAGACTAATAGGTTCTGCAAGATTCACAGGAAGACACAATTAAGGCCCAATACAGTATGAGAGGAGCCCAAAACATAATTCCAGAAAGATTGACTCCATGTACTTTCAAAAAAAAATATGCCGAGGCCCAAATAAAAATTCAAATGGCATGAGAAAATAAATTGCACCTGCCTCGTGGACAGCTTAGGAAAAGGGTAAAGAGCCCCATTATATGTTAGATTTGTTGGCTAAAAAAGGACTCGAGTCCTTGTACTCTGTTTTTTGAGTTTAATATAAAGCTTTTTGACCCAAACAAAAATACATTGGATGTTTGTAATATATGTTTACAAATTCAGTCAAGTTTGACACATGATGAAATTTATTAAGAAGTTGACAAGGACAATCTGATCACAAACATACCCACCTAGTTCTACTTCAAGTTCAAGTTGAAGACAACACAGAAACTAGATATCGACAAGTACGGCTTCTCCTTGGAATTTATGGACCTTACTCTTGAACATCTCTATGTTCTTCTTGACCCTCTTGTCCTTCATCTCCAGCTTCCCCAACCTACCCGCCATCTCCGTCACTTTCTCTCTACATTCCTTTGTTTCCTTCTCTCTCTTCCTCAGCTCCTCTTTCATCTCCTCCATCTCCACATTCCCTTCCTTTATTCCCCTTCCGCACTCTTCTTTCTCCTTCTCCGCCTCCTCGTACTTCCCTATATACTCCACTGCTTCCCCTAGTTCCTTTACTGCCGTTTTCAGCCACGCCACCTCTATTTTCACTGATTCCATGTCCTTCACCACCGCCGCTATCTCTTCCACTCGCGTCTTCTTCATGTCTCTCAGCGCCGTTGATTTCAGCTCCATCACTGCTCCTGCTAATGATTCCAGGTAAAACGACCTTGTCGATGTCGATTGCAGCCTTGATGACGCCGCTATGTCTCCGTGTTTCTCCATGATCTCTTGTAATGTGCCGGATACGCTCTGCCTCACCTTGTAATTGGCCACTGTTACGTAAGCCTCATAGATCTCATCAAGCCCACGCATTTTGGTGATCTCATGCAGCGTGAAGCTCTCTGACTCGTCTGGCAGCTCCGGCGGCTCAAACTGCCTGTCCTGTTCGTAGGTATCTGCCACAGTCAACTGGTACTTGTAGTGAACCGGCTGCACATGTAAAGTTATCAATTTTGATCATTAAGCATTCTCTTATTCATATATTGTATACTTGTAGATAGACCAAAACGCACCGTGCTGCTCCCTGAGACACCCCTTGAACGACGCCCTGTTGCAATCTCTGGAAAGAGGTATGTTGAATTATTGTCTTCTTCTTCTTCTTCGCTTGATGAGTAGTATGGCGGTGGTGGAGATCGGCTTGTGTATCCATTAACAGGGCTCATTGGTGGGCTGTTACGCGGTGTCACATCTTCATCCGCCTCGTACATCCCCTCAAAATGATCTTTCCCATTGTTGTTGTACCTCTCAGGCTGCAACTAACAAATACCAAAATTCAGAGATTGTGGGGGAGGTTCTTAGAGAAAGGGCTTTAAAGAGTTTGAAGAACAAACCCTTTTGTGTGGTGGGCTTTGTGATGGATGAAAAGGGCTCGAAGGAGCACTCTTCCTTTGAGATGTTAAATGGTGGCCCTCTGCCTCATACCTTTCTCTACTATCGTATCTCCCTCGATCATGCTTCAAAATACAAAGAGAACACAACTGTGTTTTAGTTCTGAATAGGAGCAAAAGATTGCAAAACAGGATAAAAAATTAGAGTACCGTGTTGTAGGGAGTAGGAGAGCGGCTTCTGGAGGGGTGAAATGGGCTCACGTTGGCCTCTGCCTCATAATACATTCTTTCGTACAACTCTCTGCTAACGTCAGTTGACCTCCTACGCCGATCAGGCTACAATCACATACCAAACTTTGTGTAAAAAGAATTGATTACGAATCTGTAATATAACGGCAAAAGGAGAGTGAGTAGTACCGTGCGGGTTCTGGCAGATCGAAAGGGGCTGAGGGAAGAGTTGCTCCTTGGGGTCACGTCTGCGTCAGGATCATAAGAAATGACATTTGTTCTGTCTTTAACATGATCTCTAGAGGGGCGCTCGGGCTGGAGTATTAGAACCAAGAGTCAAAACGATGTTACTGAAATGAGAATCTGCCAAATGGCAAAAGAGAGTGAGAGTAGTAGTACAGTGCTATATCGGTAGACAGGGGGCCGATGGTGAGAATTGGGAACACGTTCAGAGGCTATCCGCTGTTTCCAGTGAGTGGTATGCTCATCGGAGATTGGGAAAGCGTGGACTGATTCTGACCTTTTGATGCCGAAATAAGTGGCGGGCGGAGATCGGCCCTCAGTGAGATGAGGAGGGCTGGAAGGGTTGCTCTTGCTAGCACTTTTATGACCAAACAATCCTGGAGACAGACACCACACAACTTCAGTATTGGTTGTAGACATCTAAGTCTAATATAATCCGGTTCAAGAAAGAAGAAAGAACTGACCTGCTCTTTTGCCATACTTTTTCTCCCTGTTTGAATTGAAGAAATCCATCCCAGGATTATTGGTACCTAAGCCTGCGTTTAACCAGAATATTGGATCAGTCACACCACAAGTGTATATACATATATATATAAAAGAGTAGTATAGTATATAGTTACCTGTAATTGAGTAAAAGAGGCACTGGTGGAGATTGAAGACAAGAGAAGAGAAGAGAAGAGAAGAGAAGAGAAGAGAAGAGAGAGAGATGTGTATGAATGATATGGTTGGAAGAATTAGGATTGAGAGTAGTTAATAAGCTGACAATGAAAAAAAAGAGAGAATGAATCTCTCAAATATTTATGTTGGCATTTGTATAATTGATGCCCAAGTAGTCCAACTGTAGCAGCCTACTCTCACTGACTTGGTCAATTCTGCCAACACTTTCCTTTTGCTTTCATTTGAAAAATCTATCGACACATGTGATTCACAAACTAAAATTCATTTACTAAATTTTAATTTTATCCAAATAAAAAAACACCTAACGACCAAAATCCAAAACTAATTGATAAACAAACAAACATATATGGACCAAAAAACGTCACAACGGTGTTCAATTATCTCCCCCATATTGTAGTATTTGTTACCAACCAACCAACCTTATATTATTATTATTATTATATTAAATTTAAAATTAAACAGAATTCTAAACACAAAACACATGGGGCAAATAGTTAAAGAACCGAACAAATTGTTAACGGGCTTTAAAATTGGGCCTTAAAATTGGGCCTATTAGTAAAAGGTGAAGAGAGAGACTGACCGTCGAGAAGATAAACCCTAAAAGGGAAGAAGAGAAGAGAGCAGACAAAATTTCATGTCAGTGATCAGATGGCGAGTCGGTTCAAAGAGTTTGTGAAGAAGTACGGCAAAGTAGCGATCGGAGTCCATTTCGGAGTGTCGGGAGTATCAATAAGTGGATTCTACATAGCCATCAAGAACAACGTCGATGTAGAGTCTCTCCTTGAAAAGTACCAAATCCCTGGCTTCTCCAACAAAGACAAAGACAAAGACAAGCTTCTTCTTCTTCTTGATGAGCAGCAGCAGCAGCAGCAGCAGCAACAACAGCTAGTGTTAGGTTCGAGCGAGAATAAGACCAAACAGCTTGCTAAATCTGCAGGCGGAGCCCTTGCTTTGGCTGTCTTATGCAATAAGGCTCTTTTTCCTATTAGGGTTCCCATCACCATGGCTCTCACTCCTCCTATCGCTAGATTCCTCAGACACAGAAACATCCCCAAATCCGGCGCTTAAGTAAATCATCTTTGTCTCTCTCTCTTTTTTTTTTTTTAATTGTAATGCCTCTGGAGAAAGAAAGCTTATAATAGGAAGATTATGAGATCTATTGTTTGATGCTTATTACAGGAAGCTTGTATCCACTCTATTAAAATTGGTTTCATACATTCATTGTTCGCAAAGAGAAAGAAAAACAACATAGAAGATTGCCAGTTTTCTTTTTTTTTTTGCCAGTTTTCTTGTCTATACATTTTGACACAAACGCTGCAATTTGGGAAATATCATAACTTTTATAAAGCCCAATAGTATATGGATGAGCCCATGAAAAGTTGGCATTAAAAGAGTTAGTACTTGGAGTTGTTACTGTTCTTTGTCTCTTTAGTTCTTTTTTGTTAACTTTAACGACTGTGTATGTATATGACGAAGGCTCTTTGATTTGGTTTACACAACACTAGTAAGGAACTTCAAATATCCAAACAACAGATGTTGGCTTTAGTTTTGTTCACTTTTTGATGTTCTGTACATAATGCAATGCATATATAAACGGAGAGGGCAAGGCGTAGATGTACAATTATCACATGTTTGAGCTAATTGTTATATCTAAAGTTCTACCTTAAGCATAGAGACACCAAGAACTGAGACAATACTATGAATTCACTCACAACTGCGGCCGGGGAGTGGAGACCCAGGAATGGAACCACATCAACGTGTAGCCAGCTCTCTACGGTGGATCCCACCACTGCCCCTGCTACTAGCCCTCCTACGGTTATTGCAGCTGCCTTCCCTGCACCAAAACAACATAGATGTTGTGGATGTTTGTCGTAAGGCTCATAAGAAGAAGAAGTAGAAGCAATACCTAGCTTGACGTTCCTTTTGGTCATGAAATATAAGGAAGCTCCAAAGCTGGTGGCTAATATAAGTCCGGGGACATCAGCAGCAGCATAAGGCAACCCAGAAGACTCAACGGAACTGCCGTTGACGTAAGTTAACACCAACATAGCTCCATAGACTCCGGCTTGTATTCCGAGATTACTGGTTGATGGGATATCAATAGAGACGGGTGGGTTTTTAAGCCACTGAGAAACCCTACCTCCTCCAGGGATAGAAGTAGTGGGTTTAACATCAGCAAAGCGGATGTTGTTGCTAACAACTTTACCTGATCGGCGTTGGTTTAGGCTCTGCATCAGCAGCATGTCATATGCAGCCTCCGCCTGAGATATATAAGATAAAGTGATGAGGCTACATAAATAGACTAATATATCTATCTATCAATCAATCTACATGGAGTTTAATACATGATGATGATGGTTATAACTAATTTCAAAGCTAAACTCTGATAATAATTCAGGGGTGGTGATAAACATCCGAAACCTGGGAGATAGCGTTTGGGTCGTCTTTGCGGGAAGCAAGGACAGACTTCTTAGCACGGAGTATTTCGTCAAAGGAAGCTCCTTCAGAGACGCCTAATACCTTGAGGGCCGTCTCCAAAGACATGTCGAACGGAGGGGAATCATCAGAGCGAGAGCTGGCTCTAGGACCCGAGGATCGCCGCCGCAGCCGCCGACGAATAGGGAGGAGAAAAGAAGAGGATCGGCAAGGGAGGAGGTGAGACTTGGAGGAGGAAGAAGAGAAGAAGAGGGAATTGAGATTGGAAAGATAGAAAGGAACATCAGAGGCTGAGCTAAGTCTGTTAGATCCGGCGGCGGAGATAGATGCGGCTGCCATTTTCTTTCTCCCTTTTCCGATTTCTTCTTCCACACACATAAGTTTTTGTATTTGTTTAGATTTGATAGGAGAATTGTGATGTTTCCTTCTCCACCGTTAGATTGAGTCTTAGTTGTACGGCTTTGTATCACAGCCTTCAGATTTTGGAAATGCGGACCGTAGATTATGCTAAATTCATTCATTCCCTTTGCTAACACAACACAACCATTATTCACCGGTCCTATTTTGCACAAACACTATTAGAAGCGTGCAAGCAATACTAAGTCTGCCATTTTTCTATAACTTGGCCCGGTCAAACTCCCACATAAAAGAAGATAGATACACTCTTGCCCTCACAACTATAGACAAACAAAATTAAATCAATGCCAATCTTATTATAATCCAATATTTTCTCATTTTGTGGGTTACATGGCATACATCTTTTTATTAAAATTATTCAAACTGTACAAACAAATAAAATAGTGTCAGTTCTTGTTAGGCGCTACGCGTGCGGATACCCGGGGCCTAGCGCCTAGAAGATAAATGTTGATTTAGATCCTGATACAGTCGTTGATGTATCTTGATCCTTGACCGATTTCTATCAGATTTGATTAGTGCTAGATCCTTGATTGTGATTTGTGCGTAAACTTAAAGACACACGATTTGGTTACCCAGTTCACGTTACCGCTATGTCTGGGAGTGAAACTAAACCACCATGATCACTATCACCTTAAGCTTGAATTGTTTAACAATGGTTGCCTTTTGTGTACAGGTACCAAATACAATTACACGGAGAAGAACTATCCAATAATGCCTTGATCGGAGCTTGTATCGGCGATGGAGCTGTTCGCGGAACCCTTAGCTTCACATAATCAGATCGTCTTCCTCTGTGATCTCTCTCCTTTCTTGCTCTGTTTCTTGTTCTGATACTTTCTCTGTAACATAAGATCGTCTTGGGTTGTTTGTAATTTTATTCAAATATTCAAAAATGTCGAGCACGAGTCTTATATGCCACTTTTCGAGAAAAAATGATATGGTCTGCCACTCAATGATCTTTATGCCACTCTTTTTTTGATATTTCGAAAATATCATATAAAAAATTCAAAATTCACAAATTTAAACTCTAAACTAATTGAAATGTCTTGAATTTAGATTTGCTAATCCAAGGGGGTTGAATTTTGATTTCTAAACCCTAAATTTTTCAAAAAAATATTTTAAAATCGATTTTATAATCATATTTGGATGATTTTATCAAAAACATATAAAATTTGTTTTTCAATTTTTAAAATATTTTTATAAAATCCGTAAAATTAAATAAAAAATATTGACGTTTTCAGATTTAAAAAATAATATTTTTTAATAGAGTTTTTATCTTTTCAAATCTACAAAATAGAAAGTGACATATTCGATTAGTATTTTCTAAAACAATGTCTCAATTTCATAAAGGATGGTTACTGGTCAAATTGGGTATTTTCTTCCCTTTTATTGATCTAATGACTAATAATGTGCCTCTCATAAACCTTTAATACTTTTTTAATTTTTTCCGCGATCTGTTCTTCTTTTCTTCTTCTTCTTCTTCCCCGTGACTGCTTAGGGTTTCCTGATTTCTTCTATACCCAAAGCTCTCCCATGGCTTCCTGCGATTTCTTCCTCTCTGCTTGATTCTCAGGTAACTTCTCAATTCCTTATCCAAATCCGTTCTGTCTCCGCCGCTTATTAGATCTCGTTTCCTCTCTGAGCTAAATCTACCTTGAAATCAAACCTCAGAAATCGTTATTCATTTACTTAGCTTTGCTTCGTTTGATTCGTACATGATTTCGCTCTCGAAGAAGAAGAAGAAGATAAGAGTTCGATTCAAAAGTAGAGGCTAATGTCTCATTTTGTAACCTAATTTGTTGCTAATTTCGTGATTAACAACTAATCACTTAAGATTTTGTTGTGTTTTGGTGAAAAGATTACTAAAATTAGATAAAAAAGAGAGATAATATGTGTGTGTTGTTTGTGTAGAAAAAGAGAAGAAATGAATGTGAGCCATGCGTCGGTTCATCCAGTGGAAGATCCACAAGCAGCAGCGGCGGCGGCGGCAGGTACGGAGGAGGAAGTAGTGAATCCGCCGCGTGTGAGGATGGATGATATCGAAGGCATGCCTGGTACTTTGCTCGGCCTCTGTCTCCGTTTCTTTCAGTTCTTGTTCGCTGCTACTTCCCTCTCTGTCATGGCTTCTACTAGTGACTTCCCTTCCGTTACCGCCTTCTGGTAATAATAATAATAATAATAATAATAATATTACACATCATCATTGCCTCTTTCTCGTTGAATTTGATTGATTTTTAAGGGGTTTTATGTTTTTCTCTGTGGTGAAACCTGAGCATATCAGAATCGGAATGTGATAGTATTAACTGGGTTCTTGTTGTTTTGTTGTGTACAATTTTCCTAATTTGCAATAAAAATTAAGTGATTACATTTGATGTGATTAGTTATGGAAGCTGTTAGTCTATTATTATCTTGGAAGCTGATCCGATGCGAATTAAATTGAAAGTAGATGTATCAGGATTTTATTTCTTGTGTGTCTAATTAGTAGATGATTTATCTTTGAGAATTTAAACATTGATAAAAAGGCTTAGGTGGTGCTTGGGAAAGACTTAAAATAGTAAGCTGTGATAAGCTGTGACTTATAAAAAAAAAACAAAAGTCTATGTTGTGAAATATTGAGTAATTTTAGGAGAGTTTAAGTGAGTGTGCTTGGTAAAAAGCTATTTATAGAAATTTTAGTTTTAATTTAAGTGTTTAAGGTCATAAGAGTCTAAAACCCAAGCACTGTTTTTTGCTAACTTTGTTAGTATTCATGTATTGTATGATGGTGTTTTTTTCGTGGTTAAATTAAGTTCTCCGTAATAACGACGGGTGCTTGTTCTGTCGCAAAAAAGTCGGTAGACCCATGATTAATGAATTCTTTTAGTGGCTCAATACACTTTTGAAAGAGTATGAATAGTTGAACTGATATTGTCTAAGTTTTGGTGACGGTAAGATTTTGCTAAAAATTTGGTTTTAATTGTATTTGCTTCATTCATCAGCTACCTAGTTGCAGCTACTGGCTTGCAGAGCTTGTGGAGTCTTTCACTAGTCACGGTTGACGTCTATGCCATTCTAGTCAAACGTTCGTTACAGAACCGTAAGCTCGTGAGCTTGTTTGCAATTGGTGATGGGGTGAGACATTATTACTACACACATTCTATTAGCCTCCTCGATACAGATAAATAATCAATTCTTGTTTTGTTTTTGGCAGGTGACATCGACGTTGACTTTCGCAGCGGCTTGTGCATCTGCAGGGATAACGGTTCTGATAGACAACGATCTGAATAGTTGCGCGCAGAACCACTGTGTTCAGTTTGAAACATCGACCGCGTTAGCCTTTGTAAGCTGGTTTGCTGCATTACCTTCTTTTCTCTTTAACTTCTGGTCTCTTGCTTCCCGTTGAAAGAAAAAAAGACAGATAGAAGAATATGCTGCTCCGCGATATGTGTTTTTTCATTGTATGTTTTTAATTGTTGTATAGTAACTGTTTTTTCTTCTTCTTCGTCGTCCTTTGTGTTTGGGTTCGGATCCAACTTTTTGTTCGAACTTTGATACCGGTAAACTACTGGGAATTGTTTTGTTTGTAGACGACTTTATTCATATTGTTGAACACTGACAAGATTGGTCGGCTTTTGGTCTATGATTGTAGTTTTTAAGCTTACAATATAATTACAGAAATCATTCATATTGTCTCAAACTAGGCGATTTACCCCGAATATCATTAGAGTAATGATTCTCCTTACGAATCCATATATGCTGGTTTCTGAGACTGTTTACCACATCCTTCTTCTCCAATATTTCAATAGTATCTCATTTTCTTGGATTTACAAAATTTTGTCAAATTCGTGTGATATAACCCATAAAAATTTCAATTTTTTGCAAGATATTAGAAATTATGGACTAAAAGAGTGTTGCTATTGATTTCAATTATTTTCAAAATTTTGACAAATTTTTGTAAAAACAGTGTGCTATAACCCACAAAATATCATATATTTATGTGATATTAGAAATTATAGATTAAAGAAGGTTGCTATTTATTGCATTTCTTTTTTAAAATTTGACAAAAAAATGTAAAATCAATATGCTATAATCCACAAATATCACAAATTTTTACAAGATATTCAAAATTATGGACTAAAAGAATGTTTCTATTAATTTTTTTATTTTGTAAAGTTTGACAAAATTTTGTCAAATTTATGTGAGATAACCCACAAAATTCTCAATGTTTTGCAAGATATTAGAAATTATGGACTAAAAGAGTGTTGCTATTGATTTCAATTATTTTCAAAAATTTGACAAAATTTTGTAAAATCAATGTGCTATGACCCACAAAAATCTAAAAATTTTACAAGATATTCAAAATTATGGACTAAAAGAATGTTTCTATTAATTTCTTTTATTTTATAAAGTTTGATTCGTGTGCTATAACCAACAAACATCTCAATTTTTTGCAAGATATTTGAAATTATGGAGTAAAGGAGTGTTGCTATTGATTTCATTTAATTTCAAAATTTTGACAAAATTTAGTAAAAGCAGTGTGATATAACCCACAAAACCTCATATTTTTACATGATATTAGAAATTATAGATTAGATTAGGGTTGCTATTTATTGCATTTATTTTCTAAAATTTTACAAAATTTTGTAAAATCAATGTGCTAACCCACAAAAATCTCAAATTTTTACAAGATATTCGAAATTATGGACTAAAAAAATGTTTCTGTTAATTTCTTTTATTTTCTAAAGTTTGACAAATTTTTGTCAAATTCGTGAGCTATAACCCACAAAAATCTCAATTTTTTGCAAGATATTAGTAATTATGGACTAAAAGAGTGTTGCTATTGATTTCAATTATTTTCAAAAATTTGACAAAATTTTGTAAAATCAATGTGCTATAACCCATAAAAATCTCAAATTTTTACGCGATATTAGAAATTATGGACTAAAAGAATGTTGCTATTGATTTCAATTATTTTCATAAAAATTGGACAAAATTTTGTAAAATCAATGTGCTATAACCCATAAAAATCTCAAATTTTTACAAGATATTAGAAATTATGGACTAAAAGAATGTTTATATTAATTTCTTTTATTTTATAAAGTTTGACAAAATTTTGTCAAATTCGTGTGCTATAACCCACAAAAATCTAAATTTTTTGCAAGATATGTGAAATTATGGATTAAATGAATGTTTCTATTTATTTCATTTAATTTCAAAAATTTGGACTAAATGAATGTTTCTATTTATTTCATTTAATTTCAAAATTTTGACAAAATTTAGTAAAAGCAGTGAGCTATACCCACAAAGCCTCATATTTTTATATGATATTAGAAATTATAGATTAGAAGAGGGTTGCTATTTATTGCATTTATTTTCTAAAATTTTACAAAATTTTGTAAAATCAATGTGCTATAACCCACAAATATCACAAATTTTTACAAGATATTCGAAATTATGATCTAAAAGAATGTTTCTATTAATTTCTTTTATTTTGTAAAGTTTGACAAAATTTTGTCAAATCCGTGTGCTATATAACCCACAAAAATCTCAATTTTTTGCAAGATATTAGAAATTATGGACTAAAAGAGTGTTGCTATTGATTTCATTTATTTTCAAAATTTTGACAAAATTTTGTAAACGCAGTGTGCTATATAACCCACAAAATCTCATATATTTATATGATGTTAGAAATTATAGATTAGAGGATGGTTGCTATTTATTGCATTTATTTTTTAAAATTTGACAAAAATTTGTAAAATCAATGTGCTATAACCCACAAATATCACAAATTTTTACAAGATATTCGAAATTATGGACTAAAAGAATTTTTTTATTAATTTCTTTTATTTTATAAAGTTTGACAAAATTTTGTCAAATTAGGGTGCTATAACCCACAAAAATCTCAATTTTTTGCAAGATATTTGTAATTATGGACTAAAGGAGTGTTGCTATTGATTTCATTTAATTTCAAAAATTTGACAAAATTTAGTAAAAGCATTGTGCTATAACCCACAAAACCTCATATTTTTATATGATATTAGAAATTATAGATTAGAGGAGGGTTGCTATTTATTGCATTTATTTTCTAAAATTTGACAAAATTTTGTAAAATCAATGTGCTATAACCCACAAATATCACAAATTTTTATAAGATATTCGAAATTATGGACTAACAGAATGTTTCTATTAATTTCTTTTATTTTGTAAAGTTTGACAAAATTTTGTCAAATCCGTGTGCTATAACCCACAAAAATCTCAATTTTTTGCAAGATATTAGAAATTATGGACTAAAAGAGTGTTGCTATTGATTTCATTTATTTTCAAACTTTTGTAAAAGCACTGTGCTATATAACCCACAAAACCTCATATTTTTATATGATATTAGAAATTATAGATTAGAGAAAGGTTGCTATTTATTGCATTTATTTTCTAAAATTTGACAAAATTTTATAAAATCAATGTGCTAACCCACAAAAATCTTAAATTTTTACAAGATATTCGAAACTATGGACTAAAAAATGTTTCTATTAATTTCTTTTATTTTTTAAAGTTTGACAAATTTTTGTCAAATTCGTGAGCTATAACCCACAAAAATCTCAATTTTTTGCAAGATATTAGAAATTATGGAATAAAAGAGTGTTGATATTAATTTAATTTATTTTCAAAAATGTGACAAAAATTTGTAAAATCATTGTGTTATAATCCATAAAAATCTCAAATTTTTACAAGATATTAGAAATTATGGACTAAAAGAATGTTTCTATTAATTTCTTTTATTTTATAAAGTTTGATAAAATTTTGTCAAATTTGTGTGCTATAAACCCACAAAAATCTCTATTTTTGCAAGATATTACAAATTATGGACTAAACGAGTGTTGTTATAGATTTTATTTATTTTCTAAAATTTGACAAAATTTTGTAAAACCACTGTGTTATAATGCACAATATCTTATATTTTTAAATGATATTAGAAATTATAGCTAAGGGGAGTGTTGCTATTTATTGTATTTCTTTTCAAACATTTGTATAAAAATTGTAAAATCAATGTGCTATAACCCACAAAAATCTCAAATTTTCACAAGATATTAAAAATTATGGACTAAAAGAGTGTTGTTATTAATTTCATTTGTTTTCTAAAAGTTGACAAAATTTTGTAAAATCAGTGTGCTATAACTCTTAAAATCTCATATTTTTACATGATATTAGAAATTATAGATTAGTGAAGTGTTGCTATTTATTGCATTTATTTTCTAAAATTTGACAAAATTTTGTAAAATCAATGTGTTATAACTCACAAAATCTCATATGTTCTCCTGATATTTGAAATTATGGACTAAAAGAGTTTGCCTAAATCTAGTCTGCCAAAATTCAGTCTGCCAAAATCAAGTCTGCCGAAATCAAGTCTGCCAAAAATCAAGTCTGCCGAAATCAAGTCTGCCAAAATCAATTCTGCCAAAATCAAGTCTGCAAAAAATCAAGTCTGCGAAAATCGGGTCTGCAAAAAATCAAGTCTGCCAAAATTAAGTCTACCAAAATCAAGTCTGCGAAAATTAGTCTGCCAAAATCAAGTCTGCCAAAATCAAGTATGCCAAAATCAAGTCTACCAAAAATCAAGTTTGCCGAAATCAAGTCTGCCAAAATCAGGTATGCCAAAATCAAGTCTGCCAAAAAACATGTCTATCAAAATCAAGTCTAGCAAAATCATGTCTGCCAAAATCAATCTGCCAAAATCAAGTCTGCCAAAATCAAGTCTGTCAAAAATCAAGTCTGCCGAAAACAAGTCTGCGAAAATCAAGTTTGCCAAAATCAAGTCCGCCAAAATTCAAATATGCGATAAATCAAATCCGCCAAAATCAAGTCTTTCAAAATCAAGTATGTCGAAAATCAAGTCTGTCGAAAATCAAGTCTGTCAAAATAAAGTCTGCCAAAATCAAATCTACCAAAAATCAATTTTGCGGAAATCAAGTATGTCAAAATCAAGTCTGCCAAAAATCAAGTCTTTTGAAATAAAGTCTACCAAAAATTAAGTGTGCCAATATCAAGTCTGTGAAAATCAAGTCTGCCAAAATTAGGTCTGTCAAAATCAAGTCTGCCTAAATCAAGTCTGCCGAAATCAAGTCTGCCGAAATCAGGTCTGCCAAAATAAAGTCTGCCAAAAATCAAGTCTGCGAAAATCAGTCTACAAAAATCAAGTCTGCCAAAAATCAAGTCTACCAAAATAAAGTCTGCCAAAATCAAATCTGCCCAAATCAACTCGACCGAAATCAAGTCTCTCGAAATCAAGTATGCCAAAATCAAGTATGCCAAAATCAAGTCTGCCAAAATCAGGTCTGCAAAAAATCGAGTCTGCGAAAATCAGTCGGCCAAAATCAAGTCTTCAGAAATCAAGTCTGCCAAAATCAAGTCTGCCAAAATCAGGTCTGCTTAAATCAAGCCTGCCAAAATTCATGCCAAAATCAAGTCTGCCAAAATCAAGTAAGCCGAAATCAAGTCTGTCGAAATAAAGTCTGTCAAAATCAAGTCTGTCAAAAATCAAGTCTGCCGAAAACAAGTCTGCGAAAATCAAGTCTGCGAAAATCAGTCTGCCAAAATCAAGTATGCCAAAAATCAAGTCTGCCGAAATCAAGTCTGCCAAAATCAAGTCTGCGAAAATCAAGTCTGCTAAAATCAAATCTGCCAAAATCAAATCTGCCAAAAATCAAGTCTGCTGAAATCAAGTCTGCCAAAATCAAGTCTTCCTATTATGTAATAAAAAAATGTTTTTATTAATTTCTTTTATTTTTTAAAGTTTGATAAATTTTTGTCAAATTCGTGTGCTATAACCCACAAAAATCTCAATTTTTTGCAAGATATTAGAAATCATGGACTAAAAGAGTGTTGCTATTGATTTCATTTATTTTCCAAATTTTGTAAAAGCATTGTGCTATATAACCCACAAAACCTCATATTTTTATATGATATTAGAAATTATAGATTAGAGAAAGGTTGCTATTTATTGCATTTATTTTCTAAAATTTGACAAAATTTTATATAATCAATGTGCTAATCCACAAAAATCTCAAATTTTTACAAGATATTCGAAACTATGGACTAAAAAAATGTTTCTATTAATTTCTTTTATTTTCTAAAATTTGACTAATTTTTGTCAAATTCGTGAGCTATAACCCACAAAAATCTCAATTTTTTGCTAGATATTAGAAATTATGGAATAAAAGAGTGTTGATATTAATTTAATTTATTTTCAAAAATGCGACAAAAATTTGTAAAATCAATGTGTTATAATTCATAAAAATCTCAAATTTTTACAAGATATTAGAAATTATGGACTAAAAGAATGTTTCTATTAATTTTTTTTTATTTTATAAAGTTTGATAAAATTTTGTCAAATTCGTGTGCTATATAAACCTACAAAAATCTCTATTTTTGCAAGATATTACAAATTATTGACTAAAAGAGTGTTGTTATAGATTTCATTTCTTTTCTAAAATTTGACAAAATTTTGTAAAACCACTGTGTTATAATGCACAATATCTTATATTTTTAAATGATATTAGAAATTATAGCTAAGGGGAGTGTTGCTATTTATTGTATTTATTTTCAAAAAATTGTATAAAAATTGTAAAATCAATGTGCTATAACCCACAAAAATCTCAAATTTTCACAAGATATTAAAAATTATGGACTAAAAGAGTGTTGTTATTAATTTCATTTGTTTTCTAAAATTTGACAAAATTTTGTAAAATCAGTGTGCTATAACTCTTAAAATCTCATATTTTTACATGATATTAGAAATTATAGATTAGTGAAGTGTTGCTATTTATTGCATTTATTTTCTAAAATTTGATAAAATTTTGTAAAATCAATGGGTTATAACCCACAAAAATCTCATATTTTCACCTGATATTTGAAATTATAGAAAAAATAGTGTTGTTATTGATTTCATTTATTTTCAAAATTTTCAAATTTTTTTGTAAAATTCATGTGCTTTAACCCACAAAATCTCATATTTTCACCTGATATTTGAAATTATGGACTATAAGTTTGTTTCTATTCATTTATTTTTATTTTCTAAAGTTAGACAAATTTTATAAAATTCGTGTCATATAACCCACAAAAATCTCATATTTTTACATGTTATTAGAAATTATGGATTAGAAAAGTGTTGATATTGTTTTCATTTATATTTTAAAATTTGACAAAAGTTTGTAAAATCTGTGTACAACCCATAAAATTCTCAGATTTTTAAAAGATATTATAAATTATGGATTATAAATGCGTTGTTATTCATATATTTTATTTTATTAAGTTAGACAAATTTTATAAAATTCGTGTCATATAACCCACAAAAATCCAAAATTTTTACATGATGTTAGAAATTATGGATTAAAAGTGCGTTGTTATTGATTTATTTTATTTTCTAATCTAAGATTTTTTTTATAAAATTCGTGTGATATAACTCACAAAAATATCAATTTTTTACAAGATATTAGAAATTATAGACTAAACGAGTGTTTCTATAAATTTATTATATTTTCTAAATTTGGTAAAATTTTGTAAAATCCGTGTGCTATATAACACACAAAAATTTTAAATTTTTACAACATATTAAAAATTATGGACTAAAAGAGTGTTGTTATATATTTCATTTCTTTTCTAAAATTTGACAAAAAAAAATAAAATCAGTGTTTTATAACGCACAAAATCTCATATTTTTAAATGATATTATAAATTATAGCTTAGAGGAGTGTTGCATTTTACTGTATTTATTTTCAAAAATTTGAAAAAAATGTAAAATCAATATACTATATAACCCACAAAAATCTCCAATTTTTACAAGATATTAGAAATTAAGGACAAAGAGAGTAATGCTATTGATTTCATTTAACTTACAAAATTTTACAGATTTTTTAAAAATTCGTGTGCTTTAACCCACAAAATCTCATATTTTCACTTGAGATTAAAAATTATGGACTATAAATGTGTTGTTATTCATTTATTTTATTTTCTAAAGTTATAAATTTTTTATAAAATTCGTGATATATAACCTACAAAAATTTCATATTTTTACATGTTATTAGGAATTATGGATTAGAGAAGTCTTGATATTGATTTCATTTTTTTAAAAGTTTGACAAAATATTGTAAAATTCGTGTGCTATGACCCACAAATTATTAAGAATTTTGGCAGACTTGATTTTGGCAGACTTAATTTTGGCAGACTTGATTTTCGCATACTTGATTTTAGCAGACTTGATTTTCGCAGACTTGATTTTGACAGAATTGATTTTAGCAGACTTGATTTTAGCATACTTGATTTTGACAGCCTTATTTTGGCAGACTTGATTTTTGCAGACTTATTTTGGCAGACTTGATTTTTGCAGACTTGTTTTGGCAGACTTGATTTTGGCAAACTTGATTTTTGGCAGAATTGATTTTGGCAGACCTGATTTTGGCATACTTGATTTTAGGAGACTTGCCATAAAACACACACGAATGTTTCTAAATATTCGTGTAAGAGGTGCTATAACCCACCATAAAACATTTTTTACGTGATATTAACAATTACCAGATTAGAAATGTGTCGATATTGATTTAACGTCTACTAAAAGAAGAGCATATTCACCAAAGCTTGCAAATGAAGTAGTAGACATTAAAGGATTTGAACATTAATAATCGTTGGTGCACATTTTTTATTATGAGAGGTGTTGTTGATCTATCAAGTCGAAGAGTTGGTCACCGATACCGAAGCCGAGCATCCTGGCCATGTCGGTGGTCTTTAGCCTGGGCTTGAGGAGACCATGTTGTTTGAGCCATGGATAAACCACAAACACTTTGTTCATAACGAACAACTCTAACGCCTCGGGGTTGAAAACAACACCCATCCTTAAGCTCATCTGGTGAGGGACCAGCATGGCGGCATAACGAGCAAGCTCACCGGCTCGCCAGTCTAGCATAACAGGAAGCCAAGGGTACATGGCATCAAGACTCAAGAACCAGAGCCTTATGTCTGGGTATTCCGATAGTTCACGCGGATCTCGTGGGTCTTCTCTTCTGTAATTGATCGTGAAGCCAATGGTTCGATCCAAATACACTTTTGGCTCAGCTACATATAATATTGATGATTCCTAGCTATCACCTTCAGCACATACATATATATATATATATACATACTAGGGAAAAATTAGACATGTGCTTACCCAAGGATGGTGAGGTAATGCCGGTGGCAGCCTGAAACGGAGTTAAGTCAAGCCCATGTATACAGTCGTTGTCGATAACTACTTCAAATCGACCTGTCGTCGGCGGCATTGGAGGTTCGACTTTATCTGCTTCTTCTCACCAAAATTCTCAGGCTTTGTGGACAAAAAATTAGGTTACCAAAAAAATAGACCTACTTACCGTCGTCGTCGTCGTCGTAACCAGATTCAAATGCAGAGATATCGAAATTTCCAGAAGGATTGAAGGAGACTGAGACAGCTACATCCTCTGCAGCTTTCCTCTTTCTCCCACACCAGAAGGCGGGGCCCACAGAAGAAGAAGAAGAAGAAGAAGAAGAAGAAGAAGCATATCTTGGACATGGGGAAAGCCAAGGGAGAAGTGATGCCTTTGCTGAGGCTGCCATTGAACTCGCTTTCTTTTTCTCTCTCTCTATTTGTGGTTTCCTTCTTTCTTTCTTTATTTTTATCTAATTCCGTTGGCCTTTTCTGCGTTTATTTATTTATATGTTATCCTTCTCCTTCACCGCACAAATATTTTCTTCTAAGGTTTGTGGATGGTAAAAGACTTCATTAAACAAAGTTAGTCAAAAGACTCAACATATATATCATATATGGTCATGGGCTCATGGCTAACTACGGAACAGTGCGCACTCAGAGTCAGTGTTACCACAATAATTCACAGAGGGATGATCGGTTACAAGGTCGATAGAATAAATGTATATATATTATTTTATCACTTTGTGTCCTAGTTTCTCATCAATTGGTTTATTTACTATAATGTTGAACGAAAAGATTGTCTTGGCCTCATTTGAGAACCATATAAAGGATTCTTAGTTGTTTTCTATTATTATTTTGAAAATAAGAACTTTTGTTAATAAAATTTTAATTTGTCTAGTCTAAAGGAGAATTCCATTAAACAAAAGGAGGAGTAACTAAGAGCATAATTATCGGTAAGGGCCAAAAAAAAAACTTTACCGATTTTAAAATTTCACCAATCGCGGACCGCCTTGTGTTAGTGGGGCCCGCGAAAAGTTGAAGAATCGCTCCTTAGAGAGAGTTTTATGAGCGACCTAATAAATTATGTGGGGCCCACAGGGTAAGGTCTTCCCTTAAGGGCCCCGGTAATGTTGATCTAAGAGAGATAAGAGCATCTCCAATGGTCATTTCTTATTTAGGTTTCTTAACTATTTATTTTTGTGTTTTTGTTTTAATTTTGGGTTTAAGAAACTTATTATTTATTTTCATTAATTGTTGTCCAATGGTAAAATCCCATATGGGTTTCTTAAACAAATTATATACCACAATCTATCATTTTTACCACTAAAATTGAAGTTTGGCAAATTGTGAAATGTGTGTTTGAGTAGCTTAGCCTCCACTGAAATCACAACACAAAACAAGAAGTAAAGAACAGAGGAGAGATTTTGGCTAAAAGGAAAGGAGAGATTTTGGCCGAAAGAGATGGAAGAAGAAAAGTGAGGGGAGAAAAAAAGAGAGAACAAGAAAAAAAATCAATTTTTTAAAAACAAAAAGTTTGAACCAATAACAACAATCCACGTATGGGTTCTTAAAGGTTTCTTAAATTCCTTCCTTCAGATTTTTAAGGTAAATCATTTTTTTTATTTAAATTATATATTAAATTAGGGTAACAAACCCTTAAGAAACCTTTAAAAGACATAGTTGGAGATGCTCTAAGAGCATCATTATGGATGAGATTAGGCAAGGGCAATCGGGTACCCAACCGGGTTTCGGATCCACCCAATCGGGTTTCGGGTTTTTCGGTATAAGGCAACATCATCCCAATCGATATATTTCAAAAAAATCGGTTCGGTTCGGTTCGGAACTATTCGGGTTCGGGTCGGTTTTGTATTTCAATCAAAGATCCGATTAATACTGAATTACTCTTCGGTTATCAACGGTTCAGTTAATTTTGTAACCGAAGTACTAAAAGAACCGAATAAGTACTCGAAATAACCGAACAAATGAAATATTTTCGAGTATTTTTACCCAAAATCCGAAAAAATTACCCATTTACCCGAAAAATTACCCAAATACCCGAAAATTTGACAACATTATTAATTTTTAAAAATATATAATCTAAAAATTCAAATGTTTGAGTATAAATAAATTTGATTTTAAGTTTTTACAAATAAATGCATTTAAGTTTAGGTAACAAATCTGAAAATTTTGGATATAAATGTATTTATAGTTTGATATTAGTTATAATTATATATAGTATATGTAAAAATATATGTAATAACGGGTATCCGTTTGGATATCGGGTTCGGTTCGGGTTTATCCGATACCCACGGATCCATGACTTTAGGATCCAATAGGGTAATATTGTATTACCCGTACCCGACCCGAACCGATTTTTTCGGGTCGGTTTCGGTTCGGATTTTCGGGTTCGGGTTTTTTGCCCAGCCCTAGATGAGATTCTTATTTTGCTTATTTTTTTACATTTTATTTTAAACATCCACTCATTTCACAACATGTGTCTCACAAGAAATAATGATGGTTCTTAGGGTGGGTCCAACTATTTTAATTAAGATGTCTCTTACACAATCTGCGGGTCCCACTGACATGTGGCGGCCCGCGATTGGTCACTTTTTTTAAAATAAGAGAAAAGAAAATTAAAAATTAAAAAAAAACTTTAAGAATCCTCGGATGCTCTTAAAAATCTAATTTAAGATCGATTTTTTAAAATTTTGGCTATTCATTTAAATAAATTCAAATATATTTTCGATATTTGTTCTAAAAGATACTTTAAAATAAAGAAAATTGGCAAAAGATGTACATTTTGAGACATAAATTTGCTAATTGAGTAATTTTTGTTTTTGTTTGCTAAAAGATGATTTTCGCAAAATAAATTACAATTTTACCTTTAATTTCGAAATTGTCAAATCTCGTGAATGATTTTGAGTGAATAATCGTTGTGAATGATGAACTATCTCTATGAGTGATCAATGATCTTTGTGAATGATAAATAATACATGTGAATGACGAATAGTATTCGTGAATAATCCATGTGAATGGTGAACCGTGAATGACCTCCCGTGAATGATCTATGTGAATGATTTTATGTGAATGATTTTTGTGAATAAGGGTAAATTTGTCATTTCAAATACGAAAATCAAACAAAATTACCTAAAATTTAATTATTACATCAAAATCACCCAATTGGCAAATTATCTATTAAAATGTACCCAAAACACTAATTAACTCTTTAAAATACTCGGTTGATGATGTTCTAAAAATTATATTTACATAGTTCTTCCCTCTCATAATTGATTTGATAGTTTGTTTTTTTATTGTATTTTTAAAAATATAACCAGGTGAAGCATAAATTCGGTATTGGAACATATAAATAAGATTTCATTGTGAATTTTTTAACAAACATGGGACTGCTTATCGTTTACAGAGAACTCTTTATTATTCTCGTGGTCACTTTCTAGATCAATAATAGGAAGGAAGAAGTGGTGGTGCTTGTGGTGGTGGCCCGCCAAAGCAATCTCGTAGCAACCAGCAGCAGCAGACACAAGATAGACTGCAAGGTTCAACATATACAAATATATTAACCTCTAACTCGCTACAAATGCATAACAATGAACCAGAGAAATATTTCTTTTACCAGGAACATATCATGTTTGAAAATCCAGAAAAGAAACCTCCAACAGGTGGCCAAAGATCTGGTCTTCCGGGTCCCCATCCAGGTCCCCCAGGTCCAGGTCCCCATCCAGGTCCCCCAGGTCCAGGTCCCCCAGGTCCAGGTCCTCCAGGTCCAGGTCCTCCAGGTCCCCCAGGTCCAGGTCCCATGACAGATCTTCAATGGTTTGATCAAGATTTGTGAGAAAATTTATAGTTAAGCAATCTTGTACGTGTGAAAACATGAGAGATAGAAAAAGGAGAGGATTACTTGTTATATAGCAGTTTGATGTATAGGAAGATATACTTTATTGAAAAGAAAACAAAAACAAAAGAAGAGTTGAGGATGGAGAGATGCAACAAAGATTCTCTAAGGCAGAATCCTTAAAAAAATATACCAACGGTTGAAGCACGAGTGGTGCAACTACTACTAGTCTCATCTCAACCAAATGTTCAAATCCCAAAAAAGGTGATTTCTTTTAGAGAGTCTCCAGTGACATTGTCTGGGCTTAAGTACGTAGTAACATAGTAGAAGATAGGCCTATGGATATGTTGGGCTTTTTCGGTCCAGATTGTGTTTAAATAAGTGATGGGCTTTGAACATTGAACATTATTTATTGATAAAATCTTATACATAAAAAAAAAACTCATCACAAAAAAAAAAAAAAAAAAATACTGGGGTTTTCTGTATGATACATTTTATACAATAAAAAACGTAGAAGATGAGATCCATATAATCAATTTTATGGATCAGCCTTAGCGAAGCGTCCTCTGATTCTTGTCCTGCTTTCTGCACGAACCTTGCGTGATTCATATCTGATGTGCTTCTCGTACCTTCTAGATTTCTTCTTGGCTTTGTAGCGAGAGAGAGCAGAGTTTCTCTCAAGACTGTTGATTTCATGTGTGGACCTTGTGCTACTATTGCAAACCGGAACCATCGTCGATGACTCTTGAT
Organism: Cochlearia excelsa; assembly: GCA_963556525.1. NCBI lineage: Eukaryota > Viridiplantae > Streptophyta > Magnoliopsida > Brassicales > Brassicaceae > Cochlearia > Cochlearia excelsa. The sequence goes on along the minus strand of OY748332.1, from coordinate 6,124,124 downwards.
GATGATGATGATGAGGTTTGTCCTTCTCCTTCTCCTTGTCATTCTCAGACAAGTTGTTGTTTAGCAGAGAACAACAAGGAAAGACCTCTTCTTGTTGATCTTCAAACCACTTCAGTCCACTCACCTTCCAAATAATTTTGAGAGATTAAATTTAGAGTCCTAAAAACTGACAAAGCACACAAAATACAGACATATACCTCATCATATGTTGAAAACAAACTGTCGTCCTCCAGGTACAGGAATCCATCATCAAGGGTTTCGTATTTCAGACAACCCGGATCGGATCTAGATAGTTCACGGAGCTGTCTGATCATCTCCTCTTTGTGTCTCCCACAGGTGGCGTGACGATTCTGATAATTTTCAAACACTAGTAGTTTTTTCATACAGAAATACAAAACAGAATTTTTTTTTTTTTTTTTTGACTAAAATATAAGAAAAAAACACAGACCTTAGGGAGGGGAGGAACATCCATGGCCCGGAAATTGTGAGAGGCCCCGGAAGAAGCAAGCATATCGTCTAGGCTAACGATCTGATCATGTGATCCGGAATCAGGAAAAAACAAATCAGATTTGTCACTGAGATCATCGAGGCCCACAAGAGACAACAACTCCGTCGAGGAGGGACAGCCGGAAAAGCCTTCCAAGGGTCTACGGCTATGAAGTGAGGAAGAGCAAGTGTGGTGTTGCCAGTCGCAGTTTTGGCAAAGCACAGATTTTTCGGTCTCGCAGAAAACGGAACAAGGAGAATCATCACAGGAGTCGCAGAGAAGTGACCTGAAGTGTTTGGAGAAGAGCTGGTTGGTGACGTGAACCTGCTTGTCGCAGGCGAGACATAGCTTAGCGGAGTCTGCTTTGCAGTAGACCAGAGCCACAGAGGTGTCGCAATAGTCGCAGAGGCGATGATGTTGTTCCATGGAAATACGTTTCAACACCCGACACCTTTGAATAATCAATCCTTTTGTTTGGTTTGATAGATAGATAGATAGTGAGTCCTTTGTTTGACAAGTCAATTTTTCTTTTTCTTGGGGAAGAGACACTCCTTCCCGTGGATGAAATAATTGTTGTTTTTTTAAAAAAAAATTGTGTAAATCATCAAATTAATCGCTTACAATATAACTAATAATACATTTCTGGTTAAAATACTTGATTAGATTAGATGTTTACAAAACATGCTCCAAATATCTTAGTAAAGAAAAGTTATACCGACTCGACGAAAGACGTGGCAAAATAAGGACGCTATGAAAGGAAAGCTTGGTGTTTTGTTTCCGATTTGATTTTAACTTTAAAAAGATAAGTTTGTCACGTTACCGACACATCTAGAATTAATTAATTAATTAACGCTCGAAAGGGAGTTCCTTTTCTTGTTTGTTTATTTTGGGTTGGTTTGCTATTCAGCTACTAGACAAAAGCAAAATGGATCCCACAATTTAATCCAAGATGGACTAACTCCATTGTTACCTTTGGATCATTTCCTGACACTTATCAACTTAATCAATTAGAGTTAGTCTAAACCGGTGCCCGTTCATGTTTACGTAGGACAAGATTGGTAAACATAAGATAAGAGCTCCTTACGCTTTATATAATTCACCACCTTTTGAATAAGAAACTTATTTCACAAAACAGCTTTCACCCTATAGATCACTTGTAGTACAGAGTACGGACAAGACAAAGAAACATTGTCCGTCTCTATACAAACATTTATACACAAAAAGCCTTTCTTGTGTGTTTTCTGGTCTTTTGTTTTTCATATTATCCGCATATACACATTTCCTCTTACATATATATAGATGCGATTTAAAATAGGCTTTTTTCTTTAGGTACATGGATGATTACCTACTACATATATATAAATACACACCACATGCTTCTATATAATAATAATAATAATAATAATAGTCATATATTAAGAATTGCAAAAGCTGATCGAGAGGCCTGCCTATGCTTACCCTTTTTTTAGCTGATCAATTCAAAATGATCGACGGATTTCTCGACCTTGTCTTGTGATTCTGCTACCTGATAGAGGAAGAGAGGTCTGGCTCGAGAGTTGCAGGTCAGATAATGGAATTGTGCCGCCGCTAAGGGAGAATATCAAACCTGCTGAGATGTTAGATGTGCTTCCTGAATGAGGCAGACCAGATAAGTATGGATCTTTTGCAGTGCCAGATATGAGCTCAGGCGACGTAGACAAAGGCACTGTTGCAAGAGCACCCAAGAGAGAGCTCACTGGGTAAGGAGCCACCGGTGCATCCGTGAGAGAAGATGCAGAAGGATTGTATCTGATGGTTCCCATTGGATGATCAAATTTACAAGTTGATCCAAACTTACAGAAGCCATTTTGTACGTAGAAATTGCAGCGTTGCACACCCTGTTTCCCAGAGAAAAGTGTTAATATGATAAAAAAAAAAAACAGAGATTGTATAGTATCATTTAAAAGTGCATGACTTTACAATATGCATCAACACTTAAGAAAGAGCATACCGGACGTAGAGGAAGACCAATAGGGCTAAGGATGGAATTTGCTCTTGGTGGAACACGATCTCGAGGATGATGAAACTTACAAGATGCCCCAAACTTACAATCTCCTGTCTTTAAATAGTATTGGCACTCTGGTTCACCGGATCTCTCTGGGAAGGTCTGCTCTCTCTGAATAACACCAGCTGGAGATGACGGAGAAGGATAAACCCCGGGAAGCGAAGGAGTGGTGGAAGAGAGTTGTGTAACTCCATATAAAGAAGTTGCCCCAACAGCATGCTGCGCACCAGGAGATAGAGCAGGGCTCACGGGTGCCTGGATCAAAAAAAGCAACAAGTAAATGAGAGGAAGAATATATATATATATATATATATATATATATGTATATATGGGAAAATAAGAAACATAACTGATGAAACAAGAATAGAAAAGGGGTTACCGAGTAAGGACTCCAAGCAGGAATAGGAACAATGCCAGGGGTTAGTAGCATAGGACCATAGGCCCCTTGCATATAAGACCCAGGAAGAAGAGTTCTTGCAACACCCAAGGTAGAGGATGGACCTCCATAGTGGTCAGGCATAAGTGAGTGCACGGATGGATAGATCTGAGGTGCAGATGTTGGTGGTGGTTGGAGTAGAGTTGAACGAGCAGGCGGAGGATGATGAAATTTACAAGTAACACCAAATTTGCATTGCCCCGTCTTCAAAAAGTAGGAGCAGTCGTTCTCACCCTAAAAAAAAGAGCATGCATTGGATGAATTTAATAGAAAAAGAGTGGAAAGAAGAAAGGAAAGCTTACCAGTCGGACTGGGTATCCAGATGTATTTAGAGGAACGTGGCTCATGGATCCAATTGCATTCTTTGGATGGTGGAATTTGCATGATGCACCAAATTTACATGTTCCAGTTTTCAAATAAAACTGCAAACAAAACAACAAAGGGGAAGTTAAGAGTCATAAGCAAATAAAGAAACTAGAATGCTGGTAGGAGGGAGGGGGGGTTACCTGGCAAGGGGGTTCACCTATGCGTTCTGGGTACTGACCTGTTGCTCTAACAGTAGCTTCAACCTATAAGTGAAATCAAACTACATTCTCAGGAAATGCAGATATGTTTGAAAGTAAAAAAAAAAAAAAAAGAATGAGGAATTAACCAAGGCACGATCGGGAGGATGATTGAAACGACATCGAGTACCATATCCACAGACACCAGTACGCATGTAGTAGGCACAGTCAGGCGCAGCCGATCTCTCTGGGTAAGTTTCACTACCCAAACCTAATCTCCACATGGATTCTGTATACAAAGACATTTAGCTGAGAGAATTCAAAGCGCATGCGGAAATCAAAAGAAGAGAGAGACCTTGGAGTCCGGTGTCGGCATCTACGGAGGTCCATTGCGAGCCATTATTCATCGGGGGATTGAGTCCGTACATGTCCATCCCCTTTCTTTCTATTTAGGGATTTCGTCTACAGTAACAAAAGTTAGTAAAAACTCACCCTTCACCAACTACCACTACTAGTTATCAACAGAAATCTGAAAAAGGTCGGCGATTTACCGGAGAGATCTCAATGCGATTTTCGTTGAGAGAAAGAGATGCTTCCACAGACAGACAGACAGTGACTGATTTTGAGCTCTCTTCTCTCTCTCTCTCTCTTTCCCTTCACAATACCGTACGGTCTTGCTTCTTCATCGTTTCTTTATTTCTTTAGCTTTCTATTTTTCTCTATTTTCTTCTTTTTTATATTATTATTTTTGCTATTTTTCTTTTTGTTTTCTCTCTTGGTCCTTCCTTGGGTCGACAAGTAAAAAAAGCATCCCAGAAAAGAGAAGATATTAATTACTTGTGAAGGCAGATAAATTATTTAATTTATCTTCTTATTGAATTTTTGATGATAAGAATGACGGAGATAGCGCGTGAGTGGCCCAACATAAGATAAATCTCCTTTTAAGCCCAATAAGCCAACTTCCAAATTAGACCACGACGAGGCCACTCGGGAGAGAGAGAGAGAAGCGTCTTTGAATATCCGGGCGGGTATGGAGGCGGTGGAGAAAACGGTATCGGAGGTGGAGCCAAAGCTGGCCTCATGGAGACGGAATGTATGTTTCGGTAACTCAAAACTCATCTCAATGGATCAAAACCAGAGGAGTAACGGACGCTGATGAAGAACAAGTCCCCTCTTGGTAAGGCTTTTGCCTCATTGGTATCTGCTTCCCATTAATAACATTTAAGCCCATTAATAACATTTAAGCCCATTTATGTATAGAGTGGAAACAAATACAGTCACTTGTCTGATTCTTGGTCACACAAACAAACTTATATACAACTGAGGTGCCGTGGTAGGTTGGGAGAGTGCTTGCTTGCTTACTTACTTTTTTCTTCTTTTTTTTTGTTAATTATTACTTACTTACTTTACTTTATATTTTCCACGAAACATTGATTGAGACAGAAAAATGGATGGTATATTGTGGGTGACTACCATTATACTGTGTTTTCTGGCTTTTTCTGCGGTGAGATTCAGTGATGCTTACTGCAGGTCCGATTTCCCCGATGGTTTCGTTTTTGGATCCGGCGTTTCCGCTTATCAGGTTTGTTACTCTTTATTTCTTTTTTGATTATATCCTTTTTTTTTACTTGTTGAAAATGTGTTTGTTTTTTCTCTCTGAAAGTGGGAAGGAGCTTTCGATGAAGACGGAAGAAAACCTAGCGTCTGGGATACTTTCGTTCACTCTCGTAAACCCTCTCTCTCTCTCTCTCTTATTTGGAACTTATAACAACTATTAGCCATATATATTATTTTTAGTTCAACGAATTTCTTGACAAGAAGACAAATTGCTCTCAATTTTGCAGGAAACCTAGCTAATGGTGACATAGCTTGTGATGGGTATCACAAGTACAAGGTTCTTTCTCTTTCTACCCATCCCCAATATATATATATATATATATATATATATATTATTCACCAAACTAACTCTTCAATTCTCAACGTTTTTTGTTACCATCATATATCAAAACATGTTTCTTTCTTGTGCAGGAAGATGTGCAGCTGATGGTGGAAACTGGCTTAGATGCTTTCAGGTTTTCCATCTCTTGGTCTAGGCTTTTACCCTGTAAGTCTTGTCATCTTATACATGCATTGCCCAGTCTTTTTTATTCTTGAAAATCCATCTCAAGTTTATCTCATTAATTAGATGGAAGAGGAGGCCCTGTTAACCCAAAAGGTCTACTCTTCTACAAGAACCTCATCCAAGAACTCGTATCCCATGGTAACACCCCCTCTTCTTCTATACTTGCTTCCTTTTAAATTGGACTCTAAGTGACCCCTTGCTACAGGGATTGAACCACATGTTACACTCTACCACTACGATCATCCTCAATATCTTGAGGATGAGTATGGAGGATGGCTCAACCCCAGAATCATGTAGGCTATACACAAACATCATTAACTTACCCTTCCTTTAAATCTCATCTTATTATAAATTATCATAAACTTATTGTTTGCAGCAAAGACTTTACAGCTTACGCTGATGTTTGCTTCATAGAGTTTGGGAACCATGTTAAACACTGGACCACGATCAACGAGGCTAATATATTCACTATTGGAGGTTACGACGGTGGGGGTACACCACCTGGTCGTTGTTCTACCTGCTTGTCAGGGAACTCTTCAACTGAACCATATATTGTAGCCCATAACCTGCTGCTTGCGCACGCTTCTGCTTCAAGACTATATAAGCAAAAATACAAGGTATATGTGCTTGTAACTTTTACATAACCTTCTATTGAATGAATCGAGTTAATAGCAAAGGATCAACATATTATATACAGCATATTCAAGGAGGTTCTGTAGGCTTTAGCATATTTGCAATAGGATTTACTCCAGCTACAAACTCCAAGGATGATGAACTTGCAATTCAAAGATTCAAAGATTTCCTCTTCGGCTGGTGAGTTGGGCACAAACAGTTCCAAAAGAGTTTATATATCCAAAGGTGTAAAGAAAAGTAAACATCATAGTCTTTAAAAACTCAGGATGCTTGGGCCTCTTGTATATGGAGACTATCCGGATGAGATGAAAAGAATAGTTGGATCAAGACTGCCCGTTTTCTCAAAAGAAGAATCTGAACAAGTTAAAGGCTCATCTGACTTTGTAGGAATCATTCACTATCTTGCGGCTACAATCGCAAACATGGAAGCCAAACCTTCTCTTCCAGGAGATTCAAGTTTCTTCGCAGACATGGGCGTGTCTTTGACTTGTAGGAATCAAACCCAATCTTTTGAATAACAGAAACATACTCTTTGTTTTTGCTGAACATTTCTTCTTCATTTTACAAACAGTCTCTGGGAACTTCTCAGCTTTCGAGGTAAGAGTTACAAACAGACTTGAGAGTGTACGTTCCCAATTCCACCTTTCTTAATAGTTATGTTTTTGTTGGAAATACAAGTATGCTGTTGCTCCATGGGCTTTGGAAGGTTCCTTGGAGTACGTAAAGCAGAGCTATGGCAATCCTCCAGTCTACATTCTTGAGAATGGTCTCTCCCTCTCTCTGTCTCTTTTGTGTGTTTGTCTTAGTCTGCTGAATTATATGTTGCCAACGCAAACGAATAGGTAAGCCGATGAAGCAAGATTTGGAGCTGCAAGAGAAGGACACACCAAGGATTGAGTTCATACATGCTTATATTGGTGGTGTGCTGAAAGCTGTAAGGTAAGTAAAAAATGTGTGTTTCTGACTAGAAAGTTGCATGTATTTGGGTTGAGTGTGTAAATAAAGAAAAGAAGGAAATGAATGAATCAAGTGTAGGAATGGATCAGACACGAGAGGGTTCATGGTATGGTCATTTATGGATGTGTATGAGTTGCTGAGTGGATACGAGTTTAGTTTTGGACTCTACTCTGTGAATTTCAGCGATCCTAATCTCAAGAGATCTCCAAAACAATCAGCTTATTGGTATGCTGCTTTTCTCAATGACAACAACAACAACAACTTTACTTGGTCTTCTTCCTCCTCCTCCTAGTTTACCGAAATAACTCTCATTTAATGTTTTTCTACCTTACTTGTTCGTTTACAAATTCTCTCCCTCTGCTATACTTTTATACAAAAGCGTTTTCAGGTTTTGTTAACAAGAGAAATACAAAAACAGCATAATTACAGTCTGCAATCGTAGCATCCAATATACACAATTGTGTTGATAAACACAAATTGCTTCGGTTTTTACTTGAATTGGTTTCCGGGTGACCCGTTTTTTTAATGGACTTTTAAGTTAATGGGCTGTAAGTGGGCTGACTCGGTTATCTGAATTGTAAAGAAGTTAATGGATCTTTTTTTCTCTTTTCAATTTGGCGGCACTTTTTTTACTTTGTTTTTATATTTTTATGAACCCGCACTACGACGGATATCTCTTTATTACTCAACCAATCATAGCAAAGATTTTTCTTGAGAAGCTAATAGTGTGGGTATACCCGCCGCACCAGATCCGCGCTTTCCAAGGGTTGGAAAAGGGGTTTTAGAGAGAGAGGAGGTGATTGACGTAAGGAATATAGAGAAGAGGGAGACATTCTACAGAGAGCAAGCTTTGACGATTAATGGCGGGCTCTTCACCAACTTCTTCGTCTTCGGAATCCTTTCCGTTACCCTCTTCGAACTTCGGTACGCTTCCGATTGTGGCGATGAAGAAGAGAATCATCGAGAAAATCATCGATAATCGCGTCACTCTCATCGTCGGTGAGCCTGGTTGCGGTACGTGCCTTTTGTTTCACTTTGTTCTGATTCATATCCTATCTACATGTTGATGTTGGGTGGTTCTTCTGAATCGTTTCCATCTCAAACTAGCTTGGGCTAGATTTAGCTTCAAGTATTATTATTATATATATATATATGTGTTATGGTTACTCGTTGTTGTTGATTTCCCCCAGATTTTGGTAATTTATTGCTTGCTACAGGTAAGAGTTCGCAGGTTCCACAATTCCTTCTGGAAGCAAACATGGCACCCATTCTGTGTACACAGCCAAGGAGATTTGCGGTTGTTTCTGTTGCTAAGATGGTTGCCATTTCTCGCAACTCTGATTTAGGTCAAGAAATTGGTTACCACATTGGCCATTCCAAGATATTGTCTCAAGGGTAACTATCTCATCTTCACCTGTATCCGTTATTTGGCTTGATGACTATTGTTGTTTTGGTGTTTCTCCCAGCTCGAAAATTCTGTTCAAAACTGCTGGAGTTCTACTGGATGAAATGCTAGACAAAGGGTTAAAGGCCCTAAATTACAAGGTTATCATTCTTGATGAAGTCCATGAAAGATCTGTGGAGTCCGACCTTGTTCTTGTCTGTGTTAAACAATTTCTCTTGAAAAATAATGACCTCAGGTTACTTTTACACCCCTTATCTATAATATGTCTTATTATTATGTTTTTTATGTTCGATTCATTGTGTCAACCGTATATTTACCTAAAATGTTTGAGGAGATCACGATTGTTAATGGTGTGAATTGATTTTTGTACAGGGTGGTCTTAATGTCTGCAACAGCTGATATAATAAGGTACAGAGACTACTTCAAAGAACTTGGCAGGGGTGAAAGAGTAGAAGTGATTGCAATTCCGATTCCTGACCAGAGAACAATTTTTCAGAGAAGAGTATTATATCTTGAGCAGGTTAAACCTTTTGGGTTTGTGCTTAACATTGTTTTGCTCTTTTAAGAAGTTATTTAATTATCATAGTTTTCTTACACTTATAAATGTTTACTTTTGGTCATATATCTTTCATCTGCTGGAGGATGTTGCTTCATTGTTGCATAGCTCTACCCAGTCCAATGTGGATGACTATCATTTCTGGAGATGAACTAACAAGCTTTGTGATAAAATTGGAATCCTGTTGTTTCCATCTAGGGCTCTCATGAGTGAGTTTAGTTTTAGTGGACTAGAATATTCATACTTATCATACCATGCTTACTAATAGTTACATACTTGCATATTGTGAAAACGAAACACTGGAAACTGTTCTTAGTATTCGACTATCACTTTCTACTTGAGAAAAAATAACAAATCTTCTCAGTCCATTAGAGTAGTGGGAAGGGACTTGTATGACTGTTTTACTTGGTTTTCGTATTTGATAGCCACTCTCCCTACTAATTGAGTGTGACATTTTCATGAAACAGGTTACAGGATTGCTTGGCATGAGTTCTGATTTGTCAGTTTACTGTCCTGGCTCAAGTCCTTCTTCAGCTGATACAGAAATTAAACCTGAACTGCAGAATCTTATTCATGATCTCATCTTATATATTCATGAAAAGGAACCAGACATTGAGAAGAGTATTATGGTTTTCCTACCAACATACTACACACTTGAACAACAGTGGTATCAATTGGTACCCTTTCACTCATCTTTTGAGGTTCACATATTGCACCGAAGCATTGACACTGAGCAAGCCCTGGCGGCTATGAAGATATGTAGATCCCGTCGCAAGGTTTCTCTTTTAACTTTCCACGCTTCTTACTCCTTGTTTCGTTTGCATTATTTTTGAGACATGCAGGTGAGAGTACTCAACTGAAATATAATAACTCTTAATTTAAGAGTGATGCAAACACCTATTTTTTCTCAGGTAGGGTGTTGGGCGTCTGTGGTCAGGCATAATTTTGCTGAGCTGGTTGTATTGATGAGATGATGAAAATTTTCTTCCGTTTCTACTTCATTAACAATTAAATTGTTGTGTTGAGGAAATTATCATATTATTGGGGAGGCATCAAACTTGTATTGATGCAATTTCGGATTCCATCAGCTCGAATAACCATTTTGTGGCGTTGATTGATTTCATAATTTATAAACTTTCACAAAATATTATTCTCAGGTAATATTGGCTACAAATATTGCGGAATCGTCGGTGACAATACCCAAAGTAGCATATGTCATTGACTCTTGCCGGTCTCTGCATGTGTTCTGGGATGCATCCAGGAAAAGAGATGCAGTTAAGCTTGTTTGGGTCTCTAGATCTCAGGTATTGCTGGAATTTACCGTTTATGGAACCAAAGTAGATGTCTAAAATTTAGTTTCTTATGCGGAGTTATAGGCTGAACAACGAAGAGGGAGGACAGGTCGAACATGTGATGGTGAGGTGTATCGCCTGGTGCCCAGTGCATTCTTCAACAAGCTCGAAGAGCATGAGCCCCCAGCTATACTTAAGTTGTCACTGAGACAACAAGTTCTCCACATTTGCTGCACAGAGTCCAGAGCCATTAATGACGCAAATGGTAATGACATTAGCACTGCCCAGACAACACTAGACTTCTTTTTAACATACGATGTCAAACTTGGGTCGCCTGTTTACTCGTACGAACAGCAGGCTTTGTTAGGTCTTCTGATACGTATACATACTTAAAGTTCCTATTACATATTCCCGTTTAGCCTGTAGATTGCTCTGTATATATAGTAATTAGACATTAACAATAGGTACCTTAGTTGGAATTAAATGTTTATGGTGAAAATGCTCTTTCGTTATTTTAAAAAAGTTGGTGCTTATATGATCTATGAATAATATATATAGATTGAAATTATAAGATGATGTACATAATGTCTTTCTGCGCCAGCTTCCATTGATTGATTTAACTATATAACTGTTTCTATAACTTAGCGTTGCTGGCAAAAGCTATGGATCCACCAAACCCAGACGTTATTGATGATGCATTGAGTATGCTATTAAGCATAGGAGCATTACGGAAATCAGCAAGGGGACGCTACAAGCCCACATTTTATGGACGGTTGCTTGCTAGCTTCCCATTGTCTTTGGATGCATCCATTCTTGCCGTCAAGTTTGGTGAAATGGGAATGCTAAGAGAAGGGATTCTGTTAGGTGTCCTGATGGATACCCAACCGCTTCCTATTAGTCATCCTTTTGGAGATGATTCACAGGTATTTTCAGTCGAAGAATACTTCTGCATTCCTTGTTAATTATGATGTTAAACTTTGACATCTATGTCTTTTTATAGTTTCTAGAATATGTTGACCATTATTTTGGTGGAGACAGCAGCAAGACCATTTCTGGTGGACGGAGGGAGGCGGTACTCATGGCAAACCTGTGTGCTTTTCAGTTTTGGGAGCGTGTCTTTAAGGTAAGAAAATAGTTTTTGTATATTCCTAAAGACAACTATCTTTATTCTTGTTGGTCTTACTTACCAATGTATATCTCTTGAAGGATAAACATCGTCTTGAACACTTGAAACAAGTTCTGTTGAAGGAGAAAGACAAAGTTCTCAAGTTGATGTTTCATGAGAATGAACAAGAGTGGTGTGATCTCCACAATATTGTCCGCTCATCTTTCCATCATGTATCTGAGATGTGTAAGTTCATGGTGCATAATCGACTATTTTCTGATAAGCTTTCCATTTGACTTGTTGAAATTTACAAATACTATACCATGCTAAACCCCTTTTTAGTAACCTCCACTTCATTCTCCCCCTTTATTTGAGTTTTTCCCTGCTTTACAGATGAAGACGTACTTAGCTCATTTCATCGTTTGAGACCTCAATTCATCAGTTCTTCTAATTCTCTACCAGCCTATTACAATCCATATGAATTTGATCACACATGCTATGTTGAGTGTCAACCCTCTCAGTATAGCTATCCACACTCTGAGGCTGAGGATAACATTCAATCTCATATTGAAGTAAGGAAATGTGTGTCGGTGCCTTATGTTCCTCCTAACTCATTCCAAGCTAATTCTATTGCAAAAAGCATGACCGATATTATCAAAGAGGTATTCATTTATGACATTTTTTCTTGTTATGTAGCAGTGATATTGATCTAGCTGTTGTGCCATGGATACTAGAGCTGGAAAATGTTTTTTACCGCAAATTGATCTTTTACTGTTTTCTATATGCTATAGATAAGAACTCAAGGCACACCATCTGATAATGGTTATGGAGCAATCGAACCTGATGATTATGCTGTGGAACGAGAGGTCCCAATCTGTGTATATTTTCTTAATGGATCTTGCAATCGAGGTGACCAGTGCATGTTCTCTCATACTCTTCAGTCAGCAAGACCAGCCTGCAAATTTTTCGCGTCATCGCAGGTGCATTTCTTTACCATCCTAGTTTGGCTATCTTCAGTTTCTCTGCTAATGAGTCGGTTTTGCAGGGATGTCGAAATGGAGAATCGTGTTTGTATTCCCATGTCATCCGAAAGCAAGCAACATCATACTATACTCCTCCACCGTGCCTTCCAGAAGAAAATGACTATTCCACATCGTTTCTTCAGGAGTTATTTCCAACTTCTTCGGAGGGATGTATCCTTGTGTTTGATGACTTTGACATGCATTTCACTTCAAGTATAGCCAACCGTTATCCGTCCTGGAAAATACTCTCCACATCACCTTTGTCGGAGACGCTTTTCTGTGATTCATCACTGGCAGACACAAGGATCTTCTGGGGTCTCAATCATCCCGACCAAACCATCATCTCGAAAACAGGAGAGGAAAACCCAATCCCGTGGAATGAAGTGAAATGCGTGTTGTGGTTCCTAAACCCAGACAGCTATGCCGAAACTCCAGAGAAACAGAAAACTATTCTGCAAAAGTTCTTTGAGTACATGGCAATTAGAGTACTTGGTGATGCACTTTACGATATCAGAGTAGTTCTCACTATGAACAACATCAGATTCTCGCAATTACAGGTAAAACGGTCTGGTCCTTCTCAGGTTCTCTCTATTGTTTTGTCCAGTCAATTACTATTTTTTTGTATGTTTTCTGAAGGTTGAGAAGCTAGCCAGAGACAGCTTCTTCTTCCTTGGAGTGTCTTTCCCGCACAGTTCAATAAGTTTAGGAGAATTCACAGACACAGTCACCATCCAGAAGCCTATGGTAGTCTCCAGACCAGTCTCCTATGTGTTTAATCTCCATCCGCCTAGTGACATCCAGTTTGGTGACTACAGCTCTATATTTCACAAATCTCTTCACAAGAAATGATCTCATACTGAAGAAAAAACAGAGTCTACCTCGTTATACTTATGTCTCTCTGTCTATAGCCTCAATTAACTCACTCGAGCTGGCTTTACTTTTGTGAACCGAAAAGAAATGTGTCTGAAGCTTAATCATACATTAAACTCCCATTGGAGTAGACATATACATATCTTTTGATGATGATTGAAATTGCAGGTTGAATGATTGTGAAAGTGAGTAAAGAGCAAGCATGGAAATAGCATATCAAGGAGATGATGATGATGATGATGATGATGATGATGATGATGATGATGATGATGTTGATGATGATGATGTTGATGATGATGTTGATGATGATGATGTTGATGATGATGATGATGATGAGATCACACCCCCCCCCCCCAAATCAACCATGTGAGGTTTTCACGACAGTCTTTCTTATCTTATGCTATTTTCTTATCGTAATCTAACCATTTTCATAAATCATAACTAAACACCTTACTTACTCTTAATCAGAATTATACTAAAAGTGACTGACGCACATAAAATGTGGTTAGGTCGTGGGGGAGTTAAACATTAACTTTGTTGGCTCAATTCAATGTGAAACACATCATCATCATTATAAATGTGGATCGACCGGTTTAGATAGCGATATCGCAACCGGTCATTTTGTTAGGGTATTGAATGAATTGATTCAGACCTGAAGCATATAGCTGCTAATAATTGTGAAACCCCAAGCCCACATTCTAAAACTTCCCTCTTGCTTCAAGGAAAACAAATAATAATATAATTCATTACATTAAATGATTAGTGGATCCAAAACTAAGCTTAAAGTATCCTAAATCTCTTTTAACTTTCATTATTGCTACTCACCTTTTTCTTGCTTCCTCTGCAACCCTCTTTCTTTTAATAATAGCACAATTTATGATAAAATGGTATACAAATATAGCTATTTTCTGAGGTTTTGTTTTATTTTCTATTTGCTTTCACTTTGACCAATAAATATTTTTAACTATTCGACTATTTAATATAAAACTATATTGTTGCATCTTCCAAGCGTTTGCCAATATGCAATGTTTATTTAATAAAGTGTCGGAAAAATGTTGTTAGGAAAAAACAAAACATATAAATAATTTACAATAAAATCAGAATTATAAAATATTAACTGGTTGTGGCAAGAAGAGGTTAAAACAAAAAATTTAAAGTTAACTGTATCGCCTTCTTCGTCTATATATATATATAGTCCCTCTCTCTCAATGTAAAACGTCGTCCTAAATTCTGTATCTTTCTTATAATTAAGCCTGAAAAATAATAAATAAAAAAAAAACACAAATGAAGTATTCTTCGTCTATCACGTTTACGCTGCTTATCTCTCTTGTTTTGGCACAAAACCCAAATTGGTCGTTGGGTTCCAGACGTAACCGAACAGACGATTCAAACGCATGTGGCGTGACGGGATACAGCAGATACGTAAAAGACGCGTGCAACGTAACGCAATACAAGGGCCTGTGCGTCCGGACGCTGTGGCCGTTTGCGATAGTAGCCAAAAACAACTCGAGTAAATGGGCGAGAGCAAGCGTGGCGGTGACCATAACGGAGACGAAAGAGGTGCTAAGAGAGTTGCTGAAGACGCGGCGTTCAGCGGTTGGGAAACGGGAAAGAATAGCGTTATCGGATTGTAGAGAGCTGTTCGTAGACTCGCTGGGCAACCTCTACAAATCACTCGACCATCTCCGGAAACTGGATGCGTTCGAGTTTCAACGGCAGATGAGCGATCTTTCCACGTGGCTAAGCGCTGCGTTAACTGATGCAGACACGTGTCTGGATGGATTGAAAGAGACGTCGTCCATTGTTATTAGATCATTGACGGTCAGGATCATCAAGAGGAAGGCTACAAAGTGTATGCACTTATGCAGCAATGCTCTCGCTCTCCTTAACAAGCTTGCTCACGATGCCTTCTAATCTAATCTATTACTACTATATTACTATTAATGTACAAATTACTTATTATACACTCAAACTTCAATATATACAATTATCTTTGCTTTACTAATAAGACAATTATTATTTATCTATATATTCTAGACGAATGAATTGAATAGACAAAAAAAAAAAAGAAGCTTCCTTCGTAGAACAAAAGAAAATATAATAAGCCCAATATGCGTATCCAGATCGAAATTCTTCAATCATTGAGCCCATTTCCAAAATAGCCCTTAAAAAAAGAGGGCAGTGTGACCCAAGAAGCCCAAATATCAGGCCATTTATATGAAGCACGTGACTTCAAGAAGCACCATGTGGTATATGTGATGATGTGACACAACAACAAAGCTTTCAACATTTGAAATTCTATCTCGAGTAATTAGACCATGATTATTGATGCTTCTTACTGAAAAATAAAGAATGTTTAGGATTAAAAATAAATACACTTAATTGAATTAATTTAAGTATTGATGTTTATATAAGGAACTTTCTTTCTCCTTAACATCGGACACGTGTCGATAAGGGAGAAAAATATATGGTTTTTTTTTTGTTCTTCGTTTGTTTCCATTTCAAATTATCAGTTTTGTATTGTTTATTTTTATTTTTTAATAATGAATAAGTTTTCAAATATGTTTTTAATTTTTAATTTTTTAATATTAAATTTTATTTTTAAGCACTCCTAACTAAACAACACCAATAATCGTCACCAAAAAAACTAAGGAACTAAAGTTTCTTAAACTAAAAATTAATTACAATTAAATACACAAAATTTACTAAGCACCTTACTAAGCATCAACCAATAATGATCCTCTTAGATTAACTTAATTCACAATTATTTAATATTATTTATTAAGAAAAAGAGCACATTTTAATTAATTAATGAAAGGGTTCCAACATGCATGTTTATATAGAGTTTTAATTACTAAGCGATGAGTCCACCGACGAAAGGCACTCCCGTTTGTCCGATCCAACCCTCACCAACCAGAAAATTTGTGACTGTGAAATTTGAAGCATCCGTAGCGTTAATGATATGATAGCCGGGCCATGTGACTCGGTTTGTCGTGTTAGAACCTGGCCCTGTATTATTGTATTCCCCATAGTAAAGTGTGCTCAATGCAAAATCTCCGGTCCATGCATTCCACCCACTCGGTTCAAGAAAACCATCAATGTAAGTTTGCATCACAACGGTTCTTGAATATTCCTTCCACGGCCTTCCGAGATATGTTTTTACTGTATAATTGCTTGTTGCCAAATCAACCGCCGGTCTTATCGTGCAACCATGGATGGTCGTGCCAGTGTTCTGGTTCGGATCTGTACGACCTTGAGCTGTTACTTCGTTTGATTGACCTTTGCGAGGTTGACGTGGATACAGATTACACTTCTGTAACACCACTGCAGCATTACCAAATATAAAATCAACTGTTCCGTAAACATCGCATTCACGATAAAACTGTCGTAGAGAGTGAGTGTATAAGGTATCTTGATAGGCTTCAAAACTACAACTATAGAAAACCGACAAGTCTCCACCACTCCTCAATGCGACAGCTTGACCCTTGGTCGGCCCTGCCGTGTTGCGGATTGTTATGTTCACTCCTATAAAATTAGTACCTGATAGAACTACAATTCATCAAACAAATTACATGTAGAGTTAGTTGATTAGTTTAGTTAGTCAAATAATTAGAGAGAGAGAGAGAGAGAGAGATTGATTTGAGATAGAAAATTAAGATGAGTAGTAGTTTACTTACTAAAAGTGGCTGAATTGAAAGTGGTCCATCCATCAACAAAACAACACTCCGGTTTCCGGTGATAACCGTCTGGTTAATGCCGTCGCCGATCATCATGACGTACCTCATGTTCTTTGGAACTTCTACGTATTCCTCGTACAATCCCTCGGTTACATATATAAGAAAGTAACCGTTACTACCGTCAGTTTTATTAGGGGCGGCTGCAACGGCGTCGTTTATGGTAGTGAAGTTTCCTGTGCCGTTCTTGATGACAGTCACAATGTCGCTCACCAGAACGGCGTCTTCTTCTTCTACTTGAGCTTCTTGGAGAAGCTTTCTCCTATTCACAGAGTTGTAAACGGCACGTGCTCTTTCTGACATCTTTAACGGTAGCCTACTCTGACGAAAACCGTCAAACCTTTTAAAGCTGGCTTGTGGTTGCCAAACCGGTCTTGATCTTTTCCTTCTTGGCACCCACCCTTCAATTTATATATAGTCAAATATATACCCATTTCATTTTGTTCATTCTGTTATTGTTTTAACCTTTTTTAGATGAACCAAAACCTCTAGCTAGCATGCTTTTATATATATATATATATATTTTTTATAAATATATATTTTAATTTTAATTATGCGTATACCTTTGGAAAAAAGGGCAAGAGAGACACCATAGAGTTTTGTGTCGTTGAAAAGATATGCCGAGAGACCATTTTGGGAGGTGGACTGAACAAGTCCTTCAAGACAAGTGTGTTCGTTGGTGATGGCAGCACTTAGTAAAGTATGAACATCCTCCGCCCTCGAAACGGATAGTGTTTGCGTGGCATCTACTGTCCGTGAGCTACTAAGGATAAAGTCAATGGTCAGGCTCGCTAAGAATTTGCAGTCTTCAAGTGCCCTCACGGTTCTTTCTGCAGCCACTTTGCCTTTCCGGTTTAGAGTATCATCAATGAGCGTCATGAACCGGTTGGCACGTGAGAGGGATCTTCTGAGAGAGAAACGACCATATGAGTATATATCTCCCGGCTGCTTTGGGAGAACCGATCTACAATATGATGGATCCGGCGCAAAGCGACATACACTTGATGCTGACGTGGCATTATTCCCTGATGCCTGAACTTCTATTAAAGAGAGGATGCTAATAATTAGGGCCACCCAGAACATGAGTATTTTAGCCATATTCTTCTTTTTATTTTGCTTAGAGAGTATTAATTTGTGTTTTTGTTTGATAAACTATGTTAAGTGTGTTGGATTATATATATAAAGTTTTTGAGAACGTTGATCTTGAATACATACAAAAGTTCAAAGTCAATAATTATATGCATATATATATATATATATATAATTGTGCCGGTGTCACAAAATTCAACATATATATACCATTTTTATAATATTCACACGTATAAATTTGTCTCTCGCTATCAAAATTAAAAATGTTTAGTTACGTTGAAGTCTTGATCATCCTTTTTTATATGACTTTACTTGTAAAGATCAGTTTTGACCGACCTCTGTTAAGGCCATTTGAATTTGTATAATCAAAATAGGTTTTCCTAATTTAAAATTGTCAACCAATGTTAGTAAAACAGCACATTGCTCATTATTAAAAAAAGTAAAGTCAAGATCTTGACATTATAAACTTCGAAAGAGTATGGACTAATGCAAATTAATAAATTTTACAGTGTATATATATATATATAGTGATAGTTGTATGTAGTGTATAATTAAATAAAGTAATATGGGTTTAATATATTGGTATTTATACATAATGAAACCCACTAGCAACAAACTGTTGGGATAAAGCATGTGCCTTTTTCGTATTTGCATGCATATATATATATATATGAAGGCAAGCTTCGAGTTGCATGTGGTTTTTAATTACAAAATACTTTATGTGTAAAGTGAAGTTTAAAACGTTGTCTGACAGCGGGAGGATGAAACCACAATAATAATAATGGGCCTGAAAAATATAATAAAATGGGCCCAATAAATCTTATATAATAAAATAACGATAATTAATTAGTAGCCGTTGGGGAAAGACTTGTGATGATCAGCTTCCTCGGGGGAGAAGACGAAAGGGCCAACGGTGAAGAGCTTTGTCTTGATTAGCTTGTTTTGTAATATACGATAATTATTCATGAGAATGGATCCGCTTATTCCACGGTTGATCTCCGTCGGAAAAGAACACGTGTCATCCGGAGAAAGTTCAAGAAACGCTCTGCACTCTTTGATCTTCACCTTATTATTATTATTATTATTATAATCTTTGACCTCTGATGGAGACAGCGTCGCCAGGAAATAACCCTTAGCATCAGTGGCTTGGCTAAGCACCGTCACATCCTCTCCCTCGTAACCGTATTGGTCCGCCGTCTCACAAGTCACCCTCGCCACCGCACCTGTCGTCGTCCCATTCATCATGCATGTATGTGTATTAATTAATTATTATGAATCATATATCACCAAATAATTTATATAATCACTCAATAAATATAGTATATGTGATGAGTATTGTAATTAATACCTTGGAGAGGGGTAAGTTTAGAGCCTTGTTTACAATAGATGAGACCTTGAACTCCTATCATAGAAGATAACACCACTTCTCCTTCCACTATTACTAATAGTGAAGACGATATAAGCATCATGTATGCAACCAAAGCAAACGCATAATTTAGTCCCATTTTTCTTGTTTTCTTTTTTAAAAAAAAACTATGTATATATCTCACTTTTATTTGAATGTACTATATTACTATATATTGAAGATGGATAAATGTTCTTTTTTTGTTGTTGAGGAATGATATATATATATATATAGGGTTTTAGCGATCGATAAATTATAAAAATCCAAAAATATAAGAGAATAATTAATGGATGTTACTTGGTCGCACGTTTAGCATCATTATCCTCCTAATAATAATTGCATTGAAAGTGTGTCTAGTTTTGATGAACCAAATAGGACGTGCCTTCTTTAATAAATTGTAAGAAAAACATTATAATTACATATTTAGTTATTCGTTTTAACCAAAGATAAAGTGATTCGTTTCTTCTTTATTTATATTTTAGAAAATATAATACATATTTCGTATGGAAAGATAGTACTCATGGTACTTACATATATGAGACTAATTAACATGTACATATCGTTAATTAAGAAGCATCATTTTCTTCATAATTACTATTGTAAGTGATCTGTATTGATTTCCAAATTAGTTTATTAATGAAAGCTAATGAAGCTGATATATGACCAAATTAAAAAAAAAAAAAGGAAGTTGTTTCTTCTTATTAATTCATAGCAAACGAAAATATAATGAACTGTGTAAATCAAGTGGGCTCCACTGGTAGATTGGAAAAGCGGTTAGGGAGGCACATGAGGGGTAGAGATATAGAAAGGCTCAAGGGTTTAGAGGTTCAAGTTGTCACGGCTAATTAGGAAGTAGCCGTCAGTCATGAAGTGGAGGGAGGAAATAGACTTTATTGGGTGCACGTTTGAATTTGCATCATATGTAAAAATAGCACAAGAAAATTTGAATAGTTAGTTTTAAGGATTTTCCTCACACTTATTATAGAGACAAGCAGTAAATCAATCAGAGGGACCAATCATCTTCTCAGGAACAACGAGATTATCAAACTCTTCCCCACTCAGTACTCCCAACTTCATTGCCGCTTCCTGTAATCATCATTTTCTTATATACATATTTTTAAACACACACACACACACAATTTCTCTCTCTATCTTAATGAGAGCCTTGTTTTTGTTTACCTTCAACGTAGTTCCTTCTTTGTGCGCTTTCTTTGCTACTGCTGCAGCATTGTCATACCCAATTTTCTGTTCAAAAAGGTTTCAAAATCACATACAAATCATCAATGTGGTGGGTGCCTTTGTAAAACCTGTGTTAACTATTTTGGATACTTACCGGATTCAATGATGTCACAAGCATAAGAGACTGCACAAGATAATTACATTAAAACCAAATAATATCAGTTCCCATAGAGATCATTTCCCACAATTTACAGATAATTAGCCTACCTCGTGCAATAGCTTTGAGATCCTTTCTTTGTTGGCCTCAATGCCCCTCACACAGTTTTTCTCAAACGAAACCGAAGCATCTGCTATCAGTCTGATGGACTATCAAAGAGACGATGATCACATGATTACTATTTTGGATATAATCAAAAGAAAGAATTGCACTAAGGAAAAATATAAGCAAGCCTACATGCAAGAGTGCGCTTGCAATCACTGGCTTGAATACATTCAGTTCAAAATGACCATTTGACCCACCAACTGTCACTGCTACATGATTTCCCATAACCTACAATTTTGTAAGATGCAGCCAGAAAAGTCGGGAACAATACAATCTTAGCAATCTCTATTCGTATGTCAGTAAGAATGTATTGACCAGTAGGCTTACCTGAGCGCAAACCATAGTCAATGCCTCACACTGTGTAGGATTTACCTTCCCCTGATAGAGAAAAAGACAGAGAGAGATTGAAGACCACTTGACTCAAAAATAATGAAAAGGACAACAGAACAAAGAAAGACTATCCATTCATACAGGCATGATGCTGCTTCCTGGCTCATTTTCAGGCAGAACAAGTTCACCAAGACCACATCTTGGGCCACTATATGAAGACATGTGAACACGTAAGAACACTGTACATTTTGAAAAAAGAAATAGAGAATCCATAGAGATTTAGACATATACCTTCCAAGAAAACGTATATCATTGGCGATTTTCATCAGTGATGTGGCGATTGTGTTGAGTGACCCACTGGTTTCAACACAAGCATCATGTGCAGCCTGGAAAAAGAAGAATAATTTACCAACTGATTTCACCCAAAGGACATCCTGTCTGGTTGGCACCCAGAGCAAAGGAAGTGGGAACGAGTGTTAATGGATTAGTTAAGAAATTAGAGGCCAACCAGAGCTTCAAACTTGTTTTCTGCGGTGACAAATGGCAAGTTTGTTTCATCAGCTACTGCAGCAGCTATCTTTACATCAAACCTGTACATTACAAACACTGGACTAAGAGGAGGTGAACTTGGGGATAGAATATAGAAACAGAAATAAGATATACCCTTTCTTGGTGTTTAATCCTGTCCCAACAGCAGTTCCACCTTGTGCAAGCTGGTCAAACATTTCTGGCAACTTAGAGCTCAATAACAACTGGAAAAGTTGAAGAAATCAGATCCTCCAAAGATATATTTGCCAAACCTGATAAAGACGGGGCAGAGTGCATGTCACCCTATGAATTCCATACTTAACCTGATATCACAAGAGTGAATTCAATTTTCACTTTTGTTAGACAAATCCAGTTTTCTCAAGGAACAAAAAAACAACAAACCTGAGTAGCATAGCCACCAAATTCTTGTCCAAGCGTCAAAGGTGTAGCATCTTGTGTATGTGTTCTTCCAATTTTCACAATATCTTTGAACTCGAAAGACTGCCAGAAACCGAGAAAGTTAAGGTAAGATTAGAAACAGTCAAAATGTAGAGCAGATAAAAAAAATAGAGGATAAAAAGAAGAGTGGTGATGCAAGTAGATCAATCAGGTGTGGAAAGAAGAAAGACCTTTGAGTCCAAAGTGGTATGCAAAGTTTTTAAGCTAGGGATCAGCCTTGAATTAATCTCGGTTGCAGCGGCAATGTGCATAACCTATACAAAACCAAGAGAAAAGGAGTAGTTGGCAGGGGAGTGAGGTAAATGAGAATACGTATAGAGTGGTCAATAAGGGGGAAAAAAAAGCTTACAGTGGGGAAAGTGTCGTTAGAAGATTGAGAGCGATTGACATGGTCATTAGGGTGGACGAATTTGTCACCACGTGGGCGACCAAGAATCTCAGCAGCACGGTTAGCAATGACCTCATTAGCGTTCATATTACTCTGAGTGCCGCTACCAGTTTGCCAGACAACAAGGGGGAAGTGATCATTGAGCTTTCCCTCAGCTACTTCCTGAGCAGCTTCCATTATGGCTTTCCCAATGGTTGGGTCAAGTCCATATTCCATGTTCACCTTATAACAGAGAGAGAGAGAGAGACCAAGTCTCAGGTTTGCAAATATATATCTAAATCCAAACCCAAAACACAGAGAGAGAGAGAGAGATCAATAGGTACATTGGCAGCGCATTTTTTCAAGACGCCAAAAGCACGGACGATAGGTTCGGGCATACGCTCTCTATCGCCTCCTATTTCAAAATTCTGCAGCGATCTCTGCGTCTGAGCTCCCCACAATCTAATACACACAAACCAACAACAACAACAAAACAATCAAGAGATATATCAACCCCCCCCCGGTCTTCTTCTTATTCTATTAATTTTTTATAAAAAAAGTGGAAGATCCACAAACTTGTGGGAAGGGACTTGGATAGGGCCGAAGGTATCACTCTCCTCCCTAAAGGAAGAAGAATAAGATCTCAGCAAACGCAGACCCGACGCAGTTGTTCCGCTTGAGAGCCGCCGAGATGCGATGTATATCGCCATTTGATTTGAATTCTTTCTACCCTTCTAAGATGGACTCAGATTTGAGAGAGAGATGACGATGACGGATCAACTTTTGTACTAAAGAGAGAGAGAGAGATAGGGCTAACTTTAACAAATTAATTACTTTATAACTTTTTATTATTTACCAGCAGATAAATATTATTTATCGGTCATCACCAAAAAAACAGACGGCCGGCCCTAAAAACTCTCTCTTCTAGAGACAGAGTTTGAAAAAAAAATTGTGGTCGTGACCGACGAAAGGTGGCTCCTTTAGCACCGTCGTCGGTCACGGTCGTGGTTGTTTTCTCCATGTCTTTCTTTTTTTGTGGTTGTTTCAAAGATCTGAGGTGGTTATGGAACATTATTGAAGATGGTGGTGCCGGATTTCCCAATCAACGGAGCGGCTCGTCTGCTAACACCATAAATCTGGAATTGTGTCCCTTCTCTTGGTCAGATCTGTGCTGGTATGGTGGTTCGAGTTAGTTCTTGTATTCTAGGATGGTGTTTGGATTTTGCCTCTCCGTTTTTTTAGTTTTCTCGGAGATTTTGAGCTACGAGCATGGTCATGATCCGGTTCTGGTTTCGCTATATTGGATGGTATATCGATGTGGTGGCACCTATGAGCTATCTTCAAGTTTCTCTTTGAGGATTGGGGTTTGCTTCAAGACACAACAATGGTATCGATCTTCAGCTTTTCTCTTGCGAGGAGGTATCCAGATTTTGTCGATAGGTGGTTGAGTCTGATATGCGAGTGTCCGCGTGTAAGAGTTGGTGGTCCTTTTTGGCGTTTTTCCGTTCGGAAGTCTATCCTTTGAACTTGTCCCGATTGTTTGGTGTTTTCGACGAGGACTAGATTTGGTGGTTTTCGACTTTGTTCCTTGGCGAGTCGGCTTTCTACTCTGTCGTTGTTGTTTTTAGTTGAGTAGCGGTGTAGTACCTACTTCTTAATCTCCGATCGTTTGATGGAGCTTTAAGTTTTGGTCATTCACAAAACTCATGTTCCTTAATTCAGCTTCGACTTATTAAGGTTGTTTAGAGAGCTTGTCGGTTTGCCTTGTTGCATTGTCGGAATTGGAGGTTTAGAGTCTTTTGTGTTTGTTTTTGGCTCCCTCTTTTGGGCTTTTGGCTATGGTACATTCTCGGTTTCGATAACGAATTTATGTAGTCATCCTTGTATGAAACTTTATGTTTGATGGTGATTAATAAAAATTTAGACAAAAAAAAAAAATATTATTTATCGGTGAACCAATAGATAGCCACTGCTTGTGACTAACCAAGAAATGCTTAAATACATATTTGGTAGTGTCTCATAACAAATACACAAGTCACAACATTATAGAATTACACATTAAAAACTCTGGACCAATAGCTTACATACAAATTGTATCAAATATTGTTTGTGTTCAAGCTAGTGGCAAAATATACATAAGAAAAGCAACAACCCACGAACTAGAAAGAAGAAGAAGAAACTATAGCTTACAAGTATGTCACCACCAAACACAGAGAGAAGAACAAACCAGTGGAAGAAAACCAATCAAATAAAAACAGACAAATGAATGTGAGTGTGTACGTATATTTATGCATGTGTGTGTGTGTGAGAGAGTTTCTTTCAAGGTCTGACGCTTGCTTTTCGTTTCATATCAGCAAGATTTAACTGTTTCGTGCTGCCACGAGTACCATTCCCTACCTTATGTGTAGCTGAAGGATGCGCAACCGTATTTGAGTTCCTGCATTTTTCGCATACAAAACAAAACAGTCAAAAGAGATTCCTTATATATATATTGTTTCATAAGGGGGTTTAGTTAGTTAGTTAGAGAGTTGGTCAAAAAGAACCTGATTTGAGGACTTCTTATCGGTTTTGAGACATGCTTCTTCGGTTTTGACTCAATATTGCTTTTTGCTGATGATATCTTGGAGGTTTGGTTAAACTGCCATAGCAAATCTGGCTCAGATGAATCACTTGTGGCTGCATCTACATCGTCTGTATTGTTGTTGTTTCCCATGAATATGTTGTAAGAATGTTCGGAGAATATTCTTGATGTGTCTGCAGACAGATCTCCCCTGTAAAAATCTTCTGGCAAAATACTAATCCCATTGTCTGTTGCTGCTCCTCCTCCCCAAAGACTCTCCATCCTTCTCATCTCTTCTTGCCTGGTATTCACCATTACCTTATCAACCCACTCATTGGACCCGGAAATTCTATCTTCCTCTCTGAACGTTTGGCCTGGACTTGCTACTGGAGGCCAAGGTGGTGAGTTCACTGTAATTTCCTCCACTTCACAGCTCTCTGATTTCTTTGTCATCATGTTATTTTTATGAACCTGCAATCACTCAACAGAAAACAATGTCCATTTTTTAGACATTAATTTTTAAATCTGAAAACAGAGTTTGAAAAGAGAAGATTCTCACCTCTACTTCACAAGTCTTTGCTTTGTGTTTCTCAGACCTACCAGGTGTTGTTAAGATCTTGTTCTGTTTTGTTGCAAGTGCTGCTTTAAGAGTAGCAATCTGTTAACAAAACCAATACCATGTGTGAGTCCATTCAGTAACTATCAGCCAGTAAAGTATAACCACAAGATTCAGTTAAAGCAAAAATAAAAACCTGTTCTTTGAGTTCCTTAACATCTGAAGTATCATTGTTCACTCGAGCAGCACCGAGCTCAACCGTAGCTACTCTCTCTGCAAACTTCAGAGTGCTTATTGTTTCCCCAACTGCATTTGCCTCAGGACTAATGTGTACAAACATCAATGTCTTTGCTTGTCCTCCTGATATAACATATTTGCAAAATCCCGAGTTAAGATCAAAGCGAGTTCTAAGCTGCAAATATTCGGAGATGTATCCTATTACCAAGAGAGTCCTGAAGCAGCTGCGTGAGTTTGCTGTTTCTGTAAGGAACATGAGGGTTCTTGTGAGCTAATGAAGCAATCACATCTCCTAAAGCAGAAAGAGATCTATTGATGTGTTGTGCTTCTTTTAGCCTGTCTCCAGTAACTTCGGATTTGTCTACCCTTTCACTACCAGCTAGATCCACAAGGTGCATACATCCACGAAGAACAGCTCCTGAAGTCAAGTCTCTTCCTTGAACATGAACAGTCAAGCAGCTGCAAGAAAATTAGATTGACTATATATTAAACTGAATGTGCGCAAGACATTTAAAGGTTAGTGGATTTTCTTTGCTATTAAAAGTAGTTGCCCTTTTACCTATGAGAACGGCTGCTTCGGTCATTCAAGGCTGTTGATCCAACAGCACGATTCTTATGCCCAACTTTCATTAGATCAATAACATCAAATGTTGAAGAAACCGGCACAAGACTTGCATCCGGTACACTTAGACCCTTTTGAGAGTTATTCCTGATCTCTAACGTATCAAATACATTAAGGAATTTGACATTTTAACATAGAAACGAACTCTCTCTCTCTCTCTCTCTCTCTCTCTCTCTCTCTCTCTTTAGCAGAACCATACATGAAGAAAAAAAGGATATCTTTTGTTGCTTCCATCAGTAACCAGAAGGTCTCTGACTTGCTCATTGTAAATCTCAATCATCTGAACAGCAATATCATAACGGAATGTGTCTTTTCTTTGCTCAGCAAGAAGAAACAGATCACCAAGTGCCCTGTAATTAACTCCTTGACTCTTCTCCGTCAGATCTCTTGGCCCACTCTAGACGAATTCCAAAAGGTGAAAAAAACATATAAGATCTCTCTACCTTCAAAATGTCACATTCTTCAAAACATTATAGTCTCAACTATAATCTTACCATTGTGTGTGTTTTTCCCGATCCAGTCTGGCCATAAGCAAATATGCAGACATTGTATCCGTCAAGAACAGAACGGATCAATGGCTGCATATCAGAGAATACCTCCTCTACAGAGAGCAACATATATAATAAGTTAAATCACTGAAGAGTGAAAGAGAAGGCATTTCAATGTCCTTACCTTGAGTGGCTGATGGGCCAAAGACTTTGTTGAAAGTGAAGGATTTGAGTGATTTTCCATGTCTTGATGCAGTGTTAATACCAATGGTATCATCCTCCATGTTCCCAATTGTACTAGAAAAGCTGGATTGTCCAGGCAAAAATGGTCTTACACGACAATAAACACGGATGCTACCCTTGAGGTCCTGCACCTGATTATAGAGTTTTCGGTTCTCTTCAAGAACTCGGTGATAGCCAGAAGCAGCATGAGCAAGGCCATTAATGTGCATACCTGTATACAGATATATATATATATCCATTAATTTGAAATCTTGGACGACCAATACTATCTTAGAAAGTAAGGGACCAAAGATCTGCATACCAAGAGAAGAAAACTCTTGTTGAAATTTCTTCTGCATAAACTGCATACCAGCCCTTGTAGTGTAGAGTGTCTGCCTCAGTCCCTAGAAAACATAAAGAACAGTAGATAAACTCAGAATCTGTGCTATCCTAAGCCTCAAATATAATTTGAATGGAGAAGTCTAGTGTACCTCTATA
Source organism: Cochlearia excelsa (assembly GCA_963556525.1). NCBI lineage: Eukaryota > Viridiplantae > Streptophyta > Magnoliopsida > Brassicales > Brassicaceae > Cochlearia > Cochlearia excelsa. The sequence goes on along the minus strand of OY748332.1, from coordinate 6,096,096 downwards.
TCTTCTTGTTGATGGTTGAGAATTGCCACTTGTTTAAATTGTCGATTTTTCATCTCCTCATCAAGAATATGGATTTTATGATTGGTTTCGTCTTTCTTTATTGCTTTGAAACTCTTCTCTTCCCTCTACAATGCACTTCAGTAATCAGTGAAATCTCTGCAGCTATCTTTTATGGAGTTAGAATGAAGACTTTACCTCTCTTTCACCAAGAGGCTTAAGAAATGATCTGTTGTTATGCGACGAAATTGATTCTACCGGAGATTCTCTAGCCTTCACATGACAGAATTCCTCCTTTGATTAGAATAATTTAGACACAACCAAATACCATGTTTTGGCGAACCAAGAGATAGAAGAGTCTGAAAACATACCAATTCATACTGATTTTTAACTCGATTCTCAAACTCTTGGACAACTTTGCTTAGTAAAGATTCAATCAACTGTTACCAAAACATAAGGCAATTACATCAAGAAAATAAGCCAAAATATTAAAAGTAAAACCAGAAGAAACATAAATGAACAAGTCTGAAACTCACTCTGGGCACATCCTCGGGCTTTTGATCTGACAGAACAGCACTAACAAGTTTGCTCAAGGAACTTGCATTAGGCTGAAAACCCAAAAATATATACATAAACATAAAAAAACATTGCAAGTAAAGAGATAAAACAAAGGAGAGGCCAACCAGTGTGTTAGAATCAGTGTGGGATGGAGATTTATCAGAGGATGAGGTTCTCGATAAAGAGTTCATGAAGGGCTCTGAGTTTTTTCTTACAAATGAAGATTTCACAAGTGAAGGAGGCTTTATGGTACCACCAAATTTCCAAACACCAATCCCACCACTTTGTTTCCATTGATCATATGACTTGATTGCCAAAACACAATTCACAACACGAGAAGCGTTTCCTCCCTACAAAAAAGAGAAGAGATGGATACATACATACATACTCATGGGAAAATAGTTAAGAAGAAATCAGGGGGGGGGAATTAGTAGAGGACATACTTGCTCAAGATCAGAAGCTTCGAAAGTAGGAAAGCCCATATGGTTGATAGCAACAAGGAAGTTTCTAACATTCTCAAAATACTGAAAGGCTGATAAAGGAGGAGCTCCTCCTCCTCCACCATCAGCAACAAGGATGAGATCAAAAGGACTTTCGACAACCTTGGAGACAGCATCAGGATGGACCTTATTGAGGACTTTGCAAAGGATAATACCACTTCTTAGTCCAAGCCTAAAGCCTTTTTCGGTTGGCTCTTCAGGCAAATCTTTAGCTGCAACCACTCCCACCATCTTTCTCAGCCAATTAGCTGCCTCATACCTCCTCGTTGCTACACACAAATTTGACATTTATCCAAACAAAATAGAAAGAGAGAATATATATATATATATATATAGAGTCAGACCAGCTTCTTGAGCTCGACGAAACACTAAATCGTGATCTGGGAGTAGTGCTCCACCATTAACGTGCTGCTCCAACACATCATCCACTACTGTGAAGCTCAATCCTCCATCCTCCCTCCCTCTCGCATCCATCAAATCAAATATAATATAATATTATTTATTATTACCAAATCTCAAAGCATCAAAACCACACGAATTGCTGTTTCCAATTCAAAATCACACTGATCCGATCCAACCCTACTACTATATATATCCCCCCTTGAGAAAGAGTAACGGAAAGAAAATGGAGAGATATAGAGAGATAGAGAGTTTTTGGGGATTTTTATAAAAAAAAGGTAATGTGAGATTTGGTGGTATATATTTAACAGATAAGACTATGAAGAAGAAGAAGAAGAATACTCATATAACCTCCTCCACCTCCTCCTCGTTGAATAATGATATCTCAAATACAAGCAAGGTTGTAAAGCTAGCTAACCGCTTTTTTACTCTCTCTCTCTCTCTCTCTCTATTCCCGAACCTGCAGCTTCGGACTTGATTCCCTACCAAATAATCACCGCTTCGTTTTTCCCTCTCTTTCTTTCCAACGGGACACTCTTTTTCTATATATGATCCCCCACCCTCTACCGTTTATATATATATTATATAATATGATATAATTATTATTATAAGCTTCCTATTTGACATCGATTTTATTTTTAAGTAATTAACTTATCGTTATTCTATTATTTTTATTTTTATTTATAATGCTCCCCTCCTTCTCATAAATAAATATAATGATGTAACTCCTTGAGCAGATGGATCGTTCATATCCGGTAACAAATCAATTTTTCTTTCTAATCTTTTCCAAGCAAAGCAATCAATTTTATTTTATAAAAAGGTCTATTTTAGTACTTACGATGAATGATTCTTGTTACTCTCCTAGTATTATGTAAAAGTAATGTTGGTAATAACGTGAGGCAAGACATTCCTTTCCAAATAATACCTTTGCGTAACCATAGAGTTTGTTGATATTTACTTCAAATTAGGTCCATTATCTTTACTACTCTTTCTGTTTATTTCCCATCTTAATTAATTTTGCTATATGTCTATAATTAACAATCCTCTAATTTATCATTTAATAATAATAATAATGATCATCATGGTTTTGAATTCCTTTCAATGGCTCCGACTGGCGACTCGAGTTAATGAATTTGAGTTACAAAATGTGGTATACTTTGCAGTAGCTTGCAGTTAAAAAAATGTGGTAGAAATTGTATTAATCGGAAGTTTGCTGTAGAAATATGAGTTAGCTTTTTTGCCAAAAATAATACTGATTGGTAACTTTTATGATGTATAAATTGGATTATCATTTTTTAATAATAAATTATTAATAACAAAAAAAATCAGAAATAAAAAGCAAATAAAAACGAAAAATGATAAGATGGCTACTAATGACGTACATTGCATAATATATTTGCGATTTCATCTCGTATGTTACTAATGAATATTAATAGAAAATGAATGTTAATCTAAATGATAATTTAAAAGTTGTATTTTCAGGTTAAAAAACGTTTATACTTTTTTGAAAATGAATATTAATAAAAAATCTCTACTCACACATAAGGCATAACTCATACATAAGGCATGAATATTTTTTGATGTTGAATAAATTTTAGAGTTAGCAATTTTACAAAGGAGTAACTCAAATTTATAACACAATCATACCACATTCTAACTCAAATTTAACTTCAAAAAATTTGGTTTTATACATGATTGGTAACATTTTTGAGTTATCTTTGAGTTAAACTCATAACTCAACTTAACTCATCAATAACTCATGTCACCAATCAAAGCCAATAAGTCGTTAAAACATTGAATAAGGGTAACGTGTCTACGGTGCCAATTAGATGAGATGACCAAACATCGAAGTCAATACTTTTGATTATTATTCTTTTTTTAATTATTATTAAGACATGAGATTTATATTTCTGATTATTATATTATATATATAGCTACAGACCAACCAGAGTGGGTTAGCTTCAACGTTCGAAAAATTCAAATTCGTGGCCCGGAGCCAAACCTATACAGGTTCGGAATCCGAGCCTATCAGGTTACCCCACGTAGAGCGTCCTGACGGGGTCCCACTTACCACACAAAAATACCTATATACCGTCTCTCACCGAATTCCATATCACAAGCGAATAGTTAATCGCCACGTAGCTTTGGATTAAGAAACCAAAATATGCATACCTATTTGGAACTATTTTTCATTTTTGAAATTTTAAAAAAGTACATATGATCTGATCAAGGAGTCGACTATTATTTTATATGCTGATTCTAACCAAACGTATTCGAACCGTTAATTTGTTTTCCTTACACAAATTAATTAACACAAAAATTGAGGAGAAAGAATAAAGAGGAGAAACATAGCATGTGGGAATTCAATCATAATTCATAGAAACTTTTTCTGTTTTTCTTTTCATTTTTTTTTTAATTTTGGTAAACTAAAGCATCTTTATCCCCTAATAATCCCATCTTTTCCCATATTATTAAAGGATTAACCGAAAAATGTATTTATATTTGTAAAAGATAAACTAATTAAAAAATCTGACTATACTTTTTCATGAAATGATACCTAACATGAGACCTATTTTAACAACTTATTGCATAACAGAGAATAATTATCAGCTATAGCATTGTAGTTTGTAAATGCAAAACACAACGACGTCATTTAGTTACTATTTATCTGTTACCAAAAATAATCATTTATTAGGTCATGGGAGATGATTAGGCATATTAATTAAAGCATTAACTTTATTACTGTAAAACACTACGATATATATATTTTTTCTGGTGAATTAAATTAATAAAGGATTAGCTATGAAACGACACTAATTTGGAATCAAATCATATTAACCGCACTGACAACACAACACATTTTTTAAGATCACATGTTGTCATCTATGCTTCACACAAATATGTGCCTTCCTTTTTCCGTTTATATTTGTTTCATTTTACCATCTCTTTTTTGCTCTTTAGCTTTTTCAGGAATTTTTACAAATAAAAGTTGATGAGTCGTTGTAAGAAACAAAAAATCAAAAACCATCTATTTTAAAATATTTAGAATAACGAAAAAAAAAATTTTAGATTATTTGTTATAAATTGATAAAAAAACTTTCTTTTTACAAGAAAAGTACAATACTAGAATTTTGCAATTTTATTCACACATATATCCAAAGAAAAAAGGAAAAGTGCAACAACAACCCATCAGTTTCATAATTATTCGATTTCATTGGCTTTTTTCCTTTTTCATTAAGAGTTTAAATTTAAAAAAAAATTGGGAAAATTGGTACATTTTAAGACATAAATTTACTAATTGGGTGATTTTACTTTTAATTTGCTAAAAGGTGATTTTCGGATGTTAAATTACAATTTTACCTTTAATTTCAAAATTGTCAGATCCCGTGAATGGTTGTCCATGAATAGTGTTATGTGAATGATCTCTAGTGAATAATGAATTGTCTATGTAAACGATGAATGGTCTCGGTGAATGATAATTAATACATGTGAATGACGAATAGTACCCGTGAATAATTCATATGAATAGTGAACTGTGAATGACTGTATTATGTGAATGATTTCCTGTGAATGACTTTCGTGAATGCTTAACGTGAATGATTTCCTGTGAATGATTTTGTGAATAATTTTCTGTGAATAAAGGTAAATTTGTCTACGAAAATCAATCAAAATCACCTAAAAATTAATTATTTCATCAAAATCACCTAATTGACAAATTATGTTTTAAAATGTACCCAAAACACTAATTAACTATGTTGTAAAAAAAAAAAACACTAATTAACTCTTAAATTTAAATGTAAGATATCTTATATATAAAGAAGATATGGATCCAAAGCTGATCTAATGATAAACCAGCATAGTCAAATAGCCCAAACATTTAATAAAACGTTGAATATACAAATTGATTTATTTTTTAAAAAAGGGGGCCAATGGGTTCCTTAAGTAACATGAAGCCCAGCTGTTGGACGATCATGGCGAATGAGACAGACATCCACAAAACTCACTCATAATAAAGAGACCAAAAAAAGAATTCAGTCTTTCACAATGCCAAGAAAATACATAATAATCATTCTTTGGAAGGATCTCTCTCTCTCTCTCTCTCAAGTTCGTTCATATAGCAAAATGTTAACACAGACTCTGTGAAACGAATCTTAATAAGTGTTTAGTCCTATTTCCCAAAAAGGTGGGAATGTATAAATAAGCTTCTCTTTCTTTGCCTCACTAAGCCACACAACTAATCGTCGTTGTCATCATCATACAAAATATTTAATTAAAACAATCTAAAGAATAGAGCTAGTAGCTCTGGTCAGAAGGTATACGGGAGACAAGGAACCTATGAACCATTTCAAAGCTAGTGAATGTGATGACTGCAGCAGGAGTTGTTCTCAGGAGATTAGTGGCACATCCTCTGTAAAAACCCCTTATACCATCTTTCTCATACACTTTCTTTATGCAATCTCTTACACCTCTGTACCTTTTCTCACTGTGGTGTCCTTGCTCTTGCAGCCTAGCTCTTACAACCTTCACACATCATCAACATGTCATCATCATCATATCAAGTTTAAACCATACCTATCCATCCAACAACTTTGATATTATCTTTGGTTTATACCTCGTGCGGGTAGGTTAGTGTGGATGCAAATATCTTTGCAATTGAAGAGGCAACCGCTACATCACGAGCATTGAGATTATCCATTGATTTCTCACCTATAATCCAGTTCACAAACTTAAGTTTATGCTTATCTCAGGTTTTGAAATCTACTCTACTTGATCATTCTATACAAAAGATGTACCTTTCTTGGCCAGGTAGGTTTTGATCATCTCATATGTAGGAAACTGAATTGCAACGTGACTGATACCAGCTAGTGCAGGCACAAGACCACTGTTTGGTAGCACAAACAAGAGAGATAGGAAGACATTTAGTTAAAGACATTTGATAGGTTTAACAGAAAGATTGTTGGCGAGATGATAAACCTGTACAATCCGCGAATCCCCTCCTCGTAAGCTATTCTCCTTAGAGCAGAGAGTGTACTTTTGTACGGAACTACACCCGCTCTCATTCCTTGTGTCTGAAGATGGTGTTGGAATAGATTCTTAATGGGTTGTTTTTCACCTTGAATATATATATATATAAAAAAGAACAAGGAAAGAAAAACGGACCTGAAGTCTGGTCTTGACGACCCAAAGAGGATTAGTGGCAATAGTAGTAGCAGCACCAGCACCAGAGGCAGCCATTACGTTAGCACCAACGCTGAGTTTGTGAGCCTCATCTGATGGAATGTAAAACAACTTAATGAGTAAAAGACAAAAACAGAAGCAAGTAATAAAGCTATAAAGGAGTGAACAAAAACCATTAGAAATAAGAAAGCTCTTGAGCTGGTCATACATAGTAAAATAAATCTGCAAGAAAAGTCATACAGAATGCGTTAAGTTACATAACATAACCTTAGTAGGATAAATAAAAAAAAAAAGGATGAAAGAAGGGAAGGGAACAGACAGCCCAATTAGAGAGAAGAGCCATGACGGTAGGGGAGAGACCTCTGTATAATCCACGCATTCCTTCTTTCTTGAATATCTGCTCTAGACTCCCTACTATTACACTGCCTACTATTACATTTACCATTTACATATTAGCAGTGTTTGTTATAATAGCAAAGCAATCAATTTGTATAGTATTAAGAAGAAGAAGAAGAAGAAGAAGAAGCAGAAAGGAGGAACCTTTGATGTGAGAATGAGCAAGCTGAGGCAGCCCATGAACCTGAAACCTCGTTTTTATCACATCCAAAGGGCACACAAACGTAGCCGCAAATACCCCTAAACACACACACACATATATATACATACGATTAGATAAAAAAAAAGGAAGGCAGAGCAATCTAATTGAATGAGATTGAGATGATTCATCATTACCGGCTGCGGCACCAGCGGCTGCATTACATATGACAGTTTTGGAATTAGCGGACATCTCTTCTTCTTCTTCTTCTTCTATCTGAAATTACAACAACAGGATCCAATACTTGCGTCGCCCAAGAAGAAGAAGACAAAAAGGATGTATCCTCTTCTACAGAGAGGGATATCACGGCCAACCACCGTCGCATTGCCGACAAGGGATCCCCCAAATTCCTAATGAATCTGAAGATCGGAGGAGGGAAACAAGAACAGCGAAGGCCGTGTCTGAGTTTTGTTTGCCGGAGGAAAAGAGAGGGAGAGGGACACTATTAATTCAAAGACGATAGAACGAAGAAGAAGAAGAACAATTTAATTGCAATTGTTTTGATTTACTTGGCTCCTTTTTCTAGGGTTAATTTGTTTCGTTGCCTTCCTTGCCTTATCAGCCAGACGAATTAGGCCGACCAAACTATGTATGTATGTTCCAATCTTCATCATCATCTTTATATTATTAAAATACAGAACACCGAGACAGAAAATGAATGTAAAAATTATACGTTTGATCACCTGAACATTTCTGGTCCCACATTATTAAAAGATTCAATAAAAATTCATAAAAGCCCAAAACAAAAAGCTCAAAACAAAAAGTTCAAATTTATCAAAAAAGTTTCTTAAATTGACATAATAAATGGATAATATATTTAAAAAATGTTGAAAAATCCATAAAATAGAGAAAATATAATATTAAAAAATTTATAAGAAATACAATTTTATCATTTCTAATAGATCTCCTTAATATTTATATGTTATGATCTACCACATTGAGTTCAAAATAATGATAAAACATATATATTGTTCATTTATAAAGAACAATATTATTTTGTAAAATTATATTTAACACCAAAATTTATGTCAAATGACAAAACTTGAACACATAATTTACCCGACTCATCGGTTAAACCACCGGTTCCCAAAATTTGAGCAAAAAAATTTCTGATAAGTTTAAACATTAAAAAGTGATTAAACCTTCCTAGACAATATGTTTAAAATATTTAAAAAACCAATGAAAAACACAATTTTATAATTTTCTTAATGTTTGTATGTTATATTCTCGCACAAAAGAATGATAAAACATATTGTTCATTTATAAAGAACAATATTATTTTGTAAAATTGTATTAAACATCAAAGCTCATGTCAAATGACAAAACTTGAACACAAAATTGACTCGAGCCCCCGAAAATTCAGTGGTTTTATCCGAGGTTTTCATAGTATGAGTTCTATGACAAATAGAGACCGGATATACATATTTTTCATTGTTAAACGAGTCATATCATGATTTCAAAACACTATGTAGTTATTGTTTTTTTAATGATAAATAGTAAATTATACGTAATGATAAATATTCAACATCGAAATGACAATGATAATCTTTTTCGATGATAAATATTAAAATAGTAATAGTAATAAATTTTTGTAAATAAAACATTATAAAAACCAAAATACAATATATTTTGTATATATACTTCAAATTTAATTTGCGTTAACGTGGATCACATGATCCAAATTCTTTTTATCTTATTTTATACTACACATTGTTTTTATATTTTATACTACACATTGTTTTTACTAATAAACAATTCTTTTTCTATTACGTAAATTTTTATCCCGCGCCAACTTCCTAGTTAGTTATATAACATTGACTTTAACATTTATAAGCCTATCCCTCTTTTTACTTAAAAGTTTTGTGTATATTACAAAATTTGATAACAAATAATACATAACATGGCCCACGTTGAATCCAACTACAGCCCACAAACCAAACACCGGACGACATTATTTATTTTGTTTTGTTTTCTTTTGTTTTTAATTATGATTAGAGCATTAATATAGGGGCTCTTTTGTTGGAGAAGATTATGCCGTATGTGCCAGAGAGCAAAAGACTAGATTTAGCAGCGGTGGTACTTGACAATATAACAGGGGCCAAAGATAGAATATCTTGGGGAGAGAATGCGAACGGAGAATTCACGGTAAAGTCGGCACATGTGATGTTAACACGGGGATCACAACCAAAACCAGACATGTCAAGCTTATTTAATCTTGTGTGGAAGGTTGTTACACCAGAGAGAGTGAAAGTGTTTATGTGGTTGGCTACTAATCAAGTGATCATGACAAATACAGAGAGATATAGAAGACACATGACGGATTCTTCGATTTGTCAAAGTATGCAAGAGTGGCGAAGAGACGATCCTACACGTGTTGAGAGATTGCCAAGCTATGTCAGGGATTTGGACTCGGTTATTACCTGCTCGAAGACAACGAGAGTTCTTCACAAAACCTCTCCTCGGGTGGATATATGAGAACTTAAAAAATGAAGAAAGAACAGAGAGTGGTTCATGGTCGACATTGTTTAGTGTTGTCATTTGGTGGGGATGGAAGTGGCGATGTGATAATGTTTTTGTTGGCAATGGCAAATGCAGGGACAGGGTGCAATTCATCAAAAATTGGGCTAGAGAGGTAACAACTAGTCACGAGCTTGTTTCTGGTACACGAATTGCAACCGTGACGGTGGAAAGGCAAATCGCATGGTCACTTCCAAAGAGAGGATGGTTTAAGCTTAACACAGATGGTGCTTCTCGAGGCAATCCAGGATTAGCGACTGCAGGTGGAGTTTTGCGTGATGATGGAGGTAACTGGAGTGGAGGCTTTGCACTCAACATTGGCCGCTGCTCGGCGCCTTTCGCGGAACTGTGGGGTGTTTATTATGGTTTATACATTGCTTGGGAGAAACGAGTTACGCGGTTGGAGCTGGAAATTGACTCAATGATGGTGGTTGGATTCTTGAAGACGGGGATTGGTGACTCACATCCTCTTTCTTTCCTGGTGCGCTTGTGCCAAGGCTTTCTTTACAAAGACTGGATAGTCCGTATTTCGCATGTGTTCAGAGAAGCTAATTATCTTGCCGATGGATTAGCTGAGCATGCTTTCTCTTTACCTTTAGGTTTTCACGCTTTCGATGTAATCCCAGATTTTGCTTTGACTTTACTTACGGAGGATAATCGAGGATCTACGAGATCAAGATATGTCCGTCCGTAATTTGATTTCTTTGAGTTTTTATTTTAATAAACATTTCATACCAAAAAAAAAATATAGGGGCTCTTATCAACACCTCTTATAGGTGGGACCCACCAAAAAACATAAGAGCCACCTTCAAAACCTCTATTTTAAGAGGTATATCTTAAACTTTTCGCGGGTCCCACTGCCACGTGGCGACCCGCGATTGGTTCTTTTTATGTTTTTTTATTTTATTTTTATTTTTTCGAAATAAATAAATAAAAACAAAAAAAATTATTTTAAGAGGTGATTTTTACCTCTTAAAGGATATTAATGCTCTTAGAATCGTGCATTTTACGAAGCGAGATTAAACAACAACGACTAGTTATCTTACTGTTAAATTATTGTATTACAAAGGAATCTCAACAACTATTATAATCACAAGACAATTCATTGATATTACGCACGTACGATGTAAGCAATGATGGTTCTCGATTACTATTATATATAGACTACTCGTAACATGTACAATGTTTTTTTTTTTAATTGGACGTTACTTGCAAGTTACAAGTCATAACACATACACGTAAAGATACGAGTTTATTATGTGGTCAACCAATGCACATATATATATATATCATCAGAAATATTTCATTAAAATAGTCTCCATGCCCACGCATACGCCCCCCCTGAACTAAGAATATAAAAAAGTAAACAAAATAAATGTATTTATAAATTACAATTTTATTAAATGCAAAAAAACCTAGTTAGTTGGTTTATTATTCAGAATAAATAGCTTAATTTAGCATAGAGATGATCGTAAAAACAACATTGTTGGTTCGTAAAAGTTTGATAAAGAAAGTAGTAGAATTATTTTTATATATAGTTTTGAGATTGGTAAGCTCAACAGAGACAAGAATAATTCATCACGACTATATATAACATCGAACAAGCATGGTAATTGTGTGGTAATTAAGTAAAAAGGATGTTGTTGTTGTTGTTGCAAATGATGACAAAATTAATTTAAGTAAGGGGCCGGTGAGATTACAAGAGAGGGGTGACATGAGAGTTTAGGGTTCCCCTGCGCCAATAATATGGAATTGTAAATCTCAACTAGCTTCTTGTCATCATACTCCCTCGTCCCGTATTCGTATTGGTATTGGCCGTACCCACCGTACGAATATCCCATTACCCGTGAATTGGCGAGACGCACCATCATGTTGACGTAAGCATCTCTAAGCCACGTCAATAGCTTCTTTGGCGGCCTTTTGATCATAATTATCCTCAGCTTCTTTATCCTCCTCCAAAACCTTCTCTTTCGGGTCGGATCCAATTTGACCCGCTTCACATTCCTCTGATCAGTACCCGATTTGGGATTCTTGGATAAACCATCTTCATCATAATTATCATGATCTAGCCTTTGGTATCCTAGTCTCCTCCACCTACGCCAATACCTTATCTCCATATATATATATATATATATATATATATATATAGAGAGAGAGAGAGAGAGATCTAGAAAGAGAAAGAGCGAGTAAGTAGCTACTGAGAAAGAGGCAGAGACTTTCGTTTTGATTATAAAGAGCGACGACGAGCACGGATCGGTAACGTAAGATAATATTCAATATATATAATTATATTAATATTAATAAAAAAATATAGGGGAAAACATTAAAGAAGAAGTAGACAAGGGATATCTCTCATCAGACAACAACCAAAAAAGATCATCATATCCATTATTGACAAAATTAATGAAAGCATACATACATTCATACATAGAGAGAGAGAGAGTCATATATTTTAAATTAGTTAAAATAAATTAAACGTTTGACATTAATTGGGAATTAAATTCAGAAAGAAGATGAGAATTGGGGACATTTTACAGCGAGATGATTGCTGCTGCAATTAATGGCGACAGATAATGTGTGTTGTTTTGTAATTCACTAATAACCCCTCAACAAATCATGACCGTTGGATCTCTCTCTTTTTTTTGCGTTTAAAGTAAAAAAACACACAACGAGTGCACTTTTTGATATGGTTATTTATTTATGATAAATAGTTCGGTGGGAAAGTCAAACGTAGCAGTAAGCATCGATGAAGACACATCATATATATCCAACCAACCAACCAACCAACTAGCTTTGAGTGTTTCATGCTTTCTTTCTTTCTTTCTTTCTTTCTTTCTTTCTTCTTCTTGTGCTGACCAACCAACGCCTCCTCTCAACATCATTGTCGACTTATCTTAATTAGGCCCATATTTTATTTATAAAAAGGACCTAATGAATTTATCTGTTACCCATATCATACTTTGTGTTTCTGATTTCTGTTGCAGTAACTAATTCGATGTTTGATCAACTCGACAAAACTTTATTTCCAAAGGGGAAAAAATAGACAAGTAAGATACCGGTTCACACTTACTTGCACCTGCTTATATAATTACCAGAAATTACCACAAACCTCATCTACTCACTCTCTCTCTCTCTATGTCTTCTAAGATGAAGAAGCAACGAACGTGTTCATTATATTTCTCTTCACTATTAATTCATCAGCTTTCCCTGGACTTATCGACTGCACCCCCCACCACCAGAAAACAAACATAAAAAGTTACTCCCTGTTGAGTCTTGAATTTGCAAAAAAAAAAAACAAGCTAATCTAGAGAGAGAGATAAGAATGATTTAAGACCTTGCCAAGGACGCGTCCAAGCCTCTCCACTTCCTTGTTAGCATTATAATCAGAACCTTTCTCTATGTACTTGTTTGCCAGTTTCGAGTATAGCTTTCCATACCTTAAATAAATAAAAACAAGACACCAAAAGAAACCTTAACAATCTTAATCCATGATTTGGATTGATATAGCTTTACTAGTAGTACATGCCTTGCTGCGGAGCCCTTAAGGTTACTAGCTTCCTCTTCTATGCGAGCCAATATTGCCTTCTTCTCATCGTCTTCACCGGCTCCCACTAACTCCTTCACTAACGCATCTAAGCTTTCAACTATACCAGCCTATATATGATACATATACACAAAAAGCTTCAAACTGTAGAGGGAGTTGGTGATTTTGCCCATATACATACATGTATTTACCAAACCTTTGAAGTGAGGTGCCCTTTACTGTCTCTGCTTGTCCCAACTTTCTCATTGATGAAACTTACAAAGTCATCCAATTCCCTGCCACCACTATAATCTTGACCTGCTTTGTTGTCTTTTGGGAAGAATTTCAATGTTGGGAATCCATTTACTCCGTACCTGTGTTGGGATCCTTAATTGGTAATATGCATGGACTTGTACAATCAAGTAGGTAAAAAAGAATACTAGTTCAACTTACTTCTCGCCAATGCTTTTGTGTGCATCGGCATCCAGATTGGCTATGACTACATCCTCTTCCTGCTTAAACGCTGTTGCTACTTCTTCGTATGTCTGATGATTGAATAAAACCAAAGCACATATATAAGCTACAAGAGGAGGACTATATATTGTTATATCAAATAGTTGAACGTACAGGAGCGAGGGACTTGCAATGGCCACACCTGAGAAAAATACAAAACTCAACATTAGGAAACAGCAAGGGGGAAGCAAAACAACCATGACAGTGAAGAAAGAGATACCAAGGGGCGTAAAACTCGACCAAGACATCTTTGTTCTGATCAAGAACAATGTCATCAAAATTATCAGGTGTTAAGACAACTACACGTAGAGGAATATGATACGTATGAGACAATGCACCCTCCGGTTCTTTACCAATATAGAAGGAAGAAGAGGAGTACAAGGAAGAGAGTTGGGCCAGAAAAGGGAGAGAATGGATCTATTGCTAAAGGAGGACCTATTGGGCCTGAGAAGCCTTCTAATTGTTTGATAAACGGTGAGTTTAGTGACACACACTTGGTGTGATCAGAGAGGGTTTAAGCATATAAGGGAGAATATTGTGAGAGGAGAGGGGTATCAATTGTTTTAGTGAAAAACTTGATCAAAGGGTAAGGGGGAGAGATCCTTTAAATCTCTCAAACGTTTGTTACTATCTTTTAATCACAAATAATGCTATCAAATCTCTTTATATTTCATTGATTTGTGTTCATCGAAGCCAACACATATCAATTGGTATCAGAGCAAGGTTTGAGATCAAAGACAAAGAACATCATGCCTTCTAAGAAGAACGAAATCACACCGGAGGAAAAGACAGAAATCTTGGTCCGTGATGTTACAACGATCCAGAAGGCGATCTCAAAGATCAGCTCCTTAGAAGAAGGACTCAACGAGATTAGGGTGCAGATGCAAAAACAATCAAAACTGATGGATCTGCTACTGCTACTCGCTAACAGGAAGAAAGAGGCGGGGATAGAACCTTCACCAACGACGGTTACGCCGACGTCAAAGGGAGCGACGAATAACGCCGGTGACAGAATCATTGGGGTGGAAGACTCGATCCAGACGGAGACGGCGTCGGTGACAGTCGCGGCGCCGGGGACAGTCGCGGCTGATCGCACACCGTTGACCAGAAAGATCACAGTCTTTGACGGAGAGTCCGCCGCGAACTGGGTACTTCACGTTGATCAATATTTAGAGATGGAAGACTTGTCGGCGAGAAAAGAATCCGTTCAACAAATAGAAGAAAAACAGTTCGATGGTGAGTATGCACACCAAGTGTTTGATCAAATGTCTGTTCGAGAAAAAGAGAACAAAAATCAGAGAAAGAAGAAGAGATGGAAAGACATGGCAAATATGGTTGAATCTGAGGGTGTTTTTAAACTCTTGAGTCATAAGGTTTTGGTGAGGGTGTTAGAAAGAAAGATGTACCTCGAGGAACAACGTGGTGAGCTCAAAAAGAAAACAAATGTTAAAAAGAAGACACAGACCCATCAAGTGATCAATAATAGTTTATTTCAAAGAAAAAAATCTAAGAGAGGATGGATCAGGTTTCACATAGAGAAGAAAAGGAGAACAAATATGTCGCACAAGAGGAAGTATATGAAGCAGGACATGAGTGCAATGAAGCCTTGTAAAAGGAAAAACATTGTGAGGGATGAATGTGTCTTCGAAAGGTTTGATAGATCATCTTTAAGGGAAAAATGGTACAACAAGAAGGCATGTGTCAAGCTGAAGATGTACATCCATTGCTTGTTCAATATCATGTGTCTACCAAGAAAGAGAGCTAAGACATATATGTTCAAATACAAAAAAAAGATTCTGTTACAATCTCGGAGCTGTAGATTATTTGATAAAATATGGTTGTGGAGATTGAGACCTCATAAGAAGAAGACCAACACATCATCTAAGGGTTCATCAAGAAGGTCAAGAAGAAGAGTTGTGTTGGAAGACAATGGATACTTGTTGGGACACCATGTTTGTGATGTCAGGTGGCTGAAGACAATGTGGAGAAAACAAATATTTAATCACAAGTTTCGACATAAGCACAAGAAGAGACATAATCACAAGAAGCAGGTACTGATATTCTCAACGCTTCACAAAGGGACAACTTGTGTTAGGAATGCTTTCATATTGAAGAAGAGAACAAGGTTGATGCTTGAGAGAGAGTTAACTAAGCCTAACAAGTACGTTCAAGCATTGGTCTCAGCTAAGTTGTTATGGGTTTTTAAGGCAATTGAGAAGAAACAACACTTGATAACTAGGAAGAGAGCTAAGTCTAGGAAAGATCACATGAAAAGGGTAATGTTTCTTTCTCTTTGCAAGGCGAGAGGAAGCGATTATTTGGTTTTAGTGATTTTTGATGATGCTAATGAGAATGGTTGGGTGAAAGCAAAGTCTTCTATTCAAGTAATCAAGAAGCTTGATAGGAAAAAGAAGTACAGGAAGTCTAGATTTGGCCATTTGCTCTGGCTCTTTCGAAAGAAACCTAACAATAAGGAAAGGTTTCTTATCTATGAGAGGTTTCATGACAAGAAAGAATGTCAAGAGGAACTCCAATTTCATAGTTTAGATGATTATGTAGCTGAACATGAGCATGGGATTCTGATGGGCTGCAAGCACAGAAATAAGGGGCGTTTTGTGAAGAAACTCATATCAATACTTGCTTTTCAAAGGGCTGGAATCAATACTCTTAATGGTTACGGTTACGCCGGGTTAACATCTCAAGAGAAGCACTTGTGGAGTTTTGCCTTCGTCATGGCTATATCAACCACTCACCTTGAGGACAAGCTTCTAAAAACAATGAGATTAGGGCTGGAGTGGACTCAGACAACACGACTAAACAAGCAACAACAAAAGCATGAAGAGGTTGGAAAGAAACAGCTAAACAAAGACGTTCCAAGGGGTTCAAAGCTAATGGTCACACAATTCTCAAACTCCAATCTTGAGGACAAGATTAATTTGAAAGGCGGGAGTATTGATACGTATGAGACAATGCACCCTCCGGTTCTTTACCAATATAGAAGGAAGAAGAGGAGTACAAGGAAGAGAGTTGGGCCAGAAAAGGGAGAGAATGGATCTATTGCTAAAGGAGGACCTATTGGGCCTGAGAAGCCTTCTAATTGTTTGATAAACGGTGAGTTTAGTGACACACACTTGGTGTGATCAGAGAGGGTTTAAGCATATAAGGGAGAATATTGTGAGAGGAGAGGGGTATCAATTGTTTTAGTGAAAAACTTGATCAAAGGGTAAGGGGGGAGAGATCCTTTAAATCTCTCAAACGTTTGTTACTATCTTTTAATCACAAATAATGCTATCAAATCTCTTTATATTTCATTGATTTGTGTTCATCGAAGCCAACACATATCAATTGGTATCAGAGCAAGGTTTGAGATCAAAGACAAAGAACATCATGCCTTCTAAGAAGAACGAAATCACACCGGAGGAAAAGACAGAAATCTTGGTCCGTGATGTTACAACGATCCAAGAAGGCGATCTCAAAGATCAGCTCCTTAGAAGAAGGACTCAACGAGATTAGGGTGCAGATGCAAAAACAATCAAAACTGATGGATCTGCTACTGCTACTCGCTAACAGGAAGAAAGAGGCGGGGATAGAACCTTCACCAACGACGGTTACGCCGACGTCAAAGGGAGCGACGAATAACGCCGGTGACAGAATCATTGGGGTGGAAGACTCGATCCAGACGGAGACGGCGTCGGTGACGGGCGGCGCGGGGACGGCCGCGGCCGATCGCACACCGTTGACCAGAAAGATCACAGTCTTTGACGGAGAGTCCGCCGCGAACTGGGTACTTCACGTTGATCAATATTTAGAGATGGAAGACTTGTCGGCGAGAAAAGAATCCGTTCAACAAATAGAAGAAAAACAGTTCGATGGTGAGTATGCACACCAAGTGTTTGATCAAATGTCTGTTCGAGAAAAAGAGAACAAAAATCAGAGAAAGAAGAAGAGATGGAAAGACATGGCAAATATGGTTGAATCTGAGGGTGTTTTTAAACTCTTGAGTCATAAGGTTTTGGTGAGGGTGTTAGAAAGAAAGATGTACCTCGAGGAACAACGTGGTGAGCTCAAAAAGAAAACAAATGTTAAAAAGAAGACACAGACCCATCAAGTGATCAATAATAGTTTATTTCAAAGAAAAAAATCTAAGGGAGGATGGATCAGGTTTCACATAGAGAAGAAAAGGAGAACAAATATGTCGCACAAGAGGAAGTATATGAAGCAGGACATGAGTGCAATGAAGCCTTGTAAAAGGAAAAACATTGTGAGGGATGAATGTGTCTTCGAAAGGTTTGATAGATCATCTTTAAGGGAAAAATGGTACAACAAGAAGGCATGTGTCAAGCTGAAGATGTACATCCATTGCTTGTTCAATATCATGTGTCTACCAAGAAAGAGAGCTAAGACATATATGTTCAAATACAAAAAAAAGATTCTGTTACAATCTCGGAGCTGTAGATTATTTGATAAAATATGGTTGTGGAGATTGAGACCTCATAAGAAGAAGACCAACACATCATCTAAGGGTTCATCAAGAAGGTCAAGAAGAAGAGTTGTGTTGGAAGACAATGGATACTTGTTGGGACACCATGTTTGTGATGTCAGGTGGCTGAAGACAATGTGGAGAAAACAAATATTTAATCACAAGTTTCGACATAAGCACAAGAAGAGACATAATCACAAGAAGCAGGTGCATCGATATTCTCAACGCTTCACAAAGGGACAACTTGTGTTAGGAATGCTTTCATATTGAAGAAGAGAACAAGGTTGATGCTTGAGAGAGAGTTAACTAAGCCTAACAAGTACGTTCAAGCATTGGTCTCAGCTAAGTTGTTATGGGTTTTTAAGGCAATTGAGAAGAAACAACACTTGATAACTAGGAAGAGAGCTAAGTCTAGGAAAGATCACATGAAAAGGGTAATGTTTCTTTCTCTTTGCAAGGCAGAGGGAAGCGATTATTTGGTTTTAGTGATTTTTGATGATGCTAATGAGAATGGTTGGGTGAAAGCAAAGTCTTCTATTCAAGTAATCAAGAAGCTTGATAGGAAAAAGAAGTACAGGAAGTCTAGATTTGGCCATTTGCTCTGGCTCTTTCGAAAGAAACCTAACAATAAGGAAAGGTTTCTTATCTATGAGAGGTTTCATGACAAGAAAGAATGTCAAGAGGAACTCCAATTTCATAGTTTAGATGATTATGTAGCTGAACATGAGCATGGGATTCTGATGGGCTGCAAGCACGAAATAAGGGGCGTTTTGTGAAGAAACTCATATCAATACTTGCTTTTCAAAGGGCCGGAATCAATACTCTTAATGGTTACGGTTACGCCGGGTTAACATCTCAAGAGAAGCACTTGTGGAGTTTTGCCTTCGTCATGGCTATATCAACCACTCACCTTGAGGACAAGCTTCTAAAAACAATGAGATTAGGGCTGGAGTGGACTCGTACAACACGACTAAACAAGCAACAACAAAAGCATGAAGAGGTTGGAAAGAAACAGCTAAACAAAGACGTTCCAAGGGGTTCAAAGCTAATGGTCACACAATTCTCAAACTCCAATCTTGAGGACAAGATTAATTTGAAAGGCGGGAGTATTGATACGTATGAGACAATGCACCCTCCGGTTCTTTACCAATATAGAAGGAAGAAGAGGAGTACAAGGAAGAGAGTTGGGGCCGAAAAGGGAGAGAATGGATCTATTGCTAAAGGAGGACCTATTGGGCCCGAGAAGCCTTCTAATTGTTTGATAAACGGTGAGTTTAGTGACACACACTTGGTGTGATCAGAGAGGGTTTAAGCATATAAGGGAGAATATTGTGAGAGGAGAGGGGTATCAATTGTTTTAGTGAAAAACTTGATCAAAGGGTAAGGGGGAGAGATCCTTTAAATCTCTCAAACGTTTGTTACTATCTTTTAATCACAAATAATGCTATCAAATCTCTTTATATTTCATTGATTTGTGTTCATCGAAGCCAACACATATCAGAATAGTAGCTATTTTGACGTTGGTACCTGAAAACATATACAATATATGTTCAACAATAAATTGATCAGAAATGCAATATGTGTCTAACTATTACAAAAAGGCAAGTATGCATAGCTATGTAATATAATAATGGAAACTACCTCCTTCCTTGTTGACGAATAGAGTCAATGCATCGGCATTGCGTGCACCCTCATACCTGTGTCATAGGAATATAGGATAGATGAGAAAGACACACACGGGCCGTTCACTATCTATTAACTAAAAAAAAAACACAAACATAAATCAAAGCAATTGTTTAGGGAATCAGTGAAAGCATGATTGATTACTTTTGGGGTTCAAGGGATCCTTTAGGGAACCATTGAATGGTTGGATATCCACTAACACCATATTTAGTGCAGACGCCCTTGTGCTGATCACAATCCACCTTAACCAACCAACCACAAAAAAAAAGTATGAATACATATCTCAAACATACAAAAACAATAGAGAGTAAGAGTAGACCTTGGCAATCAACACAGACTTGGCCTTGTTGAAGCTAGAAGCAAGCTTTTCATACTCTGGAGCAAGTTTCTTGCAGTGGCCACACCTATTTTTTTATTAATCATTTTAAAAGTAAGATATAATAATAATCTACTAATAATAACAAAATGAAAAAAAGACTCAAGGGGTGTGTTTGGGTGTGTTATGTAAATGTGTCTTTATAAAATTGTATTCTTTCGTTGTAAAAGTGTCTTTATAAAGTTGTATTCTTTGGTTTATTTACGAACCGTTTTAGAAAAAGTCATGTCTTTTAATCGTGACTTTTGATCATGTCTTTTGATTATTATAAATAGGACATTGTTGAGATTTCTTTGTTGAAATTCGCATTGGTGTGTTCCGTAAAGGTGTCTTTACTAACTCGTAAATGTGTCTTTACAAATTCGTAAATGTGTCTTTACAAACTCGTAAATGTGTCTTTACAAACTCGTAAAGGTGTTTTTACAAACTCGTAAAAGTGTCTTTACAAACTCGTGTTGTTTCGTCGAAAAGGTGTCTTTCTATTATTATATATATGTGGCATCACTATTTCCAAATCATTTTTTTAAGTTTCTAAAATTTTAAAGACGAAGAAGAAAACCTTTTGGTATGATCTTAAACCTCATTAGTATATTTATTTCCCGTTTTTCATTATTGTTTGTAGATTATTATTTATCTTTTTTTTATTTTCCTATTTCGATTTCTTAATTTATTACTTATCATTATTTTTTGGTAGTGTGGTGTGTATTTTATTTGTAAAATTTAGTTTTGAGACTTTAGAATTTAGTTTAAAATTTTTTAAGATAATTTAATATTTATGGTGTTTTTGTAACTACTTCCAAATCATTTTTTTAAGTTTCTAAAATTTTAAAGACGAAGAAGAAAACCTTCTGATATGATCTTAAACCTTATTTTGTATATTTATTTTTTCGTTTTTCACTATTGTTTGTAGATTATTATTTATCCTTTTTTATTTTCCTTATTTCGATTTCTTGATTTGTTATTTATCATTATTTTTTGGGGGTATGTATTTTATTTGTAAGATTTAGTTTTGAGATTTTAGAATTTAGTTTAAGAAATATTAAGGTAATTTAATATTGGGCCCTTTAATATTTATGGTATTTTTGTAAAAAGAGTTTTTTCAACAGTTCAAAGAAAAAAACTATGAATCATGTTTGAAGTAGGTAAGATTTACTTTTGAGGGTTTATGATTTAATTTTGAAGATTTTAAACTACAATAAAACCTTTTTATATTAATACTCTAAATGTGAGTAAGTGTCGAGTATTTTTAATATATTTATTTGTAGTAAAGAAAAAATTATGTAGGGTTTTAATTTTAAAAAAAAATTGTGACAACATTTTTGAAGTTAAAAATATTGTTACGAGGTTGTAAATTTGTGATTGAATTTTATTTAAATCTAATTGCAAGTTTTACACTTTTAAAATAACTAATGTATATAAAATATTGAGATTATAATGATTATGAATTATCTAATATATGAATAAATATACTAATTAGTTTAGATTTATGAATTTTTAAAAAATATTTTACGTATTCTAGCTCCCGTGCGGCATCGCCCGCACGGGTACTTACCTAGTTATTAGTAATAAAAATTAAAAAATAAGAATAAATTACCAGGGAGCGTAAAACTCGACAAGAGCTCCTCTGTCTTTGCCAACCTCCTTCTCGAAGCTATCTTCAGTCAATACAACAACCACTTCTGATGATACCCCAAGCATCAACGCCGCCAATACTAACCCTATACCTATCCATATCTCAGTTTTCCCCATTTCTTCTTCTTCTTCGCTTTGTTTTTTTGATCTTTACTTTTACTTATTTACTAAGCAGTAATTGATGTATCGTTATTAATTAAATAATCGAGAGAGCTTGTTTGTTAGTACGTGTCGGACTATGATTGGGGTCTACTTTCGTGTTTCACGGAGAATAATAATAAGAACGAGAATAAGTCAAATTCTTCCGATATTAAAGACATACCAACATTGGGCCCTAATGGGCTCTCTTTATATTTAATTGAAATACATGTTTAGTAAAAAGCCCATTATTTGATTTGATTTGATTTGATTTTCACATCCAAAGCCCTTGAATCAAAACAACAACAACAATACATTACTTAAACAAATTAATTGGTTCAAAGTAATTAACTCTTTTAAGTAACATTCGAACCCATTAATCCACACTAGTAATAACAAATTAATTGTTAGCTACTAGACTTTGTTGTCAACACCTTCATCGTCATTATTATAATGAATAGAACAAGAGACTACACGTGGGTTGCTTGTTCTATTACGTTGTTCAAAAAGCAGAATCATCCCAAACCACAAAGATCCTTTAACGATTCGAACCATACCAACGGTGACAACCATATAATATAACCACCAATTCACAAAATCAACCGTTCCCACTCCAAAACTAGCATCATCCATTGGTAACAACATCAACATCAATGCTCTTTTAGTATCTGCCACACCTACCAAAGCCTCTACTTCATCTCGAAGCTTCCAACACCACAACGTCCCACAGCTCAATCCCAAAGCCACTCTCTCGATCAAAGTCTCTTCTTCTTCTTCTTCATCATCTTTACGGTGGTCTCCTCCGATCAAAGTACTGTCCACCACTGGTCTGACGATCAGCCTATACCAGAGAAGCATGACCTCGTGAAGACCAAAGAAAAACACGAGCCTGCTCAATACATTACGCTCGCTTCCCACCATCAATCCGTTTGAAGTGGTTCCTTGCAGACCTAAACCCACTGAGATTTGAACAAGGAAAAGTGTGAGCCACGCCATGTTCACATGTGGATAAAACGAAATCCAACGGTTGGGATCAGTAGATGTGATCTTGGTGGTTAGACCAAGAACTAGACTGTAAATGCTTATTGAAGAAACCACGGCGTATAAGAAGACGGCAGCCGGATTCGCCGTATAGAGAAAGATAGAGAAGAAGAAATTAGATGATGGTTGTGAAGTGGGAGATTTGGTCAATGAGAAGAGAAAGGAAGCAGAGGAGAGACGGCTAAGGAGAAGGAAAGATAGAGGAAGGAGGAGGCTCAGCAGAGTTGTTGTCAATAGCCTGAATGCCTTAACCACCACATCTCTCTTCCACTTTAACATGACGATACTCATCTTCATTCAGTGTTAAACAATGTTGAGAAACCTAATTAAGAAACCATAAAAGCCCTTTTTTTATGTTATATATATAACATTCTTTGGAGAGAAAAGAGAAGGTTTGTGTTTCAAGGAAAGATCAAGGAGTGGGTGCCATGTCTATAGTTTCAAGTTAGGTTTGATGAAAACGAATCATTCATACATATTTAAAAATGTACTTTTATTATATTATACGAGCATGGTTCATTGCCTTTATTCTTTCTAACTCATAAGTTTTTTTTTCTCCCTCTCTCTATTGTCTACACAAATTTGTCAACTGTACATAAAAGATTATGGCGAGAGATAATTTAAAAATATCAAAAGCAATGATAGTATGTATACACGCAAGCACATTGCGAAGACGTCATGCGAATACACGACGCTAGCTCGTTCACTTGTAATAATAGAGCATTTTGTATCATCATTTGGAGAAGATTTGTATAAAAAGCCAATGGACGGTCACGAAAGAAAGTGAAGAATAACTAAACCATGTCTTAATTATCTTTTGTATAAATAAGGGAAACTAAAGGAATCAATTGAAATCTAAGCATGGGGTGGTTGTCCTTGAACATCCTTGTAGCATTTAAGGCTGCACAGAGGAACATTAGTCTTTGAATCACGGTACCTGTACGGAGTGGTGCACGACGGACCAGCACAATTTTCCCGCGGAGGAGGATAGCTGCAATATACAAAAACATACTTTTACATTGCTTGTTTTGTTATGATAAGGTTTGAACCCATGAATTCATACATAAATTTGTCATGAAACGTTACAGAAGAAGAGAGTAACATTACATACCCGTATGGTTTGGGATCAAAGAGACTAGGCACTTTGTCAATGGGGAATGAGACAGTGGTTCCTTTAGGACCCATTATTGTTCTTATGTAGCTTGTCGACGCCCTTTCCTCATGTGCCGCTCTCTCCTGCCCCAATTACTTACTTTTTAGTAGTCAGACATATATAATAACACTCTTAACAATATGATGGGTGGTTTATCTATCATGCCCAATACCTGCGCCAATTCATCAAGTCTTTTCTTAATTTTGTCTTCACGCTTCTTCCTGCTTGAATCTTGTCCTAGAATTTTCCTAATGGCCTCTTCCTGTCAAAAACAAAAACAAAAACATAGACCATTGCTAACACTGATTTTTTTACCAATGTTTTCTAGAGCAATATAAAAGACACCAACCTCAGACTCCCTTGTAGCCTTCTCAATCTGAACTTTTCGCCTTTGAGCTGCTTCTGCCTTCTTCACTTGCTGCTCCACTTCCGTAAGATTCTCCTTCTTCCCTATTAATTTCTCACAATACATTATGGCCATTTTTCGCAAACGATATAAGCAAAAGAGAAAAAAAACCTACTTCTTGATGTTGTAGGAGGTAATCCATCTGGAAATTCAATCGTGCTTGACCTGCCAGATGCAGAAGCAAGGGCTCGTTGTCGACTAGTCATTGTTGATTCTCTCTTTATCTCATTACCATTACTCTCTTTTTCCTCGGACACTGATTCAAGTTTCTCCCCAAAATCCACGTCGTCGTCCGGCTTCTCAGATACAGTTTTCCCCTTACCAGAATTTTCCCCATTTGAAATCCCAGATGGCTTCAATTGCCTCTTTCCCGACTCATTCTCTTCATCACACACAGAGACATTCCTGTATTTTAGTTTTTCCAAATATCGGATCTCATCATCACTGTCGTCATCGCTATCAAAAACCCGCTTCTTTGGGGCTCGCTTGCTCTTGCGAACGGAGCCAGTTGGCTCCCCTTGTTTTCTCCTCCCTGTCATAGATTCGCCTTTCTCAGAATTCCAAGTAGCTCCCTCCAGATCACCCTTCTTATCTAGAATGGAATCACAATCATCTGAACTTTCCTGTCATTAAATCAAATTTAATGGAAAAGATAACATAAGTTTACAATATCTAACCTGTCAAAAAAGGCCCATAACAGACGTTAAGACACAACTTAATCCTTTTGAGAGTAACAAAGTGAAATGCATAAACCAATACATTTTCTAATTTGTTGTCCATAAACACCAAAAGATATACTAGTTTTAGCCCAAACGGCGGATAAGAAACTAACTTAACCTAGTCTGGTCCTCGACTCCGAGGAGATTATGGGCCGTAAGGCCCTGAAAGAGCATAGCATTTACTATATTAATGTCAATGGTTGCACCAATTTAACAACTTAAGCTTTATCGATATACTATCAAAGTAGGAAAAGTCACCTCCAAATAGTTGTTAGACTGAGTAGTATCCTTGGCAGGGCTTGAGGACTTTTGAGATGAAGCGTTAGTATGAACCACACGACTAACACCACCAATCTTAATCTTCATTTTCTTCCTTTCACCCTCTAAATCGCAGAAATGAGTTCCCTTTACATTGATCAAGTTGCGGCTTGTGTTTTTAGAGGAGGCAGGAGCGAGGGAACCTTCAGTAGAACGTTTGTAGTGTATTTGGGAATGTGGGATAGATTCAGCCCTAGAGATACAGTGGACAAGACTAAACTCTTTCCTTGTAGGGTTAGTGTCAAAAGCAGGAATATCATCACTTGATATCTTGCTCAAGGAGTTATCTATGAGATTGGATCCTCCCTCAGGGCGAGAACGACGACGACAAGTAAGGCTACGTTTCTTCCTTACAGTATTATTCATAACACCATTATCTTCCATTGTGATGAATTGAGATATATCCAACAAGATGTGAAGCTGAGAAGCAGATCATGTAAAATTTAGTTAGAACACAGATCAGCTTACAATTAAGCAATACACATAAGAAAGAAACAGGATCTTGAGGGTATCATAGAAAAACCCGCCCAGATCCAATTGAAACCAACACTAAACGATCGAATCAAAATCGAAAATATAAACACGAAAGTATCATCACAAGAGAAACAAACCAAGGAAGGTTACCTCGATTGCTCTGAAGATAATAATGATAAACCCGATAAGTATAATTCACTGAAAAAATAGAGAATTGAAAGTTTGAAGAAGAAGAATTAGGGTTATAGAGAAGAGAGTTGGGAAAAAGAAAAGAGGACAAGTAGTAGAAGAAGTAGTAGTAAAGAAAGGAGAGACTTATTATCCCCTCCTCTTCATTCGCCATTTTTTTTGCCTATTTAGACAACAACCCACAAAACAAATAAATAAGATCCCTTTTCTTTTTTTTTATTATCAGTTTTTTTTTTTGTTGCTTCCTTCCCTCCCTTCCTCCCTCTTCGACCGCTATATCGACTCGTTGAGTAGACTCGGAATGTGACTCGACTCGTTCTTTTTGTTTCCTACTTTCTCAACAGTTAAACTATCTCCTCTCGCTCGTTCGTTTCCTTTTTCTTCTCTTGTGCTGCGTTGCGTTGCGTTGAATTTTGATTTAACACTCGCCGGTGCGCATGTTAGCGCATGCAGCTTTTCCGTCTTTGTGCTTTTATTGGCACGTTAGAGGCCCAAACTTGGCCCTTGAAATATCTTTGGGCCGGTCCAAAATTATTATACATATTAAAGTTGTCTCCTTCCTTCCTTCCTTGTCGTCACCGATTTACACAACCCCCACGAAAACCTAAATTGAGAGCTTACTTATTATTATTAGCTCTCTCTCTATCGATCTAAGTAGACTAGTTCAGAGAGCCATAGAGAGAAGGTCAAATTCTATAATAATAATATGTCCAATCGTAAGTCTGGACTTGAAGGATTCGGCATAAATAGGCAATCTACATACACTTTCGAGACATCTCAACGTCGCGGCGGAGATAACTCCGAAGATGCCGACCTTGACAACATTGATTTTATTGATAACGATGAGCCTGAAGAAGACATCGAGGTTAGTGCCTCTGCTTCGGCGGCTGCTACAGGCAGAGAGGATGATGAGATCGATCCACTGGACGCGTTTATGGAGGGCATTCACGAGGAAATCAAGGTAGCCCCACCTCCCAAGCCAAACCAGAAACTAGAGAGGTACAAGGACGATGATGACGACGACTACGATCATGTAGAGAGTTTCCTTAAGGCAAAGAGGGATCTGGGACTCACTCTAGCCGCCGACGCCCTTAACGCCGGTTATAATTCCGACGAAGAGGTGTATGCTGCAGCCAAGGCGGTTGATGCTGGTATGCTTGATTATGATTCCGATGATAATCCCATTGTCGTTGATAAAAGGAAGATTGAGCCAATCACAGCTCTGGATCACAGCTCCGTAGATTACGAACCTATTAACAAGGACTTCTACGAGCAAGTTGAGTCAATCTCTGGTTAGTCTCTCTCTCTCTCTATATTCCTTTTAACATATTATCCAAGTTTAGTTTCTGTGTTAGATTGGCTTAGCTTATCCATATCTTAATATATCCAGGAATGAGTGAACAAGAAACATCCGATTATCGTAAGAGTTTGGGGATTCGTGTGTCCGGTTTTGATGTTCCTCGTCCAGTTAAGACCTTTGAGGATTGTGGCTTCTCCTCACAAATCATGACTTGTATTAAAAAACAAGCTTACGAGAAACCTACTACCATCCAGAGCCAGGCTTTGCCCGTTGTGCTATCCGGTCGTGATATTATTGGTATTGCTAAAACTGGTTCAGGGAAGACCGCAGCGTTTGTTCTTCCCATGATTGTGCACATCATGGATCAGCCGGAACTTCAGAGAGAAGAAGGTCCAATTGGTGTCATATGTGCACCAACCAGAGAACTGGCTCACCAAATATTCCTTGAAGCCAAGAAGTTTTCAAAAGCATATGGCCTACGTGTCTCCGCTGTCTATGGCGGAATGTCTAAACATGAACAGTTTAGGGAACTCAAGGCAGGATGCGAGATTGTTGTTGCTACTCCTGGAAGGTTGATTGACATGATGAAGATGAAGGCTTTGACAATGACGAGAGCAACATATTTGGTTCTTGACGAGGCTGATCGGATGTTTGACCTCGGTTTTGAGCCGCAAGTAAGATCTATCGTTGGTCAGATTCGTCCTGATCGCCAGACTTTACTCTTTTCAGCCACTATGCCTTGGAAAGTTGAAAAATTAGCAAGAGAAATCCTTTCAGATCCTATTAGAGTCACAGTTGGTGAAGTTGGGATGGCCAATGAGGATATTACACAAGTTGTCAATGTAATACCTTCAGATGCTGAGAAACTTCCTTGGCTACTTGAGAAGCTACCCGGAATGATTGATGAGGGTGACGTATTGGTTT
The DNA here is from genome assembly GCA_963556525.1 of Cochlearia excelsa. Lineage (NCBI taxonomy): Eukaryota > Viridiplantae > Streptophyta > Magnoliopsida > Brassicales > Brassicaceae > Cochlearia > Cochlearia excelsa. The sequence goes on along the minus strand of OY748332.1, from coordinate 6,067,483 downwards.
TCGCTTCTAAAAAAGCCACTGTTGATGATATCGAAGCTCAGCTTACACTAAATGGTTTTAAAGTAGCTGCCCTACACGGTGATAAAGACCAGTCATCGAGAATGGAAACTTTGCAAAAGTTCAAATCTGGAATCCACCATGTGCTGATTGCCACCGATGTTGCTGCCCGAGGTCTTGACATCAAATCGCTTAAGACAGTTGTTAATTACGACATTGCAAAAGAAATGGACATGCATGTACATCGTATTGGTAGAACAGGCCGTGCTGGTGACAAAGACGGGGTTGCCTACACACTTGTTACACAGAGAGAGGCTAGATTTGCTGGTGAATTGGTAAACAGTCTTGTGACAGCTGGTCAGAATGTGCCTCCAGAACTCATGGATCTCGCCATGAAGGTAATAACAACTTCTCTTCATTCTGTATTTTACGTTCTAGTACCTTCTGTTCATGCTAATATGATAGCTCATTTCCGTCACTCTAGTTTCATTTTTTGCATGAAATAAACATGATTATTGAGTGAAATTTACCTTTGCCTATCAAATAGGATGGACGGTTCAAGTCCAAGCGTGACGGAAGAAAAGGAGGTAAGCATAGTTTAGCTTCTATTCAAGTATCATACTGTAGTGCAAATAGAAACTTTCATTAGAATTGAATCGGAAAGGGAAAAAACTGGCATCGACGTTTTATTTTTGCATATGCGTTTTTAACTGAGGGAATCCATTATTTATCCAAAAACGCGTGCATGATTTATAAATCTTTTGTTGTGCAGGTGGAAAGAAAGGTGGAGGACGAGGAGGAGGAAGTGGAAATAGAGGAGTAAGAGGAGTTGATTTTGGTCTTGGTATTGGATTTAATTCAGAATCAAGTGGGACAACGTCTCAAGCTGCACCAAGCAGAAGCGGGGCAATCAATGCCGTGAGAACGGGAGTAATGGCTAAATTCAAGAATAGTTTTGTGGCAGCTACGCCATCAAACCCACAAAACCAAGGATACCCGAACAAGAGACCATCCCTTGTGGGATTTGTTTCAGGTGGAACCATTGGCGGGGACATGGGTAGAAGAACTCAGAGTCAAACTCCACCAGTAGCAGCAACTACTCATAACGATTCATTACATAACTCCACAAGTCAAAAGAATCCACAGAGGTTTGTGTTCTTGGATTTCAAATGTTATTCTAGTAAGGTTGTTATGTTTGGATGTAACTAAATAAGTGTTGACTGGTTTCCCAATTTGGATATTTGCAGTTCTCAAGATCGACCAAGGGAGAGGAAAAGGAGATCTGGTTGGGATAACTGATTGCTTTAATAATAACAATGTATGTAAGAAATTACACTAGGAGTTGTTGTAACATTCATTTACTGCTCAAAGACCAATAAAACATTTTTGATAGATGTAAACATCACTGGTGTCTTTGTTGCTCCAACAAGATCTTAAGCTTTCTAATCTACTCAGAACATATAATCTTATGTAAAGCTTATGCCACTTCCATTACATATTTTCTATTGGACTCCAACAAGAAACTCGCAAGTAATGATATGAAATATTTACCAAAATGATCAGAGTAATGAAAATTAGGATATGGTAAGACCACACCACGTGAGATGATAAAGAGAATCAACGCTTCTTTCATTACCTGAGAGACTATTTTATGAACAGCTTGTTTCGACAGCAGCCACACTTGTTACTAGATTGTTCTCCTCATTCTAGTAAACTATATCTAACCTTTTGTGGATAAAGACTGTTGTTGGAGTTCAGTATGTTGAAATTGGTGAGACTGCTGAACTTGCTCGCTGCTGATTTCAGTTGCCCCCTTGGCTCTCTCATTTGGTGATACAAGTTTTTGATCCATCCATCTCTCAAACAAGGAATACTCCTCAGGTTTCTCCCACTGGGTGTGCATGCATCCACATAGTGAGTCTAACTATACAATGGCTTCAGTAGAATACACGATAAAAGGGGGAAAAGTATTACCGTGCTTTCAAAAGTGACACAGTGGAAGTAATACTTGTTCCCTTCAGGACAAGTGTGTTCACTCCAGTCACACTCAGTGCTCTCTGTATTTTGGTCTTCAGGTGATCCATTTGAATGACTAGAGATCTTCTGACCATCACCTCCAGCCTTCAGAAATGAAGTAACATATATGAGATCAAGCAGATTTATATAAGAGATTCATGAAAGACTACCTCCACGCTGGCAGACTCAGATTTATGTAGCGATCTATGAACTTCGGATACCCCTTGAGCATTTTGCTGCGGGAAGTGATTCGGTTGTGAAGCAGAATCATGATGCTGAACCACTCTTGGGTCTTTGTTTCCCCATTGAGGATATGGTTGTGGGTGCCAATTTGAGTCCCATTGTTGCATTACAGGTGGAGCATTAAAGGTAGACCTGTAGACCATAAAAATCCAAAAATGTTGAGATGGAATGAGATATATACATAACAGCTATCATTATTCAGTTCCATAAAACCTTAGTTCCCCAAGACGGGGTTTCTTAGGATCTGCAAATCTAACAGTCAGAGGCTGATCAGAACCCTGATAAGAAGACAGAAATACTGGAAGTCATGAAAAACAGCGTCAAATAAATATTGTTGCACTGAGATATAAGCATGAAACAATCTGAACTACCCGCATGGTAAAGACTCCACTTAAACCTTTGATTGCTGCTAATGCCATCTCCCTACAAGAAAACTGAACAAATGCATACCCTGCAGAAAGCAAAATAGTTAGTTATAATCATCCAGAACATCACATTAAGCTAAACTTGGAAAAAGATTAAAAGTATAAAACTAACAAGATACTACAGTGATACTTTTCTAACTGTCATAGGACAACAGTTACTAAGTGAAATTATCTTCGGTTACTAAGGGAAATCTGGAAGTTTTACAACAAGTTTTTGGGGCATATAAAGTAATCAGAATTTACTGGAGAAGAAACTAAATCTGAACAGCTCAAACTAGGGTTTGCGAAGGAATCAAAATTCAAAGTCAAGCGCCAAATATGCAGGGAAACAAACATACCACGACTAATTTTCATGTCGTCTAGTGCCATATAAATGTCTTCAATGACTCCGAACCTAGAAAACACCTGGGAAGGGGAAACTCTGAGAATTTATTCACATCAAATGGAGCCAGGGAGAATATGTCAAAGTATGAAATTTAACTATAACTGAAAATTTAACGTAAAAGGACTCTCACCATACCTCATGGACTTCCATCTTAGTTGTTTGTTTGTTGAGGCATCTAACATATAATTTATCTGGAAGTTGCCCTGTTGATAAACCTAAAGTCCAGATAAACAGAGAATACACATATGAGAAAAAGTAGAGAGCACCTTTCATACTCAGAAACTCGTGAAAACTTGCTCTTGTGAACTAAGAAAAGGGAGAGACGGAGAAGTATTCAAAGGCATAAGAAATCATATATTAGCAAAGGTAGAACATGGTTTTGGTTTCAAAAGTAACAAATATTCATACAGTATAATTTTATGCTTACCGATCCGTTCTCGTTCTCGGTCTGCATCGGCAAATCTGACCTTGACAGGAGCAGTCTCCTGAAATAATGAAAATGAAACTTTGAAAAGAATCTCACAAGGAAATGGTTAGAAGAAAATATAGAAGCTAGGAACAACCCCAGGAAAGGTATACTGATCAGTTAAAGCTGCAATAGCGGCATAACCCTCTTCTGACTTTTTGTACTTAACAAAACAGTAAGCTGCAAGAGTAGATGCATAGAGAAACGAAGCAATCATATAAAGAAGTAAAAGGTTAGTAAAAAAAAAAGAATAAAAGAGAAAAGAAAAGAAATAGAAAGTGACCTGATCGTTCACCAGTCATCTTATCTCTGGGTAGAATGATCTCTGTAACATTACCATATATTTCAAACACCTGGCGGACCTGATAGTTACAAACAACAGATTGTCACAAAGAAAGAAGGTGAAGAAGGGAAACATATCATAAGCAGCACAAGAGACAAGAAACGCACATCGTTATCGTTTGATGTCTTTGGAATGGGCGCAACGTATAACTTGACAATAGTATTATTATTAGTAGCAGCCTCAGAAGAAGTAGGATCTTCAATGTAAACAAAAACAAGAATGCAAACAACAAAATCACATGGCTGATGATGAGAAAGAAAGTATTGAGTATTCTTACCATTGACATTACTCGGAGAGTCAACTATCTGGCTATTGTGTTGTTGATTATTCAAACGCTCATCTCTCTTTTCGTTTTGTGGGTATTGGCTGAACCCAACGGCGGCTACATGGTGATGCGGCGGCGGATGTATCTGATGATGATTCTGATTGTAGTTATGATAGTAAGGAACTTGTGGTGGTGGCGGCGGCGGACCAGGGTATCCGTTTGTAACTCGTCTCTCCATCCAAAAACCCCTAATAGATTCGATTAATCAAACCCCGTCGCAGTAAGCTCAGAAAGTGTAATCGGGAAATTTCTCCGGCGACATGCTCTGTGAAAAAGGGGTTTCTCGTGCCAGACCTGTGGGCTTTGATGTAGTTCGCCTATAACCCTCAATAATTTTAAGTTTAAACGTTTTTAAGTTTAATCCAAAGTCCATTCTGCTTAAGAGTGTTTGGTTTGCTATAACAAATAACCAACAATATTGTGTAAAATAATTTGATACAAAGTCAATAATATAAATGCTCAAGTTTAAAAGCAGTGGACATGAGTGGAGTCTTGTTGCTCCAAGCAAACAGTAGCAAGTGCGAGTCTATAAGCACACGATCTTAAGTTTCTAACCAAAACATATATTTCCTTCTTCCTCCGTTTCACATCTTCTTTGTCTCTCCATTGCTCTTCTCTCACTCTCCCTAACAACACTGCATCACACAGAGCTTCCGCCCTCTGCTTTTTACTGCACATTAACACAACTTTTTTTTAGGAGCCTCATCATTTAAACACAACCAGTCTCTCGTGACTTTCTAATCAATAAAGATTTTGTATGTTTCTTTGTCTTTACCTCCCACGGACAAATCCTGTCGTTACAAACCCGATTGGCCATCTATGAAATTGCTTTGCAAGAGTTTCTTCAGTGACATTTAGTTCCCATGTTCCGCAAGGTTGTTCTTGGAAATAACAACTTACGGAAGATTGTGGGATCGTAACACACCTTTCTTCTCCGTTGCTGCATTTGGAAAAACACAATTCAAATTTAACCCAAAATGTGATCACAGCTATTTGTTGTTGAAACACAACGTCTTGGAGGTAACATACAACCTGGATTTTAATAAAGATATGTCTGCGAGAGATGGCGCGCATACAACCGCACCTTCTTCGAAAGAACCTTCCCTGAAAGCATGTAGAATAACTCTGAGGAGGCACAATTTATTACTACTTTGATGGATCTGACCTCTTGCTTTTGTTTCATCTTCCTGAAGCATTCTCATAAGGTTTGTGTTTGGTTTTAAAGTGTGGTGAGGAAATAAATGCAACATGTCACTTGCGGAAGTTTGAAGAAAAGTACTCAGTGAATCTGATGTTCTTGCCACGGTACCATCAAATAGATTACTACTAGAGCTGAATGTTTCAATTCCCCCTGTCTCGTTGCTTGTAAGCTTTTGAGTGGAACTCTCTCCAATAGAACGTGTGATATGTATACTATTCCATGGAGGTGGAATGGGAATCCTGAAAGGTCTTATGGCAGGAGGCTGTCGTTGTGCTTTTTCCTCCAAATCTGCAGCCTCACTCAGTGTAAAAGATAGATAAGCTTTGCAGTCAGGAAAATCTGATGGGAAAAAGGGCAAACCAGCCTGCAAAAACATTATCAAGTTTCAGACATCTTCGGTTCTACGATTTAATATGCTTGTATCGAAAGAAAATATATACATTAGTGGCTTAAAGAGAGAGAGAGAGAGTCCATACATCACAAGAAACCCAGCGTTTCTCCCTCTGACCTATTGCATGAGCTCCTTTTGAGACAAAGGCATTCCAGAAGACTTTGATCCAACTAAGGGGAAGTATAAGAGACCATCTGAAAGAGAATTATTATGACTAATTGTAAATACCTAAGGACCTTGAATCTAAAGAACATCACATAACGATAACCAAAGTGGAGATTACCCGGTAGGTGCCTTCTCAAGTTTTTTATGTTTGACAAGCAGTAAAGGACAAGACCTCGAACACCTTGGTCTGCTAGATACTTTTGGAACTTCAACAGTTGGGTCATCGAGGCAAAGTGAGTCCATACGACTTTGATGCTTTTCCCAACACAAAACGTCCTCTTCTTCTGGAGGGGCCAATTCACTATTTGCATCCCACAAGCACTTGAAAACTTCAGGAGAAGTCTCAGCCTCAGTTTTGGTTGTTGTTTCAAGTGACTCAGCAGGCTCCATTTCGGTTGTTTCAACTAACACTGTACTATCATCATGTGCATTATTAGGGATTAACCGCGGATCCATGACATAACGTGCTAAAATGGCACAAGATGATATGTTCTCTTCGTTGTAAGGATCAGCAACGTTATTAACTTGAGGTTTTGCCATTGAGCATTTTCTTAAAACAAAGGACTCCTCTGAGCTGCTGCAAAGACGGAAAAAAGTAAAGGTGAGATAAATCTTACTTCGATCATATGTGTTATTGCAAACAATGGTATGTACGTTCAGATGCCTAACCTTGTAACAGGATGCAGGGTCTTTCGAAGAAGATCAGATGCTTTTGGACCAAAAATCTCGAGTTTTGCAAGTTGACCCTCAAGTGAAAAGCAATCAACTGTGAAACCCGTCTCATCCATCTGAAGGTAGAAACTTAAGGCGTCAATATCTCCACTAAACAATGTAAAGCATGATATAATAAAACTACTAACAAAAAATGTAAGGTAGAGACACCTAATAACAACCTTAACCTTAAAGAAAACGAAATAAGTACCTGTTTTTGACAAGCTAGTTTAATAGAAGCATATCCTTCACTGAAGGAACAAGCATGAATCCACACCCAAATTTTTCGAAAGACTACAATATCTCCACTAGAGACTGGACCATCATCAGGAACAACGCCGGCATCCCCTTTGCACTCATCTCTTATCTCAGATGACTGATAAGGTCTCCACATATAAGTCACAGGAGCAATCGGCTGAGAAACAAGTGGTTCGACATGATATAGCTGAAGAAGAAAAAGTAACATTACAACCTGCTCAAGTTGTCATTCCATTTAAAAAAAGCAAATTCATAGATTATATAATACCATGGCGCTTTCATAACTATGGCCAGTGAGAATAGAGTTTAAAACTTCCTTAGAGTGAGATGATGGAGAAGGCTCAAGTAGCATGTTCAATATCGCCAATAGTGAAGCCTGAAAAGTTCAAGAACATATTAAATTACAAAAAAGTTTAAGACAATTTTTTATAAGAAGAATCGAAAGAAAGAGGTAAATGCCTGCCTCAGGACCCTGCAATTGGACAGCAATGTGATAGCTTGAATCATGGATAAGAGCACCTTCCCTAAAGTGCATCAAGATATCCCTAGACCCTCTTCCACTAAAATCATGAAACGAACTACCTTTAAGATCAATTTTGTTTAAAAAAAAAAAAAAGGGGGGGGGGGTGCAAAAGTGAAATTGACCTGCCATGTAAGGCAAGCGGAAGGTGAAAGCCCCAAAGCTTAGACATAGAAAAACGTTTAGCATGCCAAACATGAGTTCTAAGCCTCTTAGAGCCGTCACCAGAGACGCTAAAACCAGTTACAGGGTTCCCTTTAAGTTCAATTCTCCTCTTAAGACGTCTAGGGATCTTAGTTATTGATGATGAATGAGAAAGCAATGAATGTGATATTTGTCTTTTGATATGACGTCTCTTAGCAGGCTGGTTATTGTAAGAATTGGTCCTTCTCCTGTTGTTCCTATTGGACCTAAAGTCTTTTTTCAATCGATCAGACAAAAGAGAGTGAAGAGATTCGAGCTCAGATGATCTTGCCTCTGAGAATTTCTGAACGTTGAGTTTACGAGGTGCAACCCACTCTAAATCTCCACCCATCCTTCCTTTGGGATTTTGGTTGGGGCAATATCACCAACACTTGTCGCGCCACAATACAATATACAGACAGACAGACAGCCAGACAGATGTGTTATTTTATCAAACCTAATTTTCAATAGTTATATCTCTGTTTTATGGATCAACAACGTTAAAGGCCCACTTTCACCCTCTCTCTCTTCTTATTGGGCCTTTTATTCCATTATCATTTCTTCAACAACTTATATATATAGTATATTTCTTTTGTTATTTTTAGTATCTTTTTTAGGAAAAATGTGTTCTTTGACTTTATTAACATACCATTTTCTGCTTTAACTCCTATTTTACATTTACAACAATTACCAAATAAAAAAACTTTGAAAGTTTAGGTGATATACAGTAAATTATTGTGGATGACGTAGCTAGATCACGAAAAGAGTGGGCATATAATTAAGAACATGTGCATGCACGTTGAGCTATATATATTATATACAGACAACGTGCTAACAGTTGCGATTATTTTCGACCGCTAATCTTTATATCTTCTTCTACTTTATATATAAAATAGACCTACCTTAACTACTTAATTAGGTACTTTTCACTTTACTTGAAACCCATAAAACTAATATACAATCACTCATCAATTATTGCTTACCATAATATTTTCGTAATATTAATTATTATGCATAATGTATGACGGGAGGGGGCGTATATATATATATATATATATATATATTGTATGTGTAATGTGTAAGAGAATGATTTAAGTACATTGACGGCGATGGGGGAGATACATTGAATCCAAAGTCTCCCAGGAATTTGTCTGATCAACATTGCTTCACGTATCTTATTTTCTTTTTTTTTCCTTTTTAACATTGCAAATAAGATAATCTTGATGAAGATGCTTCAATCAATTCCATTACCGAAAATAAAAATAAATAAAATTTTAAAGTCCACAAATCCAAAGAAACATTAATAAAGATAATGCGCATGTTCTTATGTCCTTTTTAAAATTAAAACCTTATCCCATTCCCCCAACATCGTTATCTACTTTGTCTACCAAAATAAAACACCTCTTAAGTAGTTTTGTAATTGTATCATTACTTCATTAAGAGATATTTGGGTATATGGACCATTTTTCAAAAGTATTTAAAAAGAAGACCTGCTACTATTTAAAATTAGGAGAAAGGACCATAGGTCCACAAATTTTTGTTTGACATTCCACTTTAGATTAGATATATGGGTATAATAATATCATTATTTACGAGTTTGTCACTCTTCCTTTTTCTTCTTATTTTTTCTCTTTTTCTCTACTTCATTTTTTCACGTTTCTTTTTGCCAAACATTTTTCTATTTTTTTTTCTTCATTTATTTATTTTCTTTTTGTCAACATTATTTCTCTCTTTTTCTTCTCTAATTCTCTCTCTTCTTTCTCTTTTTTCTCTATCTTCTCTTTCTCTTCTCTTTCTATTTCCGTTTCTCTCTCCTCTCTTCTTTTTTCTCCTCTTTCATTTTCTCTCCTATCTTTCTATGCTCATATCTCTTCTCCTTATCTAATTATCTCCTCTAGTTATCTATCTTCTTTTTCTCTTCTCTCTCATCTTTTTTTCTCATTTGTTTTTTTCTAGCGGATGTTTCTCTAGCGAATGTTTGTTCTAGCGAATGTTTGTTCTAGCGGATGTTGCTCTAGCGGATGTTTTTCTAATAGATATCATCCATTGTACAATATATTATGTTGGGAATGTCTTGAAATCGATTTGTACTTACTCTAGTTAAAGTCGTAATGTCGATGTTTGACATTCGTATAATGGATGTTTAATTTCTCTAGTGGATGTTTCTCTAATAGATATCATCCATTGTACAAATTATATTCCACTTGTGGATATTTTTCTAGCGAATAACATCCATTGTACAATGTACAATCCACCAGTGGATGTTTTTCTAGTGGATGTTTTTCTAGTGGATATTTTCTCTAGAGGATAAAATTCGTATAATTCATTGGACAACTTGATTATACTCTTGACTATACAGTTCAGTGGACAATTCGACTATGCATTTAAGGGTACACCTGATTGTACGTACAAATGAAATTCATATGTACAATCTAGTGGATAATCTAACATCCATTATATCATATAGTGGACGATTTTACTACACTATATAGCGAAAAACATGATTAACTGAAAAATAAAAAGAGAAATTAATAAATAGTTTACACTTTTACCTATAAACATAAAGAAAGAAAAAAAGAGAAACACATTTAATGTTCTCAAACAAAAACTTACACAAGTCAACATATCATGCACCGCATTTAATGTTCTTATACATACATCATTATCCTATACAAATACTTTTATATATATGCACCGTATATTAGAGTAGTACAAATTAGGTTTATAATCATATTGTCCGCCAGATTGTAAAAACAAATGATACTCGAAGCGATCGTTCTAATTGTAAATTGTACAAATGATTTGAATTAGTCTTCATACAACTCTTCAACGCAAATCATCTTCTGTACAAACCAGTTGTCCAAGTGAGTTACGTACATTGTACAGATGAGTTGAATCTGACATCCAGCAAATTGTACATCGTCCAGTAAACTGTGCAAATGGATGTTATTGAATTCAATTAAGAGAAATAAACATGAATAAGGAGAAAAAAACTTGAAAAAATAAAACATAAGTTTGAATCAAGAGAAAAGAAAAGAAAGAAGATAGAAGATATGAGAGAAAATAGAAAGAAAGAGGAAGAAAGGGAAAAAAAGAAGAAATGTGAAAAAAGGAAAAAAAAAGAAAAAAAAAGAAATACACAAAAAAATATATACACACATACATAAACATATACACACATACACAAACATCCACTGGTCTACGTTGTACAATGGATGTTATCTGCTAAAAAAACATCCACAAGTGGAACAATTCGTATAATCCAGTGGACATACGACTCTTCGACGTAAATCATCTTCTGTACAAACCAGTTGTCCAAGTGAATTACGTACACTGTACAAATGAGTTGAATCTGGCATCCATCAATTGTACACCGTCCACTAAACTGTACAAATGGATGTTATTAAATGCAATTAAGAGAAAGAAACATGAATAAGGAGAAAGAAAACTTGAAAAAAATAAAACATGAGTTTGAATCAAGATAAAAGAAAAGAAAGAAGAGAGAAGATATGAGAAAAGAGAGAAAGAAAGAAGAAACGTAAAAAAGGAAAAAAAAAAAAAAAAACACAAAAAACATATACACACAAGGGCATTTCTGTCATTTCACAAAATGATCCACAATTCCTCTTCAAATTATATTACACAAAGCTTTATTACACAAATCATGGCCCACAGGCCTATTTCACAATTGTGAATAGTGGTATGGACTACTTTTTATATTACTTTTCATAAAATGGTTCAAATTGCTAATAAACCCTTTCATTAATTAGTTGCGCCTGCTTAATTATACCAACTTTGGCCAATAAAAGCAAAGACAACCAATATTTAGTCATAATATTGTAACGAGCATGTTTCGCAATCCGTTATTTTTGAGAGTCTAAGCTTTTCTTAGTGTGATATTGTCCGCTTTCGGTTTTGATCATATTTACATTTTCTACGTATCCAATATTGTGGGAGGATTGTTACAAATATATTATCATAACTCTCTATCCAAATGGAGATGATCAATCAAAACTATACGCAATTAATTTCTTAAGCTCAAAAACACAAAATTTATAATCCTTTTTTCTTTTTCATATCTTGACAACGTACTTATCTAATTCAACCGCTATCTTGTTAATAATGTGTATGCTTGTATCACACTAGAATATTGTTAAGACAAAGACTCCCTAAGGCATAATTAAAGATAATAACCTTGTTGTCGTTGTTAATCTGCCTGTTTTTGGAAAACTCTAACTAAGTAGCCGCAAACCTAAAATTAAAATATAACATAAAATTATAAAAAAGCCCCAAAAAAATGAGGAATAAGACAGGGTGTTTAATTGTATATATGGTGATGTGAATGAGAAGAAAGTTGGTGTGTTTTAAGAGTTGGGTGATGATGAAAATCATGTGATTGCATGTGCATCTGTATATCTAGTTGTATTTTTTGATGACATGTATCCTCTAATTTAAGCTAAACCCTAACTATCCATCATCAAAAGTAACATTTAAAACACAAAAGCAAAATACATTAAGGACACTTGTCCACATATCATCCAATTATTTTTTGTGGGATAGAATATATGTATAGGAGGACCTTCTCAGAAGCTGTAATCTCCATTTTAAGTTATATATATAAAGGTTATTAGAAACCTTTGATTTATCTTTGTCTACTATATATACAAACTAATTAAGACCGTCTCATATTATATCATCTTTATAGATTTCTTATTCTTTTGATCAAAAACATTTTAAATAATGGGAGTATCTTTAGAAGGACGACATGGAAAGGAATCAGTATGGGTATTGAAGACAAGACAAGGAGCTCGAAGAGCACTTGTGAAGAAGATCATGATTCGACCTAGGAAGAATACTCTAGAAGGTTCTAGAAGAAGACCCTGTGGTAGGGCTGTTCATAGAAGAGTCAAAACGTTAAAAGAGTTAGTTCCCAACACCAAAGCATCACAATTAGGTTTGGATGGACTTTTTATACAAACGGCTGATTATATTTTGGCTTTGGAAATGAAGGTTACACTTATGCGTACAATGCTTCAGGTTTTGACCCACACTGATTGTATTTAATCAAGCATCTTAATATATATATATATATTTGTTTTTTTTGTAAATCTTGCTGCTGGTTTTCAATCTTTTTTTTTATTATACCATTATGTGTGTTTTTAGTTTTTTTGTTCATGTTTACCTATGTGTAATTTTCTTGTGTTATGCTATCTTATATATTAAAAGAGAAGCATTTTTGTAAAAAGGACAAAAAAAAATTGTAATTACCTTACAATGCCACTAGATATAACCTATGATTGATAATATTTAAAAAGAAAACTCTAAAAACAAACAAATGTAATTAAGGAAATCTATTAATGAATTGAAGCCTTAAAACTGCAAAAACTAAGGAAACCATAATACATTTACGAAGACTTTTTCCTCGGTTTCACCAAAGTCTCTATTTTTAATTTTTTACGATATAAAAAAAAATGAAAATAATTTTTGAGTAGAAATCAAAACAAAGAAACAAAACTTGAAAAATATTTGAACCATATATGTTGTTAAATGCAATATATCGCAAATTAAGACATAGTTTTTTAAAAAAAATTATTTATAATGTTGTCACATAAATATGGTTATGTTTAAATTAAAAGAAAACAAAAAAGGAAAACATATTAATTTCAACATTAAAATAGGAAACAAAAAAAAGAAACAAAACTATTCAAAAAGAAAAGGAAAATATTATTAATATAAAAATAAAAAATAAAAAAATTCAATTTCAAAAGGTTAAAAATAATAATTCGAATAATAATATCTAAAAAATTAATTATAAAATAATTTATTAATAAAGTAAGACAATTTTTACGAATTAATTTCAGAATTGAATATAGGGTTAATCGTAGATTTTAAATTTTTAACATCAAATATGAATAACAATTATGATCTACACATATTTTAATTTTGTAACGGGTCATTCAAAATCACAAAACAAAATTGAAATCACGACTAATAATTTTTATGAGACTAAAATCAATTTTAATTTATGAATAATATATATGTGTAGTTTTTGTGACGGGTTGAAAAATATCAAACATAGTTTATGAGATATAATTATATAATCCAAGAGATCACAAACATATAATTTTACAATATATTTATTTACTTTATGACACAAGATACCACAAACATATAATTAAAATTGACATTTTTAATATATGATTTACCAAATAACTTTAAATATATAAATTTGCCAATATATCTTATTATTTAAAATTACAAAAAAATAAACCGCACGTACGTGCGGGTCCGTATCTAGTATAGAATTAATTAAGAAATCGGTTTTATGTTTTTAATGTATAATGATGTTATAATTTTGGCTTTTTCCAAACCAGTATCCAACTCTTATTAGTATGATATCGTCCGATTTATGTTTAGATGGCTAGTTCTCACGGAATTACTTATTGAACTTCTTCTAAAAAAACTTTATATTTTATATCTATTATCTACCCAAAAAGATAGAGAGTCCCACATACAAGATAAGGTCACAAATAGAGTTGAACCAAGTAACATTGCAAAGGCATAATGATAGTAGGGTCGGGATATCCTCACCCTCCGAACCGGACGTGGATGTCATTTATTTATTATTGTCTAAACTTTTTACGTGGGACTTAGTTTGTTATCTCTACAGTTATAAAAAAAAGGATCAAATATGAAACATAACAACTGTTAATGCGATTAATTGTTCAACGAGATACTTTTTTTCGGAATCAGTAACAAATTAATGAAGCTTATTGAAATCATAAATTAGGGTTTTTAGATAAATGAAGTTATTAATGACATTATGTCGAGATAATTGTTCAATTTATAAACCCAAAAGACTGTGTATTGACTATTGAGAGAAGTATGTTTAACGTTGGGCTTCGTAATTGACTATTTAGGCCCATTAATATTTTTTTTGTCAAACTAGGGCCCATTAATTAAAACTATAAATTTTGATGAAACAGAAAGAGATGTAATATTTACAGTTTTTACTAACCTACCGATTCAATAATTCAAATTCAATTCACAATAAAATTATACCTTTTGATGGAAATAATATTGAAGAATACATAATATGTAAAAATGAGGGAGTATAGTTAAGTTACGTGTGGTTGTTGGTGGAAAACTTATTAACATTGGGGTGGGGTGACTATAATATAAGTCGATGAGTAGCTACCATCAGACATGAATTTATATATTTTTTTATTTTTATTACAACAGACATGAATTTATATTAATCGGCATTATATTTTGATGCGGCGAATAATAAATTAAATAACATCAACTTTGACTTTAGCCATGTGCAAATACCAACACAACGGTTATTAATTAATTGTTTTGTTTTTAAACTCTTTAAATTTAGTATTGGAAACAAATCAAAAGTGGGGTCAACAAAAGAGATACGAGTCGCGTTTTGGGTGTATTTCCCCAAATAAAATAAAACAAAAAAAGGGGGGGGGGGGCATTTAATTAGGGGATTTGATTGATACTAATTGTGAAATCACAAGACAAAAGTTATCCCCCTTGATTTATGGCATTCTCAACCCTCTAGATATGGTTTTCTCTTGTTAGGGAACCACAATATTTAGATTTATAATTTATTTACAATCACACAATACAAAATATTTGACGTCATTAACATTATTATGATATAGCATATAAATATCAAATGATAATCATCAAGCTCAATCGATAATGGAGACTAAATACCAAAGACAACAATATATAACTACGTACCTCTTAATTTACACAAGATTAATTAATTAATTAGCTTCTAGTGTATATATATGTCTTCTTCTCGTTAATTATATATATGTAGGTTCTCAATATTTAAATTAGTGTTTTATAAACAGCGGCAGGATAAGGCGGTATAGTGGAAGACTGCTGACTCGTGCAGTGTAATTCAATATTTAATAGTATTATTTTATCCTATCTCCGTTTTTAGATCCCAAACGTATCCTAGAAGCGACCCTATATATATATTCGTAAAATATATATATATAATTCAAGAAATTAATTTTATCGTTCGGAATCTACCCTTTTGACCACTTCTTTAATTAAGTATTTAGATTTGCACACATAAACCTTTATTTTCACCTTCATGAAAAACATATATAGTATAACTTATTCTGCCCGGCAATCTAACGGTAATATAGGAAGAAAAAAAAAACTAAATGAAAAAGGATCGAGCGTGCGCCAGGTGGAAGCTTTTTATCAAATGGGACCCGCTAATTAAGCCGACAAGGTTACACGTGTAATATTTGGAAACGTAGGTAGGAGTAAACATACGCCACCATTGATGCGTGGCTTTGGCACCATGTTAGCCTCCTTGGTTCTTCTGGTTCTACTATATAATTAAAAATAAAATAGTACTCAACGTCATTAAAAAGTCTTGCGTTACTACAATAACATATATTATGACAAATACAACAGATATTATTATTAAGTGCTAACTAGTATCTTTAGCCGAGAAATTTCTTCACACGGTTGAATAAATTTTCTTAGAAAAACAAGTTGTAGTATAATAATAAATTGCTAAAAAAAGGAGGAAAAACAAAATAATGAAAGCATGCAAAAGGAGAGCTAAGTTTGCAAGCAAAATATAATACGGCCGGGACTGGGGTCACCCCACACTCATTCTTCTCACACACACATACACGTGCATGCTTCTTCTTCTTAATTACTTTCTTTATTTCTTTCATAAAAAAATATAATATATATATATATATATATCTTAATTTTAACATATAATTTCCAAGCCCCGATCGAGGTAAAAATATTCAAAATGATATATAGAGCAATTTTGTGTTTAGAAAATCGGTAAAGAAACAAAAAGAAAAACTCAGATCTTGACTTTGTTAACTTTATCTTTTTGCTTTTTTTCTCATCGGGATCACCGCTGGTTGCAACAAATTCACGAGGCATGCACGAGTTATATAATTTTGGTCCTTTAATTAATTACTTTTATTTATCTATTTATCATTTGCTTTGGGTCCATCATCGTCTTTTTACATATCCATTCATGCTCATCTTTTTCTTAACATCACACCCATTCATTCAACCCTAATCTTTGTGTTTTTTTTAAATCAAATTTATATAAATACTTATCTATATATACCATAGTACACAATAATTGGTGATTCAAATGTATAGATAAACGGTGACCAAATAAACAAAATGTATAAAAAACAAACTCGGCCATTAATTCCACTTAACCTAATTGTAAAATGCAAATATTTAATCTTGTATTAGTATCGATCATGTGCTTTACAAAACAATACCATGGATATATATATATATATATCAAAAAGCATGTTAGTATGTTACACGTCTTTGAGCGTTATTTTTCAATTCAACAGAATCCCTAATTTTCTTATGTAAATTGTAATAGAATTCGATCTGCATTGCATGCTTTTTATCAGATTTTGTTTTGCATAATCACATTCCAAAAGACAAAAAGGAGATGTAAACACGGTCCACTAATTTCGGTCTTTTATTTTCATTACATATCAACAGGACAATATTTTATGATTCGCACGTACTTCTTTCGTGATTAATAAAAATAGACTCAATCCCAAAAGGTAATTTAAGAGGCGTAAATGCGAAATTAAAGTTATATTTGTATAATTTTAGAAAACAATACTATAGGATTAGTTACATGATATAGTTAAAAGAGACGAAGAATTCAATTATATTATTGAATTGAATACAAATGCGTGCTTTATAATTGTGGTAAAAAAAATACGGACAACGGTCTCACCGATAGAAAATGGGGGCCATGGCTTGAGAAACAAGTCACATCTCATCGGTGAGCTTTATCCAACCATTTATAAATTACTTTAATATTATTATTATTATTATTATTATTATCGCAAAGGACATAAAGAAAAGACAAGTTTGTGTGTTCACATCAAATATTCCCATGCAGTGGAACCAACACCGATGCTTTATTATTATAATTAAACATATTTATTTAGGAAATAATACAAACTATTATTTCCACCGTCGTTTTCACACTTTGAAAACCAGACGTATGAAAGCGTTCCCTGTGCACATCTGACTTCATCGTTGACCAAATGATTTCAATTTTGAAAAAAACTCGGTGGATGACCGGTTACTGTAACTACCCTAGACGGTATATGAACCTAACCTACTATAGCCGGTCATATCCATCCCATCTTCCATTTGCTCAATCTCTCTATCTAAATAAAACCCTAAAATATCTCCCCTTAGCTTTCTCATCTCTATTTTATATATAAAGGATCCCAAGAGATCGATATTTCCTCTTGTGTGTTGGTTGCGTGTAAAACCCTGTTTTTGATGCGATTACTACTCTGTTTTTAGCTTTGTTTGATATACTCAACCAAATGGAGTCTACAGATTTCTCTATGAATAGTTTTTACGAGCAGACGGAGGCAGAGAGGAATTCATTAGGGTTTATGGAGTTATTAGGTTATCATCATCATCATCATCATCATCATGACTTGGTGGTTACTGTTGACGAAACGACGCTTCAATCGCAAACGCAAACGCAACCGTTGTGTTATAATTATGTTTCAACTCCAACGTTGAGTTCGGTGGATCAAATATTGTTGATAAACCCACCGGCCACACCTAACTATTCTTATATTTCTTCTGCTTCAAGCGAGGCTGTTAATGAATTAGAGAAACCTAAACCTAAAACAGAAGAAGATGAAGAAAATGAACAGAAGGGGAGTGTTGGTAGTAACCGGTGAGTGATTCATTTCTGTCTCCTTAATTGGGTTTAATAAAACTAGTTAATTAACCATCTCATATTGTTTGTTTTTTGTTTGTGTAAGAAAAGGTTGTTGATGAAACCAACTAATAAGAAGAAGAAGAAGAAGAAGAAACAAAAGAGAGAGAATGTGGGAAGAGTAGCTTTCATGACAAAGAGTGAAGTTGATCATCTTGAAGATGGTTATCGTTGGCGTAAATATGGCCAAAAAGCTGTCAAAAACAGTCCTTTCCCCAGGTTTGGGCTTTAGTAAACCCCTTTCTCTCTATATAAGTGTTCCACTAGTACTTAACTAGAAAATGATATTAATTTGAACTCTCATTTGAAAATGAAACCTAATTAAGTGTTTATATATATATGATTGGGTTTTTGGGAAGGAGTTACTACCGATGCACAACAGCTTCATGTAGCGTGAAGAAGAGAGTGGAGAGATCATTCATAGACCCAACCACTGTGGTTACAACCTACGAAGGTCAACACTCTCACATCAGTCCTCTCGTGTCTCGTCCCATTTCCACTTCTGGTTCCTTCTTCGGATCATCACTACCTTCTCCAAATCTCTCCAACGACTTTGTTTATCCAATAGAAAGCTCTACATTAATGTATCCTCATCAGTTCCAACAGCAGACACAACAACTGATAATGTCTTCTTCTTGTTTTGGAGGTGTTGATGAGTACCTTGACAGCCAAGCCAATGAATATGATGATGACCATCGTGTGAAGAAGAGTAGAGCTTTAATGGTTCATGATTATGGACTTCTTCAAGATATCGTCCCTTCTCATATCTTTAAAGAAGATTATATATAATTAGTACGTACCTAGTAATAGTATAGTCTTAATAATATATTTATTGTAATTTATACTAGTCTTTTTCACTCTTGTTTGTAAAATATCATATGTTTTCTTGTGGATGCATCCTGAAGGTAAATGTCAATTATTGCTGTTTTTCATCCGTGAATGAAACCACGGACTAACCAGGGAAGCAAAATTATAATTTACTAACATATTTATATATATATATATATATTAAGTTAATAACATCTCACATTCTAATTTTGATTCGCAATCTTTGTAATAAATATATGATTCACGTACTTTAAAAATCCGATCTAATTAAACTTTTTAAAAACAACAACTATTATAATAGTTAAATTTATCGTAGCTAGGCTTTTGTAGTTTGTGTTGTTTTTAGTATAAGATAATTGAAATCTACAGTTCTAACACCATGTGCAATGCAATTGGGTTCTAAGGTGAGTTTTTTTTTTTTTTTTTTGTTTTTTCAAGTTATAAATCGGACCAATAGTGGGCCGCCACGTGTCAGTGGGTCCACAAACAGTATAAAAATCGGATCCAAGATAAGAGAAGAAAGAGTGTGTCTCTTAGTTTTTGGGTGGGGCCGCATGGTTAAACCTTTAAAAATGCAAATGTTTATCTTTCTAATGCTTCTCAGGGTTTTAGGTTACTCTAGATTCATTTTTTTTTTGTCAAAACTCTAGATTCATTTAATGTTTTTTTTGGGAATTAATTTTTATTTGACTCAGCAGCTTTTGTCTTGGGGAATTATCTGTATAAATTAACAAGTTTTCTAATTAATCTAGATAACTAAAGAGGTAATTAATGCGAAATTGGACTCATAAACTCATCACAACTACCCTCTACCTACTCTTTTCCATGTTTTGATCCATGTTCATCATTTTATTTTATTTTATTTTATTTTATTTACCGTTTTTTGCTTGTTTTCTCTTGGTGTTTCATGATTACCCTGCGGTGGAGAAAAAGACGTGTGCTTATGTCGTTTGCTATTTGGATCGCTTTCTAAATAAGTAAAATCCAAAACGAAGAAAAAAAGTTTGATACTAATGTAATATTCTACTTTAAGAAACAATATGTCCATGTGATGAAGACTCGATAGTCTTACATTCTGACCCTTGATTAAACGTGTTTCGCTTAGAGGCTCGTTTTTCTTAATTAAGACGTTTTCAGTAAAATATTGTTACTAGCATGCAGCAGTATATATTTGAAGATTTGAATATATCGTTTTAATATATATTAAACATAAATTACCAAATTATAACCAAAGCAACATTAGTTTTTTTTTGTGTTTCTAACATAGAGTTTAATTAATGGGAAAACTATAGTTTAATTAAATTAAGTTTGTGTAGTCTACTAATTAAGTGCAAAGACTTGTGGGGGAAAAGGTAAATTAAAGAATAAAAGAAATCCAACAAAGAGATAAAGAAAAAGTAAAAAGAGAATGGAAACAAGTTACCATGCAAATTCACATTATTTATTTGTTACTTTTTTGCAACCATGTGAGTGAGTGAGTGAGAAGAAATGTTGTATATTTAGTAGAAAAGAACAAGGAAGCAAAAGAACAATTAATGTGATGAGGTAATATTACCTTTTTTTGTTGTCTTTTTGTCGAGTGAGTGCATATCAAGGCCATTGGCATTAGTATTGACCTTTACGGTGAGTGATAATATCCCAAACCAAAGGTACATACATATCATCATTGTCCCAAACAAGGCCACGACTGCGACCGAAAACAAAAAGTAAAAGCTAAAACTCTTGATGGCTTAAAAGTATAAAATGACTGCAAGACAAAACTTTAATGCATGTGACCCATTTGATTACACGGCCCAACAACTTTCAACATTTGCTCATTAAATAATAGTAACCCTAGAAATCTTCAGGGTTCATATTTGGGCTTCCAATTAGATTATCAATTCAATGCCATGAATAAAAGTGGTTCCCTCCAAATTACAAAAAAAAAGGACAGAGAACAATGGGCCTTAAACAAATATTGAAAAAAATCGATTGTAATTAATTTATCTGTCCCTTCCTCCTCCTAAAGTTGTGGCGCCACGAAACCCTAGTTTTCCTTTCTTCCGCTCATCATCTCCCTTTTTTCTCGAGAGGCTTTTTAGTTTAATCGCTTCACCATCGACATGGGTACGGAGAGGAAACGGAAGGTTAGTTTGTTCGATGTTATGGAAGATCCTTCTCTTTCTTCTAAAAACACCAAATCCAACGGTCTCGGAGTTGCTACGGCGGCGGGTGGGAGCAATCTGATAAACAAATGGAACGGGAAGGCATACTCGCAGAGGTATTATGAGATACTTGAGAAGAGGAGAGATCTTCCTGTTTGGCTTCAGAAAGATGACTTCCTCCGTACTTTGCACTCTAATCAGACTCTTATCCTCGTCGGTGAAACCGGTAGTGGTAAAACTACTCAGGTCAATTCTCATCATCTTTCTATCTCTCTGTGAATGATAGAATTTATATGTGTTTTTAGCTAATTCTGTAAACTCTGTTTTTTTTAAAAAAAATTTATGATTGTACAGATTCCACAGTTTGTATTAGATGCGGTGGAAGCTGAGAACTCTGATAAGCGTAAGAAATGGTTGGTTGGTTGTACTCAGCCTCGTAGAGTTGCTGCTATGTCTGTCTCTCGCCGTGTTGCTGATGAAATGGATGTTTCTATTGGTGAAGAAGTTGGTTTCAGCATCCGTTTTGAGGATTGTTCCGGCCCTCGTACTTTGCTCAAGTCTGTCTTTTTCTTTAGATTCTTTTTTTAAAACTTTGATGTTGTGATTTTTATTATAGCTTTTTGATCTTTTGCTATGACAGGTATTTGACTGATGGTATGCTGTTGAGAGAGGCAATGGCAGATCCTCTTCTCGAGAGATATAAAGTTATTATTCTCGACGAAGCTCATGAGAGGACTCTTGCCACAGATGTGCTCTTTGGTCTTTTGAAAGAGGTCTTGAGGAATAGACCTGACCTTAAGCTAGTTGTCATGAGCGCAACTTTAGAAGCTGAAAAGTTTCAGGAATATTTTAGCGGTGCACCTCTTATGAAAGTCCCTGGTAGACTTCACCCAGTTGAGATCTTCTATACTCAGGAACCTGAGAGAGACTATCTTGAAGCTGCTATAAGGACTGTTGTTCAGATACACATGTGCGAGCCACCCGGAGATATTCTTGTTTTCTTAACTGGAGAGGAGGAGATAGAAGATGCTTGCCGTAAAATCAATAAAGAGGTCAGTAATCTTGGAGATCAAGTGGGGCCTATCAAAGTTGTGCCTTTGTATTCTACTCTTCCACCTGCGATGCAGCAGAAGATTTTCGACCCTGCTCCTGAGCCGTTGACAGAAGGTGGTCCTGCTGGTAGAAAGATTGTTGTCTCAACCAACATCGCTGAAACGTCTTTAACCATTGATGGGATTGTGTATGTTATTGATCCTGGTTTTGCTAAGCAGAAAGTCTACAACCCACGGATCCGTGTTGAGTCATTGTTGGTGTCACCAATATCAAAGGCAAGTGCTCACCAGAGATCAGGTCGTGCTGGTAGAACTCGGCCTGGAAAATGTTTCAGGCTTTACACAGAGAAGAGTTTTAACAATGATCTGCAACCGCAGACATATCCTGAGATATTGAGATCAAACCTTGCTAATACAGTCTTGACATTGAAAAAGCTGGGTATAGATGATTTGGTGCACTTTGATTTTATGGACCCTCCTGCTCCGGAGACGCTGATGAGAGCATTAGAAGTTCTGAATTATTTGGGAGCGTTGGATGATGAAGGTAATTTAACAAAGACTGGTGAGATAATGAGTGAGTTCCCCTTGGATCCACAGATGTCAAAGATGCTCATAGTCAGCCCTGAATTCAACTGTTCGAATGAGATTCTCTCAGTTTCTGCAATGTTATCAGGTACGTCCTTCTCCATGGTATATTTGACGGCATTTGGTCATTGCATCTGAAAAAACTTATGTATAAGCATGTCATATGCATGAACATCTACTATGTACAAGCATGCCATGTGTCTCTGTGAGCTAGTCACGTGTTTAATCAAACTGAAATATTAGAGCTAGGTTGTCCTAAGCAGCTCACTAGTTTCGGTTCACCATGCCTATGTTTGGGGATATCTAAGTAAGTGCTGATGCATCTAGTTGCAGTTTCTCAGTATTTTCTCAACAAAAATGGTATCGGTTCTCGCCTCTATGCATCTGCTGACCTCTTCCATGGACCTATTCTGTTATAAAACCAATTCTTTCTCTAGTACCAAATTGCTTTGTCCGGCCTAGAGAGGCGCAAAAAGCAGCAGATGAAGCCAAAGCTAAGTTTGGACACATTGATGGAGATCATCTCACACTGCTAAATGTGTACCACGCCTACAAGCAAAACAGTGAGTTATTCTATTATATATTCCTGCTTTTTGGATTATAGCTTCTGCATCTGAAGACAATTTAATTGGCCTCACTGAACCTTGGGCAGATGAAGACCCGAATTGGTGTTTTGAGAACTTTGTGAACAATAGAGCAATGAAGTCTGCAGACAATGTAAGGCAGCAGCTAGTAAGGATAATGTCAAGGTTTAATCTGAAGATGTGCAGCACGGATTTCAACAGCAGAGAGTACTACATCAACATAAGAAAGGCCATGCTTTCTGGCTATTTCATGCAGGTGGCTCACCTAGAACGCACTGGCCATTACTTGACCGTCAAAGATAACCAAGTATGTGTCTTGTGTCAAAAACAATATCTATTTTGCATTCTATTACATATTGAAGGAGACACCTGCTTATATGTGTGCAGGTGGTTCACTTGCATCCATCCAATTGCTTGGATCACAAGCCGGAGTGGGTGATTTATAACGAGTATGTCTTGACTACTCGGAATTTCATACGCACTGTTACAGATATCCGCGGTGACTGGTTAGTTTCCCATCTCTACTGTATCTGTTTTTCGCTCTAATTTTCTTACAACTGATCAACTCAAAACCTGTAAAAACCAACCATCTTTGCTTGTGGTGTGTATGCACAGGTTAGTAGACGTTGCACCGCATTACTATGATCTTTCAAACTTCCCAAACTGTGAGGCAAAACGAGTTCTTGAGAAGCTTTACAAGACGAGAGAGCGGGTAAAGGGTGAGAGCAAGATTCGAAGGTGAAGGCATATATCTGCGGAAAAGAAGAATCTCTTAGTCATATGATCATCTTCTGCTTGTCGTTTGTTTCCATGTTCACTGAAAGAATCTTGCAGCACTACACTCCAAAAGTGTGTTTCTTAAAAGATGATTGTGATGTTTATCAAATCTTTGGATTGGTTCTGTCTTTTCGGATTCATCTTAACAAATAATCATCACGTAAATGGTCATAATAACATAAACATAAAAGTATTACAGAAAGCATAAAAGGATCAATTCTAGAAATCAATGAAACATATATATATATATATATATATATTATCAATAGCAAAGACATGATCACTACCAACACTTTCAGGTTTTCTTGGACGCTAATCCTCGATACATGTCGTCGATTTGTACCTTTGATAATATAACAGTTAGTGGATTAAACATTTATCATCAACTTAACAAACTAAAGTTGAAAGTTGAAAGTTGAGATGATAAAACAAAACCTGATAATACTTGAGAAGATTGTTCCTGCGATTCTTGAGCGTCGCAGTGACTAAGTCTCTCTCTACGTCGAAAGGTTTTGCCTCCACCGTCACCCCTTTTATGTACTCAAACCTTCTTAGCTAATTTTCCCATCCAAAATAATAGATTTAGTATATATATATATATATATATATATATATATTTAAAAATTGAACAAGTTTGATTTAGATAGAATATCAAAACAAACCTTGTTCTTCTCTGCAGTGGACTTGAGTTCTGATAGAATATGTTGTTGCAAGTCCGAGAGAGAACAAAGATGTTCAAATGGTCTAGTACTTAAACCAACATCTTTGGCCCACCGGTTCACGATTTCTTGATTCGGAACAATCACTGCCACAAGCACAGATTTGAAGCTATCTCCATACACCCATATCTGATTAAAGAGATGATCAGATATGTACAACAACATAATAATAATAATAATAATCAGAATCTCCCTAAAAAATGTGATTGGTTGAAGAAAGAGTTGAAAAACCATACGTACATCTTGAACAAAAGAGTTTTGGGCGTAGATGTTTTCCAAATTCTCAAGAGCAACGTACTCTCCTTGAGAGAGTTTGATGAGATTCTTTTTACGATCGATTATCTTGAGTACTCCATTAGGCTGAATCTCACCTATGTCTCCTGTTGGATTAATTAACAATCACAATCATGATCATCAGGACAAACAAATTAATATTCATGATGATAGTATCAATTAGACCTGTGTGGAACCATCCATCTATCATGACTTGTTCAGTGAGCTCATGGTTCTTGTAATAGCCAGAAAACAAACATTTGCCTCTTATACAAATCTCGCCTGAAGGATTTGGACCGAGTGGGTCATATCCCATTTCAGACACTTCCTCAAGCCTTAACTCATTGTAAACAGCAGGAATACCAACAGTCCCAAGCATACACATCTCGTCTGGGAATCCCATTGCTGTTCCTCCAAGCGTCTCCGTTAGTCCTTTATTCATCAATTATATATATATCACATAAACAATTGACTTGTCCTTGTATAACAAGAAACACAGAGAATATATATAAACCCTAGCTAGAATGCATGCAGAGGAGATGTAATTATATATATATATATACCGTAGCCTTGGACGACAAAGCAACAACAAGTAACTCTCAAGAACTCTTCAATCTCAGGGCTCAAAGGTGCTCCTCCTGATACTAGCAACCTTATCCTACCTCCCAATTTGTCTCTAATCTAAAACAAAACAATAACATGAAAAATAGCTTAGGTTTAATTTATAATATTTGTAATGACCAAGAAAAACTCCCAAAATAGAATGAAAGATAAACTGATAATAATTTTTGACCTTTCTGAAAGCTATGAAATCAGCAATCGGTGAAGCTTTACTATGAGAGTATCCACGATTCAACCACGAAAGCTTGCTGTTTTCGCGTAGCAAAAGGTTAAATCATCATTATATACAAGAGAGAAAAAGAGAGTAATTTATAATAATTAATAAAAAGTGAAGTTGATTGGTTACTGTTTGTAGAGAGCATTGAAGATAAATCTCCTTCTAGGGTTGAGTTCTTGAATAGCCTTTTGAATCCCTTCATGTATTCTCTCAAACACTCTTGGGACTCCTGCTATATATGTCGGCCTCAATTCTTGAATGTCGTCTCTTAACACATTCAAATCCTATACATATATTAATCCAAGCTTATTTATAATTTCCTTGTATATAAAAAGATAGATATATGTATGATGAACAACGAACATACTCCATGGTAATATCCAACGGAGGCTCCTTTGCGAAAGAAGTATTCCTCATTCATACGGTCAAGTATATGAGCCAATGGCAAGAAGGACAAATATACATCCTCATGTGTCATCTATTTCAATGAATTAGTATATATGTCAAACATTTTTAAAATATAATTATATATTTTATTGTAACAAAAACTTACAAGAAAAAACAAGAGTTACCTTGTCATCGAACTGGTCCATGAAAATATCCATACCAACAACGTAAGTGGCGACAGCTTCGTGAGTCAAAACAACTCCTTTTGGGTCACCGCTCGTGCCGCTTGTGTACATTATGGTGCATACGTTAAACGGCTTTGGCGGGTTCGTCTCTTCCGGTTTCTCACGTCCCTGCTCAAAATTACTAGTCAACTTAATTAAAAAAAAAAGACATTGTATATTGTTATCTTTTATTATGTTTTACTTATGTCAACAACGTCTATGTATATATGTGGGGGCATGCACCTAGCTAGCTAGTTCATTTAATTCTGTTCATATACACGAAAATCGACCATGTGCCTCTCATTAAATCCCCCTATCAGAATTTACGTCCGACCAATATAAATATATATAGACTTAACGCAAGAAATACCAAAGATGTTAATTTATGAAATCAAAAGAGAGACTAACCATTTGGAGAAAATCAAGCCAAGAGTATGTTTTGACTCCAATTTCTGAAGCCCTGAGGCTATCTTCTTTGCTTACACTTGTGAAGGAAACTATAGCTTTTAGTCGTTGAGCACATTTGCAATCTGGCTCAAGAAGCTTAATTCACATAACATTTTAGATGTTAAAAGTTTATTATATAAATAAACATTTATCAAATGGATAAAATAATTTCAAAGATCTTAATTATTATTACTCCTTTAATTTTGGTGTCTTGGACGAACACAAAGTTGATTTCCGCATGATCAACTATATAATCGACTGCTCCTGAACCTAACAAACCAATATACATAAATTTATACAGTAACAAAAAAAAGTAAATATTTTGGTTAGTTAAAACGAAAAAGAGTAGTAATTATCTTTTAACCTACCCAAGGTATCATATAGAGGTACACATATTAGAGTGTGAGCTGCACAAGCCTGTATATTTTTTTTATCACAAAGATGTGTAAATATTAATTAAACTATATAATTAGCCTTTGTTAAGAAATTATGTTGGAAGAACGAAAAGAAGAGAAATATTAAATAAAAACAAAATAAGAACCTCCATAGCAATGATCCACTGAGGACAATTAACTCCATAGATCCCCACTCGACACCCCTAATCAATCATGTTTTTTACATTTTTATTTCAATACATAAATGAATATACATATCCACTAATTAATAGTAATAAATAATATAATGAGGAAAAGGTGTATATAATATTATTTTACAGGTTCAGCGCCAAGAGCTCGTAATGCTGAGCTGATTTGCATTACTTCTTCGTATACTTCTTTGTAAGTTTTCCATATATACGGTCCAACCTATTTTGTTATCGTTATAATAATTAACTGAGAGATATTTTGTAAATCAAATTAAACATTTTCAAAAAATGACCTTATCGTCAACGATTCGACGCCATCCAAGCATTTTATTGTCCGGGAATTTCTCCACTGATTTACTAACAAAATCCCACAAGAGATTTATTAACAGTTGCTATTATACACAAAAAAAATGATAATTTCAAGAAAACTATATTATATACCTGAAAATATCCCAAGCGGTGGTGATACGAGAATCCATAGGAGGAAAACCTTTTTCCGATAAAAGATTCCGATACACCGGTCCTACCGATGGCTTCCCGTTTTGCCCTTTAACACCTTCTTCCACCTTCGCCGCAAAATTCTCCATTCTCTCCTCCCCCCTTTAATTTTGTTTTTTTTTAGTATTATAGAAATTAAATGAGAAAGTTAGATACTATTGAACTACTATAAAGATACGTTGAATCCAACGGACGTAGTTAATATGTGAAATATACATTATCGTGAATATGCTTTGCTTATATTTCGTGCATTAATTTACACATACACATAATAAATGTACTTTATATGATGATATTATTGATTGATGACATGGCATTAAATGTTACCAGTCCGGTCCACCTAATTAACCATAGCCAGCTAGTGTACACCTAAAGGCTTAAGCCTTAATTATGCATTTATGATTTATGTATCATTAGATACACAACCTTAGAGCATTAATATCCATGAAGAGGCAAAAAATACCAATTAAAAAACAATTATTTTGTTTTTATTTATTTTTTTCGAAAAATAAAAAAACCAATTGCGGTCGCCACATGGTAGTGGGACCCGCGAAAAATTTAAGAAATACCTCTTAAAATAGAGATTTTAGATGTGGCTTTTAGGTTTTTTGGTGTGGTGGGTCCACATGTAAGAGGTGTGGATAGAACCCCTATATTAATGCTCTTATATACCAACTATTCCTTTTGGATTAGGGCACTAAGACCATTAATATAGGTTAGAGGTTGAAATACACATCTTAAAAATATATATATTTTTATTTTATTTTTTTCAAAAAAAAAAATAGAAAACACCAATCGCGGGTCGCCACGTAGCGGTGGGACCCGCGAAAAGTTGAAGAGCTGGTTCTTAAATTAGAATTAATAGTGGTGGTTTTTATTTTTGGACGTGGACCCCACCGCTTAGAGGTGGGTGGGGAAGCACCGATGTTAATGCTCTAACCTATCATATATTCCAAATGTTGGGATCTCAAGAGTTATAGTAATAGATTACATATATTTTTTACGAATTTATAATCATCGATCACATATTAGGTTTCCAAGGAATATTTACGATCCCGAGCGTCCATTGTTTCTTATTACGAATTAAACCCAACTAAAATTTTTAAAAAACCGTAATAAAATAACTATTTTCACGAGTTTAAAGAGAGTCACGCCCTAAACGTGAATTAAAAATATATATATGTATATCTTCACTCTCTTTATCTCTTTCTTTTTCACCATATCTTGTTTATTACTCCTAATGATACATAATATTATATATTGCTGATAGGAGAATTTAATGAAGATATGAAAATCTCTGAAACCCCATTAACTATGAAAGCGATGTGTGCAGTGTGCGATATAGTGTTATAAAGCTCTCTACCCAATGGATGTATAACATGAATCTTCGTAGTTGCAACAATACTAAATTAAACTCTTAAAGAAAAAAATATAACATAATAATAATAACCACGAAAAAGCAAAAGATGATTAAGAAACCAACCTTAGCAATTCGCTGGAGATAGATGGATGGAGGAATAGTAGTTTGTATAGTAGATGATGTTCTTAACTCTTAAGTTTACTTTTCTTCTATTTTTGTAATTAATGTTTTTGTTTATGAATCTTTTATAAATGATCAGAGAGAACTTAAGAAGATGAGTACTTGAGGAGCTACGATATGGTTGTTAAAGAGTATATAAATAATAATAATAATAATAATAATAATAATAATATATGAGTTTGGTTGTTACTGGCAAGGCCTGTGTCTTCATTTTTTCCCGAATATATAACGTTTGGTAAAGTAGGTTTGTATTTATTATCGCATTTATCGTACGTCACATGGTTACTAATACAATTATGTTCCCTCTTTTATCATTCAGTATCAGCAAGACAAATATAAAAGTAAAATTAGGTTAATAGCAAAGTCTTCAATTTAATTTACTAATTAGGTAGCTTAACATCTCTGTCTTAATTAATTATCAGCTTTGTTCAACACGAAAAGATAAAAAAAAAGACAATATCTTGTTGATCTACACAACTTCCACTTCTGTTCCTTCCTTGCTTGTGGGTTTTCACCTGAAATCCACACACAAAAAATAAAACTAAACATGTTTTAGTGCTTCCATGAAAACAAGGAAAACACACCACACGAGTGGCTAAACCATAAAAAGCCACTAATTAATTAATCTCAAAATCAAAAGAGAGAGAGAGAGATGTACGTAAGTTAATGATCTCCAAAAAGTGGCTTACCAGGGAGCAGACAAAGTCATGTTAAACTCAAGCTCCACATCTTGAAGGTCTATACCAATATCTGTCACGCTTGATTCCATCTCACATATATTTTTGTGAGCTGTTTCCTTGTGCTCATTCACAACCACTTGTTGTCTTTGCAACTCCAAAATCTTGCGTTCCATCTCTCCCCACTCTTCTTCAGCCTTATGCCTTTTTGCAAGTTTCATCCTTAATCTTTTCCTCAAAAACTTTTTAGTTCTTTCATCATATTAAATTGCCTATTTCTGAGAGCCAACATCTTGTTGATTCTTGTTTAAGGGCGTTGCAACGTTGAAACCATAATTCTCCAACCATGCAAATGAATCTTTGAGGCTATATATCGAGTTGGGTTATGGTGAAGTCGGTTTCAGGTTCTTTGAATCTCTCCAATAAACTGGAGAAAGTCGACATCATACCTAAGGCCACCCCTTCTCGGAAATCTTCTCAGAGTCTCATTAACCAATGGGCTGAAATGTGGATTCTGCGGTACTCTTTCCAAGACTTGCATTGTTTCAAATGTCTTCCAAAATGTTGACTTCTTTGCAAAAGGCAAAACCATCATTGTTTTGGTTTCCTCAACAACAACAACAACACTATCAGCAGTAGCACTAATAAGCTCCTCTTCTCTTTTCCTCTTTCGATTGTTATCTTCGCTACTCTCAGACTGCCATTAGGGGATATTGCAAAAGCAAAAAGATTAATTAATTTAGCTTTTAAATAATAATAATAATAATGTTGTATTAAATCAATATTTATTTTCCAAGCCATTCAGATTCCTCACATGCTCAACTGTCTTCGTGGAGGATGTATTTTCTTGAGTTTCAGCCTCACTTTGTTCCAACGCTGTCACAGTTACGCTTGGGGACGGAGTTACATGTAAACCTAATTCCGTTTCTGTAAAGCAATTGAAAAAAAAAAAAAAAAGATTTAAGGATTTAGGAATTGAACAAAGATTAAGAATATTCACTTGTTGCAACATGGTTATGACCATATATCACAGTACGCGATCGTCGTTGAAGTAAGGACGACGGTTGACTATTCTGCAAATCATTAGTACGAAAAATGGAAAAGTTCAAGAATCACATCATGTATATGAATATTGAAAGATCTCATCCATATATATACATGCAAATGATCAAGGTAGATGAGTACCAAACATAGCAACACTTTAATTTCACTGGCCTATATTTATATATATATTATTCATGCAACTAAAACACAAATCAAAGAGGTATAAAGCAAAGCAATCGAAATAGAGGAAAAAGGATTAATTAAAATCTAATAACTCACTGCAATAGTGTCTGCCTCCACAAAAGGCATGGACCTTGAACTTGAAGGCCTATTACCAGAGGGTTGGATAGAAGAATCAACGACGACAGACTCCAACAACTTATAGTTTACAAGAGACAATATGGGAGGAGGAGGTGTGAGCCTTATGTCACGTAAACTAACTGTTCTGTTGGGTTTAATTTCATCATCATCATCATCACCATCGTTCCAACTTATGTATTTGCAAGACTTTACTATGAAATTATTGCCATCTTCCATCTCCTTAACAATGATTGAAGGAACCCAAACAACTTCATCCCCTTTCGTCTCCATGACATCCACATTGGTTCCACATCTAAATCTGGATTTGTTACTCAGTTGTATTGTCTTAAACATGATAAGATCTGGTGGCGTGTCGAAGTAAACCAAAAACTTGTATGGGTTAATCTTCTTAACAAGGACACCAGTCCACCAACCGTCTTTGAGAAAGGCCTCCACGACAGAGCCTTGTTCAAAATCGACGGCAGAGAAGAGATCAACAGGAGGAACAGGGCGGATAAAACGGCGGTAAGTGGATTCCTGAAAAGGATTAGAACCATCGTCGGAGAGCAAAGACAAGTAGCGTACACTCAACTTTCTCACATTATACTTATTTGGATCATCTACTAGAGTGGCTCTGAACCAAGCACCTTTAAACCCATCTTCATTAGAGGACACTTCAATTTCACAATCTTTACACAATTTATTCTTCATCCTTTTTTGAGAGACACGAAGAAGCACCGTAGGCAAACTTCTCTTCCTTCCTTCTTCAAGGGTCTCCCACGCAAAGAAAAAGTTGGTCAAAAATGAAACAAAAGGAAACTGTTTCATCCTTGAGAAAAAAGTGGAGAGTAAGGGATTGTGGGTAAGTGGTTGGTTTTTATTATCATATTTTTTTGTTGGTTTATAAATTACACGTGGCAATTCAAGTTTTTTGAGAAGTCACACAAAAAAAACCGTTATTTG
The DNA here is from genome assembly GCA_963556525.1 of Cochlearia excelsa. Taxonomy (NCBI): domain Eukaryota; kingdom Viridiplantae; phylum Streptophyta; class Magnoliopsida; order Brassicales; family Brassicaceae; genus Cochlearia; species Cochlearia excelsa. The sequence goes on along the minus strand of OY748332.1, from coordinate 6,034,596 downwards.
AAATCCAAAAAGCAATGAATATAACAATACACATGAAACAAAAGGAAGGAAGGAAGGATGAATCAGTAGACATTTTACTTTAGAGATCAGATGCCTTCATTTTTCTAGGTCGTTTATGAGCTGCTGAAGGTGTGGCCTCTGCTTGTCTTCCAGGACCCTGTTTTGTTTCCCATTTTTGTAATTCACATTTTAGGTTTATATACATTTTCAGAGAACGCAGTTCGGATTTGAAAGAAAAAAGCAATTTACCTTGCGCTTTTGTTCCTTCTTGATTGGTCTTTCAGCTGAAAAATCCACACACACACAATCAAGTTAGAGATGTTTAAGTAGTAGTATTAGATTCAATGCTGAATCAAAGAAGAATAATGACATGTACCTCCAAAACCAAAAGGGTCAGATGCGAAAACACGATCCTGATCAAACACAATTTCATTCGATATATCAATAACAAGTAAGAATTGGTTGGCGATACAAGTTTTGATGCTGACCTTTGGTGTATCTGCCATTGCCACAGATGACCCTTCGCGCTGTGATGAACCTTCTGATTCTTTATACTGCAGCTGCAAAATCACACCATGAGAGGAATGAAAACAGCAAAACATTTGTGAAATTGATGTGAGATAGGCTTTATATGTATGGCTTACCTGTTTCTGAAGATTCAGTAGTGTTAAAATTTCTTTGCGTAATTCAAGATGCTCATCACATACAGTTCTTGTCGGAACCTTTGGCTTTAAATTAACCTGTTACCAGAAAACTCCTTATCCTCAAAATCCCCCATAAGTTGGCATTAGTTCAGTCTCCTTCATTAATAAAATTTCAAACAATGTTAATAAAACCTAAACAAAAACAAACCCCGAGATCCTGCAGAGTCTGCTCAACACGCTTGATTGTTCGAAGACCAACAGCAGAGCTTGCAGCTTGGACCATTTGTTCAAGTCCATAGGTTCTCAAGTATACATGAAGCTGAAAATTTGACCCAAAGGAATCAGATAAATTGAAGACCATGTGGGAAAGAGGAAGAGAAGGAGAGATAGACACTCACCATGCGCAGAGAAGCAAGAGTAGAGGCATAATCTGCCATAGTTAGTGTTGACGGAGCCACAGCAGTAGCAGGAAGTTGAGAATTGGATGATGGAGATACACTTCGTCCTGGAACTACCCCATCAGCTTTATCAAGACCGATATTCTCACTGGCAGACAAATCAGGCTCTTCTGCACGCTGAACAGCCAAATAGACAATAGCTTTAGAGACAAGATGACGAGAATAAGGTTATCTATCTAAGATAAAAGAGAGTATCTCCAATCCAGGTAAGCCAATTTCACCAGCTGTTATTTAGTTGGTACGAATGAGTAGATTTTATTTATAGGATGACACTTACACGTGCAGCCAAACGCATCTCTGTGATTCTTTTAGCCTCAGCAAGTACCTGTAGTTATGGAAGACGGGTAAGATAAGCAAAGAGCCAGTTTATACTTTCAGATGCATGTTTTGTCAAAAATAGAGAAAAAAACCTCAGCATCTTTCTTCTCCTGATGTCTACTCTGGGACAGGACCATGGACAATGCACGTTTTCGCTCTCTATCGCGTGTAATATCATAAGGTTCCTGCTTAAGCCAAGAAATTGAGAAACAGTATAGAGAAATGTTCTCTCCAAGAAATGGTGCTAAACATAAACTACAAATATTCAAACATAAGAGTTGGTCTTAGCTTGCCAAGAAGAGATATGAAAGAGGAAGTAGACCTTCATCAGAGGATGGTTTGCAACATCTGCTGGAGACTGGGCTCTTGCACGCAGTAGGGCTCGGCTTACTACAAAAGAAAATACGTAAGAGAATTTCAGTCCTTGTATTTTATAACAAACCCTGGTGCATCAAGATAAACAAACAGAGAGAACAAAGATGAAAACAAATGAAAAAGGCAAGATGTATATGAACGTATATTGGTATGGAAACAGGTAAGGTCCACACATACCACTATAGTAACGATCTTTCAATTCCTCTACGGTACGTGATAAAGGAAATCGATCCGCTATCACAGTGAAGCGGAGATCAAACCTTTGACACAATTCAAACAACTGATCTGTCTCTTCTTTGGTCCACACCTGCAAGTCGGGGCACAGTCAACCAAATCGACATTATCAAAAACAAGCATAAATAGTGGCTACGCAGAAAATTGTGTTAAAGTAATGCAAAAGACCATGATGCACAATTCAAACACACAAAGTTTTCCTTGAGCAGAGACTTACAGAGTCCGTTAGATGATTCTCATACTCTTGGTCTGTGTATTGTATGATATCAACTGACTGCATCCACACACACAAAAAAAAGGTAGGAAATTGAGAAGGGAATAATAATAATAAGTAAAACGTATGAAGAAGCAGAAATGGAGAGAGGACGTAATATAGTACCTTGTTATATTTGGCAAAGGAATAGTCACCTGTTGGTGGAGAATCGTTTACCACTCTAACCTGTGAAGAGATATATATATAGAAAATGAGTGGCATCAGAAGTGGTCAAAGCAGCATTACTCTTGAATCAATGGGGGAGCTTACCCAATGGTAGAGATTCAAATCATCATTGCGAGCAGAACTTGTGAAGGGAAGCCATTGCCAAACAACCTGAAAAGTGATGTGTAGCAGTAATCAACATAGTCAAACAAAGAAGATAAAAGTCTTGAAAAAAAAAAAATCAGACCTTTTCATCGACAGGAGGACGACGCTTTAAATGGGTAACATCAATAGAAGGCATAAGAGGCGCAACGCCACCGGTAAGAGCGTAAACCTGTAAATAACTCAACAACGAAAGTCAGGACCTAAATAACCATAAGGAAGTCAAAAATCAAAGTAATAAAGGGGAGCAAACAAACCTCGCGAGAAATACCATCGGGTTTACGATGGGACTCCTTATGGTGTGGACGAGATTTCTTGTCAAAATGAGAGAAAGAGAGAGTTGGTGTCTTGGGCAATCCCAATATGTCCTTCGCGTCCGTACCTCCCATTCCAAACCCTAAACAACAACAACAACAACAATGCTTTCGATTTCACTGCGCAGCTATCATCCAATCCAATCCAATCCAACCCAGAACTGATTCGATTCAGAAGTTAGGGTTCCTAATCACAACGCTTTGGATTTGTGGGGGAATTTGGGGATTTTTCTGAGCGCGAAAGAATATGCCTTAAAACCCCCTTTGGACTCACTTATGTTTTTATTCATTAGAGTCCATTAACGGCCCCGCCGTTTTGCTTAGCCCCCATTTTAGTGCTGCTTTTTTGGGTTCAAAAGCCCATTACATGACTGCTTTTTTTTGTTGTTCAAACCCATTATATATAGGAATGTTTTAAAATGTAAAAAGTACTAATTAAATACAACTAGAGGATTCTTAATTTTTTATTAAAAAAACTATAAACTTATTGTTGCCAATTGTAATCAAGTAATAAAGATTTTTTCAAGATATATATAAGTTTTGTTTTTTTTTATGTTAAAAGTCCAATATATGAGTTTCGAAAAGAAACACTACATGCTTTAAACATATAATAGTTTTTTTAAAAAGGAGATTAATCTAGAAGGTTGTCCAACAATCGTTGACCGGTACGAGAGAGAGAAAGATTAGATCATATAATATCTTCTTTAAAGCAATTCTCTTTTAAAAATTATTTCTTTACCTCTCATTGTACCTTTTCTTACCACAAAATGACCAATTTAATTTCTTGCTTCAACATCAAAACCATAAGCCACAAAAGACAACAGTGCCCTTGCTTTTTTCACTTTTCAGGCTCCATATTTGCATCCTGTGAAGGCAATTTAGTAAATTAACAAATACTTACCAAAACTAGATACTCCCACTTGATTATGTCTTCCTTCTAGCCATGCCTTGATTCAACATTTCACAATGGTTGTTAAGACTATAAACACACTGTCACAAGCGCACACACTATATATATATACATATATATATATATATATATTGATATGTTAAATGTGATTAAATACGCAATTAAAACTAATAAAAAGCATTAGTACGACAGTAGACATGGCGTCAATAGTGATGTTCGTTAGAGCGCTTATGAGTTGCCGTCTAACGCCCAAAGATGAGCCTGAGATGTTTGAGTCTTCTTCAGCTTCTAATCTTTACAAAAATGTTCACGGAGACGAAAACATAACATTGAAGAATATTTCCATGGTTGATATAGAAGCTTCACGTGTGATCAACGATCACATGGATGATGATGATGAAGGCTTTTACTGGATTATCGTCAAGAATCATTTATTGATGTGAATTTATTAAGTTCTTCTACTAGTATAAAATTAATGATGCATGTGATCAGTCCTCATATATATATGAATATTATTGGACTACAAGAATATTGTACATGTCCTTAAATATATATATGTATATATATATATCATGAATTTACGAAGATTATTTTAAAATAGGAGGTAAATTTGTTTAGCTCCATCTTTATATGTTTCGTGACTTTGTTTTCTCTTAATTACACCAAGAAATTTTCATCACCAACAAATATTATTTACTTTTAAAAGCAAGACGTTGTATTGAATAATTCACATGTATATCACAATATCCTTGCATGGTTATCGGATCTTTGATTAAATGGACAAAAAAAAACATGATGAAAAGAAGTCAAGATTCGTATAAGAAAAGACCGTATCTAAAATGGCATCACGCACGGCACGAATGAAATATTACACACCAAAACGTGACGCAATTGAATTCCTCGTTATAATTTCCCTTAATTAATTATACGAATACGACGTCGCTTCATGACAAAACTGGTCCTGCGAGAACCAGAAACTCTCGTCATAATTGGTCCACGTGTTGTCCCCACCAATACAGCCCCAATCTTTGAACTCCTCGAAACCGGTTTGACCAACCGGGTTATAACCCGACAAAGTCACCGCTGCTCCTTGAACGTCCGATAACGTCTCCGCTGGAGAATTCGATGACGTGGCGGAAAATTCGGATACCGGTACGAATTGCTGGTTATGATGAATATTCTGGTTAAATTGATTGAAATCCGGTTCGACCTGAATGGGTTGGTCAATAGGCTGAGTTTGGTCGGTGATCATTGATTCAATTGGATCACACGTGGCGGAAGATGATTGGGCGTTGATTCTTTCGACTAGTCTGGGCATCCAAACATTTCGCATAGTGTCTTTGAAAAGATTGCTATTAACATCGCATCTCAAGTGTTTGGCTTGCTTTTGCACTCTCGTTCTCCAATAATTCTTTATCTCGTTATCTGTTCTTCCCGGTAAATATTGTGCAATCTTCGACCACCTTATAAATATTTCATAATAAATGTAAATATTGTGGTTTAATTTATATATGTAGAAAACTTCAAATATTTACATATATGGATATATGTATGGTATATTATATACGTATATAATTATACCTATTGCCCCAGAGAGAATGGAGTTTGAGGATCATAAACTGTTCTTGGAGAGAGATGTTGCCACGTCTAACGTCTGGTCTTAAGTAATTAAGCCATCTTAATCTGCAACTTTTACCTGTTCTCTTAAGCCCTGCATGCATATAACATATATATGTGTTATATATTTATGGGGTTCATGCATGCATGCGCAAGTGCCTATGAATCTATACATTTAATATATATGTTTTATATGTACAAATTACCAGAGGAACGAGCGATGTGGTTCCAGCGAGCATCACCATGTAAAGACACGAAGTTAACAAGTATTGAATCTTCTTCCTCTGTCCATGGTCCTTTTCTTACATCACAATCTTCTTCATGTGTTGGTGATTTTGAGTTCCCCTCGTAATCTTCCATTTTTAGAAACAACCAAAAAAATAAAGACAAGAGAGAGAGAGAGATAGTGTGAGACGATCGATGTTGTACTGTAAAAGGTCTTGTGGATTAGATTTGAAGTTATAATTAGGAATTGTATGATTTTTGTGTGTGTATATATATATAGTGTTTGAACACGAGAATAAATAATAATATAAAGTAGGGAAGTAAAATAAAAGTGTTGTAATTAATTATATAAATAAGGATGTTTGAAAATAAGTAGAAGAATGAAGAGTGACTAGAACACGGCATAAGTGTGATATTCAAATTATTATTATTATTATTATTATTACTACTTGTTTATTCTAGTTTCTAAAGTGGAATTTTACAACTACATTAATTAGAGTATATATATATACTATTCTAATACCAATAATTAACTCACAATATATATGGTCAACTTTTGTGTAATTAAAAAAATACTAAGGTTTGACTCTTTGACTTGTTCAGATTGTATAGTAAACACGCATTCTCTCACTTTATTTTTTTTATTATAGAGTTTCTAGATTTTACCACAAAGTATCGTAGACGTAATATTCGTTGTATATTTGTAAGTAGTCCTAACTCTGATTACTACGGGCGAAATGAATAATCGCGCATATTGTTGCGTAATCACGGTTTAGTTTTCGCCATAAAATTATGGAATATACCCACTCACTTAATTTGATTTCTAGTCTCTGATCTTTATACGAAATGATCTAAACAGTAACGAAACATATAGCGTACGTACTACTTCAAAATTAAAACTACGTTAGGACGAAAATATTTGCAAGTATATGAAAACATATATATTTTGAGAAATTGGATGTGGGTAAATTAATAACATATATAGGACTATTGACATTTAAGGCAAAGTCAAACGAGGAACAAAGTTAGGCGAGTAAAGGGGACTTTGTTAGCAAATTTTATTTTAATATGACTTCTATGCCCATTTTTGCACAAATTTTATTAAGTAAATAAGTAATATGTTATCTATCTTATTAAATGGGAAGGACAAAATTTGAGAAACCCTTCAAAGTTCTTTTTAATTACATGTAAATGTCATTGTATAAATTTTATTATAAGGTAATTTAGATTAAAAACAAAAACAAAAGTTGTTCCTATTAAATAGGAACTTAAAAAATAAGTATCAAAAATAATTATAAAACTAAAAACGAAATTAATAAATAAAATACAAATAAATATCAAAAATTATTCCTATTTAATAGGATTAAAGGTAAAAAAAAAATAAAAAAATGAATATAAAAAAATATTCCTATTTAATAAGTAACATTATGAAAAATTAAAATATTATGAATAATTCAACTTTATGAAAATCATAGAATATTAAAAATATATTTAAAGTTCTTTTAAAAGTTTTTAAGTTAATAAGAGTTTAAATGCATATATTACTTTTAAAAAGTAAAATAAATGTTACTTGCGGGTCTAATTTTAGATTTAAATGTAGCCATGATTTTTAGATTTTAGTATCTAATTTGATTAAAGATTATCTCCACATATTTTAATTTACGTAGCGGTCAATAAAGATCACAAATCAAATTTGATACAAAAATAAAAATTTGTTATGAGATAAAATCAAATTATTTTTCTATAGCAAATATATGTGTAACTTTGCGACGGGTCGGAAAATATCATACATAATTTGTAAGATATAAAAAGTTATATTCGTAATATCAAAACATACATATATGATTCCTAAATTATCGGATTTAAAATAATCTCATATCGGATCTTGATACAATAACTAAATTATCTAATTAAATTATACTTAAATAAATAAGATTTTATTTTTATAATAAATTAGAAATTAGTTATCAAAATTTTATAATAAATAAGATTTATTTTTTAATAAATATTACTCCCGGGTGGGACACCCGGGTACAAACCTAGTAATGTTATTAAATGTAATACTTGCAATATTTGAAACATCTAAACATTCAGTTTTAACCAAGAAAAACAGCTCAAAACATTCAATTCAACTAAACACTATATATATACTTATATTGTGCTAAAGCCTAAATGTAAAACATACAAACACAACAAGGCTAATTGGCGTATATATATATATATATATATACATTTTGATGCGTACGTATCAGAGTGATCCACATTTAAAAAGAAGAGTTGAATAAATATATGACTATCATCTAAAGTAGTTAATTAGAGTTTAGGTGATACAAGTAAACACAAAGTATTAATATTACAGAAAGACACATAAATAGTAGCCTCCATAGTTCTTGGGAAAGCAACACCCTCGATTAAGTGTATATATGTGTACTCCTCAAAAGCTAATCAGATCCCAATGTCTTTATCAGACACTTGTCTCCTTCTAACTTCCAGTTTAGTTTAGGACAAAAACACATACAAATGATGACGTGTCCATTTGATGCGAATCTAGGTTAGATTTGGGTTATATCAGTATGTTAGAGCATGTGCATTGGAGTTTAACACAGATCTTAGCAGATGGGTCAACTAAATAGTTAAGATCTGGACTTTAAATATAAGATCTTATTTAAGATCTGGATCTTAACTATTTAGTGATCTCTGAATACGTGGCGGCCCATAATTTGGCGTTTTTTATTTTATTTTTATTTTTTTAAAAATTAAATGTTCATGGGTCTTACTGAATAGTTAAAAAAATTTGTGGTTTTCTCCATTGGATTTGATCTTAGACTTTTAATTAATAGTAGTAACATATTTTCGTTGTAACATCCTATTCAGTGAATTGTTACATCGAATGTAGATTTGATTACATGACAATCCAAAGAAGGTGAAGACAAAGATAATATATTAACTTTTTTACTAAACTAATTTCAATCGATAGAAAGCGAGATAAGTAATCACCAAAAGTTGAATAGTCAACACAAAATGCATACTAAAAACGAAAAGAAATAACAAAAGTAGAACCCACAGTCTTTATAACTTACACGTACGCTAGCTCAAAAATCATGTCATATTCATACGCAAAGCAACTTCTCTTTTGTCATCTCCAAATCGGATATGATGCGACATAACACATAAGCCTCCAACTAAATAATCTCTACATGATAAGACTCTAAAAGGTAAGATGGCTAAATAAAATTTCCTTTTATTGTTTGGATCCTTTTTAGGTCAAGGCCGGAGTCGTGTTACATCTCCTTTTTTGAAGAATTAACTTTCTATTTATTGAAAAACTATAAATTGTTATAAATATGTATATGGCGTAAAAACGTGACGTAAAGATGATGACGCAGAGGAGAATCATCTAATGAGAGTAAATCAGCTATATATGTATAAGGTTCTCTACCTTTAAACTTTAAAGCAGCATGTGGTTCGAAACTCACAAGGCATCTGATGTAGCGGAAGGAGCACGATAATTAAGCTCAATCTAAAGATTCGAAGAGATCTTTGAGGCAAACCGACACAAAGATGAATTTAATCGAATCTTTAGTCGAGCTTCCTGTAAGGATGAATTTAATCAAATCCTTAAACGAAGCGTCTTGTGAAGATGAATTTAATCAAATCTGACGAAACTACCATTGAGATGAATTGAATCAAATCAACGAGGTTTAAGAGAAATCTCTTGTTTATTAATTATCAAAGTCTCTAATTACAACATAAGTCTAAATGACATATTTATAATAAATTGAAAGCCTAGAATATTCCAAATAAGAAAAGGAAAACATCTTAATAATAAAATAACTAATAATGTAAATATAAAGATATTTGTAAATCTTCCAAATATCTCTCTGCATCATTCTCGACGAAGAAAAGATTCGTCCGAATCTTAATCGTGGTCTTCGATATGAAACTCATAGTCTTCTTCTTGCGGAAAGAGACGCCTATGATAGGATAGATGTTTAGAACAACATGACATCAGAATCGTTCTTGATTGAGAAACCAAAGAAACACGGCTACGATACCAAGCGATGTAGCGGAAGGAACTCGATAATTAACTCAATCTAAAGATTCAAAGAATCTTTGAGGCCGACAACACGACAAAGATGAATTTAATCGAATCTTTAGTCGAGGCTTGTAAGGATGAATTTAATAAAATCCTTAAACAAGGCATCTTGTGAAGATGAATTTAATCAAATCTGACAGAGGCTTCTCGTGAGATGAATTGAATCAAATCAACGAAGGTTTAAGAGAAATCTCTTGTTTATTAATTATCAAAGTCGAATTACTGACGTAAGTCTAAATGACCTATTTATAATAAATATTGAAAGCGCAAAATATTAGAATAAGAAAAGGAAAACATCTTAATAATAAAATAAATAATAATGTAAATATAAAGATATTTGTAAATCTTCCAAATATCTCTCTGCATCAGCATCGCCCTAGAAAATCCATGTTTTAGCATATATAATCTTTCTCGTCAACACAACAATGTAGATGTATATATACAACATGTATGTCTTTATATATATATATATTAAATTAAATGGATGGACCGTAATGGTCTTACACTTTGAAGATTCATTTTGTTGGTAATGTTCAGTGAATCAATGAAATAGTCTTTTTAAATAGCATGTGATATGATATTCATAACTTTAAAGAAACAATCCATAATTAATCAGAAGGAGGACCACCTTAACATATGTTTAAGTGGCTATATATGATTAAAAATAAAAATCAGAAGCATTGATTCAACCAATTGACTATTATGACTTTAAAGAAACTATTCAGTTCGAGCTTCTAATCATCACATTATATGGAATACATTTTTATTAGGTTTTACTTTCAACACAACGTTACATTAATTTAATGGGGACATGACACAAAGTTTAAATAACAATTTTAAAATTAAAATGTTTAAGCATAACAATACTACTTAAACATTTACCTTAACTTAAAAAAAACTAAAGAAGCCTACTCTTGGGGTAAAAAACTATAATACCCTTTGACTAAAAATCAAGATCTCTCATACTTTATATAGTCTATATACTCTTTGATTTTCGTTGACCAAAATAATAAAAAATCTAAAACATTAAATATTTTTAAATCTAAACTTTAAACTAATCACAAGTGTCTTGGATTTGGAATTGAGAATCTAAATGAAAATATTTAACTTCTAAACCTTTAAATTTAACAAACAAATAATTTAAAATCGTTTTTATATCATATTTTGATTATTTTGTTAAAACTTTTTATTTTTATTTTTTAGTTTTAAAATATATTTTTTTATCAAATTCTTAAAATTAAATAAAAAATAATCACATTTACAGTTTATAAAATTGATTTATTTTGAAATTTATAAAACTCAAAACAAAAATCAAAATATAAAAATATAATAGCTCTTAGCTTTGAGTCAAAGGGTATAGTAGGATTTGATTTGATCGCTTTAGGAGTATAAAATGGTTAGTAAAAGTCACCAAATAAGTGTGGCCAGGTGAAATTTCAAAATTAAAATAAATGTAATGAATGCTGCCTTAAGTCGGACACTATAGGAGTTGACTGTGATTGTTCAGAATATAATATTCCAAAAACAACAATTTCAAAGCATTGTGGAAGAAAATAAAAAAGAGAGAAAAATTAAACGCATAACCAATAATGGAAACATGTGAAAATTAAGGAACGCAAAACCAAAGATGACCGGCGATAATTAAGGTAAAAGTCCATCCTCCACCGACCCTTATTCGACGAATATTTTCAAGACCATCGTAAAAGACCCTTCCTTTGTTTTTTATTTTGTCAAATTTTGCAACACGTTTAGACTTTAGAGTCATGAGTGTCAACATCAGGATTCAACGGTTTAAAGATTACAAAGTATGGGTTCAAGCCTCTAGAACACACTAAACGAGAGACAAATGTTTGCGTTAGCAAATGCTTGAGTCTGCTTATTGGCATCTACAAAATGTGATTTCCTTTCTTTCTTTTGGGCGTATCTTAATAAAATTCAAATTCGAATAACACAACAAGTTTCTGAAACTAAAGTCTAAGGATTAACCAAAATTAACACATATTGTCTGGAGTTGTTCGGTTTAGACGGTTCTATAGTTAACACGTTGAACCCAAGAGTATGTAACCAAACATCATTTTCTTAAAAGATATGAACGCTTATCAAAACAAGACGGTAGAAATGTTATTATTATTGAAGAAAAGTCGAAGAGTTATTAAGGAAAAGAACAAAGTAATGAAATGATTTGAGATGAAGATGAGAGAGAGAGAGGCGTAGAAGAAGAGAATGATGATGACAAATCTTTGGTTTTGTTTTTAATAGTAGTAGTAATAGGCGAAACATACCCCAAAGCAGCAAAACAGGAATTAGGCTAAACTCCCTTCTATGCCTGCGCACATCACACATTTAAGTATCTCAGACTCAAAGAGACTAGCCACAAATGATCATAGAAGAGAGTATATAGTAGTAGTAGTAGTAGTTGAGATTTGAATTACCTTGTTTGCGATGTTGTTGGAGAGCCAGTCAAGTCCCTCGTAGAGTCCTTCTCCTGATGTGGCACATGTGCTCTGGATGTACCTATTATTATCGACATCACAATGTTGTAATGTCCGGGTTATTACAATGATCGAGATAGAGCTAGTTATATGTGTGTGTTCTTGGCTCACCAGTGTCGTTGGCGAAGAGAGTGGAGTCCAAGCTTGTCAGTAATCTCAGCAGCATTCATTGCGTTGGGAAGATCTTGCTTGTTTGCAAATACAAGCAGCACTGCATCCCTCAGTTCATCCTAATCCCCAACCAAAAAACATCACAAACATCCAGGTTATACTTTAAACCGTTGATGGATAAAAATACCTCATTGAGCATCCTGTGAAGCTCGTCCCTGGCTTCAACAACACGGTCACGATCATTGCTGTCAACAACAAAGATGAGTCCCTGTGTGTTCTGGAAGTAGTGCCTCCACAATGGACGGATCTGGATGACCAAGTAAGAAAAACCATTACTAAGAGGAATGGGATCACAATTATACAAGCAAACTCATCTTAAACATATGACGTTATGTATTAAGAAATAGAATGTTATAATGAAACAAGACAATACCTTGTCCTGACCCCCGACATCCCACACGGTGAAGCTAATGTTCTTGTATTCAACAGTCTCAACGTTGAAACCTGAAAACAAACAAACAAACAACTGTCAGCAATCTAAAACCTAACATGTACAAGAATGGAAAACAAAAGACTAACCAATGGTAGGGATGGTGGTGACGATCTCTCCGAGCTTGAGCTTGTATAGGATGGTAGTCTTACCAGCAGCATCAAGACCAACCATCAGAATACGCATCTCCTTCTTTGCAAACAGCCTGCTGAACAACTTCCCGAATGATAAACCCATCTCCTTTCTCTCAATCCTCTCTTGACAAAGACGGGAAAAGAAAAAGAAAAAAAACATATTAAGAAAATTCAATCTAAGAGAAGTTCTGAATCCGTAAAAATAGTCTACCGAGATAACAATTGAGATCTATTGATTGATTACAAATTGAATCTGGATCGGATCACAATTTTGTATACTGACCTGATTTCTAAGAGAATAGACTGATCTATACACTAAATATCAATTTAGGTGATTTCTACAAGGAGGCAGATACAGATCCAACATTACAAAAACACGTTCGTATCGTTCATAAAATCAAAACGGAAGAAACAAACAATCCAGAAGCAATCGACGACGGAGAAACATACATACCTACCAGATCTATAGCTCTCTCTGATGATGCCGATGGTCTTCCCAAATTATTTCTAGAGGGGAGCGTTAATATCACGTCGAATATAAGATATATATTAAATTATTTAATTAATTAGGTAAGTTGATTAATTATAACCGCGCTTCTTTTTCGATTTGGGTTCGGCCCATGGATTTATTTTTTAATTATTATATTAGGGCCTATTGGGCTTCTTAATGATTGGAGTTTGAGCGTTTCCTTCTCGATTCTTTCTTGAAAACGATGTGTAAGAAACCTTCCAAAGGACGAAATACTGGTGTCCTGTTTCTTATGTTTATTGTGTCAAAGAATCGTATCCGTTCGCATCTTGTAACCAATAATGCATATCAATCAACTAATACAAGCTGGTTTCATCAGATAATGGGCTTATTAAATCATATGATGGCTGCAAAACGATTAATAAGTTGGAAGCGATTCGATCATATGCTTAGATGATTAGCATCGACCAAGGAAATGCAATAACGAAGAAACATAGCATAATTATTATCCATCAAAAAACTCAAGGAACTGTGGTGAAATCTCTTAAGATTCAAAAAAGTTCAACATAAAAGCGAAAAAACAGTTCAAACAAAGCAGTAAATTCAAAAGAGAGAGAGAGAGAGAGAGATCAGGCCTCGACGCCTTCTTTCTGGTAAACATAGGTGAGACCACACTTACCACAGTAATGACGATCGAAATGGCTAGCCATGAAAGTACCTGCTCCACAGCTTGTGTTTGGACACTCTTTCCTCAGCCTCTCCACTTTGCCTGTTCCATCCACCTTGTAGAACTGCAAAACAGAGAGCTTCACCTTCTTGTGCTTGTGCTTGATCTTCTTCGGCTTTGTGTAAGTCTTCTTCTTCCTCTTCTTCGCACCACCACGGAGTCGGAGTACCAGATGAAGCGTCGACTCCTTCTGGATGTTGTAGTCGGCGAGGGTTCTTCCGTCTTCGAGCTGCTTTCCGGCGAAAATCAACCGCTGCTGGTCCGGTGGGATGCCTTCCTTGTCCTGGATCTTTGCCTTGACATTGTCGATGGTGTCCGAAGATTCGACCTCGAGGGTGATTGTCTTCCCCGTTAGGGTTTTCACGAAGATCTGCATCTTTTTTTGCTTCTTTCTCTGTCTCTAGAAAACGGCGTTAGATATCTCTTTGTCCTTGTTTTATATGGTGAGAGAAGGTCTAAGATTAGGGCTTTCGACTTCGCTTCCTAAATTACGTTCTTACCCTTATATCTGAGAATTTGCCAAACATATCAAATGGGCTTGCGTTGAAATTATTGGGCCTAATCCTGCAATTAACTAACGCCGTTAATGTCACCTAATTTTCTTACAAAAATAGAACCGAGTGTCTCCGTGGCATGACCATAAATCAAAAACACCACACACAATTAACTCATTATATATCATCCATTTATTTCTCAAAAATAGTCAAAACCCCCTAGAACTACAATTGAAAAACAAATTTACAAGAATAAAATAAACATCTATATAAATAGGTACCGTTTCTTTCTTAATTTCTATCTATTCCTTTCCAATCACGTCCAAAGAAAGAAAGAAAAAACAAAAAAAATGAACACACCAATAATAAAACTCGCATTTCTCGTTCTATGCGTCGCCCTAACGGCAACCGCTTACGTAGTCCCAGACAAACGTAACGCCGTTACACCAGAACACGAAAAAGCGGTCGCAGGAATATGCAGCGTAGTGCAAGACAAACGTCTATGCAGCATTACCTTGAGAAACGTCCAAAGCAACGATCCCGCCGTTTTAATCCGTTACTTAGCAACGGCAGCAGAAACGTCCGTTAAAAAGAGTTTAAAATTCCTCTCCGGGATCAAACCTAAATACAAGGGAAACGATTTTGCAATAACTCGCATCAACGGTTGCGAAAAACAACTAAACAACGCATTGGAAGACTTTGCTGATTTCTGGAAAGCAGCAGGACAAGACCTAACGAGTATTGCTACTAATTACTTCACGTGTAAGAAGAAGTTGACTTCGATATTTAACTACCAATCAACATGTCTCGATGATATTAACGACAAAAAGTTGTTGAAAGAAGTAGAAGGAGGGATTGGTCTTGGTAAGAGAATGAGTGGTGAGTCCGTTGATGTGTTCTATGGTATGGGCAAAGTCTTTAACACTTTCAACATTAAGACCAAACTTAACTTGAAAGATAATGACTCGTTGCTCCCACCTCCTTTGTCGTTTTACTACTATTGATTTATTTATTTTTATATGTTATTTATTTTAAACCAAAAAAATGTAATCGATGGTGATGAATAATTTGCATCGGTTGATTTTCATCATGTATGTATGGACCTCGTGATTGGAAAGGATATGGAAATATGTGGTTATATATCAAATATTAATTATTTAATTATTAACGAAGAGTTGGTATCATTTATTTTGTGTACGTAAATGTACATGCATGACTTCAATTCATATTCATTTAACATTACTAGTCACCTACATGTTTAACCATTAGCTATAACAACTCGAAGCTAGCAAACTACGTACGGAGGCTTTTAGACAATAACATTTTACTAATAAGAGATTAATAAACACCCGGTTGCAATACCTTTATCAATATATATATATATATATATATATATATATATATATATATATATATCTTCATTTTGAGCGGTACTTTTAGGAAAATATATTAATAATATAAAAATTATACGCACAACAAAAATAAAAAGTGACAAAATAAAGTCCACATTAACAAATATAATAAAATAATTAGTTTATATTTGATAAATAATATATATTATGAATATATAATTAAACAAAAGTTTGTTTATTTATTTTTAATTGTATTTTAAAAAGTGTAAACCTTTTAATAATATTTAATAAAATGAATTTTTATATCAAATCCAAAGTTTAGTATAATTTTTAAAGTTCGAGTAATGATTTCACCGGGAAAACGATCTATTTCCCCCCACGAACTATCAAATACCGATAATTCCACCTATTCTTTCACTCTCTTACTATTTCCTCCTATATGTACTTTACACTATTTATTTCCCCCTAATCTCATACTTCTCAATCTAATTGCACTTCTAATTGCACTTCGTCGCTGATTTAAGTGGTACAAGATATATATTAACCAACATAAAACCTAAGTTGAAAAAAATACCAAACCGATTTTAAATCCAAACCAAAATAAACCATAACCCAATGACCCAAGTGAAATCCCCAAATTCAATATTAAATCCCTAAAGCTTCTTCTTCTTCATCGATTCATCATCTTCTTCTTCATCGATTCATCATCTTCTTCTTCATCGATTCATCATCTTCTTCTTCATCGATTCCACTCTTGATTTAAAAGCCACATTTGCAACCAATAGATCGATCCATTCACACAAGAAGATTTGCTTCCGGTATGGACCACATAAGGAGGTGGATTCGGTTTCCCCCATTGTCCTGTTTCAACATCAAGAACACCACATTCCACAATTTCTCGGCAAGAATCTTGACCATAACCCTGAAAAAAGCCCCGAATTTTATCAAATTTCAAAAAATTGAACAAATTCTAATGCAAAATTAGACAATAACCCTAAAGAAAGCTTTGATTTTTAATAATTTTTCAAATGAAAATTTTTCGATAATAGAACCCAAATTTGAACATTACCGAATCCGAATCTGCACATATGGTTTGGGTTCAGACCTGAAGCAAATCGTTTGAGTTGTCTAGTCGATGGGTTATAAACGATGAACTAATCTTCCTCGGGGAAATATATCAGACCATCGCAGGACATTGGGGGTTGTGATGTGTCGCAATGCAGAGTAAAGATCTCCACGTTTCTTACTAATCGCGATTCCGGGAGGAGACATGGTTGCCCGCCGCAATCGCAGTTATAAGCGGCGAGGATTCTCCGTTTCTTATTTCGAAGGCTCGTCGTATACTTGTCGGTGAACCTCCTCGATTCAAAGATTGATTTCCATTGTTTCTTCCACCATACTTTTGAAAAAAATTATATTTATACATTCGAAACTCAAAGATCGATTTGTTACAAAATTAAACAAACTCAAAGATTGACACTTTCCTATTTGTTAATTAGAAAATTTCCATTTATTACGAAAGTAATTAATTTTGTAATAGATCGATCGATCCAAAATACGAACCATATTTTAATTTTGTCAAGTGAGAGTTATGAGTCGGGTTTGTAATCGGGTATTTAGGTTTATAATTGGTTTAGTTTTTTTGGGTAATGCGTTTGGCTTGGTTTAGCAAACAGTAAACCGAATTTAATCATAAAATCAGTGATGAGGTGCAATTAGATCGAGAATTATGAGATTGGGGGGAAATAAATAGTATAAAATACAATACATATAGAAAGAAATAGTAAGAGGGTGAAAGAATGGGTGGAATTATCGGTATTTGATAGTTCGTAGGGGGAAATAGATCGTTTTCCCGATTTCACCATATATATAGTTGTATAGCCGATTTATGCCGTATATACGGCCGTATTAACCGTATATACGGCCGTATTATTCAAAAACACATTTTTCACCGTATAACTTAAAAACGGTACGGTTCTCCACTGTATAGCGTATAGTCGCCGTATATACGGTCGTATTAACCGTATTTTAGAACACTGGTCAAATCAAAAACTCAATCTCCATGTAACTCTTACCATATGATAATCAATGTTAATATATTATGTCTTTTCGTGAAAACTGTAGTTTGTGACATTATACATATCATATGTGCTATCAAAAGGTTATTTTCTATATAATATGTTCTACATAATCAATTAAATACATTTGCAAGGATGCTTCAATGCTCAATCTTGAGATAACTAATTTTATTTAAACACATAATTAGATCATCTAAATTTTCCTTGTAATCCTAAAATTGGTCTGATCACACTTGACATAGTAGCATAGATAGTCAAGTCTATTTGGAAATTTAAGAATCACCAAAACATGCTAACATAGTCGTACGTTTTCTCTTATGGGATTTATCAATTCATATGAAAATACGAACATAACGAATTTCATACGAGGTCTTGAACACACGTAAAAAACATTTATAAATGTCATATGTGGTCCAAAAATTTTAACGGTCATCCATTTGCAAAATTAAGTTATTGATTTCTGAAAGATAATCCATATTAGTGGATTTGTGCTCTAAAAAAACTTATTGAAAATACTAAAACGTGAAATAGAAATAGCTCATAGAGCTTTATTATAAAGAAACTAAAGAAGAGATTACTTGTGTTTGTCATCAAAAATCAAAGTGTTTTGAAATGTTATATTATAAGATGAAAGAGGAGAGTTTTGCAACTCTCCAAAGTTAGATACAAAGCTCATATAACATTGCTACTTATACTAAAGCTATTTGCTTTCGCAAACCCTAAATGCATAGGTTGTTGACACTTTTTTTGGGCTTTGGTAATGGACTTTGAATTTCCTAGGCAATTCAATTCTATATGTTTTTGTTTTGTTTGACATAAATTCTATGTGTTGTCAAAAAGGTACATATATGTTATTTTGATTTGTATCCAATCATGCCACCACACCTTCTCTTCTAATTAGGAGATGTACGCCATATTTATCTTATAAGGATCAATTTTAAACCTCACAGCGAAACAATTACGTAGTAAGTTAATTAAAGCCGTTTTACCACATATTCTTAGCCATTCGTCAAGCGTAAATCTCTCCCCTTTCCATGCAAAATCCATGCACGTCTCTAATTTTAGAAACAGATAGCTTCTATAAAACCTAACGAACCGATCACAATATAAACTGGCCCAAGTCATTTCACAACTTGGCTTTTCTTTAATAAAAGCTTCTCCCACTCCGATCAACCTTTCAATAAAACCGGAGGGAGAAACAAAAAAAACATATAAAAAAATAAAAAAATGATAGGAAAAGTTGTTGTCTCGGTGGCTTCCATCCTCTTAGTGGTGGGAGTAGCCATAGGAGTCGTTGCCTTTATTCACAAGAATGGAGACACAAAACTATCTCCTCAAATGAAGGCTGTTCAAGGGATTTGCCAAGCAACTTCCGACAAAGCCTCATGTGTCAAAACTCTAGAGCCTGTCAAGAGCGATGACCCAAACAAACTTATCAAGGCCTTTTTGCTCGCAACTCAAGATTCATTAACTAAATCATCAAACTTTACAGATAAAACCGAAGGAAACATGGGCCCGAGCATCTCCCCAAACAACAAAGCTGTTCTTGACTACTGCAAGAAAGTTTTCATGTACGCGCTTGAGGATCTCAACACCATTGTTGAAGAAATGGGTGAAGATCTTAGCCAGATTGGTAGTAAATTCGACCAGCTTAAACAATGGTTAACTGGTGTTTACAACTACCAAACTGATTGTCTTGACGACATCCAAGAAGATGATTTAAGAAAGACTATCGGAGAAGGCATTGCAAACTCCAAGATTCTTACTGGCAATGCTATTGACATCTTCCACACGGTCGTTAGCGCCATGGCCAAGATGAACGGGAAAGTAGATGACTTAAAGAACGCTACAGGAGGAATCTTCCCTCCTTCAGACAAAGGAACCCTTCCTGTTGATGAATCTCCCGTGGCCGACCCAGACGGTCCGTCTCGTCGTCTTCTTGAAGACATTGATGAGACTGGAGTCCCAACATGGATTTCTGGTGCTGACAGGAAGCTCATGGCTAAAGCTGGACGTGGACGAGGAGGCGGTGGTGGTGCTAGAATCAGAGCAACCTTCGTGGTGGCTCAAGACGGAAGTGGACAGTTTAAATCGGTCCAACAAGCAGTTAATGCTTGCCCCGACAAAAACCCTGGAAGATGCATCATCCACATTAAGGCGGGTGTCTACAGAGAGCAAGTGATAATCCCAAAGAAGAAGAACAACATCTTCTTGTTCGGAGATGGTGCAAGAAAGACCGTTATTACTTACAACAGAAGTGTCGAACTCAGCCCTGGAACCACCACTTCTCTTAGTGGCACTGTCCGTAAGTCTCACAAAAAAAAAACCTAATCACATGCATGCTAAATATTTCTATTAATATATAACTCGTCATTATGTCACATGTTATGAAGAGGTTGAGTCTGAAGGATTCATGGCGAAATATATCGGGTTCAAGAACACAGCTGGTCCAATGGGACACCAAGCAGTGGCTATCCGTGTCAACGGAGACCGTGCAGTGATATTCAACTGCAGATTCGATGGTTACCAAGACACTCTATACGTCAACAACGGTCGTCAATTCTACAGAAACTGTGTCGTCTCGGGAACGGTCGATTTCATCTTCGGAAAATCCGCAACCGTTATCCAAAACTCACTCATTGTCATACGTAAAGGAAACAAAGGACAATACAACACGGTTACAGCGGATGGAAACGAAAAGGGTTTAGCCATGAAAATCGGAATCGTTATCCAAAACTGTCGCATAGTTCCGGACAAGAAACTAGCGGCGGAGAGATTAACCGTAGAGTCATACTTGGGAAGGCCATGGAAACAATACGCGACCACAGTGATAATCAACACAGAGATTGGTGATGTGATCAGACCAGAAGGATGGAGAATGTGGGATGGTGAAGGTTTCCACAAGACATGTAGGTACGTTGAATACAACAACCGTGGACCAGGTGCTATCACTAACAGAAGAGTTAACTGGGCCAAGGTCGCAAGATCTGCTGCTGAGGTTAATGGCTTCACCGTCACTAACTGGTTAGGTCCGGTTAACTGGATTCAAGAAGCTAACGTGCCTGTCACGCTTGGATTATAAATATAATCATTAAAGAGATCGACTACATATAGTACGTACGTGTTCATACAAATAGATGAAAAATACAACATTGTTTTCCATAGTGTAATATGTCCGGGGGATGAAGTTGTAATATTTTTATTTTTTTGTCTCTTGTATGAGAGATGACGAGAAGAAAATAACTATAAAATCTATGTTGTTTGATATATATATATATATATTCTATTTCCAAATACGAAATTATGTTGTATCTTGTATTAAATATTTTTTTAATATATAATTTTCTCTCATTCAAAATTTGTAATTTTGTAATTTATGTAAGACTATGAAATAAAAAGTTTTAATTTTGGACTAAGATTTAACCCGTATGTATTTTGAAATATATATATATGCCATTGAAGACATGATGCAGGGAGAGAATCTGGACTCATTCATCAATGCCCTCTCTTGCGCCAAGAAATGGACGCCATTGCTTCTTTTTAATACTTGGCTTTGTATTAAGTTCATCGCTGTCACAAGGTGTTAGGAATCGTGATTCTGTACTACTTTGAGATTAGTACTCTCTTGTTGTATTGCTTAACAGAGAGATTGTACTTTATACGACTTTATGTTATTCAGACATTGACAAATCAGAAGGTGAGAGTTTAACTAAGCTGCCACGTGGTAGGACCCATAAAGCGCTGAATGACTGAATTTGCTAATTCATCAGGTAACCATACCCCCCCCCCTTTGAAAGTCTTTTTTAATTACTTTGAGAAATAGAGTGATAAACATAATTTCAGGTAACTATAAGAACATCGAAATCAGAAAGATGCCACTCTGCAATAGAATCTTCATCTTTATAAATCTCAGTACCAACATCCACCGATGTCCATATCCTCCTAGCCGGACTCGTACCGGGATCCTACAACATAACCAAAATTAAAATATCCTAAACCGGTTAAAGAATAGGAAAAAAGGAAGCCCGCATGAATAAATAACCTGGTAGAAGTAAAGCCTACTAGACAAACCACCAACATCAAGCTCCCAAGTTCTTGGGTCACCCACCCAACCATCACCCATACGGGTCGGATATCCATATTCACCCCAAACCTGGTGAGGCAAAAGCTGAATAATCTCTTGAGCCTGTGGGTTACTATAAGCATCACATGTCCCTACCGGATCCTCGAGATGCTCTGCGTTTCCTGGCGCACAGTAAACGTGGTAAGCCTCGTAAGGGTATCTTTTACTGTCCGTACGGTGGATTCTAGTGCCGTTTAGAAAAGTGTGGTAAGGTGGACAATTGTGGAGAGCCTTGGGATTGCACCAGTGTGGTGTTTCTGGGTTTATGATCATCTCCGAGTAACGTGTCACGTCCGTTGTTACATCTCCGTCGCAAGGCTCTCCGTTGTTTTTCCAACAGCTTCCGATGTCGAGAAGGTAGAATTGACTGTTTTGCCCTCCTCCTTGTTTTATGTCTAATGTTAATCTCACCTTAAAGTTTGGTGACTCTGGAAGCGTTTTAAGCATTCCTCTAGTGTCATAATGGTATCCACCAGAGAATCCTTTAGTTGCATCAGCTCTAAGGTAAAGCATAAGCCATGGATATTTATGTGAAGTCTTAAGCTTATGTTTAAACACCCAACCACCGACACCTACTCTCTTCTCCCACAAAACCTCGTAATAACTTATCCCATCCAATCCCTTACTTCCCAAATCTGCATCAACCTCGTAAGTTCCATTGAACCATCCCGTCATGGTGTGACCATCTCCCATAAGCTGTGTCTTCCCGTGGTTAAACGCTGGTTGGTTCATACACCCTTTGCCGAAACATGGGAATTTATCGGGTTGATCAAAAGGTTGGATCTTTTTACCGTTTTCAGGACAAAGACCTGATTTTGTGTCGTAGTTTCCGTTTTTGAGCATAACCATCCAGAAACTCCATGGGTTTGGTTTGTCTGAGACTTGACAGAGAGATCCTAGGTAGAGCTCTTTTTGGACAGCGTAAAGGTCAGGGTTTTGTAATGCGGGTTCTGATATGTAACCTGGAATACGCTGTCCGATCCCCAACTTGTTATCCGCCTCTGATACCTTGTGTACCAAGGAATAACCACCTGTCCCAAATTATAGTCAAAAACAGAGGAAACAGAGACTTGGTGAAACAGAGAGAAATAAAGGAAAACAGAGGAAAGAGAGGGAAAAGGCCAATTTACAAGTATGGTTAGAATTTTCTTTTCTGTGTGATTTGATACATTGAGAAGATAGATGGAAGCAATCGGCGGCTCGAGGACTACCCATGTGAGGAGCTTCGAGGCCAACCTCATTGCAGAAGTTCCAAGCTTCAAACGCCACTCTAAGACCGTCTCTCTCCATACCAGGATCTCCAACAACTGATACAGCAGATGAATAAGAAGAAGAAGAACCATCGTCTCTATGAAGTAGGAGAAGCAAGATTGCAACAGAGAGCATTGGAGCCATTTGTTTCATTTTGTTTGTTTTCTTCTGCTTCTGCATTCATTCAGATTCCTTTTTTATGGGGTGGGAGTGTGTAGTGATAGTTGGTGAATGATTCAATGTGTAATAAATGATCTAAAAGAAGCGGATAGTATTTGTTGTTAATCTTAAGTGGCTATAAATGAGGAATAAACCATGACTTTCTCTTCCTCGTCCCTTTTTAAAAGCAATGATGTATTAATCCTTTTGAATCGTTAAATTTCATAATTAGATTCTAATAAAAATGCATTGTGTTCTTGCGTTTCATTTCGTACATTCTTTATCATTATTAGGCCCCATGGGCTTAATGACTCCGTTACTGGGTTATAGCATATCTCGGTTACCGAGCGGGGTCATGATTTTTTTAATTTGTTTTTAACTTTCAAAAAATGATGTTTTCTTTCTTTTCAAACAGAGAGACAAAAATTGACAAAAAAAAACAGAGAGACAAAAATTAGAATATGATTAGGTACTATTACTCCAAAACATAATGCATATTTATTACACGAATATTGATCAATATTTCAAAATTTGGCATTTAAACTCTTTTTTTTTTTTTGTTGGTTTCAGATGTTTTCATACATACAACACAAGAGTAGTATTACAATTACTAGCCAATAGGAATACAAAGTCTTATAATTAGGAGAAAAATCAATCCAAAAATTCAGGTGTAATTAGCGCCTCACATGATTTAGGAAATGGTATTAGTCAATCAATGTTTGGAATTATAATATTGCAAGTGGTAATCTTCCCGAAGTTATGAAAAGCATATAAAAGTGCCGTGGGAATAGACCAAATAAGTATATGAAAAATTAGTGATGTCAGGAGTGACGTCAGGCTTATAAATGATAGATAAGATTCATTGATTCTGAAAAAATGCGCAAAAGAAGTAAATGTTAATGGGAAGGGTATTCAATTCCTTCTTCATGTTACAAATAAAGACCTTTTCTTCCTTTTTCCTATTTAGTAATTCTCACTTTATTTATTGATCTTCTTATTACTAAAACTAATTAATGTTGACTTGTTTCTTGCTCATAAAGCAAGTCAGGTTCACGTGCTTCCCAGCTAAACATGTTAAATGCAAAGATTTCATCAGACAATTCAAAATTCTAATTTTAAAAGTACTATTATTTTAGCTTATTATCTGTATGTGCATCAAAATTCTTTAGACATACAGTATAAAGCTAATTAGCTAGAAGACATTGGTTTTACAACAAATTAAGGAGCAATCAATGATACACTGGATAATTAAATATTAACCGGTCCTGAGAAATCAAAAAGAGTTGGGAGAATCACAAAACTACACCATTTGAATTACATTTCACAAAACTACACCATTTTCAAAATACTTCACAAAACTACACCTAAACACTCAAAATTAAATTCAAATAAACTCTACCCAAATAATCATACCCCTTTAATACTATACCCTAAACACTAATTAGCGAACCCAAATGAATTTTTTTTAATTTTTGTAATTTTTAAAGCTTAAATCAAGTTTTTAATATTTTGAAAAGGTGTAAATATGTGAAAATATTAAATTAAAAGTAGTTTTGTGAAGAAGGGGTTGAAAGGGCGTAGATTTGTGAATTCCTCAAAAAAGTTTCATAACTTTAGATTAAAACAAGATTTATAGTAGTTGAACGAAACAGCTAGTTTACTACTTGTCATGATCGATATTTTTGTCTTGTTTTATAATTAAATAATTTGGTCAGCATAATCAGACAAGAATGGACAGAAAATATATAATTTTGAGTTATAACAAATTAAAAAGTAGTATATTTCATGAGTATTCTATTTCTCTTGAGTAAGTCACGGCTTGTTCGTCAAGAAATAAACAGAGTATATAATGAATCTCACATTAGTTTTTTCAGAAACTTCACTTACACTTTTTATATAAATAAAAAAAAAAGTTATAAGCAGAGCGATCTCTGCACATTTTTCAACGGCAGACACAAAGAAGTCGCTATTTCAATTTTCAGCATCTTCTTGTTCTTGTTCCAGGTATGTGTGTATGTGTGTATATATTCTCTGTTATATGTATTATTTACTTGTTGTTCCGACCACAAAGGAAACATAAAGCCATAAAGGAGAAAAGATGAATACGTGTTTAGATATTCTTCCTCTTAATTAAAGATCTCAACTCACATACACATAAACTTATTATGTGTCTCTCTTCTGTTTCTTTTTAAAAATACTTATAGGAGGAACATAAGGAGTGTGTGAAAATAAAGATCTAATGGCTTCAGAAAGCGGCTTAAACGAATCAGTTTCAAATATACCATTACAAGAAGAAAACAGACAAGTGAAGGAAACAGAGAAAAACAAAGAAGATGATGAGAAAACCAAAACGGTGCCGTTTTACAAGCTATTTGCTTTTGCAGATTCTTTTGATTTATTGTTGATGATACTTGGAGTAGTTGGATCTATTGGAAATGGTCTAGGTTTCCCTATAATGACCATTCTCTTCGGAGACCTTGTTGATGCTTTTGGACAAAACCAATCTAATTCTGATGTTTCCGACAAAGTAGCCAAAGTAAAACTATCAAACTAATAATACTTTTTTTTTGGACCGGCTTCAAGCTTTGAAAATAGTTTCTTTTACTCATTCACAGGTTGCTCTCAAGTTTGTATGGCTTGGAATTGGTACTTTCGCGGCTGCTTTTCTCCGTAAGTTATTGTATCTATCATGAATTCTTTAAGCAAAAACAGATCTCTCAAACGTTGTTTTGATGTGTATGAATGAGTTTAGAGTTGGCTGGTTGGATGATATCTGGAGAAAGACAAGCATCGAGAATTAGGAGTATGTATCTCAAGACTATACTAAGACAAGATATCGCCTTTTTCGATGTCGAGACAAACACAGGAGAAGTTGTTGGAAGAATGTCTGGTGACACTGTCCTAATCCAAGACGCCATGGGAGAGAAGGTTACACACTTATAATAGTCTAACAAAAACATAAACTTTTTGGTTTATTTCCTAAAATGGCAAGTATATATTGATTGAAACGGTGACGCTTTTTGAAGGTGGGGAAAGCAATACAACTACTATCAACATTTGTTGGAGGCTTTGTGATAGCTTTCATAAGAGGATGGCTTCTAACATTAGTAATGTTATCTTCAATTCCACTTCTTGTAATGGCTGGTGCTGGTCTCGCTATCGTCATTGCTAAAACATCTTCTCATGGTCAAACCGCTTATGCCAAAGCTGCCATTGTAGTTGAACAAACCATCGGTTCCATTAGAACGGTAACTAGGCTTACTTTATAGACATACTCTTAGCCAAGAACACACATAGAGATATAAAATCTAAGAGACATTTCTTTGTATTTTTTCAGGTTGCTTCATTTACGGGAGAGAAACAAGCGATAAGCAATTACAATAAACATCTCGTAACAGCTTATAAAGCAGGAGTCATTGAAGGTGGTTCTACTGGTTTGGGACTTGGAGTACTCTTTCTTGTTGTATTTTGCAGCTACGCTTTAGCGGTTTGGTATGGAGGAAAGTTGATAGTCGAAAAAGGATACACAGGAGGACAAGTTCTCAATATCATCATCTCTGTTTTAACCGGATCCATGTAAGAACACCTTTCATCAACAATTTACTTTTTGTTTGTTAACTTTTCTTGAAACCTAGCTTGAGATTTTGTTCTTTGCTTTTTTAGGTCCTTAGGTCAAGCATCACCTTGTTTAAGCGCGTTTGCAGCTGGACAAGCCGCGGCTTACAAAATGTTTGAAACAATAGAGAGAACACCTGACATAGACTCTTATAGTACTAATGGTAAACTGTTGGATGATATCAAGGGAGATATTGAGCTTAAAGACGTCTACTTTGCTTATCCGGCTAGACCCGATGAGCAAATATTCCGCGGGTTTTCTTTGTTTATCTCGACTGGTACAACCGCAGCTTTAGTTGGACAGAGTGGGAGTGGGAAATCAACAGTTGTGAGTTTGATAGAGAGGTTTTATGATCCTCAAGCCGGTGAAATACTCATAGATGGGATTAACCTTAAGGAGTTTCAGCTTAAATGGATAAGAAGCAAGATTGGACTTGTGAGTCAAGAACCAGTTTTGTTCACTTCAAGCATCAAAGACAACATTGCCTACGGTAAAGAAGATGCGACAATCGAAGAGATTAAAGCGGCTGCAGAGCTAGCAAATGCGTCTAAATTTGTTGATAAGCTTCCTCAGGGTTTAGATACAATGGTTGGTGAACACGGTACTCAGCTTTCAGGCGGGCAGAAACAGAGGATCGCGGTTGCTAGAGCGATTCTAAAAGATCCAAGAATCTTGCTTTTAGATGAAGCTACAAGCGCACTTGATGCAGAATCTGAGAGAGTGGTTCAAGAAGCACTTGATAGAATCATGGTTAACCGGACCACAGTTGTTGTTGCTCACAGGCTAAGTACTGTGAGAAACGCAGATATGATTGCAGTGATTCACCACGGAAAGATTGTAGAGAAAGGTAACTAAAACTAAACATTGTTAAACAATATTGCATAGATATGATTTCATTGTAACCAATGTATATGATCAGGTTCTCACATGGAACTACTCAAGGACCCTGAAGGAGCGTATTCTCAGCTTATACGTTTACAAGAAGAGAAAAGTTCAGATGAGAATCAACAAGATGAGCAAAAGATGTCATCAATAGAATCATTCAAGCAACCTAGTTTGAGAAAATCGTCTCTAGGCCGGTCTCTAAGCAAAGGAGGATCATCCAGAGGAAACAGTAGCCGCCATTCTTTCAATATGTTTGGTTTCCCAGCAGGAGTTGAAGGGAACGACAAAGCTCAAGATCAAGAAGACAGTACTACACAGCCTAAAACCAAACTAAAGAAAGTATCCGTCAGAAGAATAGCTGCTCTTAACAAACCAGAGATTCCTGTGCTTATACTAGGAGCAATATCAGCAGCAGCAAATGGAGTTATACTTCCTATATTCGGAATACTGATCGCAAGTGTTATCAAAGCGTTTTTCAAACCGCCTAAACAGTTAAAAGAAGATACAAGCTTCTGGGCTATTATATTCATGGTTCTTGGTTTTGCTTCAGTCATCGCGTACCCAGCACAAACCTTCTTCTTTGCAATAGCTGGATGTAAACTGGTGCAGAGGATAAGGAGTATGTGTTTTGAGAAAGTGGTACACATGGAAGTAGGATGGTTTGATGAGTCAGAACATTCAAGTGGAACAATAGGAGCAAGGCTATCAGCAGATGCAGCCGCAATACGTGGTCTAGTAGGAGATGCATTGGCTCAGATGGTTCAGAATCTGTCTTCTATATTGGCCGGTTTGATCATTGCTTTCTTGGCTTGTTGGCAGTTAGCTTTTGTTGTCTTCGCAATGCTTCCTCTTATTGCACTCAATGGATTCTTATATATGAAGTTCATGAAAGGTTTCAGCGCAGATGCAAAGGTAAAGCAACATACTTTGATCATATCCTACACATACAACAACAATTGTTTAAGCTTTCTCTCTTGGGCAGAAAATGTATGGGGAAGCAAGTCAGGTGGCGAATGACGCGGTTGGGAGCATAAGAACCGTAGCTTCCTTCTGTGCAGAAGACAAAGTGATGAACATGTACTCAAAGAAATGTGAAGGTCCAATGAAGACAGGGATTCGTCAAGGCATTGTTAGTGGTATTGGTTTTGGCTTTTCTTTCTTCGTCCTCTTTGCTTCTTACGCCACCAGCTTCTACGTTGGGGCAAGGCTTGTCGATGATGGCAAGACAACCTTTGACTCTGTTTTCAAGGTAATTATTATTATTATTATAAGAAACAGAACAAATTTGATGTTTATCTTCTTTTTCTCATGGTTTCTTACTCAATGTAGGTTTTCTTTGCTTTGACAATGGCTGCTCTTGCGATTTCTCAATCGAGTTCGTTATCTCCTGATTCTAGCAAAGCCGATATAGCCGCTGCTTCGATATTTGCGATAATAGACAGGGAATCGAAGATTGATCCAAGTGGTGAAGTTGGGAGAGTGTTGGATAGTGTTAAAGGAGACATTGAGCTTCGTCATGTTAGTTTCAAATACCCAGCAAGACCAGATGTTCAAATCTTCCAAGATCTTTGTCTAACCATTCGAGCAGGAAAGGTTAGTGTATTCACAAACTTGGCATTCTTTGATAAAAGACAGAACCTTTAAACAACATCTCTGTTCTGTTTTTCCTTACTTTTCTTCAGACAGTAGCTTTGGTCGGAGAAAGCGGGAGCGGGAAATCAACAGTGATTGCTTTGTTACAGAGATTCTACGATCCAGATTCAGGTGAGATAACTCTAGACGGTGTAGAGATAAAGACACTGAGGCTAAAATGGCTGAGACAACAAACAGGGCTAGTAAGCCAAGAGCCAATCTTGTTCAACGAAACAATAAGAGACAACATTGCTTACGGCAAAGGAGGAGACGCAAGTGAATCCGAGATCGTATCAGCTGCTGAATTATCAAACGCCCATGGATACATCAGTGCTCTTCAACATGTAATAATAATAATAATAAAAAAAAAAAACTCAAGCTTTATTATAAAATAAAAACTCAAGCTTTTACTTAATTGATTTTTAGGGTTACGAGACGATGGTGGGAGAGAGAGGGATTCAATTATCAGGTGGGCAAAAGCAGAGAGTAGCCATAGCGAGAGCCATCGTTAAGGATCCAAAGGTGTTGTTGCTAGACGAAGCGACGAGTGCTTTAGACGCGGAGTCAGAGCGCGTGGTACAAGATGCGCTTGACCGGGTTATGGTAAACCGGACTACGGTTGTTGTAGCTCACCGGTTATCTACGATTAAGAATGCTGACGTAATAGCCGTCGTTAAAAACGGAGTTATCGTTGAGAAAGGAAAGCATGAGACTTTGATTAATATCAAAGACGGCGTTTATGCGTCGTTAGTTCAGCTTCATCTCAGTGCTGCCACTCATTGATTAAATTACCGTTATTGCCCCCTTCCGTTTTATTTTTGGTCATATATTATTGTTGTTGTATTTTAACTTTCGGTAGTTTTTTGAGTAATTATTTCCTCTTTCGTTATTAGCCGTAGTAAGTATAATAATTTGAGATTGTAGATATATACAATTTGAGATTGTGTGGTTTGTATGTAACAAGAATATCCAGTGTATCAAATACTGTAACAACTATTTTCAGTCAATCAAAAAACTAATGTTTGTTCAAATTTTAAAATGTATTTTAACTGTGAAGTTTACTTACTAGTAGATATCTTTTTCTTTCGAAAAAATAAAGAAACATCACAAAGTATAGTTTTCGTTAGGATATTTATAAAATATGGACATGGAAGATAGGTTTATTAGGTGATTGATATTGATATAAATAGTACATCACTATTCACGAAAACAAAGACCTTTTTACCCTCACTCTCTTTTCTCTCTTCTATCTCTTCTCTCTCTTCTCTCTCTTCTCTCTCTTCTCTCTCTTCTCTCTTTTCTCCTTTCTCTCTTCTCTATGTTCTCTCTCGCAAGCCTATCTTTCTCTCAGATTTTTGATTTTTATTTTTCTTTCATAGATCTCTTCATCTCCCTATCTTCATCTCTTTCGATGTTTCTTTCTTCATCTCTTGAATTTCTTTTTTTGTCTCTCGGTCGGATCTCTCTCTCTCGGTCGGATCTCCGAATCTCTCTCGTCGGATCTATTTCGATCGGACCTCTCGATCGGACTCTCTCTATTGGATTTCTCGGATCTCACTTAGGTGTCTCGGTCGGATCTCTCGATCGGATTTCTCTCAAATTAGGTGTAATTTTGTGAATTAGTTTTTAAACGAGATTTTTTTTTTTTACCATTGTATGTTTGGTT
This sequence comes from Cochlearia excelsa, assembly GCA_963556525.1. Taxonomy (NCBI): domain Eukaryota; kingdom Viridiplantae; phylum Streptophyta; class Magnoliopsida; order Brassicales; family Brassicaceae; genus Cochlearia; species Cochlearia excelsa. The sequence continues at coordinate 6,003,146 of OY748332.1, read as the reverse complement.
ATTGATATATAATTTTTTATCGCAATAATTTTTTTGTTATCGCTTGTTTGTTTTAAATCAAATAATTTATGATAAATATATTGAGTTACTGATATTATAATTATCGTGATATTAATCTTGTTATCTTGGTTTTTTTTTTGTTATTGCGATATGTGTCTTGTTATCGCGATATCTTTGTTGTTATCGCGATATCTTTGTTGTTATCGCGATATCTTTATTGTTATCCCGATATTTTTTTGTTATCGTGATATATTTTTTGTTATCCTGATTTTTTTTTTTGGATAACTCAATTATCGTATTGTTTATATCACCTAACTTATATATTATCATAATAACTTAATTAAATATCATTATTTACTTGATTTAAAAATATAAAATAAGTATCGGATAACAACAAAAATATCCGATAACATTTGCACATTTATGAATAGGGGTATAATGGTCAAAACAAAAAATTCTCTCTCTTCCCACCTAAATAAAAAAGCAGCACCTAATTATTTGGTCTTCCATGTCCATATATTTAATTGACCCTTTTCGTTATAAAAGAGAATATGATTCTTTTTAAAAAAAAATTAAATTGGTGAAAAGAATGTAGAATGCGATCACGGGAGGATAGGATAATAAGTAAGTAGGTGACAAAAGAAGCACAAAACGACAAGTTAATTTTGATTTAACACATTAAACGACAAAGTGCGAGGGGGGGGGGAGACAAAATAAGACAAAGAAGTAGATGAATCACGTGGGAACACGTGAAGTGCAACGTGAACATGGCCAAAAAAGCCTTAAATTGGGCCCATTGAAACTGCTTTTAAAGTGGGGCCCGAGTCATGAGTCCATGTCTTTGTGGCGTGAAGGGTTCTTTCCATGCATATATATATATATATATATGTTGAAAAGGAAAGTAGTATAGTAGTTGCATTATTATTGGAGCATCATGGGCCGATATTTTATGGTCCATCGTTATATATTTGCATGGTCCACCCACCCTTTATAAAAGAATGTCATTTAACTGTAGTAAGTAAAACCCCACAAGTGTAATTTGTTTCTCGACCTTTAACTCATATGAAATTTACACAAATGTATTAGAGACAGAGTATTGTATTAACTATACGTGAATAATTTATGATAAAGCCAAATCATAGTATTTACTATTTACTGATCATACGTTATGAGAAAGCAACATGCTTAAAATATGGTTTTCTTAGATAGCATATTCTATATTTTGGAAGAATGAAGAAAAAAACATTTGTCATTTTAGATAGTACTGTAGATTTGACTTTATTATTGTTTAATTAAAATATATTTTCCAAATATAGAAAAAGGGAAAGGTGGAGAAGAGAAGTAGGGATCTCAAGTCTTTTTTTTTGTTGTTGTCGTTGTTGTCTTTCACTATATATCGCCCATATATACATTCTTGTATTTTTCCCATACTAAACGAGGAACGCAATTAAATGTAATTACCTTCATGGCCTTATATGAATAGTTTCTTACAATAGTTCATAGTATATTTATATAGTATATATACACCTCTTCATAAAACCAAAAGGAATAAGACTAAAGTGTGAACTATACAAATCTCTCCTATTTTGCAATTCATAATTACAATAAAAAAAAGCTTTTGTTCAATTTAATTCAATGGAAAAAACCCCTTACGTTTCATCATCCCAACCAAACAAGATGATTTCTCCATCATCGAGAAAGTAAGTAATTTGTATTATATATATATATATATTATATCTACACTTATTTTACGATTTCTATACACATATATTTCTATAATATATAAATGCATAGGTATTTTATATTTAGAAAAGTGTACGTACGTGGAGTGATGTTTGTATATTACATGACTCTTTGTTTGGCAGATTAAACGATCAAGATTATATGGAACTGGTTTGTGAAAATGGTCAGATGATATTTGCAAAGAATCAAAGAGTTTCTTTTGAGAACCAACGTAAACAATCTATAATAGTATTGGATTTGTATGAGAAAGAGTACAATGATAGTTTAAAGAAAAACATCATCAATAGTAGTCTTGGAGACACAAAAGTTGTCCCTTTGAATAATAATAATAATAATAATAATAGTAATAATAATAACAAGAATTTACAAAGCAGCAAAGGGTTTAAGTCATCAATTACAACAATAATAAATGATGATTCTTTAGAGAATGTTGAAGAAGGGGTGGGGTTATCACAACTCCACCTGATGAGCAATCTGTGGCGGCTGTTGGAATATCCACTGAATTGTACTTTGCGTCCTCAAGAGGAACTCCAAGAGATCTTCTAAGTTGTAATTCTTCTTTTAAAAGGAGCAATTGTGGAGACTTGGAAGATGAAGAATCATCCTATCTATATAATTATGTAAGAATATTTGATTGATTGATTAATTAATTAATTAGCTGCTTTGTCAGATTATTTTTATTTTCTTAATTCTTTTTTTATCAAATAAAGAATCTCTTATTTTGTTTTTCTTGTTGTGGAGATTTCGGATGATGAATCAGATGATGCGAAAACACGAGTTCTTGCAAGGACAAGGAAGACATTAATGACTAAGAGAAAAAGAAGCACACAAGTACACAAGTTATATGAAAGAGTGAGTTTATAGTATATACACTTCATAATTCACCTTGGCAAAAAAAAAAAAAAAAGCTAGGTATGAATGGATCCATATATAGGAATATAACTAATTAAACGTGAAATTATGATATTGTGAAAACAGAAGCGAAGAAACGAAATGAACAAGAGAATGCGTACTTTGCAGGATCTACTACCTAACTGTCATAAGGTGTTTAATTTAAAATTAAATTATTTAGATTCTTTGTTACATTGATCAGACTTAACCTTGTCTCTCTGTGTGTGAATTTATAATAATAAAAATAAAATGTTCAATTATTTATATAGGATAACAAAGTATCATTGTTGGATGCGGCTATCAAATATATGAGGACCCTTCAGCTTCAAGTTCAGGTATCCAAATTAATAACACATCAATTCACTTTAAATATAATTTCACGGACTAATTAAGCAAACTAATTGAGAACTAATAATAAAATAATTCATTTATATATATATGCAGATGATGATGAGTATGCGTATGGGAAATGGATTAATACGACCACCTCCTACTATGTTACCAATAGGTCATTATCATTACTCTCCCATGGGTCTAGCAATGCATCATATGGGCAATACAACAACAGCATCTTCTATACCGCAATTTATGCCTATGAATGCTCAAGCAACCGGTTTTTCGGGGTTTACCAATATTCCACCACCATCATCACAAATGCCAAACTTTCTTAATGACCCCACGGGACTCATTCAAAACTCTCCCATGTTTTCTACATTTGAAAGTTGTTCGAACCCATTCGTCGTGCCTTCATGTCTTCCTCAACCTCAAACTACTTCCTTTACTCAATACCCCAAGTCTACATTATTGACCTCTAACTTTGAGTTGCAATGCAATTTGTAAGAAGCAATTGTTATTTTAAGGACTTGTAGATGTTAAATATATATATATAGGACCTGCATTAGTCTTCATTTCGGGCTTAATTATGAATCATTTCAGCCAACTTTTTATTAAAAATATGGTAGATTTTTAAGCTTTCACTACCCAATGTGTACTCAATGAATTATTATACAAAATCAAGAGAAAACATAGAGAGGATATATATCACAAATTGTGTAAAGATGAATTAGCTTCAGATCTGTGTGTGTATATGTGTTTTAAAGATTCACTTGAAGATGAGATTGTGACATGTTTTGTCACATGGGTAAGGACAATCAATAGCTTTCACTCTTGTTCTTTCAAAGTACCAATCACCAACTGATTCAGCCACCGTCTGCAAAAAAAAAAAAACACATAAGAGTAAGTAAGCATATTAACACACAGCTAAAGTTAAGCAACTTTCACAATTGTAGTAAAAAAGGGATTATACCTTGCCATGAAGACGAGGAGAATCTGGTGCAAACCAAGTGTCCTGTCTTTCGGATTGGCAGTGTGAGAAACATGAGTTAATGAACACACCATTATGACTGGATGTTGAGAAGGAGTTTACAGCATTCACCATTTGAGTCCTGAAGTCTATTATGAAACGTAAGAGAAAGGATATATAACTAATAATCTCGATGTTGATGATGACGATATAGTTTATAGTAACTAACAATTAAGTGAATAAGAAGGGACTCACCTTGGAAGAATTGGATTTGAGATGAATTACAAAAAGAGTGATCTGATTTGCATGCCTTCCATGATCCGCTTACGTCAGCAGATGGGGGTGCTAAGCTCTCTTGTACCTAATCGATATTTTCAGACGATTAATACAAGTTAAAGAGAGAAGTAAAGATCGATCGAAAGAGTTTGTTACCTGCCAAGAGTCATATGCTGCATTGAGAAGAAACATGGGAGTCTTGATATCTGAAACCAAGTTCTCGGGAAAGAAGCACTGTGGGAATAAACACTAGACAGGTTAAAGATGCTTGAGACATGTTAATGGAAACTTGACGATAAATAAAGTCAGAAAATGTAATACCGAAGTTGGATCCATATGCTTTGTACAACTAGTTGACAGTTCCTTTTGGAGGTTCTAAATATTGACATAAACAAAAAGATCCAGTAAGAGTAATATAATAGTATCATTTTGAATCTGACTCTGAGATTTACCTGTATTGTAACAACACCATTGAACATATTCCGCAGCGAGTGCCCACCAGAAACATCCACTCTACATTTTCAATTAAAAACATTTTTTTAGTTTCGAAATTGTTGTGTACATAAACCTGACACAGAGTAGTAATCTCATGAAGTAAACTCCGAGTTAAAAGATATATTACGCATCCATAAACATTCCAGCATCACTTAAACACTTGACTTTAGTAGAGCTTGATAATAGTTCCTTAAACTTATCGCAGTGCAGGATAGAAGCTAATCCTCCGGCTGAACATCCAGAAAGTAGAGCCTGTGTTATAACTCACAGTTGATTAAGAAGATCAAAAACAACAAAATCAACTAACATGAGAGGGTTCAAAAAAAAAAAAGGTTAAACCTGTTCAGCATTTTGCATGCCTTTAGACAGAAATTCCTCCATAGCTGCTTTCCAGATTGGTTGTCCTCTATAGTAAAGTTGCGAACTCTAGATTTTAGGGAAAAGGAAGACAAAACAAGCAAAGGGAACAGGTAAGTGAAATAGAATATCCAGTTTAGCTTAAGTTTCAAAACAATTAACATAATATCAGGCTAACCTCGTCCTGAGTATTGCCTGTGAAAGAGGCACCATCACAGTAACGCAATTTGACTCTGTTCCAGTTGAAGAAGTCTGCAAGCCCATCAATAAGAAAACATAGAGAATCAGTGTATGTTAAGAGAATCACGGGAGGCGGATAAAGCTCATGATAGTTTTGTTGGGCAAACCAGGATTCTCATCGGATCTATTGCTCAAAATTCCAGTAAATGCCAAAACTTTCTCCATATAATTTGATGAACCACGGCGAGTGGTTTTCCGAAAGATACAACTCCTGCGTGTGTTGCACCATCCTCCACCCTGCATCATAATCGAAAAAATGATTTAAGAAATGTGAGCAAATAAGCTAAAAAAAACTAAAGAGGTCAATAATAGATTTATGTATACCTCAAGTTGGATAAGCCAGCTGTTAGCACCAGATCCATATCCAGGGTGTAGATGATAACCAGGCAAGGTTCCATCCAGACAAACTGCATCCAATTATTATATACTGTCTTTTAGTAATATTATTCAACTTATACTACTAGTGAAGCGTAACGAAAGAGAGAGAGAGAGTTACCAGCTCCTTTGGAGACGGCTCCTTGAATCAAAGTCAGAGGCACCATTAGAAGCTGCGACGAAGAAGAAGAAGAAGAAGAAGTTGTCTTCTTCTTCTCTATCATTTGATTCTCAAGTAAAGAGATCGAATCGTCTGTATAATCTCTCACTCTCCCCATCCCATCGTCAGATCTGCTCCAAACCACACTTAAGACCGAACTCGACCACAAAAAGCATATCGCCGCCGCAATCCAAAAAAACACAGTCTTCATCTCCGCCTGGGAGCTTTAGTTTAAGATCTACTTTTGTCACTGCATGTGTGATAGCGAGTGATTATATTATGCCTTTCGGCTTTTTTGTTTATAAAATCCCATAAATATTCTTATTTTGGTAATAATTGATTTACGTCACGGAAAATCTTCACAAAAAAATAAAAATGGCACTAGATTTTGAATTGAAAATCGTATCATATCTTTAATTACTATATTCAGTAGCTATATCTGATTAGAACATGACAAGAGTCAAGAGCGTGTCTGGGGTAGATGAATGTTCCTCCTTAATTACTGCAATAAAAAAAAAAAACAATTAATTAAGTAATACTACTTGTTTGACACTATCTTACTCATAAAAGTGGATATAGCGACGATAATGAACTAATACCAAAGAAGCCCATCCCACATACGTAATGGGCCTATTTAATAATAGAAGAGTCCATTATCTGATATTAATCCATCTTGTGGGCCCAAGTTAAACATTTGATCGTCGGTAATAGGCTCTGCCGCGTCTGAATCGTTTTGAGCCGTTAATTCCCTATTTCGTCTTTATTCGTTTAACTACTGGGCCTCGCTGGAAGAAGAAGAAGAAGAAGCAAATCAAAAATCCCCTTTCTTCCTTTTTCTTCCTCAAGCGTGTATGAAATCTTCTTCATTATGTTCTCTCTTCGAAACTTCACTATCTTCGTCCCTCTTCCATCGCGATCTAAGCCGTCTTCGTCTTTGCGTCGCCGATTATTTCACTGCCGATTCACCGAGTCTGCAGCTTTTGCTCCTCTTGATGTAGTCTCCGGAGATTCAGAACGAACGATTGCTAGCTTGAAGGTGGAAGAGGAGCTTCCCACGGCGGAAGATGGAGGAGTAGAAGGTGACGATATGGAGGAGGATGGGATTTCAAGTATACATGTTCCTCGCGAGAAATACATCAGTGTATCAAAGTCTGATTTAGTCAAAGGCATTGTAAACACGCTCCTTGATTCACAAGACGCAGATTCTGATATCTTTCTACTTCTTGCCTCGTAAGCTTATTTATAAATTCTAAGTTAAAGCGGATTATGTGTCACATTGACCTGTTTATGCAACTCTTTAGGTGCTTAGACTCTATCCTACACGCGGAGCACAAGAGGATTTTAGAGCAAATGAGAGCCGATTTCGTCGCCACTCAGTCCCTGGAAGCGGTAAACACTGACGAAGACAGTTCTACCTCAGTTGGAGATATTGACTCAGAGGATTCATTGAACTTGAAAACCAAGAAATTAGGACAAAGTAGTGTTAATGGATACGAAGGTTTATCATTCCCTTTGGCTGATAGTTTCGACATTTGGAACTTTTTGATTTCCTCTCCCAAAAACGCAAAGAGACGCCCGGCTGAAAGGTAATCCCATGTTATATGGGTAGCAAAACATGTATTTTCTTCATTCGAATAAATTGGAAGGTTTGAGAATCATTGTGCCATGAAACTCTGAATATTTGAATGCAGTGTTATTGCAGCAACCCGGTTCCAGCGTTCTTTCATTCAGCTTCTCGACAATGCCGGTTTTGAAGAGCTTTCAGCTAGGGATTTGGCATTGACGTCGGCTCTGAACACGGATTACCTTCTTACCTTGCCTGTATACGTTGATTGGAAGAAGACATCAGACTCCAATGCCATTGTTTTCAGGTATTTTTGATGTCTTTTGAGGCGTCTGTACATTATGCTATCTAATGGATAATCATCCTTATGAGTTTATCTTCTTTACAGGCGTGGATATGCAACTGAGAAGCAGAAGGGTTTTTTACTTGTGGAGAAGCTAGACTATATCCAGTCTATAGTTCTACAAGGAATCTTTTCTACTATTTCAAAACCCCTGAGAAAAGTTGGAAAATTGATAAACAAGGTCTGACGCCTATTAAGTGAGCCAAATGCTATGTTATTTGATCATGGTAAAATTCATGTATTGCATATATGCAGGTTGACTATTTTCACAAACCTTTGTGATTCTTTTAGTTGCTAAACTTGAATAACATTTTCCCTCTAAATCTCATGAATAGGCATTATATGACGCGTCTCAAACTCAAGAAATTCAAAATTTGTCAGAGAGAATGAAAGTTTGGCTCAAAGAGATATCTCTTTTTAAGGAATCTTATCTTGATTTAGTCCAAACTTCTGATAAATTCTTGGAAAGGGAGTTATCTTCAGATTCAGTCCTCCCCATGCGATTAGCAGCACAAAGAGCGGTCAGTCGGTATGAGGGGATTCTTACACCTGTTGGTCCTCGCGAAAGGCTCTTCAGAAAGTTGCTCACATGGATTGGTTTCACATCTCCTGGTTATGAAATACCATCTCAGCTAGCTAATGATAGTAATGCATCTGAACCTTATTTAAGGTGTGTGGCTTATTCTCTCTAGTCATATTTCCCAGTGAGTAATATTTTGGTCTCTGTTTACCGAGTGTTAAAATTTCGTAAATGTGTTTGTATCACACTTCTTTTAGCATATATCATTGAGCTTTCTAAATCAATCTGATTAGAAATCTTGTCTTCGCTCAGGCCAATTTTCTTGTCAAGGATGACACTAGGTGATATATGGAAACCTGCTTCAAAGAAAGCTTGCGAAAATGATATTTGGAAGAGGATAAAAACTTCGATTTCAATTCTTGTATCACCATCAACTCTGCAGGTATTCTTTTCTATTCAAATAATACAATTTGTTTGTAGTGCACTGTCAAACTTCCCATTTGAATATATCATAAGTTATCGCCACAAAATCACAGTTCTTAGTGCTTGTTTTTGCTCTGCTGAATAGGAGCCTGCATTTGAAGAACTAATTTTGCTTTACACAAAGGATGTGAATGAAAAAAGCGATAAGAATAAAGATGAGACTAGATCATCCTTACAATTGGAGATATTTGAAAGAATTCCAATTCCCGATTTACCAGTAAGAATATAACATCTACATCATGAGTGCTTCCTCATGTTTCTTTTGTGCCAGTAAACTTTTCTTGTAGTTTTTTCATCACCTATTTTCTGACTTATGCAGGTAATATTCCCTCACAGGAAGCTTTACTTTCGCATCATAGATACAGTAAGTGTGGTTTCGTCATGCAGATTTTTTTACAAATATTATCTCTGTAAACCAATACATTGAATCTATTGTTAGGTACGTCTGGACATAGCAAGTATTTTGGGACTTACGGCATACTTTGTAAATTACAAGTTTGAGAATATCTCATCATCCCCGTATGTCTTCTTATACACTCTTCTCTTTATGTAACTTTGTCTTTCAGGAACAGAGAGTTAAGTTTTGTTCTTTGCTTCACATTGTTTGCAATGCAGATCAGCACTGTATCTTGATGTGATCGCCGTCACTGCTCTGGTAATCTACGCAACACGTGTTGTTTTGGGTTACAAGCAGACATGGGATAGATATCAAGTGAGTTGAATCCCAAATTTATACTCCATTCACTACATTTTAGTGTTCTGATTTAGAAAACCTCCCTTGCATTTGATCTGCTTCCTCAGTTGCTAGTAAACAAGACGCTTTATGAGAAAACCTTAGCCAGTGGCTTTGGCTCTGTCCACTTCCTTTTGGATGCCTCGGAGCAGCAGCAGGCAAGATCTCCTTTATAGCTCCCTTCTTATCGTTTTTCCCAACATGCATAACTCTGTCAATTATGGCCTAATTTCTCACACTATATGCAGTACAAGGAGGCAATACTGACATATGCAATTATTCTTCAAGCGGAGAAGAATCAGGTTAGACATAACCAGACACTCTTTTTAATGCCATGCCTCATATTAGGATGGTACAAGCTTTTCAGCAGATGCTCATGAATAAATTATGTGCCTACAGAATATGTCTTACCAAGGAGTTCGAGATAGATGCGAGAGATTCCTGTATGACACTTTCAAAATAAAGGTCTGTATAAAAACTTGAACTCTCATAAGCAACATTACTACACTTTGTAGCTGACTCAGTGAACCCCACTTACAGGTCGAGATGCGAGTAGAAAAGGCTATAAGTTCATTGGTAAGACTTGGTCTAGTGACAGAAACACTGATCAATGGCAACACCAAGCTAAAGGCTGTTCCTTGTCCTCAAGCTTATGTTTCTCTTAAAGAACTGTGGAACACTCTGCTTGGCTGATTATACTCAGTGTTAGAAAGAAGCAAGCCAGTATAAAGTTTGTTTTATTGTACAAAGCTCTCCAGTAAAACTTGATTAGGTTGTAAATGAACATAATATGGTAACACAATGTTCATCTTCTCTATGTGATATACAGTTTAAAAGCAGAGTTTCACAGATTTTTCTGATTCTCAGAGCTCTAAAGGTTGAGATTTTGTAAAGACGAATACACCTCCTCCTCCAACAGCTCGACCCAAGAGCATGTTATTATCGAGATAAGACAGGTAATACAATCCACCCACAGATCTCCTGCAACAGAGATGAACATCTTTAACATCCACAATCATATCTCAAACAAGTTCATGAGAATAAACTGTATCTACCTTCCTGGGCTGGTTGCTGTTACTGGGATCTGAGCATTGAAAGTACGTATAAACTGCAAAATCTGGAAAACCCGGGAAAAGAGTTATTGGCTTGGTCTTTGTTTCTAGGCAATTGGTACTAGAGACTTGTGAGTTCTCTCTTACCTCAAGGCTTAAAAATGAGCGTGGAAGAATTGCAGGTGAGATAAGAGCTTGAAGCTGCTCATTGATGTTAATGTTTCTAACACTTATCTGCAATTATTCATGAAAGTGAGACTAGATTGATGATTTGATTCAGGCTATAGACTTGAAAGCTTCGGAAGCAGACAATCAACTAACCTCTTCAAACTGAAGGTAGATGTTTCGGCTGGTGACCTTGTCGAATTTTGCAGTAACAACAAGTGTTGCTCCTTCTTGCTCCTGCCATTGGTTCATTTACACTAAAATGTCTGAAAATGTGCATAATTGGAGGGTAACAAGTAGAGGAGAAGAGGCAGAAACCTCTAGCAAGCTTGGAACACTCCACTGAACAACATTCCGAATGATCCCACCGTCTGTTCGATCTCTGCATTCGAATTTCTGAAAGATCTGTCCTACCTGATCAAAAACCAACAAAGGGTTAAAACCAAAACTCAGACAAAATGTATTGCTTTGTCTGAACATCATCATGATCATCAACACCTGAAAGAAGGGAAGCCTTGAAGCAGCTTCAAAAAGAAGAACGACATCAGGTGCAGATGTATATTGTAGCCTCCATGTTCCATCTAACTTCACTAAATCAATGGCTTCACCGCTATTATACCCTTCCACAGTCACCTGAGAAGTTTCTACCAAATCAAAAAACCTCTTCACCACTCAATATCATACATGTAACAAAATTTACAGTACCAGAGCCTCTTCGATGACAGAACGTTGATCAGAAGTACAAGTGAGTCCTCGTTGAGTATCTTGAACAGCTCTAAGTAGATCGTGTTTCTTGTATTCTAAGTCAAGTTCCCTGTCAACCACCTGAAGTTATCGCAGAAACATACTCAAATCATCCGTTTCAGACGAGCAAAACAAAGAAGAGCAAAGACCAAACCGTAGCTGTCGGATCTCCAGAAGCTACAGTAACACGACACGAGAATCTCTTTCTATGATATGTATTGATGCTTAGCCCAAAAGGTTTCATTCTACAGACGCGAGGCATTGACATCGCTGGACAAGACAAGGTCGCAGACGCGATTCGCTCCATTTTCTTTATGGAGAAAAGGCGCCAAGCTAACAATCACCACCCAAAATCCGATGGATAAGATATAAAAACTTAAGCTTTTACATAATTGTCCCAATAAAAAAAAACAGATTTTTTTTATTATTCATCATGCAAAATAATCGAAAGCGAACTGAAAAAGAAGAAGATTCAGGCGGTACCTTCAAAGCTCAAAATCTGTTCCACAATGGTGAGAAAAAAAGAAGAAACAGTGAAGATAGTTACTAACTTGCGCGAACTCGATAATACGTGGGCGGATATTGACAATACGCTTTTACCGGCTCGAGCTAACCTGCGCCGTATAGTTCACGGTTTTGATCAATGATAATTGAAAGCTGTCAATGACTCTACCAGAAAAAAGAACCGAAAATGACTAAATCTCCCACAAGTATCAAATCATAAGAGAGCAGTACAAAATGATGTTAAAAAGCCTAACAAATTCATCAAGATGGCACTGTACAACAAAAGCAAGGCCATGTTTATCTCTTCTCACTATCGCCAAAAAACAACATTCAAACTTGATGAAGAGAGACCATTTAGCCATTGTTGTCTGGTTGGTGGTGAGCATCATGTGCAACCTCATCATCTTCATCTCCATAGTGAACCCATGGAAGCATTGACTCAAACAAAACTGCCAATGGATTTCGATTTGCCACATCACGTGGAGGCGGTGGTGCTTGGTGCTGACCACCACCCACTCCTGCAGCCACTTGATCTCCTCCCATCAGTCTTGGATCAGCCACAAAGTTCTGCAAATTTTCTGGTGGGAGAGTCGGCATCGAATCAGAGAAATCGTGTGTTGATAAATGAGAGTACCTAGAAACAGATTAGAAACATATGTGATCAGCTCTAAGCTAAAAGGACAATTGGAAAAGTGAGATTTGACAGTACTTACTCATTATTCTCAGCAGGGAATGCTTCTTTCCTTACAAGAAGCCAGTCCTTGGCTTCAGTTTTGTTTTGTTCCAATGACTCAATCACTGAATCAGCAGCACTCCTTAGCAGGTTCTGTACATCTGGAAGTCTCCATATAAGATAATTCCTCTCGACATATATGTTGATAAGGTGATCCAATGACGGGATCTTTGATTCATCTGATCTGAAGTAAGAATGCTTGAGAATCTTTGCCCATGCCTGATCTTTTAAGGGTACCTTGTCCACTAGCTTCCTGAGTACTGTTGGATGAAGCATCAAAGCTTGCTTCATCAGATCTAAAGAGCTTGACTTTGAAGTATCTATATGAGTGGTTTCCGAAGAAGAGGAAGACTCCGTCTTCTCTAGGTAAACCCGGGCTATAGCAAGCGAATAAGTGAAATTTGGGAATAGCCATAAGGAGTTATCGTTTTGGTACTCCTCTGAGAATTGCTCCAACCACGCGTACTCCTCAGCTCTCAAAGCAAAATAGTCCACACAAAACAATGCGCCTACTGGATTGTCTGTTTCCAGCGAAAGCAAGAGTTTGCAGACCTCTAATGCTGATCTATGACATCCACGCCTATCCATGTTCCTCATATGAGTGAAAAGTGTAGTGAAAAACGGCTTGTTTGTCTCGTGAGAAAACTTCAATCGGCAATTACCCTGGAACGGAGTGAACATAGGATGCCACGCACGCTCCAAACCGTACAAACATTTCCCGATGGCATCTGCCGCCATTTGATGCTCACCCACGAACTTAAAGTAGTCTGCCATTGTTATAAGTGATTCAATATGGTAAGGATGTTTTATAAGGACACTTGCAACACCATTCAAATCATGAACAGCTTGTGCGGCCTGAAATGCCCTCTGAGCCTGCTCATATGAGGATGTATGGGTATATCTGAGCATAAAAAATGGTATTTCATCAGGCTTCAAATTTCTACAGCCATACACAAAAAAATACAAACAAAAGTCTTTACCTGAAGTAGTTGAATCCATCTTTAGTCTTTAGAAACTCCATTGAGAAAGAACGGTCCCAGCGAGACCAATTCTCCATAGGAGATATCAAAACCGTCTTTGTAATGTGATGAATCCCACGTCTTCCCCCTCGGCCCTGTCTAGAGCTGCCAGCACTTTGAATGCCACTCTCAAGCGATCTAACGACCTTTGAACCATACATTCTCCTCAATTCGTTTTCGAGATTTAGATACTTGGGATCTATTTCCAACACAGGTCGTGAAAAAGCCTTGTTCACAGAATCAGAACGTGCTCTTGTCTCCTGGACCTTTTCTTGCTTAGGGTTAGCATCAAGAGAAAGTGCTTCCAAACTATTCTCAAGCTTTGCAGCGTTAGAACGACTCTCTTTGTTTTTCTTCTTTTTATTCTTCTTGGACTTGCTCTTTGAAACAGGTTGCACATTATCAGTGATGCTTGAAAGATGATCATCATCTTCATCCTTGTTATCAGCTATAGTCTCAACATCTATCTCCTGAAATAATACCCTCAAGTGTTGGAGAATCATGGTTTAAGAAAACATATGAATCACAGACACCAAAACCCATAAAACATTCAGACACCAAAACCAATAAAACATTCAGACACCAAAACCCATAAACATCAAATATAGTCTCATCATCTATGATTACAATCTTAAAATTAGAGAATCTAAATTCAACCAAACAATCCAATCGACAAAAAATGGGGGGGAAAGACAGACCTTATCAGAGACAGGATCTTCATCACCTTCGTTCAATAGATCAAAAGGATTAATCGTAGAACGGCCTCCTCTCGAACTACCGATATGCTCTTCTTCGCCTTCGTCGTCTTCTTCGCCTTCGTCGTCTTCTTCGTGATGATTACGGAGTTTAGAGTCTTCATGTTCCTTGAGAACCTTCTTCATCAACCTCCCAGACATCTCTTTATGACGGCGACACCGTAAATTGACGATATCTCCACCGACGACGACGACGACGACGATGTGCTTCTTCTCTCCCCGAGACGAGACGAGACGAGACGAGAGGACTCTTGGAGAGTTTACTCTTTCCGGTTTATTTAATATGCCGAATCAAATTGATAAACCGGTCAAGTTGGTGATTTCTATTCACGCCCATAAACCGACGTCGTTTCATTCACAACTGGAATTAAAAGTTTTTTTTTTTTTTTATTACATCAGTTCGAAAAAGAAATTACACTACTTTTGCGACAACCCAACTTGGAGGTAATTCGCTCACATACACTGATACAAACGAATGAATCCTTCCCGATCGCGCTAATTTATCTGCTTTTGAGTTTTTGTCTCTTGGAATATATTTGATTCTGAAGTCGTTGAAGTATTCTACCTTCGTCTCAAACTCTTCGATCATTGTCTTAAACGTGGCCACTCGTGGGATTCGCAAGATTGCCACCAATGTCGTCTCGTCCGTTTCGAAAGCCGACGGAGATGTTCCGTAGTTGAATAACTTCCATAGCCCACAAGAGAGCATCAAACTCGGCATGTAAAGGAGATAAGTTCCTCGTTGTACGCCTCGTTCCCATAAGCTGACTAGATCCATCTCTATTTAGACATATCCACCCTAACCCTTCAAACACCTCCGTGTTTTTCCATGATCCATCTACGACAATATAATCCCGAATCAACATTCTCGCGATTCCTCCATCACAAAGAAACTTCTCCTTTCATCTATTTCCTCCTCAACACTTTGTGCTTCCACCCAAGCTCTTGATTCTTTTAATGCCTGATCGATTATATCAGGTGGATCAATCTCCACATCCTCAAAAATCTTTTTGTTTCTCGATTTCCGATATACCATAATATCCAAGGGTAACATAATTTATTTTGGTCTTGTCCCTCGTCTACCTGCAATCTGGAAAACAAGTAGTCCATATTTGAATAAATACCTCCCTGTGGAGATTCCTGATTGATTGAGACGGGTGAGACACCCCATGTGTAAAGTGAGTGAGTACATTCAAAGAACACATGATTTATCGTCTCAATATCTTCCTCGCATCGCGGACGGACGGATCACATTGTATTCTTCTAGAATTTAGCCTTTCCTCACGGCCATGCTTCCCGAGATAATTTGCCACAAAAAGTGTCTTAGTTTCGTGAACATTGTATATCCCACACTTTCGTTAGCAACGCATTAAAATTAGGTCCCCATTGATCCAGGGTGCCACTCTCTTTCTTAATCTTTTGCAACAAATTGAAACCTCGATTTTACCGTATATTTTCCCGATTGTGTGTAATGCCAAGACCATCCGTCCGAATCGATCGTTTACCGATCCGTAGTCCCCGAATCAACGTCTTGTCATTCCTTGTGACTAAAGCTCCTAAAACCTCACTATCCCACTCGTCGTAATTGGGCTAATTAGATCCTTAACCTTCAACTCGGAAAGAGTAAGCCGCCTCTTCCCCGAGCCTCGGTCTTGGATCCGTATCCGGCACCCATGTATCTTCCCAAACCGACATTTTACTTAATTTTCCTGGTATTCTCCTCATTCCTCTCATCAACAGATCCTTTGAGGAATAAATGCTCCTCCATCCAAAAGATGGAGAACGCGGTGTCTTTGCCATAAATGGATGTACCCTCGAAAAATATCTACCCTTAAACACTCTCGCTACCAATGATTCCGGATATTGTGCGAGACGCCATAATTGTTTTGCTAATAAAGCCTTGTTAAAATCTTGTAACGATCGAAAGCCCATTCCACCTTCGTGTTTGGACTCACACATTTTCTCTCATGCCACCCAATGGATACCGCAGTTTCTTCCATTGGAACTCCACCAGAATTTGGAAATCGCACTTGTTAACTTTTTCGTTAACGACTGGGGTAATTCGAATTAAAAGTTTTATTTGAAGAAAATGATTCAATTTAGAATCCAATGCTTTCGGCTAAGCTAATAATTACTCTAATAATCTATTATATAATGAGGGAGTTTTTGCTTCTCCCACAATAAGCCACATCATCATTCTTTAAAAAAATAAAATATTTAAAAATTATATTATTTAATATGACATTAATACAACCATTTAATATTATGAAAATTCAAATACAACCCTTTAATATTAATACAACCATTAATAAAATTATATTATGAAAACATTGATACAACTATTTAACTTTAATAAAATTCAAATAAAATCCCAAAAAATATAAACAACATCACTAAAATATTTTTGATAAAACCCATTAACATTAATAAAATCCGAAAAAAATATTTTATAAAATATTTATATATACGTATATCAATTTTAAATAGCTATTAAAACTAATAATAAATAAATCTTACGAACGATATAAACAAAAAAACAAGAAAACTATAAACATCTTACAATTCATATGATCACAATCAATATTTAAAAAAACAAATTAAAATAAATATAAGTGAATTGTGTATATCTATACTATTAATTGATAAATATAAGTGAATTGTGTATATCTATACTATTAATTGAGAATAATTTTTATAGAGAAACCCTTCAAATCATCTTTAATTTCAGGGTTCTTAACCAAAACTCTGTCAAAGTTTTTCTACTCTCTTTTTTATTAGCTTTTCTAATAATGATTGATTTTTCTTACACAACTATTTTTTTGACAACATTAATACAACCATTTAATACTAATAAAATTCAAATAAAACCTCTAAAAATATAAACAACATCACTGAAATATTTTTCATAAAACTCATTAACATTAATAAAATCCGAAAAGAAATATTTAATATAATTTTTAACATTTATAAAATATCTATATATATAGATACATATATCAATTTTAAATAGCTATTAAAATTAATCATAAATAAATCTTACAAACAGTATAAACAAAAAAAACAAGAAAACTAGAAACATATAACAATTCATAAGGTAACAATCAATATTTTAAAAAGCAAATTAAAATAAAATTAAGTGAATTGTGTATATTTATACTATTAATTGGGAATAATTTTTATAGAAAAATCCTTCGAGTCGTCTTCAGGGCCCTTGACCAAAACTCTGTCAAAATATTCTTTACTCTCTTTTTTATTAGCTTTTCTAATAATGATGGATTTTTCTTACACAACTATTTTTTTACAGCATTAATACAATCATTTAATACTAATAAAATTCAAATAAAACCCCAAAAAAATATAAACAACATCACTGAAATATATTTGATAAAACTCATTAATATTAATAAAATGCGAAAAAGAAATATTTAATGTAATTTTTAACATTTATAAAATATCTATATATATAGATACATATATCAATTTTAAATAACTATTAACACTAATCATAAATAAATCTTACAAACGATATAAACAAAAAACAAGAAAACTAGAAACACATTACAATTCATATGGTCACAATCAATATTTTAAAAAGCAAATTAAAATAAATTTAAGTGAATTGTGTATATCTATACTATTAATTGGGAACAACTTTAATAGAGAAACCTTTCAAATCATCTACAACTTCGAGCCCCGACCAAAACTCACAAAGTATTATCTATTCTTTTTTTTATTAGCTTTTATTATAATGATGGATTTTTCTTACACAACTATTTTTTTGACAATATTAATACAACCATTTAATACTAATAAAATTCAAATAAAACGTCAAAAAAATATAAACAACATCACTAAAATATTTTTGATAAAACTCATTAGCATAAATAAAATCCGAAAAGAAATATTTAATGTAATTTTTAACATTTATAAATATCTATATATATATATATATAGATACATATATCAATTTTAAATAGTTATTAAAACTAATCATAAATACATCTTACATACGGTATAAAAAAAACAAAAAAACTAGAAACATCTTACAATTCATATGGTTAAAAAAAACACAATAAATATTTAAAAAAAACAAATTAAAATTGTAAATTTATACTATTAATTAGGAAAAACTTTTATAGAAAAACCCTTCAAGTCATCTTCAACGTCGGGCCCTTGACCAAAACTTTGTCAAAATATTTTCTACTCTTTTTTATTAGCTTTTCTAATAATGATAGAATTTTCTTACAAAAGGGTATAAATAAAAAACAAGAAAACTAAACATCTTACAATTCATATGGTCACAATCAATATTTAAAAAACAGATTAAAATAAATATAAGTGAATTGTGTATATCTATACTATTAATTGGGAATAACCTTTATAGAGAAATCCTTCAAATCATCTTCAACTTAAGGGTCTTTAACCAAAATTATGTCGAAGTATTCTCTATTCTCTTTTTTTATTAGTTTTTCTAATAATGATGGATTTTTCTACTTTTATACATTTAACCGAAATGAAATTCAAAAAAGTATTTTATAAGTAATTTTTCAACTTATCATTGTTTATAATTCTTATTAGCAATTATGTAAATATACAATTTTCGATACTAAAGTTACAAAATATTTAGTTTTAGTTTTAATTAGTAATAACTAAATTCAAAATAATTATTTAAAAGAAAACTAAGTGCATCACACATTATTACGTCTTACCGAAATTGACAACAATCATTTGGCATAATCGTCAGTGGTTGTTTACTTTGTCTTTGTGGGATGATGTTGCGTCTGTTTTTAGGGGGGGCATCCTCAATCGGGTGAAAGGACACAATCTGTCATGTTTGTCAAAGACTGTTAATCTCGAACATTTTGGAGGTAAAGTCTTGAAATTTGTAAACTTTAATTGGTTATGAGCTCCATTTGGTTTCTCTAATAAGTTGTTGTTCGGTGGTAACTCAAACATTCTTTATATTTGAAATAAGTAAGAAAAGATGAGCAAGTGTGTGTTGCCTTATCACTAATCTATTATATAATGAGGGAGTTTCTCCCACAATAAGCCACATCATCATTCTTTAAAAAAATAAAATATTTAAAAATTATATTATTTAATATGACATTAATACAACCATTTAATATTATGAAAATTCAAATACAACCATTTAATATTAATACAACCATTAATAAAATTATATTATGAAAACATTGATACAACCATTTAACTTTATTAAAATTCAAATAAAATCCCAAAAAATATAAACAACATCACTAAAATATTTTTGATAAAACCCATTAACATTAATAAAATCCGAAAAAAATATTTTATAAAATATTTATATATACGTATATCAATTTTAAATAGCTATTAAAACTAATAATAAATAAATCTTACGAACGATATAAACAAAAAAACAAGAAAACTATAAACATCTTACAATTCATATGATCACAATCAATATTTAAAAAAACAAATTAAAATAAATATAAGTGAATTGTGTATATCTATACTATTAATTGATAAATATAAGTGAATTGTGTATATCTATACTATTAATTGAGAATAATTTTTATAGAGAAACCCTTCAAATCATCTTTAATTTCGTGTTCTTAACCAAAACTCTGTCAAAGTTTTTCTACTCTCTTTTATTAGCTTTTCTAATAATGATTGATTTTTCTTACACAACTATTTTTTTGACAACATTAATACAACCATTTAATACTAATAAAATTCAAATAAAACCTCTAAAAATATAAACAACATCACCGAAATATTTTTCATAAAACTCATTAACATTAATAAAATCCGAAAAGAAATATTTAATATAATTTTTAACATTTATAAAATATCTATATATATAGATACATATATCAATTTTAAATAGCTATTAAAATTAATCATAAATAAATCTTACAAACAAGATAAACAAAAAAAACAAGAAAACTAGAAACATATAACAATTCATAAGGTAACAATCAATATTTTAAAAAGCAAATTAAAATAAAATTAAGTGAATTGTGTATATTTATACTATTAATTGGGAATAATTTTTATAGAAAAATCCTTCGAGTCGTCTTTGTGCCCTCGACCAAAACTCGTCAAAATATTCTTTACTCTCTTTTTTATTAGCTTTTCTAATAATGATGGATTTTTCTTACACAACTATTTTTTTACAACATTAATACAATCATTTAATACTAATAAAATTCAAATAAAACCCCAAAAAAATATAAACAACATCACTGAAATATATTTGATAAAACTCATTAATATTAATAAAATGCGAAAAAGAAATATTTAATGTAATTTTTAACATTTATAAAATATCTATATATATAGATACATATATCAATTTTAAATAACTATTAACACTAATCATAAATAAATCTTACAAACGATATAAACAAAAAACAAGAAAACTAGAAACACATTACAATTCATATGGTCACAATCAATATTTTAAAAAGCAAATTAAAATAAATTTAAGTGAATTGTGTATATCTATACTATTAATTGGGAACAACTTTAATAGAGAAACCTTTCAAATCATCTACAACTTCAGGCCCCAGACCAAAACTCTGTCAAAGTATTATCTATTCTTTTTTTTATTAGCTTTTATTATAATGATGGATTTTTCTTACACAACTATTTTTTTGACAATATTAATACAACCATTTAATACTAATAAAATTCAAATAAAACGTCAAAAAAATATAAACAACATCACTAAAATATTTTTGATAAAACTCATTAGCATAAATAAAATCCGAAAAGAAATATTTAATGTAATTTTTAACATTTATAAATATCTATATATATATATATATAGATACATATATCAATTTTAAATAGTTATTAAAACTAATCATAAATACATCTTACATACGGTATAAAAAAACAAAAAAACTAGAAACATCTTACAATTCATATGGTCACAATAAATATTTAAAAAAAACAAATTAAAATAAATATAAGTGAATTGTATATATTTATACTATTAATTAGGAAAAACTTTTATAGAAAAACCCTTCAAGTCATCTTCAACGTCGTGCCTTGACCAAAACTTTGTCAAAATATTTTCTACTCTTTTTTATTAGCTTTTCTAATAATGATAGAATTTTCTTACAAAAGGTATATAAATAAAAACAAGAAAACTAGAAACATCTTACAATTCATATGGTCACAATCAATATTTAAAAACAACATTAAAATAAATATAAGTGAATTGTGTATATCTATACTATTAATTGGGAATAACCTTTATAGAGAAATCCTTCAAATCATCTTCAACTTAAGGGTCTTTAACCAAAATTATGTCGAAGTATTCTCTATTCTCTTTTTTATTAGTTTTTCTAATAATGATGGATTTTCTAAAACTTTATACATTTAACTGAAATGAAATTCAAAAAAGTATTTTATAAGTAATTTTTCAACTTATCATTGTTTATAATTCTTATTAGCAATTATGTAAATATACAATTTCGATACTAAAGTTACAAATATTTAGTTTTAGTTTTAATTAGTAATAACTAAATTCAAAATAATTATTTAAAAGAAAAACTAAAGTGCATCACACATTATTACGTCTTACCGAAATTGACAACAATCATTGGCATAACAATCAGTGGTTGTTTACTTACTTGTCTTTGTGGGATGATGTTGCGTACGTTTTTAGGGGCATCCTCAAAATCGGGTGTGAAAGGACACAATCTGTCATGTTTGTCAAAGATCGTTAATCTCGAACTTTTTGGAGGTAAAGTCTTGAAATTTGTAAACTTTAATTGGTCTATGAGCTCCATTGGTTTCTCTAATAAGTTGTTGTTCGGTGGTAACTCAAACATTCTTTATATTTGAAATAAGTAAGAAAAGATGAAGCAAGTGTGTGTTGCCTTATCACTAATCTATTATATAATGAGGAGTTTGCTTCTCCCACAATAAGCCACATCATCATTCTTTAAAAAAATAAAATATTTAAAAATTATATTATTTAATATGACATTAATACAACCATTTAATATTATGAAAATTCAAATACAACCATTTAATATTAATACAACCATTAATAAAATTATATTATGAAAACATTGATACAACCATTTAACTTTATTAAAATTCAAATAAAATCCCAAAAAATATAAACAACATCACTAAAATATTTTTGATAAAACCCATTAACATTAATAAAATCCGAAAAAATATTTTATAAAATATTTATATATACGTATATCAATTTTAAATAGCTATTAAAACTAATAATAAATAAATCTTACGAACGATATAAACAAAAAAACAAGAAAACTATAAACATCTTACAATTCATATGATCACAATCAATATTTAAAAAAAACAAATTAAAATAAATATAAGTGAATTGTGTATATCTATACTATTAATTGATAAATATAAAGTGAATTGTGTATATCTATACTATTAATTGAGAATAATTTTTATAGAGAAACCCTTCAAATCATCTTTAATTTCAGGGTTCTTAACCAAAACTCTGTCAAAGTTTTTCTACTCTCTTTTTTATTAGCTTTTCTAATAATGATTGATTTTTCTTACACAACTATTTTTTTGACAACATTAATACAACCATTTAATACTAATAAAATTCAAATAAAACCTCTAAAAATATAAACAACATCACTGAAATATTAGAAACTATCACAATTTAAAGCCTAACTCTTACAAATGGAGAACAAATATAAAATACATCCACTGTTAGCATTTGATATCAACCATTTTTGTCGTCACAACACTGCACACTCCTACTTCAGCTCATAACTTTTCTCATCGATTCAACATTAGTTAAATATTTGTTACCATATTTAAAATACACATACGTCCCCGCGCTTGCGCTCTAATAATGTTTAAAATCACTGCCTTTTACGGCTCTTTTTACAAAAGAAAAAAGATTAGCTTTTTCCAAAGTGAAAATTAAACACAAGACTCTAATGATCAAAGTGGGGCCACAGAGAAGCCAACCCAAAAGCCCAAATAGCAACTTTTATCTCTCAGTTTATAAAATTGGCATTGCACGCTACTCTCTCTTCCCTTGTAATTATTGCAATTGTCGCAATCCTTTCCTTTCTACGACGAGAAAAATGAATCGGAACTTACGAAACGCCATTGTCGCAATCCTTGCTCCACTTCCTTCTATCGTCTTCTACCTTTCATTTCTCCTTATTTACTCTTCAACCTCCATCTCCGATCTCTTATATGTACATTCATGGTGTTTGAATCACCCGCTCCTACTAGCGAATCTTCTCTTCTTCTTCAACGTCAATGTCCTCTTCTGGGTCATCGGTTTACTCCAATCTAGCCACTGGGTACTAATCTATCATCTCTCAATCTTATGACCCATTTGTTAAAATTTTGAAATTTGATTTTGCAGATGATCGATTTGTATTGGACTGTGATACCAGTAATGCTGGTTCATTACTTCGCGTCTCATCCGTTGGGACATTACAATAAGTGGAGATCAATTATTGTCATGATTCTGACATGGGTTTGGAGTATAAGGTTGACTCATAGCTATTTCCGGCGGGAAAATTGGAAGTGGGGAGCTAGAGAAGACTGGAGATTCCAAGACTTACGGAAACAGTACGGTAAACACTGGTGGTGGCTCTCCTTCTTCTCTGTCTACGTTTCACAACAGGTACTTACATTCATGCCTACAATGTGTTCGATGAATTGCCTCAAAGAACTTTACTTCTCTTTAGTGAATTGTGAACTATTATGTTTGGTCAAGTCCACAATTTGCAATTTCTATCTCTCTTATTGATGTCTTTGATGCTTAGCTTATGCTCTCTGTTTCTCATTCGTTTTTACTTTGTTCAGATCTTTCTTATTGGGATATGTCTACCTTTATACACCATCCACTCCACTGATGTGCCACTAAACATATGGGACTTCTTTTCCTCGGCTATATGTTTGACCGGCATTGCCATGGCGTACTACGCAGACACACAACTTCACGAGTTTATGACAGGAAACCAAAAACTCAAGGAGCAAGGAAAGCCTAAAATCCCCAATCTCGACACGGGTTTGTGGTATTACTCGAGACATCCTAATTACATGGGAGAGCAATTGTGGTGGTGGGGATTGGTCTTGTTTGCTTGGAACCTTGGTCAAGGTTGGACCTTGATAGGTGCATTGGTCAATACTATGTGTTTGGTCTATGTAACAATCCTTGTGGAGAGACGGATGGTGAAACAAGAATACAGAGCTGAAGCTTATAGATTGTATCAGAAGACAACCTCTGTTTGGTTCCCATGGTTCAAATCTCATGTTGTGGCTTCTGCTAAACTTGAATAAGCTTTGATTACTTTGTTTCAATAAGATTTATAGAGATCATTAATTTGTGTATTGTTTGGTGTTTTCTTGTTACTTTCATGTCCAATTTATGTATGTTACTTTTGGGGTATTTTGTAATATCATGGGTTTTTTAATGTAAAAAAGGCCATTGCTGTTCTTGGAATTTATGTATTTAGTGAGAAATTTCTAAAAAAATGTTATAAACATTTAAATTCGTTTCAAAAAAGTATCACAAGAGTTTCTAGTTATTTTCATCAAAAATGTTATAAACATTTAAATTCCAATTATGAACCGTTAATCCGTCATGATTGACAATACGGTCGAGAAAAACCCCAATTATCATCAGCCTAGGGCTTCAATTTCCGCGTCATCATCGCAACATTTAACTTTAATTTTTCTCTTATCTAATAAAATTATGAGATTTGATGTTATTTTTGCAAATCTTTCACGATTTGATGTGCTTATCAAGTTCATCAATTAATGGTTTTTCTAATTACATAATGGCTATTGGCAAACCCTAAACCTAACGTTTGGTATAATTGGACTAATTAATGAATGTACATACCAAAACCATCATTCCCATAACATCATCAATTAGTCATAACTAACCAAAATATATGACTAGACTCTATCTATGCGGTACGTATTACACACATGTGATATATAAAACATATATTTTCCTGTGAGGTATTTATTACATTCTAATTAAGGAATGTGTATAAGCATAACATATGTTAATTTGTCTCTCTCTAACTAGCTAGTGAAGGATATACTTGAGAATTTAGTCCAATTAGTAGACCCAAAAGATAACAACAAACACTAATATATTGTTTGGTTAGCTCTTTTAATTTCACAGCATTCTTCAGCTTTTGTAGTAAATAAATACTGCATCAGTAATATATATACCTTTTTTTAATCTCCCCAAGATGAATAAAGGTTAATATAGACAGATCATACAATATGATCAAAAAAGTTGTTAAAATTATTGTGAAGTCACTGCCCATCTCCTGCAAGCCTAACTAATACTCAGGTCCCATGTATAGCTTCAGCTACAAGCAGACGCAGCAGCAACAGCAGCCATATTTAGTAACTAAACATAGAAACCCATAACTATATTCATTCATTGCAGGCACAAATAATTTATTATACATATATATTTATATATGTATAAAGAGACAAATGACTTTTCTAAGACAGCCATCAAACTCTTAAACTTTTCTGAACACAATATATATATATATATAGACATACAAGAGAGATATGGGTTTACGCTGATCCCAATCCTAGTGACTTCATATATGTTGTCTCTTCTTATATTTTGTGTATATATATATATATATCTTACTTCCTTTTTATACCCAATTTTTTACTCATCTATACAATACAACCTTACAATGTAACTAACCTATGATATGATTTGCCAAACGAATTAAATGATTAAGAGAAGGGGGAAAAATTAATCATACAAATAATATACACGATCAACATTTTCAAGAACACTTAATTACCACATATATGTATATGGAAATTACATGCATATTATTAGAACATATATATAGTTATATATATATATATCAATTGTAGATAATATGGAATTTTCCCTTTAATATATATAAAACCAATTAATATCATAATCATTATTGATGATCAAAATCAGAAGACAATAAAGAAGACTTTCCTTTCTTAGAGAAGTGATGATGATCTTCATTAGGACTGATCATGCTACTTCCAAGTCTAAGCTGTAACAAAGAAGAAGAGGAATAACCTCCTCCGCCGCCACGTGGCAAACTCCCACCAGAAGATGAAGATTCATCCTCTGTTACTCGGCTCTCACCACCACATTCCATATTCACTCCAAATAGCCTCAGCCTCTTCCCAACAACAACATTAACCTCCTCCTCCTCCTCCTCCTGATGATGATGATGATGATGAGCTGGAGCTCCACCGTGCATCATCATCACCGGCACAGATTCAATCACTAACGGATCAGCCACCGACCTAACGAAATAACCATATCCCAATTCTCTCTGAATCTGATGATTATAATTACCATAACCACCATGATGACGTGGCAGCAACTGAGGATGATTATAAAGACCATAACTTGTTGTTGTTGTTGTTGTGGGAAAACTGTAAAACCTAGCAGGAGGGAACATAGATCCGGCATGACCAAACTGATGATGGTCAGGTACTACTTTAAGTCTTTTCCTCCAATCTATAAACAAGCGTCGGGTACTCTCTTTTTTACCAACACATCTCTGAAAAGAGACAATATCTCCTGCGTCGAGTTTCTTGTCTTTAACGAAACGGCTCCATCCTTTAGTCATCACATAGCTTTGGCTACTGTTCCAGTAAGAGTAACGGAACCTCCATGATTTTCCCGTTAGATCTTCGAAGTTCAAAAGAAGACCTTTGTTCTCGTTTGTTGATGAATCTAATGGGAAGTATCTCTCTGCGTGTTGCTTTGGTATCACCAGCCTGTTTAGCTTACCTACGTCACTTGGTGTCACCACTTTGTCGAACATGTGCTCTCTCTCCACACATTCTTCTTCTTCTTCTTCTAAGCCCTTCTTTCCTTCTTCTTCTTCTTCTTCTTCTTCTTCTTCTTGATCTTCTCCTAATCCTCTTGTAAGAGACAAACTTGTCATCATCTCTTTTTAAATTTGATCAAGACTTCTTGTAATGGGTTTTGGCCAATAATTGGGGCTTTTTTTAAGAAGAATCTGATGATGAATTTAAATGAAAATTGAGAGAAATTGAAAGAGATAAAGAGCAAAAAAAACCCTAATCTTGGAAAGAGGAAAAAAGGATAAATTGGGGAAGTGAAGTGACCTAATTATACATAAATAGAAAGTTTGTTATGCCTAACTTCACTCATATATATATATGATCATAACCATTCACCACCTCCTCTCTCTAATTCTATCTATTGTTGGTTTTTAAGCTATAGCTATAGCTCTTCAAAGTTTAGAGAAGAAACAAAAAAAGTCTCAAGATTTTTTTTAAGAAATTAAAGAATGGTATATAGAAATAAATTAAATAAAATAAGAATAGATCATCAATGTAATAGTCATGTCATGATGGGAAAGAGAACCAAATTTGTAGAGGGGACCCATTACCAATCTTGTTCACTTCATGTGACCTTATTGTCCTTTTACCACTTTCCTTTCTTTCTTTCCTTCTTTCTTTTTGTTGTTGTTGTAAATCTCCCTTACGCAAACAATATTTTCTTTAATTAAATTCCCAAACAATTATATTTTTAATTGATTTCCAAAATAATAACAATAAAAAGAAATCAGATTTTTCCAATGAATACAGATGGTAAATGGTTGTGATACGAGGAGAAAGGAGATGATAATGTCGTGGGCTTAGCGACAAATATTTGAAAGTGCTTTAAATAATTAGAATCTTAATTAAGAATACTATAGTACTTAATAATCAGTCTCGTCATAATAAATGCTAATTATCGAAAAGGGAACCTTTTTGCTTCATTTTGGTATTTACTGTTGACTTTGTTTTTAGTTACCCTCTCTCTTAATTTCTTGTTGGTGTAAACATTTTATAAATATTGGTTGCATGGAGTATAATATTCCTTTTTGTTACACATTAAGATGGGGAGGGGGCAGGTGCCCCATGTAAATTAGCATAAAATGGTAAGAAACCAGGTCCGATCAAAGTAGTAATTTGTTAGTCGTTGTTTTTGTGGGATTGATTAAAGTATAACTAGCAAACCAAGTTTAAAGTAATCTACTAATAATAACAAAATAAAAAAAGACTCAAGGGGTGTGTTTGGGTGTGATGGGGTGTGTTATGTAAATGTGTCTTTATAAAATTGTATTCATTCGTTGTAGGTGTCTTTATAAAGTTTGTATTCTTTCGTTTATTTACGTAACCGTTTTACAAAAGTTCATGTCTTTTAATCGTGACTTTTGATCACGTCTTTAATCGTGACTTTTGATCACGTTTTTGATTATTATAAATAGAGATTTGTTGAGATTTCTTTGTTGAAATTTCGTAGGGGTGTGTTCCGTAAAGTTGTCTTTACAAACTCGTAAATATGTCTTTACAAATTCGTAAATGTGTCTTTACAAACTCGTAAATGTGTCTTCACAAACTCGTAAAGGTGTCTTTACAAACTCGTAAAAGTGTCTTTACAAACTCGTGTGGTTTCGTCGAAAAGGTGTCTTCCAAAAGTGTCTTTTGATTATTATATATATGTCGTATGACTACTTCCAAATCATTTTTTTAAGTTTCTAAAATTTTAAAGACGAAGAAGAAAACCTATGGTATGATCTTAAACCTCATTTAAGTATATTTATTTCTCGTTTTTCATTATTGTTTGTAGATTATTATTTATTCTTTTTTATTTTCTTTATTTCGATTTCTTGATTTATTACTTATCATTATTTTTTTGGTAGTGTGATGTGTATTTTATTTGTTAGATTTAGTTTTGTGACCTTAGAATTTAGTTTAAGAAATTTTGAGCTAATTTAATATTTATGGTATTTTTGTAACTACTTCCAAATCATTTTTTTAAGTTTCTAAAATTTTAAAGAAGAAGAAAACCTTATGATATGATCTTAAACCTCATTTTGTATATTTATTTTTCGTTTTTCACTATTGTTGTTTGTAGATTATTATTTATCCTTTTTTATTTTCCTTATTTCGATTTCTTGATTTGTTACTTATCATTATTTTTTTGGGAGTGTGGTGTGTATTTTATTTGTAAGATTTAGTTTTTAGACTTTAGAATTTAGTTTAAGAAATATTAAGTTAATTTAATAATTATGGTATTTTTGTAAAAAGAGTTTTTCAACAGTGTTCAAAGAAAAAAAAATAATGAATCATGTTAGTTTATTAGTGAAAAAAATTTGATTACAATTTAATTAATTGCCCAACTTTTAATGTGTGTTCCGTTAAATGCTGGTCTAACTTAAGGTAATGAAAAATTAAAACATCTTATCTTAATCAAATCATAACTATTTTTCTTAATCAATTTAGACTAATAAACTAAATTTATTTATACCTCTCTAACATATTAAAAAATTAATCAGATAAATTTTATCATAAAAAATTTAAAGTAAAATTCCAATAAATGTAACAAAACTTGATAATTTTGTTGACAATTACCAAAAATACGATTAAAAATTATTTTCTATAGATGTATTCACATATAGAGTATTAATATAAAAAGGTTTTATTTTAGTTTAAAATCTTAAAAATTAAACCCTAAATCCTCAAAAGTAAATCTTACCTATTTCAAAATTAAATTTTAAACGCTAAATAGTTAAACCAAATGAAAAATGACCGTCGTCTTGTTTGTTTTGTTGAAAACGGAGATTTTTGATATCTTACTAACGTAGGATTTTAATTTTTAAAAAAATTGTGACAACATTTTTGAAGTTAAAAATATTGTTACGAGGTTTGTAAGTTTGTGATTGAGTTTTGAAAAATGATGTAGGCTTTTAATTTTTTTTTAATTGTGACAACCTTTTGTGAAGTTAAAAATATTGTTACGAGGTTTGTAAGTTTGTGATTGAGTTTTATTTAAATCTAATTGCAAGTTTTACACTTTTAAAATAACTAATGTATATAGAATATTAAAATTATAATGATTATGAATTATCTAATATATATGAATAAATATACTAATTAGTTTAGATTTATGAATTTTAAAAAAATATTTTACGTATTCTAGCTCCCTTGCGATATCAGCTCCCGTGCGATATCGCACGGATACTTACCTAGTTTGTATAATGTACAAAATAAATAAATCAGCTTAGGGATAATGATGGAGATCGAGTAGGTGTATATCTATACTATATAAGCATATGATAATGAAATAATGGGTTTAATTAGAGTAAGGACCACTTTGTATACCTAAATTTTAAAATCCACACACATGATGACTTAATTAAGCCTATAAATTGTGTTAAATAAATAAAATATAATTAATGGCCACTAGCTCTACTTTCTTTTTGTCCTTGACAGCGCATGCAGGCCTGCCTTTTTCCTCCATCCACCGAGAGGTGTGATGAAGCCTTTAGAAAATTAGGGTTTCTTTGTTTTTTTCCTTCCAGAACATTTATTTGTATATTATATAAATTAGTTGTATGTATGTTTCTTGGACCGAAACGATCTTCGTATAGTCATTCATGTTAATTAATATATTTTATTTGAGCATTATTGAATATGAAGATTAATAGTATCCTTTATATTATAAAGCACAAGTCACTTGGCCAATCAAATTCTGCCAAATGGCTTGTGTTTTCAATATTATTTTTAAATCAATTTTTTTCTTGATGTAAAAAAAAAAATCAATTTTTTTGTTGAAAAACAGTTGCAAACGTAAAAATAAGCAACGATTAACTTGACACAAAAAAATAAATATCTACCCCACTATTCCATTTTTTTAGGATGATTTCAACAACTTCTACGCTTCTATTTCATGAACTTCTCTCCCATTTTAATCTTTCATTCATAAATAAAATCTCATTCACACTATTATCATCGTCACCAATTGTCAATTTCAAAGAATAAGGTAATTTTTCACCCCTAATTCTCTGTTATTTTTAATGTTTATATTTTACATATGAAAGATTATGTTTGAGAATGTTATAAAAATTACCTTCTTCTTACATGTGATAGAAAGATGTATGTGGTTCACACCCATTTCACACCTTAATTCCAAATTTCCACCATGTAAATCAAAACGGTAAATCTTAATCTTCTCATTTCATCCCTATCCACTTTTATCTTTTTCCTTTGATCGGTTTCTCCGTGGCTATGCAACTCACCATATATCTCTTTTTAACGATCCACTATTTTCAAGGTCTTCACGAAGAATTTTGGATTAAGGGTTTAAAATTGTAATGAACAAGACAATTATTCATAGTAGAGAAGAAAATAAATAGTGGATCTTACTCTTTGTTTCTGATTGTCTCTCATGCTTCACACGTATCAAAAGGTTAAACTCCTCTAAATTTTATTATGATTTTATTTTGTTTTGATTAAAATTTGTCTACTTTTAATTTAAAGCCTAATTTTCAACTTTAAATCTGAAGTTTTAGTTTAGATGTGAGTATGAGCTTTATTGCCCCATCAACTGAAGAAAATATAATGTAATTGGTAACATTAAAATTTATTTTTAACAATGTTTACTGTTGGATAAGTCGAAGTGTATATATTTTTCTATCACTTTGACGAAATTCTTGTGAAGTAAAAACAATTATGATTAAAATTCAAAAAAACAATTATTAATGCAATTTACTCTTTTCAAGTTACATCCGTGCGTAGCACGGGTGCAAATACTAGTATGATAATAATACAATACATATATATAAGATCGGTCCCCAATGAAGAGGAGGTGGTGGAGTAGAAGGCGGTCCATTATATTAAAATTATATATATATATATATATTTGCATAATTTAAAACGAAAAAGATAATTGGAGAATCTGTGGTGCGATAATGGCAACAACATGCTACAGTTGTCAATATTTGCCCCCCAAAGTATAGGTCTCTCTACCCAACCTTCTCGTCCATAAAAATAATTAATACATAATTAATCTTTAAGAAATTCATGTGCATAAAAAACAAGAAGAAAAGTTCTTGTAATTGTGGATTATTAAAAAAATATACATGTTTCCTTTACAATTCATACTATTTCATTACTAAGCGTTACTGGTGTCACTAGCTTATATATATATATATATATATATTTTATTGTTATATTTAATTAACAATGTGGACGAAATATAAATACAAAATATATGAGGTGGGGTCGGTTTGTATTGTATGAAAGGATGAATACAAAAGAATTATAACCTTCTCAGGTTGTCTCAACTCTGAAGACCAAAATCACTAATTAAAATTTTGGAGGCTTTTCTTCACAAAACAAGGATATTATTATATACATATAATTATGTCGTAACTTTATACTATTACACTTTTATATATTTGTGTATTAAATCTCCATAAGTATGCAGTAGCTGCCAAAGTCAGCTTCCCCTGCAGCTACTATATTCGCATTTAATTCATTCATTCACTGTTTCCACTCTTAAATGTATATATATAAATATATATATATGTGTAAATATATATATATATATATATATACACGTACACATGTCGGACCGTATTTACAATTAATTCGTCATTTAGTAGATTTATTAGTTAGTAATAAAAAAATAAACGATAAAAATATAGAGTGGTCCCTAAATAGGAAAGAATAGTGAGGCCCAAAATAAATAGACGATAGAGAGTATTATTATTATTATATATATATACGATAAATCCAAAAGCCCATTCTCTCTCTCTATCTATCTTATGTTGTGTGTTACCCTCTACGTTTAGTCGCTTTCTCATTTCGATCCCACACACTAATAAAAATTATATTATGTACACACTCTACAGACTTATCTTTTGTTAATGATGCCCATTACATTACATTTTATTTTTTAGTAACAGATACTTGATTTAGTACAATTTTACTTTTTCCGATTTACAAAATGTTTTATTTAAATTATTAAAGGCCCGGTAAATTAGGGTCCTAAAGCCCATTAGTGGACGTGTTAACAACATTTGATCGAATTACAACCAAAAAAAAAACCATATAAAGAAAGGTAAAATAATACACTTGTGTGTTTTTTTTGTATCTGTTTCAAATTACAATTCAACAAAATTGCAACATCACAGGAACAGAATAAAAGAAAAGAAAAGAAAAGAATAGTCCAAAACTTTTCAAAAGTATATAAATATATGGGGGGGGGGGGGGGGGTTGGTTGTGAAGAATGTTGTGGTTGGCGTATGGGAAAAGGAAAGTGTAGTTTTCTTGTTTTATCGCCTCAAGGTATGGAGAATATACTCTGCGTATAAATCCCTGTAAATATTATTCATCAATTAAACACACAAATTTAGTTTATTTTTATTTTAGTATAAGTTCAGGATTTAATTAAGGGGTTTGTTAATTAGTAAAATGGGTTACATTGAGTATTGGATTGCTTCATGTGCACTCTCTGAAGGCAAGAAATCATTAACAGCCACCATCTTGTTCTCGTTCTTCTTGTCTATATTAACATTAACCAAAACACACCATCTTAAATATAAATTTAATTACGGGTTTGATTTGTCGTTTTCAATATATTTTTGAATGTAATGAAAATGAATCTTTAATAATCGTACAGTCTTCGAAGAATCTGCGGATTTCTTGGAGACGATGAGGAGCAAGTTGTTTGATATCAGTGAAATGTTTGTACTCTGGATCATCTGCACATACTGCGATTATCTTGTCGTCTTTCTCTCCCTAAACAACATTAATTAATTAATTATGGATAAGCATATGATGATTAGAAGTCATATTAGTCACTATGATTAAGAGAATTATAGTCACCTGATCAATCATGGGCATTAATCCAATGGCTCTAGCACGCAAGAAACATCCGGGAAGCACTGGTTCCTACACACACACACACACACAGATGATCATAAGCTATGTCAAGGTCAAAAACACAAATATGGTAGCTACTTATGAATGTTATGTTGTGAAAACACACACAAAACACATACTTGCATAAGGACAAGAACATCAAGAGGATCATTGTCTTCACACAATGTCCTTGGTATGAATCCATAGTTATGTGGATATACAACAGATGAATACAAGATCCGGTCTACTTTTATAAGACCGGTCTTTTTGTCTAGCTCATATTTCACTTTGCTTCCCTTTGTGATCTCAACAACCTAACACACAAAGACAAGACAAGAGGCTCTTATTAACAATATACTAATTTAGAAGAATGTTTATTTATTTTGTGGTTATAGGTTTAAGGACAATACCACATTGAAGACCAATGGAGCTTCAGGACCGATCTCGAGGTCGTGCCATGGATGTGCAGCTACAGATCTTCTTGATAGTGTAGAGAGAATCCTTTCGTTGAGTTTTGGGACAGGACGTGGAGATTGGCTCGATTCTTGAGCTTCATCATATGCTTCTTCACTCATCTTTCATATCCACAAACAAAATATATATATATTAACAAATAACAACTTGTTTAAGAAACAGAGGAGATTATAAGAAACCACGAAACAATCAGAGATTAGTATTTGTTACCTTAGGATCTTGTTTTGTTTTTAATGGCACGAAACGAATGTAACTTGTTCAAAAACAGAGCAAAAAACGTATATATTTATATACAAAGAAACAAGAGTTTAATAATAGCATGATGATGATTTGGTCAATATTGAAATTGTTTGATACCACAGAGATATTCTTTCTCTGCCTTTCGATTCCTTTTTTCCTTCCTGAAAATTTTAATATTTAAATTTGTTTAATAATTGAGGGAATACAAAAAACTTTTGTAACTTGTTTCTTCCTTCTTTTCTCTATGCCCGCACGTTGTTATAATCGTCAATACTATTTGCAGCCACGATTGTCGTTATTGACAAGAAAAGCGTTTCTTTACTCTCAAGTGAATCGTTTTAAATTTGCATAAAAAAATCCGCTGTTTTGGTCATTGATCATAAAGTCTTGTAAAGAAACCACTGCAACAACAAAATACATATGCTAAGTGATGTAATGAATCATCTAAATCCTAGGAACATGTTTTACATAAAGCTTGCAAGTAGAAGAAACTTTGAGTGGTTCGATTTAACTTAAAACCAATATACGATTGATTTCAAAAAAAGGTTTTTAAAATTATTGGTCTTTTTTTATTGTTGATGATGATGATAATACTGATACAAATTACTCCCTCCTCACATCTTTTGAGTTTTTTTAACGCTCGATTTGTATAGTAACATGACTGATGTTGTACTCTCTCCTGATGTAATCAATGACCTTGTTTAGCACCATATCTGCATCTGCTTCTGGTCTTATATTCACATGGCACGCAAGCAACACTTTCCCCACTGTTATTGCCCATATGTGAAGCTCATGCACTGCCACCACTTCTTCCATCTCCAGCAATCCCTTTTCTAGTTTCGTAGCATCGATCTCTCTCGGTGTGCTCTCCATCAATACTTCTAGAATGTTTCTTATCATGTTGATGGTTGTTCCCAATACAATAACCGAAAAGGCAAGCGTGCATATCAGATCCACTATCTTCCACTTGGGGTTGTACCATATGAGTGCCCCTCCGA
Source organism: Cochlearia excelsa (assembly GCA_963556525.1). NCBI lineage: Eukaryota > Viridiplantae > Streptophyta > Magnoliopsida > Brassicales > Brassicaceae > Cochlearia > Cochlearia excelsa. The sequence continues at coordinate 5,967,248 of OY748332.1, read as the reverse complement.
TCATCACACCAACGCTCTGGATTGAATCACCAAGGACATGGAGATAAGCTCCTTGGACATTGATGTTTCTCTTTTTTTTCTCTTTCTCCGCGGCTCGAGGGTTTGAATTGTCCAGCAATGACTCTGTTACATCATCCTCGTGAGCATGATGTTTGTCCTCTCCGTGACTATGACCGTGATCGTGATCGTGGCCGTGATGGTGATGGGTGGTTACTGTCACCCCATGGCTATGGTTCCCACCGTGACTGTGGTCATGACCATGTCCATGCCCATGACTATGACCATGATCATGTCCAAGCAGAACAGCCATTACTATATTCACCGCAAGCCCAAAGGCAGCAACAAGAAACATGAGGAATCCATTAACCTCACTGGTCTCGGTAATAAGTCTGATAATGGCTTCATAAACCAAAATACCGGTGAGCAGCCAAATGAGCTGGATAGATACAAGAGCTCCCAAAATCTCAATCCTGAAAAACCCATAAGTTTGCCTCGGAGTTGCTTCCCAGCCAGCAGCCCACAAGGAGAACAAAGAGATAGCAAAGGCAGCGACGTCAGTGAGCAAATGGGCAGCATCGGTTAGTATAGCCAGACTATTAGCTTTAATGCCACCAACAACTTCTACGCTCATGAACAAAAGACACAACACTACAGCGATACAAAGCTTCCGCATAGAAGCAGTGCGTTCCTCGGCATCACCGGAAGCATTCTTAGAATCTGAAAAGCCACACGGTGCTTCTCCGCAGACTTTACTTGCCACAACAATTCTTTCTTCATCGGGTTTACCTACATTGATCTCAATGATGTGACCATGGTGGGGGCTTGAAGACTCCATCTAAAACCAAAACAAAAAGGTTAAGACTTTTAAGGAATGAGACAACAATGAAAGGCAGATAGATCTACATTCTACACTAGAGAACTCGAATACTAAACCAAAAAACTAGTTACCTCTACAGAAACTACCGCGGAATCTCAAATTCAAATATCTGATTCAAAACGAAAAAGAAAGCAAATTTATCAAAAAAGATGATCAAAACAGAGGATGAGAACATGCACACCACTACTATTAGTACACAAGGACAATGTTCTTCAAGCAAACAAACATAGTCAATGTTTGATTACACGACATTATAATAATCATATCATATCAATAGTCAAAACCCTACAATATATATATTGAAGAGACGACATAAATACTGATTTTAAAGTATGAACACCAAATAAACAAAGTATATAAGAGAATCAAAAGCGTCACAATCAGACAAATTCAAAGATGTCACAATCATAAAGTGAATAAACAAAAGAAAGACGAGTAATAATAAGCTACAAGGATTTCATCGTGAAAAGACTGATTCAAGATCAAAGATAGTATCAAATCCAAAGCAAAGATAGCGAAGAAAACACAAACCCTAGAAACGTGGCCGGTCTAAGGAAGACAATAGAAAACAGTAATAAAAATAAAATAAAAACGAACCAGAAGAGAGAGAGAGAGAGAGAGAGAGAGAGAGGAGAGATTGAAGCTCCTTTGGTTAGATGATTCAATAGTTAAAATATGATGATAGGCGGCGAGAGAAGATAATCATGAGGGATACCACCACCTACCCTTCCTTTTGTGTGTGTATTCCTCTCCTCTCCTCTTATCTAAATTATTATCTCCTTCCTTCCTTCCTTTCTTCGAGATCTTGAATCTGTATGGTTCCTTTGCCTTTCCACGGTCAATATATTAGCCACGTATACCTTTCCTAAAGGGCCCCCCTCCCCTCAGTATTTGTCTTCTTACTCTTTTGGGAACTTTACTAATCAACCCGAGTGGTTTAACCGACTTTTTAGGATTTATTAACCGGTTTAGTTAAATGATTGGTTTTCAACGGACATGACTAGTGAGCTGTCTTCTTTTTTTTTTTTTTTTTTTGTTGTCAACAAATCTGAGTTGTCACACAAATCTTTGAATTTTTAATGGTTCTACATATTTGTGAGAAAGAAAAATATACACATTGACTTTCTCATTAATTTAAATACATGAATAAATGTGAAAAATTTTGACCGAAAAAAAAACAAAAGTGGAAAATCCAAAATTTGAATACTTTCTGCTGAATCAACGAAAATCATGTTCAAAACAAAGTTTACATTTTTGCATCCTATAGTTACTTTAACTTTCTAAAAACATTTTTTTAATTAATGTAGTCTAATCATTCACAATTTCACATAGTTAATACTATACAACTAGAAATTAACCCGTGATTCACCACGAGTTTATGTTTTCTATATGATTTTATATATTTAATTTAGAAATTTTGAATATTATTTTATCTTCATTGTTTAAACAAAATATAATCAATTAATATTGTTGAAATGAGATTTTTTAATTACTATTTAATATTTTTATTATATATTTCGTATATCAAAATTTTAATATAATTTGTAAGTTGATTAGACCAAATTATTATAATTTATTATTTATTTGGAAAAAACTCGGATTCAAAATACAAACCGAAACCTAATCGAAATACACAAATGGAACTATGCGATTTACACAAATTTATTTAAAAATATAGTTATATTGATTATATATGTAAATAATTCTTGTAAACACATTTTAAATATGTAGTATAAGATTTAAATTTTTATATAATTCCAATTTCTTCTGTTTTTTTAATAATCGAACCGGAAACCAAACCCGTTTACAAACTATTTTGTTTTTATTGTTTGATATTTTTAACAAAAAATGTTTCAACTCGTTTTAAAATTTTTAATAATATAATTAAACTCCTTTTTAATTTGTGTGTTATTTTTGTTAAAAATAATGTAATGGTTTTAAAAAATACTCTTTCTAATGGTATTTTGATTTAAGTAAAGTTTTAATGATATTTTTTATAAAAAACTATGTAATTGTGTATTTATGTGAATTGCATATTTCTTATTTTTTTCCAAATGACTTTTACATAATACCTTTAATATTTTTGAGTTTATTTTTGGAGAGGATTGTAATATTTATTTATTTGGTTTTTCGTAATTAAATGTTCAAAATTATTTCCTTTTATACTCAATGACATAATGTGTAATATTAAGTAATTTTTTGGACATTTTCAAATTATTACTCAAATAATAATATAGATACAAAAAAATTATTACTCAAATTATTATTCAAATTATTACTCAAATAATAATATACTCAAATAATAATATAGATACAAAAAAAATCTTAGAAAAAGTAAACCCAATTTCTCAAAAATTAGTTGAGAAGAAAAAAAAGAAGACACTAAATACAAAAGACACTAATAAATACAAACAAATCTTAGAAAAAGTCTCTAGTGAGTTGTCTTTTGGTTTCAAGCTTTAGTAGACGCGTCAGATGAATTAACGGCACGCACAAACTGGCCTTTAACTCGTGGACGTTGTTCTGCTAGCTTCTTCCTACTCTGATATCTAACCTGTTATTACATAATCAATTTGATTCACATGATGATGTTTGGTTCATAACATTATATAGCTTGTTGTTCTCTTACCTTTTTATCAAAGCATCTATCTTTCCTCTTCCTTCTGAATTTCATCAGTGCAGCTTCTCTTTGACTCCACCGTTTTTGTACACTGAGACTCTCTTCTTCTTCCTTTGGATTCTCTGTGCTAACTCTTTGTCCTCCTATCCAACCCTCCTTGGTGCTTTGAGAACCAACTTCTATTTCCATGCTCCCTTTTAGGCTATTTAATTCTTCTGAAAATGGAGAATATTGCTTCTTGTTTGTAGCCGCAGAGTGAAGAACTTGGTTACATAATAAGCTTAACTTGTTTTGTCCGCTATTACTTGATGATCCGATATTCTCTTGGTTGCTGCTTGTTGAAGCGCTTCCTTGATCAGATCTTCCTTTTCTTAACTTTTCATGTGAGTCACTTGGTGTTTTGGGCTCAGCTGAACTACTCGCCTCGACAGCTTTCTCTCCAGGCTTGCTATTCTCATATCTGCAAGTTAAAGTAATGTTATTGATGTTTCAAAACACACTAATCAAAAAGATGTGGGACATTCTTTATCAAGCAAAGCAAACATACAATGAGAAGGTTGATGCATCAGAGAGGCTAATCTTTTGATGCTTGGTTTCATCTTGGTTCTCAAAACTTCCAGAGCAAGATCTTTTCAAAGAGAGACCAAGCTCCGGACAAACATGATCGTCACGAGTGTTGTCTCCATAGAAACAATCAGGCCGTTTGTCAATACCACCAATCAAATTCATTGTCACGTCAGAAGATTCAATGTCTTTGTCAAATCTACCACAATCATTATATCCATCAATTTCATTCAGCGAGTTGGCAACCGCCTTTAGCTTATTGTGACCGTTGTAGCTGATAGGAGCATGAGCACCACTTCCTTGATCAGAATGATATCTGGAATCAGGACTAGTTTCATCAATCTCTTCAAGGTTATGCTGTGAAGCTGGTAAGCTATGAGCATGAGCAGTAGGATCACCAGGCAACTGATTCATACCCCCAAAAAGACAATAAGTCCACCAAAGTTATAAATAATAAACACAAGGAAACAAAACTCAAAACATAAGGGGAGAATAACTTACAGTAAGTCTTCTCCACACATGTTGCCATAGATTTTTCAACTCGTTTTTCCTCATGGGTTTAATTAGATAATCAGCAGCACCTCTAAGCATACACTTTAAGACCATTGTTACTGAATCTTCAGAAGACATCACTATTCAGATTTTTTGCAAACACAAGAAAACAAAAAAAGCATCAGAACAAAACTCAACAGAAGCTTATTCAAAGATATATAAAGGACTATTGGGGGAGGATCAACATCGTACTTATGACAGGAATGTTCTTAGAAGCTTCATGCTCCATCACCAAAGCAAGTAACGCAAAACCAGATATAGAAGGCAAATCAAGCTCTGTTAGTATGAGATCAATGTTATGTGACTTCTCCTTTAGAGTCTCCCAAGCAGCTAAACCATCGGAAACAGCTACAACTGTTTTTTTTTTGTAAGCAAAAACAGGAAATCTAGTTCAATTTCATAGCTTTCAAATCAATTACATAATAAAAAAAGGAAACTTTCTAAAAACAGAAAAAAGCAAAGAAGAAATCTTTGATAAATAGACCTTTGTAGCTGCATTTTCGAAGAAGAGCAGTGATGATTTGGCGAGTTGAATCATCGGATTCGACAAGCAAAACCCTAATAACTGTTTTAGGAAGATAATTATCCCACCGCACAACCTCCGTTGACTTGCCTCTCCGCACCATCGTCTCCGCACCATCTTCGCTGCTTAAAACCACAATATCCTCCATAGATCTGAGCTTAAAACAAACAACTTCTACGGAAAAGCAGAACTCGGTGACAACAAACAAAGAAGATAAAGGTATGAGATGTTGTTGTGAGTAAACAAGGAAGAAGAAGAAGAACAAGTCTATCTTTGGGTATATATAGTATCTAATTCAACTTTCGATCACAGCCGCTCAAATCTATCGAAAATATCTTCGCTGCGATTAAGAAGACTTTTTGTGCTCAGAACAAAATAAACAAACAATTTGCAAAATCAAATTAACGGTGAATAATAAGGCGTGTCGTTGTTAGGGGTGACGTGGCTGAATATGGGCCATTGTTTTGATTTTTTCTGTATCGCGGCTGATTCGGTGAAGATGGTCCACTGCTTTTGCAGGTCCACAAGACACGTTTCGGTATGATAGTAGTTATGGGAAAGCGAAGATATTCGTCTGAGACCTGCCACGTAAGCAATGGTGATCTAGTGGATCATGTGGAAGACACGTGGGTGTAGTGTATTTTGTGTGGCCTAGTTTGGTTTTGGTTGGCCTCAAAGTAGATGATATATTTACTTTTACTAGGTGGTTTTCATCTGCGCTATGCGCACGGGCATAAATAAATTTTGAAAAAATTACATAAATTCGTTAATGATAATTTAAACTATTGTATGATGTGGTATTAAAAGTTTTAGATTGACATATTTATAATAATAAATCAATATTTATCTAACATTTAAACGAAGTTAAGTTTATAATATTTACATAAATATTAGATCATAACGAATGTAAACAAAATCAGATAATGTTGCATGTAATACCATTTATAATAATAATAATAAAAAATATATTAAATTATTATATAAATTAAAATTCCCAAAATATTGACATCATATATATTTTTAGGAAAATATTATTGATATTTTGAAATATTAAATTAATAAATAATATATAATGATATAAACCATTGAAACATAAAAAGAAAATTGAGAAAATAAGTATATTTCAAGACATAAATTTACTAATTGAGTGATTTTTTTAATTTGCGATAAGGTGATCTTCACTTTTTAAATTACAATATTACCATTAACTTTAAAATTATCAAATTTCATGAATGATGTCTGTAAATGTTCATATGTGAATAATTTCGAGTGAATAATCGTTGTGAATGATAATTGGTATATGTGACTAATAAATAATATATGTGAATGAATGATTTATGTCAATGATGAGTTGTTCATGATCTCAATGAATGATATATGTGAATGATTTTTGTGAATGATTTTGTGTGAATAAAGTTAAATTTGTTAATTTAAGTACGAAAATCAAATTAAATTATCCAAAAAATTATTGTTACATCAAAACAGTTAATTGACAAATTGTGTTTTAAAAATATATAATACGCTAATTAACTCAAAAATAAAAGGGATAAACATAAACAAAAATATTAAATTAATAAAAAATCAAAAAGTTCCTAAATTTTAGGAAATATAATTAAAATTTCGAAATATCAAATTAATAATAATATATGATGATATACTATTAAAAATAGAAGGGATAATCATAAACGAATAGCAAAATAATAAATTAATAAAAATATATAATATTGTTGGGCAATTATTGTTTTTCGGTTATAAATATGTCAATCTAAAACTTTTTATACCACATCATACAATAGTTTTTATGCATGCGCCATGCGCGCGGGTCAAACCACCTAATTTAAAATATAGACAAATACCCATTGATAAATAATGATAAAAATAATAATAGTTTTGGATTGTTAAAGGTTTAAAGTTTTAAGTTATGGTATAATAAGTTTTAGATTGCATATTTATAAAAAAAACAATAATTGTCCAACAATATTAGCGGAGCTATGTGTATCATAATTGAATAAGAATCATTTAGAATAATCCAAACGAATTTAGGAACAATAATTTAGGAAGTTAGAAAAATATAATTTTAAAAATCCAAAACAAATAAAATTATAATTTTCCTAAATTTTCTTTTTTACAAGTAAAACAATAATTTAGGAATGAAAAAACTAAAAAGTTTGGAATAATTTTGAAGGGCCTAATCTAGACGAATTACCAAAATAAAATAATCCAAAAGAACTTACCAAGTTAAAAAAAAAAAATAATTTAAAAATCCAAATGAATTTTGAATATATTAAACAAAAAATCATTATGATTTTTCTAAATTCTTGTTTTTTTACAAGTAAAACAATAATTTAGGAAAGAAAAAAATAAATACTTGGAGTAATTTTGAAGGGATTAATCCAAACGAATTTTAAATATATTAAACCCAATAAAGTGAAAGAGAATTTGTAATAATTTATAAGAGATTAATCAAAACGAATCATGAATAAATTAAATAAAAAATAAAAATATAATTTCCTAAAAAATTTCCCCGTGTTGACAGGTAAGCAAAATTACCTAAATTCCACATCAAATAATCAAAATATTTATGATGAAATATAAGAAAATACCTTAACACATATGAAAAAGGAACAAAACCAAAATTTTCTTAAAACGTGATTTAACCATATTACCGTCAACACTCAAGGATTAATAATTTAGATAAGGGAGAATTATAAAACTACACCATTTGAATTACATTTCATAAAACTACACCATTTCCAAAATACTTCACAAAACTACACCTAAACATTCAAAATTAAATTCAAATAAACCATACCCACACAATCCTACCCCCTTAATACTATACCCTAAACACTAATTAGTGAACCCAAATTAAAAGATTTTAATTTTGGTAATTTTTAAAAGGGTAAATCAAGCTTTTAAAATTTTGAAAAAGTGTAAATATGTGAAAATATTAAATTAGGAGTAGTTTTGTGAAGTAAGGGTTGAAAGTGTGTAGTTTTGTGAATTTCTCTTTAGATAATGACAATATCGTCGAGATGAACCACTAAAGCGGAATGAGAAAAAGATGGCCAAAACGCGTCAACAAACTCAAAAAGAAGTAGATGATTTAGATAATCAAACAAAACTAAAAACATTTGAACATCAATAAATTCGATAAGGGAATTTATAATCAAGAATTAAAAAAGAAGAATTAAAGAGAAGAATTTGCTGGAGAAAAATAACCCAAGCATTAATAAACGAATAAACATAATTAAAATCTTAGAAAAACCTAAACGTGAAAACTTATATACACAACAAAATAATAAAATTATGATGTGCCTATCAAGAAAAATTAAATAAAGTAAAACGATAAGTTGTAAGGATAAACATGAAAAAGTTATATTTTCATATAAATGAATGAAAAAAATTATTTGCAAAGATTTTTGTGAAGAAAATATCAAGAAAAATAAAAGAACATAAAAATAAAAAATAAACTTTAAAAGTTCCTAAATTCACTCTCAAGATGACACATAAGCAAAATTCCTTGCTATTAAGGGGTATTGGATTTGCTTTTTTCTTGATATCAGTATTGGATTTGCTTTTTTCTTTTTCTCAAACAAATAATAATAATTTCTTTTGGAAATTAAAAAAGTGAGAACATTAATATCAGCATTAAAATTCACAAGCAGCATTAGTTAAATTATAGTTGGTGGTGAACATATAAAATTTTGACCGCAAATGAAGAGGAATAATTTTGTGTGGAGTTGTTGAACAATATTATAAACTTTTCAATGCGTAGAAAAAAAAAAGTCAAGTTAAAATTCAAATAGGGTTTCAAGCTTTAATGGGCTTTATAAACCGTAAAATTGCACAATTCATCCCCCGATAAATTAAACCGGAACCAAGGCCTGTTTGTCGATGATTTATCTTCGTCCCCTTTACAGAAAACCAAGTCCAGCTATATATATGGGCTTTTTAAATAAGGCCCATTAATGAATTGGTCGATGCATCAAATCTGATTCGAGAGAGTTGTGTCGTGTAGCAAAAGCTAATCTGAGTAAAAGCAAATCAAAGTAATAAAATTCAGACAAGAATCAATATTTATATAGTCGTTGTGAATTTCCGACCCATACAGCTGACATTTAACACGTGCGTCGAAGAATTGGTTTAGTAATTAGTATTACAAGAGAAACTGGAATGGGACAAAAGAAAACATCACAAGACACGCGTGGCGTGATTCGGACTATGCATATACAATCACCGTTAATTGTGAAAAAAAACAATATCGAATATATAGTGCTTTCTCATATTATACAAATATGCAACAAGACATGCATTATGATATTAGAGATGTGAAGAGTGAGAACAAATGTACATGGATTCTGATCAACAATATTTCCTATGTCCCGTAAAATAATATAAGAATAGTATTAACTTCCCAATTTTAGAGGAAAATCCAAAAAATATATATTTTCATTATAAAATTTTATAACAGTGGTTAATTAGGAATTAAGATCTAGCTAGTAGTGTGTTATATAAAAAAGGAATAGATATGAAACTAAACTAGAATCAGAAAATGCATGACATTGAATTGAAGATACAAATCTAGTAGTTAACTTAATTCTCTGTGACAAAAATAAAACAATGATGGCAAAATCATAAGATTGTTGTATAAAAAGGTTGTAATGATTATTTTTTTTCAGATTCCAAGAGGAGAAATAAAGAAAGTCAGATTCTTTCATCATCACACCAATATGCAAAAGAAATAATTAGCTGTATGGACAGTTTTTACAAAAGTAATTAAAAAACAGTCCGGTTACTATTCAAAATTAGCAAAATGGACCGTAGGGTCCACAAATGTTACTATTTCGTTTTTTGTGTTTTACATTTATGGGTATATATTTTTTGTTATTTACCGTTATGCCATTCGATTTTTCATTTGTTTTTATTAATTTTTGATGATTTGACATTTACTTTTCGCTTTTTTTTTTATTTACTCGATTTTAAGCAAAATCAAACCAAATTTATCCCTAATTCATCTAGCTCAAATTGGTCTGCCGTTTTCTTTACCCTAATATACCCGTAATCGAACTTTGAATGTTCCTTCATTAAGTTCCTTGGATTCTAGCAATGAAGTCTAAGAAAATGTATTCATCCAACCATACTTTACCTCACTTTTTTCATGTACGGAATACACGAGCTTCGTCATCCAGGAAAGTTGCGGGTTCGTCTTCCATCCACAAAGTTTTAAAATTTAAAATTTTAAAGCGATTTTTGAGCCATTTCGTCCTCCTTAATTATCGTGTTTCTTGTTTAGCGGTTCCATTTAAGCAAACACGATCTCCCTTCTTTTTAAATGGGTAGTTTATTTCTCTCGAATTTTTTTACATTTTTTTAATTTCAAAGAAGAACGAGATCTACACGATGACGGAAGACGCCGGAGATCCGTCTTACGGTGAGATTGCCGACAAGTCGCCTCCTCGACTATTCAATGTACGAATTTCCTTCGCCGCTCGTTTAAACATTTGTTCCACACCGGAATATTTGGGGGTTCTTGCCGATACGTTGAAAGGGACAGAGGCTTGGGATTCAATAATGAATTCTCAGTTCCGCTTTTTGTTTAGGCTACCTGTGGCGAGATGCCTTCATTCTGGTAAGTTAATTCATCCACCCACCCGGTGTACCCCGAGGTGATTTTTAACTGCAATTTAAAGTTACATTCGTCATCTGCAATCCTACATGTCATTTAATTCTACATTTTTTTTTCCGCAAAGTCCATGGACGACGCTATCCACACGGACGGAACCATCCATTCGGCTGAAGTAGATGTAATTAGCGTACACATCCACGTGAATAGAAAACATTTTTTTTATAGATGGACGTACAATATATTTTTGCGATGATTTTATTTCGTGTACACTGCACTCCACAATCTCCGTCCACACCTAATGTACACATTCAACAAGAGGCGTCTAGTAGCCCCGAAACTTCTTTGGTTGCGAAAGCGTCCGCTTATTTTGTGAAGGAGACCACATACATTAACCGGCCATTGCCTAAACGCGTTCCCAAACGTTCTCGATTGGCCGGAAGATGAGCAATTCTTGGCCGATCCAAGGGTCAAATCAATATTTGGATCGCGGTCAAAGCCAACAAGCATACAAAATAATACCCGATCCACCTTCTCGCGAATGATGTCCAATTGTTCTACTGCGTTCCGGGGAAGATAGGACAAGGTAACCCGACGCGTTTTGTAATACTTTACAAATTGCAAATAATTATATATTTTAACAATTCTATTTTTTATATTCAGATCATTCTCAATCGTCACTGGCCATGAGGTCTGCAACGGCATGTTTGTTGAGCTATCTTTAAAAGATGTGTGGATTGCAGTAATGGTAAGTTGTACACTTTTTCCTTTTTAGAAGTCACTCATAAATTTTTTTGTGGGTAAGCTGACGCTTTCCATAATACTTTTAAAATGTAGTATATGCAACTGTTGGTGGCTTTATTGGTGAGGAAGATGTCGAAATACCTCATGCGAATCGTTGTGTTATTCTGCCCTTTGTTTTTACGGCTCATATCCAAGTCTTTCGGCGCGTTTGTCGCTTCGCGCCGACAAATCTACGTTTGATTGGGGTCGACATATGAAGGCGTTTGTGATCGGTAAATCGACGGGGAGGCATATGAGATCGTGTTTTATCAAGGATGTTGATGTTGTGTACGTCCCGATGGAGTGGGATTGTAACTATTGGACGGCCTTGTCATCGACTTCAAGAAACGTAATATTATGCTGATTAACCCTTTTGTGGAAGCGTTTTCCGACGCAACCATCGCGGTTGGCTTGTCTCCTATAGCGAACGCCCTTCCATTCATCATTAACAAATACATTGGATCGGCAAATCTTCCCCTACATGACTTTTCGTGGACGCAAGAGCGGGTGATGTACGACCATCAAACCGAGGCCGATTCGGCGCCGTTGTTATGAAGGCCTTTGAACCGCATGCTCAAGGCGTGCTTCCAAAAGATATGAGTATGTTTAATGAGGATATCATCACACGCATCCGGATTGTATACGCACCGGATGCTTACGCGAATTCGTTGGGGGAATTGCAGAGGACTATTTCTAAGTGGGCAATACGGTGTACACTTTGGTCCGATCCACCAAAAAAAAAAAACTTGTTTCGTTTTTCATGTTCTAGACTTATTAAATGTACGGTGAATTTTTATTGGTTACTGTTTACTGTTTCCGTTTACTGTTTCCGTTTACTGTTTACTGTTTCCGTTTATTGTTTACTGTTTCCGTTTAAATAAAACGGCCTCGTTTTATATCAGACAAAACTACGTCGTTTTGTTTGTTTTGATTTCTTAAAATCCCCAAATCGATTTTACAAAGAGTTTCTTAAAATCCCCAAATCCCTAATTCCAATTTTCGTTTGCTATTCGCGATTTGAAGATTGAATCGAGATGAGCTCGAGTAATTTAGTTGTCGGAGGTCGTGGGTTTCCTTCGGGTTGTGTTTGTGGTGCCGGTTTAACGATTTTCACCTCCAAAACTCAAGAGAATCCGGGTCGCAAGTTTTATCGTTGCTCAAACAAGAAAGATCCAAATTCATGGACGAATAATAGAGATGTAAGTTTATGTTGTTTGATTAGTCTATATATATGTTCTTTTACTATGTTACGTGTGGAAAATTGTGTCTTTATGTTTTGCTAGGGTCATTTCTTTAAATGGATGGATGATTGTATGTTTGAAGAGGTTATTGACGCTAAATCTGAGGCAATGGAAGTTAAATCATTGGTAGAAGTAATGAAAGAAGAAGCCTTAGTTATGAAATCGGTTATTTACAATTTGAAGTCACAGTCCATAGTGTTTGTAGTGTGGCTTTGTGTAATCACCATTATGGTAGGTTACTTAGTGTTTCGTGTTGTAAAGAATGAGAACAATCAAAAACTTGTTCTTGGTTCTTAGAGTAACAAGGAAGTCATTTTTAGATGTTCTTGGTTTTTACTGTAAGAATTAAGATGTGTTGAGTTGTTCTTCGTTTCAACTTGTCTTTGCTTTATAAATTCATGTATTTTGTTTATCTGAATTTGGTTTGGTTTATGAAATGGTGTTTTTGATGTTATTTGTGGGTAATCTAATAAGCAAAGAGATGTTTGTTTTTCTTTGTACACTGCATACCCATATGTTATACTAAAAATATATGTAAATTTACATAGCAAAACACCGACAACCGAGTTTCTATGCAAAATGGACAGTTTTGCAAAGTAATTCAAAAAGAAGACCACTTAATATTCAAAATTAGCAAAATGGACCGTGGACAGTTTTTAGTTATATCCGGCTTATCATACGAGATACAAAATGGACAGTTTTTAGTTATATCCGGCTTATCATACAACTAAAAAAGGAGACACACTTGCAGAGCAACCCAAAATAGAGTGCGCTTTTACAATAGATGCCATCTGGCCCCCATTCCCGGTAACAATCCGTGAAACAGCCGGTTCTCGTATATGGGGAAGGGACGGGTAATGAAACGTACCTGTAAATTTTTGGTTCCGCGGAGGACCATACCTGCTTATTTTATGAGCTAGACGATCACCATAGTCCCTTAACTTATGCGGGGTCATCGGAGGGTGGTGAGCATGCAAGAGTGTCAAGTAATGCTCTGTTTTTTTGTCTTCACCTTGGCATATTGCTAGGATCGAGCATAGCAAGGTAGCTTCCAGCTTCTTGGGGACGATGCAGTCCAATATTTGAATCGAGTTATCAATGTTGATGGTTTTGCACAAAATCCTTATGCCTTCATAGTACACCGAGTCATGATTACCTGCATCTAAACATTTCTTGAAAAAAGATCTGTATATCCCACCTTCTTCAATCTCTGTTGGATGTAGCCCCAAGGTGGACGTATCCGCTATATGCAAAACAGCTGGATGGTATACGTAATCTCTCCCCGCTTTTCCGCTCTTAGAATTGGTCCTAAGTATCGCCAACTTCTCAAACCAAGCAGCTTTACGATGAGGAGAATTATGTCATCTGGGAGTAGAGGTAAAACCATTTTTTCTAAGTTAAAACAAGGTGATTTTAAGATATGATTTTTGTTTTGCGATTTGGTCAAGTGTTGTATATATATTGTAGGTGTATTAAATCCTGGATGGCAAAACTTCTCTATGTTCGGAGGAATTGAATGGATGGTCTTTTCGAAAAAGGAAGTTGGATGGTGGGAATTTAATGGATGTTTTAAGTCTTATACATTAAATTTTCTTAAATGTATGGTTTATCTCCTCTAACTTTATTCTCTAATTGTAATTTAACGGTCTGTATCTCGTCTTCTCAAAAATGGTCTACATGTTTTAATACAGAAGATCAAAACATAGATTTTGTGGGTGATGTAAGCACAATGTACTTATTTTTCATTTTTTAAACTCGTTTCTTTTTAGTGGTAGCAATATTTTATTATATTTTTTGTGTTCTGATTTGAAGGTTGACCTTATCATACACGCTTCTTTAAACCATTAAGTTTTCGATGTGACATTGGTAGATATCCATCCCATCTACAATCTCACTACAATTAAAGTTAGTTAAACAAAAAATTACAATAAAACAGCTACCGATTTAATTACTCTTAATTATCTAACATATTAATAAGAAAACTCTATTAATAATTACAAACATTTTATATTTACATACCCAAAAAATTCAAGACAAACCATCCACAATATAATACCCATACATTTGATAAACCGTCCATGTTTGTTTCTGCATACCAAACCATAGCGTTTGCAATCACCGCCGAGTGTTGTTAAAAAACATTTTTAAAAAACAACAATACACCACAAATTCACAAAAGTTAACCGACCATCACCTTTTGTTAATTCAGCGGATTCTTACACGTCGCCCTGTTATGTCCTATCCCCCCACACCTCGAGCACTTGTTCGGCCGATTTGATTTGTTATTGCCCGTTCGTCAAACAAAAACAGGGAATTAAGTTTCTATGTTTAAGATAACCAAAATTGTAAAGTTTTACGTATCGCATACTCCCCTGTGGGTGTGTATCCTAAGTTTAGGTGGACGTCCAGTGGGGCCGTTTTGTTTTTGGATGCATGAGTTCTATTTCCCTTATCCATCCCGGCACGATGACTTCTTCCGGATCCGGTACAGGTAAAATAACAATTCGTAGGCATGGTTCCCGCTGCACAATTTGTGGGTTTCGCTTACCAATGTACGGAATTCAATGTTTCTAACATCCGCCGTGCCCATAGCATGTTTACAAGGTAATTCGATGGTTTGGAATTCATTGCATGTGCATGTTTTTTTCTCAAGGGAGACATGGAAGCTTTCGTTGTTTTTTCCCTTCACTTCAAAATCCATTAACCCAACAGCAACCGCTTCCAATGCAATCGACTTTTTGTATCGTTTTAGGAGTTCCCTTTCAACGGCTATTGGTATGTCACCAACAGTCCTTGAGATTTTCTTTCGTCGTGCTTCGTACCACCTCGCAATCATCCGCCTTATGAATTCAAACAGAGCCACCATCGGACTACCTCGCGCCGGCATCGCCGCGTTGTTCAACGACTCGGCTATGTTACTTGACATTTGGTTGTATCTTTTCCCTTTAAAATGAACACGCGTCCAATTCTCAACACCTATGTTCTCTAGATACTCCCAACAATTGGGATTTCTTTTTTTATCCTAGCGTATTCAAAGTTGAAATCTTTTAGACGGTATCTTGTCCCAGCCCTCCAAGCAATAGAAGAAACATTCCCCTTTTTGTAGGTGCTCTTTACATTCCTCCGGATGTGTACCTCCGGATGTGTGGCGACCATCGGGTAAACCGTTTGCAAACCTTTAGCAATCGACGCGTGTCTATCCGATATGAAAAAGTAGTTTCTTCGAATCCGGTATTGTTTTACCGAGCTTGCCGAAAAACCAATTCCAGGAGGCGTCGTTCTCACTATCAACAATGGCGAATGCGATCGGTATAACTGCAATTTGCATCTTGCGCTCAATGTTAGCGTACATCCACAATACTTACCAAACAGATGTGTTCCATCCACCACAAACACCTTTCGTACATACGGGAGACACTGGATGCTTGCACCAAACGAAAGGTATACGTACTTGAACCGTCGTTATTGTCATCGTCCTTCTCCGTTTCAAGATGGTAAATTGTACACGGGTTGGAAACTTGCACAAGATGTAGATATAGTGGCGCATCCCGTACGAAGCTTCTCTTCCGTACCTCGAGCCGTTTCAATTGCTAGCTCTCTCTAGCTTTCCAAGCTTTGTAATAGGAAACTCGCACTCCATGTTCCTTTCGCATTAGGTCGCGTATCACGTGCGCGTGGAGAACAATATTCCTTTGCATATTTAGATCTTAGAAGCGCGGCCAATACTTTTGAGGTTGCATGTTTTGAAAATTGTCTACGTGTACTTGTTGGACATACATGATCAAGCTTCGCTTTTCGTACTGGACATCACATCCCCGATCCGTTTTGCCATTACACGCTTCACAATGCTTTTCGTACTTGGCATACCGCAACTCAAGATCCCCGATCCGTTTTGCCATTACACGCCGCTCACAATGAACTTGAAAATTCGATTTATGGCATATATTGCTAATGTCGTTTTGAAATCTTCTCGTGTTTCAAATTCTCTTCCAACATATATATCGTCATCCTCTTTACTCAAGTCCACACGCGCAGCTAATTCAACACAATCGTCTTCTTCCGACCGTGGTTCGATGTCTTCATAACCGTACACCTCCTCCAAATTTAGCCCGTGTTTTAATGTTTTTTCCAACGTAAGTTCTACTGCCTCAACGCCAGTGTGTTGCTTTCTTCTTTTTCTTTTCCGGTCGTGGCGCGGGGTTCTAAAAAATCATCATCGTCGTTATCACTCTCGCTAACCAAAGCTCTGGCCGTTGCGTACAAATTCATGCATTTCATCCCAATTGTAATCTTCCTCTTCATCTTCGCTATTGCCAAATTCACCATCGTTCCACCCCGTTTCTCCACTATCCCCATCAAAATCGTTTCAAGAGACCCTTCTATATCTTCTCGCGATCATTAGATTTGCACGAAGACCATCACCACTCATCATTGTCCGTTGGACGGTTTGTATAGCTTCATTACACATTGGACCGTTACGTTTTGCTTGTTCTTCTACTCCGTACGACCAATCTAACAAGTTCGTCAAGCATCAATATCTTCCAAATGTCCGCCGACACACCGTAGTTTTCAACCCCGCCTAGCATGGCAAAGGAAACTTGTTTTACATGGGGTCAAACGGACAGCTTTGTTAGACCGTACACCATCCTTCTCGTAAACACCTCTCTTTTTCACACCGTTCTCCGATGTGATGAAAACCCAAGCCCCATTTATCATTTTTTCAAGCTTGCGAAGATACTAACACCATCGTTCACCGTACCGTGTGATTTATATCCCCCGAACTCCTCGTCGTCGCTTATCGGACCGGGGCTAACTTTCAAACCACTCAAATCGCTAAAACGTCCTCTATCCAGTACGACAACTCCACAGTTACCGTCGAGCATACCATCTCGTACATGTTTCTGACTTTGTTTTCCAAGTCTTCAAAACTTTCCAACTCGACAATCTCGTATATCGTCCTCGTCTCGAATTACTAATTTTCAACTCCCGCCTCCGTAACCGTACATAATCCACCTCCCTTCTTGTACGATTACTATGTCGTCCACTGTATATATTCCAATTATCAACCATTTATTAATGAGAACATTTATTATAATTTAAAAATATTAATGCTTCATATGATCACTTACCTTCCATTATCGTCACGTAATGCTTCCTAACAAGATTTTTGGCCTTGTAGTTTACAAATCTGTTTATTACAAAACTCATTTATTAAGGAAACAAATGCAATTTCCACTCTTTTACATTTTTGTCCACTCGTTTGAATTTTATTAATAAACTACATACAAAGAACTTTTTGTTCGACACAAACATTAAATGCCGAAAAAAGTTTACATCACAGTAACATTAAATGGCCGAAAAAAGTCACAATCAAAACAATATACATTATGTATGTCCACATAAAATTCCCCTCCATCCTAGAAGGGCAATTCTGTCTTTTCGTTTTCTCCTCATTTCTCTATTACACACTCTAATACAACCTACCATTTTGTATCTCCGTGTCGCGCTCCACTCGTCCCATTTTACACTTTAATAAGAACCTGCCTTCTTTTCAATTACTTCGCTAAAACTGTCCAATTTCCATAGAAACTCTATGCAAAAATACCTGGAAACCTTTTTTCTACCTCTCCCCAAAGACCAATTCGTACTATAAAAAAATGACCAATTAATCAATAAAAATATGTAATTAAATCCAAGAAATCAAACAAAAAATTCAAAACCTTTCAACAAGGGTTCAAACCCAAGAAATGAAACCCTAAATTATATAAAAGAAAAAGTGAAGAAATTAGGGAGCAATAATTGAGGGGAATGAAGCCTGGTCCGACGACACTATAAACACTAATCATATCTCAAACACACGAGTAATGAGAGAGTAAGAGTCCTCGAGCCAGACAACGTTCCCCTCAAAAAGAAAAAAGTCCCTTTCTTGTTATTTCAAGAACCATCTTGTATGTAACTAGCTAGCTAGCTAGGTTTAGTAATTATCGTCTTTGAATGGTTCTCTCTCTCTCTCTCTCTCTCTATATATATATATATATATATATTTCTCTCCCACCAGAGACGGCTTAGATCAAGGGTAGAGGAGATATATATATGGAGAAGAATAAGTGAGTGGTTGTGAATTGTGATGGAAGAGAGAATCAAAATATTAAAAAAGGGATTTATTGAGAGACAAAAGCTCTATACAATACAAGACAAGAAACATGTGTGTCTTTGTCCCCACACGCTCCCTCTCTCTCTCTCTCTCTATAGCATTGCTTATGCGTATATATATATAAACCTTTTTTGACCTTATAATTATATACTCATTTTATTTATATTTATGACTTTTCAAGTTTCAAAAATCTCGTAGTAAAGACATCGGATTTACGTTTTGATAAATGTCACTCGATTCCCATTTACTATGCTATTAATTACTTATTCAAGCAACATACAAACATTAACTTAACATCCCCTTCTACTAATTCTATATGGAACCTTGTATTTTTTAAATTTTTTGTACTGATATATATGGAGCCTACTTCTAATTAACGTTCTCTATAGTGATTTATTCGAGTATATATATCACAGATGCATACATGTAATATGGTTTTAACTTATAAATGGTGTCGGCATAACAAACTTTACAGAACGACAAAAACGTACGAATGTATCAGCGATTAGTGCTCTGTTTAAAAGTTGAATATATGCAATCACATAATTGTATATTGTTGAGATGGTCAACCAATTCCACATATTTTCATTTTCTAAGTTGACACTATATATACGTTTTATTTTATTTTTGATTATAAGTTTTGAACACTAATTTCTTCTATAGATTGTTGTTTAAAAGACATTTTCATCAACTAATTTATCACAAGTTCTTCTTCAACATTATAATTGAAATTTAGAACAATTGTTACCTAAACAAATTGTTGTAGTCGAGTCTATGGTCCCCAGTAACCAAAAAATGAAAATAAATAAATAGAGGAACCGCGTAAAAAGGGTGACTGGAAGAGAATTGAAAAACTAGGAAGAGTAAAAAATCTTGTACACGAATCACAAATTAAATAACAGAAATTCACAAAACTACACCATTTCAACCCTCCATTCACAAAACTACACCTAATTCAATATTTTCACAAGTTTACACCCTTTCAAAATTTTAAAAGCTTGATTTACCTTTTAAAAATTACCAAAATTAAAATCTTTTCATTTGGGTTCGCTAATTAGTGTTTAGGGTATAGTATTAAGGGATAGGATTGTTTGGGTAAGATTTATTTGGATTTAATTTTGAGTGTTTAGATGTAGTTTTGTGAAGTATTTTGGAAATGGTGTAGTTTTGTGAAATGTAATTCAAATAGTGTAGTTTTATAATTCTCCCATTAAATAATTGTATAAAAATCAAGAAAAAAACATTATAATTTGAGAAAAAGAGGAATCAAAAAGAGGGAAAGGAGTGAGACTACAAAAATTAGTGAAAGGAGTGGTTGAGTTATTACATTATTAATCGAAGAATTCACAAAACTACATCATCTCATCTATTCTTTTACAAAACTCTACATAATTCAATTTTTCACATATTTACACATTTTCAAAATTTTAAAAGCTTGATTTACTCTTTAAAAATTACCAAAATTAAATTAAATTTTTTTCATTTGGGTTCGCTAATTAGTGTTTAGGATATAGATTAAGGGGGTAAGATTGTGTGGGTAGGATTTATTTGGATTTAATTTTGAGTATTTAAATATAGTTTTGTGAAGTAATTTTGAAATGGTGTAATTTTGTAATTCTCCCTTGTCAATTAGCATTCTTCAATATTTATTGCCCTCTCACCTTTTTAATTCTTTCCTTTCTTATTTTAAATTATACTATTGTTATTGAAACAAAAATTATACTATTGCTCTACCTTTATTTGAATAGATTTCTTCTTTTACTAATCACCAGTGAAGGATTTGAAATTTTTTGTTTTTTATTCAAAGAGTATTGACAACCTTGTATATATTACTAACTTATTTTTGCCGTACATTATAGTAGTAATAGTTTGATAATTAAATAAGTCATGACATTTATTGTAAAGTCATTAATCTTTGACTTGGGTTTTATGTTTGATACGGAAAAAAAAATCACAAAATTCAAAAAAAAGGGTGCTTTTTAAATTAAAAGGTGATGTTTTGT
Source organism: Cochlearia excelsa (assembly GCA_963556525.1). Classification (NCBI taxonomy): domain Eukaryota; kingdom Viridiplantae; phylum Streptophyta; class Magnoliopsida; order Brassicales; family Brassicaceae; genus Cochlearia; species Cochlearia excelsa. Next base: position 5,946,305 of record OY748332.1, on the reverse strand, counting down.
TTTAATCCAAGAAGAAAACAAAACTATGGCAAGTATGTAACGGGCATGAAAATATGTAACGGAGATATGAAGTCCTCACGTTTTATAACGGTGATATTTTGGTCAACGCAGAGTAAAAAGGAAGCAATTATGTATATGAATCTGGTAATTAATATTTTTATTTTTCGAGATTTAGTTAGAGATTAATATGTCTGTCTGTGCATTGTTTTCACACGGAACAAATCACTTCAATGAAACTAATTGCTCTCTTTTAGGCAATAATTAAGCTCGTCAATCTTTATTTGTTTATTCATTCCACTTTATGCACATGCATTAATAACTAAAAATAACCATATGACCCTAATATTTCAAACAAATTTATTTTAAGCATCTGTACGTATAATGAGAAAAAGAAAATTCTGTTAACTATGTGCATTGCACATGTAGTAATTTTACAGTAAATACGGGGAAGAAATTCAAATTGTTGATTGGCTCCGTTCTCGTATTAAAAACAAATATTTTCAAGTTAACTCATTTTTTGTATGATTCGCTTTTGAAATAAAGTTACCGTTTAATCAAATAGTTTGTTTTTTTATGTAAATTTTTATATTCAAATAGGCTAAAACAATAAGCCAGCTGGAAGGCAAATATGCCATTGTCTCATTTATATTTGTAGTTGTGTATGTGATACATCACATTACCATAGACATAAAAATATACATACTTTTCTCTTCTTTTTTTTTTTTCTAAAATGAAGAAGTAATTAAAAGCCAGAGAGTGCCCGCGACAAGTGCTGCAACATTTTATATAGATTGCTATTGTCCAATAAGTCTAAACAATAAATAGTCCACGTAGATATTTTTATATAAAGGGAAATATATAAATAAGAAATAGGTAGAAACTGTGTGGATGAGAATGACAAACGGAGAAGACGATTCTGGCTACATACTTCAATGTTATTTGTCAGTCTTTGATGGAGAGAGAGAAAGAAAAGACGACGTAAATGTCAAATATATGCATACAAACAATGCTAATTAATTAATTAGTACATTTTACATTCCTTTGAGAAACGGTGGTAACTGTTTACATTTTTTACATTTTTTACATTCTTTCAAAAAACAATTCACTAATATCAATAGATAAATGGATCAATCCATAAACATCCATTGATACTACTAAACACCAAACATTTTGATTTTGAAACAAAAAATAAATTATAAAACATTAAAAAAGAAGGGAAAAAAATGTTTCAAAATTAAAACCCATTAATCAAATTGAATAAAGGAAGAGCGAAGGGAAGTAGCATTGAAATAAGGGAAATATAGAGAGGACAATGGCATTTAATGCCCTCTTTGTTCGTGTTCTAATTATAGGGAAATCATACATCAACTTTAATTTAGTGTTAATTCATACATCAAATTATTAAAATAGATTTTTTCATATATGAAAAATTCAATTATACGGGGATCATACATCAAATGCTAATTCATACATGAAGTTATGAAAATAAGTTTTTCATATATGAAGAATTCAATTATATGAAATACATATAAACGTCAATTTCTTTACGACGACATCAACTAGTTTACGACGATTATACGTCGAATTTTAACGACGACTTAACAAAGAATGTTGTATCACAGAACTCTTGTTTCACTTGTAAATTACCCACGATTTTACTCCGTTTTAGCAACAAATTTTTTATTGTAAATACGTTGTAAATTTACAACTAATTTTCAACGATTTAATACAAAGTATTTTACGACGATTTTGTTTCGTCGCAAATTAAACAACGAATTTTCGACGATTTTTTATTTACTTCGATCAGTTAACGACGAATTGAATTTTGCTGGTAAATCGTCGTAATGGTCAAATAACAACGATTTCCTTCGTTGTAAAAGAACAATTTTCTTGTAGTGAATACACAAAATTTTCGGAATTAAAATCTTTAAAATCTTCATGTATGAAAAAACTATTTTCATAATTTCATGTATGAATTAACATTTGATGTATGATCTCCATATAATTGGATTTTTCATGTATGAAAAACCTATTTTCATGATTTCATGTATGAATTAACACTCGGTTAAAGTTGATGTATGATCTCCATATAATTGGATTCTTCGTGTATGAAAAACATATTTTCATGATTTCATGTATGAATTAACACTCGGTTAAAGTTAATATACGATCTCTATATAATTGGATTGATCATATATGTAAAGGTTGTTTTTCCCAATTTACAACCCCTCAAAATAGATTCCAAAACCTCCATTTCAACTAATTTATTTTTTTACTTTTTCTATCGGTTAGCTTGTCTCGGGAAAAAACAGTATTTTAAAAACAAATAAATCACGCGGATGAGCAAATGACCCAATGATAGTCACATATCTGCATCTAATCGCATAATCCGGAATTCGAATTTCGCCGCTCTCAATTGGGAGAGAACTACTTAGACAGTAGGCAATGATGAAAAAAAAAAACAAATAAATCAATAACCAAAAAATCCGATAAGATTATGAAAATGCAACGAAGAAAAAAGTTATTTACATCTATATGTACTTTTGAGTTATGTAATATCATGTAAAGATACTTTGAACTCTAGGTGCACTTTTTTTGAGGCTAATATCTTTTTTGTCCCTCAACCAAACTAGATTTATCTATAACTAAAACTAAATAATTCAAACTAGATTTATATCTCCTTTTAATTGTTTATTATTTATTTCTTTTATGTATTCTTCTTTTTGGTCTTTTGTTATCTCCTAAAATCCTCCATTTTTTTGCCTCATGTTTCTCTACTGCAAATCACCGGTAAAAATTTTCACTTCACATATTAAATTGGTACGAGAGAAGCTCGAACCTCACTGATTCTGTTTAATTTATGGCTGGTAAGTAATTGTGATTTTTTACCTTCCAATTTATATTCACAAATCGACAAACCCTAAATCAAACCTCAAAAAGATATTTAATTCTGATTTCTTTCTTTCATAGATGGAAAACCCTAAATCAAACCCTAAATACATCCATTCGCATATTGAACCACTCCGATTTTGTTTTTACACAGCTCAAAATCTATCTAATCAACCCTATTTCTTTGTTAAAGCATATGACTAATAAGTATTTCTCTACAAAACTATCAATTTTTAAAGAAGGACAATGAACCCTAACTCTAAAATGAATTTGAGATAGGTTTTGTGTATGGATGGACGGAGCATCTCGAACCACCGACAAGCTTCGACGACCACCGCGTGGACGAACACTTCGCATCCACATAAAGAGACACAAGTGGATGGATGGATACATGTGGATATTTTTGGTGTGAGATTTGAGTTGCGGACTGTGTTTGGTGGACAACACATAGTCCATTGAACCGGGTTTGGTACTTGATGCAGTGATGAAGAATTGTTTAAGTATCCAGTTTCGATCAAGATGACTCCAGGCCCGGCCCACTAGGGGTGGGCAGAGGTGCGCAGGCCCAGGGGCCCAAGCCAAATTTTGAATATTCTTTAAAGAAAAAGAGCCCTTATTTAATTTTTTTTTAGATATTAGGACCCAAATATTATTATTTCTCATAGATTTAAGCCTATAAAAATATAATGGAGGGTCTAATTTTTTTTTTGCCCTAAGGCCTCCAATACTAATGGGTCGGGCCTGGATGACTCAATGATGGTCAGGTATGTGATTATGTTGTCCACGTGGTGCAGTACACGTTCTAGTTGATGTTGACTTGCAGGGATATTGTTGAGTCCATAGCCCTGACCATTATGTTGTGTGTAAATTTTGTTGCACGGATGATGTCTGAAGTGGTGTGTTGTGAATAAGGCCTAATGGATTATGTGTTGTGGATAGTCTTACGCCTTGCAACAAAACTGCATATTGTATCATATATTCTTAAATGCTTAAGTTTATACGTCCATGTGGACATAAACGGGTGGACACAACTTAGAACAAAAATTGAAAGAGTTCAAACTATATATCATATGTTCCTCTAAAAATACATAAATCAACAGAACTATACAAGTTTAAACTCCTCTAACATCTACAAGAAACAACAATTTCTAATCCACAGTCACACATGCAATTATACATCTAAACTTATGTACACATTTCAGTCATTAAATATTGTGACATGTGGACACATAGTAGTGATGAAAAGCCTCGCTGCATTTTAAAAGTTAAACACAATACCATATTTCATACTAACTCACAACAATTAGTCGTCCATCGAACCTTGACCACACAGAAATAAACAACCAAGTCAATAACAACACTTAATGGAAACAAAAAACAATTACAAAAAACATTATTTACAAGCGTCAACAATCTCTTCTTCTCACGAAAAGTATCTTTTTGCAAATAAGATTGTCTCCAAATATGAAACAAATATAAAAGAGATATATCCTCTCTGCAATCTAAAACTCCACTTGTAGTCATCCACATGTATATGTCCATGTGCAACTATCCACATACCTCTGTCCACAAACCCTCGTCCACTTACTTCCGTCCATAATCAAGAATGAGGTCACATATGCTTTGTCACAAGAAGACAAAAAACAGTTGGATCACACCTAAATAACTTTAAAATTTGTGCTTCACACGGTCATAATTCTATAGATGTGGACCGTTCGATTTTGAGGAATATTATTGAATCAATGATCATAATCGATTATAAAATCAACTCTCACGTCCCATGTCTGCAAAAACATTATGACACAAAAACTTTTATTATAAATATTCTAAACCAACTCATTCATCTAGTTACACACAAATAATGAAACAGGGGCATTTTCGTCTGAAATTATATGCACAGTGTCCAAAAGTGCACCTCAAACTATAAGTACCTTTTTGTGCAACATAAAGTCTCCTAAGTGCCTATTGACGTAAATCACTCCGAAGAAAAATACATATAGTAGTAAATGTTAAAAATGTGGATCTCAAGATAGTGAACATAAAGACCCTTTCTCGAATGTCTATTGATGAGACCCTTTCTTGTCAACTAAAAACTTTTAATCACTATATTTTTAACCATTTTTCTATTTGATATATATCTCCATCAATCCCTTTTTTACCTCTTTTCATCTCCCGACTCCGCACATACACATACATTAGTATCTACTCAAATTTTTGTTTTGTATATAGATTATTATGTGTATATTCTTAATTAGGCTTAAATAGTTAACTTATTTATTTCTCATCATAGCTATTAGAAAACTGACATATATTAACAAGGGCCTATTACTAAGGCCCATTAACATAAACAAAAATCATGACACATAGGGTCGGCAAAATTTCCGTTATTTGCTCTGATTCGTAAAATCCGGATATCCGTGACATTACAAATCGAAGCAAATACTAAAATTAAATATCTGTTAAGAACAAAGCAAATATCAAATACTAAAATTTCAAAGGTCGGATATCCGATCCGCCCCGTGCATATATATATATTTCTATGTATAGTCATATTTATATAAACAACTTAATATTAAATATAGTTATATACTTATATATATAATATTAATGATATTTCTTCATCACATTAGTTATTAAGGTTTTCAAGTGCAAAAAAATAAGGAAAAAATATTGTTTGCAGAAATATTTGTCTTGGTTAAAATTGTTATATGTATTACACATTTATCTTTTATGTATATTAGATGAAAAATATATAATACAGTTTACATGTGGTCATATTCTCAATATTTTGTTGGTATCAATATCTTATCTATTAATTGGAAAGCATTATTGCAAATTTCCCTTAAATTTTTTTTATTACAATACAATGCCATTACATTTTTGTTACTAACCTATGTTATAATTTAGGTCAATTTACAGAATTTACAAAGCTCAATCGAATACAAAATATACAAATCATAATAACAAATACATATTTTAATTTGAGGAATTTACAAAACTACACCAATTCAACACTTCTTTCACAAAATTACATCTAATTCAATATTTTCTATAATTACACCCTTTTAAATTTTTAAAAGGTTGATTTATCCTTAAAAAGCTATCAAAATTTAAATTTTTTCATTTAGGTTCGCTAATTAGTGTTTACAATATAATATGAAAGGGTAGATTTTGTGTAGGTAGGATTTAGATTTAATTTTGAGTGTTTAGGTGTAGTTTTTAAAAATAACTTTGAAAAGGCGTATTTTGTAAAACGCAATTCAAATGGTTTAGTTTTGTAATTCTCCTTTTAGTTTTTGTAACGGGTCGTTAAAAGATCACAAAACAAATTTAAACGAATGATAATGGTTATGAGATTAAATCGAATTCAATTTATGCACAAATATTTATGTGTAATTTAGCAACGGGTAAAAAATAGCATATATAATTCATAATATATAACTAAATTATATTCCAAATATAAAATTATACATAAATATAATTTTGAACTTTATATTAAATATAATTCAGTAAACTATTTTTAAATTTGTATCAAGACATCTTGGAAAGTATATCCCGGGCTAAAAATTTTAAATATTTCTAATATGCCGAGGAATCCCGCGTTAAACCATATCTCGCACAATCTACATGTTTTATTTTCTGTATTTTATGAAATAAGAGACTATATATATAATACAAGTCGGTGAAAAAAAATTAATATATATTTTTTACTAAATAATTATAAATATATAAAATTTAAAACTATATTAAATTCCGCACGTACGTGCGGGTCCTCATCTAGTTCTCAATTAATAGTAAAGTAAAATAAATAAATAAAGATCATACACATCGATAAATATTAAAATTACAAAATATAGCGGGATGAGAAATTTTCTTAATTACTATTAATTTTTACAAAATAAAACATCAATTTTCTATTAGATCATCTAATTTTTAACGTTTTATTTAATTTTAGTATAAAACTAGTTAATTTTACTTATCTTTTACGTGTTGGATCATTTTAAGAAAATAAGAGTATTTACATATACAAAATACTAGTATTTTCAACTTTGTTTTATATCGAGATGAGTGATCCGAATATCCGCAAATACTCGTAAAATTTTCGGATATCTGAAAGTCCGAATATTCGTATTTTTCCGGAGCAAAGCAAATAGAAAAATAGATATCGGTAAAAGGCAAAGCAAATATCAAATATTGAATTTTTTGCAATATGAGCTCCGCGCCACCCCTAAGACACATGATGGGCCAACTCTTATCATAAGAAGCCCATTATTACAAACACACAGAAACCAAATTACATCATAAGTCGTAACACTTTATTTTCAAAATTTAATTGGTCTGCTTGTTGTTGTTGTTGTTGTTGTTGTAGTAGAAGAATCTGAGAAAGAAAGCGACAGCGAGGATCAAGAGAGGAATCAAATAAACAATCATATTGTTTCCATATTCCTTTTTTGTAATTTCCTCCTCCTTCTTCTCCCACGGCGGAATATATTTGACCGTCACCGGAACCGTTGACTGGTCAACTTCACCTATACAATATTTCTTCATTGTCTCTTTAGCCTCCTCGCTATGCCTTACATCGTCGAAATCTATCGACGCGTCTTTGCCTTTTTGTTTCCTCACACAATAAATTCAAACAAAAAATTACGAAAACCAATCAAACCGGACTAAACCAAAATGTAATTTTACTAACCGGTAACGGCGAGGAGAACGTTGTCACCACCGGGATGCTCGTCAATAAAAGTACTGACGTCATATACCTGTTGATTCACTTGTTTTATAAACATATTTTGAATTTTTATAAACAAAAAAAAAAGAAAGAGAGCGTTTAAAATTTAGTTAAAGCCAACAAAAAAAAGAAGAGACCTTGCCATGGATGAGAATCCAACAATCATTCTTGCACTTATGTTTAGCCATGTCATGAAATGAAATCAGATGCGCCATTTGATAATTACTACTTAAGCAAAATACAATATAACCTGAAACAGAGGACACCCTTTTTTAGAGCAATTTAAAGCAAAAAAGAAGACTAAAGCAATTGAGATTGTTTTTGAGAGGAGAGAGTTTCTATGCACCGATTGAAAGCAAAAAAATAGAGCACAACTTCTCGAGCTATATATGAACACACACAAACACCTTCTCTTTATATTATAAATTTTTTAAGGACATATGATAAATATTACAGTCTTGTTTGTTGGATTTAGTACAAGGTAAATATTTTAATATAAGTTGTTGGACAAGGAAAAGCAAAATTTGTTTGACCAGTTAATTTTTTTTTTTTATTTGTTGTTGTTGTTGTTGGAAGGATACCTACCATAATAGTAGTCTATATAGAGAGAGAAACGTGAAAAATATGTATGTGGGTTGATTTGTAAAGTGAGAAAGTAGCTGAGAGAGTGATCTAAGTTGGTGAAATTTCTTCCACGTTTTTCTTCTTCTATTTCTTCTCTTTTATAATGAGGCATCGTCTCTATTATCCCTATCTCTTAAACTAAAATCTAAGAAAGACACTTAATTTTTGATTTTCTTTTTGATTTTTTTTTTAATATTTTTTTTTAATCAATGACCAAAAAGGGGTTGTTGACTTCGATAATTACGAGTCAAACCCGGGTAATACCCGCCCGATCCGACAACCCTGACCCGACCCGCTTAATTTATAAACCAAATCGGTTAAGTATATACCGAATTAACCGATTAACGTAAACTAAAACTAAATCGAACCAAACCTAAGTAAAACTAAGTAAAACTGTAAAACTATTGTCTTGACAAAATCCCAAAAATTTATTCTTTCTCTCAAAAATCATCGCGACGAAGAACAAAAACCCTAATTCTCTCAAATTGTAATCATCTATTGCATCTCAAAATCGAAATTTGTAAATTATGGTGAAAACGAGGGATGGAAAGAAAAACAAAGATCTAAAAGATAAAAAAGAAAAACTAATAAGCAAGGATAAACGGATAAAAGAAATCCTTTTCCGAGATCTCTTTAGCTTTAGATGAAGATACACTGATGACTCATTACAAGATTAGTGAGGAAAAGAAGAAGAAAAGGAGGAAGATAACAAAGCATGTTTAATTTGTAAGAATGATCTCATCTTCGTCTTCGATCGCGACGGCCACCGCGACGAGAAGACCACGCTCCCGCCGATATATTTCGAGCCGATAATTGCAGAGCCATTCGACGGTGAAACAAGAGTATCACCGGATAAATCGGTTGAGCCTAGGCATGTGATGTAGATAGTCATGAATCGGGAAAAAACAATCTCCGATGAAGAGATGCAAAGACGAAGGCGAGAAAGAAAAAGACGAAGAAAAGGTCAAGAAGTTGGTGAGACTAGGAAAACTAAGGAATATCGAACAATACATTTAGAGAATTTGGTGTTACACTAGTAAAACTAGTGGATTAATGGAGAATAAATTTGATAACATTCCGTGTAATACTAGTAAAACTTGGGATTATTGGGTAAAACATCGAGTAACATTTGGTGCAAATGATAGGAAAACTTAGGATTATTGAAGATTAATGTGTTAATGTTATGAAGTGTATTTTATTGTCTTCCATGATCCTGAGACAATATGTTGTGTTTTTGTTTTTGATGTTACTTTTCGGAATTGTAATAGTACTTTTGGATGTTTTATTGTATTTCGGATGTTTGTGTTACTTTGGATGTTTTTATGGTATTTTCGGATGTTTGTGTTACTTTTGGATTTTTATGGTATTTTTGGATGATTCTGGTACTTATGGATATTTATGTTACTTTTGGAATTTTTTATGGTAATTTTCAAGATTAAGTTTTGAAACATTGGTGTTATACTAGTAAAACTTAGGATTACCGAGTAATATATTTAGAAACACTGGTGTTATTCTAGTAAAACTTTTGATTATTGTTTAATAGAATTAGTAACATTTCGTGTAATATGTGTCTTGATTGTTTTGGGATATTTGTATTGAAAACTAGATAAAAACACATAAAAAATAAGAAAGACATAAATCATAAGACAACATAAGAGCTCATAAGATATCATAACATAAGTTTCAACACAACAACTAACAAACAACACAACTAAGTGAAATGAAAAATCTATCATGAAAAATCTCTTGAGCTTGACAATCTCTTCAGCCATATCAATCACCTCCCTCCTTAACTTTCAAACTTCCTCCTTAACATCAAAAATCCACGACCGACGATAGTGGTACCATCATCTTCGAACAATCAACATAGTTTCTCTCAATATAACATTGTTCTACGCATTTAGTTTCACACAGTTTTACGCAGTTCAACGCAGTTTTACACAAACGTGAAATTAAAACAATAATCACCTTGTAGGTCTTGCACGTGAAGTACATATGTTTTGTTTTGACTTTTTCATTTCATGTCTCTCGTGATTCCCCACCCACAGATCCATGAAACCAAAGAAAAAAAGAAATTTTGGAGAGAATAATTAGATAAAAAGTTGAAAAAGAAAAGATTGTGTGAATGAAAAGTGAAATGAAAGGTGATGATTAATAAAAATGAATTTATAAATGTGAAGATAGGACATGACACGAAATTCGAGGGATAAAAAGTCAGTTTTAAATCGTTTTTGACCCAAAAAGGGATATTTTTTTATTATTTTCGTTTAGGCGCCAAAACGAAATTTCACTTTCCCTCCAAAAATTACACTTAGTTTTACGTAAGTTTATGGTTTTACCAAAGTTCTTCATAGTTCTACTTTTCGTGATTTCAAATATTTTTAGTTTTACCTATAATATTAATTTGTTTATGTTGTTTTACTTTTTAGATTTCGTGTTAATTATGTAGGATACATTATTTTTGCAATAATACGTTCGAAATCATCGTTTTGTAAAAAAGTCCTTTTACAAGTCGTGTTTACATAGAAAGTGTTCTTTAAAAGAACTTGGAATGTACAAGAGTTTTTCGTAAACAAAGTATAATTTTTTTGAATATATTAATTGTTGCCATAACATAAAGAGATAAAATCAATACTCAAACACTAAACCAATGCACAAACATTAATAAAATTAATATTAAAGACCTAAATCAATGAATTAACATAAATAATATTCAAACAAAATAAGTAATCCATAGTTTACAAAAGTCGACAACACAATCATAGTTTTACGAAGTAATCCCCTACAATCATAGTATTCCGTGAAGTCGACAACACAATCATTTACTCGGATAACAATCTGTTCCAAACAACAACCAATCGAAACCAAAATTTTGCATCGGTCGCCTTTTGTTTTGTGTCGTTTTGCGTCGTTCTCCAACCGATGGCTTCCTCTTATCTTGTTTGTTTCCCTTCGTCTTAACGCGATCTTTTGGTAAAACCAATCGTTCTTTCGATGTAATCCGTACATTCCAATCACCATGTCCCGGATATTCCTCGTTCAAAACAAATGCAGCTCTATCCACCAACTCTTGAATTGCCTTCTTGTTTGGAAAATCTTGAAGGTGAGTCAAACCTAATCCATCTCCCCATTCCTCTATAAACTGACTGCATTGTTCTACGATTGGTTCCCCATCATACTTATCACCATCCATATTCGTCTCATTCCGTTGTCCTTCTTACCCGCGTTGTCGTTGACAATTTTACTTTCGCTTTCATCCAACGCAATCTTTTTATACAACCTTTCTTCAATCATTGTCAAACTTATATCCTCAACCGTTGTCTTCAATATTACACAATACATGCGCCTTTATATTTCAAGTATACGATCACGTGTTTCGCCATTGTATCCCGCAAAAACAACAACATAAAGTTCTAGTTAAACCACGTCGTCACGCTTTACCTAGTTATCTAAAGTTATACTAAGTGTTACAATCCGTATACATCAAAATCGAATTTTAAAAACTTAATACGACTACCTTGATGACGAATTACAAGCAGGAAGAGAGGAGAAGGTCGTCGCTTGCCCCGCACAATCGTCGCCGTAAAAGATGGAAGAAGGAAGAGCCGCGATGGAGGCCGCGATGCACGATGAAGATGGCGGCGACGAGGAGACGAGCTCCGAAGAAAGACGACGATGGTGATTTTTTTTTTTAATTTTTTTTTTTAATTCAAACCAAAACCAAAACCAAAACCAAAACCAAAAACATTATACCCAAATCAAAAACTAACCCAAACCAAAATCTATAATTTCTTTTTTTATTTAATTTATTTATTTATAATAAGGGTAATTTCGTAATTTAATATTGAAAGGGGTATAGGAGATTATATTGGGTATAAGAGATTACTCCCCTATCAAATAATGGCTTTTGAGGTGATGACTCTTTTATAATACAAAAGTCAATTATATCTTCTTTTTTTTTGTTTTGTTTTGACTTTCAAGATGTCTCTCTATAAATCACCTTTCACAATTAGGCCCAATAACGCAAAAGGGCTTCTCAAAACATTCTCAAAGGGCATAAATATGAAATAATATTGGGCCTTGCAACTAAAGGGCCTTATCCGATAAAGCAAATAATTTGACGATTATTCATTAATCACGTCAGAAAAAAAGGCATCACAAACAAACAAACAAACAAGTAAAGAAAGTTGGTTTAAATAGACGAATCAAAGCCTAGCCTCCACACAAGTGAGAGGGTTTCCACATGCTTATTGCAGAATCACAAACCACCGACCCCACACAATATTTTTCTTTATTCTTTTTCCTTATTTTAAATAAAAATTGAATTTATGGCAAATTTTAAAACCAAAACCTTAATTAGTTGGTGTATCCGCCGCCGCCGTCGTTGCCGTAATCCTTGACGTGGAAGCCGTTGCCGGAGTTAGGTTTACGGGAGATTTGAAGATGAACGCCGGGATCATGATGAGTCGCCGTCGAGTTATAAACAATAGAATTATTTATCATTTGAACGTTACTATTCATAAAAGCCTTCATTGGTAGATTATTTTTGTTATTATGGTTCTTTGTTGTTTTCTTCTTACCTTCCCCTTCTTCACTGCTACTACTGCTGCTGCTGCTGCTGCTTTGAAGTTTCCGACCTTTCTCTCCGGCGCCGTTTAAAACCCTAGAAGATGAATGTTTTGTCCCTGTTTTGTTGCTTGATGATGAAGGAGATCGTGTTATCTCCATTACAGCTCCTTTGTTTTCACCTGATATTGTTATGACTCTTGTGTTCATTATGTTTTCAGTTTCAAGAAAAGATGGTTTCTGATGTGCCTTCTTTGTATTATTGTTGTTGCCTTGATCATGATGGTTATAGTTATTGTTATGGTTTTGGTTGTTGTTATTGTTATGGTTTTGGGATGTTTTCTCTGCCGTGAGGATGTTTTTCTGAGTAGTTTCACGTTCAGAATGTAATAACTGAGAAGGTGGGAGAGAGTAAGGAGAGAGTACTCTCGGTGATGGTGATGATTTTCGAGGAGACTCTGATGATTCAGATTTTACTGACCTAGTTGAATTAGCCGGACTAGGTGGTGAAGTTGGTTTTCGTGGTAGTATGGCTTCTTGAACCTCTTTGGGAGATGGTGGCGGCGAGTATGATGACCTAGGTTTTGGTGGTGGAGGAGACGGTGATGCAGCCTTTGGTGGAGTAGGTGGTGACATGTGGCGGCTAGGTGGTGACATGTGGCGGCTAGGTGGTGAATGATATAGAGAACGCTCTTGAAGAGGTGGAAGAGTTTGCTGACGTGGAGGGGAAGGAGGCTGACGTGGAGGAGAAGGAGGTTGTTGTTGTTGTTGCTGACGTGGAGGTGAAGGTTGTTGTTTAGGTGGTGGTCGGACAATGACTTGACGGCGAGGAGTTGGTCGCGGCTGAGGTGGAGGAGGTGGGTCGCTTGAGCCTTGTGATGTTGGCCTAGCGATGCTTGAGAGACGAAACCATGGACGAACGTTAGACATTATTATTTTAATTTGTAAGTGTAAGATATTATGAAAACACAATGCAACATTAGTATAAGTAACCAAAGGCTTATTTATACAAGTATTTTGAGTAAAAAAGGGAAACATGAAAGGTCGAAGAAAAGTATCAGATCCATGCAATAAGATTTCCAGCTTGCAAAAACCACCATTTTACGACTGGTATCAATCGTTAAGTGTCATATTCAAGCTTTTTCATACAAATTGTTTTTCACCGTTAATAAATTCCTTATTCGTTCCTATGTATGGAAAAAAGAGTGTGCCTCTAGTCACGTGCACAAAAGACGACTAAATCGGCAGAACTACTTGCACAAAAACGATGCGTAGGTGGTTTTTTTGTCCATATTTATTTTCGAAATTTGATTGATCAACGATTTTTTGTTTTTTGTCAAGCAATTGATCAACGATTATATATTTAATATTAATCGAGAGTATTGTTTCTCCACTGGTTTGAGACACAAATTATTCTAATATTCCTTTTTTAATTAAGTAAATTATCTCTACTAATTGACCTTGGTATACTTTTTATACGAACGGTTGATATTAATTTCATTTTGGTTGAATTTTGAGGCAAGTAGCTTGTATTCAAAGATTATTATAATAAATCGAAAGGGAAACTTGAGAAAACAAACATCGAATACTGATGAGCAGTAGAAAGTGTCTCTGTGCCAAGCATCTTCTCCAGCTTTTCCTTTAATATTCATAATATTTAAATGTAAAGGTGTATTCATCACTACTCTGAGATACTAATTTCGTACAATTTAGTTATTGTTTTAAGAGATTATAACACCATGTTCATTAAAGTTGCTTATAGTATTTTCTAGAGTGTTTATGTATTTTTGGTGTATTTAAGTATTAAATTAAATCAAAACATGATTTGATACTAAGCACTACCACAAAGAAATGCTTAATTAAGCATTTTTTGTATCCTCCAAGCTGCTCCCTTACGTGTGCTATGTGATTGGTCAAAAAAAAAATTTCTTCTTCTTCTCTTCTTCTTCTGCGATTTCTCTCATGCGATTTTTCGGCGATTCTTCTTAGTCTTCGACCTCCATGGCGAATCTTCTATGGCGAGTCTTCTTCCATGGCGATTCTTCTTCCTCTATGGTGATTCTTCTTCTTTCTACCTCCTTCTTCTTTTTCTTCTTCTAGATTTTTTTTTCTGATTTTTCGCATCAGTGGTTTGAATCTGATTTTTCGCATCAGTGGTAAGGATAGAACAAAACATGAACAACTAAAAGCGGATTTGGTCGAGAACATCTGACAAAAATTTGGAACAAATTAAGATTACAAACGAAATCTTTGTAATATAATGTCAATGTATGTTTTAATTATATATTATGTGAAATATGTTTGTAAGTTTAAATTATATATTATGTGAAATATGTTTAATATAATGTTTTGAGTTTTTAAAAAGTTTTAAGCACATCCATTTTTAGTCTCCCTTAATGGAGGACAAATTTTAATTAAACATTTAAAGATGCTTATGTATTTTGTTTTGTACAAATATACACAAATACTAATTAAATACTCTTAAGCAACCTTCATTTAGTCTCCTTTGATAAATATGCTCTAAACAACCGTCATAATTAATGGAATAACATTTTTTGAAAACACTCGTATAGATACAAGAACATATGAATACATACCATAAAACACACAAATTAAAGAGGTTGGCATTCACATATTCTTCTACCCATACATAACTATAGTATATATTACTCATTAATCAACAAACCATGGTAACCCAAAATGCAAGCCATTCAAACCAATTATAAGCATAAAAAAGAAACAAAATAAAATCCCAAAAAATAAAGAGAAGAAAAGACTATGTTGTGTTAGCTAAGTTTCTGACAACTTTCACTAAAGTACCCCCCATGTGACTATGTGAAGCAAAATATCATGAAAGAGATATTTGATAGATATAACTTCATAATGTCTCATTTGATCACATTTGCTTCACCACGAAGATCCTTCTCCTGTAGTACTAAACATCCCACTCCAATATCCATTACTAGGGCTTGAATTATTATTATCACCATGACTCTTCTGTTGTTGATTATCAACTTCTTGTGTTATGCTTGATGAAAGCTCCTTCATTTGATCCACAAATGGAAACAATACCCTACCTTGATGATCAGACTTATTGTTGTTGTTGTTGTTGTTATGTCCAAGACCTTGATGATGATCATTAGAGAAAGAGAGGTTACTTGGCTTATAATCAACCATTGTTGGAAACCCTGAAGAAGTGTACAACACATTGTTGTCTGATGAATCCATCATTGGACCAGAAGGCATGTATGAGTTAATCCCTGATCTTGAAGAAGAAACATTAATCCCTGTTCTTAACAGCTCAAGAGCTGAAGGCTGCTGCTGATGAGCCATGTTGCTAGTTCCTTCCATCTTAGGCATGTGAAGAAACTGAGACATGTGAACATGATGATGGTCTTGCATGACAGGGAAAGACAACAAGTTGAGATCTTGTGATGACCCTTTTGACTTATTAGTGATTTGGTTTGAGAATAATATTGGTGGGTTTAGATCAGGAAGTGTTGTAGTGGTCAAACCAAGTGAAGAAGATGGTGTTGTTTGAAACATATTGTTTGATGAAGAGTAAGATGATCTTTTGTTCTTTCTTGAGCTTCCTCCAACAGGTACATTCCTAAGAGATCCACCTTCTGTCCAATACCTTCTACAACCTTTGCAAAAGTATCTTGGTTGTGTTAGACTATAATTGTTGTAGTAACAAAACTTTGTGTTTGTTGAGTTACATCTTGGACAATTTGCTTTCTCTTGTGGTCTTGCTTTCCTCTCCACCACTACTGCCGTATTGTTATTGTTATTGTTGTTGTTGTTGTTGTTGTTATTTATGCCCGAGACAGTACTGGCTCCTGCGGTTGAGACACCGTTAGATGTGAGAATGGTGTTTGACCTTGCGATATTGGATGTAGTGTTTGATTGATGGGTGTTGTTGTTATTGGGAATCATCATTTGCTCCATTGGTTTTACGTTCATCATTTCTTGAAAGCTCTGGAAAATTGAAATTGAAACATGTAATTAGTAAATGATATATAAGCTAGTTAATTAGGACACAATCATATATATATATATGTGATTATATTTGCATCATACTAATCAATTTTAAGCACTAATCAAATAAAAATTGAAACATGCACGTTAGATTTTCCTTGTATGATATATATCCTATAAACCTATGGTGAAAAAAGTATTAAAGAGATGAACATCAAGAACAAAGGCTAAATAACACATCATGACTTTATTTTATCTCCATATATATTTCCATGTATAATTAATGATTAATCACATCAAAATGCTGAAAAAGTGTTGTGAGCTATAATATATCCCTATTATTTTCTTTCGAGCCTCGAAACCTACAAAATGATTAAAAAAAAATTCACATGCAATTCTTTCACTGAATTAAGTATGATGCAAAACTCTTAAATACACACTATATTTTCTATAAACACAACACGCATCATGTAAATAATCTCTCTAGACGATATATAACAACATAAAACTAAGTATGAAAGCTTCCATGGAGCAAAATGGAAGAGAAAAAAAGAAGAGAGAAAAAGGAATAAGAAATTAAGAAAAAACAAGAGAGAAGTAGCAAAGGAAGTTATTTTAAGGACCTGTGTCCACTTCGTAGCGTCCATAACTTCCGACAAAGAGAAAGCCAAAAGAGAGATATGTGTGTATGTGTGATTTGAGTAAAGGCCAAAGAGAAGAATGTTTTTGGAGACTTTTGTGCCCTTTTCTTTGTTTGTGAGTGATGGCTCTTCTTTGTGTTGCCTTTCACTTTATGGATGATGAAAATATAGCCAGCGAAGAACACGGAGTAGAGAACCACCCAAATTTTTTTATCTTATTATCTAACATAATTTTTCTTAATAAACATTTTTCTCATGTATTTTATTTAAATGGAAAATCCATTACAAAATTAGATAAATATATATATATATAGTCGAAATGTGTTTGTAATAAAATAAATATTGCTATGTTGAATTATGAGTTTGTTTTTGTATATGGTTTATTGAAATGTTGAAACTAAACTAGAATAACACTTTTGCTTTCCAAAATAATAAAAAACCCTATCAACTTTTGAAATTAAAATGCCGAAATGAGTTGACCCGAGTCACATTTATTATGGGAAAATGGTAATTTAATTTTCGAACATTCAAATTAAAGCCGTTTAATGCCTAACTCTCATTTAAGCCATTTTATACTTTAATTTTTTGGCGCAAACTAATTAAATCTCTACTTTCGTTGACCAAGCCATTTTAGACCGTAAAAAGTCAACCGTTAACTCATCAGTTGACATCGTTAAATAGTTGGAGAATAATTTGGCCTAAATCAAAGTTCAAATATTTTTTGGCTTCAATTTAAAAATTAAAGAATAATTTGGCTCAAACGAAAGTTCGGATCTTTTTCTGGATTTGATTTGAAAATTAAGGAATATTTTAGCGTTTCTCTCTCTAATATTATTTGGGAAGCCATTAAGAAAAAATTACAAAACTACACCATTTGAATTACATTTCACAAAACTACACCATTTCAAAACTACTTCACAAAACTACACCTAAACACTCAAAATTAAATCCAAATAAACTCTACCCACACAATCCTACCCCCTAATACTATATCTTAAACATTAATTAGCGAACCCAAATGAAAATATTTTAATTTTGGTAATTTTTAAAAGGGTAAATCAAACTTTTAAAATTTTGAAAGAGTGTAAATATGTGAAAAAATTAAATTAGGTGTAGTTTTGTGAAGGAGGGGTTGAACGGGTGTAGTTTTGTGAAATCCTCAAAATATTACATGCAATGCGACTATAAATTTTATAAAAAAAATTAAAATAAGAAATGATGTAATTGTCGTTATGATATTTTTGATAAGATCCTTTTTTAACAACAAAATATATTTTAGATTAATTTTTACTAAATTAAAGTATAAACCAAAATTGTTATCATAAGATTATATTAGTGTATATATTATCATAAATAATTTTGTATATATTTTTCCATTATTCAAATAACAATGGAAAATATCATAACAATTACATCTTTTCTTATTTTAATTTTTCATAAGGTTATTTTCTTAAGGGCTTCCCAAATAATATTATAGAGATAAATGCTAAAATATTCCTCAACTTTCAAATCAAATCTAGAAAAAGATCTGAACTTGCATTTGAGCCAAATTATTCTTTAACTTTCAAATCGAAGTCAAAAAATGTTCAAACTTTTATTTAGGTCAAATTATTCCCCACCTATTTAACGACGTCAACTGATGAGTTAACATTTGACTTTTTCCGGTCTAAAATGACTTGGTCAACGAAAGTAGAGATTTAATTAGTTCGCGCCAAAAAGTTAAGGTATAAAATGAATTAAATAGGAATTGGGGCATTAAACGGCTTTAATTTAAAAGTTCGGGAATTAAATTACCATTTTCCCCTTTTATTATGCTATTTAGGTTATTAACATGACCTAAATTCTTTCATTTATATATTATATCATGTTTGGTGATTTAATAGTATCATTCGCCCGATTTCAGAGAAATTATGGACTAAACTTTAAGAAAATATCGGTTATTTGATATATAAATAAATAAAATAAAAGTAAGAAAAAGAAAAAGTTGGGTTTGTTGATTTTGACTAGTGATGATGTCTCGTGACCGCTCGCTAGCTCTTTCTGGTCCCTCTAATAAAATATACTTTCCAAAGAGAAAAAATCGTGTAAAAGGAATTATATATGTCCTTTCGTTACAATAATATATATTTTTTTCATGAATATAAAACTATTTTCGTGTATCATATAATGCATAGTGTGAGTGGAAGTATGAGTTGTATGCTATTTCTTGGCCTTCCATTTTGTGATTGGATACTATTTGTTGGCCATATGGTCCATCAGATCTCGCCTATATTTCAACTTTAAAATCCCAATACCATACCTATATGTGTATATACACCACATGTCTTGTGTACATGTGATTAGTGGCTTTGACACCTAAATTTAGCTCGACCTCAAACTATATTCTATCATATCTACTTACATCCATGTTTATTTTCTACTATATTTGGTTTTTAGCTGTAATAAAGGTTCGTCACATCATACATATCCAAAAGTTAAGCATGATAGAGTTCGACATCTCATTTATACAAAAATATTATGGATAAAATCCATCAGAACTATATACCCATGTTAACTTTTTAGATTAATGATAAATATTACACAAGAGTTAATCTTGTTTTAATGAATTCAGACAAGCGAATAAATTAGGGTGAAATTTTAGTTTTAAAATATGTGTACTGTTTGACAAAAAACAAAAAAAAAATATGTGTATACTATTTGGAATTTTCAAACTAGAGTTTCTAGCTCATGCGCTAAAGAGCTCGCAGCTGTGAGTTCCGTCACCTAAGCTCAAACCCTGACCACTGCGGTATTCACATACGGGCTGCAGCGTTTCTGGAACGACAATTTAAAGTTGTCCTTGGACCACGTGTCCCCTGTGCCGACATGACGTATGGACCGTTGTGGACCCGATTGATTAGTCTGGACTCACTTCGGTGATGATCAGGATAGCAGACTATAAAAAAAAGAATTTTTTTTTCTAATAAGGAAGAGAATTTTGAAATAAATGACGAGGGAGAGAAGAATGAGAAGACCGACCGACAGGATGCGACAAAAAGGAGGTGGAGATGGGACCCACAGTCCGTGGCGTGATTGAGATTTTTAATTTTATTTGCTTATATTATTACTTTTTACAAATCTAAAGGACTGTTTCTAATTTTTATTTTACTCTGTTGATGTCGACATATGTCTTCTCTTACCCAACACCTTCCACCACCTAATCTTTATCTCTTCATCTATCGTGTCGTTTCACTGTTCCAGCTCTCGAGTACCTGCCGTTTTGCTTTTAACGACTTGCCACGTGTTCTTCAAGTTATCAATTCGGTTCTTAATAAAATATTTAGGCCCAATAATACAAATAAGGCCTTGTAAATACATTTGTACATTTTTAGTTAACAGGCCCAATAAGACTAAAGCTATAACCGACGTCGTTTGGCTAATCTATAATAATAATATCATCGCCGGATGGTTATGGAACGGTCGAGAAAATCTGCGACGGAGGACGATGGGAACATCTGTAGCGCCATGGAAACAGCTTCTCTTTGCTTCGATTGAGGCTAATTCTCACCTAAGCCACTCTTCCTACGTTCAGCTCGTATGTTTCTTCTTTTCGATTTTTGCTGTATTCTCTGTTCATGGGTACGCAACGATCGATGCTCTTCGTGTTTCTTGTTGTTGATGATGTTGTGGTGTGTATGTTTTCAGGCGACGATTGGTTTTAATGGACGCCCTTCGAATCGCACCGTCGTATTCAGGTTATACATATTCGTGATTTTCCTTGTTTTAATTATTCAGAATTTGTAGTGTTTGGATTGGTTCTATTGAATATTTTTTGTGTGCTTGGTAGGGGATTCGAAGAGAACAGCGATATGATTAAAATCAACACCGATCTTCGTAGTCGTAAGGTCTTTACAATTCTACTGATTGTTCTGACAATTTCATTCTATCTTCTTTTTTTTTTTTTTGGCTCTGTTCCATGTTGTAATTTTCTCTCCGCGCGCGTGTGTGTGTGTGTAATGTTGTTGTAGGTCGAAGAGCTAAAGCATTTTCCATTCTCCGAGGTAAGCATTCTTGTGAGCTTGACTTGTATTACATTTCCAAATTACAGATTTTACTAATGTTGTTGTTTCTCGCCAAGATATGTTGGTATTTCTCTGATTCTTGGGAGCAATTCCGGATCAATGGGAGGATTGAGGTCATTGATGCATCAAATCCTGACCAGAACAAGCTTCAGGTATGGAATATATAACTCAGTTTAACAACTTAATAACATCTTGGTAATGGTAAACATTTTTTTGATCTTGTTCTTTTTCGATTTACTTGCTTGATTCAGCAAAGAGAGAAAGCTTGGTTTGCTAATTCTTTGAAGTCAAGGCTTATGTATGAGTGTCCTACACCGGGTAGTCCTTACAACAGCGAGCAATCAAGCCAACAAGTTCATTTAGATCCTTCGAGTGGTCCAGTCCCTGATTACTGCTTGATGCTTCTAGAGCCAGAAAAGGTCTTATGTTGTTTTAATGTTCCCTAAGTACAAGCTGGTTAGAGTTTTTTACTAATGATTTACTTCGATGACAGGTTGATTACTTGAATCTGAAAAGCAATCAGAGACTTTTGTTTTCCTCAATAGTCAGTGGAACAGGAGAGAAATGTTGGACTTCAGAAAAGGTTAACCCATAATTTAAGTTTTAATGTTTGAGAGGGTGATTAAAGATGTTGGTGGATTCCTTTATGTGATTCACCAGTTTGTAGCAACTCATGATATTTTCAGTCTTGGCTGTGTATCATTGCTGGGTGGGATTATTTTGAAAAATCTAAAAAATCTGAATAAATATTTTGTTTTGCATGAATGTTTCTCTTCTATACCATAGTATCTATCCCGTTGAATGACATCTCTTTTGTTCTAGATTAGAGAACGAGAGCGTCTAATGATTTTCCTTTGGTTGTTACCATAAAGAATCTACTAGCACTTTGGCAGATCTGCAGGAGGATGAGGTAGACTCTCCAGCACCGTATTGCCATTCTTCACTATAAACATCGTGCTCATTCCCCATGTTTGATGGATGTCGAAATGGCAATGCAATAACCATAGCCCTGTTCATTAAAGAAGAAGATATTTATCAAAAAGTGTCTTTTGGTTGTGATGCTCAGGAGTATTATGAACGAATACCTGGATTGTTGGCAACAAACCGAATCGCAGCCCATCCTCCTACTGGGACTCCAATAGTGTTGAAGTAAGGAGGATCCTCCAGGTTAAAGTGTGCTGTTTGTTGATCATAGTTCCCTGTGCCATAGCCAATAACATAAAAGCTATGCCCGTGAAGATGAATCGGGTGATTTTCAGTTGTGAGAGTGCCAGTATTTTGGAAGATGATTTGTATCCTGGTCCCATACTCGAAAATCATTGCTCTGGTCCCGTTTGCAGCCTGTGTGTTATTGGCTATATCATTTGGTGCCCCATTGACAAAGTCATAAGGCTTTTCTGGCGCGGTTGGGAAATCTAAAGTGAAGTATCCTTCCAGTCTCTTGTAATAAGCTTCCAAAATTGAGACTTTAGGTTTGACGAAGCTGATGTTATTCATTGAAGCTGATAATCTTCCTTCTCTGGGCCCTTGGCACTTGTTGTTTGGATTTTGAGAGTTACACTTGTTTACATTTATCCCAATTGTGATAAAGAGATGAGCATCAACATCTTTTGGAACATCAATTGCAGTTAGACTTCTGAGCCCGTCCATGACAGATTTAACAGCAATATTGTCATTGAAGATCGGTAACTTTGCTGGTATTGTTACACTTTTAGGCGATGCACCAAAGTATTTGAAATTAGCTATTGCTGATGTGTTTTGAAACTTGACGTTCTTTGCAGACTCGTACGGACCCATGGCGATGGAGTATCTCCCAATGGCTTGATCAGCTGTGACAAGAACGTTCATTGTCTGTCCAGGCACAAGCATCACACTCTCTGTTGTAAAAGGTTTGATGTACTCACCATCTACTTCCACTATGGTCAACTTGTGATTAGCTATTGTGAAGAAGCTCTCCATGTTAATGCCAGCATTTATCAGCCTTAACAGGTATGTCTTCCTTGGGACTATCTTAAGCTCATAAACATCTGAAATATAGAAAGATAATAAATCAAAGTTCAATATATAATCTACCTCCTTGTCATAGACCAAACATAGTATTTTTCTATTACCAACTGAGGAACAATTGTAGTTAGGCCCTGGTTGACCATTAATTGTGAATGCATCTGCTGGAGGAGGAGGTCCTCCACTCTCTAGTACATGCTGTTCGAGATCTACCACGTTCTTAAGCCAATACTCTCCTAGATTATCATGTAATGACAAACACCTCAGTAAAATTGATTAGTGAAAGAGACTGACTTGGTTAAGAGTAAAGATTACCTAGGAGAATTGTATGCTCTTTGAAAGGTTTCTTGAATGGGTAAGGAACAGAAGCTTTGGGATATACTATAAGCGGACCATAGACAGTAGCTCGAAGCCAAGAAAAGTGTGCATGCCAGAAAAATGTGCCCTTTTGTTGCATGACCGTGAAGTTGTATGTGAAACTTTGTCCACTCTGAATTGGACATTGTGTGATATAAGATGGACCATCGTACCAACATGATAGTTTTTGCTTAATGCCATGCCTGCACATAATAGGAACAAGTCTTGTTAAGGTAAATCCGCCTTCTAAGGGTTTATGCTTTATGATACATGTTTATATATATACCAATGAATTGTGGTATTATAGGGCGTCATGTTGATGACATTAACTACAATTATGTCATCTTCTTGAGCAGTAATTGCAGGGCCAGGGAACTTCCCATTGATCGTTACAATTTCTTGCGTCTGGCATAGCCTGGTAAGTCTCATTGTTTGTACCTAATGAACAAAACATAAATCTATTTTGTAGGACTAAAGTATGTAGAGAAGAAATGCATGCATACACTGATTATGGTTTGAATATATACCTTGAACTGGTAGAACCTAGTTGCAGCGGCAAACCTGGAAAAATTCATTACCTGAAGAATGAAGAAGAATAAGCTGAGACGTAACAAGGAATGGACAGCTGAATTGGTCATCTTTCAATGGAAAAGAGACAGAAGGATATGAGAGTGAAAGGTAACGGTTAATACAACTGGTTTTTATAGTGTTCGAAGAGGAAATATAATATATAGTTTGATGATTTTGGGAACAAAGAGACTAGTGGTGATTATAAGGTGTTGGGAAGTCGTGACTTGTTTCTTGACCCCAGCGTGAGTTTGAAGGCAACAAACGGATTACTCTAAAAGGGCTCTAAAAAGGAGACAAGTACTCTTAATTAGTGTCTTTCTCTTTTGAGTTTAGATCAGTAAAAGCTTTATACATTACCATGCAGGATTTTATACTAATCTTGTGATGGGTATGTAACTGCTGATTTGTCTGGACCGACCAGGTTTTGACCAAGACAAGAAAACAACTTTCTTCTTCAAGCTCTGGCAAGTATTTCTTTCGAACTGTCATTGTTCATCACTAATCAGTTTGGTTGTAATGATTGCGTTTGATTTACAGATTTACTATATGATTGTACATACGTGTTTTAGGATTAAGTTAGGAGCATGATTTAGCATGATTAGAAGATTGTTAAGTAGTAGTAGTAGTAGGGTCGTATTGGTTTGATGAAGCTTACTTACAAGTTACACCCATGATGGTTAAGACTTTTTGAGTTCTTTTTTTTTTTATGTGTTAAAAAAGAAGAAAGAGTAAAAAGGGATCAAGTTTCTTGGTCGGTATTTTGGATGGATTTAACGTCTTTATTGGTCGAGACATCATCAAAGTTTGTGCACGCCGCCTTTACTTGTCAAAAACTCCATCCTTACATAGTATTTATTTCGTTTTATAATTTTTTAAAAATATTTAGATCATGGGAACATGATGATTTTGATTTTTTTTTTTAATTTGACCCAAAAGAGCAAAAACTTTAATGTGTTGCTTTCCATCCAGATTGATCTTTGTGTTTTGACCAAACTAATTTTAACATAATCTGCCGAATCATACGTAGTAGTATATGTAAATTATATATTTAAGATTTTATGATAGTATGCGAGTTGTTTTACCTATTTATCAAAAAAAAAGAGAGTTTAATTTACATTCAAGATTTACCTACCAACAGGCCCGGCCCAAGAAAAAGTTAGGTCTTGTACCCAGTTTTGTTTTATTATTTCAAAACCTTCCCCTACCTATGTGTCATCTATATGGGGCCCATTTATACGATTATATTCGAAAGGGCTGTTGAGTGAAATTAAAATCTATGGGTAAATAAATATCTGTGGTCTCTCTTTGGGTACATAACTATGGGGTTCCAAAAACGACAGCGTTTTAGAGGAAGCTTGCGTCCTGAATGAAAACAACAAGAAGAAGAAAACGATAAACTGCAACAAGAGATTCAAAAAGCTAAAATCAAAAAAAAATCTGACAATTTCTCACTCTCTATCTTCTCTATTCGATTATCGTCTTTACTCTCTTCGTCTGGTTAGTTTTTCTTTCTAATTTAAATATGATTGATTTGTTGTTTCTCTGAAGTTTAGTAGTTTGATGATTTATGTCAATTTAGGTCATCATCGGCGCCTTTAGTATATCTTAATTCTCATCGAATCTGATGTTTGTGTTCTTATGTGTTTTATTTAATATTTACTTGAATTTCTATGATTTGATTAATAATAATAATAATAATAATAATAATAATAATAATAATAATATGAAGAGAATGATTGATTGTTTTGTGTTGGTTAGTGTTTGCTTAACTTTGACCAGAATATTCCTCTGATTTGTTCTTCGAATTTGATATCATTAGGGATGTTTCTATCTAAACTTAGGATCTGAAAAATTCTTCCTTTTTTTTTTCTTCTTTTGGAAATTGAACTGATCATCAATCAATTTATGATTATGTCAGTGTGTAAATGGTGAAATGATGGCAGGAGGTGAAGGAAGAGCAGTTTGGCAAAGAACAGTTAACCGTTACTTTGTCCAAGAAGACGCTAAAAGAGCTCCCAAACTAACCTCTTACCAGTCTTCTTCTTCAACAAAGCTTCCTGAAGATTGTGGATCTTCTCGACCTCTTGTTGTTGATCCACACAATCAACCATCTCCTTTATGTTTCATGCCTCTCCATCTAAACCACAATTTCACCGATCATTTACCACACAACACCGTGTTGTGGGAGCATCATCTTCACATTCATCCAAACCAAAATGAACATGTGAAGAATAAGCCACTG
Source organism: Cochlearia excelsa (assembly GCA_963556525.1). Taxonomy (NCBI): domain Eukaryota; kingdom Viridiplantae; phylum Streptophyta; class Magnoliopsida; order Brassicales; family Brassicaceae; genus Cochlearia; species Cochlearia excelsa. Next base: position 5,919,644 of record OY748332.1, on the reverse strand, counting down.
GAGGCTGACGGTATTATCTCTGATAAAGATACAAAGGAAAGTTATGGTTCTGATATGTGTCATGAGTTTTCTGAGAAGAAGTTGTTAAATGAGCTAGCTTTCAATTCTACCTCTATGTGGAATCCTCTCTCGAGCGAGAAATCTGGACCGTGGTGGCGGACTACCGATAAAGATGAATTAGCTTCCTTGGTTGCACAAAGGTCTCTTGACTACGTTGAGAATTGTGATCTACCTACACCACAGAAGATGAAAATATCCCATTATGGTAATCCACAAGATAACTCTGTCGTCTCTAACCAAACCATCCACAAGCACGAGCCAAGCAGAGGAAGCTATTCCAAGAACAGAACCGAGGTTTCCTCTGAGTCTGATTTAAGCAAACCGGAGCTACTAGACGCCTTGAGGCATTCTCAAACCAGAGCTAGAGAAGCGGAAAACAAGGCTAAAGAAGCTTATGCAGAGAAAGAGCACTTGGTGAAGATCTTGTTCAAGCAAGCTTCTGAGCTTTTTGGGTATAGGCAATGGATACAACTGCTTCAGCTTGAAGTACTTTACCTCCAAATCAAGAACAAGAAGATAGAGAACAACAACAACGAGCCACCGGTTTCTATCTCTTGGGGTAATTCGAAAGGAAAGAAACAGGGGAGAAAGGGAAGAAACAAAAGGGCTAAACCGAATGAAGCTAAGTACAGGATTGGTTTAGCTTTAGGGATGAGTCTTGTTGGTGCTGGTTTGCTTCTGGGATGGACTGTTGGATGGATGCAGATGCTATCTCTCTAAGAGAAAAGAGAAGTAAAGAAGAAGAGAGACATCAAGTCATGTTTTTAAGACAAGAGAAGCTTGATGATCTTGGAATGAGTTTTAAACGATGTTGAAATGCAGCTTTTGGAATGAGAATGTAAAAAATGTTGTAAGAGTTTTGTTAATATTGTGCTGTTTCTAGTGTTGTATATGATATTTCTCTTCAAAAGTTCTTAAGAAAAGAATGTTTCATGTAACATATGCATATATGAGCTTACTTTCATGTAAGCTTATGTCGCTTCCATATCATTAGTTTATGTTTCATCGACTTACTAGATTTTTGCTAGATTTTTGGGTCCCATGCACCGGAGTAATATTTACGAAATATTAATTTGATATCATTTTAAATTATTTTTTTTATTGATGCATGTTGAATAATTTTTTTTTAATCGTATATATATGTTCTAATATTAAAAATAATTTTTTTATATATCATAAATTATCTATGATATATTTTGATCTGTCGTAAAATTACGCATGACGTATCGCAAAGGTATCTAAAAGTATTAAAATTTTAATTTTTGTAAAGATTTTCGAATATTTTTGTTTTTTTTATTTACAGCATCAATTCGAATATTCTAAAAAATACTCTTAAATAATTAAAATTTTCTGTAACTTAATTTTTTTAAAAACTTTTTATATATTATTAATTGAGGAATTCACAAAACTACACCCTTTCAACCCCTCCTTCACAAAACTACACCTAATTTAATTTTTTCACAAAACTACACCCTTTCAAAATTTTTAAAGCTTGATTTACCCTATTAAAAATTACCAAAATTAAAATTTTTTCATTTGGGTTCGCTAATTAGTGTTTAGGCAGGGTATAGTATTAAATGGGTAGAATTGTATGGGTAAAGTTTATTTGAATTTAATTTTGAGTGTTTAGGTGTAGTTTTGTGAAATGTAATTCAAATTGTGTAGTTTTGTGATTCTCCCTTATTAATTTTGTACGATGAATTATCATAAAATTTAAAGGGAGAATCACAAAACTACACCATTTGAATTATATTTCACAAAACTACACCATTTCAAAATTACTTCACAAAACTACACCTAAATACTCAAAATTAAATCCAAATAAACTCTATCCACACAATCTTATCCCCTTAATACTATACCCTAAACACTAATTAGCGAACCCAAATGAAAAGATTTTAATTTTGGTAATTTTTTTTTTTTGTCACAATTTTTGGTAATTTTTAAAAGAGTAAATCAAGCTTTTAAAATTTTGAAAGGGTGTAAATTTGTGAAAATATTGAATTAGGTGTAGTTTTGTGAAAGGAGGGTTGAAAGGGTGTAGTTTTGTGAATTTCTCAAATTTAAATATCTATAATCTTTTATAATGTTACCTATTTATTTTTATTTTCGTTTTTTAATTTTAATCCTATTAATTAAAAATATTTTTTCATGTTTATCTTTTTAATTTTCGTTTCTCTTTTAATCCTATTAAATATAAATATTTTTTAATTTTTTTTATCTAAAATTATTTTATACTAAAATTTATGCAATGATATTACATGTGATTAAAAGAAAATTCGTAGAGATTCTCAAAATTTGTCCTTAGCCAATTTTAATGAATAAAATTAAGGTCTTATCCGTAATTTTAATGAATCAAAACAAATGGATAATATAATGCTCGCCACCAGTAGTAACTAGGGGTGGGCAAATTACCCGATACCCGATACCCGAACCGGAACCGACCCGAAAGTTTCGGTTTCGGCACGTATTATACATTTACCCGAAAGTTACTTCAAATTTGGTACCGTGGGTATCGGTAATACCCGAACCGACCCGATACCCGAACGGTACCCGAATACCCGAAACTTTATTATATTTCATATGTTTATAGTACCCATATATCCGAAAATATCCGAAATATCCGAAAATATCCGAAAAATACCCGAAAATATCCGAAAAATACCCGAAAAAATCCGAAAAATACCCGAAAATAACGGAAAAATACCCGAACCGAACGGGTACCCGATTTTTCGGGTATTTTCCGGGTATTTTCCGGTACCCGAAGACCCGGACCCGAACGGTTCCTACCCGAACCCGAACCGAAAAACTCAAAATACCCATACGGGTCCTAAATCTCCCTACCCGAAATACCCGGACCCGATCGGTTCCTACCCGAACCCGACCCGAATACCCGAATGCCCACCCCTAGTAGTAACGTATAATCTTTAATCTCAATCTAAAAAAAGAAGACAATCTAATCTAAACTTAACGTCAACGCACGCGCCTTCATTCCATTAATTTTCCATTTTGTCTAAAAATTGGCGATTTCCGTGGTTTATAACCCACCAATTTTGATCGCACGCGTGAAACGCGCTACATATGCGTGTGGGGGTTATTAGTCGCTCTTTTTTTTAAAGACTTTTTATTAAGTTAAAAAAATAAATACAGTGAGCTAAATTCGAACATTTGGGCTCTTGTGAATAGGCCCAACTTGAGATAATCCTTTCTCTAATGAAAAGTCTCAGACCCGAAGATTACTGCTACACATGGACGAGGTCAGATTAGCCTTATTCCTTTCTAACTATCGAGCGAGCGAGCTCTCATTACAATTAAAATAAGCCAAGACTCATGTGTTTGCTCTGATAAAGACATACTATGTGTGTGCACACTACTATATATGTTCATCTTTTCTGATAAGATGTATTCATTTCTTCATAACAAATTGAAAAGCTTGAAACTTTTGTTGCCATGGCTCATGAGTCTTGATACTAGTTTTTTAACAATATGATTACTTTTACATACACTCTTTATTAGCTATTTTACTTAAACTTGATCCAAATTAGTTTAGATAAGACAAGATGATCTATGTTTTTTTTTGGGTCTGGTAGCAGTGCCGTTTCTCAAAATCAGCTTCTCTTGTTCTTCCATGGCATTGTTTGTTTCAGTCCCTTGCACAAACTTCCCTGCGCTTCCACCAAAACCAAAACCCATCTAAGTAAAACACAAGACTTTACATAGACCAAAATTCAATAAAGAAACAAAATACTTACCCAAAAGTGGGATCCTTTTACAGAGCCGCCACCACCGTGGAAACTCTCTGATCTATTAAAGTTCATGATCTTTATGTTGTTGTTGTTGTTGATCTCTCCTGCTCTATGATTCTCTGACGGAAAGACATAACTACCCCTGAAAACAACCCCATCTTTCCCTTTCATCCTCAAGAAGCCAAAGAGCCCATGTTTCTTCTCAGGCAAGGGCATTTGAGTAAATTCACTAGGAAGAAGCAGACGAGGTGGCAAACCAAGAAACTTGGGGTAAGAAGAAAGAGGAAGAAGAGGGTTCTTGGGCTTGCCAGGCAGCTCTTCCCAGCAAAAAGGAACAGAGGCAAGAGTGTGAATTGGAGAAGCAAACACACGTGGACTTGCAGGTGATGACGTGTACAACAATGTTCTTGATTTTGCAGCCAACACAAATGCTACCTTCTCTTCTTCCTTTCCTTGTCTCATTCTTGTGTTGTCTCTCTTTTGTTTCTTGTTCGATTGAAGAAGTAAAAAGACAATGCATTAAATATGCATATCTCATAGTATCATTTCAAATTAACACTAATTCTCACTAAATGGTAGTATATATATATAGTAATAAACTAGTACTTCTTTTTTACTCTTTCAGACATCTCCATCAGATAAATCACAAAATTTCTTAACTATTCAGTGGAGTCCATGAACAGTTGGTTTAAAACAAAATAAAAAAATAAAAAATAAAAACGGACCAATCATGGATCGACACGTATGATTTAATAAGCAAGATCCTGATCTTAAATAAGAAATATAAGATTCAGATCTTAACTATTTAGGTGGGCTCCACATGCTAAGATCCCGTTAAGAAACACCATTGGACTTGTTCTCATATTATTAAAGTAAAACTTGTAGTCTCTTTAAATGCAACATCGCGAGTATTCCACGCGCACCGTAACCACGTGCATAGCCTCAGACGTACAAGGCGCGTGAAACATGCATTGAAAATTTTGTTGATTTCAATTTTAAGAAAATGTATTTACATTTGATTTAGCTGATGTCAAAATTATCTGCCGACAACTAATATTATTTAATGTCTTTCATAAAGTCCAAAAATGGGCTCATAATTAAAATTTGATTTTTAATGTCGTTTTTTTTTGGTAGAATGCTTTCTTATGTCTTAAGATCCTTTTTATTAAAACTAATAATATGCGATGAAAGTGGTCTTAGGTGAGGGTTATTTTAATATTAAAAAAACTAACAATTATCAATTTTATAAAGTATAGAGACAATAATTATCAAGAAAATAAAAGAGAGGTGGGTCGTTTGTTACGGAGAACCCAAGATTCAAAGGAAGCAGGTTAGTTAGTTCCATTTGTCTTCTTTGATATATTTTATTCGTTTTAACAAAAAAAAAAGTTAATTGTTTAATAAAATAACATGGCGATTGATACTTTACAGAAGTAGGTTTTTACTTTGGTTAATTAGTCAACTGTCTAATAAATAAGTAGGTTTTTACTTTGGTTAATTAGTCAACTGTCTAATAAATAAGTAGGTTTTTACTTTGGTTAAGTGATATATCAATCTATAAATATAACAACGTTTTGGACACAAAAGTATCTGGGCCCACCTACCACCATTTTAAATTACCAAAAAAGATAAATATGGGCTTGTTACGACCCAGATGTTCACATGGAAGCTAACTTTTTAATTTTGTATAAAAACATCTCCAAAACAAACCTCAAAACCTCAAATTTCGAGTTTTCATCTTTCTTTTGTATTTTCATCCATACAATTAATAATATTTCACAAATATCTTTATTAACTTTTTAATTTCATCATTTTAGTACATAAAAAATTATATTTTGTAAATATAAACTTAATTTTCACATGTTAAACTAAAAGAAAGACTTTAAATTAAAATAAAAAATATTAATTTAGTAATTATTTATTGGTTTAATAATTATTTGATGTATGTCTTATATTATCTACAAAAATTAAGAGATTTATTTAATTATGAAAAATAGTAAAGACTTAAATGTAATATGTAAAATTAAGTTTGAAGTTTTTCTTTTTGAGAGAAACACATGAAACCCCAAATTTGAAGTTGATGCTCTAAAAACTAAGAAAAATGCTTTCTTCGTTTATAAAAAAGAACCATAATCCATGACCAGCCACACAACGACAAAATGCACATAAACACAACACAGTAGTTTATATCCTTTGCATTAAAGGGACAAAAACAACCACCATTAAAATTCCAAAGACACTCAAGTTTTTCATATGATAATGCTCTTCTTTAATCTAACTTTCAAATGATATTTGATTATCCCGACTTTAAGACCAAAAACATGATTTTACCACTTGTCTTCGCAGATACAATGCAATGTTGCTGTGTTTCTCCTCCATCCTTCTCCTCATGTCCCTCTCTCTCCTGCCAAAACATTTTTACAATCACATCAAGAATGACTCCTACATTCCACAATTTGGAAAAACATTCTTCATGTAATAGATCACTTACTTCAAGCTATTCCACAGTTGTAAGCATTGCAGAGCTGGAGTAAAGCTGCTTGATTAGGTTGTTCAAGATTCTCGCCTATAATCTGCGGGTACCTACCAGGTGAAGCAGAAGAAAGCCTCGCCAACGAAGCTACCAAGAACTGCTTTGGATCTTTAATGTCTTTGAGAGGATCCTCTTCTTTTTTCCCAGCATTGTAAAGGTTCACAAATGCAGCTGTGTATCCGACATTCTCTGAGATTTCTGGCATTTCAGGTTCCTCAACATGTCTTTCCTGCTCAGGCCGTGAAACAAGTGTCACAATACTATCCAGCATCTTTCCCCAGAGTTTAGTAGCTGAAGGATCAAGAAGGGCAGGAGACTCGCATATGAGTTTCGTAGCAGCAACTACGGTCAGTTTCCCTTCGACAGTTCCCATGATCAGTTTCAGGTTTGGAATCCAGAAATGCTCCAATATAGCAGTAAAGACGTTTGGCTGGACACTGTTCATTGTTTCCACTAGATAAGCATGTCCGTGCTTCACCAAGAAAAGCGACATGAATATTACAAGCGACTTCTGGAACTTGATCGTCTTCTTGTTATGAAGGCGAGTGAACAATGCATTCCATATACCCTTCATGTATGGTGCAATCACATTATAGTCGAGATACTCAATAACCGTGTTGAGTACATAAAAGCCTTGCTCATCTGTGCTAGGAGATGAGACCAGCTTTTCGAATATACCCAGCACTTGACTCAACCGATTCTCTTGAGTAACCTCTTGAGGTGCCTTCTGAAGGAAAGCTTGAAGCAAACGCACAAGAGCAGGAACATTGCCACTTCTCTTCCATGACTCGGGCGAGAGGAGTAGCAAGAAGATCTGCATGTAGTTCGGAGAGAGAGGTGGTCTATTCAACTCAACAAGCTGAGAGAGCAACTGGAACGCATAAGGCAAGAACTCAGTGATATCATTGGCCAGAATCATCTCGAGGCTCGGGAAAAGACTTGTTTCAAATGCAGATATAAGAGAGATATCGCGTTCACATGCCCGACGAACAAGTACAGCCACAGACTCAAAGATGTAATGATTAAATATAGGATTTTTGGGATTTTTGCAAACCTCACTGAGAACAGAGGTCAATCCCCTGATGCAAGGTCCAGCAACATCACCACTGATCTCGGCAACACTAAGGACCCGCATTATGCATTTCATAAGATATTGATTCTCCTCAGATTCTGTAAACTTCAGTGCATCAAACAGGTTCGTCATTAACTGCAGTAAAAACGGACTTATATCACCACCAACATACCTACTCTTTCCACCTTCGTCCTTCACTAGCAAGAGCTTCTCTATGCAGCTAGCCGCATATGAGTGGACTACATTGGACTCTGCTTTAAGGAACCTAACCAACTCTGGGAACAACTGCATTGCAAAGGGCTTTGGTATATGACTCCGAAACATTGTTAAGAACTTCAAGGACCCTGCCTTAAGCATCGGAAAACTATTGACGTCTTGGCTTTGCAGCTCTGGGAGAATAATGTTTACAAAGAAGCTTTGAACATCAATGAGATCTGTAGACACAGACGCACCCCCCGCCTTCTTAGTAGCCAGAGAGACGACCAAGTAAATTGCACAATCCTTATCTTTCCACTGTGCAGCCGGATTTGTTGAAAATGAACTCAGGAGCTTCTTTATCTCAAGAGAAACTACTTCCGTCACTTGTGTTTTGTAGTTAGTTGCAAGTCCTTTAAGTAGCTCACAAGCTATTCTCCTTCTAGTGTCCACATCACTTCCCTCCATGTCTCTACGGATAAACTCTATGTAGTTCATCTCAAATAGTTCTTCATCTTCATCCCTCAAAGAAACATTGGGAATCACAATACTTTGGCAGATTTCCTTGATTACATTGTCTCCTGCAAACAAAGCATGGTGAGCACTTGTGCTTACAGTAGTCAAAAACTTGATTGCTGTAGTAGCAAGTTGATCCCTGCTAGGAGACTTTGACACATCTCGGAGTAGTGTCCAGACAGCTGATGCAAAATCATTCAAAAAGCGTTGGAATTCTTCTTCGTATTTCTCCATATACAGATTAATATTCTCGCAAACAGCAGAGCGAAGATCATCGACAAGTGCTAGCCCATCTGCTGTGCTTTCCAAGGCCGGGTAATTTGAGGATAAACACTTCTTAAACACTCCCATCCACTCGTTCATATGATCCTCGAAAAACTCGGGCAAGTCCTGAAAGTTCAATGAGAAAAATATCCTGCAGCACAGCTTCTGAGACTCGAACAGAGGCTTGAGTATAGCGGCTGACCCACCAGAGCTCGCAGCAGAATCAATCAACAAATCCGTTTTGATGACTATTTCTTGAAGCGGAGCAGCAAAAATTTGGAGGCAGTACTTAATATCTAGAAACAAATCATCGGTTCGAAACTGATACCTAAACTTTTTGAAAATTGAATTCGCAGTACCAAGAATACCATTAACAGATGTATAATCTCCAGAGAGAGCAGCTTTCTGAAGGCTAGAGATAAGCTCAGGAAGCAAAGCAGGCCAAGATTTAGGGAAATCGTGCTTACCAATGACGGCTAGGGCTTCACTAAGCTGGCTCTGGATACGAGGAGAAGAAGAGAGCATAAGGGAGACGATGAGCGTCTTGATCTGCTCCTTCTCCGTGTCTACTATCGGAGAGATACCGGAATCGGCAGCGGGAAGCCACCGCGAACGGAGATGATTCTTAAAGTTGACAGCGGCGGCGTGACGGGTCTGTTCATCGATTGATGGTTCAGCCACCAGACGGAGGACGGCTAAACCGTAGTTAGGGAGATCGGAAGCTTCCGATAACGATCTCTCAGCTGCACGGCGAGGCTCGGGGACCGGAGAGAGCGTGTGGAGAAAACACTGCGAGAGAAACTGTAGAGTCTCCGGATTCCACTCCATTTTTATAGAAAAACAACAGCAAAATCACAGATCGAAACCGAAAAAGCTACTGCGAGTAGATAATCGATTAGAGATTCGCCGTGAGAAATCAAGCAGGAAGAGACGGCGAAGAGAGAATCTGAGTAGCTAGGGTTTCTGATCGCAAAAAGAGGGAAACACAAGGATTTTATTTTCAAAGAGGTGACATAAAAATGGAAAATATCCGATGAGAGAGATACTCCGAAAAATTAATGGGCTTTTGTTCATTACTTTTAGCTTTATGACTATTGGGCCGGACCCGATTTTTTGTCTCAAAAAACATGCGTAATTGATAATAAAATGTTTTGGTTACGTTACGAGAATTGGTATTAAATATATGGACACGTATGGTATATGGTGTCTGACCAAGAATATCTGTCGGCGAAACTTCTCATCCTCGAGTCTGTCGTAACTCGTTTTTTTTTGTCATTTCGTAACTCGTTTTAAATGTAGAAAACTTTAATTAATTGCTCTCTTAATTTAAATTAAATCATTTGAAAAGACTAGATTGGCAAATATATAAATAACGTGTTGCATATCCTGTGGTGAAGTGTAGAATAACTACGAAAAATACTACTCCCTCCGTCCCTTTATAATTGATGTTTTAGCCAAAAAATTTTGTTTCATATTAGATGATGTTTTCGGTTTTCAATGTAAAATTAATTGTTATTTTGTGTTTTTTTATTATTTAATTTATGCATAATGTTTTTCTATTGGTGGAATTATGTTTAAGTAAAATATTAAATGATGTTTTTACACAGAAAACAAAAAAATTTAATGAATTCTTAATCTGCGTGTAGAGACCTAAAACATCAAGTAATTTGGGACAGAGGGAGTACTAATAAACATGTCATCGTCAACTATAATTAGCTAATTTTTTTGTCTTATGTTTAAAATTTAAATAAACCAAACACTTTAATTAAGTACAGTACAATATTTAAGTTTGCGTTAGCATTTGCAACATGTGATACGTGCGAGATTATCATATGCACAAACGGGGCACGTGACGCATGAAATATTTAGCCGTGTTTTTAAAATAGTTTTAAATGTCGAATTAATGGGGCCCAACGAAACTCACTAAAAACGCGTGATGGATAAAGATTAGTTGCGTAAGCCAATTGATTTCTTAATTTATTTATCAGTCCCTCTATTCATGTCAACTATCAGTTTTATCTTTTAACTTACCTATTTCTTTATTCATGTCAACTATCAGTTTTATCTTGTAACACTTCTCCTAAACAGATTAATCGATTTTTAATCATATCTTATTTATTACGTTTGACACCAGATAATAAATCATTTTTATTTAAAATCTTAAAAGGCATGTGAACATGAGAAGTGATTGTCTACAATAAAGACCACCGTACTCACGAATGTCTCCACATGACCCCACATTTCTCCTCTCCTTCGCTTTCTGCCATACGTTAGTGGGTTCTACCCTCCTCTTACTCTTATCCGTTTCTGGACCAAAACTCATAATCTCCTAGGTCCGCGACCAGCCTTTAATAATACCAATTAATGGCGTAAATCATCTTTCCCAACGCGGTTCGAACTCAGGAGCACAACATCACCGACGACTGCGATTCTTATCCGCTTTTTACTTTTTTTATTTTATTAAGGAAGAATGGACAAAAATACTAGTTATAAATTTGATTTCATTGTTACACCCAATATAAAGTTATAAACTCAAACAATAACACTTTTAAAGCAGGTAACAAATAATTCTTTTTTTGACGTCAGGTAACAACTAATCGTGAAGCTCAAAATCATTTTTTTTTTTTTTTGTCGAAACTCAAAATCATTTAAAAGTAATTAAAGAGATCAAACAACTAAAAAATGTAAACACGTGAAAATAGAAGAGTAGGTTAAAGTCGTCACATGTGGTCTCTCACGGAACGAAACTCCTTTTATTGAACGTTACTGTTTGGCATGAGATTCACGCATATCTGATGCGACAAATAATTTTCATGTAAACGATTTTTTTTTTTTAAAGTAAATATTAAACTAAAAAAAATAATAACACATAGGCCTATTAACTAGACCCACATTAATAATGATGTCTAAATTAACCAACACCCCACAAAACAATATTTTTTGGTTTTTATGCATGTGAGTTATTTTTCATCTATATGAGAAAACTAAATAATTCAGCACTATTTGGTACAAAATATTCTTTAAAAAACTTTCCACCATGGGATCGGATAATTTATTTTAAATGTAATATATGTATTTCCTAAGCTCATGTTACATATATATATAGTTACATACACATGTATTATATTGTTAAATATAAAAATACACATTGAAAACTCCTAAATTTTACTTAATCCTAATATCAAACCAATAATAAATCGAGACGATTATTCTTTCACAAAACTACACATAATTTAATATTTCTATATATTTACATGTCTTCAAAATTTTAATGAAAGGTTGATTTACTTTTTTTAAAATTAGTAAAATTAAAATATTGTCATTTGAGTTCGCTAATTAGTGTTTATAGTAAAATATTAAAAGGGTATGATTGTTTGAATAAAGTTTATATGGTTTTAATTTTGAATATTTAGGTATAATTTTAAAAGTTGAGGTGTAATTTTATAAAATGCAATTCAAATGGTGTAGTTTAATTATAATTCTCCCTAATTAATTTACCACTACGTAACATTTCCGCGCCATGCGTGGATTTATGTTTTTTAAATAAAAATTTAAAAATGTTGAAATAACTAATTTAACTATTAAAAAATCAGTAAAGCCAAAATTATGATTATAGGCTTTCTAAAAATTACGATTGTAAATATTCATTGTTATAATTCATGTTATTGAAATATATACGAAGAAAAAATACGTGCAAAGAAAAATTGTATTAAAACCAAAATAATTGGCGTTCATGGAACAATGAACAATTTAAAAAGATATTTATAATTAAGAGACCTAAAGCTTAACTCTATTGAGCAAATAAAAGAAGTGAATTTTCAGAATTAAACATGAAGCTCATCACTCGTTTTCTAAGACCATCTCCAATGTATTTCCCTATCTCTATCTTTAAAATAGAGGAACTCTATAATAGAGGTGTATTTTCCTCTATTCTTCTCCAATGTATTTCTCTATCTCTATCTCTAAACAAGAATATTCTATAAAAGATTCTATTTACATTTTACTATAACACCTTTTATTTATTAAAAGTTGCAAATTAACCCAATTAAATTTAATTTTCGCAAAATATTTATAAAATTATTATATGTAAAAATTTATTAGATATAATAATACATTACACAATACAAAAAACTATTATGGAATGAATAAAAATATTTACATAAGTTTATATGTATTTTTATAAAACCTTATATAACTTATTTTTTGTAAATAATAATCTAAATTTTTGAGTTAATATTTATAACTTGTTTTTAATTATAATTATAAAATTTAAATGATTATTTTGAAAATTAAAAACATTTTTGAATTTAAAACATAGAAGAAAATGACATTTTTATATATTTTAGTTATAATTTATATAAAAAAATAAATTAAAGGACTATTATGCAAATAAAAAAGTTTGCCTCTATTATAGAGGAAAATATAGCATTCTTCTATATATAGAGGAAAATATAGCAATCTCTATTTTAGAGGAGAAAATAGAGATGGGTTGGAGCAAATGTTGCTCTATAATAGAGATTAAAGGCAAATATAGAGGTGGGTTGGAGATGCTCTAAGAGGTCACTCCTCAAATCTTTTTGTTTGCTAAAAATTCTAGACTTAAAATTTTATAAAAGGTCAAGTTTTCCAAAATTCCTTAATTAAAGTTTCTTAAATTCATAAAATCAAGTTTCAGAATATTTTTTTTAAATTAAAAGTTATTTCGCAAATTTTATGTTTTAACCATATTGACTTAGCTAAAAAAGGCACGATGTTAAATGATTTAACGGGACGGATGAACAACCCCGTTAAACGATTTCACGGTATGACTATTATGGCTCAGTCAACAAAAGTTTGTGATTAAAATAAAAAGTCATCAAAAGTTGAAATTTATTTTGACATTTTACTCATTTTATTATTAAAATCATTTTTTTATGAAAATAGAATATTCATTAAAATAATTTTTAACCAAACAAATAATTGAATATTTTTTCATGATATTTTTAAAAATTTCTATAAATTAAATGTGCATTTTCAAAAAATATGTCTTTCGTTAATTTATTGGTTATTTTTGATAATTTTCCACAAGAAATTATAAAAGATGAATATTCAAATTTAATAATCATTATTTAATTTCATAACTAATGTTTTGCAGATAGCTTTTATTAGTGGACTTTCGAAAGTATTTTACGTTTTTTTTAATGAAGTTGTTTAGAAGGCAATTTGATTGGTTGTTATTGAATAAATTTGCCTTGTCACATTTAATCAGTTGAAATTCGTTGTGGATAAATTTACTCAATAACAACCGATCAAATTTTTTTTTCCATAAAAATCACTTCACAAATAATGTTTTAGGAATTAGCGAATAATTGTGATTTTTATAGATTTGGAGATAAATTGAAAGAGAAACAAGATTTAGATTTATGGGTAAACGAATCAGAAATAGGATTAGGATGTATCTTTATTAGGAAAAAATAAGTAAAAATAAGTGATCTCAAAATGATCACCTATACGTTCACCAATTTAAATTTTCATCAACAATATTAGAAACTATCACAATTTAAAACCTGCCTCTTACAAATGGAGAACAAATATAAAATACATCCACAATTAGCATTTGATATCAGTCCTTTTTGTCGTCACAACACTGCACACTACTACTTCAACTCATAACTTTTCTCATCGATTCAACATTAGTTAAATATTTGTTACCATATTTAAAATACACATACGTCCCCGCGCGGGGCGCCCTAGTAGTTATAATTCACACGTTTATAATATCGGAACCGACTAAACCATGAAAACTCAACCATGGTTAAGTTTATAAACCCAAGTCTAATACATGCATAAGCAACATCCCCATGGTTTATTTTTTTTTTCATACGAAAATACCCCACTCTTCTCGTCTCCTTCTTCTTCTCAATCTCTAACTGTATCTCCTCTTCTTCAACCTTCATTCTCTTTCTTTTGGTGAAATCTCATTAGTCTCTTCCATTCTTTTGAAAAAATCGAAACTTTTTATTTATTACTTTCTCTCGGAAAAGTTCTGTTTTTTAACAGAACCCTCTCTCCGGCGAGTGTTTTCTTGAGCGCCCCGGAGGTTCTAATCACCGGTTTTGCATTTTAACCGTCGTGGGTATTCTTCAATTTCTCCGTTTTTCCTGATGGATTCTAAAGCTGGAGAGACTTGGGTGTTTATATGGTTTTAAGCATCGTTGAGCTCTGCTCTGTAATAGAATCGCGTTGTTTTTCTCGGTCTGTGATTTGGTGATATTTCGTGTAACATAATAGATAGATAAAAAGATGAATATGATTGATTTAGGATGGGAGGATGAAGATAGATCTATTGTTAGTGCCGTTTTAGGTGATTTAGCTTTTGATTTTCTAAGATCAAACTCAAACTCGAATCAGAATCAGTATCTTATAATTGAAAGTGATGATACTCTCAACAACAAGCTCTCTAGTCTCGTTGAATGGCCAAACTCTCAGAATTTCAGCTGGAACTATGCTATTTTCTGGCAACATACCTTGTCTAGATCCGGACATCATGTCCTAGGTTGGGGAGATGGGTGTTGTAGAGAGCCTGATGATCAAGAAGAGGAATCAAAACTTGCAAGTGTTTATCATTGTAACAACATGAGGTTAGAGGAAGAGAGACTGCAAGATATGAGGAAGAGAGTTTTGCAGAAGCTTCATAGGTTGTTTGGTGGATCTGATGAAGATAACTATGCTTTGAGCTTAGACAATGTTACTTCTACTGAGATTTTCTTCTTGGCTTCAATGTATTTCTTCTTTAACCACGCTCAAGGAGGTCCTGGGAGGTGTTATGCTTCAGGGAAACATGTATGGCTCTCTGATGCGGTCAACTCGAGTTCTGACTATTGTGTCAGGTCCTTTATGGCGAAATCCGCGGGAATCAGAACAATCGTTATGGTTCCTACTGATGCTGGTGTTCTTGAGCTTGGTTCTGTTTGGTCTTTACCTGAAAATCTTGAGTTGGTTAGGTCTGTTCACTCTTTGTTCATGACGAGAGTTAAGCCGCCTTTGATGGTGGCCTCAAACACAAACATCAGTGGAGGAGGAGCAGGAGGGTTTCACAAGCTCTTCGGGCAAGAACTGAATAACTCGGAACATGAAGCTCATCACTCGTTTTCTAAGAGGGTCACTCCTCAACATTGGGAAGGGTATAGTAACAAAGTTACAACATTTGGTTACACATCTCAGAGAATAGATGTGAAAGTGCAAGAGAATGTGAATGTTGTTGTAGACGATAACAATTACAAGATGCAGACCGAATTTGCTGGATCATCGGTAGCTACTTCTACAAACACTCAATTAGAGACTTGTACCGAGAAAAGACCAGCGAGCTTGTTTGGAGGAACAGTTTCTGTTGTTGATGAGAAGAGACCGAGAAAGCGAGGAAGGAAGCCTGCAAATGGAAGAGAAGAGCCATTGAACCATGTAGAAGCTGAGAGACAGAGACGCGAAAAGCTTAACCAGAGATTCTACGCTTTACGCTCAGTTGTTCCAAACATTTCTAAAATGGACAAAGCTTCTCTACTTGAAGACGCGATTTCATATATCAAAGAACTTCAAGAAAAAGTCAAGATCATAGAAACTGAAAGATCAAGAACAGAGAGCAGCTTGTATGAATCAAACCAAGAAGTTGACATACAAGCTGTAAACGGAGAGGTTGTTGTGAGAGTAATCTCACCGTTGGAATCACATCCAGCTTCACGAATCCTACAAGCAATGAGAAACTCAGAGGTTAGTGTAATGGAGTCTAAGCTATCATTAGCCGAAGACACAATGTTTCACACTTTTGTAATCAAGTCTAATAACGAGTCGGAGCCATTGACGAAAGAGAAGCTTGTGGCAGCGGTTAACCAGGAAACAAGCTTGACGCAGTAGCCGTTACCTTCTTCTAGCTCACAGGTCTCTGGTGATTTATAGCTTATATACTTGAAGGTGAAAGCTTCTCCCTTGTTTAGTATAGAAAATATTTTAGGTTATATATGGAAATAGAAAAAATAATATTATTTTTCATTAACATCTGTTACATGAAGAATGTTTTTTCTGGTTAATAAAATTCAATATTTTGACTCTTATTCTTTCTTTGTTGAACTAGGTGACTCGCCCGCCCCATGCGTGGGTTTACGTTTTTTTGAAAAATAATATATGTATGGTGCATTGTGACCAAAAAAAAATATATATATATATATGTATGGTGTATTAATTGATTTAGCTGTTAAAAATCCTTTGAATTATGCAAAAATTGTGTTTATAGGCTTTTTTAATTGTTATAATCAATGTTATTGAAATATATATATGAAGATAAAAAAAAAAATCCATGTTACATATAAAAAATTGTGGTAATAGATTTTTTAAAATCGAATATTATATATATATATAATTTAAATGTTTAAAGATTGGTTTATATTTTGTATGATTAAAAAGACAAAAATGGTAAATGTTAGATGAAGAAAGTATTTGTAATATATGTAAATTTGGATTAGTATACTTTATTTAAATGTAAATGATTACAAAAACATCCGGTATTAGTACCTAATATCACCGACAATAAATAAGTCTATGTTGAATAAAAAATAAATATTTGTAACCCCAAAAGGGCGAAAATAACGAAGAGAATAAACATAACGTAAAGCGATCCTCATCACTCCACCGTCGATCTTATCTATTGGTCTCGGATCCGTCTTCACTCCGCCGCTAATCGTTCCCAATAAGTTCCTTTAAATACATTAATTGTTTTTATTTTACATATACATATAATAAAACACATTTATTTTGAAATATTATTACACATAAAACTGACATGGCTATGTTGTCATTATCCTTCTCTCCTACTTGATGTTTTCAAAAACCTCCTTGTACACCACGTTCATAGTTTTCTTTTGAGGAATCCCGTTTTCATTAGTAAGTTTTTACTTACTCCGTGTCACGTAATATGATATCAAGTTTTTTCTTATTGGTACCATTTTTTCCCTTTTTATCCTCTAGGGAACCGACTTCCACGATTTGCCCAATCACATCTGTAAACCATATAATTAAAAATAATCAGTTAGATGATCAAGTAATTAAATATATCATATGTATATTTTGCGATATTTTATTACCTATGAAAACATTCATGTCTAGTATTCCGGCCAATATTTTGGAAAAATCTTGGAAATACAACTCAGGAAGAGTTATTGGAAAATCAACCAATGTCTCAATAACAGAAGTACGAAATAATTTTATTTTGAAGTGACGTGGATTTGTGCGGTAATCGCCGGTGTAAGCACAGAGTTGGAAAGCATTGATTGAAATGGAGTTGCCCTCAACCAAAACATGCTTATGTTTTTTAAAAAGGTTTTCTTCGACACTCGCATGTATCCTAGTACCCTGAAAAGAAATTCATGTATGTTAGTGTTCTTGTATACCCTAAGGAAATATAACTCTAGTAAATAAAAGTAGAAACTAACAAACCTCCTCATCCACTAATACCATCTCCATAGTATTAGTGGATGCTTTCTTATAACTTGTCCAGAGCACCATGATATTAACACGGATTTTCTGCCTTTCACCCGATGAATTGAGGTCGTTTATACGAAGGAAATGAGTTTTATTTTTTTGTATTAGAGCCATCTTTATTGGTTAGTAAATAAAATATATTATTTCTAAATAAATATTCATAATATCACAAAAATCTTTTAATAATCTTGTTAGATATATATGGTAACTATCTTAATTATTTTATTAAATATTAAATTTCCGGAAATTTTGTTACCATATTTTCGGAAATCAAATCAATTGTTTCCATAAATCTTTCTTAGTAAATAAAATATATTATTTCTAAATAAATATTCATAATATCACCAAAATCTTTTAATAATCTTGTTAGATATATATGGTAACTATCTTAATTATTAAATATTAAATTTCACCAAAATTTTGTTACCATATTTTTCGGAAAGGAAATCAATTATTTCCATGAATCTTTGTTAGTAAATAAAATATATTATTTCTAAAATATATCACCAAAATATTTTATTAATCTTGTAACTCTTGTTAGATATATATGCTAACTATCTTTATTATTAAATATTAAATTTCCGAAAATATTTATGGTGATTAATATGAATCACCATATTAATATGATTAATATTAATATGAATTACCATATTTTCGGAAATCAAATAAATTTATATGAATCAAATTATCATAATATCACCAAAATATTTTAATAATCTTGTTAAATATATCATATTTGGTTTTTAAGTTTTATTGGGGTAAGCAAAAATGTGGCTAACTAGAGAGTTTAATGTTTGCTTTTGTTGTTATATAACATGCCATAATATCTCCTGGATCGGTTGTTTTGAAATATTGTAATCTTTGATGGGTGCTTTTCGAATTTTTTCACGTTTTCAATTTTATAAGTCACAAAAAAAATTATTTTTAAAATCTGTTTTCGCGAATATTTTTAATTTAATTTTACGAATCTGAAAAAAATATTTCAAAAATCAAAAAACGAAATTAAAATATTTTTCATAAAATCACTCAAATATGATTATAAAATCGATTTTAAAATGTTTTTTGAATATTTTTAGGTATAGAAACTAAAATCTTACCATTTGGGTTCGCAAACCCTAAACCAAGACCCCTTGATTAGTTTAGGGTTTAGATTTGTGAATTTTCGATTTTTTTTATTACAAATAAAAAATATGGGTATAAGAGATTTTTTTGGGTATAGGAGATCATGGTTTTTCAAAAACACCCAATTGAGAAGATGACTCAATTATGTTTAAGGTTTAATGGAGTTGGCTAAATAGAGAGTTTAATGTAAGCAAAAGTGATTTTAGTTATATCAAGTTAGGTATATCTATATTTGTTTCTGTATATCAACTGATATGATATATGTGTTGAATCGCACATTAAAACAGCAGAGTGATATATATTTATCAAACGGCCATAACATAAAACTTGAACACGACCGAATTTAATGATTTAACTTTTATATAGAAAAAAATATTAGTTTGAAATAGAAAATCACTTAATAAAAAATAACATATATGAGTGTTATATCAAATTCAAAAGCCACCATTTCTTTTTTCCACGTTAAGGTCTTCTTATCCCAAACATATCGCGGTTTGTAAGTTGTTGCTTCTTTG
The DNA here is from genome assembly GCA_963556525.1 of Cochlearia excelsa. Classification (NCBI taxonomy): domain Eukaryota; kingdom Viridiplantae; phylum Streptophyta; class Magnoliopsida; order Brassicales; family Brassicaceae; genus Cochlearia; species Cochlearia excelsa. Next base: position 5,900,111 of record OY748332.1, on the reverse strand, counting down.
TTGCCGTTCTGAAACTATGTCAAAAGTTGATAAAGAAATATAAGTATTTTTGAAAATTGAATAAATAACAATAGAATTAAGTAATAACTTACTTTCGTACCTTTTTAATCAAATTCATAAACATTAATAGATGGTTATCTTTGTTTTCTTTAGACATAAGATCTTCGCTAAAGTAAAAAATAGTGTTGTAATTTCTTATCTCCCCTTTATTAAGAAAGACATATTTTTAAGAAGTGAAAAATGATTGAGAAGAAGGTTAAACACCATCTATATAAAAGAATCATTAGGTTAAAAAATTTAAAAATGGTGTACCTAAAGACTCACGAATCATTATTAGGTTAAAATGATGAAAACAAAATGCATTAAATAATAGTTTGCTATGTATTAATCAAAGACTTATATAGTTTGATTTATATTTCGATCTCATTAATCAATTACCAAGCCAAAACAAAATCCAAATCGGTTGGTTTATTCTCGTTTTGATAATTAATTGATTAATATTTCGATCGAAATATAAATCAAACTAACTTCACGGTTGGTTTATTCACGTTTTGATAATTAATATTTGATTAAAAAATAGTTCAAAATTTATTCAAGAAAATAATGAATGCCTTGCCATCTTATAGTTATCATTTTTACTCAAATAATCATATGATGAATGCCATCATTCTTTTGGTGAAAGTGAATACGGTGATGACACCTAAGCATTTTTGTGAAAATCTTCGGAGATAATGTTTTAGGGATAAGAATTATATGAATGCTTATTTGGGACCAATGTGATTTTTAAGCCCAATAAAAAAGCACAAGTCTTTGAATTAAGTCTTTTTTCACCAGATCCAGTTTGCAAGGAGAAAGCTGAAATCGAAATTCTCAAACAGCTTCCTTCTCCTCCGCCGCGATGTCTCTCCGCAGATCTATCATCGGTCTCCACCGCCAAGCCCACAGCCTCTCTCTCTCAAAGTCATCACCTTTCTCGATGAATAACATCTCAACCCCGTCCACCGCCGCCGCCGCCGCGAGATACCCAATGGGAAGATCTCTGTCCTCGATCCCCTTTGCACTAACCCAGAGACTAAAACCGAAATCTATCAATCTCGGCACCGATCGTTCGCTTTCTTCTCTGGACAGGACAACGGGAATGACTCGTGTGCCATTTGCTAGAGGTTACAGTACGAACACTTTCTTACCGAAAACACATTTACTTTATCACATAAATCAAGGCATGGAAGAGATATTGGCTGATTATGTCCACCAGGAAATGACTAGGAATCTTATGGTTATCTCTTTGGGTTTGTTCCAATTTATCGTTATCAAAGATGTTTTCTTATTCCTTTGTTGATTCAGTTTGTTCCTCATTAATATTCCCTTTCAAAAGATGTTAAAACCCTTTGTTAAGGTTGTGATTTTAGTAAAGAGATGTTTTATTAGCTATAATCTTTTGTAATTTCGTGTCTATTGATCTTCTTGTGATCGTGTATGTCCACTTCTACCACAAGGACTGCAAACAATTCATTATTTTTGTTTTGTAGAGAGAGAGACTGTAAAATAAGTCAACACCAAAAAATAAGACCGCATTGAATTTATGGTAACGAGAATAATTAACATCCTAAACCAATCAATCAAGGAAAGGATGAAAGGCCCAATTTTGAAATAAAGGCCCATAAAAATTGGCCTTTCCTTTAGGTTCATTAACTACGATTTTACCCTCAAATCTCTCTGGCTTGGTATCCACTCCAAGGTAAAAAATAAATAAATCTCCACCGTCACCAGCTAATACGTTTATGGTAAAATAAAAAATGTATATAATAATAATAAACGTAACTGCTAGACACCTTCGTCAAAAAAAAGATATTAAAAGGTTAGCTATACGCGTCATCGACGCACTCGAGGTGTCGCCACGTGTCCTTCTTCTCCCTTTTCCCTTATGAAAAAACCTCTCTCTCTCTTAAAACTCTTTTGACCATTGATTACGGAGGTGCGAATGCTTTGTAAGCCATTGGTTTTTAACCTCTAAACTCTCTCAGACTTTGCTATTATTGGATCCTTGCTTTAAAGCTCCACGTCTTGTCCCCTTTCGCTCCTTTGGTTCTCACCTTCTGGTAAGAATCCGCTCTTCTTCTTTTTTTTTTTATGATTCGCCTTCGAATATCTTTATTCTGGATCTTCCCTGATTTTTCGTGTAGATTGTTCAACGATTCGTGAAATTCATCACCTTTAGAGATCGATCCCTGAATCTATTGGATTTGATCTGCTCTTTTCTCTCATAGGGTTTTGTTATCGATTATTCTCGAAGAAGAAGAAGAAGCAATGGATTTGGGATTTTAGGGATTGTTGCGGTTATATTGTATATAGCGAGGGATTGTGTGTGAAGCCAAATCCTGTTTTTGTTTCGTTAGATTACCGAATCCTTAAGGTAGAAGAAGATGTCATCAGCTGGTGTTACGCTAAGCACGGTTCGTAGCGAGCCATTGATCATGCCCATGCTTCATTTGAATTCTTGCGCTACTGATTCATACCCAGACGAGACCATATTGATCTACCTTACACTCCCTGGATCTGTGATACCAATGCGAGTGCTCGAGTCCGATTCCATTGAATCCGTTAAGCTCCGGATTCAGTCTTATCGCGGGTTTGTAGTTAGGAATCAGAAGCTCGTTTTCGGTGGACGAGAGCTAGCCAGGAGCAATTCCAATATGCGTGATTACGGTGTCAGTGAAGGCAACATTCTTCATTTGGTTCTTAAGCTCTCTGATCTTCAGGTTCTCGATGTTAAGACCACCTGTGGGAAGCACTGCAGGTTTCATGTGGAGAGAGGGAGAAACATTGGGTATGTTAAAAAGCAGATATCGAAAAAGCGTGGTGACTTGGCTGATCCTGATGAACAAGAGATACTTTACGAAGGTGAGAAGCTTGAGGACCAGAGTCTTATTAACGATATCTGCAGAAACGATGACTCGGTCTTGCATCTGCTTGTGCGGAGATCTGCTAAAGTTCGTGCTATACCTGTGGAGAAGAACTATGAACTGTCTATTGTTGCCCCACAAGCAAATAGCAAGAGAAGTTGTGAAGCAAATACCATTGTGCCACCGAGGAAGGTTTCCGAGAAGCTCGCTTTGGAGCCGCTTATCATTGATTCCAGTGCAGAACTGCCTCTAGTAATTAAAGATATGATCCAGTCTGCTTACGATGGACTAAGAAGTGGGAATCCTCCTGTCAGGTCAAGTGAAGGAACGGGAGGAGCTTATTTTATGCAGGGTTCCTCGGGCCAAAAATTTGTTGGTGTATTTAAACCAATCGACGAGGAACCTATGGCTGAAAACAACCCACATGGTTTACCTCGTTCCCCAAATGGTGAAGGTTTGAAGAAAGGAACAAAGGTTGGGGAAGGTGCGCTAAGGGAAGTTGCTGCTTATATTTTGGATCATCCCAAAAGTGGAACCCGAACTGTGATTGGTGATGAGTTAGGTTTTGCTGGTGTACCTCCCACAGCTATGATTGAATGTTTACATCCCGGGTTTAATCATCCCAATGGAATGAAATCCAAGGTTGGATCACTTCAGATGTTTTCCGAGAATGATGGCAGCTGTGAAGATATGGGTCCAGCTTCATTTCCAGTCGAAGAAGTTCATAAGATTTCAGTGCTTGACATTAGACTAGCGAATGCAGATAGGCATGGTGGTAACATTTTGATGAGCAAGGACAAAAATGGAAAGACTGTTTTGGTTCCAATTGATCATGGATACTGCTTGCCTGAAAGTGTAAAAGCTCTATGCTCTCTTCTTAGGTCTTTGATTTGCTTGTTTTGATTTTACCGTGAAACTGATTCTTTTGCTTCTTGCAACAGTTTGAGGATTGCACATTTGAATGGCTTTATTGGCCACAGTCTAGGAAACCATACTCCCCCGAGACTGTGGGCTACATAAAATCACTAGATGCAGAGAAAGATATCAATCTCTTGAAGTTCCATGGATGGAAAATGCCAATGGAGACCGCTAGAACTCTCAGAATCTCAACGATGCTGCTTAAGAAAGGAGCAGAAAGAGGACTAACCGCGTTTGAGATTGGGAACATAATGTGCAGAGAAACACTGAGCAAGAAATCTCTAGTGGAGGAGATGGTAGAAGAAGCTCAAGAGGCGGTGCTTCCGGGGACAAGCGAAGCAGCATTCCTTGAAGCATTGTCTGAAGTGATGGATTACCATATTGATGAAGTGGTTCGCTCTAAGGAACACTAGAATTGGTTCCCGTGTGCGAATCCTTGTCTAAGCTTGAAAACTATTGGTACATAATGCTCTTTTGTTTTCAATTTGTAAAACCTTTTGCCTTTTGTTTTCATTTCTACTCTGTTTCTGTCATTCTTTGGACATGTTCAAGTTGTTTGGTTAATTTCTCTGTGACATATACTTGTTGGTAAATGACAATCTCAATGTTTACTATTATTGTTTCTTTTCTTTCTTTCTCATTATCATTGAACCAACTCTGTGAATTTTACAATGCAATCCTCTTTCTTTTTTCTTTTTTTTTTTTTTGGTCACAGAACAATCCTCTTAAAAGAACAAAAAAAGCCATTAGAAAGAGGCTCTCACTATTAACAAAGATGTTAATAATTGTTAACCCACGAATTGCAAGAAAAATGATAACACTCTCAAAAGTTTTGAATTTTGGAATAATTTAGATGAAAACAACGGCGAGGCTCACATAGAGAGTTATGAAGAAAAAATTATTAAACATGTGATTAGCAGTTAAACAACCTTTAAATGTGGAACTGATCATCAACATCATCATCAATAATCATTAATCATCATGACCTTGATCAATGGTCCATCCCAGATGATGATTACGAGATCTGCTCGGATCCTCCAACGAAGAAGAATCAGAGAGCGATACCAAGTTTGTTAGAGAAGAAGACGAACCAAGCGATTGCAGATTCGTAGAAGAAGACGAACCAAGCGATTGCAGATTTGATGAAGAAGACGACGATGACGCGATATTCATAGCCATGATGTTACCCTCGCTCCAGGTTCTTCTGATTGGGAACGATATGCTCTCCGAGCTTCCGTGTCGTCTACACGATTTCTTTTGATTTTTACCAGCGCCGCGAGATCCTTCGTGAAGCGCGCAACCGCAGTTTTTGTGGTAAGGACGCCGTTCGATGGCTGAATCGAGACCGGAGATACAACCTTCGAATATGCAACGGAACATTCCGTCGGCGGCCATCGTTGGTTGTCGCGAAATTTGAGATCCGGTGGAGGAGAAAGAAAATAATGGATCTGAATTTATCGCCAAACTTAGTTGTGACTATTTAAGTCACGTTTTTGTGTGCAAATTAGTTTCAGAGAATTGGGCCCAACAAGTACATAGAATTTGGGCTTAATATTTTTCTATTTATTAATATTTTTTGAATTAATTACATTGGTGATCTCTCTCTTCTTCTAACGAACTTTCCTCTTCTCATGTCAAACTTTCAAACTGATTTGTAAATTATTATTAATAATAATGAATAGTTATGGTTGTATCTGTCGTTCTTCTCTCAGCGTTGAACCACAACACAATCAGTTGTATCTACTTTTGTTCTCTCTTTCTCTCTTTGTGTCGTGTCGGAAAAATGGATAGACGACGGAGAAAACAGAGCAAAGCCAAAGCATCTTGTTCCGAAGGTTAGATTTACAGATTTCTTACTCTCTCTCTCTCTATCTATATATATATATATATAGATCTCTCTTTATTTCTCATGTTGATGAATAACTGTAAGCAGAAGTCAGTAGCATAGAATGGGAAGCTGTAAAGATGTCCGAAGAAGAAAAAGATCTTATTTTTCGTATGTATAAACTCGTCGGAGACAAGTAATATAATATACTATCACTCTCTCACACGAATCTTTGCTATTAACTAATTGTTTGTTTATTTATTATTAATTAATTATTACACGTGGCGGCGCCGTAGGTGGGAATTGATCGCAGGGAGGATACCGGAACGGACGCCGGAGGAGATTGAAAGATATTGGCTTATGAAACACGGTGCCGTTTTCGCCAACAGACGGAAGAGAAATTCTTAGGAAATTACTTTTTCTTCATTATAACAATTTTCCCTCTCATTAGATAATAATTCACACTATACTACTATATGAAAAAAAGTATACATGTTTTTTGAGTTACTATTTCGAAATGTATAATTTTATCTCTTTATGAAAATTGTCTTAGGAGTTTCAGTTTCTTACCTGTATAAATTGTTATCGAGTTCTTGTTTGCAATAATGTTTTTTTTTTCTAGTAGAAGCAAACTAACCACATTTTTTCTTTGATGATCACAAACTCAGTCAAAAGCTGTGCTGAAGAACACATTCACCACATTCTCACATAGGATTTGCAGAACCTTGACATTACTTGGCTTCACACATCTTGGCATCTTAAACTGTCCAGCCGATGAACCAAGCCCGAGAAAATGTTCTTGAACCTTCTTGAATGTTCCTTTCTCAACTACTCTCAGCTCCAAAGCTCCTATAGTCTTGCATTTTCTTGAACTCATATAGCCTGCATCGATGAATCCTCTGTCTAGATAGTTGCAGCAATCTTGAAGCACATCTTCCTTTGTATCGCCTGATATCTCCCAGAATATAACGTAATGTCCTGGATCAGTAGACAAATCGACTTGGCTTGAGAAGTCGATGACTTCGATCTTTTCCTCCGAGAGTCTCTTTGCTGCGGATTCTACAGAAAGCTGAAGGTCTCTTTCGGTGTTCTTGTCAATGTTGATAGAGAGGATCAGGTTTCTCCTGCATATGAATTTGAGTAGTGGTGTTCTGTTGTAGAAACCATTTATCTTTACAACATCTCCAAGCCGGTATCGATACAAACCTGCAAAATGTGGATCCAAAATTAGACATAATGTGAGATTGACTTTTAACTTGAGACAGAAAGATTAGTCGAGTATATATATACCTGCATAGTTTGTGATGATAACCTCGTATTCTTGTCCAATTTTGACTTCGGTTAAACCAACAAGCTTCTGCTCTGTTTCCCCTGTTTCAGACACAGGGAGAAACTCAAAATAGCCGAGATTTGGAATCACGGCAAAGGTAGCTTCCTCTGGGGACAGTCTCGGTGTAACGTTAGCAGCAATCCATCCTTCCGAGCTACCGTAGTCATGACTCACAAGTGGTAGATCGCCCGCATAATGTCTCAGCTTCGTCACATACGGCTCCATGGAGCCAGTCATGATCCCGTAAACATACTTTGCATTAGGGAACAGCGCGGGGATTAAACCGTACCAATTGCTCAAACTCATACATTTGGTGCGGATTGTGTCTGCTAGTTCAGGGTTAGGTGTGAGCAGCTTCGACATCGCTGCACGGACCGATGGGACAGTGATACGGCTGCTTAAGACACCATCTTCTATATCAGTAACAATCTCTTCCCAAACCTGTTCAAAGGTTCTAAACGCGTGGACTAGACCGTGAGCGAATGAGGCAAATACGTATTGGACCTGGTCTCGGAAGAGGATACCGGATAAAAGATGGCAATACAAAGCTTGATTAACATCAGGACTGAAGATAACTTCATCAGGACTACAACAAAGGGATAGTATAGATCTCATCCCGGCTTTGAAATTAGGGTTCCTGTAAACGTTTGTGGTAGCGGTTCCAACGGGAACACCTCCCTTTGATATGTATTGCTTGCTGCTGAAGATAAATTGCAAAGCTCTCCCATTGTCATCAATAGGAAACTCTCTGGACAGACCAAACACAGCAGATGCATGACATTGTGAAAGGACACTCCTTATTAAGCTTGTAGTATCTTAGACCGAGCTAAAAAAAAGGATAAGGACAAACCTGTTTCTGAAGGCGAAAGCAGTGCGAAAGAGTTGTAATGTGTTCTCCATCAATTCATCAGTGAAAGGAACAAACTTTGGACGGCCTTGACTTGTTCCAGAGCTGTTTTGGATGATTACATAATCTCTTGAGAAATAAGAATCAATGTAATAATAAAAGCAAAAGCAAAAAAAGAGATATTTGTTATGTTGTAACCTTAAGGAAATGGCAGGAACAGGATGACCAGTGAGGATAGGAGAAGTGTCACCATCGACCATTCTTTGAATGTAAGGCTCTAAATCAACATCTGTGACTAATGGAACCATTGCTTTGAAAGCTTCTTCTTTGTCTTTTGTTGTTGTTGTTGTTGTTGTGTTCCCATTGTTGAGACCAAGGTTCTGTAAGTAAATGGCGGATTGGTTCTTGTGCAGGATCTCGACAAGTGTTTGTCTTTGTACTTGTTCTGCGTTTCTTGTCATCTCATCGAATTCGTCGATGACTCTGTTCATGTTGAAAGTCACGACCTTCTCCAACATCCTGAATTTTAAGCCAAAAGGGTAAGCAACAAACAAACAAACAAACAAACAAACAAACAATGGTAATAACTAAACGAAACAACTTCAGACAATCCGTAACAGATACTTAGATTTAAGCTAAAGCTGGCAGATTCTGACAGATAAGAGAGAGAGAGAGAGATATTATATATAAGGAAGGGAAGAAGATTAAAGGGTCTTTATGGTAATGAGAATCCATAAAGAGAAAGTTTTTAGAAAGTTTCAACAGAAAATGAAAAGCTGACGGCAAAATATATATATATATATATTATATATCAAACTTTTAACTTTAAATTGAAGAAGAAAAAAAAAAGGGAGAAAACGGTTTTGAGGAATCTACGCAAAGCAACATACACTTTGCAAGTAAGAAGCGTATAGAAGCAGGCACCAAAAAAATAATCAAAAACACTATGAACACAACTCTGATGACTCTCTCTCTCTCTCTCTCTCTCTCTCTCTCTCTCCCACTAATTCTCTTGCCAAAGATGAGTAATTTACAGTAAGACCCCTAATCGGAATCTATCAGATTGGAGAAGAAGGAAGACGACAACTTAGTGAGAGAGAGAGAGAGAGAGAGGAAGAAAAGTCAACGAGAAATCAAAAGTGTTTTTTTTTTCTTTTCTAGTTTAGAAGAAATGAATCGTTGAGCAGAAATTATCTGATTAAGGAGAGTGAGAGTGTACCTGTTTGTTGTTGCTGCGAGCTCTCTCTCTCTGTAGCTTATGTGTAGAGAGAGATAGAGATAGAGAGAGAGAAGAGAAGATTTAGGAGTGAGAAAGATGAGTGATTATAGAAAGTCAGAGGAATTTGTGAATTTATACAGAAAAGAAAAAAGAAAAAGAAAAAAGGGAGAGAGGTTTTTGATGAATCAGTGAGAGACGAGAAGTTGCTGATTTCTCCATTTATTTCAGTTTTTTTTTCCTTTCTCCTACCGGATTTTTGTTTTTATTTTCTTCGTCCATGTCCATACAAATTATCCATTATTTTTTATTTAATCTATTTTAAAATTATTGGTTCCTCTTTTTACTAAAATTATTTATATTATTAATTCTATTTAATTATCGTCCCTTCAGCATCTATGATTTTTTATTTTGTTACAAAGCAAAAATTAAATTGCAACAAAAAAAAAGTTGATATTAAATTATTAATATTTACTAAATATCGTTTAATAGAATTATTAACGTCATTTATTTTAGAGTCAACTTTTTAAACTGTTTTAGATACGAAAAAAATTGAGATCGTATTATTTGTAATTAATAGGAACATTAATTAGACGATGCTAACTTTTTCAGATTTTCTAAACAAAAACTTTAATTTTGTTACACTTTGTTTACTATAAGCTTTGTTTGAACGCCAAATTATAAACTACCAATAAATAAACTAAAAGTTTTTATTTTGGTTTTCAACTAAAATTTCTTTCATGTATAAAAACTTTCTAGATTTTAAATATTGAAGTGCTAATCAATGGATTCCGCACACACGTAAAAAAAAAGAGAGAATAATTAAAAAACGATCATCTAATTGGAAAAGTTCGCAATGAACTTCAGCATGTTTCATGAACTTATGAACATCTAACAACGCGTGGTTTGTGACTTAAACAAAGTTTCATGAAACATGAGTCTTCATAATGCACCAAAATGTGGTTTACAAGTTTGACGAACTTACGAAACATCTAACAACGCGTTTCTAGGAATGTAAACCAAGTTTCATGCAACATGAGTCTTTATAAGTGTCTCAATGAAGATTTGCAAGTTTGACGAACTTCTGAAACATCTAACAACGTGGTTTCTAGGACTCTAAACCAAGTTTCATGCAACATGAGTGCTAATAAGTTCCTCAACGAGCTTTGTAAAAGTTTGACGAACTCATCAAACATCTAACAACACGTTTCTAGGACTCTTACCAAAGTTTTATGCAAAATGAGTGCTTATAAGTTTCTCAATGAGCTTTGTACATGTTTTATGAACTTATGAAAAATCTAACAACGCGTTTCTAGGACTATTAACCAAGTTTCATACAACATGAGTGCTTAAAAGTTCCTTAATGAGCTTTGTACAAGTTTCACCAACTTATGAAACATCTAACAACGTAGTTTCTAGGACTCTAAACCAAGTTTGATGTAACATGAGTGCTTATAAGTTCCTCAATGAGCTTTGTAAAAGTCTGATGAACTTATGAAACATCCAACAACGCGTTTCTAGGACTCTAAACCAAGTTTCGTGCAACATGAGTGCTTATAGGTGTCTCAATAAGCTTTGTACAAGTTTAATGAACTTATGTAACATCTAACAACTAACATCGCTGTTCTAGGACTCTAAACCAAGTTTCATGCAACATGAGTGCTTATAAGTGTTTCAATGAGCTTTGTACAAGTTTGACGAACTTATGAAACATCTAACAACGCGTTTCTCGGACTCTAAACCAAGTTTCATGCGACATGAGTGCTTATAATTTCCTAAAATATCTTTGTACAAGTTTGACAAAGCTATGAGACATCTAACAACGCGTTTCTACGACTCTAAACCAAGTTTCATGCAAAATGAGTGCTTATAAGTGTTTGAATGAGCGTTGTACAAGTTTGACGAACTTATGAAACATCTAATAACGCGTTTCTAGGACTCTAAACCAATTTTCATGCAACATGAGTGCTTATAAGTGTCTCAATAAGTTTGGTACAAGTCTGATGAACTTATGAAACATCTAATAACGCGTTTCTAGGACTATAAACCAAGTTTCATGAAACATGAGTGGTTATAAGTGTCTCAATGAGTTTTTTACAAGTTTTACGAACATATGTAAAATCAAACAACGTGGTTTCTAGGACTATTAACCAAGTTTCATGCAACACGAGTGCTTATAAGTGTCTCAATGAGTTTTGTACAAGTTTGATTAACTTATGTAACATCTAACGACGCGTTTCTAGGACTCTAAACCAAGTTTCATGCAACATGAGTGGTTATAAGTATCTCAATGAGTTTTGTACAAGTTTGACGAACTTATAAAACATCTAAAAACGTGGTTTCTAGGACTCTAAACCTAGTTTCATGCAACATGAGTGCTTATAAGTTCTTCAATGAGCTTTTTAAAAGTTTGACGAACTCATGAAACATCTAACAACGCGTTTCTAGGACTCTTAACCAAGTTTCATGCAACATGAGTGAATATAAGTTTCTCAATGAGGTTTATACAAATTTGAGGAACTTATGGAACATCTAACAACGCGTTTCTAGGACTCTTAACCATGTTTCAAACAACATGAGTGCTTAAAAGTTCTTTAATGAGCTTTGTATAAGTTTCACAAACTTATGAAAAATCTAACAACGTGGTTTATAGGACTCTAAACCAACTTTCATGCAACATGAGTGCTTATAAGTTTCTCAATGAGCTTTGTACAAGTTTGACGAACTTATGAAACATCTAACAACGCGTTTCTAGGAGTCTTAATCAAGTTTCATCCACCATGAGTGCTTATAAGTTTCTCAACGAGCTTTATACAAGTTTGACGAACTCATGAAACATCTAACAACGCGTTTCTAGGACTTTTAACCAAGTTTCATGCAACATGACTGCTCATAAGTGTCTCAATAAGCTTGGTACAAGTATGATGAACTTATGAAACATCCAACAACGTGGTTTCTAGTACTCTAAACCAAGTTTCATGCAACACGAGTGCTTACAAGAAACTCAATGAGTTTTTATGAGTTTCACAAACTTATGAAACATCTAACAACGCGTTTCTAGGACTCTTAATTAAGTTTCATCCACCATGAGTGCTTATAAATTTCTCAACGACCTTTGTACAAGTTTTACGAATTCATGAAACATCTAACAACACGTTTCTAGGACTCTTAACCAAGTTTCATGCAACATGAGTGCTTATAAGTGTCTCAATAGGCTTGGTACAAGTATGATGAACTTATGAAACATCCAACAACGTGGTTTCTAGGACTCTACACCAAGTTTCATGCAACACGAGTGCTTATAAGTGTCTCAATGAGTTTTTTATGAGTTTGATGAACTTATGAAACATCTAACATCGCGTTTCTAGGAATCAAAACCAAGTTTCATGCAACATGAGTGGTTATAAGTGTCTCAATGAGTTTTGTACAAGTTTGACGAAATTATGAAACATCTAACAACATGGTTTCTAGGACTCTAAACCAAGTTTCATGCAACATGATTCCTTATAAGTTCCTCAATGAGCTTTGAACAAGTTTGAAAAACTCATGAAACATCTAACAACACGTTTCTAGGACTCTTAACCAAGTTTCATGCAACATGAGTGCTTATAAGTTTCTCAATGAGCTTTGTACAAGTTTGACGAAATTATGAAACATCTAACACCGCGTTTCTAGGACTCTTAACCAAATTTCATACAACATGAGTGCTTATGAGTTTCTCAATGAGCTTTGTACAAATTTTACGAACTTATGACACATCTAACAACGAGTTTCTAGGACTCTTAATCAAGTTTCATCCACCGTGAGTGCTTATAAGTTTCTCAATGAGCTTTGTACAAGTTTGACGAACTCATGAAACATCTAACAACGCGTTTCTAGGACTCTTAACCAAGTTTCATGCAACATGAGTGATTATAAGTGTCTCAATAAGCTTGGTACAAGTCTGATGAACTTATGAAATATCCAACAACGTGGTTTCTAGGACTCTAAACCAAGTTTCATGCAACACGAATGCTTATAAGTGTCTCAATTATTTTTGTACAAGTTTGATGAACTTATGTAACATCTAACATCGCGTTTCTAGGACTCTAAACCAAGTTTCATGCAACATGAGTGGTTATAAGTGTCTCAATGAGTTTTGTACAAGTTTGACGAACTTATGAAACATCTAACAAGGTGGGTTCTAAGACTCTAAACCAAGTTTCATGCAACATGAGTGCTTATAAGTTCCTCAATGAGCTTTGTACGAGTTTAACAAACTCATGAAACATCTAACAACACGTTTCTAGGACTCTTAACCAAGTTTCATGCAACATGAGTGCTTATAAGTTTCTCAATGAGCTTTGTACAAGTTTGACGAACTTATGAAACATCTAACAACGCGTTTCTAGGACTCTAAACCAAGTTTCATGCAGCATGAGTGCTTATAAGGTCCTCAATGAACTTTGTACAAGTTTGACGAACTCATGAAACATGTAACAACACCTTTCAGGACTCTTAACCAAGTTTCATGCAACATGTTTGCTTATAAGTTTTTCAATGATCTTTGTACAAGTTTGACGAACTTATGAAACATCTAACAACGCGTTTCTAGGACTCTTAACCAAGTTTCATATAACATGAGTGCTTAAAAGTTCCTTAATGAGCTTTGTACAAGTTTCACGAACATAGAAACATCTAACAACTTGGTTTCTAGGACTCTAAACCAAGTTTCATGCAACATGAGTGCTTATAGGTTCCTCAATGAGCTTTGTACAAGTTTGACGAACTCATGAAACATCTAACAACGCGTTTCTAGGACTCTTATCCAAGTTTCATGCAACATGAGTGCTTATAAGTGTCTCAATAAGCTTGGTACAAGTCTAATGAACTTATGAAACATCCAACAACGTGGTTTCTAGGACTCTAAACCAAGTTTCATGCAACATGAGTGCTTATAAGTGTCTCAATGAGTTTTGTATAAGTTTGATGAACTTATGTAATATCTAATATCGCGTTTCTAGGACTAAACAAGTTTCATGCAACATGAGTGGGTACAAGTGTCTCAATGAGCTTTGTACAAGTTTCAGGAACTTATGAAACATTTAACAAAGTGGTTTCTAGGACTCTAAACCAAGTTTCATGCAACATTAGTGCTTATAAGTTCCTCAATGAGCTTTGTACAAGTTTGACGAACTCATGAAACATCTAACAACGCGTTTCTAGTACTCTTAACCAAGTTTCATGCAACATGAGTGCTTATAAGTGTCTCAATGAGCTTTGTTCAAGTTTGACGAAGTTATGAAACATCTAACAACGTGGTTCTAGGACTCTTAACCAAGTTTCATGCAACATTAGTGCTTATAAGTATCTTAATGAGCTTTGTACAAGTTTGACGAACTTATGAAACATCTCACAACGCGTTTCTAGGACTCTAAACCAAGTTTCATGCAAAAGGAGTGCTTATAAGTGTCTCAATGAACTTTGTACAAGTTTCACGAACTTATGAAACATCTAATAACGCGTTTCTGGGACTGTAAACCAAGTTTCATGCAACATGAATACTTATACGTGTCTTAATAAGCTTGGTAAAAGTTTGATGAACTTATGAAACATCCAACAACGTGGTTTCTAGGACTCTAAACCAAGTTTCATGCAACACGAGTGCTTATAAGTGTCTCAATGAGTTTTTTACAAGTTTGATGAACTTATGTAACATCTAACATCGGGTTTGTAGGACTCTTAACCAAGTTTCATACAACTTGAGTGGTTATAAGTGTCTCAATGAGTTTTGTACAAGTTTGACGAAATTATGAAACATCTAACAACGTGGTTTCTAGGACTCTAAACCAAGTTTCATGCAACATGAGTCCTTCTAAGTTCCTTAATGAGCTTTGTAAAAGTTTGATGAACTCATGAAACATCTAACAACACGTTTCTAGGACTCTTAACCAAGTTTCATGAAACATGAGTGCTTATAAGTCTCTCAATAAGCTTTGTACAAGTTTAACGAACTTATGAAACATCTAACAACGCGTTTCTAGGACTCTTAACCAAGTTTCATACAACATGAGTGCTTATAAGTTTCTCAATGAGCTTTGTACAAGTTTGACGAATTTTTGAAACATCTAACAACGAGTTTCTAGGACTCTTAACCAAGTTTCATCCACCATGAGTGCTTATAAGTTTCTCAATGAGCTTTGTACAAGTTTGACGAACTTATGAAACATCTAACAACGTGGTTTCTAGGACTTTAAACCAAGTTTCATGCAACATGAGTGCTTATAGGTGTCTCAGTGAGCTTTGTACAAGTTTGACGAACTTATGAAACATCTAACAACGTGTTTCTAGGACTCTTAACCAAGTTTCATACAACATGAGTGCTTATAAGTTTCTCAATGAGCTTTGTACAAGTTTGACAAACTTATGAAACATCTAACAACGCGTTTCTAGGACTCTTAACCAAGTTTCATCCACCATGAGTGCTTATAAGTTTCTCAATGAGCTTTGTACAAGTTTGACGAACTTATGAAACATCTAACAACGTGGTTTCTAGGACTTTAAACCAAGTTTCATGCAACATGAGTGTTTATAGGTGTCTCAGTGAGCTTCGTAATGTATATCTTGGTTTATGCACTGACGGATTTAGTCCATTTGGTATGTCTGGTAGACAATACTCCTTGTGGCCAGTTATCGTAACACCTTATAATCTTCCTCCATATATGTGCATGCAAAGAGAATTCCTTTTCTTAAGTATATTAGCTTCTGGTCCGAAACATCCAAAGAGAGCTCTAGATGTTTTTCTGCAACCTTTAATCCATGAGCTAAAAGAGTTATGGTGCACTGGGGTTCGTACGTACGATATATCGTGCAAAAGAAATTTTATGATGCGTGCAGTGCTTATGTAGACTATTAGTGACTTTCCTGCTTATGCCATGTTATCCGGTTGGACAACGCATGGACGATTGTCTTGCCCTTATTGTCGTCATCGGACTGATGCGTTTCAACTCCCACACGGAAGGAAAACAAGTTGGTTTGATTGTCACCGACGATTTCTTCCAATTAATCATCCGTACCGGAAGAACAGAAGGTTGTTCAAGAAGAACAAAGTCGTTAAACAACCACCCCTACTATATCCGGCGGGGACATAGTTAGTAAACGAGTTGGATTATTACGGGGCGCAAGAAACATGTAGACGGGGTGGAAATTGGCATGTTTCGAATTTACCTGACGGATACGGGGAAACCCATAACTGGCACAAGAAAAACATCTTTTGGGAACTCCCTTACTGGAAAGATCATTTGTTGAGACATAACCTTGATGTTATGCACATTGAGAAAAATTTCTTTGATAACATCATGTACACATTGTTGAATGTGAGGGGAGAACGAAAGACAATTTGAAGACAAGATTGGATTTGCCGAAATATGTTTTAGAAGTGAGTTGCATATCACGAACGATGGTAAGGCTCCGTCCCGATCTACAGTATTGAAACCCGAAGCGAAAAACGCTTTATTTAATTGGGTAGCGTCAGATGTCAAATTCCCCGAAGGATATGTTTCAAAGCTATCCGCATGTGTTAAGAAAGGACAAAAGTTTTCAGGTATGAAGAGTCATGATTGTCATGTATTTATGCAGAGACTATTACCTTTTGCCTTCGACGAGCTTCTACCTGAACCCGCACACTTAGCAATTGCAGGTACTAATTAATAATTAATTAATTATCTTTTTAATTACTTTAATTACAATATATAGTCACGATTTTAAAAAATTTCAGGTATCGGTGCGTTTTTCCGAGATTTATGTACTCGTACACTTTCAGAATATGTCATTGAACAGTTGCGTGAAAATATCCCTATCTTGTTGTGCAACTTGGAAAAGATTTTTCCTCCATCTTTTTTCGATGTAATGGAACACCTTCCAATACATCTTCTTCACGAGGCAAAACTAGGAGGGCCTGTGCAGTTTCGGTGGATGTATCCCTTTGAACGGTTTATGGGACATTTGAAAGGAAATGCGAAAAACCTAGCAAGGGTTGAAGGATCTATCGTTGCTGGATCTTTAACGGAAGAGACTTCTCATTTCGCATCATACTATTTCGGTTCCAATGTACGAACACGTAGAACAAAAACACGACGATACGATGACGGCGGCGTTGGCGCAAGTATATGCGTAGATGTGGTACCGATATATTTTCCCCAATTTGGAAGAGCTAGCGGAAAAAAATAAAAGAAGTTTGGTGGGAAAGTGATCAACATCGACAAAGTGCACATACTTACATCCTCCTTAATTGTGATTACGCACGACCTTTCGAAAGGTAATATATTATATGTTTTTATATATAAGCTATAATATTTTTCCTAACGAGGGGGTTTATTTCAATTAGAATGTTTGAGGAACAAGTGGAGGAAGTCTATCCCGGACTTTCGAATGACGAACTTATCGCTTATAAAGAACGCGATTTTGCGGGTTGGTTAAAAACGCAAGTTGAATATGGTGACACCACATATCCGGTTTGGTTTCGCGAGTTAATACAAGGACCGCTTGGAAAGATCACAACTTCGCCTATGTATTTTACTCGTGGTTACGTCTTCCACACAAGTAAGTCATGGTCAACATCGAGCAACCGCAAATTATGGTGTCACCGTTGAGGGCGATTCGGTTTTTTATGGGGTTCTCACGGATATTATCGAAGTCCAATACCCGGGATTAGTCAATTTAAGAACAACAATTTTTAAATGTGATTGGTTTGATCCAACGTTAGGTCGTGGTGTACGTTACAACAAATTTGGTGTCATCGACGTCAACCAATCACGACGATATCGGAAGTTCGAACCATTTATCCTCGGATCGCAGTGCCGAGCAAGTTACATTCATTCCGTATCCTCGCGTTAAAACTAGTGGTATATCGTGGAGTGCAGTAATTCGAGTGGTTCCGAGAGGTTTAATTATGGGTAACGATGAAGTTCCTATGCAACAAGATGTCGTTGGTGGGACAACTATACAAACAAATCAATCGACCGAAGATGTATTTCTTGTTGATCCTGATAATCAAGTAGCTGAAGATATTGTGGATGATGAAAACGAAGGATCCACAGAAGAAAATGAAGAATTCGATGAAGTTAGCGATATCGAATAATTTGATTCCGACAATAATGAATAAATTTGTAACTTGTATTTGCAATTTTTATTTTTTTTTTTTTTTTTTTGCAAATTATCAACGAATTTGCAACGAATTTGCAAAGTTTGCCACGATTTAGCAACGAATTCATAAGTTTAGTAATTTTAGGGGTTTAAATTGCCGTTGCTAAATCGTTGCTAAATCGTAGCTAATTTTTGCAATATACAAATCTTTAAACCCTAAAACCACCCCAAAATAAAGATTTTTAAGAATTAGTGTTAACTTAAGAAGTGTAAACAAATGTGAAAACAATTGTATAAATCAGTAAAAAAATTGATTACAATATTATACTTAACGTGTATTAACTTACCGTTAACTTATATGTTTTACTAACATAAACTTTATAATACAGAAAATTTTCAGTTTTTTAGTAAATATCATATTTTGAAGTGTTATTCTCAATCTTATAATCTATAATTACATATGAAGTATGTATTATAGCATACCAAAACGTTTTAGGGGTTGAAACCCTAAAAATAGGGTTTGAGTTTAGCAACGATTTAGCAACGATTCCAACGATTCGTTGCTAAATCGTCGCTAAATTTTCGTTTTCCCTCCGGTGGGAAAACGAAAAGATTACAAAACTATTCGTTGCTAAATCGTTGAACGATCACAAAATCTATAAATATGGTCAAATTCTTTCATTTTTTTCACACAACCATCTCTCTACATTTTATCTCTCGACAATCTCTCTATAAAAACATCACAATTTCTTCTTAAAACACTAAACTTTTTTACAAAAATGCCTCCTCGTCCAAACCATTATTTTAATTTCATCCGTAATCGTTCTGGTAGCGGATCTGATTCTAATCCGATCCGACAACCTTCAGAACCATCCCAACCCGACATCCATGAGGTCCCCGAGGTGGGGTTAGATGCTGCTTCCAACATTCCACCGGTTGGAGATATGCCGACGGATTTACCACCGCCTCCGCATCAAGGACCCCACATGATGCGGATCTTGGATCTCCTACGGCAAGAAGGCCACGACCGTTTGCCGTTGATAGATCCAGACCGGCCGCGACACACATTTTGGTAATTTTTAATATTATATTAAAAATATTAAAAATATTAAAAAATAATAAAAAAATTATTAAATATTAAATATTAATAAAAAATTGTACTTTGTTAGGTTTTGCGATAACAAAGTGAGTCGGAGTGTCGCGGACACAATGAAGTCTTACTTCGTCGAGCCGCACGTGAACCGGACCCAAACGCGGGATACATACAGACATCCGGTTCGAATCTTTCGCGGTAAATTAAATTAAATTTTAAATTTTAATTAAAATAATTTATATTTAAATATAAATTAAAATATTTAATTTGAAAATTTTAATTTAAAATTTCTAATTTAAAAAGTTAAACTAAAACTTAGTTTTAATTAATAGCAAAAATGGCATTGGGCTGAGGCTGATACGGTGAAAGTCCGTAAGGGGTTCAACGAGAAGGCGATGCACCGCCTTACGGCATTGTTTCCAGTTGGAAGAAAGACCGGAAACTAAAAGGAGATGGTGGAAAGCCGAGTCGATGGACCCGACGGTGTGGAAAGGGTCGATCGACTACGGGACGAACCGCATTCTCTCGCCGTCGCGCAAAACCGTTCCAAGTCCCGCCTCACTCCTGTCGACGAGAAGGGTCCCTACGTCCACACTTCGGACCGATTTCATACGCCGGTCGTCGTATTAAAATGGTAAATTTAATTTTTTAACACTTTGTTTTATTTATTTTTCAAATAAATAAATATTTAATATAAATATCAAATATAGGCCGAGGAAGAGGGTGAACTTCCCCCTATTGTGGAGATATTGAAGAAAACCCAGAAGCGCAAAGATGGGTCATATGTCGGTTCACGATCCGAAAAGATCGTGAATGACTATGAGGCTAGACTCGCCGAGCGGGTAAGTCGGTCGTCCACCGAAGAAGGGAGCTCGGTGAACTCCTCGGGACGACTTTCGGTCGCGAATGCGACCAAATCTACTACGAGGTAAATAATTTAATTTATATTTTTTAAATTATATTATATTTACTAACGGATATATAATATTAATTCTACGTAGGTCGCTCCGAAAAAAGAACCGCACTTTCGGAGTCGGTTCTATCGAGACCGTTCCCAGCCTTCTTCATCGCAACCTCATGTTTTTCAGCGGGATCGCCGCGGAGAATGCTCGTTTGCGACAGAACTCCAAGATACAAACGCCCGCTTCAAGACAATGACGGATCTATTCTCCATAATTGCGATGGATAGTCCAAACCTGGCTAATGCGATGCGGGAACGCGGATTAGGGGTCGATCCGGAACCGGAGGTTGGTCCAGAAGAGACTGAAGCCGTAGCTCAAGAATGGGACGGAATGTCGGGATTAATGATTTTAATCCCTAGTTTAGTTTTTTTAAAATGTAATTTGAATTTTAAATTTTAGTTATAATAATTTTATTTTATTTTTTTAAAATTTTTTTTTAAAAAATCGTTGCTAATTCGTTGCTAAATTAGCAACGAATTAGCGACGATTTGTATAAAGAATCGTTGCCAATTCGTTGCTAAATTAGCAACGAATTAGCGACGTTTGCAGCAATTTCATAAGTTTTTAAATTCTGAAATTCGAAAATAATTTTTTTAAATTCGACGCTAAATCGTCGCTATTTCGAAGCTAAAATAACGTTGCAAATTCGTTGCTAATTCGTCGCTAAAATAGCAACGAATTAGCAACGAATTTTTGGCAACGAATTAGCAACGATTTCGAGTCGTTGCTAATTTAGCGACGAATTAGCGACGATTTCGAAATAGCGACGAGCGATTAGCGACAAAAATGTGATCGTCGCTAAATCGTTGTTAAACGCGTTTAGCAACGATTTAGCAACGATTTTGGTCGTTGCTAAATGTGGAGATTCTTGTAGTGAAAATTAATATGAAACCAAACTAATCAAACAAAAGTAATCTATTTTTGCAAATTTCTTTGTAACAAAATTATATGCTTCATGTACAAATAAAAGTTATGAGTATTTGAAACTAAGACTCCCACTAAGTACTCTAATAAAATTACGCAACCATATATATGGCACAAACAATTAGATTATGAATAAAAAAAATTGCAAATTGTGTCTCTGCCATAACCGGTTTATGGATTTTGTTGTCAACTAATTTTTTTACAGAAATTCATATGGGTTAAGTGTTTGGATAATTGGTACTTCTCAATCTCCCATTCTAAATTAACGATCTCCACTTTTAATGAATGATTTTACATTTCCCTACTTTTTGCTTATAATTCGTTTTATATTTTTTTTAAAAATAATTTAAGAAAAACTCTACAACATACCAAAAGAAAACATATATAAACTAACATGATCATACAAAACTGAAATTAGATAAAGGTACATCTTTTCCTCAAACCATTATGTTATACAAAGCAACAATTTTAGAAAAACTCGTCAAATTAAACTATATTATTTAAGAAAATGCATAATTTAGTCCCTTGATTCATTTGTGCTTCAATTACTCTACTTAGGGACACGCAATGGATTAAAATTGATATAGAAGTGTGAGGTAAAGTATACCTTAAACACTAATTTGTGAACCTAATTTAATATATTTTAATTTTGGTAATTTTTTAAAGGATAAATCAACCATTTAAAATTTTGATTGGGTGTAAGTGTAGAAAAATATTGAATTAAGTAAAGTTTTGCGAAGAAATGAATGAAATTGTGTAGTTTCTTGAAACTCTCATTAAATATATGTGTAAATGTATAAGATTATTTGAAAAGAATATATTGTTAGTTGAAACCCATGTTAAAATAGACTTAAAATGACTTTGTTATCTAAGACAAAAAAGAGTTTGACTTAGTTTTGATTTGGTTCATATTTGTTAGAACACAAAAGAATTGCAGACCCAAAACAACCTTAATACGAATCACATAAACCCTCAAATCTCATTATATAAGTGAGATTTGTGTTACAGAGAAAATTAATCATAGTCTATTAGTCTTTCACATATTTAAGAAGAGTAAATTCAAACAAGCTTAAACCCATATTGGTAACAAGACAAGTACAAATTACTTATAAAACATAGATTTTGAAATAAAAATTCGATAATTAACTAAATCTTCTGCTAAATTTTGTTTCTTTTTTGCCACTTTGTTTCATCCACGATCTTTCTCTGTTCTATCCACTCTGTATTTTTGTAAAAATATACATGCTAAAAACTTTGCAAATGTACAAAAAAGTGCAAATAACAAATTCATCGCAAACTAATAGTAATAGTCTTCTTCACCTCTAACCAAATTAATAAAATAGTATAACATACTAGGTTTATACTGAGTTTATGGTAAAAAAATTTCCAAGGGTTGATCAAGTGGGGATCAAACTATTTGCTCAACACCTTCGGTGATACAAGGCATGAGATAGTTTCCAAGGTATCAAATGTTTCCAACTTTTTTTAGTTGGCTTCTAGACACATAAGATTGACCGAGATTGTACTTGATCATATGTTTCCACGTTTATAATTAATTCTTACTCTGTCTTTCACAATTGTATTTTTCACTAATTTTGCTCTTTTTTCGAAGATTGGATCAACAGGAAGTGCAATCCCCAATGAACGTTCTTGTTGGATGCGGCCCGAGGATATCACATACCCAAGACCCGTAACAATATGTTTCAACGGGTGTCAAGAACTTGCCGCGGATATGGCGGTTGCTCTCGCTTCAACATCCATCGTATTCAATTACGATGTCTCATACTCCTTGAAGCTCAGTAGCGGTGCTAAAGCTATGTATGCTTATGCGGAATCTATGAAAGACTCGAGCAAAGGATTATACTCGGCTGACCTCCTTATATGGGGAGGTGCTTGGCTTTACTATGCTATCGGGGATCTTGAATTACTCAACCGAGTCACGAGTCACGATTTTACTAACCATGATGTCGTGAGTTTCAACACAAAGACCGTTGGAGCTCAGGTTAGTTAGTCTATGAATTATTTATTTTGTTTTCACAATATTACACTAATACATTTTTGTGGATTTTTGTAGTTATTGTTAACACGATTAAGGATTTTTCTTGATCCCGGATATCCGTATGAAGAAAATCTCCATGTCTTCCACGACAACATCGGTAGAGTCATGTGCGCATACATGCCATTCTTTAGCACCTTTAAAAGAACCAAAGGCAAGTCGTTTGCAATAAATTTTTACCGTAA
Organism: Cochlearia excelsa; assembly: GCA_963556525.1. Taxonomy (NCBI): domain Eukaryota; kingdom Viridiplantae; phylum Streptophyta; class Magnoliopsida; order Brassicales; family Brassicaceae; genus Cochlearia; species Cochlearia excelsa. Next base: position 5,876,729 of record OY748332.1, on the reverse strand, counting down.
CTCGAATTTGGTTAGACTCATGTTACCAGTTTGTGGCCACGTTTACACATGTTACCAGTCATGCCTCCTCCTTTTAGAAATGGTAATCCCGGAAGGCCGAGTAACTATGATAGACGTAAAGGAGCAAATGAAACAACAAAAAAACAATCATCTTCTACAAGTACCAAGTTGGAACGTGCGAAAAGGGTGATTACATGCTCTAATTGTAAGGGAGAAGGACACAACATACAAACATGCTCAAATGCAAGTCAAAAAAGTGAACCTAAAAGTCCAAGAGGTCGGTCTAGAAAAAATGTAAGTTTCTTTTCTTTTGTTTTTGATTTGTTTGATAATTAATCTAACACATTATATCTTTTAGAACAACGGCTTAACTCAAGGTGTCGGATCTCATGGAGGCTTAGCTCAAGGTGTTGGATCTGAAGAAGGCTTAGGTCAAGGCGTGGGATCTCAAGGAGGCTTAGCTCAAGACGATGGATTTCAAGGAGGCTAATAAGTATCTGTATTAATTGTTTTAGATGATTTGTGTTTAGAACGTTTGGCTTTTGGTAACACTAATTCATGAAGTTAACATATTATTTAATTGCTTGAATCTTAACAATAATACAACCAACACACGTTTAATAAAGTAAAAATGTGGAGTTGTCTTTAACGTCTGTTAAACGTCCGTTAAATGGAATTAAAAAATATTTAACCGTTGATTAACTAGGATCTATTATACCTTTGTAAAAATAGTTGAAGATTATAATTGGGCATTTCGAAGTTCAGGATTAAAACGGCTTAATTTTAAAAGTTGGGGATTTAAATGACATTTTCCCATTATTTATTCCCATTTTTTACCGAAATTGTATTTTACACTCCAAACATCCAAAATATACAAATTTACTTTTCGACAAACTCTCTATTTTAATTTCTTAATATTAATTTTATAAATTAATTAATTATTATTTTTTCCCCTTTGTTTTCCTTCCTCTCTTGAGACACTATTTTTCAGTGTTCAAGAAAGTGCTAGGCGGTAGTCGGGCGGTACCCTCCGCCTAATGCATAGAATAAGATTATTCTTGAAACCCTCATTAAATATATGTGTAAATGTATAAGATTATTTAGAAAAACTATATTGTTAGTTGAAGCCCATGTTAAAATAGACTTAAAATGACTTTGTTATCTAAGACAAAAAAGAGTTTGACTTAGTTTTGATTTTGCTCATATTTGTTAGAACACAAAAGAATCGCAGACCCAAAACAACCTTAATACGAATCACATAAACCCTCAAATCTCATTATATAAGTGAGATTTGTGTTACAGAGAAAATTAATCATAGTCTATTAGTCTTTCACATATATAAGAAGAGTAAATTCAAACAAGCCGCATTGATATATAACATGAGATTAAACCCTTATTGGTAACAAGAAAAGTACAAATTACTTATAAAACATAGATTTTGAAATAAAAATTCGATAATTAACTAAATCTTCTGCTAAATTTTGTTTCTTTTTTTCCACTTTGTTTCATCCACGATCTTTCTCTATTCTATCCACTTTGTATTTTTGAAAAAATATACATGCTAAAAACTTTGCAAATGTATAAAAAAGTGCAAATAACAAATTCATCGCAAACTAATAGTCTTCTTCACCTCTAACCAAATTAATAAAATAGTATAACATACTAGGTTTATACTGAGTTTATGGTCTTTATACCACTGTACTAACCATGCTACTTTTATGCTCTTTTTATCGGTTCATTTCAAAATACTACTTAATTTCTAAATTTAATTATCATTCGTGGTGGCTTTTTTTTTTTAGCTTTTGCCTCCTTCAAAGAAACTCTCTCCGCTCTTGTTTTATGCCTCTCTTGAAATGATAGAAAACAAATGATTAAGATTACATTTTACTAGTAATTTACCTTAAGTTATTATCTTTATAAGAAATGATTATGCCAAAAATGACTCTATAACAAACTAGTGTAATTGGGGGTATGAATTCTCAATATTTTATCTCATAACAATACTATCATATCCTTTAGATTCTTAGGAGGGGGTATTAGAACCACGTAATTGTAAATAATGTAAATGAATTTCAAAAATTAATTCTATTAGTATTACTAGCCTCTTCAAAATTACTCTGTTTCAATGTAAATAGTTAAAAATTCATGGAAGTCTAGCAGGATCTTATTAAGCTTTAATTGATACTAACCAATACCCACACTTAAAATTAAATGTTATAATCTTTCAATAAAAACAAAAGTAATATGAAACCGAACTAATCAAACAAAAGTAATCTATTTTTGCAAATTTCTTTGTAATTGAATTATATGCTTCAGTTACAAATAAAATGTTATGAGTATTTGAAACTAAGACTCCCACTAAGTACTCTAATAAGATTACGCCACCATATATATGTCAAAAATAATTAGATTGTGGACTTTTAAAAAAAGACAATTATATTATGAGTAAAAAAATTGCTAATTGTGTATGTGCCATAATCGGTTTATGGATTTTGTTGTCAACTAAACTTTTTACAGGAATTCATATGGGTTAAGTGTTTGGGTAATTGGTACTTCTCTACTCCCATTTTATTTAACTATCTCTACTTTTAATGAATGATTTTACATTTTCCTACTTTTTGCTTTTGTTTTGCTTATAATTTGTTTTATGTTTTTTTAAAAAATACTTTAAGAAAAAATCTACAACATACCAAAAGAAAACATATATAAACTAACATGATCATACAAAAACTGAAATTAGATAAAGGTACATCTTTTCCTCAAACCATTATGTTATACAAGGCAACAGTTTTAGAAATACTCGTCAAATTATATTGTACTATTTTAAGAAAATGCATAATTTAGTCCCTTGATATGAAACCGAACTAATCAAACAAAAGTAATCTATTTTTGCAAATTTCTTTGTAACTGAATTATATGCTTCGGATACAAATAAAATGTTATGGGTATTTGAAACTAAGACTCCCACTAAGTACTCTAATAAGATTATGCAACCATATATATGTCAAAAATAATTAGATTGTGGAATTTTAAAAAAAAGAAAATTATATTATGAGTAAAAAAATTGCTAATTGTGTCTGTGCCATAACCGGTTTATGGATTTTGTTGTCAACTAAATTTTTTACAGAAATTCATATGTTTTAAGTGTTTGGATAATTGGTACTTCTCAATCTCCCTTTTTAATTTAACTATCTATACTTTAATGAATGATTTTACATTTTCCTACTTTTTGCTTTTGTTTTGCTTATAATTTGTTTTATTTTTTTAAAAAAAATACTTAAAGAAAAACTCTACAACATGCCAAAAGAAGACATATATAAACTAACATGATCATACAAAAACTGAAATTAGATAAATGTACATCTTTTCCTCAAACCATTATGTTATACAAGACAACAATTATAGAAATACTCGTCAAATTAAATTGCACTATTTAAGAAAATGCATAATTTAGTCCCTTGATATGAAACCGAACTAATAAAAAAAAGTAATTTATTTTGCAAATTTCTTTGTAACTGAATTATATGCTTCAGTTACAAATAAAATGTTATGAGTATTTGAAACTAAGACCCCCACTAAGTACTCTAATAAGATTACGCAACCATATATATGTCAAAAATAATTAGATTGTCGAATTTAAAAAAAAGACAATTATATTATGAGTACAAAAATTGCTAATTGTGTCTCCGCCATAACCAGTTTATGGATTTTGTTGTCAACTAAATTTTTTACAGAAATTCATATGGGTTAAGTGTTTGGATAATTGGTACTTCTCAATCTCCCCTTTTGAAAAAATCATAAAATGTTAAATATTGAATTCAAATAAAAGTAAATAATTTTCAAAGTATTGTAAGAGAAAATTTAATTTCTGAAAGTAGTATTAAAATGTTTAGTTTTATGAAACTCTCTAAAAAAATTCCAAACAATTTGCGAAAAAACAATAAAATCCAACAAAATGGTATAATCAAAAGTAAAAACTAAATCAATCTTTTTTTTTCTTTCTTCTCTTCCTCTTCTTCAATACGAATCATTTTTTCTTTTCATTCAAAATCCCACAAAAATAAGGAAAACTAACAAAAATGAATCTTATAAAAAAATTTAACAACTTTTTTTACATAAAGATTATTTTTTTCTTGTTAAAATATGCCCCTAAAATCCTGGATGCACTAAACTACCGCCCACCGGTTCCTTGGCTTGCCCTCTGGACCGGCCCTGAGCCTCTCATCTTTTATTTCTTTTTTTATTTTTTTGGTTTAGTGTTTTAAAGTGTTTGTGTGTCCTTAACGAAGGTGTATCACACACCCTTATATACCGAGTTCATTTCCATTTACGTGTTGCTTTTTAACAAAGCATATGGTTACCATTTTTGAGTTACTTTGTGTTGAAGTGTATACGTGTGTTTTTTGAAGAAGAAAAAAATAAAAGACATAATATATTTTTTGCGGAAAAACGATCCAGATCCCCCTCGTAACTTTCATATCTTACTGGATAGCCCTCGAACTTCAACCTCTTTCTAGATGTTGCTGAATCGAAATATGAATATCCATATCCCCCTCAATCTAAAATTTAATACTTAGATCCCCTTAAAAATTATGTCGAATCCTAATTGCCCTTCAATCAATTAATTATGGTTTACTGTTTGGTTTAATATTTTTTCCGAACCGATTAAATATGATATAACCCGACTAAACCGATTAAACCTAATTTTAACCCTACTAAACCCGATTTTCACATCTAAACCCAAAATCATCTTTCTCCTTCCCCTTTTCAAACCCTAGAAACAAAATCCAAGAACTCAAAAACGAAATTGAGGAGAAAACAATGGATTTCTTCATCGTCAGTTTTGGATTTCACTTAGGGTTTTAGATTTTGTAAAAATTTGATTTTGGTATTTTCAGTTTATTCATATCGTGCGGCTATAAAGAAGATCGAAGAAGATTGGGTCGAGATCCGGTTTATCAAAATATCCATCGGTTCGGTTTTCTGGTTAAGATCATAAACCGATAAAATTAGACGAAGGGGGATCTGGATAGTTAAGTTTCGATTCAACAACATCTAGAAAGAGGTTAAAGTTTGAGGGTTATCCAGTAAGATATGAAAGTTACGGGGGGGATCTGGATAGTTTTCCCATTTTTTGCACTAGTCACTTGTTTCTTATATTTTAAATTAGTTAAATTTTTTTAATCTTAAATTAAGGGGGTGTTATTCAATCAATGTTTTTAATAGATTTGAAATCTAATTAGAATCCATTGTTATTCAATTGATGTTTTTAAACTTTTCATTTAAATCTAGAGTTATTGGATATGGTATTTATAAATCATGTTTCAATGGATTTTAAAATCCGGTGTTATTCAATAAATGATTTCAAATCATTTTTTAAAATCTAGTGTTATTCAACATTCCAATGACATTGAATTTTAGTTCATTTTAAATGATTTGATATGGATTCTAATGAACAAAAGAAGAGATTTTAAATCCAATGTATTTTGGTGAGATTTTCAAATCTAAAGAAATGATCTCCATTAGAATTGATTTTAAATCATTAAGGGGGTGTTATTCAACAAGGGTTTTAAAATCTTAGGTGATTTGGTGTGATTTGGTATGATTTTACAATATAAATCTTTGAATTCTAAATGTTTAATGATTTAAAATCAATTCTAATGGAAATCATTTCTTTAGATTTGAAAATCTCACCAAAATACTTTGGATTTAAAATCTCTTCTTTTGTTCATTAGAATCCATATCAAATCATTTGAAATGAATTAAAATCTAATGTCATTGGAATGTTGAATAACACTAGATTTTTAAAAATGATTTGAAATCATTTATTGAATAACACCTGATTTTAAAATCCATTGAAACATGATTTATAAATACCATATCCAATAACACTAGATTTAAATGAAAAGTTTAAAAACATCAATTGAATAACAATGAATTCTAATTAGATTTCAAATCTATTAAAAACTTTGATTGAATAACACCCCCTAAACATTTAGAATTCAAAGATTTGAATTGTAAAATCACACCAAATCACCTAAGATTTTAAAACCCCAGTTGAATAACACCCCCTAAGTAATTGGCTTTCATAAAGTATACTCTATAATCGAACTTCAGTTCTTGTGAATTGCTTGAACTTTTATTTAAATTATTATACCTTAATTAATATTGCAAAACAATTTTCAAATTAAAAAATACATAAAAAAATATAACCATGCAAATTTTACGTACATATATCCAAACCATATATACAAGGTCAACTAAAATTTAAAATATAGAGAGAATTACAAAACTACACCATTTAAATTACATTTCACAAAACTACACCATTTCAAAATTACTTCACAAACTACACATAAACACTCAAAATTAAATTCAAATAGACCCTACCCACACAATCCTACTCCGCTAATACTATATTCTAAACACTAATTAGCGAATCCAAATGAATAGATTTTAATTTTGGTAAAAAATTTAAAGGGTAAATCAAGTTTTTAAAATTTTGAAATTTGAAAGGGTGTAAATATGTTAAAAAGTTGAATTAGATAGAATTTTGTAAATGAATGGAAGAAAGGGGTAGTTTTGTGAATTCCTCTAAAATTAAATACACACTCACTCCAATATATTATTATTCTCTTTTTCCGATATATTCATTCACACTTGGTAAATCCTCATGGTTAAGTTCAACTTATATTTTTCACGCTCAAGACATTTATTTTATTTTTTCGTTAAAGACCTAAAATCATGTTTCTTCATAATTTTAGGTTTATTAGTCAAAAAAAGGCGACTATTAGCGAAATATATTACCAAACAACACCTAAAATTAAAAATCTAAAACTCATTTATTTCCCCTCCCCGAGTTAATATTTTTATTTGTTTTGTGGGTGAATTATATGCTTGAGTCAAAAGTAGTAATCTTATATAATACGACACAATGTTTTTGTAACTTTGCACCAGCTTCTGACATGTGTTCCCCTCTGGTAATGACACGTGTCATAGATTTACCCTAATTGTTTTTGTTACGCTCCATCTCGCTTCTTCCTCCTCTGCGACTCCGCCGTCTAAAAAAACAAAAACAAATCGCTCACTTTCCTCACCCGCGAGTATCGATCTAACTCACGCTATTCTCTTTCTCTCTCTCTCTCTCTTCGAGCTTCTTTTCTCGATCCCACTACGAATCTGGATTTGTTAGATTTCGTCGTCATCGTAGCTGAGGAATCTGAAGAAATCAAAAGGATGTTTGATGGTATCTTAGGCCGTGGTTTTGCTCCTACGAGGTTCGTCTTCTCTCTCTCTAATTCTCTATCATAAGATTGAGTAAGTGTCTTTAACTATTTTATATGTGTATACAATGCTTGTGAACATTCGTCAAATTCAACACCAGATTTGTGTCTTTTTTGTGGGTTTAATCTCTTATTAAGACCTAATTTCAAAGATTAATCAACTGGTTTTTTGAGATTTTTGTTTTTAGTGGATGTGTCCATTTAGTTTTTTGTTTTTTTGGGGGTTTAAAAGTTGAATTGATTTGTTTGTGTTTTGAATATGTTAAGATGGATAGTGGAAGTCTCACATAAAGAATTGGGTACAGATGGATAATTATCTTTTGATTGATTCATCGGTACAGTGTATTGTAGTGATCTTTAAGAGAATTGAAAAGTTTGTGTCTTTTTTTCTATTGTTATCATATAGTGTATCAATTAGCATATTTGATTCTTGCTTACTTTGTCTTGTTGTTGAAGCTTTGTTTGGTTTTGTTTTGTTTCTTATTGAATCATGAAGTGGTCTAAAAGCTTTGTTATTCTTCTACTTGTTGGTTTTTGTGACAGGGAACTTTCGCCGCCTCCGCCGCGGAAACGAGGAGATACTCTGGTTCTAAAAGAAGCTTCGATTTCAACCAAAACAACGGGGAGGAGGCCGATGCGGAAGAAGAAGATGAATCTGAGCGGCGGAATCGATCTTGCGGCGAGTCTCTGGGAAGAACACCGAGTAGAGAAAGAGAAGATTCAAAGAGTTACAGATCTGGAAGTAGAGAAAGAGTAGGAGGAGGAGGAAGTAATAGAAGAGTAAGCAGATCTTCGGGAAGAAGATCCGATCTAAACCCAAACCATAACCCTAATTCATCTTCCGCTACCGTCAGTGACAATTCCGTAAATTCGAACAATAACAAGTTAACAACAACAAACCAGCGAGATTCGTCTCTGTTCCTGCAACGGAGAAGACGAGCAACAACAACGGCGAGACATCTTACAAAAGCGCATCACATAAAATTAGATTTCTATGTGTTTTTCTGCTTATGTATTTGTGTATAGAGGTTCCCCCTGGGTTTATATATTTGATTCAGCTTCTAATTGGAAGCATCTGTTAGAAGTCGTTGACGAGGTACTTGTTCTTGTTGTTTCTTCTGTGTGTTTTTGTCAAAATGTTTTAGTTATGTTGAGGATGTTTGATCTCAGGTGTTTCTTGTTGTTGTTTATATTTTCATAGGCTTGGTCACCGTTTAATTTTGGGTCTGATGTTGTTTCTGATGGGAAGGAAACATCGGTGACATGTTCATGTAAGGAATGTTGATCTTCTCTCTTTCGTGTTAGTGTTTGATTTTGTTCTTGTTTTTAGTATGGATTCAGAAAATGAACAACAAAGCTAATGAGCCTGAGGAATCGGATTTAAAGGTTGGCGCCTTTTGTTTATGCTTATATTTGCAATTTTCATTTGATTATGCATATAAGTTTAAGATGTTGCAGACTTTCTCACAACTTGTTGCTCCTGCTCCTTTGTTTTGATTCTTGTAGATCCTTGGGAATATGTTCCTTTTCAAGTATCTTGTTCATGTTATTAAGTTAGATTTCACGCCACGGAATCAATTGAACGAGGTCAGGTATTAAAGAATTCAATAGACGTGACGTGATGAACTTTTAGTAAATGGAAAATCTTTGCCGTTTTCCAATGATATTGGCCAAAACATCTGTCTATGTTCACTAAGTCTAGCTCTTAGTGATGTTCATGATCTGCACTATAATAATACCCGTATCTCTCTAGCCTTTGAACTTGAAAATAATTATTACCCTTGTCTACATAGAAAGTTAGCAAATTTGTTTCCAACTAACATTTTTGTATTATACTTTCAGATTGAAAACCTGAAGAAAGCTTTGGTTGCCGAAGAATGTAATAATTCTTCCTACAGTGGAGCAAGGGATATGAATCTCCAGAGTTTACATATCAGTCTTCAAGTCAGCTAGTGGATTTAGCATAAGCATCATCTAATATCTTCTTGAATCTCCGGAGATCTAACCTTACTTGCTGGTTGCCATCCTTTCTTAGTGATGCTGCTTGGATCTCTTAGAACATGATCAGTTTTGTTGTATTTGTCATACAAGGAGCTCTCTCTTGGAAGAATCTTGTAACCAGTGTAGTCTAGACTTTTAGAAACCTTTTAGAAAGTTTTTAAACTCTTAGAAACTTTAATAATTTAATACTAAAAAACAACTTAATTATAAACTTCAATTATAATTATAAAAACATAAAAAGTTTAGCAGTCAAACTTATTTACATTGCACTAAATTGTTTAAGGAAAAGTCTATTTCAAACACATCTTAGGGGGTTTATTCAATCAATGATTTTAAGTGATTTGAGTTTAAATTTCAAATCGTGTTATTCAAACAAGAATTTTAAAATGTCTTACAAAATCCAGTGTTAGTGGAATATTGATTTTAAAAAATATCTTAAAATCTACTGTTATTGGAAAAAAATTAAGTGATGGGTTTTAAGTGTTTTTAATTGATTTAAATGTGTTTTAATGTAATTTTTTGGTTAAAAATGTAAAAGCTCAAATCACATGGTATTAGGTGGGATTTCAATGTATTTTCATAAAAAAACATAAGAAACCCTATAATTCATCAAAATCATTTAAAAACTTATAAAAACACATCAAAACTTAAATCACTTCAAAATATTGTTTGAATACACCCCCCTTAAATACATATTAATATTGTATAAATATATTATTGTTTTATGTTAAAGATAACCAAAAGAAAAGGTGTAGTTTTGTGAATTCCTCTAATTAAAATAAAAATATAATAAAATCATTAATACGAATAAACTTAATTAAAAACACAAATAATAAAGAGTACACGATTAATTTAATATTGAGGAATTCACAAAACTACACTCTTTCAACCCTTCATTTGCAAAACTCTACCTAATTCAATTTTTCTCATATTTACACATTTTCAAATTTTTAAAAATTTGTTTTACCTTTTAAAAAATTACCAAAATTAAAAATTTTCACTTGGGTTCGCTGATTAATGTTTAGGGTATAGTATTAAAGGGGTAGGATTGTGTGGATAAGGTTTGTTTGGATTTAATTTTGAGTGTTTAGGTGTAGTTTTGTAAAATAATTTTGAAATGGTGTAGTTTTGTGAAATGTAATTCAAATGGTGTAGTTTTTTAAATTTCCCTTTAATATTAATAAAATTCAAAAAATGATATTTAATGTAATTTCTAACATTAATAAAATAATATGTATATCAATATAAATAATTATTAAAAATGGTCAAGAAAAAATATTTTTATCAATAAATAAAAAGTTCATCAATTCTAACTTAGAATGCAAATATTCTATATTTATACATAGAAATACATAAATTATTCACAATAATCTTTTAAAACATAAAGTTAATACCAATTTTACGTGAGAAGATTAAAAATATCCACTGCGAAAAAGAACTCTTATACAAAATAAAAAATAACATATATAAATATTTTAATAATGTTACTTAGAAAAGCAATACAAAAATATGATACAATTTAAAAAATGGGTTAAAATCTCTAATTAAAACCGTAGTAATCTTATTACAGAAAGATAAAAATCAATTAAAAGTCAAGAAATTGAAAGGGGTGCCCGACAATCTTCAATATTTTTTAAGAAAACGTTTGAAAAAATTAGATTTCTTAGCATATTAATATCCCCACAATTTGATAATAAACTAAACAAAATGTACACACAAACAAACTATTTTTCATTGATTTGGTAAAATATAAACTGCGTATATTCGAATAACAATAATAATACATATTACAATGAAAAATTCACTGTAAATATGTTTTGAAATTACTATGAAACGAATATCCCGCGCAACGCGCGGGTTTCATCCTAGTTAACTATATGAAGAAAAAACAAACAAAATAAGCCAAAGTCGATCACTTCGGAAGGAGGCAACTCCTCCCCAAGTGGTTTTGGCTAATAAACAATCCCCTATACCACCTAAAATCTCCTATACCCATAATTCATTAATTTCAAACGAAAAGATGAATTTCCCCTTAAAGAAAAAAATCAATTGGTTGGTTTGGTGGTTTTGGTTTGAAGTGGTTTTGGTTTCGGTTTTGATGAGGGATTTTGATTTCGTTTTTGATTAAAACTAAAAAACTCACCTCCCTCCACCTCGAAGCGACGAGCTCGACGTCTTCTCCGGCGAGGCGACGGACAACATCGTCTTCTCCGACGATAAGCACTGCAACTCCTATTGACGATTTCTCCGACAACAGTCCTGTAAGTAAGTCGGAATGCATGTTAGATCATCCCCAATTGGTTTTGAAATAGTATTAGGGTTCATAATTGGATTTGATGAATTTTTTTCATTTGATTTAGTGCACATTGATGCTTGTTATAACGTGGTTGATTGTTTGAGATAGAATTGTAGTACTCTCAATTATGCAGTAGACCAAAATCTCTCAATCAATCGTGGTATCGCGAAACCGAAGAACCTTCAAAATCGCTTGTGTAAAACTTAATATAATTAGTAGAACTGATATGTAGTTATACGATGTAGAACTTTGTATAACTAGTATAACTGATAGTTGTAATATACCATGTAAAACTTTGTATAACTAGTATAACATATATATTTAATATTCAACGTAAAACTCAGTATAACTGTAGATACTTCGGTAAAATTGTACTTTTTTGTTGTTTTTGCATGATACAATGGCAAAATACGTAAGCGTTTATTTCAAATTCAAAGGCTCCATGCATAGTGTAATATTGAAGACAACAGTTGAGGATATAAGTTTGACCGTGTTGGAAGAAATTGGGTGTAATGCAATAACTCTTTACGTAGAAGATGTGCTACAATTGGTTATGTCATATTTGTGGTGTTGAACTTTGTAATATTGTGCTTGTACTGTGTAATACTATGGATTACTACTATTTTTCGATTGCATTTATTTAGTTTTTGAAATCAAATTAGTATAAAACTTGTTATATAACACTTTTGTTGATTATAGATGAGTGCAAACATCATATGAAAACTCACTTTTAAAAGAAAATGTACAAACAAACAATTTTCGGGAATTATCTTGCACATTTCATGTCTTTTACAATAACACTTTCATAGAAAGAACAATTTTTATAAGGACCATTCTACAAATCGTAGATTTCGAACATATTATTGCATTAAACACATATAATCACCATAAAATGCATATATATACAAAGTATAACTGCTTTGGCAAATTAATTTTACGTGTAAAACTAAAAAAAATTGAAATGAAGAAAAATAGTACTATGAGAAAAATTTGTAAAACCGAAAACTCGGTTAAAACAATATGTATTTTTTTGGAGGGAACATAAATTCGTTTTTTCGCCTAAACGAAAAAACACACAATTTCGGTCAAAAGCTGATATTGTCAGATTTTTCCCCCTAGATTCTCGGGAATGTCTACACTAACTCCAACAAACTCCAATCTCCTATATTTAATTCATTTTCTTCTTCTTTCTCTTTCACTTCTTCTCTTCACTCTCTCTTTCATTTGTTTGACTCCTCTCTTTTTCTCTCTTTTCTCGATTTTCTCTCTCAAATTCATGGATCCGTGGGTAGAAAAACAGGAGAGACGTGAGATGAAAAAGAATAAGCAACATTACGACAAGCTATTCTACGTTGCCGATGGCCAATACGGGATTCCAACCCGTTGTCCATAAGGGGGAGAAATCATTCACGATTCCTCTCTAACTCCAAAGTACCGATCTGATTTTGATACCTTACTAGGGAGTAGGTACTTCACCTGCAAGACCTACAAGGTAATTGTTTTTTTAATTTCCTGTTTTTCAAACTGAGTAAAACTGTATCATACTAAGTGAAACTTATTAAGACAAACTGAGGAAAACTGTATCATACTAAGACAAACTATGTTCAACGTTCAGGACGATGGGTTGCACTTTCGTCAGCCATGAGTTTTTGGTGTTCAACAGGAAGTTGAAAAGTTAAAGAGCGAGGTAAAATATTTGGCTGAAGAGATTGCAAAGCTTAAGGAGCTGATTGTTGGACCCCGTACATGAATCTTCTTCGTCCTACTTTCATGTTTTTCGTTCTAGTTTGATGTTAAGTTTTGGAGCTTATGTTATTCGAATCTATGTTTGGTTTGATGTTAAGTGTTGAACTTTTGTTTTTAGGATTAAGTTTTATGTTAAATCTTGAAAATTACCATAAACATCCATAAGTATAAACATCCGAAAATCCCATAAAAATCCAAAAGTGACATAAACATCCATAATTACCATAATCATCCGAAAATACCATAAAACATCTAAAAGTACCATTGCAAATCCGAAAATACCATAAAAATATACCAAAAGTACCATTGCAAATCCGAAAAGTAACATCAGAATACACTTTCAACCACTTCATAACATGAACACAATAACCTTCAGTAATCCTAAGTATTACTTGGTTTTCTTAGTATTACACTTAATATTCACTAAATTTATTATTTAGTAATCTTCAGTAATCATAAGTATTTCTTGGCTACCGAGGATATTACATCGAACAGCGGCGGACGACGATGTTATATCGGGATGAGCGGCGGTCTTCTCCGTCGTGGACGTGGTCGTCGTCGCCGTCGATGGATAAGTGACAGTTCTTATAAATTTCACTTTAGGCTTTACTTTTTTCTCGAGTGTCTTCACCCTCTTCACCTTGTCATCACTTCTCTTGTTCCGTGAGAGAAATCTGTGAGAGAGAGCCGTGAGAGAAATAGATTGAAGATTAAAGAGAATCAATTGATCGATTTTTAGACCAGGGAGCTCGATTTGTGATTTAGGGTTCTTGTGAGAAAGAAGCGTGAAAGGAAGATAGATTTTTTTTCGATTTTATTTTTAAAAACAATTAATTACACCAATGTATATTGGTTCGGTTCGGTTTTATTTAAACAATAATTTGGTTTTCGGTCGGGTAATACGGATCGGGTCAATTTTACCCGAAAGTTACGGGTCAGATCAATTTTACCCGGGGTCGACCTGTAAATAACGCAAGTCAATGAAAAAATTGCGTCTTTTCCCCTTATTAAAATAGAAGTGTCCTTAACTAGACTGTCTCTATACGAAAATGACCTCTAGAGAAGTTGCCTCCTTCGGAAGGATACTAAAAGAGGTAATATATTTTTTTTTACAACAAAGAGGTAATACTTAATATTTGATATTAATGCCAATAATTTTCCGAGACTGTATTTATCTCAAAAAAGGTGTCGTATAATAATGTACAACATGGGTTTGGTCATCATTAAAGCTCATGTTCTAGTTAAACATTTTCTTTAGTTTCTCCTTAACGGCTCCGACTGGTGACTCGAGTTACTGATGTTGAGTTACAAAATGTGGTATACTTTGCAGTAGTTTGCAGTAAAAATAATGTGGTAGAAATTGTATTAATCGGAAGTTTGTTGTAGAAATATGAGTTAGCATTTTGCCAAAAATAACATTGATTGGTAACTTTTATGATGTATAAGTTGCTTATCAATTTTAATAGAAAAAAATCTCAACTCACACATAACTCATGAATATTTATTGATGTTGAATAAAATTTTGAGTTAGCAATTTTACAAAGGAGTAACTCAAATTTATAACTCAATCATACCACATTCTAACTCAAATTTAACTTCAAAATTTTTGGTTTTATACTTGATTGGTAACATTTTTGAGTTATCTTTTGAGTTAAACCCATAACTCAACTTAACTCATAGTAACTCAAGTCACCAATCAGACCCAACGAGGGGTTAGTTGGAGTTGGAAGTATATATGTTAATTTTGACGATTTTATTATTAATGAGGGGTTATTATCCATTTTATTATTCAAGATTTAATTTTATTAACAGAAGTTTCAGAAATTGAGGGGTTCTTTTTCTCCACGATTAGCATGATTCATATAAGTTTATTATCCTAGTTTTTTTTAATATTGCATAAATTAAATTTTATAAGTATGAATGGGTTATTTAGTGACTAGTCTTGGCTAGTTTAATAAGATTTTGGTTTCGAGTTGTTGTATCCAGTATTCGACAAAGTCTCCATGGATTTTAATATATAAATTTGAAACTGAGTAATTTTGAATTTAGCAACAACAAAAACAGAGTAACTTGTTGAACTGAAAAAAAAAATCAGAGTAATTACGAATTGGTTATGCGAAACATGAGTCATTTGATGTGGTTACTCTTAAAACTCAAAAGGTTATTTGACAAGCCCATGAGTTTGTTGAAGTCCATGTGAAACTGTACTTTCGAACTGGACAAGTAAGCAGTCTATTTGTTACATAGACATATAAAGTTGTTTCATGATGTGTTATTATATACAATTCTTATGTCCTTGTCTCCAATATTTTTTTATAGTCAGCAAATTGGAACATATCAGTCTACTGAAAATGTTGAAAATGAACTCAAGGCTTTAGATTCTTTCACTGCAAGAACAAGATTTGCATCGGGACTTTGTCATCTAGTATATATATATATATAAATATATCCTCTTTTATATGAATATATACATCATGTCATGAAATATAACCAATAGTACAAATTATTTTTAATAACATGGGTAATCTCGAAATCTCTTCATTGCATGAAAATTCCAGTGGTTAAAGGTACTACTATATACACTCTAGAACTAAATTTATTTCATCAAAACAAATGAAATGTACTTTTCATATGAATGCGGACATTTTGTTAATAGTTTTTTTGTTTGAAATTGACATTTTTGTTATAGTTTATTAGTAGTATTTTGTATCACGTATAGTATTGTAATTGAAATGAAGTGTCTTTAGAACGAAACCATGTAATTACATGGTTATGGAGAAACTGCCGAGTGAAAATTATACTTACATAAATTTCATAACACGTTATGAGCACGAGATTGCTTTTAACAACCCTAACCCTAAAAATCGCAAAACAATGTTCACGCCGACACTTTTCACGCATACACTGTTCACGCCGACACTGTTCATGCAGACACTGTTCATTGAGGTTGTTCATCGGTGATGTTTATTCCAACGTGAGTTAACGAGGTCTTTAGCTCTCGGTCCTAACCAATTCAGAATTTAATCGGTGAACAAGGTAACATCAAAATCTCAAACGCTACATAACCAACCTCGAACTTGAAAGTAAAGGAATCGTAACCTTAAAATCGGATATTGTTTGAATCAAAGTGATTGTTATTGCTTGCTTTGCTCGCTTGTGTTCGAAGAAGTATTATTGATTCAAAATCCTAATTCGCATAATTGAAAAGAACCTTAATCCTTAATCAAATACGAAACCCTAAATCCTAAAACAATAAAATTCGATTGATTGAGGTTGCTTAGATTGATTGTTTTATGCTTTGGTTGCATGCATAAAATTATTAGAAATTGAAACCCTAAAAGCATGAACCCTAAAAACCAAAACCCTAGGAAAACCCTTATCCTATTCAAAATAGGAAATCCTAAAATCCCTAAATCCTATTCAAAATAGGAAAACCCTAATTCTATTCAAAATAGGAAAATTCTAAAGCCTAATTAAAAGAAGAAATTTCATCCTAAGCAAAAGAGGAAGGTCAAATCCTTAAGTAAAATCGATTCATGGTTCGGTCTTTAATACCCCGCATGACATTAATGATTACATGATTTTGACTCAAAACTTTTGCTTGTAAATGTCGAATTACAACTTGTATATGTCCTAAATCTCTAAAGAGATAATTTTTTAAAATGGGCAATGGATACTAAGATTATCCTAAAGTCAAAAGAACTTGGTGAATGTATCACATAAGACAATAATGCCAAGTGAGAAAGATAGATACAAGGCAATACTAATTTTAGCCACCATCTTATTGAGAGTCTCATAATCTAGGACTATAAGTCCGTGGATAAGTCTATTGCTAGATGAGCAAAATAATGACTTAAAGACGTTAAATGTCCCAACTCCCATTTTAGCCGTATAATTCCTCACATTTTACCCCCGAAATGTTAAATCCCTAACTAACATTGACCAAGACATATTAAACCCCGATAAAGTCAATTGTTAAACTAATGTTAAACATTGTTAGTGACAAAAACGATTGTGTTTACTGTTTGGGCTAAATTAAACCTATATTTACAAAACGACATCGTTTTGTGTCGGGAAACAAACAAAATCCCCCAAATCTGTAAAGAAAAAACCCTAAATCCCAATTCGATTTTCCCCCTTTGACGCGATGAGCTCGAGTTCCGATCGTGTTCTTGCGGTTTTCGAGCGTGGTTTTCCGGCGAAGTGTTTCTGTGGAACAGAAGTACAAATTTTGACTGCGAAAACATAAGAAAATCCAGGTCGCCCTTTCTTTCGATGCATCACAAGAAAAGATGTAAGTGGTTAAATGTTTTTGGTTCGAAAATTGTTTTCATGTCTTTTGTGATCTTACATTATTGTTGTTTATGACCATTTATTTAAATGGGTTGAAGAGGCAATGTATAAGGAACTTGAAGGCATAATACAGAGAGATCTCCGCATGTTTCTTCCTCTACACCGACTCCAACATCGACTTCTTCTTCAACATCAATGTCTTCTTCAGCTTCGTCGTCAGCCTCTGCAAATGTCGGACAATCATTTTCTTCATATGCTAGAAATCGGTCTATCTCGGCATCTATTCTAGCTTCGAGATCTTCCTCTTTAGTCGCGTTCGTCGTCGATCTTGTATTACGCCTTTTAGGTATAAGCTTCTTCTTCCGTTTCCCAGTCATAGCTTCGAAGAATTTGAAGAATTCGCAGAAGAGGAAGAAGAAAAGAGAGAAATATTGTTTTGTGATTTTTTTTTATTTGCAATTAGGGTTAGCGATTTTGATTTTGTTTGGTTTCGCGACACAAAACGACGTCGTTTTGTAAATATATGTTTAATTTAACGCAAACAGTAAATGCAGTCGTTTTAGTCACTAACGGCGTTTAACATCAGTTTAACGATTGATTTTATCGGGGTTTAATATGGTTTGTTTAATGTTAGTTAGGGATTTAAAATTTTGCGGGTAAAATGTGAGGAATTATACGACTGAAATAGGAGTTGGGACATTTAACGGTTTTAATTTGAAAGTTCGAGAAATAAATGACGATTTTCCCCTTTTTCTTGTTTACGGACTCTTTTTCGTAGGAATGACGGCGTTGTTCATTTGTAGGTCGCCAGCGACCGCGACCAGAGTCTGCGACCGGGTTGTTCGTTAGTCGCGCGACACTGTCGCGCGACTGTTCGCGAATTTTTTGGTCGAAATCCAAATTTTAGATCGCAAACGCCGGCAACTGTTCGCGAATTTTATGGTCGAAATCCAAATTTTAGATCGCAAACACCAGCGATTGATTACGAAATACAGCGATTGATCGCGAAATACAGCGACAGACAAACGAACAACATTTGAACACTGACTCTGATCGCAATCGCTAGCGACATGCAAACGAACAATGCCTGACGAGGCCATTGCTCTTTATATTAAAAAACACAAGAGACCACACTGGTTCTCACTGTCTCTCTTTTGCATTATTTAAGAACTCAAAACACACAACATAAGCAACAAACAAAGGTTTTCGAAAACAAAATCCAAACAATTTCAAACTCATCAAAGAGAAAAGAGAGAGATAAGAGGAAACATAAGATATGTAAGCTTATGCTTCAATGTGGAGGAGGAAGGGAGTTGGATTAAGCATCATCTTCACCAAGAAGTGCGACGAGCATCTTCTCATAATCACCACGAGTGTCTTTGGTAATGGCTTTCTCCAAAGGAATACTGTTCCTGCGCTGATACTCCTCTCCTATGACCTTCAAGTCAATCTCAGCTCTTGTGGTCACAATTCTAGTGAGTGCTCCTTCGTCTGTTCCTGATTTGTTGATTGCGGAGCGAAGAACATCCACAAAGTAAAGCTCTGGTCTTGTCAAGCATTGTATGGTTGACCTCAACAGTCCAAGGAACTTGTCGTCCTCGTCTCCTTCCTCAAGGCTCTTTAGAAGATGCAAAAAAAAGAAAGGTAAAGAGTTTAGCATTGTAACCAATCATAAGATTATTTGAATCCTAATTAACTATAATAGAAAGAGTTTAGCTCCTTGACCTTGAGGATTTCTTCGTCGTGTTCATCTTGGTAACGATTGAAAGTAGCATTGATCTGTGCTTTGCTCCTTGTAGACAAAATCCTGATGATATCCTCATCGTTGTACTCCTTGTCCTTGATTTTATCATGGATCAGCTTAGCCTCTTGCTTAGCCAACGTCATGTTCACCTCGTCCCCTTCGTACCTGTATGAGCTAACAAGAGAAACCAAAAGCTGCCAAAAAAAAAAGAAACAATACATTCTCAATGAGATCATATATACCAAACAAAACACAAGAAATCTCAAAGAAAGATATATAGATAGATAGCTAGCTACCTTTCTGAAATCACCGGTGGTGTGATGAGCAACATCCTCTTCAAGGGATTTCTTGAAACGAGCATGGTAAGCTTGCCTAGCGTGAAGAAGCTGCGATGAGTTCCTAGTGCAGGCTACTTCCATAAGCACTTGGTTGCTTGAAGTCCATCTTTTGGTGGCTTCATTAGCCAATAAGGCATCGCGCTCACCTGGCTCAAGAGTCCACAGCAAGATAGCTCTCTGTCCAGAGTAAAACACACATATTAAAATGATACATAACTCTCAAACACACACACAAACACAGATTCACACAAATACGTTAATCAGACCTCAAAGTCGCTAGTGAGCTCTTTGTCAAGAGTCTTGAGAAGATCTTCTCCAAAGGTTTCATGGTAAGTTTGTCTTATAACCTTCCTCTGTTCTGCGTTTCGGTGAGCCAATATTGATATGATCAAGTCCTCGTTCGTACCCCACCCTGCCCAACACACATTCACAACGAAAGTCAAATATTAAGATCCAAAAAAGTCAAACAACTTTGCAGATCATCCACTTTATAGATCCGTGACCGTGACGGATCACGGATCTTTGTGAATGAATCATTGTCCGTATTAACATGATCAGATAATTTAAAACCAAAAAAAGAAAAGAAAATGATCAGATAAGAGAGTCAATACACTAGAATCAAAGAAATCTTATAGATCCAACACATAAACGATCATATCAGTGACGGAACAACAATCTTGATCTACATTACAAAACATCATCAGTAATACACTATCAAAAAGAAGAAGAAGGAGAAACAACCTTCGAAGGCGGATCGGAGTTGCTCAGCATCATCAGATGGGGAAGGAACAGAATCAGAAACCTTAAGAGTCGCCATTTTTCTGATCGGTATAGAGTGTGTATGTTGAGATTCGAAGCAGATAAATTATTTGATTTTATAAAAGGAGAAAGCTAAGGCTAATGCCTTCAGGACACGACAAGACACGACGTGGCCTCTCCTCTCCTGTCTGTATATACTCAATTATCCCAAAAAACTAATTATAATTCACGCCACGTGTTTCTTTTAATTATTTTATTTTATTAATACTTTATTCACAAAGTAATTCATCGCAAACTGTCGGCAGACGTTTTTATTGGTTGTCACAAAATACCCACAACATTATACAAGTCTTAAATTTATTGTGTAGAAGTAGTAGGCACGAACCTATTTCATTTACTAATAATTGTTATATCGTTTAGAAAGAACGAGTAAGTTTATTTCATAAAAAAATATTTCACTAAAAAAAGTTAATTTTACTTTTTTCAAAAATTGAAGCAAAACACTAATTTTTTAAGATAATAATTTTGAAAAATTGAAAACTTAACATGATCAATCCAAAATTGATCAATCCAAAACTGTTATTGATAGTTATTTTTTTTGCACTGGTTTTAAACATTGGAAATTTTTCTTCGTTTTTGAGTTTAAAAATTATTTCTTTGAGTTTTAGTACCAATAAAACATTCTTCAAAAAATGTTTGTCAAAATTAATTATTATACAAAGAACGATAATTAGAACTAAAGTAATAACTTAGAATAAGAAATTTCTACAAAATATAGGTTACGGTTTCATGTGACGATAATGACTTAGTGGGGATCGTTTATGCGAAGAAGATGTAGATCATGATTTATTGTTTTCATATTTTGTAAGAGAAAATAAACCGTAAAATATATTTATTATTTTTATTTATTTTTTTTAATATGAAGCACAAGCCACTTGGCAAAATTAAAATTCTATTGGCCAAGTGACTTGTGCGTTATAATATAATGGATCAAGTATTATCTATTGACAAAAAAATAATCAAGTACTCCATCCGTTTCATATTGAATGATGTTTTAGCATTTTACACGCAGATTAAGAAATCATTTAATTTTGTAATTTTTAAAAACATTATTTAACTTTCCATTTACAATAATTCAACCAATGGAAATACATCATTCATAATATAAATTATTGGAAAACACAAAATATCAATTAATTTTACATTGAAAATTGAGAACATCAACTAATTTGAAACAAAAGAAATTGTTTAAAACATCAACTAATATGAAACAAAGGGAATATTATCTTAAAACGAATGCGTGATACTTGTGAATTTGTATTCGATATTGTATATACATGTTTTAATATAATATACTTCATTCGTCTATATTATTATTTTTGTTTTTCTTAATGATTCTAATAATTTTTATTTTCAATATTTATATTCTCATTCACTTTAAACAATGGTGCACTAATTTTTACTCTCTCAATTCACTATTTTTGTATATTTACACTAATCTTAAATAGTTTGTATATTGTTTAGTTTTTGTATTATTTTTCTTTTTTTGTATTACTTTTTTTCTTTCCTGTGTATTATGGTTTTCTTTACTTCTATTGATATATTTTCAAATTTTTGCTTACCTAAATGAATGTTATAATATCTAATTTTTACTATTTGTATAGTATGTTTCTTAAATTGTATTTTTGTATTCTTTTTCTTTATTTTGCTTTCATGTCTTGTAACTAATTTTATAAAAAAAATTATACCTCTTATTTTATTTGTTACTTATGTAATGTGTTTACATAGAACTAGGTGCGGATCACGCGCTATACATGGTGCAAGGTTTTATTATCCTTAATAATATAATTAGATTCATATATAAAAAAAATTATTTCATGTTTTAAATTAATCTTAGAAAATAAATAAATATTGTATAACATGTACAATTTATTTTAGATATAAATATATACTTATTTAACTATAAATATAAATATATGTTTACGACAAATTATTCAAACTTTATATATATCACCATATTCACATATATATATATATATATATATCAATACCACAATGAAAAGATACAAACATATTAAAGAATGTGATAGTCGTTGGAATTTTCTGAATATAATTAGAAGAACTTGAAACGTTATAAACATACCTTATTTCATAAAATATTTGTATCTTTGTATAAAATAAAATATAATATATTTTAAAAAGTATAATATTTTTTATATTAAGATAATTAAGTCAGACACGCAAATATCGCGAAAAGATAGACATTGGATAAAAATATTTCGTAGATTTAGATCGACACAAAACGAAATAAAATTGTTAAAAGTAATTTCATAAAAACAAACCAATATTAATATCTTTGTCTACAATATTTGAACGATAAGAAAACAAAAAATCCAACAATATTTCTATAAACAAAAACTAAATAATATATCCAAAATTATCTTTGACAAATAAAATAAAATCGAAGACAAAAAGTTGTTCAAAGATATAAGGGTATAAACACAAAATAAATAAAATATAAGGACATAAACGCAAAAATTATGTATGTCGATGATTGGGTGGCCTATGTAAAATATATATTCCAATAATGGGCCTAAATATATTAAAATTGGGTGATAAAATTAATTCAAACTATAAGAAGTAAAACGCAAAAATAAAAAAATATCTTAAAAACTCTCTCGTCGCGACACGTAGGCGTTTTGTCTTCTGTTTTAATAGTATAGATTTAAACTACTTTAATTTATTTGAAGTCCAATAAGATAGAAAAGAGAACACATGTTAAAAATTTATAGTTATGATATTTTTAATGCATTTGATATTATAATATAATAATATTTTAAAAATTAAGTTTGAATTTAATACTTATGAATTAGGAATTAAAATTGTCACATAGATTTTTATAATTAATGAATTTGATAAATTGACATAAATTTGGATGTGTCAATCATTGAATAACTCCATTCTCTCATTATATATATGATTAATACTAATAATTCTTAATTAATAAATCACAAGTAAAATCATGTGTTCCCTGTCACAATTGAAGAGAAGTACCCTGCGTTGCCAAACTATGATAGAAAAACAGATCCACGTTTGGATAGGATGATAGTAGATATCATTGGTGATGATTTGATTCCTGAATATTGGGATGGGGTGGTGTTAAAAAAACCCAAAGAAGCGGCCAAAGGTTGTTGTTTAGAATGTGGTATCAATGAAAAAAACTAAAAAAAACAGAAAATGTGGAAAATGAAATTTCTAATAAAGAAAGTTCTAATAAAGAGAGTTCTAATAAAGTTAGTCATAAGTATATGTTAAGTTTAATAGGATGTATATGTTCAATTTATATGTATATGTTATGTTTAATAGGATGTTTAGTTTATATGTATATGTATATGTTAAGTTTAATAGGATGTTTAGTATATGTATATGTATATGTTCAGTTTAATAAGATGTTTTGTATAATAGGATGATTAGTGTAATATGTTCAGTTTAATAGGATGTACAATTTAATAGGATGTTCAATTTAATAGGATGTTCAATTTAAATTGTATAGGTTTAGTTTTGTTCATGTATATGTTCAATTTAATTTAGTTCATGTATATAATGTCAGGGAGAGGATGTCAACCAGGTATGCATGGACGGACTTGTTGAGATGGTTAATAAACTACACACCTTAGTTACGAAGATGGAATCTTCTTTCACCGTAAGATTGGCGACGATTGAGGAAAAGCCTGTAGGAATAGAGTGTGACTTGAAATTAATTAAGAAGGATAAAGGGGTTTATAATTCAAACAACACTAAACCAGATGAAGAAGCAAAAAGTGTGGTAAGTGATTCAATGAACCCTTGAGATTATTTAATATTATTTCGGGGTTAGATTTACTCATTCATTTCCCATGCAATCTTGGTTTGTGGAGAAGCCACCTGAAAGACAACTTGATCATAAAAAAAATAATATGCAGACTATTAAGAAGTTTAAGATCAGGACCAATGACAAGTATAAAACCTCTAACAGCTTCTCCACTCCACGAGTTAGTGATGTAGACATTTTCTTTGCATCGTTTCTCCTTTTCGCAAACCATCTAGTCATCATAAATCGCACTACTTCAAGTAAATGCACAATTGGCAAGCTTCGTGCCTGTGATATAATCTTATTCAGGGACTCCGCAATGTTGCTCGTAGTGAGATTGTATCTATCTCCAGGAAAGTGGACGCGTGTCCACAAGCAACCATCAACTTTTTGAAGATAAAAATGAAGTGCAGGGTTCAATAACTCAATCTGTGCGAAAGTGGTTTCAAAATCAACGAGCCTAAACGAATTTGCAGCTCTTTTCACAAGTCCAAACGCCTCTTTACCCTTAAAACGAACCAATATGTTTTTGTAAAGGTGATAAATGCGTATCCCGCGTGCGGACTTAGGATAAACTGTCGCAATAGCTTTCCCGATCGGAAGGTGTCTATCCGATATAATAGCAAGTTCATCATCATCCGGTATCACATTACTCAGTGCTTGAAAAACCATTCCCATGACTCGTTATTCTCAGTGTCAACAATTGCGAAAGCGAGAGGGAATATCTGGAAATTACCGTCTTGCGCTGTCGCGGTCAAAATTGTTCCTCTGTACTTTCCCTGTAAAAATGTCCCATCTACAACCACAACTTTCCGCATATAGTGAAATCCATTGATGCTTGCACCAAATGCTATGAACATATACTTGAACCTTTGTTCAGGATCAACGACTAGTCTCGCATAAGTGCCAGGATTTGCTCTCTTTATCATGTATAGATAAGCAGACAATTTCTCATATCCACTTTGTGGAGTACCTCTAACCAGATATCTTGCATGCCTTAGCGTTCGATATGCTTTCCAATACACAATCTACATACCACCAATAGTGTTAATACGCCAGACTAAACAAATCTGCAAACAAGTTAACGAATCTGCAAACAAGCTAACAAATCTACAAATCATCATTATAATATCTACAACACACAAGACAATAAAATCTGCAAACAAGCTAACAAATCTACAAATCATCATTAAAATATCTATGACACACATGGCAATAAAATCTACAAACGCAAACCAGATAGACTAAAAACTCTGCAAAGCTTCATTACAAATCTGCAAAACATACCTTAATTTTGAATCGCTTATTCAAAACTTCGGCCACATGCATTGGCAAAACTTTTGGTCCTATACCACCAACAAAATCGTGATCTTGCTGAGCGTTCAGTCATCGAACAAGTATGTTGCGAATCATATGTCTTCACATAAAACTTTGGATAATCATCGACGGATGTGGCTCTTACCTTCCACGCACATCCTTTAACCCAACACCTCACCGAGAGTAGTGTCGGTGTTGATTTGTACACATCAAAATCAAATTGATGAATAACACTAAGCATCTTCAGTCGTGTTTCCAAATGCTCTTTCGTGCAAAATGATTCACCTTCTTTCAAATCCAATGAACTCATGTCATACAAATCATAATCAACATTGGTATCAATTACATATACCGAAGAATCCATTGTCTTTGGTGCTTTTTTATCCTCTTCTTCTTCATTTTCTTCTTTAGCGTCCTCCTCCGTATGAATAGCTCTGTACTTAACAAATTTTTCATCATCGGAATCCGTCCCATCGGAGTCGTCACAATAATCGAATCTTGATTCATCAAGATCATCGTCATCATATCCAACATCTACACCTGCATCATCTTCAACATCTACATCATCTTCAACACTAAATTTAAAATATTCTTGGACTTTTTCTTATTCAAAATCTTTAACATCTTCTTGAACATCTTCTTCTACAAAATGTTCTTCAAGATCTTCTTCTACAAAATGTTCTTCAACTACTTCTTCTACGTCTTCTTTCTCCATTGTGTCTTCATAGTTGACCTCCTCATTACGTGTAGTCGAACTATCCTTTTTGTCATTAACAAATTCTTCATTTAACTTACAAAAATTATCCTTCTTTGTAACTTCTACACATAAATGGAGCATTTCAACCTTCGCAAGATTGACAAACACTTGCAATTGTCGTGAATTGTAAACTACGACCGGAGGAGTATCTTGAGGCAATTTTTCAAATTTAGATGCATACAAATAGGTTAACCTTACATCATGCAACTCTTCGGTTAAACCGTAATCCTCGTACACCATACGGATGAAATCATCATAACGCATATATTCGTTAACTCCTAGAATACGAGATCCTCGTTTATTGTCAACTTCAAACAGCCATTTCTTCTTTTGAAGCTTCCATAAACCATAAACAAGCACAACTTGTTCCATTGCGTAACAAAAATCTGCAAAGAACAAAATTAAATCTGCTGCAGACTTTTTAGCGGAGATCCACGAACACGACGACGGCGGCGATGACGACGGCGAAGACGAAGACAAAAACGAAGACAAAAACAACAACGAAGTCAAAGGCGAAGACGAAAACGAAGACGGAGGTGAAGACGCCGACATAGATAAAAACGACGACGACGGCGCAGATCTACGACCACGAAGCTCACAAAAAGATCCAAGAAAGACAAAGATGAGAGTGATGAGGAAGCTCACAAAAAGGGGAAAGACGAAGATGAGAAATGATGAGGAAGCTCACAAAAAGTTGATATTCGATCTACAATGGCGATTTCACCAATGATTTTGAGTTTTTAGTATAAATGCACGCACTTAGAGACAAATAGAGAAAATCCACATCAAATAAATCTGCATCAAATGACATAAATCTACAATACAGAGCAGTAAGTCTGCTTCACGTAGAAGGTAGTCTAGTTCTGATATTGGAATCTTTTAACGTTTTGTAGATTTAATAAATCTGCTGCAGATTTAATTAACTCTGCAATTCGTAAAAACAAATCAACACTTCACACGTATTGTAGAGTTTTCAAATCGGACATAAATCTGCAAAACAATGTGAAGCAGACTTAATAAATCTGCAGCAGATTTATTAAGTCTGCTGTAGATTTATTAAGTTTGCATCACTGAAAATGGCCTAAAATCTGCAACAAAGGGGCATAAATCTGCGACAGATTTTGCCACATATAGAATATGACGTGGCAAAATAAATCTACAAAACGTGAAATGAAAAGTCTGCAGAAGATTTTTCCTACGTGACGATGGTAATTTCGTAAATAACTCGACTTTTTTACTGAACTGGAATTATCTTTTTTTTAGTGGTAGTTTCGCAACATTTATTTTTCCTATCAAAGGGAAGGAGCGTCTGTATAGTTATTAAAAAAAGAGTTGGGTTCGGCTATCAATAAAAACGCGATTGTTGGTTAGTTTAGTTAGTTTCCCATTTTTATATGATAAACCGACAATTGGAAAGTGAATCAGATTTGGTTTTAATATGAAACCCTTTTCCCATTTGTTGAATCATTGCAAGTTGATTTGATAAGCTTTTCATATCATAGTGGTTGTATTTTCCTAAGGTAAGCTTCTTGAATGTTTCTTAAAATCACGATATAAAAAGAAACCACAAACTTGAACTCTAAATTCACTTTATTGGGATTTAAACGATCGTTGCAAAGCAAAACAATACATATTTGAAAAAAAAAAATCAGAAAGTTGCTCATCTACACGGAAGAACAAGCAAAACAAAACAGAAAATATATTTGTATTCTTAGTCACCAAAACAAATATAAATAAGAAAATAAAATGAAATTGTTGGGGAGGATGATGTCAATCATCAGATTTTGGAGCGTTTTGGTCATCGACACCAAAAGCATCAGCTATGTTGAAGTTGAGGTTTTTCATCATGGTTCTGCTTCTCCCTACTACTCCATCTCCTTTCCTCATCATTGCTGTAAACTCCGAGAAATCGATCTTACCATCCTACCAAAATCCATACGATTCAAAAGCACATCAAGTTACATTGAAGCAAAGGGAAAACAAAAGAGAGAAGAAAGTGTGGTGTGTTTTACATTGTCAAGATCAATCTCTTTGATCATGTCATCAAGAGGTGTATCACATAGACCAAACTCTGTGCAAGCAGACTGAAGCTCATCAATGGTAATATATCCACTTCCGTCTTTGTCAAAATATGAAAATGCGGCTACCAGATTCTCCTCTCTCTCCATCTTGTTCATATGTAACGTTGCTGCTAGAAACTCTCCGTAGTCTATAGTACCACTATTGTCGATATCAGCCTGTCCCCCCAAAACATAAAGTTATTATATGAAAAATTATATTTAGATAAGAGAAATTGAGTTTTTATGGTTTTGGTATTATATATTATTAATGAATACCGCGTCCATAAGAGATTTGATTTCTGACTCCATAAGCTCGGATCCGACCCTCTTTAAACCTACTTTAAGCTCTTCAAAGGTAATCGTCCCGCTGTTGTCTGTGTCTATCATTTTGAATAGTTCCTTTAGCCCTCCAATTTCTTCCTCTGAAAGCCTTTCAGCGATTACCCTTAAGGCCATCTTTTTAATCTTATTCATCTGCGAGAATTGCTTTAGGCGGGATAAGACTGCAGGATCAAGAGGCTTGTCTGGTGCTGCGTCTTCATCGACAATCCATGGGTGACCTATAATAAACATTCATAACACACTCAAATACTCATTATTTAATAAAAAAAATTAAGCAATTGAGAAAAGTTGGAATCTTAATGAACAGAACTTACACAAGGCTTCATGGGCAGAAATGCGTTTCTTGGGGCTCCTTTCGAGCATTTTGTAAATCAAATCTTTAGCAGCTTCAGAGATACTGGGCCACGGGTCAGATTTGAAATCCAACTTCCCTTGCAATATCTGTCTAAAGATTCCAGACTCGGTTTCTGCAAGATAAAGAGAGATAGAGATATGCTTATCATTCAAACAAAAAGCCGATATTGTAGAAAAAGTATTTATTAGTTGTGTAGACTAACCTGCCCAAAAGGGAGGAACACCGCTAAGTAAGATGTAGAGGATAACACCGGCACTCCACACATCTATTTCAGGTCCATAACATTTCTTTAGAACCTCTGGTGCCACATAGTATGGACTCCCAACTACATCATATAGATATTGTCCTGAAGAGAGCCAAAACACACACAAAAACAATTACGCGATCGATGATGAACTATAAGTTACAAATTAACACATAACAAAGACCCTTATTTTGATTTAGAGACACTCAATGAAGAAGAACGAAAAAAAGACAGCAAAATTTGGCAGATTATCAATGCAAAAAACAAGACCTGGTTTGTAGAAGACAGACAATCCAAAATCGGTGGCCTTGAGCTTAGCATCTTCGTTAGGGCTATCAAACAAGAAATTCTCAGGTTTGAGATCTCTATGCATAACACCAAGAGAATGACAAGCCTCAACAACACAAAGAATGGTCTTGATTAGCTTGACGGCCTCACGTTCGCTGAAATGACCTTTGGAAACAATCCTATCAAACAACTCGCCACCTTCACAAACTTCCATGACGATGTGTACGAAAACAGAATCCTCGTAAGTGCCTTTGATCCGTACGACGTTAGGGTGCTCAGAGAGATGATGCATGATCTGAATCTCACGCCAAACGTCCTCATAATCCTCTCTGCATACGAGTTTTCGTTTCGGGATTGATTTGCAGGCGTGGTTAGTGCATGTTGATTTCTCTGTGCAAAGATACGTTGTTCCGAATTGGCCTTGCCCTAGCTTCTTCCCCAGGAGGTAATTATCTCTTAATCTTGCTGTTTCGTATGGAAGAACACTGTTCGATGCCTTTCTTGCCTTTTCATTCTCCATCTTTTTCCTCCTTCTCTGTAGAAAAGGACGATGACAAATCTCCTTCCTTTTTGATTCCTTCTTTCTTCCTCGACTCACTTTTATATCATTTTATTTTATTACCATCTAAACTATCTTCTTGATAAAATAAACTCTGTTTTATGTTCTTTTACCAAAATTACCAATAATAGCTTTTGTGTATCGTATTTTTGAAAAGACCGTTTTACAAAAATACATCTTTTAAATAAAACATTATCTTATAAAACTACACTTTTCAAAATTAATATTATATTTAAATAATTTCGTTTTGTTTAACTATTTAGTGTTTATGATTTAACCTTTTACTAAAATTAAAAACATCTATAAATTTATCGTGTGCAACTATGATATTTTTATTAAATTATAGTGACATTTGGATTTAAAAAAAGATTACATAAATAATTTTTTCAAGCTATATAACTTTCCGAAAAATTATCGATATAATACTAAATATTTTCTTAGTTAATAAATTCATTTTATTTTATGATAGTTTTGGCCGAATTATGGCTTGAAGAAATGACAAAAAAACTATAATCATAGTTTACCAAATTATTTTAGCTTTGTATGCTTATACAAAGCAATTGTCAATTTATGATATGGTTTAAAAAAAACATATTTTCACATAAATTTTTTTTTAAATCTATTATTTTATTTTCTTATTGAATTCTGACAATTTTGACACTGTCAGACTAGAGACCGACAGATTATATTAATAAAATGCGGTTATTAGTTTATATAGTAATAATTTATGAAGGTTTATTGTATATTATTAAGCAAATAAAAAATTAGCATCATGAAACTAGAGAACGAGTCGTGGAAATAAAATGTATAAAAATCAAGTAGCAATGGTTCGTTTGATTAATTTACAAAAAAAAAAAAATGGTTCGTTTGATGATACTTATTGGTGGTTGGTCAAAGGCTAGTGGGGTTGGGTCGTCGAAAGAGAAGATTGATAGATAATGGAGAACACGTTTATATGACTTGGACCCACTTTATCTGCACGTCTCTTTCTAATTTTAATTTACATTATTTGTTCATTATCGAGACTTGTCATTACGAATCCAGTTGTATTATTTCTACCTAATTTGTATTCCTTCCCTCTCTTTCTAAACATTACGTAATAGTTTTTTTGAAATTTTTTGTTTTTATAAGATAAATGTTCTTTACCTTTTATGCATAATTCTTTTTAACTACTCTTGTACAAATGTTTAAACACCGATTAATATTTTTCTTAATATATATATATATATATGAAAACTCTAAACCATCTTTCATAAAAAAAGACAAAGAGGGTATAATACAATGACCATATAATTATATTGTTACATATTATTAATATACGACCTAACCCCACTAACCTAGTAAAAACAAAACTAAAAACGACTTTTTTATTTATAAAAGAGGAGAGTTGTTTCGTTTGAGAAATTGACCAAA
This sequence comes from Cochlearia excelsa, assembly GCA_963556525.1. Lineage (NCBI taxonomy): Eukaryota > Viridiplantae > Streptophyta > Magnoliopsida > Brassicales > Brassicaceae > Cochlearia > Cochlearia excelsa. Next base: position 5,845,084 of record OY748332.1, on the reverse strand, counting down.
TTTAAACAAGCGAAAAAGTATATTTGGAGTCAATAGTTAATGTATAGGTTAATGTTCACACGCGGGATGTCAAAATGTGTCAAAATTAATGGGTCGAACCGATCCAATTCAACTAATCAATTTAAATGAATCAATTTTTGAACCAAATGAGTTCATGAGTCAATTGAGTTGATGTGTCAATTGGGTTGGGTCAAAATATGTCATATTCACATGGGTTTATGAGTCATTTGATTGACCTATTTGACCCCATAAATATAATTAATCAATTTACATATAATTAATCAACAACAATAAACTAACCAAAAATCAAAAATATTAAAATCGTAAAATCGTTTTATCGTTGAAATTGCATTAAAACACTCGTAATCGTGAATTCACATTAACGCCAAAATCGTGATCGGGTTATCTTCGAAATTGCGAAATCGCGTTAACATCGAAATCATGTTAACGTCAAAATTGCAATATCACGTCAATGTCAAAATCGTGTTAACGTCGTAATCGTCAAATCGCGTTAACGTCGAAATTGTGAAATTGTGTTATCGTCGAAATCAAGAAATCGCGAAATCGTGTTAACGTCGTACTAGCATTAAATTGCGTTATCGTCGAAATCGTAAAATCAAGAATTTAATGAAAAGTGTAAATTGACTTTTCTTGCAAAAATGTTAAATTCATATATTTTATCTTTATCATATAATTTTATGGGTCAATATTGGGTAACTCATTTATCTATTTGACCCACTAATTTAAATGGGTGATGGGTTGACCCAACCCATTAGTTATATAAAAAAGGTTTATCGGAGGACTTTGCCAAGACATTTAACATAAATTAGAGCTCCAATCATACGAGGACCTTGAAGAATTGGTTCACAAGGCTGAACTGATCGAGAGTTATAATAAGCGCCGATATGTCAAGTCGAGCTACTAATCCGGAAACACTAAGCCGAGAGACTTCAAGGACACCAAGTTGGAGTATGACCGAGATCACAAGACAACTTTTAGATGTGTTACATGCAAACCAAAACGGCATTTAAGTATATAAGTGGTACATCCTTGAGTAACATAAGGTGTTACAAGTGTCAAGGCATGGGTCAGTATGCCAAAAATTAATGTATCAACAAGAAGGTATACCTACTACTTGACAACAGAGACATCATCTCACAAGGCTTTGATTCAGAACAAGAAGAAGAATCTGCAATTGTAGGTAAGATGCTTGCAGCTCGACGGACACTTAGTATTCAAAATCAGGTCGAGGAGCTACACCGACGAGAAAAGTTGTTCCACACGGAATGCATCATCTAGGAGAAAGTATGTAACCTCATCGTATATGGTGGAAGTTTCACTAATGCCGCGAGTGAGATGATGGTCGAGAAGCTTAATCTCAAGAAAATTTTCCACTCTGAGTCCGTACAAGCTCTAATGGTTGTACGAAGAGGCGCCTTAAAGGTTACTCCTCATATCAATGTAGCCTTCCCCATTGGTAAGTACGAAGACGAGATACTTTGAGATGTGTTACCGATGGGATCAAATCATGTTCAATTGGGTAAGTCGTGGCAATCAGATCGGAGAGTCATTCATGATGACTACACCAACTAGCAATCCTTAGAGTTCAAAGGCAGAAGAGTTACACTCCTTCCTCTAACACCTAACGAGATTTACCAAGATCAGCTATACATCAAGCTAAAGGGAGAGAATTTGAAGGAAGCACCGCCAAGAAACAACCTCTACATCAGTGATACTGGAGTGTCTAAACAATTAACTTCTGATTTGCCTATTATCATGTTAATCTTTAAAAAAACTCTTGTGAGTTTAACTGAGTTTTCATAGGAACTTTCTAATGGTATGTCTAAGATTTTGCAGGATTTTAAAGACGTATTCCCTAAAGAGGCGGCACACGCACTATCACCCATCTGAGGCATTGAGTATCGTATTGATCTTGTACCAGGCGCAACATTACCGAACTTACCAAACCAATCCAACTGAAACAAAGAAGCTACAAAGCCAAGTGGAGGAGTTGATGAAGAAAGGACACATCCGTCAGAGTATGAGTCCATGTGTCGTACCGGTGTTACTCGTGCCAAAGAAAAATGGCACTTGGCGCATGTGTGTTGATTGTCGAGCCATCAATAACATCGCGATGAAATATCGCCACCCTGTTCATTGATTAAATGATATGTTAGATAAATTGTGTGGTTCTAACGTTTTCTACATGGTTGGCCTTAAGAGTGGTTACAATCAGATTAAGATGAAAGAAGGCGATAAGTGGAAGAAAAAACCTTTAAGACTAAGCAAGGAGTACGAGTGGCTTGTAATGCCATTCGATTTGAGTAATGCACCTAGCACTTTTATGTGACTAATAAATTATGTTTCGAGATCTTTCACATGTGTATTTGTGGTGGTGAATTTCGGTTACATACATATTTATAGGAAGAACACGGAGGATCATTTCTCACACGTCCGAGCGGTTCTTTAAGTGCTTCCGACGGAGCATCATGTTTGCTAATCTAAGAAAGTGTAATTTTTGCACCAATCAGATTGTTTTCTTAGGTTTTGTTGTCAACATATATGGTGTTCAGGTAAATGAGGACAATATCAAATTGATAAGAGATTGGTCGAGTCCTAAGAATGATGGAGAAGTGAAGATCTTTCATAGACTAGTTGGCTCTTAACGACACTTTGTCAATGATTGTAGCACCATTGTCGCGCAACTCACGGAAGTAATCAAGAATAATATAGGCTTCAAGTGGGTAGACGCCCATGAGCAGGCCTTTGAGGCCCTTAAAGAGAAGCTTATCAATGCTCATTTACTCGTTTTACCTGATTTTCTTAAAACTTTTGAAATTGAGTGTGACGCATGTAATATATGTATTGGAGTTGTTTTGATGCAAGATAGAAAGTCGATTTCATACTTTAGTGAGAAGCTTAGAGGCGCAACACTCAACTATCAGACCTATGATAAAGAGCTCTATGCGTTGGTAAGAGCTTTAAAGAAGTGGCAACATTACTTGTGGCCTAGAGAGTTTGTGATACACACGAATCACGAGTCCCTGAAGCACCTGAAAAGCCAGCAAAAGTTAAATAAGAGACATGGTCGGTAGATAGAATTCATCGAGACATTCCCATATGTCATCAGGTATAAGAAAAGTAAGGACGATGTAGTCATCGATACATTGTCCCGGAGGTACACTCTTATTAATACTTTATCGTCTAAGCTCACTTGATTTGAATTGCTTAAATATTTATACGTAACTGGTCCTGAGTTTAGCGAGGTTATAGGAAATGTGCCAAATTCGCATGCAATGGGTATTATAGGCAAGATGGTGATCACTTTTATAACCATAAGTTGTGTGTGTGGCTAATGTGTCTCTCAGAGAGTTGCTAGTCAGGAAATCGTACGAAGTCGGACTTGCGATACATTTAAGCGTGAAAAAGACTCTTAGCCACTTACGAAAACACTTTTATTGGCCGCAAATGCGTAGAGATTGATGTGTGGCAACTTTAGTTTTTTAATTTACTGTTTTGCCACACAATCGATTATTTTTGTGAGCTATGAGAGTTCATTAGAGAGCCTTTTTTATCTATGATTTTATTCTTATCCTATTAAATATTGATAACAAAAAAAATATTAGACACAAAAACAATATAGAAAATAAAATAAAATAAAAATGTTATATAAAATATTCAATTTTATATCACTAACCGGCACAACGCCCATGTTTTTTCTAGTTATAAATAAATTATAACACTTACAAGTTAATGGGCCTTAAAGGCCCTATATGTTTTTACTTCTCCTCTAGTGAGACCTAATTATTTCTTTTTATTGTTTACTAGTCCCTGAATTTCTTTAAAATTACAAAGTAAACCAACTAACTTTTGGGATTTAATACACCCCTACTACTTTTAGCAGTTTAGGCACAATTTCGTTTATGGTTTACCATACAATGTAAAAAAGTTGGGGATTGTTTTTGTAATTCTAAGTATTGTATGTGAGCTTCAACAATTTTCCTACAAGCTAGCTAATAACATTTACATTGTTACTACATAGACCACATAGTAGGATCATAGACCACATAGTAGGATCATAACCAGAGCTTAATTAAGACAAGGAGATGAGGCAGTTTTTACAATGTCTGTGAATGCAACCGTGGGTCAATAATCACAGGACAAAGAGTTTAATCAATAAGTCTGCAAAATAAATTTTCGATAATAAATAAGTCTCCAATAACACCACTTAAATATATAAATCTGCAATAATATAAAAATAATTGAGCACACATATAGATTAATAAGTCTGCAAATATATAACGAGAGATGGAGAAAGACAAAGACAACGGCGACAGAGGGACAGACAAAGCGGCGAAGGACAGAGATATTGACGATGGTCGAATCTGTGTAACGAGAGATCGAGAGAGACTAAGGATTTTCGGCGAGAAGACGATGGATTTTCGACAAGAAGACGACAAATTTTCGGCGAGAGACGACGGATTTTCGACGAGAGAGACTACGGATTCTCGGCAAGAGAGAGACGACGGATTTTCCTTTAGAGAGACGACGACGGAGAGACGACGGCGAGATAGACGACAGTGAGAGAGACAACGGCGAGATAGACGACAATGAGAGAGACGACGACGAGATAGACGACATTGAGAGATACGACGGCGAGATAGACGACATCGAGAGAGACGACGGCGAGAGACACGAGGGAAATGTTTTTTATAGTTTAGGTTGATTTATTTTGTTGAATATTTTTCCTTTGAAGAAAATAATTTCAAAGGCAATTTCGTAATAAAAACTTATACCCTTGGGGTATATGTATTTTAACACAAAATTTACCTAAGAAAAGATGTGTAGGTCATTTAAGTAATAAACAAATAAAAGAGGTTAGTTTAAGTAATTTCCCTTTTAATAAAGACAAATTTTCATTATTGTTTTAAGAATTTTTATTTTAAGAATTCTCCTAAGAAATAATAAAAATGTTTGAAAATAATTTCGAATTTATTTTAAATAAATTAATAGATCAAAAATATTAAATATTTTTGTATTCTATATTTATAAATTTAAACTTCGTGCTTGGAGTTGTAAAAAAATCTAGATTGTATGATCTGGAAAAAATCGGTGATTTAATTAATTTTCAAGAAAACTTTTTAAAATGTCATTTTTCAGCATTATCAATAATAAAAAAATGGACTAGTGATGCTATTATTTTTCAAGAAAACTTTTTAAAATGTCATTTTTCAGCGGTCAACATTTTTAAATATATTTTATATAAAATATATACTTAAAAAATTAAACTACGCGCATGGCGTAGATCAAATAATCTTGTATATATTAATTGAGAAGAAATTTATGAAATTTCAATGAAAATTATAAAAGCCCAAAAATTATTTTTAAAAAGCCCATAAATTAAGAATATAAAGCTTATAAAACATGATATAATAAAAAAATCATTGATAATGAAGAAAGAGTCTATAAATAATATTATGTCAGTATTGGATTTACTAAATGAAAAAAACATACAATTATTCTAAAAAAATCATTGATATAAATTTTTAAAAATATATATTATGATCGTTCTATATCATTTAAAGTTAACGGTATTTTGGTTCATAATATATGTTGGTGGGTTTTAAAGGAAAAATCATATGATGCTATTATTGTTCAAAAACTTTTTAAAATATTATGATGCTATTAATTTTTAAAATAATAAAAAATGAATTGTCAACAGTTTTAAATATATTTTATATAAAATATATTTTTAAAACTACGCTTTAAACGCAGGTAAAACAATCTAATATATATATATATATTGATAACACACTTTTCAAAATTTGAATGAAAATAAAAAGCCCAAAATAAGAAATCTATAAGGCTTTACATTGAAAAATTTAATCTCAAGTTCAAAAGATTATGTTAATTGAAATTTAAAGCCCATTTCCACCGAATTGTTATGAAAAACTTATACAAATAAAAAAAGTTAATTATATAAATACAATGAATAATAATGGTGATAAAACATCAAACTTTTTTCAATAAGTAGAAAAAAGTTTATTATACCATTATTCAAAGAATTTTTTTTAAAGATATTTCAAGAATTGCCCTAATAAATAATAAAATATGTTCTTAAAAAATTTCAAATTTCTTTTATTTAAATTTACATGCCGGAAATTAAAAATATTTATGTATATAATATGTATATACTTATAAATTCAAACTCAAAATTTTTTGTATTTTGTATATGATATGTATATACTTATAAATTTAAACTTCGCGCTTAGTGCGGGTCAAAAAATCTAGTTATAGTATTGATTTCTAGAAACTATTATACCCTTGATTTAGTTCAAAATTTTGAAAATTCGATGATTTCTTTTCACTTTTTTATCGAGTGTTCTATGATTTATTTTCTGAATCCTTTTCTTTAGCTAATTTTCTGGAATAGTAAATATCTATTTTTATGGTCAATGCAAGAGTAAAATGTCTAGATAAACTATAAATAACATGGATTTATATGGAAAAAACAACATTCGTGTAATAAAAAATATGTGGTTATAATCAACACTAAAAAAATTACCAACTATGAAAAATATGTGGTTCTAATCATCATTAGAAAACTATAAAAGAGCAATAGCCTCTTCATCATAATCCCAAAGCTTCAAATACCAAATACAATTAAGTAAATAAATAAAAAGATAAATTAGACCCTCTAACCAAGGGTTTCTTTTATATTTTTATTTATTTACTTAATTGTATTTGTGAAAACACATAATAACAACTTATAATAAAAATTAACATGGGGATGTCTAAAACTATCAAGATGATTATTTCTTTTGCGCTTGTCGTGTTTTTAGTTCTTGCAACAACCAAGACTGGAGCTGCTAACAAATTCATACATTATCCCGGTATCGACCTTGGCGATCACGCGAAAGGGTGCGACAAAGCACACCCTGCAGCTTGTAAAAAAGAAAAAGTTAATAATTACACGAAGCCATGCCGAAAGATCGACCGTTGTCGCCCGGACCTCAATAATTAGAACAACAAATTGTTTCCTAATTATAAATAATGTCTTCTTTCCTAACATTATTGTACAACACATTTACATGTCATCCCCATAACTAATAATATTTGTAATCGAATTTTTAGGTTATATAATTTGTTGTTACAAAATGGTTTTATGTTCAGAAAAGTGATGTTATTTTTGGGGATAACAAACTAATTAATTTCCGTTTTCAAATTGAAATAATCCATACCAAAAATAGAATATTTTACATCCAAACACGAACATATATAAGGGCATCTCCAACGACAGGTTTTTAAGGGGTTTTAAAGGGTTTTTTAATGAGTGAATTGCAGGGAAAGGAACATTTGTGTACTTTTGTTTCATGTTGAGGCACTTTGTGTGTTTGGTGTACTTTCAGAGGAATAAAGTGATGTTAAATGACTCTTGTCGATTTGTAGCAGTTTAATTTTAGTTGGTTCTAACTAGTTAATTAATGGGAGAGTTACCTCAGGTTACTCTATTTTGACCAACGTATATTATCATATCTTCCATCGATTTGTTGTTTAAATTATCGATGACTTGTCAAACATATGGCTATATAATTTAATTCAATTTAAAAGGATTTGACCTATTGTTCCCTTCTGTGAGGCAACTTTTTCAGATTTTCTTCTGTTGTGTAGAGCCATTGTTGGGTAACAGGTAAAAAACAAGCTTTTCGATTCTTTTTTTTTGTATTTTTGCACTTTTTTTTGGTTGCTTCGGCCATGTTATATGCTTTATATTTTTATGTTGTTAACTTGTGTTTCATGGACGAAGCAGAATGGAAGACCAAGAAATGCTAATGAGTGGTGAGTGGAGGTGCGGTGGAGATGGTGTTTGGGAGTTTATAATCGATAAACAACAATTTGGGAGGGTTGTGGCTGTTAAAGCTGAGATGAGTTAGATAGAGTTGCGGGAAGCTTGTTTGGCTGAGTTATTTGGTAGTGGAAGCGAGGAGTATTTAGTGTTGGGGTTGAGCTATTGGCCGCCAAATAGCAAATAATTGGTTACATGGATGAAAACTCCACCGGTGTTGTTGACTAGCGATGGGTCAATATCCTATTTCATCAGTCACCTTCGCGTTAATGGTGGTCTTAACTTATGCATGCGATTTGGTAAAAGAACAAACAATGGACATGTGGAGACGAAAACGGTGTCTGCTGGATTTGCGACGCCGGGTCAGAGTTCGAGGAGCAGATTTATGCTTGATGGCATCAGTAGCTGCAACATTTCAGTTGTTGGCGGTGAAGGCGGTGGGTCATGTCAAGGGTCTAAAACCAACCCGGTGGTATTGGATGATGATGAATTGGTTAGAGAGGTTGAGCAAGTGCAAGCTAGAATGGCGAGTGAAGGGACTTATTTGGATGATAGTGATGACAATGAATGGGACGAGGAGGTTGTTATTTTTGAGACTGAGGATGATACAATACATGAAGAAATTGAGCCTCTCGGTTACGATGCTGAGTTTTGGAGTCCAATAATAGAGGATCCCTTTGGTGGTTCAAATGCGGCTGAGTTTATGTGTAGTGATAGTGAGCAGGTGGAAGATTTGCCGACTCCTAAAACTATACGGAGGGAGTCACGATGTGATAGCAAATATGCTATCGATCGCATCTTCAACCGAGTGATTTTTGTGCACTTGACGCTGTGAGGGTTTTGTGTCATCATCTTCGGATTCAGGACAATCATCCTTGGATTGTTCTGGTGTCTTGTCCCCTCTTTTATCATCTGAGTCGCATCTACTATCCCTATGAGTACACAGTTGGCTGATGACTCATCAAACACAACGTTGACAGTTTCCACCACCATCTTGGTTTTCTTATTGTATACTCGAAAGACAGTGCTTGTCCCTGAGTATCCTAAGAACATCCTTTCTTCACTCTTTGAATCAAACTTCCCAACTAATCTTTATTGTTCAAGATGTAGCATAGACAACCAAACACATGGAAGTAGCTCACTGTTGGCGTTTTTCCCTTCCACATCTCATAGGGGGTTATCCTTGTTACCTTGCGTATGTACACCCGGTTGATGATGTAGCATGATGTGCTAACTGCTTCAGCCCAGAAGTGTTTAGCGACCTGATTCCCATGTAGCATTGCTCTAGCCATCTCTTGGAGAGTTCGGTTTTTCCTTTCCACCACACCATTCTGCTGAGGAGTTCTAGGACACGAGAATTGGTGTGTTATCCCATGTTCTCCACAGAAAGTATTGAATGCTTCGTTTTGGAATTCACCTCCATGATCACTTCAAATGGATTTGATGTTCCATTTCTCATTCTGAAGTATCTTGAAGCTTTCAATAGTTTCCGACTTCTCTCTCTGGAATCTGACCCATGTGTACCGAGTGAAGTCATCAAAAATCACAAACACATACTTTTTACCAGAGAGCCTTTCAACTTGTATGGGTCCCATCAGATCCATATGCATTAGATCCAAGGCATGAGCTGATCGAATATCTGCTAAGCTCTTGTGTTGGACCTTCACTTGTTTCCTTTTCGAACACGGTCCACATACAAAATCAACTTCCTCCTTGAGCTTGGGAATTCCTCTTACAATTTCTTGGTTTGCTAGCTTCAACATGGTTCTCACATTCATGTGTCCTAACCGATGGTGCCAGAGTCGTACCTCACTTGGTTGAATAGCAGAGAGACATTTTACATCTTAATTCCACATGTAACAATTGTTTGATGTTCGAATCCCTCTCAGCTTCACAATACTTATTTCATCAATCGCCTGACATTCTTTCTTGGTGAACGTGTCTGCAAGACCATCATCGCAGAGTTGACTAATACTGAGCAGGTTCGCCTTGAGTCCATCAACAAGGTAGACATTTTTTAAACCAGGTTTCTCTTCTCCACTGAGTTTACCTTTTCCCCCGATTCGTTCTTTACCACCGTCTCCGAATGTGACTTTTCTCCCTGATACTTGTTCAAGTTTTTAGGGTTGCCTGTCATGTGTCTGGAACAACCACTGTCGAAGTACCATCTCGTTCCTTTATACTCATTCGCTTGTTGGTTGATGGTGACAGAGTTGTAGCAGTACAAGTCTTTATTCTTTATCCACACTTGATCATGGTTTTTCCTATCACGGTGATACTTACCTAGACGAATCATATTCTTGATACATCCATTGAACTGAGCACATTGCTTTTGTATGTGACCATATCTACCACAATAAAAGCACTCATAGTCCTGATAGAGATTGTATCTCCTGAGTGAGGCATGGACATATCTCTTAGGGTGCTGAGATACTATTCTTGTTTGGACTACAACGGATGGTTGAACATGAGTTGCTTTGATGAACTGAGTTTTTTCGTACCCGCCTCTTCCCGCAGTTCCTTGATACCCCAGACCCCACTTGGCATTGCTAATTCTCCCCACTTTCAGTACAACATCAAGATCTCTTGTACCTTTGGTTAACATCTTGATATTCTTAAGTTGCTCTTGCAGCTGACTAGTGAGAAGCTTGTTTTTCTTCCTTTCTTCTTCAAGATATGTTTGGATCTTGGTTGCAACAGCCACTGCTTCATCTCGCTCTTTGACTAGACTCTAATTTTCCGTTTGTACCTTGATTAGAGTTTCACCCAGCGTCTTGGTTTCTTCTTGAAGTTTTACCATTCTCTCAACAAGAGCTAGATTTTCATCTTCGACTAAAAGACCGGACTCTACCTCTGAATCAGACTCAGATTCCTCGTCAACTACTCCAAGATAGGCTACCATGTTCAACATCTCACTCTCATCCGAGTCTTCACTATCAGATTCACTCTCGCCGACAGTAGTGTAGGATTTTTCAACCTTCTTCTGACTGTTGATGCATTCACTCTTCAGATGACCGTACCCCTTACACTCAAAGCACTGAATTCCTTCCTTGTTTTTCAGATTTGGACATTCATTCTGGTAGTGACCAAAGCCTTGGCATTCATGGCACTTTACATATGATCTCTTGTTTCGATCTCCCTCAAGTCTGGTTTCAGGCTTTGATCCACTGGCATTGAACTTCTTTTGACCGCTCTCCATCTTCTTAATGTATTTCTTGACTATCAACCCCACTTGGTCTTCAAGATCAGTTAGTTGAGAGTGGTTCTGTTCATACACCAGGGCGATGTTTTTCCCTTTTGTCCCAATGGTTTTCTTGTTCTGATGCATCTCATGAGCTTTCATCATCCCAACGACTTGATCATACTTCATGTCGTCAGAGTTAAGTGACAGCTCAATGGCAGCCTTATGAGCTTGAAACTTTTCATGAAGACTCCTCAAGAACTTCTTGAACAGTTTCTTATATAATAAGACAAGATGTTTTTTGTAACTTTCACTCACAAGACAACAAGTGTCACATTCATTTCTTGACATGTGTCTTTTCTTAGTTTATTTTCAACCAAAAATTGTTTATATCTCTTTTTAAAGTCAAAAATAAATGCAAATTTTTTTTTGTGTTTCTTTTAATTTTTTACATATGATTCACATGAGTTTCATTTTTTTAATATATATATATATATATAAGTTTTAGTTCATCTTCGATAAAAAGTTTCATTTTACCTCTCTCAAAAGTCAAAAATAAATGTCAACTTATCTTTGTATGTTTCTTTTAATTTACGACAAATGATTTAAATGACTTTTTATAATATTGTTTTTAGATTTTATATATAAATTTCGTAATCAATATATCCTATTATCCTCATATTTTTGCAACTTATTATTATTAACATAATTATATTTATATTTATGTGTTAAAAATAAATTAAATAATACGACCAAGAAATCATAACTTTTAAACCTTGGTAATTAGTTTATGTTGAAACAAATAAACAATAATCTATATCTAATCAATATATCCTACCATCACTACATATAATTTATTTTAGTCAAAGTGATGTAATTCTCATGTCTTAGAGTTAAGTGATTTAATACACCCCTACTACTTTTAGCAGTTTAGGCACAATTTCGTTTATGGTTTACCATACAATGTAAAAAAGTTGGGGATTGTTTTTGTAATTCTAAGTATTGTATGTGAGCTTCAACAATTTTCCTACAAGCTAGCTAATAACATTTACATTGTTACTACATAGACCACATAGTAGGATCATAACCAGAGGTTAATTAAGACATGGAGATGAGGCGGTTTTTACAATGTCTGTGAATGCAACCGTGGGTCAATAATCACAGGACAAAGAGTTTAATCAATAAGTCTGCAAAATAAATTTTCGATAATAAATAAGTCTGCAATAACACCACTCAAATATATAAATCTGCAATAATATAAAACTAATTGTGCACACATATAGATTAATAAGTCTGCAAATATATAACGAGAGATGGAGAAAGACAAAGACAACAGCGACAGAGGGACAAACAAAGCGGCGATGGACGGAGATATTGACGATGGTCGAATCTGTGTAACGAGAGATCGAGAGAGACTAAGGATTTTCGGCGAGAAGACGATGGATTTTCGACAAGAAGACGACAAATTTTCGGCGAGAGACGACGGATTTTCGACGAGAGAGACTACGGATTCTCGGCAAGAGAGAGACGACGGATTTTCCTTTAGAGAGACGACGACGGAGAGACGACGACGGAGAGACGACGACGAGATAGACGACAGTGAGAGAGACAACGGCGAGATAAACGACAGTGAGAGAGACGACGACGAGATAGACGACATTGAGAGATACGACAGCGAGATAGACGACATCGAGAGAGACGACGGCGAGAGACACGAGGGAAATGTTTTTTGTAGTTTAGGTTGATTTATTTTGTTGAATATTTTTCCTTTGAAGAAAATAATTTCAAAGGCAATTTCGTAATAAAAACTTATACCCTTGGGGTATATGTATTTTAACACAAAATTTACCCAAGAAAAGATGTGTAGGTCATTTAAGTAATAAACAAATAAAAAGAGGTTAGTTTAAGTAATTTCCCTTTTAATAAAGACAAATTTTCATTATTGTTTTAAGAATTTTTATTTTAAGAATTCTCCTAAGAAATAATAAAAATGTTTGAAAATAATTTCGAATTTATTTTAAATAAATTAATAGATCAAAAATATTAAATATTTTTGTATTCTATATTTATAAATTTAAACTTCGTGCTTCGCGTTGTAAAAAAAATCTAGATTGTATGATCTGGAAAAAATCGGTGATATAATTATTTTTCAAGAAAACTTTTTAAAATGTCATTTTCAGCATTATCAATAATAAAAAAATGGACTAGTGATGCTATTATTTTTCAAGAAAACTTTTTAAAATGTCATTTTTCAGCGGTCAATATATATTATATAAAATATATACTTAAAAAATATATACTTAAAAAATATATACTTAAAAAATTAAACTACGCGCATGGCGTAGATCAAATAATCTTGTATATATTAATTGAGAAGAAATTTATGAAATTTCAATGAAAATTATAAAAGCCCAAAAATTATTTTTAAAAATCCCATAAATTAAGAATATAAAGCTTATAAAACATGATATAATAAAAAAATCATAGATAATGAAGAAAGAGTCTATAAATAATATTATGTCAGTATTGGATTTACTAAATGAAAAAAACATACAATTATTCTAAAAAAATCATTGATATAAATTTTTAAAAATATATATTATGATCGTTCTATATCATTTAAAGTTAACGGTATTTTGGTTCATAATATATGTTGGTGGGTTTTAAAGGAAAAATCATATGATGCTATTATTGTTCAAAAACTTTTTAAAATATTATGATGCTATTAATTTTTAAAATAATAAAAAATGAATTGTCAACAGTTTTAAATTTATTTTATATAAAATATATACTTAAAACTACGCTTTAAACGCATGTAAAACAATCTAATATATATATATATTGATAACACACTTTTCAAAATTTGAATGAAAATAAAAAGCCCAAAATAAAAAATCTATAAGGCTTTACATTGAAAATTTTAATCTCAAGTTCAAAAGATTATGTTAATTGAAATTTAAAGCCCATTTCTACCGAATTGTTATGAAAAACTTATACAAATAAAAAAAGTTAATTATATAAATACAATGAATAATAATGGTGATAAAACATCAAACTTTTTTCAATAAGTAGAAAAAAGTTTATTATACCATTATTCAAAGAATTTTTTTTAAAGATATTTCAAGAATTGCCCTAATAAATAATAAAATATGTTCTTAAAAAATTTCAAATTTCTATTATTAAAATTTACATGCCGGAAATTAAAAATATTTATGTATATAATATGTATATACTTATAAATTCAAACTCAAAATTTTTTGTATTTTGTATATAATATGTATATACTTATAAATTTAAACTCCGCGCTTAGTGCGGGTCAAAAAATCTAGTTATAGTATTGATTTCTAGAAACTATTATACCCTTGATTTAGTTCAAAATTTTGAAAATTCGATGATTTCTTTTCACTTTTTATCGAGTGTTCTATGATTTATTTTCTGAATCCTTTTCTTTAGCTAATTTTCTGGAATAGTAAATATCTATTTTTATGGTCAATGCAAGAGTAAAATGTCTAGATAAACTATAAATAACATGGATTTATATGGCAAAAACAACATTCGTGTAATAAAAATATGTGGTTATAATCAACACTAAAAAAATTACCAACTATGAAAAATATGTGGTTCTAATCATCATTAGAAAACTATAAAAGAGCAATAGCATCTTCATCATAATCCCAAAGCTTCAAATACCAAATACAATTAAGTAAATAAATAAAAAGATAAATTAGACCCTCTACCCAAGGGTTTCTTTTATATTTTTATTTATTTACTTAATTGTATTTGTGAAAACACATAATAACAACTTATAATAAAAATTAACATGGGGATGTCTAAAACTATCAAAATGATTATTTCTTTTGCGCTTGTCGTGTTTTTAGTTCTTGCAACAACCAAGACTGGAGCTGCTAACAAATTCATACATTATCCCGGTATCGACCTTGGCGATCACGCGAAAGGGTGTGACAAAGCACACCCTGCAGCTTGTAAAAAAGAAAAAGTTAATAATTACACGAAGCCATGCCGAAAGATCGACCGTTGTCGCCCGGACCTCAATAATTAGAACAACAAATTGTTTCCTAATTATAAATAATGTCTTGTTTCCTAACATTATTGCACAACACATTTACATGTCATCCCCATAACTAATAATATTTGTAATCGAATTTTTAGGTTATATAATTTGTTGTTACAAAATGGTTTTATGTTCAGAAAAGTGATGTTATTTCTGCGGATAACCAACTAATTAATTTCCGTTTTCAAATTGAAATAATCCATACCAGAAATAGAATATTTTACATCCAAACACGAACATATATAAGGGCATCTCCAACGACAGGTTTTAAGGGGTTTTAAAGGGTTTTTAATGAGTGAATAGCAGGGAAAGGAACATTTGTGTACTTTGTTTCATGTTGAGGCACTTTGTGTGTTTGATGCACTTTCAGAGGAATAAAGTGATGTTAAATTTTGTCGATTTGTAACAGTTTAATTTTAGTTGGTTCTAAGACCATGTACATCAAAGATGTTTAACGTATTTTTTTAGGTTTCTTAAGTATTTTTGTGTATTTATGTATTAAATTAAATCAAAAAGGAATTTAGACCAAGCATCGATGCTTATCCAAGCTTTTTAATTTCTCTACAAGCACCCTTACGTGTCGCTCTCTCCACCATAGCGTTCACCATCTTTTTCGATTTTTGACCCCAAATATCTAAAAACAACCCAAAACTCCGCCGAGAAAAGAGCGACGAACAAGTTTTTTCGAGAGAAAAAGAAGAAAGCAGCAATGAGATCACGCAAAGAGAATATTCTGGTGAATGCAAGCTTCACAGATCTTACCGGTGGTGAGAATGGCTCGAAAAGATTCGAGATCTAGGTCGCCGTCTCGTCGCCGACGCTACTCTCGCTCTCCTGTATACTCGACGTAGCAGCCGTCGCATCAGACGCGACCGAATCCGCCCACCTTATTCATCAAGGTCTGTGTAACAATCTCAATTTTTACGGTGATTTGTGCGAGAATTAAGGTTTTTAAATGTTTCATTGAGGTTTCTCTAAGATCCATATTCAAGGGGAATTACATAATTTGTGTTTCTTTGTAATTTTACTGTGGAGATTTGGTGTTTGCAAATTGTATTTAATAGCCATGAATGTTTTGATATTTTGGTTCCTGTAAGTGTAGAAAAAGGTTGAATCTACGGTCCATATTTTTTGGGAGTGTAGTTTTGCAAAAGAAGTTTGGAACTTAGCCCCTATCTTTGGTTCACGAGATTTGTTTCAAGAGAGTATCTTTGAGGTGGCTTGGCCACGGTTGGTGAAAAGGGTGTGTTTACCTCCCACGGGTGTTGCGGGTGGTGTGATTGCGGCTTGGGTGATTTGGAACCTTTGGATCTCTAGAAATCATGGAATTTTTAAAGACCTTCTAGTCTCGTCTCGAGTTATAGTAAACAAAGTGATCATTGGAGCCAAAGAGTGGTTTTTGGCACAAGAGAGCGAAGGAAAGTCAAAGAGTCAAATAAGATATAAACAACCCAAAAGGCTTGGTGGTATTGTGATGTGGGTAGATGCGTCTTGGATAGCAACTTCGCTTGTAGCGGGTTTGGCTTGTATTGTGAAAGATGAAAATGTCACAATAATTACGAAATCGGCCGTAGAGACGGAAGTGGTTTCGGCTCTTGTAGGAGAAGGTCTTGCACTTCGTTTGGCAATGGAACTAGCAATTCAAGAAGGTTTTCTTAGCGTCACATTTCGGTCCGATTGTCTACAACTTATCAAGTTGGTAGAAGGATCCATCTCTATAGCATCTCTTTATGGAATTGTGACGGATATCAAAACGCTTTCTTGTAGTTTTGATCATTTTGATGTTGTTTTTACCCCTCGTTCTTTAAACGGAGAGGCGGATGCTTTAGCGAAGCAAGTTAGTAGATCATTTGTTGTAAACCAACATTTCTAGTTATATGATATTTTGATTAACAAAAAAAAAATGTAGTTTAACATATTTTCTTAAGTAGGCATAGGAAGAGTAGATCTCCTATACCTAGGCATCACCAAAGGGATAGGCGTAGTTCATTGTCTCCTACCTCCACAGAGCATAAAATCGCAATTGAAGCCAAGAAAGAACATGAAGCGAAAGCGAGGTAATTTATTGTAATGTTGTCTATTTATACTTTCTTAGTTTGTGTTTGAGGTAATTCAACATTTTGTTTTATGTGGGAGTGGTTATCAAGTATTGAATTAGTTTTGTTATTCACTGTCATTAGCTTCACAAATTTTCTTAACTCTCAACAATCTGAAAATTTCATTATGTTTAAGTATGTGTTTAAGTTATATTTCTACTTCACTTATGTGTTTATGTTTAATTATGTGTTTATGTTATGTTTCTACTTCACTTGTATGCTTCTACTGATGTAACTTACTAATACATGCTTCTACTTGTTGTTTGATGGTTGTTGTTGTTTGCTTTGTAGGAAGTGCCAACATAAGCTAGAAGAGGCAAGCAATAAGCTAGAAGAGACAAGTTACGTTCACGTTTATAAAAGGTTAACAAAATTAAGTGTGTTTTTGTTGACTCTTTACCATTTTCTCTTTTAGTGTATTTTTGTAAACTCTTTTACAATTGTACATCATCTCTTTTAGTTTCTTTTTGTAAACTCTTTCATAATTGAACTTTTTTTAGTTTATTTTTGTAAACACATTTAAAAAAAATAATTAAGCAACTCTTTTTAGTCTCTCTTAATCGAGAACAATTTTAACTAAAACTACAAAAATTGCTTATGTATTTCTTTTTGGTATAAATACATACAAATATTAATTTAAATATACTTAAGCAACTAAAAATTAGCATCATTGATGCACATGCTCTTAAGGGCTAAAAGAGGAATTATGGGAAATATTGTTTCTCGCCACTAATATTTCTGCAAATTCGTACAACTCAATGCTATTAGGCCCAATTAACCATTGGGTTACTAATATTTAGCAAATTAACCATTTATTCAATATTTTTTAAATAATACCAAACAAAGCAATGTTCACACATTCCATGAAAAAGATGGATGAATTGGTGGTATAATACTATTGGGCTATAAAATTTGGGTAGATGACATTAGGAGGAGATAATTTGTCATGTTGACATGTAAATTATTTTAATTCCACTTATGTCCCTGAAATATCTTCGTTGCCTAAATTTTTTTTTGGATGTGACTACTGTCACTTTTACGGCTCGATGTGACAACTTGGATTTAAAAATTGAAGATTTTTATAGCAAGAAATTTTTATAAATAACTATTTGATCATATGAACAAAGATAAGCTTCTTCTTTATTCCACATTATATATCGCCATTGATTACTCTAATAGATCTTCGAGCTATTTTCACACAAAAACATGTTTATAAAGTTTCGACATTTTTACTTACTATCATTTATTGCAAGATTACATTAATGGTAACAACATTTATTGATTCAACAATCTATTTGTATAAATAGGTGGTTATGACTGATGGACTTTCAGTGTTGCTATTGATTGTTTTATTTTGTTGTAATAGCCGACTATTTCTTAACATTGTAGCTCAAACGGTTTTATGGTTTGTTGTAGTATGTAATAACCCCACCAATCATGATTAGTTGTTTTGTTATAATTCCAAATGTATGTTAACATATCAAAGCA
The DNA here is from genome assembly GCA_963556525.1 of Cochlearia excelsa. Lineage (NCBI taxonomy): Eukaryota > Viridiplantae > Streptophyta > Magnoliopsida > Brassicales > Brassicaceae > Cochlearia > Cochlearia excelsa. Next base: position 5,826,401 of record OY748332.1, on the reverse strand, counting down.
TACCGAATTGTTAACACTTCAACCATATATCTAAATCTTAAACACAATTCACTACACCATATAGGCTAAACCCAAAAACCTATAACCTATACCCTAAACTCAAACACAAATCTCCTATACCTTAAACTATATACCCTAAACCCAAAACCCTAGAACTAATAGCCATCGATAGAATGTTAAAAATGCATCTATAAAATGTTAAATAAGCATCTATTTAATATTAAATAGGCATCTACAGATTAGAAAATTGTTCAATGTTAAATCACATAAACCAAAAACCAAGAACCTATACCTTATACCCTAACCCCAAGAACCTATACCCTAACCCCAAGAACCTATACCCTAAACCCAAACAACAATCCCCTATACCCTATACCCTAAACCGTAAAACCAATAGCCTTCAGTAGAATGTTAAATATCAACTTATAGAATGTTAAAAAGGCATATATAAACTGTTAAATAGACATCTATTTGATGTTAAAGAGGCATTGTTGAGATGATATCTATAGATTGGAAAATAGGCATCTATAAAAATGTTCAATGTTAAATCACATAAACCAAAAACCAAGAACATATACCCTATTCCCAACGTCTTCTTGACAAGTTCAAGGTGGTTCAAACTAAAGTATGAATTGACCTTCTTCTTCAAAGGTTCGTGGCCGCGCACAAACATCCGAAGAGGCAACGATGGCGTGGAATCACTTTGCTTGCAACAAGAAACACAAAACAGAAAAATTAAAGAAAAACAATGAAAACCCAAATCTTTTTAAATCAATAAAGGATTTAACAAGTAGATTTCTATGACAATCAGTGTTCTAAAACGCGGGCTAGGCGGGCGCCTAGGCGGTGCCTATACGCTACGCGGGGGTCGGGCGTACCGTATTCAAACTATACGGAGGTTTATGCGGTTGCTTAAAATACGGTCGTTTTATGCCGTTTATGCGGATATTATACGGTCTACGCGGACGTTTATGCGGATTTAGGCGGATTTTAGGCGGCTATTATAACAAAAAACATTAAAAAATAATATATTCATATATTAATTTATAAATTATTAATTTTCATATTAAAGTACTTATTTTGTTCAATAAATCTTACAAATTTAAGACATTTATAAATAACAAAATACATATTTATTATTTTTACATAAATTTGTATGTATTTTTTTCATTAATATCATTTTGTGTTTTAAAACCTATATTCACATACAAAACTATATAAAATTTAAAACTCCAATTTTACTTTCTTTACTCACAAAATCTATATATTTAGGTAAAACATATTATATATAATTTTAAACTCTAAAAATTGTCCATCCGCATAAATCCGCGTAAGACCGATTAGGCGTCCGCGTATACGGCTAGGCGCTAGGCCCTCACTCACCGCCTAGCAAGCGCCTAGCGCGTTTTAGAACACTGATGACAATAGAATCGAAATCCCTAATTAATTTTTACAGATAATCAACTATGTGAAAAAGCAAAATCAGAAAAATTAGAAAAAAACACATATAAAATCACTTTTCCAGTGTGAAAGTAAAAAAAATTAAAGAAAAACACAAAAAACCAAAATGACATTATAATGTAATCACCGAAATCCCTAATGTTTTTTACTGATTCACAACAATGTGTTATAAACTTACCGAGTTCTCTTCTTCGATGTAGCTATCTCTTCGGCCATCTCACCAAGTGTTTTTTCCGGCGACGTCTTGTTCCGGCGAATCTCCTTTGTCTCTTTCTTTTTCGCCATTGTTGAGTTCTTCCAAAAACTCCAAGAAAAAATAACAAAAGAGAGAGAAAAAACAACTAATTTGACAAAGAAAGTAAAGGGGCATGTGTCAGATATGAAGAATTGATTTGGTAAAATATTTTGAAATCAAATAAAACTTATTTAATTGTAAAGGGTATAAGGGAAATTTAACACCAACAGAATAGTAACCAAACATTTTCCTAATTTCTATTCCAATAAGTATCATTTCACCTAATTACCCAAAAAAGATTGCAAAAATTAGTTTCACTTTCGAATCTTGATTTTTAAGGTTTATCGTATATTTAGTGGTTCGCAGATTTATTCCACCACGAAGACGATGAACACAAACATGACGATGAAGACGAACATAACGAAAACAAAGTAGACGACGAAAAAACAACAAGGATGAAGATGAAAGCGAAAAAAGCTTAACGAAGACAACAAAAATGACAATGAAGGCCACGAAGAAAAACACGAAGACAACGCCGGAGAATACAAACAACGGTGACGAAGTCGAAAACGAAATAGATGATGAAAACAACGACGATGAAGATGAAGGCGAAAAAGGCTCAACAAAGAAGACAAAACCCACGAAAAAGACGACGTGAAAGACAACGACAATGAAGAACACGAAGATTACGCCGGATAAGACAAACACGACGACGAAGTCGAAAACAACAACGACAAAACAAACGAATCTACACACATAGAAAGATAATGGGACAAGAATATGATAGATAGGCTCTTACCTTCCACACACATCACTTAACCCAACATTTTACCGAAAGTAGAGTCCGTGTTGATTTGTATACATCAAAATCAAATTTGTGAATAACACTAAGCAACTTCAATCTTGTTTCCAAATGCTCTTTTGTTAAAAACGATTCACCCTCTCTCAAATCCATTGAACTCATGTCAAACATATCAAAATCAACATTAGTATTGCTTACATATACCTACGAATCCATTGGATTTTGTTATTTTTCTTCTGTTTTTTCTTCTTCATGTTCTTCCTTAACGTCTTCTTCCTTATGAATAGCACCCTACTCAACAAAAATTTTCATCATCGAAATATGTACCATCCGAGTTGTCACAATAGTCGAATCTCGAATCAAGAAGATCATCATCTTTAACATCTACATCGTCTTCAACAATAAACTCAAAATCTTCTTCGACATCTTCTCGAACTTCTTCTTGGACATTTTCTTCAAAATCCTCTTCAACATCTTTGTCAAAAACATATTTAACATCTTCGTCAACAACATCTTTAAATACGCGATCCTCGTTTATTGTCAACTTCAAACACTCATCGTTTCTTATGCAACTTCCACGAAATACAAACTAGCACAACTTGTTCCGTTGATGATTTTCAGAAAATCTAGAAATCAAATAATAAATATGCTTGCAGATTTATTACTACAGATCCACGACGAAGACAACGACGAGGACGACGATGACGAAAACAACAACGAAGAAGAAAACGAAGCAGAAAAAAGCTCAACGAAAACGACGAAATAACAAAACAAACGACGACGACGAAAACGACAATGAAGAGCAAGATGACGAACACGAAGATGGTGCCGGAGTAGAAAAACGTCGACGAAGACAGCAAAGAGGTTTTTTGGAAAGAGGTCTTTTGGAAAGCTAACAATAGCGATTTCACCAATGAGGTTTCGAGTTGAGTTTGGATCTACAATGGCAATTTCACAAATGAAGTTTCGAGCTTTTATGTTAAAGACACGCACATAGAGACAAATAGAGAATAATGAAGAATATGGCATGCAAATAAATCTGCATTATCCTAAATAAATCTACAAACGTAGCAGAAAATATGCACCACACACATGGTTAATCTAGCAATTATTTTGACATTTTATTCGTTATCCAGATTTAATTAAATCTACCGCGGATTTATAATATTTGCATAACGGTAAAATAAATCAACAACACGTATGTTTTGTAGAGTTAATAAGTCTGCTGCAGATTTATTAACTTTGTATCATGTAAATCGCATAAAATCTGCATCAAAGGGGACTAAATATGCAATAGATTTTCAAAAGATTGAAAATGACGTGGCATTATTCCGCCGGCGGTGGCCAAGTCAGCGATGATAAATCTGCATAACGTGAAAAATAACTTTGTTGCAGATTTATCCTCGCTGGCGGTGGAAATTTTGTAAATACGTCAACTTTTTTATTGCGCTGACTTTTTTTAATTTAATTCATAATAGCAGTTTCGAAACATTTTTTATTTCTACCATAGGGAAAGAGTGACACTTTAGGTACCAAAGTTCAAAATAAACATTCTAGTCATTAAAAAAAAAGAAGGGTCTTGTTTTGTCTAATTTTTGGGTTAGTTTAGTTTTTCCCTAATTTTATTCTATATCCCCAAAGACCTATACGACTACTATGGTATTGTGTCACTGTCTTTGTAAATAACCATAAAAATAGACCTACACATGACTACTATTTTAGTAAGAAAAAATAGTCAAATAAATCATAATTATTATAAATATCAAAATAGGCATAAAAATAAAAAAGTATTCAAACATCTAGAGTCAAACAAATAACTATGAATTCATTCTTAATGATTGAATGTTCACATACGGTATGAGAATCATTTTTGATAGAAAACATTTATGGAATTTTAATAATAGACTTTCTTTAGCATGTTCAAAATCATAGATTATCAATCTTGATCTTGCCTTTAAATAGATCAGCAAAAAGGATATAACACTCAAACATTTACCATAGACTCAACTAAAATTCTAAAACTTGAGAAAATATGCAGACAGTTTCAATTGCTTTAATTGTTAGCTTACTTATCATAATTACATCAGGTATTATATGTCTTCCAATTTTCATGTTTATTTGTATCTAAATATTATTTTATTTCAGAGATCGAGAGTCAACTCTATATAAATCAATGATTTTGGTGTGATAATATTTAGTTTTCTAATGAATGATAACAAAAATTAATATGTTTAAGTCACATGAAAATGTAAGTGACAAACCATGATTATTGTATTTCCTTTTCTTATGTTAAATTAAAAAGATGAATACAATTTTGCAGTAGTGAATCAAAGTAGAGCAGACACATGCATAGAGAATGGAGGCTTTTGTAAAGGTTGCGGCGATAGATGCAAAGTCAGATACGGACCATCGACCCAATCCAAATGTTTGGGTGTAATTTGTCAGTGCATTTTCGATTGTCCACCACGTCCACCTTCCAAAATGTGCAATGTTGGGGGCGGTATATGCAGTGAAGCTTGTCCCGAAGACTGTTGCAATGCGACTTGCGGACAAAAGTATGTCGGTGGAAATGGATTTTGCAACTCTCTTGGACGTTTTAGGTTGTGCCAATGCCAATACCCTTGCTAAAGCTGTTTTCACTAAATTTTAAAACAATAGTTTTTGTATTGTTGGAATAATTTCCATAAATTATATTAAGGACCGGATTTAAGTATATGATTTATGTTTCATATCCAATATATCCCATTATGATTACCTATATCCTTAACCATCCAAAAGGCATATGAAAAAAATGCGATAGAGACTTTCATTCAACTGTGAACCCAACCCCCCCCCCCCTTTTATTTTAGCTAAATAAGGATCCATTTCTATTATTAAGTCTAATTTCCGTTGAATAAATGTGTTGAATTGTACTCTTGTTTTTGTATGATTTTGGTTTTGTATGCTTGAACACTAATTTTCAGTGAGTGAGGTTAAGTTTAAGAACACATTTTTATAATTAATTAAATCTGCGAACCACTAAATAAATCTACAATATAATCAATTAACTCTGCAAAACCCATAACAAATCTGGAAAACTATAGAACAAATCTGCAAAATTGTATAAAAAAATCTGCGAAACACTATAACAAATATGCGAAACTAGATAACATAATTTACGAAATTGTATAACAAATCTACATACATGTATAACCTATATAGTTTTTGTTGATGTGGATATGTCTGTATGATACTTCATACTTGATAAACTTTAAAAATAAAGATTTAAAAGTAAAGACAGATTTTGTAATCTTTTTACATGGTTTGTGTAAATATTGATTTTCTTGTTATTACTTAGTAGTTTAAGGAAATGTGTTGGATTGTATTCTTTTTTGTATGATCTTGTTTTTGTATGTTTGAATAGTATTTTCTAATGGGTACAATTAAGTTTAGAACAACCTTTTATATTTTGGAATAAATGTGTAACCACTAAATATATGTACAATACAATCAAATTACTAAGCGGAATCATAACAAACCTTCAAACAAGATAAATCACTTTAAAGTGTACTAATTCAATCGTTTTGTTTGTATTTTTGTTGTGAATTGTTGTGATATTGTTATTGTGACATTATATTTGTTTTTGTTGAATCGATTAGATAATAATGTGTATTTAAATTTTGAACCACCAAAATAAAAATACAAATTACAAAATCAAATCTACGAACCCCAAAAAAATAACTCTGCAAAAAGAACATTAAATTTACGAAGCCTCAAAATAACTCTACAAAACATAACATTTCAAGCTTCGTAGCCCCCAAAATAACTCTACATGATATAAATTTTGTATATACAAGATACACCACATAACATTTTCACTCTTGTACCACATTACAATTGGATAATGATTTTCATGTTTTTCTTTTGGGAAAAGTGCAACATGCTCTTACGAGCATCGTTTTTTCCTATAACATACCAACAAAAAAGAAAGATTTCAAACCTCAATATACATACAACCACAACCAACAATTTGCAAGACAAATCTGCATCAAATAACAAACATGCAATAGACTAACCTAAAACGAGATAACTCTTACGAATAGCTAAACGAGATTCGTAAATAATAAATGTAAACCGGAAGACAAATATATAACCTTTTGTGGCCACGAATAAGAGACAACAACGAAAAACTACAACAAGAGCAAGAAGGCGAGACGGAGACGAGCAGACGAAGAGATGGCGACGAAGACTGAATAAAGTCTACAAAACGGGAAATATAAGAACGGAGAGAAAAATGACGACAAATACAAAGAACGTTAATGAATGTGAGGGAAAACGACGACAAAGAAAAGTAAAGACGAAGAACTATAGCGACGACGAGGAAGAATGAAGACAAAGAAAGATAACGAAAGAGAGGAAGAACGACGACAAAGAAAAATAACGACGAAGACGAAGAACTATAACGATGGAGAGGAAGAACGACGACGAAGAACGATAACGGCGGCGAGGAAGAATGACGACGAAAACAAAGAAAAATTATCGTTTGAGGTGAGGAGAGGGAGGAGAGGGAAGAATTTTTTTATTTTTTTATTATTATTATTTTTATGTTTTTTTTTATTATTATTATTTTTATGTTTTTATTTTTTTATTATTATTTTTATGTTTTTATTATTATTATTAGTTTATTATTTTTTTAAAGATAATGACATTTTCGTAAATATTTTTTTGAAAAATATGCCTCAAAGTCCATCTCATGTTTTTTATAATAACCAGACTAACCCTCCAAAAACGGGTTAGTCTAGTCATTTCAGGTTTTCTTGGGTTATTTGGAGACATTTTCGCATAAAATTATTAGGATTAAATATAACAATGTCAACAAAAGAAGTTTATATACACAATGTGACTAATACATTTTATATGAGAACTGTCAAATAGTAATATAAAAATGTAACAAAGATTGGGATTATTAATTTATCTATGTTTAAATTTTTCTTTAAATAAAAACTCGAAAAAGTAAATAACCTTATAAAACACACATACATATATTTATATAATATCATATAATATTGGAGTATCACTATGTGATTGGATTTAACGAGGACAACTCAGACAATGAGTGAATCAAGCGGATTTTGGTTTTTCTAGAGTCGGTTTAATTTGAAAATGTAGGGGCCAGATTAAGTTTATGTGGAGTCAGATTAAGATCGACCTGGTCGTCTATTTTGTTGGTTTTATATTAATATGTATTAATAAATACTTAACTCAACGTGGAGGGACAATCTTATCTATTAATTCATGAACATTTTTAAAAAAGAACAAAAAAAAAATTGTATTTACAATACAATGCCACTATATAACCTATGCTTCAATTTATTTTTATTAGGATTTATGAAAAAAAAAGACATAATAAAAAGGCACAAAATGTGTAAACAACTATTCAAATCTTTATTTATTTAAACAAAAATTTCGGAAAATACATAAACAAATACGTAAACAACAATGATACAATTTTTGTTTACGAAAAACGGAAAATAATATGGGAGAATCACAAAACTACACCATTTGAATTACATTTCACAAAACTACACCATTTCCAAAATATTTCACAAAACTACACCGAAACATTCAAAATTAAATCCAAATAAACTTTACCCAAACAATTCTACCCCCTTAATACTATACCCTAAACACTAATTAGCGAACTCAAATGAAAATATTTTAATTTTGGTAATTTTTTAAAGGTTAAATCAAGCTTTTAAAATTTTGAAAGGGTGTAAATATGTGAAAATATTAAATTATGAGTAGTTTTGTGAAGAAAGGGTGTAGTTTTGCAAAATTATTGCCAAATGCATATAGTCTAAAGTCATAAGTAGTTTAAACATTTATTGCAAGTTCGTTGGACTTTTTGGGTCAATTCTGTTTTTTTTTGTTTATTTAGGAACAACCATTTAGGACACACAATCATTAGTTAGTTCATTACTTTGGTTATGACTTATGACAACGAGTCCACACGCAACGGTTACAAGTTCTACATTTTGAATAATTATTTTTTATACAAAATTAACAACAATTGTGTGGCGTAGGATGTCTAATATATAAGAATATTTCAATTTATTGTGTGGTTTTTAGGAGTCAAATAAAGAAAAACGTGAGTCATCGCTACCTTACTTAAAACGGACAATATCACATTAAAAAAGGTTATACTCAAAATTCATAAACCGGATCAAGATCTTTACAAATTGATTCTAGAACAAAAGATTTAATAGAGATTGATTTTTTATCAAATGATTTAACATACATCACTTTTATAGGATCCATAGGTTTTTCTTTTCTTACAAGAATCAAAATTTTGTTTTTCATCTTTTTGATATTTTACCGCCCAAGTCATTAACAGCTTTGCCATTAAATTTTTCAGAGTCGATTGACAGAATTTATAATTTTACTTTCGAAACCGTAAATTTTCCTTTAACATGAATTAGAGGATAAAGAATCAAGATAAAAGATAAATCACATACATCAAAATCTATACCAAAACACTTGTATATAAACTCTGTAGCAATTGTTACGACCGGTCCTTAGTTTTTCATCAAAATATGTTTTTTCAAGAAAGTTTGCTAAAAACATCAAAATATGTTATGAGTATTTTAACAAAAAATATCTTATGAGTTTTTAGCACACTATTTACGATTTTTGATTAAAGTATCTTTCATGATGATGTTCGTTTTGCAGTTGTTTGCTAGTGATCACAATTTTTAGTCGCTAGTATTTTTTTAGGGACTGATCGGTCACTCAACTAATCATTGCATTGTTTGTATAGAAACTTACAAAAATGCGTTTTCTCTTGAAAATTGTAAATAACTTTTTCCGCGAGAACTTAAAATCACATTTTCCTACCAAACGTAAAATCACATTCCCGCCAAAAACGTAAAATCTTATTCTCCCGCCAAAAAAGTAAAATCACATTTTCCCGTAAAACAGCGAAATCGGTTTTTCCCGCCGAAACATCCAAATCATGTTTTTCCCGCGAAAACTGAAATCTCGTTTTTCGTAAAAACCGTAAAACCACTTTTTTCCCGCGAACACCGCAAAATCTCATTTTTGTAGAAACTGTAAAATCATGTTTTCCGTCAAAACCGCATTCCGGCGATAACCGAAAAATCAAGTTTTTTGTCAAAATGGTAAAATCACGGGTTTCCGTCAAAACCACAAAATCATGTTTTTCCCTTAAAACTGCAAAATCCCGTTTTCCGTAAAACCGTGAAATCACGTTTTGCGCCAAAAACCGAGCATCACGTTTTCCATCAAAACCGTGACATCATGTTTTCCGTCAAACCTTGACATCATGTTTTTCGCCAAAACCGTGACAACATGTTTTCCGTCAAAACTGTGATATCACATTTTCCGGCAAAACTGTGACATCACATTTTTCCGTCAAAACTGCAAAACCACAAAAAATAGAATCCGGAAACATGAATAAAAAATTGAATCCAGAAACAAACATAGAAAATTGAATCCCGAACCAGAAACCGGAAATGGAATTCTAAACCATAATCAAAACCATAAATCGAAACCGGAAACCGGAACAAAAACAAAATCCAAATTTAAAATATTTAATGGTTGGTTGCTAGAGATTCTAAAACGAACGACAAATTGATCGCTATCGCTAGTCGCTAGCGACTGCGAAAAGAACAGGGCCATTAATCACCACTTTAAATTGTAATGGTAAATGTACAACGTTTGGAGAAGTGATCTTGGTCTAGTGGCAGTCATAAGTCCACATGAGACAGGTAATATCTATAACAATCTATTTTATTTATTTTAAAATCATATATATCTAATTAAGACATAAATAAATAAATGAATAACAACTACATACTTTAATTTTCTATACGGATCGTTAAAAGATCAAAACGAATTTAAAATGAACGATAATTGATATGAAATTAATTAGAATTCAATTTATGTATAAATATATATATATATGAAATTTTTGCAACGGGTCAGAAAATATCATAAATAATTTATAAGATGTAACTAATATACCTAACATTAAAATATACCTAATATTAAAATGGGGAATTACAAAACTACACCTTATGAATTACATTTCACAAAACTACACCATTTAAAAATTTCTTCACAAAACTACACCTAAACACTAAAAATTAAACCCTAATTAAGCCTACCCACACAATCCTACCCCATTTTCACTACACCGTAGACACTAATTAGCAAACCCAAATAAAAAATTTTAATTTTGGTAAATTTTGAAAGGGTAAATCAACCATTTAAAATTTTAAAAGGTGTAAATGTGAGAAAAATTGAATTAGGTAGAGTTTTGTAAAGGAAGGAATAAAATGATGTAGTTTTGTGAATTCCTCTGTTAAAATATACATAAGTATAATTTTGAACTTTATATTAAATATAAATCAATAAACAATTTTTTAAATTTGTATCTAGACATCTTGGAAGATATACCACGGGTAAAGTTTCTAAAAATTTCTAATACGCGGGTCAATCCCGCGTTAAATAATAATTTATTTGTTATCTCGCACAATGTACGGATTTTAGTTAATATAATTTATGAAATAATAGACTATATACATATAAATATATAATCCAAGTTTGTAAATTTTAATAGATGCTTTTTACTAAATAATTTTAAATATACAGATATAAAAACATAGTAAATTTACTAAATAATTTTAAATATATAAATATAAAAACATATTAAATTTCACACGTACTTGCGGGTCTCATCTAGTTTCTAGTTAATCAAAATGCAAGCGGGTACGAAAACTACATGACCAACATCGGGAAAACTTAAATCCTTTCCATAATATAATTTAGAGGAATTCACAAAACTACACCCTTTCAATCCTCCCTTCACAAAACTACACCTAATTCAATATTTTCACATATTTACACCCTTTCAAAATTTTTAAAGCTTGATTTACCCTTTAAAAAATTACCAAAATTAAAATATTTTCATTTGGGTTCGCTAATTAGTGTTTAGGGTATAGTATTAAGGGGGTAGGATTGTGAGGGTAGGGATTATTTGAATTTAATTTTTAGTGTTTAGGTGTAGTTTTATGAAGTATTTTGGAAATGATGTAGTTTTGTGAAATGTAATTCAAATGGTGTAGTTTTGTGATTTTCCCTATAATTTATCGTATAACTAGGTGGTTTGACCCGCGCGCATGGCGCGGGCATAAATAAATTTCAAGAAAATTACATGAAAAATAATTAATATTGACATTTTTAAATGAATTCAAATGGTTCATTAATGATAATTCAAACTATACGTTAAGATTACGATGAGGTAAACTCAAAACAAAAATGTTATAAATTATCCATAAAAATGAAAACATGAAAAATAACAAACTTCAAAAATGTTGCTTTGTGTTTTAGGGTAGACTTATATGATTTAAAATACAAAATTTTTGTTTTATTTTTATAGTTTTTCGCTTTTGAGAAACAATTATAATAATGACATGATATTTTATATAAAATTAATCCATTAAATTGAAAATTTGTTACAAATGTAAGTTTGTATGCTACCAAAGCATATGTTCGTTACATATTCTCTTCTACAAAATAATAAGTTTGATACTTAAAGAGAAGTGAAAGTTGTATATGTTCACAAACTAATTTGGTTAATAAAAATAAAGCGTATTCAACAAAAATAGTTTTATAATAATTAAAGAAAAACTCATTAATGAAGATGTTAATAATTATTTAAATGACTTTGGATTACGAAATATATAAAATTGTATGATGTGGTATAAATTTTTTTATATTAACATATTTATTACAATAAATCAATATTTATCTAACATTTTAAACGAAGTTAAGTTTATAATATTTACATAAATATTAGAAAACTAAGTTTATAAAATTGTGTTTTTCATGGGCTTTTTAAAATCATATTTTGTAGGTTTTTTAAATAATTTAAACATATTTTCTATGAATGTTTAATTACTCTTTCATGTATAAACTTATCCGAAAATTCTTTGCTCAAATTTTGGGAACCATATTGTTATTTGTAAATGAACAATATGTTTTATCATTATTTTAAACATAATGTGATAAAATATAACATATAAATATTAAAAAAATCTATTTTTAATTATAAATTGTTTTTATGGATTTTATAATATTATATTTTTTATATTTTAGGGGCTTTTCAATATTTTCTAAATATATTATCTATTTATTATGTTTGTTTAAGAGACTTTTGTGATAAATTTGGGCTTTTGTTTTGGGCTTTTATGAATTTCCAATAAATCTTTTAATGATATGGGGTCAGAATTACTCAAGGTGATGACACGTAAGATTTTCACTCTCATTTTCTCTCTCCGTTTTCTGTATTAATAATATAAGATGATATAAACCATTGAAACATAAAAAGAAAATTGAGAAAATAAGTATATTTGAAGACATAAATTTACTAATTGAGTTATTTTTTTTTAATTTTCTATAATATGATATTGACTTTTTAAATTACAATTTTACCATTAACTTTAAAATTGTCAAATCTCGTGAATGGTTGTCTGTAAATGTTCACATGTGACTGATTTCGAGTGAATAATCATTTTGAATGATAATTGGTATAATGTGAATGATAAATAATATATGTGAATGAATGATTTATGTCAAATGTGAGTTGTTAATGATCTCAATGAATGATCTATGTGAATGATTTTTCGCGAATGATTTTTGTGAATAATTTTTGTGTGAATAAGGTTAAATTTGTTATTTTAAGTACGAAAATCAAATTAAATTACCCAAAATTTAATTATTACATCAAAAACAGTTTATTGACAAATTATGTTTTAAAATGTATATAATACGTTAATTAACTCAAAAAGGGATAATCATAAACAAAATATTAAATTAATAAAAAATCAAAAAGTTCCTTAATTTTAGGAAATATAATTAAAACTTCGAAATATCAAATTAACAATAATATATGATGATATAAACCTTTAAAAATAAAAGGGATAATCATAAACAAAAATATTAAATTAAAAAAATCAAAAAGTTCCTTAATTTTAGGAAATATAATTAAAATTTCAAAATATCAAATTAACAATAATATATGATGATATAAACCATTAAAAATAACTGGATAATCATAAACGAATAACAACATAATTAATAAAAAATATATAAATTCTTTAATTTTAGAATATATAATTGAAATTTAGAAATATTAAATTAATAAATAATATTTGAAGATATAAACTATTAAAAATAAAGGAGATAATAATAATTTTAAAAAATTATTATATTGATAAAAATAAATAAAATCATTAATTTCTTACAAACTCTCTCCACTTGACACGTAGGCAAAACTCTTTGCTATTTATTATATATGATTATTCTAACAATAAATATATTACAGTTGAAAATATTAAGTGGAACCAACATTAACAAGGGTATTGGCATTGGCACAACATAGAATTCCCAAGAGAGTTGCAAAATCCAGTTCCGCCATTATACTTTTGTGCGCAAGTCGAATTGCAACAGTCATCGGGACAACTTTGACTGCATATGCCAGCCCCGCCATCACACATTTTGGGCGGTGGATTCGCACAATCGAAAATGCACTTACAAACTATACCCTCACATTTGTTTTGGGTCAATGGTCCGTATGTGGATCTGCATCTCTCGCCGCAACCTGTACAAAATCCTCCGTTCTCTGTGCATGTTTCTGCTCTACTTTGATTTACAACTGCAAAAAAAATTTATTCATCTTTTAAGTTAACATAAGAATAGAAATTAATCATGGCTTGTCACTTATATTTGCTTCTAAATTAATCGTATAACTTTTTTTTTTTTCTTTTGTTATCATTGTAAAAGCTATTCATTACAAAATTAAATAATATATTAGTATACCAACATCTTTGGCAATATAATTATATTTAGGTTATGTTAAAAGGGAAAAATATGTGAATGGGTAAAAATAAACATGGAAACTGAAAGATATAATACCTGATGCAATCATGATGACTAAGCTAACATGTAAAGCAAATGAAACTCTCTCCATATTTTTCACGTTTTCTATTTTTTTGTTTTTTTGTTAATCCGTTTTCTTATTTTCTTCTAAGGTTATTTCTTTGAGTTGTTTGGTTGTTACTCGGATTTGGTTGATCTATTTAAAGCTAAAGTGGCGAATCCAAATTACTGATATTTTCTTAATGAAAAATTATAATATTAATTAGTACATCAATTTAATGATTTGGCTTGATTCGTGGAAGTGGATGGATCACATCACACAGTAAGTAAAAAAATTGATTCAAGGTTGAGATTGAGAATCTATATTCACAGCATGCTAAAGAAATTTTAATATCAAGATTCCCATAATCGTTTTCTATCCAAAAAAATTCTTATATGATCATTCGGTCATTAAGAAACATATCCAAAATTGTATGTTGATTTATTTCAAACTATTTTTAAACGAAAAAATTGTTATTTATTATATTACACGGGTGGAAAAAAACTCATATCCAAAATATTGAATCGGAATCGAACCGAAACCTATCCAATAAAATAAATAATCCAAACGGATAGAGAAACTTACTATGTGAAAAAATTAACAGAAAAAACCTACTATGTGAAAACTTAAAACCGAACAAAAATTTATAGAACTCGAGACATAGATTATACACGAAAATAATTTTAAAATAATACTAATTTTAATTTAAAATAATACCAATTTTAATTTAAAATAATACTAATTTTAAGGGACAATTACAATCTACATTATTTGAATTATATTTCACAAAATTACACCATTTCAAAATCAATTTTCAAAACTACACCTAGACTCTCAAAATTAAATCCAAATAAACCCTACCCACATAATCCTATATGTGGCGGAGCCAAAATATTAAGTCACGGGTGTCAATTATATTTTAAAAAATACATAAGTTTTACTGAAAATATATGTGATCACAAATAATGATCTTAAATATACTTTGTTCTTATTTTTTTGAAAACTCTATCATTGTTTCATTTTGTCATATTATCAATTATCAAATATCCGTTTTAATAACACAAACTAAACAATCATTAAAAATATCACCATTACGGTTATAACTGCATCTACGCACTAAATATAAAATTCAAATAAAATTTAAACACAAAACCTTATCTCCTTAACAATAAGTCCTAAACATTAAATAGTGCATCGAAATGAAGATTTTTTAATTTGGGTAAATATTTAAAAAGGTAATATAAACATTTATAGTTTTTTAAAGGCGTAAAGTTAAAAAAAATTAGGTGTAGTTTTGTAAAATAAGATTTAGTTTTGTGAAATTTTCTAGTAAATTAATTAGATTTTGTGTTAGTTAAATTTTGTGTTAACACACGCTAGTAAGTTTATTTATATAGTTTTATGTTTTTTAATAAAATTGGATGCTAGTTGGATGAAAATTTGATGGGTGTCAAAAATATTATGGGAGAATCACAAAACTACACCATTTAAATTACATTTCACAAAACTACACCATTTCCAAAATACTTCACAAAACTACACCTAAACACTCAAAATTAAATCCAAATAAACCTTACCCAAACAATCTTACCCCATTAATACTATACCCTAAACACTAATTAGCGAACCCAAATGAAAAAAATTTAATTTTGGTAATTTTTTAAATGTTAAATCAAGCTTTTAAAATTTTGAAAGAGTGTAAATTTGTGAAAATATTAAATTAGGAGTAGTTTTGTGAAGAAGGGATTGAAAGGGTGTAGATTTATGAATTACTCAAATATTATTAGAGGGGGTCAATTTTAAAATAATAATTAAACTTCAAAAGAAAATTAAAATTCATGGGTGTCAATTGACACCCCTACTATCAGTCTACATCCGCCCATGAATCATACCCTTTAATACTTTACCATAAACACTAATTAACAAACCCAAATAAAATGATTTTAATTTTGATAAACTTTTTTAATGGTAAATCGGTCATTTACATTTTTGAAAGGGTGTAAATGTGTAAAAATATTGAATTAGATGTAGTTTTGTGAAGCAAAGGTTGAAAGAGTGTAGTTTTGTGAATTCCTCTAATTTTAATCATATATATATAATTCTTTTAAATATATTACAAAACTTATAACATTAGATAAAATATAATTATTATTATTAAAACATCATGCGATTTGAAATATAAGATGAACGGGAAACTACCATTATACTATTATAATTTATAAATTTTAATGACATATATTGTTGTGTTTTATATTTTAGTAATAATAAATTAAAGCTAAATAAAAAAATTTAGTAAAAATATTTAATATGTCCAGTGTTTCTATTATTTTACCAAGTATTTTCGTACCCGACCTGGACTTTCGGTCGAACTAGTAAATCCAGTGATCAAAGGTTTTTTCAGTTCGGGTTCAGCCGCTATTTATTAACGCGGAAAAAATTCGGAAAAATAACTATTTATTAAAATATTCATAAAACATCCGAATTTTTCAAAAATTGTAAACAATATATTATACAAAATATGTTTTCTACATTTTTGTATATTGATGAAGATTATATTATGTTATAAGAAAAAACAAAGATAATTTTAACATAAATTATAAATATGAATTATTTTATTATTGTGATTAAACATATATAACAATATCCTAAAAATAATTATATTACTTGTGGTTGATCCGGATCGACCAATTAACCCGTTGAACCAAAAATTTGCGTATTATAATTTGTATTTAAATTTATCAAAAAACAATATAATTTAGTTATGGTAGTATATCAATATATTATGAAATATCCAATAGCTCAATATAAAAATAAATGTTTGTAAAATTTGAATTTGAAAGGATTCAAATACCTAACAACATTAGCATATAACGATATCTTTAAACTACTATACCAAAGTCGTTTTTTGATTATTATTCCCAAAATTAGTATCTATAATATAATTAAATCTGAATTTTGATTTATTGTTTTGACCAAATTACCCTTAATGAATTTTGATGATTGTTCTAAATTTCAATAACAATTCATGTAATTGTTTACACGTTTAAGTTAATTTCTAGAAATGTACTCCTCAAACAATAATATAGAGATTACTCTTAACTTGAACGCAAAACTTATAAAAAACAAACACAATCCATCCTAAAAATATTAAAAACGATGAGTGTAGGGAGGGAGATCTCACATTTTGTCCTGTTTGACCTAATGGATAGAAGGGTCCAAAAAGACACATTGCAAGAAAGTTGTAGGGAAATTACTTAGATCATAATCACGGTTACTTCTATTACTTATATCATAAAGACCGAACCCATAGCAAGCATAATATATAGAGTTAGGCCTAAGTCCAGGGTACTTGCTTGCCTCTAAACAGAACGTCTCATTTCGGCCTATGAAAATGCAGAGATCTCCAATGTCTTCTGTGTATTTAGCAATTATTCTTCTTCCTTCTTCTATCTTGAACACCATGAATCGCTTGGTTTCTTCAAGTACTCTAGGCATGTCTAAAATTTCGCTTGGCTCGATATACCTACATACCAAAAAAAGTATCTCTTGTTACTTGAGCTAAAAAAATTATCCTAGCTAGTTATCTAGCAAGTTACTTAGACTTTGTCGTTGTGGTGTTACCATTGAACGATGAAACGTTGGCCGGAAGAAGACTCGACGATATAATCACTCCTTACACATGAAGCCAATATCTCCCATTCTTGTATTCGTATGGAAGACAAGTTCTCAAAATCCAACTTGAGAAAGTTAGGGTTGTTGTTATTGTTCTTGAGATCCAAGGCAACCATGTAGGCACATCCCATAGCGAGGAGGTAGAACATTTGGTGTGTCATAGAATAAACGACATGTGAGTTGGTATGGTAGCAGAAAGGGATGTTGATGGTTGTCCACTCCGAATCTCGATTAGGCATGCAATAACTAAGCTTAGATCCAAAGAAGGCGACACACACAATGTAGTCCTTGTCTTGGTGAGGAAAAGGAGTGGACAAGGAAACATTTATGATTCTTGGGCTATGAAAAGAGAGGTTATCAGCAAATGGAGGCAGATCAATGGTTTTGTGGGAGTCTAATGACCAAGGATTAAACACTTGGGTTAGATGTATGCTGAAATCAGTTAGATTTGAAAAAGCAGACCAACCACGCGATGTTCCAAGGAGCCAGCACCCATATGACAAACCTCTTGGGAATCTCTTGCCCTTAATATTGATTAACTTTTCACTCCTTGGATTGAATACACAATAATCTGTAAATGTTTTTACTTCCTCGTTTAAGTAGTCCTCCCGGTTTGTATATTCGTTTTCTTCATAATTATAGTTGATCAACATATAAGGGGTTTCTCGTGGGTGCGAGCAAAAACGGGCATAATCATCTTCTTTAACCTGTGATTCATAATTTTTGACAAAATAGTAAAAGCAATTAGAAAATATATATAAAGTAACTACTAGGTTTCTTGGCAACACCACCACTTTAAATTTTTGGTTTTTGTTAATAATTAGACTTACAAAGAGTTTCGCAACTAGGTTGAAAAGCAGAGACATTGTCCTGACTTTGTATATCCTTTCTTTTCACAAAACTCTTGGATTGTTGTTGTCTATAGAATTATTATGTAAAGTTGATGTATTTGCTTGTGGCACACTTTTCAAATCATAAGATTGTGAACTATCATGTGGTTGATAATTTAAATTGTGACATAAAATCCAAAGATATATCAAATATAATCAGTACATATATATGGATATTGAATATATACGTGATACGTCCATTAGGAAGTAATGAGAAACAAATACGTAGGATACACCAAAACAAACGTTTTAGAAAATTAGCAATGAATATATAATATTTTATTACTTTAAAAGCTTATTAAAAGATTTGTCCAAGTTTCTCACCACAAGAATGAAGGATATCTTTTCATACCAAAAAAAAAGAATGAAGGATATCTTTTTAAATTCCAGATCTGATTATAGAGTATTATCTTTTTCCAAATGATTAGATTTATATATATATATATATATATATATATATATATATATATATATATATATATATGTTTTTCCCATCGATTTCCTTTTCGGTTGATTTGTTGTTGTTAATAGGGATATTGTATATAACTAGGGTTTGACTCGAGTATAGGCGGGGTGAATTTTTTTCCATCTATTACATTCGATCCAAATTTTAATATTTTCCTAGGTAATTTATGAATAAAATTTGAAAATAATAAAGCTTTACGTAAAAGTGGATAATTATGTTTAAGGTTTAATATAAGAATATTTCTAATTTGATTTACTTTTAGATTTGGATATAAAAATTTCAATTTTTTTATTTTAACTCCACTCAGTTTTTGTAGCAATATATTTATAAAAGTATTCACATAAACGAATCCAGATATCTTTCAAAAGTCAACGGGTATTCTCTGACCGAATATTCTTCTAATGGATCTGAATTCAAGTCATTTTTTACGGATTTAGGCATATGCGAATCCGAATATCTTAAAAAACAGATATATGGATCCGGTTCACCATTAATATGCGCTATATATTTATAGGGTTGTGGTGACGTTAAACGTTTTAATACTGAGATTTATTGTTATATCCATTTCATAATAAATATGGTTTTAAAAAAATTCTTTTATTTTAACGGTTTATTCCTTTTAATTTTTGATTGAAAAATTAATGCGTTTTGACTTTTTAACCAATAAAATTTTATTACATTTTTCTATATTTGTTGTACTCTAAATTTTATTACATTTCTCTATTATTCTAAATGTATTTTATTTCATTTGTTTTTCCATAACTGATACTTGAAATTTATTCTAGTTATTAGGTATTAAAAGCTTTTTTCATTTTCTCTATTAATAAATGTTTTTCCATGTCACATTTTTGATTGATTATTAAACATCCCTCTTGTCATGTCACTATTAATTTGTTGAAACTCATTGTGGTGTTGACACCTAAGATTTTTCACAAAATTCACTTAACAAACAATGTCTTAGGGATTAACTCCACTCAGTTTTTGTAGACATATATTTATAAAAGTATTCACATAAACGGATCTGGATATCCTTCAAAAGTCAACGGGTATTCTCTGACTGAATATTCATCTAATGGATCTGAATTCGAGTCATTTTTTACGGATTTAGGCATATGCGAATCCGGATATTTTTAAAAATGGATATATGTATCTGGTTCACCATTAATATGCGGTATATATTTATAGGGTTGTGGTGACGTTAAATGTTTCAATACTGATATTTATTGTTATATCCATTTCATAATAATATGGTTTTAAAAAAATTCTTTTATTCCAACGGTTTATTCTTTTTAATTTTTGATTGAAAATTAATGCGTTTTGACTTTTTAACCAATAAAATTTTATTACATTTTTCTATATTTGTTGTATTCTATATATTTTTTTAAAAAAAAATTTAGAATTTATATTCTAAAGTATATTTTATTTCATTTGTTTTTCCATAAATGATCCTTGAAATTTATTCTAGTTATTAGGCCTTAAAAGCCTTTTTATTTTTTCTATTAATAAATGTTTTTTCCATGTCACATTTTTGATTGGTTATTAAAGATCACTCTTGTCATGTCACAATTAATTTGTTGAAACTCATTGTGGTGTTGACACCTAGGATTTTTCACAAAAATCACTTCACAAATAATGTCTTAGGGATATGAACACTAACTCGTTTAGTAATAAATTATAGAGAAATTCACAAAACTACACCCTTTTAACCCTCTTTTCACAAAACTACATCTAATTCAATATTTTCATTTATATCCTTTCAAAATTTTAAAGAGGAATTCACAAAACTACACCCTTTCAATCTCTCCTTCACAAACTTACACCTAATTTAAATTTTTCACATATTTACACCCTTTCAAAATATTAAAAACTTGATTTGTCCTTTAAAAAATTACCAAAGTTAAAATATTTTCATTTGTGTTCGCTAATTAGTGTTTAAGGTATAATATTAAGGGGTAGGATTGTGTGGGTAGAGTTTATTTAGATTTAATTTTGAGTGTTTAGGTGTAGTTTTGTGAAGTATTTTTGAAATGGTATAGTTTTGTGAAATGTAATTCAAATGGTGTAGTTTTGTGATTCCCAATTTTAAAAGCTTGATTTATCCTTTTAAAAATTACCAAAATTAAAATCTTTTCATTTGGGTTCGCTAATTAGTGTTTAGGGTATAGTATTAAGGGGGTATGATTGTTTGGGTAGGGTTTATTTGGATTTAATTTTGAGTGTTTAGGTGTAGTTTTGTGAAGTATTTTGGAAATGGTGTAGTTTTGTGAAATGTAATTCAAAGGTTGTAGTTTTATAATTCTCCCTAAACTATAAAAAAATATTCAATTTTAAATGGTAAATGTATATTTCGTATAAATGTTACTAGAGAATGATTCGCATATAAGAAAAATTGTAATACAATTTTTGTAAACTCGTAAAAATCAAAATAATTTTTTTCAAAACCATTTGAATTAATATTTTAATAATACGAATGATATGGATACATAATTTTTTAGAGAAATTCACAAAACTACACCCTTTCAATCCCTCCTTCACAAAACTACACCTAATTCAATATTTTCACAAATTTACACTTTTTCAAAAATTTTAAAGCTTGATTTACCCTTTTAAAAATTACAAAAATTAAAATCTTTTCATTTAGGTTCGCTAATTAGTGTTTAGGGTATAGTATTAAGGAGGTAGGATTGTGTGGGTATGATTTATTTGGATTTAATTTTGAATGTTTAGGTGTAGTTTTGTGAAGGTATGATTTATTTGGATTTAATTTTGAATGTTTAGGTGTAGTTTTGTGAAGTAATTTTGAAATGGTGTAGTTTTGTGAAATGCAATTCAAATGGTGTAGTTTTGTGATTCTCCCTAATTTTTATTGTATGCACTTTATCTCAATGATTATAATTAAAAATTTATATCAATAAATAATATGTGTATTATATTTAATTACCATTCTTACTTAATGTAACAAATAATAAAAATTAATTAATATAAAAACTAGATGAGGACCCGCACGTACGTGCGGAATTTAATATGTTTTTAAATTTATATATTTTAAATTATTTAGTAAAAAATATATATTAATTTTTTTTCATCGACTTTGATTATATGTATATAATCTCTTATTTCATTCAATACATTGAATAAAACATGTGGATTGTGCGGGGTAACAAATAAAGTATGGTTTAACGCGGGATTCGTCCGCGTATTAGAAATATTTAAATTTTTTACCCCGGGATATACCTTCCAAGATGTCTTGATACAAAGTTAAAAATTGTTTACTAAATTATATTTAATATAAAGTTCAAAATTATATTTATGTATAATTTTATATTTGGAATATAAATATATTATGAATTATTTATGCTATTTTTGACCCGTTGCTAAATTACACATAAATATTTGTGCATAAATTGAATTCGATCTAATCTTATAACCATTATAAATCGTTTAAATTTGTTTTGTGATCCTTTAACGACCCGTAACAAAACTTAAAGGGGGAATCACAAAACTACACCATTTGAATTGCATTTTACAAAACTATGTCATGCCAAAGTTATTTTGAAAAACTACACCTAAACACTCAAAATTAAATATAAATAATACCCTTTTAATACTATACTCTAAACACTAATTAGCGAACCCAAATGAAAAGATTTTAATTTTTGTAATTTTTTAAGAATAAATCAACCTTTTAAATTTTTAAAAGGGTGTAATTATAGAAAAATATTGAATTATGTGTAATTTTGTGAAAGAAATGTTGAAATGGTGTAGTCTTGTGAATTCCTCAAATGAAAATATGTATTTGCTATTAAGATTGGGCCTAAGTATGGGCTTTGTAAATTCTGTAAATTAGTCAAAATTGTAAACATAGATTAGTAAAAAAATGTAGTGGCATTGTATTGTAATTAGAATTTTTTTAAGGGCATTTTGCAATAATGCTTTTCAATTAATATATAAGATTAGTGAAAACTATTTTACTTCTCAGATGCCGAAAAAAATTATTATCATTCACTCATGGTATTTATCTTATAATAGCTTTACTTTTTCCGCTTAGATATTTGCAACTATTTCAATTTCACTGTATAAAATACACATAAGTAAACAAAAGCAAATCAAAAAAAAAAAATTAAAACTAAAATTTAGAAAACATATATTTCTAAAAATAAAATTAGAATAACCTTTCTAAGCATGAATGTAGTATTAGTATACGAACATCAAATTTATTCATATTTTCATATTTCTAATTGCATATGTATGATAAACAATGTTATATATCTTACAAATAAATCTTTTGTATATATAAATATATTACACATAAGTATTTATTAATGTACCTTATAAATCTTTTGTCGTATCAACTAATTTTACAAAATCATTCAAGCGGTATTTAACCAAGAATTTGTTCCATAGTGGTAATTATTTTTTCGTTCTTTTAATTTTATATGAAACTCATCATTGAAAATTATAGTTGTAATTGTAACTCCATTAATGTTGTTGTGAAACTTGCGAGGAATCTCAATTGTTATATATTATAATTATGTAATTTCTTTTTCCTTTTAGGATTGAGGATATATTATATTTTGTTGATAATGTTCAACTTAATATAATATTTTACTTTTATGATAAATATTGAATAATATCACTAACTTAATATCTACCTACTTTTCATAAAAGTTTAATTTTTGCTAACATTAAACTTAATATTTAACTATATTATGTAATTTTACTGTAAGATTATTATAACTTAGAAATTATTATGATACTTTTTAAAGATAAATATTGATTAATATAATTAGGGTAATGTAAATGTTTTTCTATTTTTTCTTATTTTTGTTTTTATTTTAAAAATATATTTTTTAATTTATAGTTTTTTATTATTTATCTTTTATATTTTTTTTAAAAATGATTTGATTAAAAATTGAATATATATATATATATATATATATATCTTAATATATTTGTTTAAATATGATTGGTTAAAAAAATTTATACGTGTCAGAATCTTAACGGTAAACTTAACACATGTCGTGATCTTGTGAGTTACTAAGTTTTGAAACCAAGTTTTATATAATAAGATAATAATATTTTTTTTTTATCAATCTAATAAATATGAATTTAATTAAAAATGATTTTTATTTAAGAAAATGTATATATCTCATATAAGATCATTCATTGAGATCATAAACAACTCACCATTGACATAAATCATTCATTCACATAAATTATTTATCATCGACATTATACCAATTATTATATATTTATATATAATAAATAACAAGGAGTTTTGCCTACGTGTCAAGTGGAGAAAGTTTGTACGAAATAAATGATTTTATTAATTTTTTATCAATATAATAATTTTTTAAAATTATGATTATCTCTTTTATTTTTTAATAGTTTATATCTTCAAATATTATTTATTAATTTAATATTTCGAAATTTCAACTATGTTTCCTAAATTTATTAATTTAATATTTCGAAATTTCAATTATTCTAAAATTAAAGAATTTATATATTTTTATTAATTTATTATTTTGTTATTCGTTTATGATTATCCAGTTATTTTTAATGGTTTATATCATCATATATTATTGTTAATTTGTTATTTCGAAATTTTAATTATATTTCCTAACATTAAGGAACTTTTTGATTTTTTTTAATTTAATATTTTTGTTTATAATTATCCCTTTTATTTTTAATTGTTTATATCATCATATATTATTGTTAATTTGATATTTCGAAATTTTAATTATATTTCCTAAAATTAAGGAACTTTTTTATTTTTTATTAATTTAATATATTTGTTTATGATTATTCCTTTATTTTTGAGTTAATTAACATAGGGAGAATTATAAAACTACACCATTTGAATTACATTTCACAAAACTACACCATTTCAAAAATACTTCACAAAACTACACCTAAACACTCAAAATTAAATCCAAATAAACCTTACCCACATAATTCTACCCTTTTAATACTATACCCTAAACACTAATTAGCGAACCCAAATGAAAAGATTTTAATTTTGGTAATTTTTAAAAGGGTAAATCAAGCTTTTCAAAATTTGATAGGGTGTAAATTTGTGAAAATATTGAATTAGGTGTAGTTTTGTGAAGGGAGGGCTGAAAGGGTGTAGTTTTGTGAATTTCTCATTAACTTATTATATAAATTTTAAAACATAATTTGTCAATAAATTGTTTTTCATGTAATAATTAAATTTTGGGTAATTTAATTTAATTTTCGTACTTAAAATAACAAATTAAACCTTATTCACACAAAACTTATTCACAAAAATCATTCACGAAAAATCATTTACATAGATCATTTTATTGAGATCATTAACAACTCACCATTGACATTAATCGTTCATTCACATATATTATTTATCATTCACATTATACCAATTATCATTCAAACCGATTATTCACTCGAAATCATTCACGTGTGAACATTTACATACAACCATTCACGAGATTTGACAATTTTAAAGTTAATGGTAAAATTGTAATTTAAAAAGCCAATATCACATTATAGAAAATAAAATAACAACTCAATTAGTAAATTTATGTCTTGAAATATACTTATTTTCTCAATTTTCTTTTTATGTTTCAATGATTTATATCATTATATATTATTTATTAATTTAATATTGCAAAATATCAATAATGATGTCAATATTTTGGGAATTTTAATTTATATAATAATTTAATATAATTTATTATTATTATAAATGGTACTACATGCAACCTCATATGATTTTGTTTACATTCGTTCTGATTCAAGTTGATCCTTATACATAAATATTATAAACTTAACTTCGTTTAAAATGTTAGATAAATATTGATTTATTGCTATAAATTTGTTAATATGAAATTTTATTATACCACATCATACAATTTTATATATTTCGTAATACAAAACCATTATAATTATTAACATCTTCATTAATGAGTTTTTCTTTAATTATTATAAAACTACTTTTGTTGAATACGCTTTATTTTTATTAACCAAATTAGTTTGTGAACATATACAATTTTCACTTCTCTTTAAGTATCAAACTTATTATTTTGTAGAAGAGAATATGTAACAAACATATGCTTTGGTAGCATACAAACTTACATTTGTAACAATTTTCAATTTAATGGATTAATTTTATATAAAATATCATGTCAGTATTATAATTGTTTCGCAAAAGCGAAAAACTATAAAAATAAAACAATTTTTGTATTTTAAATCATATAAGTCTACTATAAAACACAAAGTCACATTTGTGAAGTTTGTTATTTTTCATGTTTTCATTTGTATGGATAATTTATAACATTTTTATTTTTTGTTTACTTCATCGTAATTTTACTGTATAGTTTGAATTATCATTAATGTACCATTTGAATTCATTTAAAATGTCAATATTAATTATTTTTCATGTAATTTTCTTGAAATTTATTTATGCTCGCGCGCGGGTCAAACCACCTAGTACTACAAATATATGAATATTGAATATAAATACGTCCAATAGGAAGAAAAGAGAAAACAAATACGTGTCCACCAAGAAAACGATTAAGAAAATCAGCAATAAATATATAATATATATTACTTTAAGCGCTTATTAAAAGATATGTAAAAGTTTCTAACCATAAGAACGAGGGATAGCTTTCTAAAATCCATATTTGATTATTTCTCAATGCTATACTTTAATTTATAGATTTGTTTACATATTTTTTGCATCGATTTCCTTTTCGGTTGATTTGTTATTTAATAATATGTAATACACTTGAAATCATTATAAACAAATAAAGTGAATTGGACTAATTTTGATTGCTTCTTCAACGATGTCTTTGCTTTTCAATCTAACTGCAAACCTGTCTGTAAGCGTATTACTAGTCGCGCGATATCAAAGTATATTTTTTGTTTGTTTGTTTGTTTGTTTGTGATGAATGATTCTAGTTCCTTGTCCAAACAATTATAGGTTGGAGAAGAAGACAAGGCTTGTTTCTTCACCTCAACTCCACACAAGCAAGCACCATATATGATACTTGAAGGTGACAAAGTAGTAGGAGAGTCTTCTTTAGAGGAACCAGAAAAAATCAGTATGAAATTTAAGTTATTCGATCTTTGTAAGGAAGAGATCAAAGAGGTTATCCACAAAACATTTCCAAAGCTATTGTACGAAGAGTCGCGAGTGCTTGGAAGCTCGCGTGGCTGGATAGCTTTTATGAGCAAACATGATGGAACTGTATATCTAAGCGACGTGTTCAATCTTTTATCACCAAGAGTCATAACTCTGCCTTCACTTGCTTCTACACTTTTGAAAACCAGTCCAATCACAAATGTTTCCATATCTTCACTGCCCGACAAAGACGATGGTTACTTAGTGTTTCTCAAGTTCTTATTTCTTGGATTTTATTATTGTAGGCCTAATAGAGACTCGCGATGGACTAGAATTGATATTTTTGGATGTAATCTGAATTCATGTGATGTCATTTATTCCTCAAGAAACCAAATGTTGCTCGCCCTGACAGTCGGAGCGGGTTTCTTGGTTTCTTTTGATCTCAACATGGAGATTAGGTATACAAAGTTGCATTTGAGAAACTACCCAAACATGTCGCGGAAAGAGTGGGAGTTTTTGGCGTTAGGTTTCAAGACGGAGCACCTTGTTGAGTCGTCCTGTGGCAAATGTTTCGTTGTGAGGCGGTATGAGTTTTGAATAATAAAAAGTATAAACTAACTAATTATGACAATAACTAACAACACTTGGATCATGCAGGTGCGTGGAGACATATGACAAAGGGGACAGAGATATGATATTCAATAAAACCAAGAGCTTCATGGTGTTTCGGCTTGACAAGAAAGTGAAATCCGGTGAAATTAACGCTAAATACACGCAAAACATTGGAGATCTCTGCATTTTCATTGGCAGCAATGAGACATTTTGTGTTGATGCAACCAAATATCTTGGACTTAAGCCTAATTCTATATATTACATCGGATATGGTATCGGTGTATACGATATCAATTCCAAAAAATTCAATCGCTTCACTCCATCTATGCCTCTCAATTGGCCTCTTTGTCTCTTACCCGAACCTCATGTTTAATTTGTTTCTTTTTACATCATTTTGAATGTTTAATGCAATTTTGTTTTTGATTGTGTCCTAATACACAATAAAAAATATTTGACTATGTTTATTTTTCCTTTGATGATTAAAGATTATTTTTTAATTCTAATTCCAGCTTATTATAAAAAGAATGACACCACGTAAGTTATATCTATTAGGAGAGAACCCGCAATATTCGCGGAATTGTTTTATAGATTAGAAAAAATACTAGAAAGTTACCCGCGCCAAGCGCGGGATAAAAATTTACGGAATAAAAGAAGAAATATTTATTGGTAAAAACAATGTGTATTATAAAATGAGATAAAAAGAATTTGGATGTTATGTGATTCGCGTTAAACGCAGAGTTTAATTTGAAGTTTATATATAAAATATATTGTATTTTTGTTTTTATAATGTTTTATTAACAAAATTTTATTATTACTATTTTAATATTTAGCATCGAAAAAGATTATCATTGCTATTTTGTTGTTGAATATTTACTATTACGTATAATTTACTATTTATCATTGAAAACAATAACTACATTATGTTTTGAAACCTTGATATGACCCGTTTAATAATGAAAAATATGTCAATCCGGTCTCTATTTGTCATAAAACTCGGATTATTAAAAATTCGGATAAAACCACTGAACTTTCGGGAACCGGTGGGTCAACTGATGGTTCAAGTCAATTTTGTGTTCAAGTTTTGTCATTTGACATAAACTTTGATGTTTAATACAATTTTACAAAATAATATTGATATTTATAAATGAACAATATGTTTTATCATTGTTTTGTGCGAGAATATAACATACAAACATTAGGAAAATTATAAAATTATGTTTTTCATGGGCTTTTTAAAATCATATTTTGTAGGCTTTTTAAATATTTTAAACATATTTTCTATGAATGTTTAATCACTTTTTTATGTATAAATTTATCCGAAAATTCTTTGCTCAAATTTTGGGAACATGTGGTTCAACCGATGAGTCGTAAATTATGTGTTCAAGTTTTGTCATTTGACATGAATTTTGAGAAATCTATTTTTAAACATAATGTGATAAAATATAACATATAAATAGTAGAGAAATCTATTTTTAATTATAAATTGTGTTTCTTATGGATTTTTTAATATTATATTTTTTATATTTTAGGGTTTTTTCAACATTTTCTAAATATATTATCCATTTATTATGTTAGTTTAAGGGACTTTTATGATAAATTTGAGGTTTTGTTTTGGGTTTTTGTTTTGGATTTTTATGAATTTCCAATAAATCTTTTAATGATGCGGGGTCAGAATTACTCACGTGATGACACGTAGGATTTTCATTATTATTTTCTCTCTCCGTCTTCTGTATTAATAATATAAGATGTTTGTATATATTAATAGTTTTATTTTATAAATTATTTTCTTTGGTGTTTTTTTTATGATACTATAGTTTCTTGTATTTTCAATATTTTTGTTTTTGTTCACATAAATAAAGGTATAATATTTGTTACTTTCTTAGTTCTATAATTTTTTGCATATTTTTCACTTTCTTAAATAGTTGTATATTTTTTTGTTTTATATTCTTTTCTTGTTCATCTAGATGAAGGTTGCAATGTTTTTAGTATATCTTCACTTAACACTTTAAATAGTTTGTATAATTTTTTTATTCTTTTTCTTTATCTTACTTGTCATGTTTTTCACTATTTTTAGAAATTTTATATGCGTTTTATTTTAAGTGTTATTTGTGTATGTGATATTATATATATTGTAATTAAACTAATTTCATTTGTTCAAAGTCCATAAAAACTACAGTAAAACCTCTATAAATTAATAGAGGGACCCGAGATACTTGCAAATTTGTTTTTTAAATTGGAAAAAATATGTTTGTACATATTAATAGTTTTATTTTATAAATTATTTTGTTTGGTCAGAAACGCAAAAATACTGACGAGAAGTCACATATTATCAGGAGTTTCTCTTTGTTGGAAGAGACGTATGACACAAGCTCAAGGCTAGTTTGTCAAGTTGACATTTCTCGGAAAGAAACAGAAGTGTATGCAGGGTTAGGATGGGTTTGTTTGAACGAAGATGGCCATAGACATCTGCTATGAGCAAGGTGCCTTAGGAGTAGCTTATCTCCCTCCTTTGGGCGATGGAAGTTATTAAGGCTCGAAACATATATTATCAGACGTTCGAAACGGACAATACGACATTGATGGCAATCCTGCATAACCCTTCAGAGTGGTATGCCTTCTCCACAATGTTACAAGACTTTGAGGCATTGATAGCCTATTTTACAAGCTTCGAAATCAAGATTATTCCACGAGCGAGAAATGATAAAGCGCACGAGCTGGACGGTCTCTCTCATCTTCGTACGAGTACGTGAGCGAATTCCCTCCGAGCTAGGTACCCAACATCGACGAAGCGGCTTAGTTTTCCCCCCCATAATATGTTGTTAAAAA
This sequence comes from Cochlearia excelsa, assembly GCA_963556525.1. Taxonomy (NCBI): domain Eukaryota; kingdom Viridiplantae; phylum Streptophyta; class Magnoliopsida; order Brassicales; family Brassicaceae; genus Cochlearia; species Cochlearia excelsa. Next base: position 5,795,356 of record OY748332.1, on the reverse strand, counting down.
ATATTTTGTTTTGTTTTTCTTGATGATTCAATAGTTTCTTGTATTCTAAATATTTATGTTCGTGTTCACGCAAATAAAGATATAATATATGTTACTTTCTTAGTTCTATAATCTTTTGCATATTTTTCACTATTTTAAATAGTTTGTATATTTTATGTTGACAAAAAAAAATAGTTTGTATATTTTCTGTTTTTGTATTCTTTTCTTGTTCATCTAGATGAAGGTTTAAATAATTTGTATAATTTTTTAATTCTTTTTCTTTATCTTACTTGTCATGTTTTTCACTATTTTCAAAATTTTATATACCTTTTATTCTTAGTGTATTTTGGGTATGTGATATTATATATACTACGTAAGTACCCGTGCAATATCGCACGAGAGTTAGAATACGTAATATATTTTTTAAAATACATAAATTTAAACTAATTCGTGTAATTATTCATATATTAGACAATATGTAATCTTAATAGTCTGTTAATACTCTATATGTTAATACCTCTATAAAATGATAATTTTTCATGGTATTTTTTGGTAATTGCCCTCAAAATTATTAAGTTTTGTTAAACTTAGTGGGCTTTTACTTTAATTATTTATGATAATTTTTATTTGATTAATATTTTAATTTTTTGATATTTTGATATTTTAGAAATGTATAAATAAGTTTAGTTTATTAGTCTAAATTGATTAAGAAAAATAGTTACAAATTGATTAAGCTAAGAGATTTTCATTTTTCATTACCTTAAGTTTGACTATGATTTAACAAAACCCACACTAAAAGTAGGACAATTCACAAAATGTAGTGAAATTTTATTTTGGTACTAAACTAACATGATTCATAATTTTTTTCGATGAGCACGATCAAAAATTTTGTTTTTACATAATATTAAACTAGATGAGGACCCACACGTACGTGCGAAATTTAATATGTTTTTATATTTATATATTTAAAATTATTTAGTAAATTTAATAATTTTTTATATTTATATATTTAAAATTATTTAGTAAAAAATATCTATTAAAATTTCTAACTTGGATTATATATTTATATGTATATGTATATAGTCTATTATTTCATTTATTATATTAACTAAAATCCGTACATTGTGCGGTATAACAAATAAATTATGATTTAACGCAGGATTGATCCGCGTATTAGAAATATTTAAAAACTTTACCCATTGTATACCTTCCATGATGTCTAGATACAAATTTTAAAAATTGTTTATTAAATTATATTTAATATAAAGTTCAAAACTATACTTATGTATATTTTAATATTAGATATATTGGTTACATCTTATAAATTATTTATGTTATTTTCTGACCCGTTGTAAATATTTCACACATATAATATATATATATATATATATATATATATATATATATATATATGCATAAATTGAATTCTATTTAATTTCATATCAATTATCATTCGTTTCAAATTCTTTTTGACTTTTTTAACGACCCATAACGAAAATTAAAATAGGTATTTGGTATTCCTTTATTTTATATACGTCTTAGTTAGCTATATATGATTTTAAAATAAAAAAATTTAGATTGTTGTCGATATTATTCTTCGAGTAATTTAACTTCATTTTTTCGATATGATTTTTTAACAAATTTTATTTTATTTTCTAAAATTTTAATGTTGAAACTAAAATCAATAGTTATTAAAGATATTTCACGACTATTATTGTTTTCATATTTTGTCTTATATAAATCTTGAAATTTAAATTGATTTTTTGTTTATTTATTTTATTCGTTTATCTAGAATATTTTTTCAAATTTTAAGTTTAAAATTAGTGAAAATATTTAACGAATATTATTGTTTCCATATTTTTTTATTCATTTTTGTAGAATATTTTTTCAAATTTTAAGTTTAAAATTAGTGAAAATATTTAGTGAATATTATTGTTTCCATATTTTTTCCGTTTTTAATGTTGTAATTTATTGTTGTTCTTATTTCCTTAATTTTTTTAGAGTTAATTGTTAAAAAAAATATTAGAAACTATAGGTTATATTGAGTGGCAATATTGTAATTATAATTTTTTTTGTCCTCTTTATAATAATGCTTTCCTTTTAATAGTATAGATTAGTCGAACATTTGTTACACTAAATTCTAAACCCTCAAAACTAATTCTTACAAATAAAAACAGACCACGCTACTAAAAAACAATGATAAGTAATTTATCGAGAAATAAAAAAAAAGAAAATAAAAAATATACATTTATCGAGGAATCTATTCGAGTTTTGGTCGAGTTTTTCATAATTTAACAAAACCTGACATGGAACTGAAATATTTTTGGTTCGGGTTTTTTGGTTCAAATTTTCACGTTTTCATATTTATGGTAAGAATTTCGGGTCTTATTTCGGGTTATTCGGGTTCGGTTCGGGTTTTGTTTCAAATTACTTTATCAAAACTCTATACATGTGTATATCTTCAGATTTATTCGGGTACAATTCGGGCCTTAGATCGGTTCATGTTAGAACGAAAACCCAAGTTAGAAGATATTAAAACCCGATAGGATAATATGAGAACCAAAACCGGACTAAACCGGATTTTTCAGGTCGATTCGGTTTCGAGTTTTAGATCTCGGGTTAAATATTCAACCCTAAGTGGATTGGATTTCCAATTCATGGTACTACCTAGTAATTTGTAAATGTTTTTACTTCCTCATTTAAATATTCCTCCCGGTTTGTATATTCGTTTTTTTGCTTATAATTAGGTTATTAACCCACTATTATATAGCCCGTATTCATTTAGGATTTCCAATATATCCTATATATATTAATTGAGAAGTCACTTTTAAAATTTGAATAATATATAAAATCTAAAAGGCTCATAACTTTAAATTTCTAATTATTGAAAATTGTAATATTAAGTTTAAGATATAATTTTAATATGAAAGTTTAAGCCCCATTAAAAAAATTTCAACAAACAATATATATATATATAAGAAATATATATCTTTTAAATTGATATGAAGAACTTATACAAAATAAAGAAAATTAATTATATAAATATGATGAATAGTAATAGTGATAATAAATTATCAAACTTTTTTGAGAAGGAAAAAAGGTTGATGATGTCATTATTTTTTTAAGAAATTTTTAATGATACTTTTTGAGAATTGCTCTAATAACAAAAGAAAATTAGTTTGAAAAAATTACAAATTTATTTTAAATAAATTTATATGCCACAAACTAAAAATATTTTTACATTTTTTATGTAGTATATATAATTATAAATTTAAACCCTGCGCTTGGGGCGGGTCGAAAAATCTAGTATATATATATAACAAGAAGAGACACGGTAGCAAAAAAACCTAGTTAATTTGTAAAATTGAAACAATGACGAAAACGATGATCTCCAATCTCTCGAGGGACTTGTCGGAAGAGATCTTATCTAGGTTTCCTTTTAGATCTATGAGAGCATTGCAAGTAACTTGCAAAAAGTGGGACATTGTAACCAAAACTACTAGCTTTGCAAAGAAGCACGTTGCTAAATCAGCTACAACAACAACAAGTGAAAGAGATAACTTTATGATGATCTCGGTGATGAATTACAATCTTTATTTACTTGAACCATATGCAGAGCCTAAAGGTAAAATTACTTGCCTTAGCGAACAAGTCAAGATATCTCGGATATTTCACTGCGATGGTCTACTCTTATGTATCTCGAAAGAAAACGATACTACTAGGCTTATGGTTATGAATCCTTATGTTTTTGGTATGAAATATATGATTTTGAAACTGATTCTTGGAAAAGTCTTGATGTCGCCGACTCCATACTGGTGTATAGCGTTTTGTAATCATGGAGTTTCTCTCAAAGGAAACACTTATTGGCCTGCTCAAGAAAGAACGTTTGATGATTGTTATTGCAATAGCATAATATGTTTTGATTTTATAAGAGAGAGATTTGGACCGCTATTACCTCTACCGAATACCGTTTACCTTAACGAGTTGACTATGAGTATGTGTATTTATCTTGTGTCACAGAACAAAAACTCGCGGCTTTGTTTCAACACAATGAAACAAACCTATATGAGCTTGAGACATGGAGGACGACTAAGATCGATTTTAAGAATTATCGTGGAGCAAGTTCTGGAAATTTGTTACGGATCCGGAAAAATGGTAATGGTTCCTCAACTAAGTGAGGGTTTCTTCATTGACGAGGAGAAGAAAGTGGCCATGGGGTTTGATGAAATAGATTATCCAAACAAATTTAACATCATTGGAGAGGATGGATACGTTAGAGAATTGGATTTTGAAGTGCATGACACTGGCTACGACCCAATAAGGTTTAGTCCACATGTTTGTTCTTACGTTCCAAGTTTGGTCAAAATCAAGAATCGTACACGTCGCAAAAGGAAGAGAGAAGACGCTTTAGAGAAGCTTAGATTTAATCAAAACATGTTGAGACTTGCCGCATTCGAAATACCTAACTTAATACACAATGCTTAGTTTTTTGTTGTTGTTGGAAATAGTTATCATGTTACAAGACATAATCACCAAAAAAACCAAATCATGAATTATGTCATGTTCGTTTAGAGAATTTCAAAAATCATATTTTGAAATTCTATATAATAAAAAGAAAATTGAATAATTGATTGCAAAACCAGATAAGGAAATGTGTAATTCTTACCAAAAATGGATATATAAGATGATTTTATAAATAATTATTGATAAAACAAAATAAGGAAAATATGTAATTCTCACAAATAAATAACATTAGATAATTTTTTACATGTGACCAAAAAGAAATTTGGCCCCATAAACAAAAAAAATGTCAAAAATTTATTCTCTAAACGTATCTATAAGATTCAAACTTTTAGGAAAAAATGCATTGATTTTGCCAAGTGTACTAGGAGATTTCTAAGTAAACTGGCCCCAAATATATATTTTTCCAAGCTAATGTTTGATTAGCTTGTATCCAATCCAGGACCGAACCTCGTTAAGGGGCAAAACTATCTTATATAATAAGACAAGATGTTTTTGTAACTTTCACTCACAAGACAACAAGTGTCACATTCATTTCATGACATGTGTCTTTTCTTAGTTTATTTTCAACCAAAAATTGTTTTTATCTCTCTTAAAAGTAAAAAATAAATGCAAAAAATTTTCTTGTGTTTCTTTTAATTTTTTACATACGATTCACATGAGGTTCATTTTTTAATATATATATATATATATAATTTTTAGTTCATCTTCAATAAAAAAACTTTCATTTTACCTCTCTCGAAAATAAAAAATCAATGTCAACTTATTTTTGTATGTTTCTTTTAATTTACGACAAATGATTTACATGACTTTTTATATAATATTTCTTTTAGATTTTATATCTAAATTTTGTAATCAATATATCCTATTATCCTCATATTTTTACAACTTATCATCATTATCATATTTATATTTATATTTATGTGTTAAAAATAAATGAAATAATCCGACCAAGAAATCATAACTTTTAAACCTTGATAATTAGTTTATGTTGAAGCAAATAAATAATAATCTATATATAATCAATATATCCTACCATCACTACATATAATTTAGTTTAGTCAAAGTGATGTAATTCTCATGTAATGGAGAATTAATCTGGTCCAAAAAAAAAAAATTTTATGTTCAAACAAATAAACAATAATCTATGAGGAATTCACAAAACTACACCCTTACATCCCTTCCTTTACAAAACTCTACCTAATTCAATTTTTCACATATTTACACATTTTTCAAAATTTTAAAAACTTGATTTACCCTTTAAAAAATTACAAAAATTAAAATCTTTTCATTTGGGTTCGCTAGTTAGTGTTTAGGGTATAGTATTAAGGGGGTAGGATTGTGTGGGTAGGGTTTATTTTGATTTAATTTTGAGTGTTTATGTGCGTTTTTGTGAAGTAATTTGAAATGGTGTAGTTTTGTGAAATGTAATTCAAATGATGTAGTTTTGTAATTCTCCCATAATCTATTTCTAAACAAACAAAAAAGAAAAGAAATAACTTTTATATAATAAGTATCATTATTATGAATAAATGACACTACCATCACTACTTATATTTTATTTTGGTCAAAGTGATATAATTTTCATGTAATGGAGACTTAAATTTTGGTCAAATAATTTTTTTTCTTAAATTGAATTAATAATTGATTTTATTACTCAATTGTGTAACCACCAAATTTTACATAAAAATATATATTAAGTGAGTAATGATGATGTTATGGATTACATGGTGAAACCAAAAACTCTTCATCTTTTTCTACTATATAAAGAGAAAATATTCAACATCACTTTATGAATAAATGACATCATCTTTATTACATTTATTTTATTTTGATCAAAGTGATATAATTCTCATGAGGTGAAAAATTAAATTTGGTCTAAGAAAATAATAAATCTAACAATAAAAAGAGTTAAAATTTGGTCAAATAAAAGTTTTCTTCTTAAGTGAATAATTGATTGTTTTAATCAATTGTGTAACCACCAAATTTGACTTAAATATATATGTTAAATGTGAGTAATAGTGGTATTATGGACTACATTATGAAACTAAAGACTTTTGCATTCTCTCCTCCTATATAAAGAGAAAGTAACCAACATCTTGTATATTCAACATTTTTCATATATTTTCTGTCATAATTCTATTATTCCTTATGTGAAAATACAACACAAGAATAATGTTTAAAAGTGTATGCTTTCGAGTGTTGCGAATCATAAGAATTATGCGGTTTTATCTTGGGATTTGAAACGACATGTAACCGTCACACTACGAGGTGTTTTCAGAATTAAGGTGTTATTGGCCTATGCAAACTCACTTTATTTCAAAATTCTTTTCCTATTAAACTAATATTTTAGGTGGAGAAAAAAAAAGAAACAGGTTGTTGGTTGAAAACATGGGAAGTTTTCTCTACTTTAAAAAAAATAAATACGAGTTCAACAATAGTCTGAATAAAAATATGTAAATTACTTATCAAACAAATTAATAATCTCGATAGACATATAGTAAATATAATATTTTTAATTAGTTTTGTGGATAGATATAACATTACATTACATGGTTAAATAATATTTTTATCTATAATTTTAACTAATTTTTACAACCAAAAAAGTTATAAACATTTTATATTAAATTTTCCCGTGGAACGCACGGGCCACAAAACTAGTATGAATATAAGGCCAAATGTCCTAGTGTTTAAATTTAAAATTGTAATGTTGTGGGTTATAGATAAGTGTGATCTAACAATTTGTAATAACGCTAGTTATCTATTCTATTAAAAGACAAGACAAAACGCTCACATGTCGCAATGAGAACGATTATAGGAAATTTTATTCTTTTTGCGTTTGGGTCCTTATATTTTTGAATAATTTTATTCGGCGAATTCTATAAATTATATTTCAGGCCCAACGAATTCAGGTCGCATATAAAACTTTTAAGATTTAAATTTCTCCAACATTGAAACAATAAGAAACCTTCTACTATAAATAAGTCTTTATCACATACGGAATCATTAAAACATACTTTCGTTTAATGGGGCTGCGAATATTGGAAAATGGATTGCGCCTTCGTTTATCGAGGTATGCATAATGCAGGTTTTTTTGAATATGCGTGCAAAGTTTGATTAGTTATTTTGGCTTTCGATAACGATCTTTCATAGATGCATGCCTCATAAATTGGCCAACGAGTATCGGAGATTTTGATTAGTGGCAACCAAAACTTACTCTCTTATCTCCTCTACCTTCCACCACAAGTTTCCTCTCTACTTGGTCCTCCTCAAGCTTCGTCCTCAAGATTCTTTAGTTTGTTATCCTCCTCAAGCTCCCTATGTTCTTCTTTCTCCCCCTAGCTTCCTCTATTTTTATTCATCAAGTTTCATGTCTTTTCCTCCTAACCTTCCTCAGTGTCGTGCCTAGACGTGGAGAGGCCTAAGAAAAATTTAAAAAGGTGGCTTTTATAAAAGTGTAAAAAACATTAACTATAAAAGTCAATAACATGAAATTTGTAATATATTTTTTTGATAAAAACGTTCTCCTAACTCTTTGATATATTATTAGTTATTTTATGTTTTTATAATATTATTTACTTATTTTTGTGTATTAATTATTTGTAATAAAACATAATTGTTATATGTTCTTGCTAAAAAATGTGTTTCAAATAAAGAAATCTTCACCAAAACAAATGTATAAATAAGAATATAATTTTCACTAATTTTTTCAGTTAAAAACACAATATATTAAATTAGTTAGATAGATAAACTTAAAATTACATAAAAATGTGACTTTAATTGTGTATATGTTTGGTGGCATGGGGCAATTGCCCTTTTGGCCTAAAGCGAGGCACGATACTTTATTTTTCCTTTTCAAACTTCCTTTGTTCTTCATGAATTGTCCTATAATTAATAGGGAAATTTTGCCGAATGGACAGTTTTTAGAAAGTAACCAAAATAATAGGCAGTTTACTATTTACAATTGTAAAAGAGGTCTGTAGGGTCCACGCGTGTAATAGAAAATGCGTGTAATAGGGGAATGTTAAAATACGAAAATAGCCTTTGTGAAAAATTGTGTACATATATTTTGTATTGGTGTATTGGTGTCATTAAATGGTGTCATTATATTCTTCTTACACATCGATTCTTTCTCTTTCTTCCTTCTTCTTCTTTTTTTTCCTCCTTCTTTCTCTTCTCTCTCATATATTCTCTTTTCTTTCTTTTTTTTTTTGCTTTTTTCAAACTTATGTTTTATTTTTGCAGTTTTTTTTTATCTTTGTTCATGTTTCTTTCGCTTAATTACATTCAACAACATCCATTTGCACAGTTTAGTGAACGGTGTACAATTGTTGGATGACCGATTCAGCTCATTTGTACAATGTACGTGACTCATTTAGAAATATATAACACTCTAATGGACAGTGAAACGAAGTTATTCATCTGCTCAGTGTCCGAAACATCTGATTCGAATCATCTTTACATTGTCTGTACAACATCCGCTAAAAATATAACATATAGATGAGAGATGAGAGAGAAAATGAAATTTGTACAACTCTATATATGTAGATGAATGTTATTCATTTGCACCATCCAGTATCCATTGAATGATATAACATTCATCTTCGCCATCCAGTGTCCAGTGAACAATAAAAATGTACTCGGTTTTGGACAGCGTACAATTTTACTTATATAATTTTATATGTACAGAAAAATAATACCGTAAAATATGTTGAACAATATGAATGTACAACTTATTTGTAGCATTATACGGTGGATACTTATATGTATAGCGTCTGTACAATATCCATTAAAAATATGAAAATTTGATAGTGTACGAGACTGAAAGTTTATAAAAACAATTTGAGATAATAATGGTTGATATTAGTTTATATAATATAATATTTATATGTATAATCCATGAGACAATTAAGAAGATGAAAAAAAGAAAAAAGAAAATGGAAGAGAAAAACAAAAGAAGAAGGAGAAGAAGAAAGAGAAAAAGAAGAAGAAGAAAGAGAAAAAGAAGAAAAGTAAGAGAAAAATAAAAATAAAAAAGAGTAAAGAATTAATGAAAAAATAATAAAGAAAAATATATTTCAAAACGGCATTACCGTAATATATGGTAATGTTATATCCAATATAGTAATATACTTTTAGATGAATAGTGTATTTTAAAGGGACCATTCTTTAGAGATATAAAATTGTTCATTTTGCGATGTTTAAAAAAAGTGTCTATATTGACAATTATCCCTAATTAATACTCTATTACATGGTCATAATGCCAAGGGTAATGAACTTTTGTTCCTCCCTAAAGTCGTAATCGTGTGTTCTCTTGAATTGTTTTTGAAGTTGACCAAAATTCTCCACATGTCCATTGTCTTCACTCACTGCCAAAGTTCACAAACCTCTTTTCTTCGTAAACCTCCTAAGTGCCTTGTATGACTCTTTAACTGAGGAAGAAATAAAACAACCTCAAGATAAACACGTAACGCATAAAAACATTATGTTTATGATGCGTTGACGGGTGAATGAGTAAAGCTGTAGCAACACATAGTACAATGATGCATCACATAAAAGCTCTCAACACAAACATTACATTGGTATCAAGATTATTTAACGACCTCAAGCATAGAGTTAAAACCGTAAGAAAGTCTTCATAAATGATTATATCTTTCAAAGTAATCTTACAACTCACATACACATATACTTTATTCTAATATACAGTCTTTTAAACAAAGAGTTTTATAACTTACAACGTAGTAGATTGCAAAGTTGTCTTTATCTTCCTTATAAATGGGTCTTAGCTTGAAACGGATCATATCGATAACCCAAAGAGCCGTAACTGAATCTAGCAATGTATGAAGATCAAATTCCATTACAAAGCTACAATACAATCTCACGGGAAAAAACAAAGTTGTTGGTTCATGTGTCTTGAGAGATATCCCTATAATGCCTTTTAATCACCTCGTTTTCTTTTTTAAAAGTAAAAAGTAATACACAAAGATGAGAGGAGATTATCCATTTCAAAATCCCAAGATTCACATTACTATATATATATATATATAGATATATGTAACGTCTGCGGAAAATTTGGGGAAGGAGAAAGATCTGACCATAAAAGAGATAATAATATGTTTTTCATAAATATCTTCGTCAAACCAATAAGAGGAATTCACAAAACTACGCCCTTTCAACCTCTCCTTCATAATACTACACCTAATTTAATTTTTTCACATACCCTTTTAAAATTTGAAAAGTTTGATTTACCTTTTTAAAAATTATCAAAATTAAAATCTTTTCATTTGGGTTCGCTAATTAGCGTTTACGGTATAATATTAAGGGGGTAGAATTGTGTAGGTAAGGTTTATTTGGATTTAATTTTGAGTGTTTAGGTGTAGTTTTGTGAAGTATTTTTGAAATGGTGTAGTTTTGTGAAATGTAATTCAAATGGTGTAGTTTTGTAATTATCATGAATTCACAAAACTACACCCTTTCAACCTCTCCTTCACAATACTACACCTAAATTAATTTTTTCACATATTTACACCCTTTTAAAATTTTAAAAGCTTGATTTACCCTTTTAAAAATTATCAAAATTAAAATCTTTTCATTTGGGTTCGCTAATTAGTGTTTAGGGTATAATATTAAGGGGGTAGAATTGTGTGGGTATGGTTTATTTGGATTTAATTTTTAGTGTTTAGGTGTAGTTTTGTGAAGTATTTTTGAAATGGTGTAGTTTTGTAAAATGTAATTCAAATGGTGTAGTTTTGTAATTCTCCCAATAATATTTGTGGTTTATTTTCTAAGAAACCATGTTTTAAAAACTTCCACCGAAGGATGTTCTAAGTGTTGAGAAAAAAATGTTCTAAGTTAATCATGTATCTATATTATTATTTTTGAATTAGTAATTTGAACATTCCCAAAAAATCACACTTATTTACAATCCTTGCTATTGTCCATAAAAAAAACAAATATAAAAATTTAATTACAAAAAATAAATAAGGAGATATTCCAAGTTTTCCTAAAATGTGACTCAAATTTTAAGGAAAATATGTCATTCATACAAATACATATTACATAGTTTTTTATAAAAATACCATTAAAATTTACTTATGTAAAAATACCATTAGAAATTTTTTTTAACAAAAACCATTAATTTTTTTTCGGAGAATTACAAAACTACACCATTTGAATTACATTTCACAAAACTACACCATTTCAAATATACTTCACAAAACTACACCTAAACCCTCAAAATTAAATTCAAATAAACCCTACCCACATAATCGTACCCCTTAATAATATACTCTAAACACTAATTAGCGAACCCAAATGAAAAGATTTTAATTTTGGTAATTTTTAAAAGGGTAAATCAAGCTTTTAAAATTTTGAAAGTGTGTAAATATGTGAAAAAATTAATTTCGGTGTAGTTTTGTGAAGGAGGGGTTGAAAAGGTGTAGTTTTGTGAATTTTTTTAACAAAAAAAATAAATACGAGTTTAATTAATATGATTAAATTTTTTTTAAATGGGTTGAAACAATTTTTTATAAATTTAAAACAATTAAAACATAACATAATATTGAATTAAATATAATATTCCATATTTTAAATATATTCACAAGAAATATTTATAATATATTTTAAATAAATTTGGGTATTTCAATATTCACAAGGGAAATTCACATAATTCGATTTGTGTATTTCAGTTATGTTTTGAATTCGGGTCTCTTTTTGATAAAAGGGTTTCATATTAAAAATATAAACTAAGATAAAAAAATTATATTAGCTAGGTTTCAGTTTATTTTGAATCTGGGTCTCTTTTCACTCATAAGTATAAAAAATAATAACTTTTATAATTTATAATAGTTTGGTGTGATCAACTTACAAATTATATAAAATTTTGTTATACGAAATATAGAATACAAATTTTAAATGGTGAAAAATCTCACTTTAACAATATTTAATATTAAATGATCCTATTTATTCGTGTAAACCATGATGAAAATAATATTTATAAGTTCTAAATTAAATATATAAATATAAACATCATTTAAAAAATATACACCAGTGATTCACCACGGGTTAATTCCTAGTTTTAGAATTATTTTTTAAGGTTTATTGCTTAAAAAACTCTTTAAATCCCATGATGGAGAAGGTCTATGACCATAATTATCGCAATCTTTTAATGAGTTTTTCCCATGTGGATCCCACAAAAATTGCAAGAAACACTTTTTAATCTCTTAACTGGGAACCGACTCATGCGTAATCTGCGGGCTCCACCGACACGTGGCAGCCCGCGATTGGTGTTTTTTTAATTTAAAAAATAAATTATAAATCAAAAAATAAATTAAAATAAATTAAATAAAACATAAGAAATTGTGCTAAAGAATTAGCGATGCACATGTTCTAAGTAGACAAAAAGAGAGGCATCTCCTCCCAGGCCCCTATCTTTTAAACTAAAGTCTAAAAATGACACTCAATTTTTAATAAAATAATTAAAATCGAAATCTATATAAACTAATTGAGAAACATAATTTGAACATATATGGTAAGAAAACACGTGTCCTAACTAAAACAATTTGAGTTTCTACGTTAATTGAATTCGTATGGGCCGAAAACCTCAATACCATCTCTAAAACCCATAAAATTTGATTGGAATTTAAAAAATGAAATTTAAAACCCATAAAATTTGAATCTAAAAATACAATAAAATTCTTAATGTTAACAGAAAGTTTAAAGCTCATTAATTTTTTAACAAGTAATATATAAACATAAAAGGTCCCACATTGGTAGTGGATGCTACGTAATAGTTGAAAACTAAGTATAAATAAGTCATTTGTGTTTTGAAAATTAAATGAGTTTCGTAAAGTTATTAAATTACTCCATCATAATAGATTTTAACGCACAACAGTTAAAATTTATTAAAAATAAATCGGTTTTGGACTTATTTGAGTTGATTAATAGATTAAAAATCGGTTAAAAATCCGTCAAACTCGGTCAACAATTTTCTCAACGATTTGATCAAAATTGCACGGTTCAACACTGAATAGCGAATAGACGACCGTTTAATCATCAATACCGCCGCGTTTTAAAAGAGAGCCAAAACCTACACAAAAAAGTTAATTATATTAATAAAATTAATAAAACTTATGATGTCATTATTTTTTTAAGAAAAAAGATTTAATGATATTTCAGAGAAATACACTAATAAATAATAAAAAGGTTCGAAGTTTTTAAAAATTTATTTTAAATTATTGTCTATGCAAAAAATTAAATATACTTTAATATTTTTTATACAATATATTTAAAAATTTAAACACGTCAAAAATCTAGTATTAATGAAATGACAAAAAAAAAATTATAAGTTGTGTTATTTACGAATTTGACCTAGGTAAAACCCACCCGATTCACCTGACCCAACCGAAGATCCGATATTTATGTAAACCGAATTTTAAACCAATTCGAAACCGAGTTGTCCGTATAATTTAAGTTTAAACTAAAATGGTATAAGTAATACCGTGTAAAACTTTGTAAAACTAAAAAACGAAATCTAGTTTTCTCCCAATAGAAATGGGGCACTATAAACAACTCGGTTCAACCCGTTTTTACACATACATTTCATAATGGGCCGCCAACTTTTACACAAGGACAATCGCATCTTCTGATTTCGTGTTTGTTTGGGCGGTGCAGTTTGGACAGTTTGCAAGGGCCAAAATAGACGTTTCAAGGAATTCTTATTCTCGCCATGATTTTCTAATATGACGATTCGTTTGCGTGGTTTGGTGCCGCAAAAACATTCTTCTCAATCTCCCTTGCTCCGTATTAAGGAGAAATTTCAAAACGACGCAACTTCAGCTCCCGAAACAAACACAAAGACAGCCCATTACAATCAAACCCAACATCAACCCCATACATTCCCAACGGTCATATAAGGATGATGTGGCTATGGACAAAACACACAAAGAAAGTGCAAAACCTGTGAGCTGCAGTACGGCTGGTCAACTGTTGCTCATCAACAGATTTGACTGTCTTGGATCCGCAGCCGCCACCTAATGAAGCCATGTGTCAGAAGATTAGCTAGGGTACTATTAGACTATATACAATGGTTTTAAAATTCAACACCTTATTTTTCACTATTACACACTCCACATCATCTTCTCTCTCTTCCACCTAGTAATTCAACATTTATTCAACTTATCTCATTTACAATGGTTTTGTTTATTAAAATTCAACACTCTACCCCACAAAATTCTTTTCTTGTATTTATTAAAAATGATTTTTTTCCTGTATCCAAAGTAAATGAAACAAGTCTCTATGAATAGAGTATAAAAAATTATGAATTTTGATATAAAAATTATAAATAGAAAAAATTATTTACTATAAAATAATTGATGTTAAAATATTTGGGTGAAAAAAACAATCTACAAAACCCCACACAATTTTCGGATCCAATCAATTATTGTCATGTGTCAAACTTTAATTCTCTTTCTATGGATTCAACATATTGAATCTTTTCAACACAAATTAATCCACATCATCTTTCTTTAACTTTCAACACACCATTGTAGTGATTCAATAGTTGAATAAAATTATTCAACACCCCATTGTAAGTAGTCTTAGGGTTTGATTACTATATAACTACAATGATGTAAGTCCTATAATGTTAAGGAAAATGAATCAATAAAGAAACTTTCATCACCTTCATATTTTGTTTTCTCTGTTTCTGTCACTTCTTTCATGGTATTAGAGCCATGGTCGAATCCATGGAACTCTATGCTCATCCAAAACTCAGCATCACAAACTGTGTCACCGTTAAGCTCACAGAAAGGAATTACCTTCTGTGGAAAACACAGTTTGAATCCTTCTTGTCCGGTCAACATCTGCTTGGCTTCGTCACTGGAGCTATCACCAAACTTGTAGACGCCTTGCACATTCCCACCATTGAAGGAAGAATCTCTGAAGCACCAAACCTTGATTATGCCTTATGGATACGCTCAGAATCAGGTGGTAATGTCATGGATCTTAGGATCTCTCTCTGAAGATGTTCTATTTATTGTTGTAGGACTAAAGACATCACAGGAGGTCTGGACGGGTTTAGCCACACACTTCAATCGGGTATCATCTTCATGTCTCTTTGAACTGCAATGTAGATTACAAACTGTTAGTAAAAAGGATAAGACCATGACTGTTTATCTTAGGGAGATAAAAGATGTGTGTGATCAGTTAACCTCTATTGGCAGTTTTGTAACTGAGAAAATGAAAATTTTTGCTGCCATCCATGGTCTAGGTAGAGAATATGAACCTATCATAACCTCTATTGAAAGTTCTATGGATGGAAACTCTCTCACCTATGAAGATGTTGTGTACAAGCTTGTTGGATTTAATGAACGGCTTCAAAGCTACACAGTCACCACTGATATCTCACCTCATCTTGCGTTCAACATCTCTAACAACACATGCTATTATCACAAAGGCAGAGGATCCAACTACTCCAGATCCAGAGGCAGGGGCACAGAGTGTACTCTTCTCGTGGAAGAGGCTTCCACCAACAGTTCTTTCGTAGACCCACTCATACCTCAGAACATGGAGAACTCTCTACTTGTCAGATATGTGGGAAGAGAGGACATCATGCCCTTAGATGCTGGTACATATTTGACAGCTCTTACCAACAAGCAGATGCCCTTACAGCTCTGGCTGCCATGCGCATCACGGATGTCACTGATCACTCTCGTCAAAAGTGGTATCCTGACACAGGTGTTACTGTTCATGTCACAAACACAACACAAAGACTTCAACAAGTTCAACCATACTCTGGTTCTGACTCAGTAATGGTAGGAGATGGGAATTTCTTACCTATCACTCATGTTGGATATGTTGTTCTTCCATCTAGTTCAGGTAATCTCCCTTTAAATGATGTCCTTGTCTGCCCTGATATTGCAAAATCCTTGCTCTATGTCACTAAAATTACCTCTGATTACCCATGCTCCTTTACATTTGACTCTGATGGTGTTCTTTTAAGGGAAAAGGTAACATAGAAGGTCCTGACTCTGGAAAGAAACAGTGAAGGTCTTTATCGGCTGGAGAATCCTCAAATAAAAGTCTTTTACTCTCACAGACAAATCTCCACAACGGATGAAGTTTGGCACAGACGTTTAGGCCACCCTAATGATAAGATTCTCCAGCTCCTCTCTGCAAATAAAGGAGTTCAAGTCAATAAAATTACAAAGACAATCTGTGAAGCTTGCAAATTAGGCAAAAGTTCAAGATTGTCATTTTCTCTTTCTAGTTTTATTTCAACAAAACCTCTACGGAGAATCCATTGTGGTCTCTGAGGACCATCTCCTATCCTATCTTTCCAAGGGTTTAGATACTATGTAATCTTCATTGACAACTACTCAAGGTTTTGTTGGATATTCCCTTTAAAATTAAAATCAGACTTCTACTCTACTTTCATTAACTTCCAGAAGTATGTTGAGAACCAATTCAGTTCAAAAATTGGTACCTTTCAATGTGATGGTGGAGGAGAGTTTACAAGCAATAAATTCTTAAAACTTCTCCAAGACTCAGGCATCCAGCAGTATATCTCATGTCCACATACACCTCAGCAAAATGGACTTGCTGAAAAGAAACACAGACACATCACAGAACTTAGTCTGTCTATGATGTTCCTCAGCAAACCGCCCCAACAATATTGGGTTGAAGCCTTTTACACGGCAAACTTCTTAGCCAATCTTCTGCCTACTTCAACTCCGAAAAATCAGATCAATCCTTATCAGATATTTTTTGGGCAGCCTCCTGACTACACTGCCTTAAGAGTCTTTGGATGTGCTTGTTATCCAACTCTTAGAGACTACTCATCTACCAAGTTTGATCCAAGATCTCTTATGTGTGTCTTCCTGGGCTATAATGACAAATACAAAGGTTACATATGCTTGTATCCTCCCACATGAAGAGTATATATCAGCCGTCATATAATCTTTGATGAGTCTAACTTCCCTCTTTCAGGAAAATACTTACATTTGCATCCAAAAGGAGTCACACCTCTCATGAAAGCATGGCAATCCAACTTTCAACCATATGATGCATCTACCTCCTTTCCTCAACCCGATCAAAATGTTATGCTAGTTCCCTCTGCACCAATAGCTGCTCCACCTGAAATACAAGAATCAGTTGAACAAGTCCCTGTCTCACCTACTACAACAACAGAAGCTCAGGAGATTTCTACAGAATTACCTACCTCCACAAGGACATTGTGGCCTACTGTTGAGCAAATGGAGAGTTATGTGTGTACGACAAGCATAGACCTTGTTCCTATTGGCACCAGCTCACCCAATGTTCCAGGCAGGACAGGCACTACAGTCCCCTCACCAGGTTCTCCTGAAATGACAACAAGCATACCTACAGTTCAACAGAATCAACACCCAATGATCACAAGAGCAAAAGCAGGAATTGTTAAACCTAATCAAAGGTATGTTCTGCTAGCACACAAAGTTGCTTATCCTAAGCCTAAAACTGTCACAGCAGCTCTAAAAGATGAAGGCTGGACTGAGGCTATGACAGAGGAAATGGGAAACTGCAAAGAAGCTATGACATGGTCCCTAGTTTCCTATATTGAAGACATGAATGTTCTAGGATGCAAATGGGTGTTTATAACTAAACTAAATGCTGATGGGTCTCTAGATAAATTTCGAGCTCGCATAACAGCAAAGGGTTTTAACCAAGAAGAAGGTATTGACTACTTAGAAACTTACAGTCCTATAGTAAGAACATCTACAGTCCGCATTGTCCTTCATCTAGCTACTATCCTACAATGGGATATTAAGCAAATGGATGTTAAAAATGCATTCTTATATGGAGACCTCACTGAGACAATATATATGAAACAACCAACAGGTTTTGTGGATCCAGACAAGCCTGATCATGTATGTCTCTTGCATAAATCTTTGTACGGCCTAAAACAAGCTCCACGGGCCTGGTTTGAAAAATTCAGCAATTTTCGTCTTGAGTTTGGCTTTGTATGTAGCAAAAAGGATCCCTCCCTCTTTATCTGCAACACAAACAAGGACATTATCATTCTATTACTATACGTGGATGACATGCTGATTACAGGAAACAGTTCTGAACTTCTGGCCAAACTTCTAAATCATCTCAATTGTGCATTCAGAATGAAAGATATGGGACATCTATCTTACTTCCTTGGAATTCAAGCTCAATTTCATGAAGAGGGGTTGTTTCTCTCTCAACATAAATATGCAGAAGATCTTCTTGCCATCTCAGCTATGAGTGATTGTGCTCATGTCTACACACCTCTACCTGTTCAGCCTCACAAACTTCCAGATCAGCATAAGCCATTCACAAACCCTTCCTACTTCTGAAGTCTTGCCGGCAAACTTCAATACCTGACTCTCACAAGACCAGATCTCCAATATATTGTGAACTTTGTATGCCAAAAGATGCATGCGCCAACAATGTCGGATTTTGCCCTTCTCAAGCGCATTCTAAGATACATCAAAGGCACTATCACTATGGGAATCTCCTTCAACAAAAAGACAGATTGCACACTAAGATCCTATAGTGACAGTGATTATGCTGGTTGCAAGTCTGGAAGAAGATCTACAGGTGGTTACTGCACATTTCTTGGCCAAAACATCATCTCTTGGTCCTCAAAGAAACAAGACACAGTAGCCAAGAGTTCCACATAAGCTAATTAGCTTCAAAACTCACCTGGATTGCTCATGTAATGCGTGAATTGGGAGTCCCCTGCCCCAAAACTCCAGAGGTGTTATGCGACAATCTCTTTGTTTTCTTTCTGACCTACAATCCAGCTTATCATTCTCGCTCAAAACACTTCGAGACTCACTACCATTATGTCCGCGAAAGAGTCTCTTTTGGTCTTCTCGAAATCAGCCATGTTCCAGCTCACCATCAGCTCGTCGATATCTTCACCAAACCTTTGCATGGACCTGCTTTCACATCATTGCGATACAAACTTGGTGTAAATGTTCCACTGACACCAAGTTTGAGAGGGGCTATTAAGGAGAAATTCCAAAATGACGCAGCTTCAGCTCCAGCTCCTGAAACAAACACAAAGACAACCCATGTGAACAGGCCCATTATAATCAAACCCAACATCAACCCAATACATTCCCAACGGTCATATAAGGATGATGTGGTTATGGACAAAACACACAAAGAGAGTGCAAAACCTGTGAGCTGCAGTACGGCTGGTCAACTGTTGCTCACCAACAGATTTGACTGTCTTGGATCCGCAGCCGCCACCTAATGAAGCCATGTGTCAGAAGATTAGCTAGGGTACTATTAGGGTTTGATTACTATATAACTACAATGATGTAAGTCCTATAATGTTAAGGAAAATGAATCAATAAAAAAACTTTCATCACCTTCATATTTTGTTTTCTCTGTTTCTGTCACTTCTCTCACTCCGATTGCATCCTCCTAAGTTCGAACATTGTGGATTAAGGTAATAGAAAATTGGTCGATGTATTGTCCCAAAGGTGATAGGAAATATTAGTTGCTTTAGTTTTTTTTTTGTCAATCTAATATTTGCTTTAGTTAAAAACCTAAAATTCAAACAAAACAATATGCAATTAAGCTAAATCCACCATCAATAATTAAGCGAAGTTCAAGTCTAATAAGCTTGTAGTTAATTAAGGTTCATGTGGATTCTACTACGTTAGATGTGTATGAACTATGATATAAATTTGGGTAAAACTAATATCATCTCCGATGTATTTCTTTATCTCTATCTCTGTAAAACAATATTTCATAAAAGATTCTATTTACATTAAATTAATCCAATTAATTTTAATTTTCGCACGATATTCATAAAATTATTATATTATTTAAGTTTAAAAATTTATTATAAAATATAGTACATTACCCAATACAAAAAATATTATAGCTTATTTAACTATCACCGCTAGAGTATTTTTCTCATAAATGATCGATTAATGCATTTCGAAGTGAGAAATGAGCTTCTCTATCTTTGATTTTTCTAAATCGACCTAAAAATTCTTGGAATCGGATATTATCATCTTGTGCTATTTGAACTTTTGGAGGTGGAGCTTCTATTCCCACTTCAATTGGTACATCAAGATCACGTTCATCTTTGTTGTATTGCAAAAATTATTATGTAATGAATAAAAATTTCATTAGTTTATGTTTTATTATAAAACTTTATATGATTTATCTTTTAGAAATAATAATTTCAATTTTGAGTTAATATTTATAATTTTTTTGTAATTATAATAACAATATTTAAATGATTATTTTGAAAAATAAAACAATTTTGATAAAACATAAAAGAAAATGACAATTTTATATATTTTAGTTATAATTAATATAAAAGAGAAAGTAAATGACTAATATGCAAATAAAAAAATATGTCTCTATTTATAGAGGAAAATATAACATTCCTCTGTATATAGACGAAAAAATAGCAATCTCTATTTTAGAGGAAAAAATAGCAATCTCTATTTTAGAGGAAGAAATAAAGATGGGTTGGAGCAAATGTTACTTTATAATAGAGATTAAAGACAAATATAGAGGTGGGTTGGAGATGCTTTAAGAGCTTACAGTGACAAAGTTATTATATGCGTATTGACTAATTTGGCAAATTTACAATGAGAAAGTTATTATAAAGCCTTTAACGAATATCCAAAGATTGGATGGCCAGTTTGGCTGCAATTGAGGAAATGTTATCCTTAATGAGTCCCATTGAGAGGTCTAACCTCTCTATTGTATCTTTCATATCCATTGCCTTTAATTTATCCTGTTGTAACCTTGACAATTCCGACTTTGTAGATCCTGCATACACGACGAATTAAAACACGATTCATCCTTAGTATTTGTTCCTCCAAGAACAAAACTTGTGATGTGAAATTTGAAAGTTTGGAAATGAAAACAAAAAAGGGAGAAAAGGTTTTAAATTACCGGAAACTGGTTGAAATGCAGCGAATGACAGACGTTCTTGGAGAGAAGGAAAGAATGATTCATCGCATTCTAACGGTTGATCATCTTCAGCCCATGTTAGAGAGTTTAAGAGAGGAGTCTGTAGTGGCGCGTCTTTTGGAGCCTATAAATTAAACTCCGCAAAAAAAATCATTCCCAACACCTTACCCTAAAGAGAGAAATAGAGAGAGAGGTTTAAGAAGGTTTGTACCTTAAGTTTAATCTCCAAGCTGTTGAGATTCTTAATAGAATCTTTTAGCAAGGAAATTTTTGAAGTTATTACATTGTTGCTTTCGTAATTAACACGATCTTGTATTGGTCTGACCTCTCCGGTCAAATAAGGATCTGCCTGAGAAGATAGTCATATATTGCGCGCTAAATCAACTAATGGATACAAGTTTGCAATAAAGATAAACTGAAAATAACATTTCTGGTTATAAAAGCACAAAGTTTAACATTTTAGTTGTTACCTAAAGTGTGTGTTTAACCAAACACTACAGATTAACAAGTACTATATATATATATATGTGCGTTTTTACCCCTAAAAACCGTGAAATCTTCACGCGGCCAGCGCCTCTTATGGATACAAGTGCTCCAATGTCTAATCTCTCAACCTGAAAAAGAATATGGTTTATAAAATAACTACAACAATTTTTGTGACTTAAACTCATAAAAAAACTCACATATAGTATGTCAAAATTCTATTTGAGAAACGCTTACGTTTTCAATGAGAACCAAACAACCATATCTAGCCGCAAAAGATGCTTCTGTGGCTGACTCTGTAATAGAAATAGGATCCAAAATGAAATGAACAAACATGTTCTTCTTTCTTTTCATTGACTGCACAAAATTAACCAAATAACAAAGATAATATTCAAAAAAAACCACACAAAGAACTAATCTATGAAACCATAAATTAAATGTGTGTATATATAGATATACCTCATCAAGTAAAGACAAGTACCTTGCTTCATACAAATGCAGCGTTTTAGTCTCAGTTGGTACAAGAACCTGTAAATATATATATATATATATATATATATATATGTTAAAGCATAAATAAATTGGGAAGAATTTGAATCAAAACAATTATATAAGAAAACAAAGTGCTAACTTCGCTCATGCTAAAGGGAAGAAGCGGAAGTTGGAGTGAGGTGGCGACAATTGGAGAACGGCGCCGTTTCGAAGAAAGAAGATTGTTGCCAACAAGATTTGAATTCCCGAGGAATCGAACCCGGGAATGATATTGAAAAGGAAGGATAGAGGAAGAGAGAATCAAGGCTGATGCCATTGGGGGAGATAATTGTGGCTCCGGCCAAAGCTCAGCCGTAAGATATTTTCGTATATGTATGTATGTATTTTGGTTTGGTGGTGAAAAAGAAGAAGATAGAGGTGGTGGGGTCTACTTTAACCGGAATGTTTGGTTTAGACTTTTTAAATTGAAAAATGTACCCCGGTTTAACCCATACCCCATATTTACCTCTTTTTAGTTTCACGGATATTTACGCTAATGTATTTAAAGAATTTGTAATTTTTAGATTCTTTTTAGGGCTGGGAAAAATACCCGAACCCGAAAACCCGAACCGAAACCGATCCGAAAAAACCGGTTCGGGTCGGGTACGGGTAATACAATATTACCCTATTGGATCCTAAAGTCATGGATCCGTGGGTATCGGGTAAACCCGAACCGAACCCGATATCCAAATGGGTACCCGTTATTACATCATTTTTTACATATACTATATATGATTATATCTAATATCAAACTATAAATACATTTATATCCAAAAAATTTAGATTTGATACCTAAACTTAAATGCATTTATTTGTAAAAACTTAAAATTAAATTTATTTATACTCAAACACTTGAATTATTAGATTATATATTTTTAAAAATTAATAATGTTGTAAAATTTTCGGGTATTTGAGTATTTTTTTCGGGTAAATGGGTAATTTTTTCGGGTTTTGGATAAAAATACTCGAAAAATTATCATTTGTTCGGTTATTTCGAGTACTTATTCGGTTCTTTTAGTACTTCGGTTACAAAATTAACCGAACCGTTGATAACCGAAGAGTAATTCGGTATTAATCGGATCTTTGATTGAAGTACAAAACCGACCCGAACCCGAATAGCTCCGAACCGAACCGAACCGAATTTTTTGAAATATACCGATTGAGATCATGTTGCCTTACACCGAAAAACCCGAAACCCGAAACCCGATTGGGTGGATCCGAAACCCGGTTGGGTACCCGATTGCCCTTGCCTAATTCTTTTGTTTTTGGTATATGGATTCAAAGTCTTTAAATAATCTTATGTTATTGGGAAGATGATTTTGTAATTTTTTGTAAAATCTTGTGTTATTCGAAAAGTTATGGTTTAATGATTTTTAAATTCTGTTAAACTCTAGTGTTATTGAAATGTGGATTTCCTATGTGTTTTACTCATTAAACATAACTTTCAAAATAACATACTTTGAGGAGGTTGTATTTTTAAAGTTTGGTATCATGTTTTGTTCAACATGAACACAATCAACGTACATCATAACCTTATGGCAAATCCCAAAATAAAAATACTAGGTTACTTCTCGCACCATGCGCGATGAATAAATTTTGAAAATAATTACGTAGAGGTGGATAATTATATTAAAATATTTATAATTTGATTTGTTTTTTGTTTTGGTTATAATTTGTTTACTATTTTTTATTTACTAATTACTAAATCTATATTATTATTTTAGAAGTACTAATTTGAACTTTTCCAAAAACACACTTATTTACATCACATGCCATTGGCTTAACAAATGATTACAATTTTTAAAAAGAACAAAACAATAACTTCCAAAAATACAAACAAAACTATTAAGGGAAAATTACAAAACTACACTTTTTGAATTACGTTTCACAAAACTACACTTTTTAAAAATTTCTTCACAAAACTACACCTAAACACCAAAAATTAAATTCAAATTAAGCCTACCCATACAACATTACCCCCTTAATCACTATACCCTAAACACTAATTAGCGAACCCTGAAAATAATTTAATTTTGGTGAAGTTTCAAAGGGTAAATCAACCTTTTCAAATTTTAAAAGGGTGTAATTTAAGTGAAAAAATTAAATTAGGTAGAGTTTTGTAAAGAAAATGATGAAATGGTGTAGTTTTGTGAATTCCTCAACTATATTATAGGATATTTGTATCCTTAACTTAGTTAACAAACATAAAAGAAAATAATTCTAAATTTAAAACCAAACATGTTTTAAATTCATTTTTTTATATTATTAAAAATAAAATAAGAAAAGTTATTTAGAGAAATAAAAACGAACTAAAATTTGTTTTGTTCAAAATATTTTAAATTTGTTTTTCTTATATTATCAAAAATAAAATACGAAGAAGTTATTTAGATAAAATTTAAACGAATTTAAATCATTATTGGGTAATTCGGTTTGATTCAATAAAAAAATTGTTTCAATCCGAATTCAGTTCTGAGTTTTCGGTTAGTAAATTTATCTACCCGTACGAGGTATTTATTTTCTTGGTTGATTTCAATTTGAATATTTCTGTTATGTTCGGGTTTGATATTTCAAATACGGGTTATTTGGATATGAAATGATCAAATTATATTATTTGTTTGTATAAACAATAATAATACTGAAACTATTAATTATTTCTATTTATTCTATAAAACAAAAAATATATTACAAACTTCTAAATTAAATATATAGATGTATAAAATCATTTAAAAAATATAGATCTGTGGTATAACACGGGTTAAATTCTAGTTATATTTAATTTTAAAGTGTAACTTTTTTCGTGAAATATTTTATTCGGGACCATGTCACTATAGACATGATCGAGAAATTACAACTATTATTTTGAAACTTTCGTATCATGAACAATTCCAACATAAATTTATATTTTTGTATAACGCTTTATTTTCAATTTTTTTAGTTCAACTCCATTCAATTTTTGTATCGGATTCGAATCCTTATAAAATGTTCGACATTAAAACTAAAAGACTCAAACCCTAAACTCTCTCAAGCAAGTGAAAGAAGTTAATATTCAACATTAAACATGGAAAATCTTTTTGTTTGCTAAAAATCCTCTATTTAATAATTTCATAAAAATCTCGTATTGAAAGTTTCCAAATATTTAAAATAAAATTTAATAATAAATTTTGTATTTCAGCCATATAAAATTTGTGTTCGCTATTTATGGGAACTCATACATATCATTTAGATTTAGTAACAAATCAATATGATCTATATATATATATATTATATTGATTAGGGAGGACAAATTTTGAGAAACCCTTCAAAATTCGTTTTAATTACATGTAATACCATTACATAAATTATAGAAAAAATTTAATTTTAGATATTCTCGACTCGTTTGAAATAAATATCAAACTATTTAATAAGTAACATAACGAAAACTTAAAATATTATGAATATTTCAATTTTACGAAAAATCATACAATATTAAAAATATTTTTAAGTTTTGTAGAAGTTTTTAAGTTATATAAAATTTTCTCAACAAAATTGTTGGACCTTTAAAGTGGGTTTTCGGATTTTAAATTGTTGGGCCTTTAAACTTTTTTTTTATTAAATTTGTTTTTCATGTTGTAAATTTGATGTGTTCTTATTGGTTCTCCATTCCATGTCACATTTAATGAGTTGAAACTCATTGTGGTGTTGACACCTAAGAGTTTAAGCCAAAATCACTTCACAAATAATGTATTAGGGATTAATCTCAATAAAAAAATAAAAAATTATTCCAACGATTTATCATCGTTGACTTCCAGCTCCCACTGCATCTTCCCACATAGTAGAAGCTATTGTATATCTCAAATTATTAGCATTTTCTCTTTGTTGAGATTCAAGAGCACCCACAATTACACTTTCTTCAAAGAGTTCTTGCTCATTGTTTTGGTTAACAACTTCTTCAGGAAAATCATCTGATCTACAATGTTTTCGTAGAAAATTATGTAGTCCAACACAAGCTAAAACCAACTCAGCTTGCGTCTTAAATGAAAAAGGCGGTGCAGACTTGAAAATCAAAAAACGAGATTTGAAGATACCAAATATTCGCTCGATTACATTTCTCAATGACGCGTGTCGTAGATTGAACAACTCGTTTGGGTTTTTAGGATCACGACCTTCACCTCTAAAATCTTGAAAATGATATCTAGTATGTCTAATAAAAAAGTGCACGCCATATTATGTTTATTATAGCAAACAAACATACCTTATTTCATTTGGCAATATTTGGAATTTTTTTAGAAAAGTATAATTTCTTTATTAAAATCCTTAAGAATAAGTCAATAAAAATCATTGAGAATCTATGATAATCCATAAAAAAAACTTTTTTAGAATCTTCAAGAATCATTCAAAAATCTAAAAATCTCACAACTTTTTAATTCCAATAAATCTTTTAAAATCAATCTCCCACTAACCCCCTTTAGGTTTTCTGTAGTTTTGAAAAATTCACTAAACTATCCCATTTTAAATTATCATTCACAAAACTATACTAAGGTGTTGATTGTTTTGTAGTATATAAATGATTTTTTGTTTTTCAAAATCTTATTTACTCACCAATCAAGTTTTTTAAAATTTTGTTTTCCTAAAATTTTGGAAAACTTTTTGAGTTAACTACTTTTTAAGGAAACTAATAATCCCTTACTATTTTCTAAAAATCAAAAATCATATTTTTGGGTTTAGCAAAAACTAAAATCAAAAACCAAATTCTCAAAAACTAAAACTTAAAAATTAGAAACCAAAAGCCAAAAACCATAATCTAATATCTAAAAACCATAATCTAATATCCACAAACTACTCAAACAATCATTACAACTCAAGTTTAAATTATCTTTTAAATTACCCAAATATTTTTTTTCATTTGGGTTTATTACTAGTGTTTAAGATTAAATATTAAAGAGGATATAAGTTTGTGTTTATGTTTTATATAAAAATAATATTAAATGTAAAAGTATAGTTTGTGAAGTGTATTTTAAAAAATGTATTTTTGTAAAGTATGCTTTGAAAAATGTAGTTTTGAATTTAGAAAATCTCATCTCATTTATACAAAAAATTGTTTTGGGCATCATCACTTAATCTATACAATTATTTTTGAAGTATTTTCTGAATTTTTCCAAAAAAACTCACTTATTTACACACGATGTCACTCAGTTTAAATATGGAAAAATTCATTAAGGATAAAATTATAATTTAGGTTTACCAACCAATATTTGTAAGGATAATCTTATCCTTAACTTTGATAAAATTTTCAAAACAAGTTTTATATCAAACATACATACAAACATATATCATGAATATTATTATATTCTTAAAATTTTGTTAAAATTTGAATTAATAATAAGAAATCAATAAAACAATTATTTTCAACACAAAAACCAACCACTAATATTATATATTATGAATATATTTAAATAAATTATTTGTACATATATGATTAAAATTATTTATATTTGAAATAAATTTTGGGTAAATCCAGTAGTTCGGTTAAATTTTAAAAATTTAGGCTCGATTTGGATTCGGTT
Source organism: Cochlearia excelsa (assembly GCA_963556525.1). Lineage (NCBI taxonomy): Eukaryota > Viridiplantae > Streptophyta > Magnoliopsida > Brassicales > Brassicaceae > Cochlearia > Cochlearia excelsa. The sequence continues at coordinate 5,767,346 of OY748332.1, read as the reverse complement.
CCGGGTGGTAAAATTCTCTATCCGTTTGAGTTACTTATTTTTTTGGATTGGTTTCAGTTCGAATATTTCAAAAAAAAATTGATATGTTAATTTGGATCTGAATATTTTGTCCACTCTTATAATATAACTAGATGAAATACCGCGTAATACGCGAACAAATTACATAAAAACATTTTATAATTATATATTAATATTGTTAGTAAATTTGTATAGTTATAGTTAGATTTAAACGGAAACTAATATTATACCCGTTATTTTATTAACAAATAAATATAAAGACACACAACAATATATGGTAATAGTAAATAAGTGGTTTTTACTTTTTTCATCTATTAAGAAATAAAAATAACACATTTTTGTTTTATTACTTTGCTTTTGTTATTTACATGAAAAAACATTTATTTTAAATTAATAATTAGATAGTGGATCCATGAAGATAACAAATAAGTTATCATAAAGATTTTCTTTATTTTTTCAAGTAATTTTAAGTTTTTATTTTTTCTTATTTCTAATTTTTGTATTGATTATTTCTTAAAATATTCTTAAATTTTTCTTTTTCTATGTTATTTTCCTTATTTCTGATTATTTTATTTTTCTATATTTGAGATTAATTTATTTTATTTCTAATTATTTGATAGTTAATGTTAATTTTTTTATTTTGATTATTTTTCCTTATTTCTGTCTTTTTCTCAATATTGTTAAGTTTTCATTTTATAAAATGTCTACGTATCAATTTTAATACACATGTCACGATCTTAACTAACCATTATAAATGTCACGATCTCGTGAGTTATAATTATGCTTGTCAATCTCAGCTTAAACGCGCTTAGTTTTATATAATAAGATTATTTGATAATTAATGTTAATTTTTTTAATCTATAAGTGTTTAATTCATAACGAGTGTTTAATTTATGAATTAAACATTGAGTGTTTAATTTATAAGATTTCCATTTTTTAAGGTGTTTTCATTCTTCTTTTTTCCTATTTTTTAAATAAAATTCCTTATTTTAATAATGACAATGTCGGGATCTAAATTAATTGTGACACGTGTCACGATCTGGTGAGTTATAATTAGCCTACGTGTCGAGCTCACGTTAAACGCGCTCACTTTTATATAATAAGATAAATAACAATTTTCATAGTGTAAAATTCGGCTAACCTTGGAAATTCGGATCAGTTTTACAAATTAAAATCATTCAAATTTGGTTCCGGGTTATTCAAATTTTATTTTAGAATAAAAACATACAAATACATATGTTTTCAAAAATTTTATAAATCAATAACTAGTTTATCTAAAACCAAAGTTTCTCTGGACAATCTATGATAAATCAAATAGTTTGATGTAGTATATTGAAGCTCTTGTTTTCGTTAATATTGTAGGAAGCACTAGGAGAGAAGAATGTCATCCATTTCTTTTAAATTAATTTTTGAGTAACTAATTAAATGTATAGATGAATTATTATTAAAATTAATTTCAAGAATTTAAAAGAGGAAAAAAATATAATTGACTACCAGTTGTTCATTATTATTAATAAAAAGTTGTTTAACCTTTGTTTTTACTATTATTGTAGACACCAAAATATTTATGATATAAATTAATATTTTGATTGTGGAAGTTATAAATTACTATTCGAAAACTCATTAAAGAATTTATGTACCAAATTTTTTTGTTTGATATAATTTTTATATTTCAAGATTTATATCTTATTATAGGATTAATAAAAAATAATTATATGTAGGTGAAAGATATTTTGGTTTATGTTTTTGAGCGGGGATTTAATGTATATGTAAAAAGTAAACTATTAATTTTTTGTATAATTAGTTGTTGTTTTGTTAATTATTTAATTGTTGAGGTGACATTCTTATGTGTGGATATGTATAAATCTCTCTATATAATATGAAGATTTTAAACCTCAATATGATGTCCACGTCATCCTTTTAGTACTTCTATATGCTTGCCACGTCTCCAAGAAAGTATTCGTTTGAAAGAAATTTTTTATTAACTTTCTCTTCAATAAAGTTAGCAATTAATAAGAAGCTTTTAGAGCTCAATCTGATGTCCACGTCATCCTTTTAGGATTTCTATATGCTTGTCACATCTCCGAGAAAGTCTTCGTTTGAAAGAAATATTTTATTAACTTTCTCTTCAACAAAGTTAGCAATTAATTACTCCAATGAACCGTTTACAAGAACGTAAAATCGTTTCAATTACAAGAACATAAAATTGTTTCATCTTCACTAAAACCCTTCTCATATCCAAACGCTTAGACATCTCTCATTAAACCATCGATACAAAGTCCTCCTCCTTATAAAGCAGCCGCCACTTCTATCTCTTCCTTTCACTATCGCGTTAGTGAAGCTTCTCTTATTCAGGTATGTTTTCCTCTGTTTCAATTCTCATTATAATCAATTGATTTTCTTCGTGATTCGTTATGGTTTGATCTCATATATATTTCTTTTCTAATCATTCACATAGTAACTTTAATTTGTTATTTTGAAACCAGACGAAGCCAAAATAGTGGAACCGATGGAGTCTCCTCTAATGTTCCAGACCTACAAGACAAAGGAAACGCTCGTGAACCGGTACAATTATCAATAACCGGTTCAAAAACAGGCTACTGTTCGGTTATCACTGCCCTGCCTTTCATGGCACCACCTTCACACCATATATAGGGTCTAATATGTCAATGCGACGATAACGATCATCTTTATTGTGGACGTAAAGTCAATGACATATTTTGTATCTTCCTTCATGACCAATAAAATATTCATTTGACATTTCGTTTCAGCATTCACTTTGTCCCTCACGTTAATTTATTTGTTATCCATAACAATAATTCAACCATTTTTGGGTACAAGATGTTTTTGTTTTTTTTTGTAGGGTGGAAGCTCTTCCTAATCCATCAAAGGATCAATTAATTGATATTGTTCTGAGAAACAAACTGGCAACATTCTTCTTTCTTCAAAAAGAAGTCGAATCGAAACAACAATATTTGTTTGTGAATCATATAGTCTCATCTTTGGTTTATAATAAATGGAAGGGTTTTCAAGTTATTGTGGGATTTGTTTATGTTGCGGGGGTATGAAGAAAATCTCCAAGTGGAAACCAAAAGAATCAAGAAATGTTGATCTTAATTTCATCTGCTAAATTTCATCCTCGATAGACTAACAAGTAACAAACTATCATATTTATCGAAAAAGCGAGATTCAAATCTTATTAACCATTATTTTGCAGGGAACAAAATTGAACATGTTGATATGCATAGGTAGCTAAGATCTTCCATATGGTCTTTCATATTGATGTATTGTAGATGGGCGGTCATCATGGAATACTGGTTTCAAGAAGAACATGCTGCTTGTACCCAATGTAGATCGAGAATATGTGTGTAGATATTCTTCATGTACATAACAAATCATTTGGTCCTTTAAAATTATGGTCTTATGGTGAAAAAAATGAGAAGAGGCAACACGCCAACACTTGAACTGAATATTTTATCACATTCTTTGTAGGCTAAATGATCATTTGCTTCAGATGTGAGTACTAATTTTTATAATCATTCAGAGGCAAAAATCCAATCTATGGGCTAGGTGTCGTCCCAAAGTAGTCCCTATGTTATACTATGTGTATTTATAATTTCCACAACGAAAATACTCATGGCCTTGACAACTTTCAAAATAGTCCCTCTGTTATACCATGTAACAATTTTTTAGCGATTTGGTAGCAAAACATTTACCCAAAAAAAAAGATTAAAAAAAACCCAAAAAACTGTTTGACAAAAAAAAAACTCATAAGGAAGCAACTAAAGTGCTAACAAAGATATTACAAAATAAAAAGTTATGAAAAAACAAAACTAGACATACAATTTATTTTTTTTTGTCAAATTATTTTTCAGTATCTATTTTTTTAGTACAGAATTAGACATACAATTATAAATGCTTGAATATACAAAACTGGAAATTTTGTAACCTCGACGAACGTTGCAAGTTATGATTAATTTGAACTTCCTCATAGCCTATAAACTTAAATATCTTTCTAAAACATGAGAGTATGGTAAATCATTATATGAAACACAAAAATATGAAAATTTCGTATAAGAACAACATCATAATAAAAGAAGACAAACTGTAAGTAGAATAAAAATATCATTTTAACAAAACATTAAGTGTAACCCTAAAAAAGAATAAACTATCAAAAATATGTGCTTAAGTAATAGTCAAAAGAGTATAATTTAGTGAAATTTATAAATTGAACCACCATATTTTTTCATATTATCAATTTCTTAATTTATTTAGTCATATTTTAAATATAATGTAAGCTAAATACTGAATTTGAATTTAAAATAATCATATTAATCTAATATAGATTAAAAATGTTCATAAAAATAACCCGTGCGTAGCGCGGGACAGTCCTAGTTAACATAATAGTATAGTTTTATATAATTTGCTATACTGAATACTCCGAGAATCCAAGTAAGTAAATAAATGTTTCAAAAACAGTTGACTTAGTATTCCAAATTCGAAGTAATTAATTAGATACCAAATGTTATTCAAGAAGCAAATAAAATGTCCACACACGTCAAAAGAAGAAAAGATAAATCCCCAAATATTAAAAGAACAAAGTGTCGGAGACAGAAGAATTAGAGGCTTGCTCATCAAACAAACCACTCGGATAAGGCCCATGACCTGTCCCAAAAGCCTTAACATGATCCTTAAGTGATCGTTTGTGTTTAAAATCGGAACCGCAAACGCAGACCCAACGTTTCCCACAGTTCTTCTCGTGTGTACGCCAATCGCCTTTAACGGCCAAAAGCTTACCGCAAATACGACAAGAGTAAGGTTTCTGACCATGCTTGCGTTTGTAATGCGTTTGGAGCGTTCGAAAGTCTTTGAGCGGTTTAGAGCGAGGATGGTCAATGTGGTTCTTACAACCTTCGACGCAACAGTAACAAGGGATCCCTAACATGGCTCGTGGCTGTGTCCCTTTCAACGACTCTGGTCCTTTTCTGTATTGTGAACCATGTCCCCACATATGCATCTATATATATATAATGTATACATCATCAATAAAATTAATTATTTTTTTTTTGTTCTGGTAATATAAATTGTTTTATGTGATAATGAATTAGATACAAATTTGTTTTAAGTTTTCATGTTATATTAAATTGAATTTGAATCAAGTGTTTTTATTAGCAGCTCATAAAATATTATTTTGGATTGACCATATATAAGGAAACAAAAAATTAGTCAAATGTTGGAAAACTATGTAACGAAAACAAATCAAATTTGTGTAAACAAATAAATCAAAATGTTTTTATGCTTATGTCAAGTTAATATGTATATGATTTGTAACACAAAAAGTTAATATATGAAAAAACCTACGAATTAAGAAATGGAGATATAAATAAATAAGTTGAATATGAAATTATATAGGAGTTTTGTTATGCATGGAAAACACATTAATGCACATCATAATTTTATTGATGACATACCTGAAGATTGTTGTAGCGATTGAACGTCTTAAAGCAAACATGGCAAGAAAAATGAGTGAAGCCTATCATAATTTGCTCCACCGCCGGAATCCAATAGGCCTTTCCGGAAACTTCATTCTCAATGTCTTTTCCGGCATCGTCATGAGAGACAATATCTTTCCCATTTTTCTTCTTAATCTCTTTAGGAATTAGGCCAATGTGTAAGCTAACATCCACTTCTTCCTCTTCCTCTTCATCTTCATCTTCAGGCTTAGCGTTTATGTTAAGATTTATCCGATCGATAAGAGGCAAAGGATCGGTTAAAGTGGTGGTGTTGTTATTATTAGGGTTAGGGAAGAGATCTAGTGATTGGAAGTAATTGTCTCTAGGTTTTACAGAAGATGAGCTTGATGATGAGATCTCGTGTTGTAGTGAAGACTCCATTGAATTGTGGTTGGAGAGTGATGAAAACATTTGTGAATGTACTAATTTGTTTTGTGATTCCTTTTTCTTTTTTTTTATTGTCCTAACTTAATTTCTAATAGATATCATAGAGAATAATTTTTATCAGAATAGCTTTATATAATGATTGCTCTCTATCTCTCTATCAATGTTATTTAATGTTTGCAATAACTTTTATAACTAATAATAATAATAATAATTAATCATGCAGGTACGTAAATAGATCCCACGTATCCTTTAAACTACGAGAGCTTAAAGAGAAAGAAATATTTTCGAATATATAATGTGTAGTATTAACAATATTAGTATGTGTTACGAAAGCAAGTATGAACAAAACGAATAATGAATAATAATATAGTAATAAAAAATATATAATAAATGTAAAAGAACGTACCAAATATAAATATAGAGGGAGAAAGTAAATGAGAATCTTGGGGAATGTGAGGAGCAGACACTTGAGAAAGCATGTGGTTGAGTGAAAACAACCTTTGTTATGAAGTAAATTTAATCTCCTCTGTTTCATCTCTTTGCCTATAAATAGAGTGTGAAGCAAATTACCTTAAATTTTTTGTGGACCAAACCTCTTCAACATTTGGTAACTTTTACATTGCAGGGTTTTTGACAATCTTTGGTATTTACGTAATGCTTTTTTGCTTATCTACCATATCAATATCCGAATTTGGGTAAAGTAATAAATGCTATTCTTCAATTTTACATTTTATTATATATTATATGGAAGATGCATAATTATTATTCTTCGGCTTGTGTTTTTGTTTGTATGTAAGTTGTTTAATTCTCTCTAACGGTCAACGCCTCTGGTTTGGTAAACAGTAGATTTGACATACCAATTAGAGTAAAACCATAATTAATTAGTAGGTAACAATTCAAGATCTTGAGATTAATTAATTTCTATATAATCTGTTTACAATTTGAAAGAGAATTTATTTTCAGAATAATATTGCTTATATTCCTAACAATTTTTTCTATTACTCATCTTTAAAAATGTAATGCTTAGTCAAATATTAGATCCCATCCCAACAGCTTATATTCATACCAGTGAATTTATTGCAAACACTATATGTAAATAATACTTTTCTTTTATTTATTTTGATTGTAATTACGATGATAATCTTTCCAAACTTATTATAAGAAAAGGACACATGAAGACTATTAATTTTGTGTTGATCGACTATGAACATGCTGTTTAGATTTTTCTTATTTAAATACTTACTTTCAATGCATAATTAATTATGAATTCTAGGATCCCTTTTCCCTTAATTAAATAGAGGGTAATTCTCATGAATAACACTAAATAAAGTTTTTTTAACACAATTAACACATATTTTCGAAAGTTTTACAAATACTATTAAAAAAAAAATTCTCATAAATCTTAAATTTTCAAAATTACACTCAAAACCTTCAAAACTATACCCTCCCCATTCAAAACTAAACCCTAAACGCTATATAACGAACCCAAATGAAAAATTTAAAATCTAAAAATGTTAAAACTCGATTTTGTATTTGCGGTATTTTTGTTAACTACTTTTTATGGTATTTTTGATATAAAAACATTTTAATGGTATTTTTGTTATAAAAAATTTTGTAATGGTATTTTCAAAACAAAAATTTATTTTGGTTGTATTCTAAGAAACTTCTCTTATTTATTCGTAGACTAGATTATATAAACTTTTAGTTTCCATAGATTAGGGCATGGAGTTAAATAATATAAGGTCTTCAAATGGTTTAACATAAGTAGAATAAGAGTTGGACCAATAAAATATTTGGACTTTGTTTTATTAAAATACCAACTTGGACTGTAAGTATAAAAGCCACAAGGGCAAATTATCATTGTGGCATCATAAAAAAAAAGAGTTGGACAAATTGGCCTATCAACACGGGCGACAAGAATAATTGGCCCTTCTGGCTTATATACTTACAATCCAAACTAGTTTTAGAATAAAACAAATTCCAAAATATTTTATCAAATGATAATATGTAGTTGTATTTTTATAATTAATTTACTGGTTAACAATTTAGAAAACATTGTTCAAAAAGATTCATCAGTTAACATTTTTTATTTATATTTCTGTATTTGTTTCATGGATGTTGTGATTTCTTCTATAATTTTGTTTAATACTCCCTCCGTCCCATATTAGATGAAGTTTTAGAGGGTTTTTTTTGTTTCAATTTAGATGATGTTTTACAAGTTTCTATGCAAAAATTAAATGTAGTTGATTATTTCAACCAATAGTGTTTTGAATTGTTTTTTTCTATTGGTCTATTTTGTTATAGTTAATAATGTTTTTATGTAAAAGAGAGTTTTATTAATATGTGTGTAACTTCCTTAAACATCAAATAAAATGGGACGAAGGGAGTACCTCTTTAGAATTAGTTATGAGATACTTGGAAATCAATGTTTGTATCGGTAAGTCATTATTAACACACGGTAGGAATTATGAAATTACCAGTCAATAATTTTAAAATCAATAGATTCGCTAATGTGAGTCTTTGTAAATCGTAAAGTCAATCATCTATACAATAAAAGAAGAACAACTCTCTCCATATGAAAGACACTTGGCAATAAAAAAATTAAATACATAACTAAAATTTAAAATTTGATAAAATTCATTTAATACTAATAAAAATCAAATAAGAAATCATTAAAAACATAAACTCATTTAATAATAAAATAAAGCATTACATTATATACAATAGCAAATATAAAAAATATTTAAACTTAAATATATATAGATAAATAAAGTTTAACCATTATAAATTTGAGATTCAAATACTACATAGTCATAAATATAAATTAGGTAACTTTCCCGCGGGTTTATGGTTTTTGAAAAGTAATTTAAAAATGTTGAAGTAACTAATTTAGCTATTAAAAAAATCAGTAAAGCCAAAATTATGATTATATGCTTTCTAAAAATTATGATTGTAAATATTCATTGTTATAATCCATGTTATTGAAATATATATGAAGAAAAAATACGTGTAAAAAATTGTATTAAAACCAAAATAATTGGCGTTCATGAAACTATGAACAATTTAAATGGATATTTATTTATAATTAAGATACCCTAAATTTTAACTCTATTGAGCAAGTAAAAGAAGTGATTATTCAGAATTAAACATGACAAATCTTTTTGTTTGCTAAAAATTCTAGACTTTATATTTTATAAAATCATTCAATACTAATAAAAATCAAATAAGAAATCATTAAAGACATAAACTCATTTAATAATAAAATAAAGCATTACATTATATACAATAACAAATATAAAAAAATATTTAAACGTAAATATATATATAGATAAATAAAGTTTAAACATTATAAATTGGAGATTCAAATACTACATAGTCATACATATAAATAGTACATTATGGCTCATACATATAAATAGTACATTAATTTTGTACATTTTGTACATTATGTAGTACATAGTCATACATATAAATAGTACATTAATTTTGTAATAAAAAAAAAAATAGTACATTAATTCTCGATAATCTTCTTAAACTAAATGTTAATAATCACTAAAAATATCCACCGAAGACATAGACATCGTATAAAGTTTCTAATAACATTAAAGAAAAAAACAAACTATGATGCAATTTTATAATAAAATTAAAATATTAAATTTTATAATGCAAAAAAAAACTATGATGCAATTTTATAATAAAATTTAAATAATATATAAATTGTTCTCAATAATATTATTAAACTAAATGATAATAATTAGTACAAATATCCACCGAAAACATAACCATCATATAAAATAAACAAAAATACATATGAAGATTCTAATAACATTAAAAAACAAATTATGATGCAATTTAAAAAACATATTAAAATCTCCATGTAAAACTGAAATAAAGGTATTGTGGATAAAAATAAATTATTAATAGTAAAGAAATTAAAAGAATACACAACAATCTTTACTTCTCTTTAATTTAATTTTTTAAAAAAATTAGATTTCATCACATATTGATATTCTAATCGTTTTATAATAAACTAAAATATCCTTTCAAAAGTTACAAATGAACAATTTTATTTTCATTAATTTGGTAAAATAAAATGAGTTAGTTATATTCAATGTCAAACCAAATACATATTACAAAATCAACCATCATAAACAAAATATAAATGTTTTTTGAAATTACTATAAAATATTGAAGGATATTCCGCGGTTCTATCCTAGTATATATAAAAGATCGTGGGAGCTCTCCATAAGCTGACACATCAGCATGCCATGTCATTAATAAAAAAAATAAAATAAAAAATAAAAAAAAATTGAAGCGGACTGCTTGATTATTTTCCTTTTTTTGTAAGTTCATGTTTCTTCTCTTTCTCAAATTCACGACATTAATCATCCCAGAAATTCAATATAATCAACCTTCGGTCTTGATAAAAGAATTGTGTTTTCTCATATTTTTTGTTCGAATTGTTTTAAAAAACCTATTTCTAAAATTCTTGATGTTTTGCGAATCAGTGATTTTCTGTTTCGAAACATAGATCTCCTTTTCTAATTTTATATTTGTTTGGTCTGATATATGTTTGATCCAATGTTTTATTTGTTTTTAGGCTTATTCTTTAATTAGATTTGGGAAACACTATTTGATTTTTTTATGTTTGAAATGTTTTTTAAAAGGCCGACGGTATAGATAGAGGAGGTAGTATGAAGAAAGATGAATGATACTATCCTGAAGTGGTGAATGTATGTTCGTTATCGGCTAGAGCATAATTCTGTAAGTCGTTATAGTCGCTATGGGCAAGTGAATGATCTTAAACCCGAGGGCAAGTGTAAATTAAAAAAACGAAACAAAACATTTCTTAGGACATCTTTGTGTGTTACGTGCATTTGAGTTTACAAAGAGGGAGGCTTTACTTGTGATTCCAGAAAAGTGTAAAATTCACATACGTTTGGTTTCTTAGTCTTTGTTGTGTTTGTGTTGTTTGGTTATGTTAAGTTAACAACTTTTGATGTATACGTAAACAATGATTGTATAATTTTATTTTAGAGAAGAAAAGAATTGCTTATTTCACTTGACATAAGAGTTTTAGTTTTAAGTCATATTTCAATCAGTGATTTCTATCAATGAAGTATGTTGTGGATGCAATTAAAACCTTCTTGTTGTTACAGTAAACATTAAATTTTTATATAAACATAAAGGTTGAGAAGATTTGTAGTAGTATATCCACGAACCAAAGACAACATTTGAACAAGTCTCTCCAAATATTCAATCGACATATAAATTAAAGAATATGGATTATTGCAATACGGTAGAGAATTATTGATACATGATTTGTAAACTAAAATTGAAATAATTGAACTCAAAAATCAGGTATAACATGAAATTTTCCAATAAACAATCCGCGCAGCCGCGGGTGCTCTCCTAGTATTCTATAAAGCATAATCAACAATTGTAAAATCATTGGACTTGCCAAGTTTAAATCTCTTGAAAAGTTAATAAGGTCAAATTCCTACAAAAGCACAATCAATTTTGAACTACCATAATAGTATAGTTATTGGATTGCAAGATTTTTTGTTAAGTTTAGGAGAAGTTGGACGCCCAGATCCTTAATCTTTTTATAGGGTGAATGATACCATCGAATCTTCTACTTACGCGTGGAGAATCAATCCCCGACTTATAGTGATTTTTTCACCAAATGGTTTTCACTACTTAGTTTGTCCAATTGCAAATTTGTTGTGGGGGTAAAACGATTAAGTATATCGTTTGGAGTTTAAAAGGTGTTTGGTTCGGTAATTAAGTACTGACTTTTGGTTCAGAGTCTAATGTAAGAAAAGGGGGTCGGAAATCTCGTTTTGACAATTGTTGTTCGCTCAATGAGTTCGCTAGGTTTTCTAACGAACTGTTTTATATGGCTAAATATAGCGAAGTGAAAGTTACAACGTATGTCGAACAAATGTGTTAGCAAAAATGCCGAACATAAATGTCCAACGGAATTACCGTATAATATTCGTTGAATTTGAGTAGGTCAAAAGACTTTCTTATCATGGATATTTCGATAGGTAATAATTTTTTATTTGTTTTTAAACTATAAAATTCTTTATAATATATAATTCTATTTAGTGTATAGAGATTTATCGTTTAAATGAACTACAATTTTTTTCTTATCTGCGTTTTCTAGAGGTTACAAATTTTCATTATAAAGTTTTTTTAAATTATGAGTGTTTACGAGAATTTATAATTCACATTGTTAGTTAACTTTTGGAATGGATGGAGTATAACAAAGTTGACAAAAAAAAGAGAAATTTAACTTTTTTGGATTTTTGTGAAAAGTTTTATTGGGATGCAAGATATACGTTTGAAAACTTCGCAATGTCAATATTCTGATTCAACATCTTCTATTTATTCCGCCATGACTGTTAAACTATATTACTTGAAAACTTTGCTTTACAAAGTTCGTGGATCGAAGAATTTGCACGACACAATGACCGTTGACGGTGTTGTTCACCGTACTTTTGAAGCGGTCGTCATGTTGTGAATTATGTTTTATTAAGACACATGAAGACCTCTTCAGATGTTATCTTTCTCCGATCTTAACTGTTTCATCTGTCTTTATTACAATATGTCTTTTTTACTATCAAAATAATATTTTTTTCTTAATTTTTACAATATTAATGAAATCAATTGTGCGCTTCTATTTAACGCTACGCAAAATAGTCTTTTACAACATTAAAAAAAATACTTAACTCCCGCGCTTGGCGCATAACAAAATCTAGTTCATTATGAAGCTGCAACGTATGCATTTTGTCTTCTCATTTAATATACGTATATGTTTTATCTTCTTTTTTAATAGAAATGGATTAGGGTTCGCGGGTTTATAATCTATTCTATTAAAAGAGAAGACATAATGCTTAGGTGTCGTAATGAGAGCAATTATAGGAAATTTTATTTTTTTGCATTTAGGTCCTTATTTTTGAATAATTTTTGTTAGGCGAATTCTATAAATTATATTTCAGGCCCAACGAATTCAGACTCAACGAATTCAGGCCCATATTCATGCCCACATATAAAACTTTTAAGAATTAAATTTCTCCCACATTGAAAACAATAAGAAACAAAATAAAAAAATATTCTAATATAAATAAGACTTTATCACATACAAAATCATTAAAGCGGGTCTTCGTCTAATGAGTTTGCGAATTTCGGTAAATGGATTGCGCCTTCATTTACCGAGGTATTCATAATGCATGTCTTTTTCTTTGAATAAGCTTGCAAAGTTTGATTAGTTATTTCGGCTTTCGATAAAGGTTTTTCATAGATGCATGCCTCATAAATTGTCAACGGATATCGTGAACTTTGATTAGTGGATTGGAGCTTGGGCATTCGGTTTTCAGGTCGGGCTTATTCGAGTTTGCGTTTTTTGGGTTAAAAGATATAGGTTCGAATTTATTCGGGTTCAAGTCGAGTTTCATATATTTAACAAAACCTGTCCTAGAACCAAATATTATTCGGTTCGGGTTTTTTGATTTTTTTGTTCGAATTTTCAGGAATTACATATATTTGGTAAGAATTTCGGGTCTTATTTTGGGTAATTCGGGTTCGGTTCGGGTTTTGATTCGGCTTATTCATATAAACCCACGAAAAATTGAAATAACCTACTAAAATCCAAATTACCATATCAAAACTATATACATGTGTATATCTTCGGGTCTATTCGAGTACAATTCGGGCCTCAGGTCGGTTCGGGTTAGAACGAAAACCCGTTAGAAAATATTAAAACCTAATAGGATAATATGAGAACCGAAACCGGACCAAACTGGATTTTTCAAATCGATTCGGTTTCGGGTTTCGGGTTTCGGATCTCGGGTTAAATGTTCAGCCCTAAATTGATCAATTCATGGTTTTCCGTAATATAACTTAATTAGTATCATGTCCCGCGTAAGGAGAGGGATAGTTACCTAGTTTATACATTATAATCTATGTTCTAAAACTCGTCCGCCTAGTCTATTACTCATCCGCGTTTCCGCTACTTAGTGTTCGTCCGCGTCGATTAAGTTTTTGGCCTCGTAAATTTAGTGACCTGAATGGCGTCTAATTCTATAAAATTTCGCATAATCCAATTAATTTTTGACTATTTTCTGACTAATTTGATCCTTTACATTTAAATTTTATAATTTTTCTGATAAGTTATTAGTTTTAAAGTTTAATAACAATATAAATTATAATAAAAATCAATATAAAGTGAAAAAATATATGAAATATAAATTTATCTAAAAATTATTTCCCGATTAATCTCCGATTTTTTTGTTAAACGCTAGTCCTTGCTGGCCATACCCGCGCCTATCAAATTCTAGAAACTTGATTATAATCAAATCATCATAAACTATGTTTGAAAGTGAATAAAATAATATACATGAAACCTTTTCACCAAAAAATACATAAAACCACTAACAGATTAATTAATTGTTCTTCTATATTAATTAGTATTTTTATTTTTATCATAGTTTGGTTTCTTCTTTTATTTTCTTCTCTAAATACACATCGTATTTTATGAGAAACGAACTATAAATACTTTTAATTTAGTTTATGGTTTTCTAAAAATTTTAAAACATGAGAAGCTATATCTTTTAGAAAATTATGACTCTTTTATTTTAAGGTTTGGCATGAAATTTAAAATATTTTCAGTTATATATCTTTTAAAAAATTATATATCTTTTTAGTTTTGATATTTTCGTGTTTATCCTAATTTATGAAATTTAATATAATTGGTTTTTAAAAAATATATATATATATTATATATATTATATATATCTATACTATTAAAAGAGAAGACAAAACGCCTACGTGTCGCGACGTGAGAGTTTTTAGGATATTTTTTATTTTTTGCGTTTTAGTCCTTATATTTTTCAATAATTTTTGTTCGACGAATTCTATAAATTATATTTCAGACCCAACGAATTCAGACTCACTTATAAAACTTTTAAGAATTAAATTTCTCCCACATTGAAAACAATAAAAAACAAAATAAGAAATCTCCTAATAGAAATAAGATTTTATCACATACAAAATCATTAAAGCAGACTTTCGTGTAATGGACATGCGAATTTCGGTATATGGATTGCGCCTTCATTTACCGGGGTATGCATAATGCGGATCTTTTTCTTTGAATAGGCTTGCAAAGTTTGATTAGTTATTTCGACTTTCGATAATGGTCTTTTATAGATGCATGCCTTATAAATTACCAATGGGTATTGTGAACTTTGATTAGTGGATTGGAGTCTGGGCATTCAGTTTTCAGGTCGGGCTCATTCGAGTTCGGATTTTTATGGGTTAAAGAATATAGGATCCGTTTGGGTTATTTACAAATACAGTTTTGTTCGGTTCGAATCTATTTGGATTCAGGTCGAGTTTCATATATTAAACAAAACCTCACCTGAAACCAAATATTATTCGGTACTGGTTTTTGATTTTTTGTTTCGAATTTTCGAGTTTTACATATTTTTGATAAGAATTTCGGGTCTTATTTCGGGTAATACGGATTTGGTTCGGGTTTTGGTTCCACTTATTCATATAACCCACAAAAAATTAAAATAGCCTACTAAAATCCAAATTACCTTATCAAAACTATATACTTGCGTATATTTTCGGGTCTATTCGAATACAATTTTGGCCTCAGGTCGGTCGGGTTAGAACGGAAACCCGAGTTAGAAAATATTAAAACCCGATATGATAATATGAGAACCAAATATAACTTAATATTATTTATGAATATTGTGTCCGCGCAAGACGCGGGGTACTTACCTAGTAATATATATATGGTTGAAAGTTTTTTACATTTGTCAAAATCTTATCGATATATTGACACTTTTCATGCCCTCGTGAGTAAATATTTTTTAACCAAATTTTATATACTAAGATTTTATGTTTAATTTATGAAATTTAAATATAATTAGCTAAATACTTTTTACACTCGTCAAAATCTTATCAATACATAGACACATATCAATATTTAAAGATTTACTAACTTTCGAAACTAAACTTTATATAATAAAACTACTGTTGTGACCTGTGCTTTTGCACGGGATAATTAAATATTAAATTGTTAACAATAAGTTGAATTTGTAATAAAAAATATTATTTTGCCATGTAATATCACATATATACACAAAATTATACTAAAAATCGTATATATACTATATATCTTTTGAGATTCTAATTTTGTTTAATATCTATTTTACATGTTTTTGTTCGAAATATTGTTGAACTCAAATTTTGTATATTTTTAAAAAGCTAGTATTAGTTTGATAGTGATAGTAAACTAAAATTGTATGAAAAAGACATGCATTATATATGATATAATTATTCTTTTGGCTCACATTTGTTGTGGAAGATTGTTGATCAAGTCAACACATAACCACTTTGGAGACCAAACAATGAACAAAAGTTTCCATTACCACATGACACAACCACTAAACACCCGAGATCATAACCTTCTAAACGTAGAAATCGTGTTGTACTAAGAAGAGAATATGAGAGATTGTTTTTATGAGATTCATTTTTTTTATGTTAAAGTATATGAATGTGTCTTTCTCTAAAACATGTTTTATGAAAGAAACAATGATTTTCATTATATAGTCACACTCTAATGGGAGTTACAAGGTTGAGTGATGAGAATTTATTTTTCACATAGTTGTCACCATTATGTTACAAAATTAATTCTAATTTAATTTTGTTGAATGATAACATCTATGAGATATTTTGTTGACTTGATCAACAATCTTCCACAACAAATGTGAGTTAAAAATAGATTATTGTTTATTAGTTTCAACATTGACTAATCACCAAATTTTAAAATTATGATTTTTGCTAATATTATCTAATTTACTTTTATCATATAAATATAATAATTATGATAATGAGTTACAAAAATATGAGGATAATAGGATATAGTGATTTAAAATTTCTATATAAAATCTAAAACTTATATATCAATATATTAATTACATATGTGAATGTACATATGTAATTCACATATGTTATAAAAATAATTATCATTTGATCAAATTATTTTTAAAAAAAAAATTATAGAAAAATGGAATAATTATATAATAAAAACTATTCAACTTTCATAATTATGTTTGAATATTATGAATTAATGAATTTAAGAACAAAATAAAATCTAAAAATAGTATTATATGAAAGTCATATGAATCATTTGATATTTATTCTTAAATTTTTAAATAGGTAAATATCATTAAATTAAGATTTCATTTCAATTATGTGGATAATATGATATATTGATTGTAAATTCTTCATAAAATTAAAAATTAATAATATTAAAACTTATGATGATAATTTGTATTAAATTAAAAGATACATAGGATTTAAATTGACATTTAATTTTGCTTTTTATAAGAAGTAAAATAATTTTGGTTTGAAAATTAACTAAATGTTGACACATGTCAAAAAAATAATAAAACACTTATCACCACCACAATAAAAGTTACAAAAATATATTTGTCTTATATAAGATAGATTTGGTTAAAAATGAATTTTCTAATAGAATAGAAAAGAATTGACATATGTGACTAAACGTCTTTATAGTTTATAATGAATAAATATTCTACACCAATTTCTATTCGAAGTTGCAAATAAATAAAAAACCAAGTGACAACTTTCAAGACTCAAACTTGCTTATAACTTGAGTGTTTTACCTTGTCAAGTCCAAAACTAGATGATTGTCTCTAGAAGAGGTGTTTCGCAAGGAGGAGGAGGAGGGACACCGAAAACCCAATCTAGCACGTTCAAGTATTTAGATCGAAACACGTCTCTTTCTTGTGCGTAGCAGTGCATTATAATGGCTGTCGAAACACTGAAAACCACCACATCTGCTCTCCTTAGAAACTTGGGCGGTCGAATGTATCCTGCATCTGTCATGCAAGTGAAGAAACTCTCTATTGCTCTCGCTAAACAGTAGAGCGATATCTCTATCCTTCTGCTTTTCTTTTCAATTGCCAAGGCCAGTCCTGTTGGGAACTGCGAGGCAAAATCACATGGTTTACTTCTACCTTTTAACAATGTGTATATGTGATGAGATGGTAATTATAATGGTGGGGTTTGGTTTGTACCGTAGCTATTGCCACGAGTGGTATGTTGCATGTCTCAAATGTACGGAAAAGTAGGCAAGTCCATGCCCTAGTTTTGATATTTAATAGTAATGGTGTATAAGTGTCTGTGCCATGTAAAGGGTGAAAGGAAATGACGAAATTAAAGAGCCTTTTTCAAGATTTGATTCTAACCAGGCAGAAGTGCAATAAGTAGAGAGAAACAAACTCGATCTCGCTGTGCCCAGAAGACCCTTGCCAAGTATAGAGTATTGCCTGCGACGAATGATTTTATTAACTGATGAATAACACCTAATGAGCATTTTAGAAGAAAAAAAACAAAGTTATACTTTTTTAGCAGGTCTTGACGATGAACTATTAGAGCTGGAATCAAGTAAACAGGAATATAGACGGGAAGCGCTCTCTTGTAAGCTTGAAAGAAAAATATAATACTATGCTTAGTACATGACTCTTTTCCATGTATTATCTGCAAAAAAAGCAAAGTAAAATTTTTATAGAATATTCATATTTATTAACAATGCATGTGGATTCATCAACTATCACAAAAATGCACATGAATAAGTAATGCAATAAGACTAAAGAGAAATAGATAATTATGCATAAACACACATACCGAACAAGGCACTTTCATATTAGGATCGAGCTTGATATGAACCCCAACAGATTTGTAATGTTTCTCAATGGCTCTTAAACTGGTGAATGGTTGGGCGCTTGCTAAATCTTTTACGCCTTGGATGATGGAAAGATCCTTCCCACCTTGTTTGTTAAGGAAAGACTTGTACGACGAAGGAAGGCTTTCTTGCTTTAATATGTAAGCCGAACTGCAAAGAAAAACCAACACGTAATTACTAATCTGAGAATCAAGTAGTCTCGAGAGAAAACAAGAGAGTAAGAATAAAATGGGAATGAGAGAGCAATACAGAATCTGAGAGGAAGCGAGACACATGAGAAACAAGTCACCATGTTTCCAAGTAAGAGGCTTGCAAACAGAACCAAACCGTTTGCTTTTAATTCCACAACGCGATGCAAGAACCGCTGCGCGCATCAATATGTAAACAGCCAAACTCGTGTGTTGCGTGTTTGGTCCTGTGAGTAGCATTGATGGCCCAGCCACCATTCCAGCTAACAATCCCCTCCACTTCGCTGTTCTATATTCACACAAACAACCCAAAAACACACTTTTTCAAATATGAAGACAATAATAATACTGCGGCTGTTGGGGTAGACTAGTTCGTTTGCACAAATTTTGGTCTAAGTAGTTTGAACCAAAAATATATAAAAGAAGTCCGCCGCGGACCAAGTGCGGACTACAAAAAAACCTTGTCCGCACTTGTTCCGAGGCAGTTTGGTGTCCGCCTCGAAAATGAAGTGGTTTAGTCTAATTTTGCTTTAAACCGCTTTGGTTAATTTTGGTTAATCAAGAGAGAGGGAGAGAGTGGGGGACATGCCTTTGGTGACCCCACAAAGCACAAATAGCTTCATCAACGGAAACAAAAGTACCGGCAAATGTTCCTAAGAACAATCCATATCTTAGTGTCTCCTTAATCCCCATAGCAATTGCTTCACTATTAGAGAAATCTCCGGTTTTCCTAAACCGATTATGATTCCAATTAGGTTAAGAATCACATAAACCAAAAACCCAAATAGAATCCGGTTTACCTGAATTGAGAAGAAGAAGGCCTACGGCGAGCGAAACGAGCTACGATTGAGAAGATAGCTAATCCACCTTTGATACCACTTCCTATTGAGAATCCTTTCAATGAAGCGACGATTATTCTACGCAGCTTCTCCGATTCCCAAATCATATCTAATCGATTCGAATCACACCTCTTGCAATATCTGCATGATGAATCCTCGCCGCCGTTCATTTTACCGCAAGAGCAGCGACTGGAACTTGACGGCGACATGGGGTCACTGTCAATTGATTGATTTTTAGGTAAGCTTAGGTGGGAAATTGGAATTGGCTTTTTGAAATTAAAACCAGAAAGTAATTGTAATTTAAGAGACAGAGAGAGAGAGAGAGTGTGACGAAGACGACATCGATAATTATACAGCGAATCAGAGATGGACTGACACGTGTCGGTTTTCTTTGTCCCTTGTTTTCTGATGCTTTCTCTGCGTCTGTAAGAGCATGTGCATCAAAGATGCTAATTTTTAGTTGCTTAAGTATATTTAATTAATATTTGTATGTATTTATATCAAAAAAATACATAAGCAATTTTTGTAGTTTTAGTTAAAATTGTCCTCCATTAAGAGAGACTAAAAAGAGTTGCTTAATTTTTTTAAAAAAATATGTTTACAAAAACAAACTAAAAAAAAGTTTAATTGTGAAATAGTTTACAAAAAAAACTAAAAGACATGGTGTACAATTGTAAAAAAATTTACAAAAACACACTAAAAGAGATAAAATGGTGAAAGAGTCAACAAAAACACACTTAATTTTGTTAACCTTTTATAAACGTGAACGTAGCTCGCCTCTTCTAGCTTATTGTTTGCCTCTTCAAGCATCCAAAGCTTATGTTGGCTCCTCCTACAAAGCAAACAACAACAACCACCAAACACAAAACACATCAACATAAGAACAAAACACATCATCACAAAACAGACTTTAACCATTAACATGAACAGATTTTAACGCAAAACACAGACTTCAAAGTTACAAAAACAACAACATAAACACAATACAACAAGAAGCAACTTGCAAAAGCTTTCAATACCATTAAACATCATCATTGAAAGCTCAACATGTTAAACATATTATCAGAACACAATAGCATAGTGATTGAATCTGTCATCAACATAGCAAATACAAAGGTAATGAATGTGAATATTCTATAGACCACTCAAATTACTCATGAGAAAAAACATTACACTACAAAGAGGCTAAACAAAGCTCGCAGATTTGAGAAACATGGACTCCAACAAAAAGAGTAAAACAACTAAATCTGAAATATTCTATGACCCATAAGAGTTAAAATTGAAAAAGTCAAAGACCAAAGCATTACACTAAAAAGAGAAAAAGCTTACAGATTTGAGATACATAGACTCGAACAAAGAGAGTAAAGCAACTAAATTTGAAATCTATGATGACCCGATTGAAAAAAAACTTGAAGACCCATTATCGAAATTGGGGTTCGAGAAAGGAAGCTTACTAGATTTTGAGGAGAGCGATGTCATCTTCGTCAAGAGGCGATGATTCTTCTCGTCTCTGATCTCATCTTCACAACTTTCACCATTTTTTTTCTTCTTCGGATTCAAATCAGAGGTTTTTTAAGAACAAACCTCTTCTTCGTAATCGCCTTTTTTCTTTCTCAAAATCTATAAAATTTGCTTCTGTTTTCGACCAAATGATCCTGAGAAGAAAAAAAGAATTAATTTTTTATTATTATTTCTGACCAACCAAAAAGCTCCACGTATAGCTATTAAAACCATTGCAAAAATGCTTAATTAAGCTTCGCAGCTTAAGTCAATTGGATCTAAATACACAATTTTCATTTAATTAATTCATCTAAATACACACTATTATACATAACCACCCTTCTATCTCCTTTGATAAACATGGTCTAAGTCTGTAACCGTCACAAACTTACAATGAAAGCATGGGTTGGTTGAGAAAGGGGATGGGGCTTATATTATGGGCTTGAAAGCATTATGTCATTACCCATTTCAAAATAATTTCATTCTAGGGACTAACTTTAGTTTCCGACAAAGAACATGGATTCTTCAAATCCTCGTTTAAAACGCGGTGAAATTACACCATTTAAATTGCGTTTAAGAAACTATATCATTTCATAATTAATTTTCAAAACTACATTTAAATATTCAAAATTAAAATCAAATAAACTTTACCCAAATAATTTTCTCTTTTAATAATATACCTTAAAAACTAATTAGCGAACCCAAATTAAAATACTTTTATTTTGGTAAGTTTTTAAAGAGTAAATCAACCTTTTAAAATTTTTAAAACGGTGTAAATATGTAAAAATATTAAATTATATGTAATTTTGTTAAGAAATGGTCGAAAATGTGTAGTTTTGTGAATTCATCTCTTAAAACATTACAAAACTACACATATATCGATTATTTTATATATTAAATGAAAATATTAAATAGATTTTTAAAAAATGTTTGAAACATATTTATTACTAAATTGAACTAGTGTTATAAACTTATAATTTTAAGGGTAACATATCTATATTATTATTTTTGAAGTAGTAATTTGAACATGTCCAAAAAATCATTCAAAATTACACATTGTGCCATTATGCATAAAAGGAAATATATTTATCTATTTAATTGCAAAACTAATATAAGGAAACATTAAAAATTTCCATAAAAGGATTCAATTATTAAAATATGTAATTCACTTATATTATTACATAATTTTTTAGAACAAAAATATCATTAAAATTTTATTTAACATCACAAAACCATAAGAAAAGTATTTTAACAAAAAAATAGATTGTTTTAACAAAAATAACCCAAAATTTAAGAACATGTTTGACTAATATTTAATTTTATTTTAGATTGCAACTTTTTTATTTGATTTCACTATTTAGTGTATAAAGATTTAGTTTAAAAGTTTTAAACTAATTTCATATTTCTTATAATTTAACTTGGTTTCACTATCATAATAGTTATTTGTTAACGGGTAGTGACTAATATATATATATATTTATTAACCGGTCGTTTCTAAAAAACACAAAAAACTTAAAATAATAATAATATGTTATTCTAATATTACATATTTTAAATATATCTATAATATTCTA
Source organism: Cochlearia excelsa (assembly GCA_963556525.1). NCBI lineage: Eukaryota > Viridiplantae > Streptophyta > Magnoliopsida > Brassicales > Brassicaceae > Cochlearia > Cochlearia excelsa. Next base: position 5,744,543 of record OY748332.1, on the reverse strand, counting down.
TAAAAAAAAATTTACACAAAATTCTAAATTAAATATAAAAATATATAAACTTTAAAGAAAACATAAATTCGTGGTATACCAAGGGTTAAATCCTAGTCTTATATAATAAGATTGAATGTTTTTCAACAAGCTCTGATATGTTGACTAGTGTCCACTTTTTTACATTTATTATCTCTCTCAATCCAAAACAAAATAATAATTATGATCATTAGACATGTCAAAATGGGTTAAAATTGTTAGTTTGATTCAAACCAAACCGAACCGTTAACCAATAAAACTATTGATTTGAATTTTATTAAGTTAATGGTTTAAATGGTTAATGAATTTAATTGATTGAGTTGAATTGAGTTTAAGTAAATTGAGTTAGTGGTTTATCCAAACCAAAACACAAAAATTTATACATGGAAAAAAATATGTGGAGCTAGAACATGATTGAAATATACACGTTACATGTAATTTTTCTATTCAACTTTTTGCTTTCTAAAACCAAATCAATAACCAAATCAATGTAGTTTTAATGGCATTGGTTGTTAAGTCTCATAATATGACAATACCATATCTCTATGTACAAAACTGGATATATTTGAAACCATAGGCGTATATGTTAGATGTTTATGCTTGTTTAATTTTTGTTCTTGTAATGAGTTTGGTTTTGATTCATGTGCATCTAATCTAGCTGTTGCGTGTGATTCCCCCTCTGCTGGAAGTTATCTTTAGCTCATTTTGAGTATCTATGTTTAGCTTTAAAACTGTTTAGCAATGAAGTTTGGTTTTTATTCCTCTGTTTCTACTTGTTTAGTATGTATGTATGGGTTTTAGTTTCTATTCGGTTTGTGTTTAGTACCTTTAGTTTGTAGCTAATATCACTTTCTCGTTTAGAAATCTCAACATTTAGTTTAAAAATTGTATTTAGTGTATTTATGCAAATATCAAAAAGAAAAAATAATTTGAACATGACTTTGATTTAATGGTTCAACTCATTTTACCATTTAACCCAATAACTTAAATGAGTTATGGGTTGACTCAAACCATTTAATTAATGAATATGATTTATCAATTACCCATTTAATAATGAATCCAAATGAGTTTGGGTTGGTTTGAGTTGGGTTACCCAACTTGACATGTCTAATTGATCATTAAAATTAAATATATCATGTAATTAAAATTAAAATCATAAATGACCCTTCTATTTTTATAGATAAGTTTTTCATAATTTACACACATAATAATTATGCATCATTTTGTGTTAAATAATTTCTTAAAACTCTAAACTGATATCAATAAAAAATAGATGTGATGAAATTTTAATGAGTAAACATATGAAGATGGAAGTAGAAATGAAACAATAAAAATTTACTCAGAAATGAATTTAAATAAATATAAATAAAAATATGATATAATGAAAACTTAAATCATAAGTATCCCCTCTATTTAATAATTTAAGATAATCTTTTTAATAATTTTCATAAATTTGATTTTTTAAAGAATTATTGTTTTAGAGTCATAAAACTTATATATAATGCATCATTTTGTTTTAAACAATTTTTAAAACTCTAAACCAATATTCATTTAAGGGGGAATCACAAAACTACACCATTTGAATTACATTTCACAAAACTACACCATTTCAAAAATACTTCACAAAACTACACCTAAACACTCAAAATTAAATCCAAATAAACCATACCCACATAATCTTACCCCTTAATATTATACCGTAAACACTAATTAGCGAACTCAAATAAAAAGATTTTAATTTTGGTAATTTTTTAAATAGTAAATCAAACTTTGAAAATTTTGAAAGGGTGTAAATATGTGAAAATATGTGATCTAGCTTATGTTGTGAGGTTAATGAGCAGGTATATGAGTAAACCAGGGATGCTGCATTGGTCTGCAATGAAGTGGGTACTCAAATACTTAAAGGAACACAAGATGTGAGTTTGGTCTTCAACAAAAGTGAGAAGTTTCAGATAGAAGGTTTATGTGACTCAGATTTCTCGGCAGACTTGGACAAGAGAAGGTCAATCACAGGGTATGTTTTCAAGGCTGGAGGTAACACTATAAGTTGGAAGTCAGGGCTTCAACATGTGGTTGCTCTGTCTACAACAGATGCATAGTATATGTCCTTGGTTGAAGTAGTAAAAGAAGCCATTTGGCTTAGAGGATTGGTAGAAGAACTTGGAATGGGTCAGGATTTAGTGTGACTCAAGAAATGCAATGTGCCTAGCCAAAAACAATGTTCATCATGAACGGACTAAGCACATGGACATGAAGCTACACTTCATAAGAGACATCATAGCTCAAGGTGATGTGAAAGTTTCAAAAATACCATCATCAAAGAATCCAACTGACATTTTAACCAAGGTGGTTCTGGTTCAAAAGTTTGAAGAAGCTTTTGGAGAGCTTGGATTGGCTGAACACTAAGGTGTTGGGGTTGGCCTAACAAGGACATGGATGTGCTTAGAGCTAGCTGCACGTATCACTGATTATTATCAAGGTGGAGTTTGTTAGTCTTGGTGATGAAGAATCAATTTTATTCAGGTGCTTAAACCGCGACAAGAGAAGTCAACTTGGTTAGGGAAAAGTCAACGCTGGTTTAGTAGTTGGTTTTGGTTGTTTAACCATTGGTTTACGGTTAGTTGTTAATAACTGGTTAGCTCTCCGTAACAGTACTATTAGTATATAACTAGAGTCTATGTGCTTCTCTTATATATCGTGTGTGATTGTGAGGAGAAGAAAAAGGTGTTTTTGAGAGTATTCAAGATAGTTTTTCTTGCCTTGTTAGGCTCCAGAGTTTTGCCATATCGGTTTCTCTAGGTTACCAAAAATCTTTGTGTCTTTTTACTTTTTTGTTTGATACACAATTCAGAGAGATAAAGAGAGTGAAACCAAGAGTGAATCAGGTACGTGATAAGCAATTTGTATCATCATTGAAGTGTAACATAATTGGCCTTAGTTTTGTTAAGGACTATATCTACAACAGTAGGAATGGAAGTTGTGCCATTTTTAGGTGAAGTTGATTTTGGTAACTCAGTCGGTTGCATAGCATAAGTAGGTGATGTTTGGTCCTCTGTTGAGACAAGTTCAGACACAATAACGTCCATATGTGTGGAAATGATCGAAATAACATTATTTGATGAAGTCAAGAGTTCATGAACACTAACAAGTCCACGAACTGGTGTAGTTTCCTTGGTCTCTTCAGTATACTCTAAGAGAGAAGAGTTTCCTAAAGTTAGAGTCTTGGCACTATCGATTATTATGATATAGTTGTGTAGAACCATCCTTTGTTGGAGCCGAAAGATTCTTTATTTATGTAATAAATGGATCATATGAGGCAGCAACGTTTATTGTTGCAGAGAGTGGAACTTCCTTTGATTTTTGCATTGAGGAGTTAAGTAGATTATGAAGTTTGGTTGTCGGTTGTTATGGCCTAATTGCCCACATGATGAACACTTCGAAGGAAACCGAGAGTAAGTAACATTAACCATGGAGGTATAGCCACTTTCATCTTCTAAAGCGACCCTATGTGGAAAAGGCCTACCTAGTTATCCGAATAAATATATATATGTGTAGAACCGTTTAGATGTGTGATACTTGCGAGAGGAAATAGTGAACAAAGGAGATAAAGGCTAAAGCATTCACCTTATGTTATGAAAAGTTACAATCATTGGAAGACCTTTAAAATTGAACAAATTGTGAAAAGGAATAAAAAATAAGATGCAGAAAAAATCTGCTTTTAAAGTTTTAATTATATATTTTTTTCTTTTTTCAAAGATTTGGGTTTTTTAGTCTGTTTTTGAAGCATAAGCGCACATGAAAAAATAGAGATAACTGAAAAAATGATCATTAGGATTATTAGTATGAATAAGAATATAAAAACATAAGGAAGACGAAGATATTATTGTTCACAAAGGTAGTCATTTCCCAAAAGAAAAAGATATTATTGTGGGAAAATAATAATGTGCTACTTACATATTTCGAACCCAAACTAGGTAAGGAATGGTACACTGTGCACACTTACCGGTAGGCTACACAACATTTTGCTAACCCCAATTTTATGTAAGAATTTTGGCGTCTTAGATAATTGTTATTTCTGGTTATGTCCAGAATCGACACAGATGGTGATTGTTCTCATCAAAGAAAGACGAGGTTAATAGAAAGAAATTTTGACAAAGAATGGATTCAATGCTTTACTAATGTTTAGTTTGGTGGTTGTAAACAACTTTTTCAATTGATCGAACGAGGTTTAGTGTAACTTCATATTTTAAACAAATTTAAAATAAAAACAAACCTCATATGATAATAAAATATTTATACCTTTGATTATATCGAACAAAATATCTCTAAAATTTATATAATAGTTGGTAGTTAGAAAAAACAAAATCAGTAAACATAAGATGCCAATACAATATTTATAGAATTAATATTGGAAAAAATCCTAAAATTATGTATGATGTTGAATAATTAGAACAAATAAAAATAATAACATGATACAAATTCATTTAAAAACACAAGACTATATATCAATCACCCCGGGAATGCGCGGGTTGGCATCTAGCAATAATAATAATAATCTTAGGATAGAAATAAGAGAATATGTGAATGGTTCATGATTTGGATGTTGTTGTTGGTCGTGGCTTCTTACGGAAGAGGTAGTTTATGAGCACTCCAAGTAAAGGGAAACCTGTTACCACTCCTATGTAACCAACCAACCATACAGACTGTTTGTTCTGACGACAAATTTCATTAAAGCTCCTCTTTCTTACCTCATTTTTACTCTGCTTTGTCCCTTTATGATTCAATAGTTGTCTTTCTTCTTCTTCTTCTTCTTGTGACAGTGTGGCCGTGTTCGTATTTTTCTCGTACTTGACTGCTGCCACTAACCCATCTTCCGCTATGTTTAGATAAGGACCTTGGTTTATCGAAGGCTCCTCTTGCTTCCCTGATCCCGAGCTTCTTCTCTCTTGAATCTGCGTAAGTAGTAATTTTGAGACTGAGTTTGCTTTGAGTGGTTATGTTAACAAAAGCTTACTTTTTGTACATGCGTATAGCGGCTGCAGCTAAGGACGCTAAGAAACTCGTTGGTGGCACGAACCCACCTGTTACACAAACATGTATGTATAGACATTGAGTAGTAAAACTATATTTTATTAATTTTGCTAGAATCAGAGGGATGCCTAACCACAAGCTAGAACCAGTTAATCCTTCGAAGAAGGCTAGATGTCCCCCGTGATTTGTTGTAGCCAATACAATGTTTTTGTTTGCCCTTTCCAAAGAAACATATATCATATTAATCTATGTTATCAACTAGATTCAAGATTTAAATAAAGAGATTTGTGTATTGACCGGCATTCGTCCCAAGGGATAGCTTCTTTTGTGCACAATGGATCATCTAGAGCACTTATACAGAGTAGCGGCACCGCCACATTTCCTACGTATTGTGTACTGCTTGATTTTCGGTAATAAGTATCCACGGTCTGTGTTATCAACAATGAATTTATTCATGATTGTAAAGAGTCATCACAGAGAGAGATATATAGCAATGACAAAAGAAGTTTGAATAATATGGAGGACTTAATAATACCTCAAATTTCCCAACATGACAGGTAGCATAGTTATCGAAATCTCGGATCGAACGTGACTGTTGTAGCAATAAAGTTTGACAAACCACAGACAACGTTAATAACGAAAGAAAATACACACATTTCTTTCAATGGAATTTGTATGTTTTCATTACTATGCTTCTTTCAGGATTGTATAGTTTAGGATTTATGGTTACACTACTAACCTTTTTGATGCCTTCCCAGTTGGCAAGCCTTGTATATTGAGGTTCATGTCTGTAAATGAAACTAGAGTTATAACCGAAACTTGATGGTCTCAAACTAGTATTTATCTTCAATATCTCCTATCAAGCCATCTTTACAAACTTAAAATCTTTGTGGTATTTGACCAAAGAGGTAAAGAGACATACAATTGAGCGTAGCCTTGGAGTCCGATAGTGAGAGCTCTGTCGTATAACTTTTGTTTAAACGTTCGACATATAAACCTGTCACCAATCTTGTTTGGAGAAGGAAATGTAAAACAAACCCCTTAGTAGTTAGTACCATTTACAAGTTCAAAGATATGAAATTAGAACCTAATAAACAAAATCAAAAAAAGTTTTAGTTTCTGATCAAGTCATGGGAGAAAGAACTTAAAGACAAGTTCTATACATATAGAAGAAGAGTTATAAAAACAACAACAACTTACCAAGAGATCCCATGGAGAGCAAATAGCAACAGCACCCCTTAAAGGAGTTTGTTCACCCTCTTCACCAAGGTATTTGACCTGCATAAATTCAGATTTACACTTTCAAAAACATCGACATCCTCGTGCATAATCAACGGTATTCAAAAAAACCTCAATAAGCAAGCTCTACTCTATTAGCATTAAATCTCTTTTTGCAATAGAAGAAGGTAAATGGAAGAGAAGAAAATCGCAACAACATGAACATAACTCAAAGTAAAAACACAGAGTTCCTTACCAGAATATTAGCTCCAATGCTAGTTCCAACTGCAAAGAGAGGAGCCATAGGGTATTCATTCTGTAGATAACCAAGAACAATCCGTATATCCTCCGTCCATCCAGCATTATAGAAACGATCAGACTGCGTCCATTTCAAAACAAAAAAAACATGAGTATGTTTCATAGAACATGAATATATAACTAATTGGTACACACACATAAGTCATAACAAAAAGGGACTCACAGTAACAGAAACACCTCCTAATCCTCTGTGGTTACTAATAACAACATTCCAACCGGATTTTGCGGTGTTGTACGCAAGGTGCTTTAGATACTTCCCAAATCACAAATGCAATAAACCACACTCTTAAACATTCACAATAAAAAAACTATGATTTATAATTAATAAACTAAAGGGGAGGAGGGGCTTGCTTACGGCAGACGAAGAATCACTAGTTAGCCCTGGAATAATGACAGCAATGGGAGTTGTGTCTTCTTTTCCGATTTCATTCTTATCGCGAACATCTCCATCAATAACTATTGCACCGAAATCCCAAACAACAAAAAAACAGATTCAAAAGATGTTTAATTTTATGAGAGAAAACCAAACATTTCATTGAAATTGTTGTTATACCATCAGAACTCATTAGCCAGTCCAATGCAATGGTTCCACCATCACAAGCACGAAAAATCTGCCTGTCACGATAAACAATAATAACACAAAAACACACACATATCAACAACAATATAATGTTACTCCCTCTATATCAATTTGATTGATGTTTTGAGAAAAATATTGTATCAAAAAGTTTGATTTTCTCAAATTTCAATGTGTTTTTAGTTATTAATATTAATATATTGTAAATTTAAAGGCATATTAATTAAAATTATTGAAATATTATTAGTTGAAGGATATTGAAAATTGGGGAATACAAAAAAATTGTAATTATTACTTATCATTTGTGCCTTTCTTTAGATCTGTGAAAAACCTAAAAAATCAATCTAATCGATACGGAGAGAGTATTTATTATCTTCAATCGCATAGAAAAACTAAGGGAGAGGGAAAAATCGGAAATCAGACCTTGTGTAAGTGAAAACAGGAGGCAAGCCATTGAAATTGAGGAAACAAGTTTGAACATGAGGACTCGCTAACCATGGCGTAGCCACATATCTTCACACACAAAAAACGGTTAGATTCAAAGCTAGAAACAGATCCAAAAAGGGGTTGTTTCTCACCGGCCGTGAAGGATACGACAACGAGAAACAACTCCGTGGTAGATAGGAGAATCTTGATTGTAGATTAGATTCACAACGCCGCATCTAAAACACCTAAGAATCGTATCACCGATGAAATGGAACTCAATGAAATTGTAGAAGAAGACGGAGAAGACGACGAAGAGAGCATAGAGATAGTGACGAATCGGGATAAGCGAGAGACCGTGAAAGATAAGATCGTACGGTGATGGAGATAGATTCGAATCATTAGCTTCCATTGCTGCTCTCTCTCTGTGTCTCTGTGTGTGTGTGTGATTTTCACAGATCCAGCGTGACGGATCCTTCTTACTTGGAGGCGCACGCACAAAGTGGCGGGTCTAGATTTTTATTTACGGTACTTTAATTTGTTTTGATTATTATTTTAATTCTTGTTTGAAATTCATTTGTTTCGATTATGTACACGTCATTTGAAAAAAAAGAAGTTTATGTACACGTTGATGTTCTACCTTGTTCACGTGCAAGGAAAAAACAAACTATTTCTAACTTTACGATTTAATAAAAAAGGGAAAAATGTCAAAAAAATCTAAAAAATTTCAAAGTTTCTCCATTTTAATAATTAACTTTCAATTTTCTATTTAAATCCTCAATTTTGCGTTGACTTTTCATAAAAATCTCAAACTTATGTTGACTTATCCAATTTGGTCCCAACGTTTATTCGACTAACGGAGTCGTTAGTCAACTCCGTTAGTCAAGTCGACGTTGAGACCAATTCGGACAAGTCAACATAAGTTTGTGATTTTTACGGAAAATCAACGAAAAATTGAAGATTTAAATAGAAAATTGTAAATACATGATTAAAATGGAGAAATTTTGAAAGTTGAGGATTTTTTTGGTATTTTCCGTATAATTTAAGATATAGTTTTTCGTGTTTCTGATCTGCTGCAAAAGTGTCAACCTTAGTCTGATCTGTAATTTTGTTTTAGCACAATATATTTGAACGTTTTTGTTATATAACTTTTCCTATTTTGATTTTTTTTTCATCTTTGGTTATTTAATATTGTAATAAATTTTGAGAGTTTTTTTTGTTTTATGATATACGCTTCTATGGTAATGACTCAAATATTCTTGCATGCCACTTATAAAATGTATATATTTATTTGAATTCTCAAAACATTTTCCAATTAATTGTTCATACATTTTGGATGTAAATAATAAAATTACGGTTAATTTTCGAAAGAAGGAGTATATAAATTTAAAAGTATTTTTGATTCAATTATTATTTGGTTAAATGATTTTTTCTAAAGAATGATTTTTGTAAAATAAATATAAATGTATGTATATCACTATATTGTGAAGTGTGAGATAAATAAATATTCAATTTTATTATAAGTAAACTAGATGAGGACCCGCACGTACGTGCGGAATTTAATATGTTTTTATATTTATATATTTAAAATTATTTAGTAAATTTAATAATTTTTATATTTATATATTTAAAATTATTTAGTAAAAAATATCTATTAAAATTTCCCAACTTGGATTATATATTTACATGTATATGTATATAATCTATTATTTCATAAATTATATTAACTAAAATCCGTACATTGTGCGTATAACAAATAAATTATGATTTAACGCATGATTGATCCGCGTATTAGAAATATTTAAAAATTTTACCCGTGGTATACCTTCCATGATGTCTAGATACAAATTTTAAAAATTGTTTATTGAATTATATTTAATATAAAGCTTAAAACTATACTTATGTATATTTTAATATTAGATATATTAGTTATATCTTATAAATTATTTATGTTATTTTCTGACCCGTTGCAAAAATTTCACATATATATATATATATTTATGCATAAATTGAATTCTATTTAATTTCATATCAATTATCATCCGTTTCAAATTCTTTTTGACTCTTTTAACGACCCGTAACAAAAATTAAAATAGGTATTTGTTATTCCTTTATTTATTTACGTCTTAGTTAGCTATATATGATTTTAAAATATTAAAAAATAGATTGTTATCGATATTATTCTTCGAATAATTCAAATTTTTTATTTCGATATGATTTTTTTAACAAAAATTTTATTTTATTTTCTAAAATTTTAATGTTGAAACTAAAATCAATAGTTATTAAAAATATTTCACGACTATTATTATTTTCATGTTTTGTCCTATATAAATCTTGTAATTTAAATTGATTTTTTGTTTATTTATTTTATTCGTTTCTGTAGAATATTTTTTCAAATTTTAAGTTTAAAATTAGTGAAAATATTTAACAAATATTATTGTTTCCATATTTTTTTATTCATTTTTGTAGAATATTTTTTCAAATTTTAAGTTTAAAATTAGTGAAAATGTTTAGCGAATATTATTGTTTCCATATTTTTTTCCGTTTTTAATGTTGTAATTTACTTTTTTTCTTATTTCCTTAATTTGTTTTTAGAGTTAATTGTTAAAAAAGATATTATAAACTATAGGTTATATTGAGTGGCAATATTGTAATTAGAATTTTTTTTTTGTCCTCTTTGTAATAATGCTTTCCTTTTAATAGTATAGATTTAAAGTAACACGATAAGTGACGTTTATTATCCCCTAATTATTACACTGTCAATGTTCATATAGTTGTTTAAAAAGTGAAATAGGAACCCACCAGTGAACGTCGTACCATCATTTTATATTATTAGTCTGATTTTTTAGTTTACATCATTTACCCTCCATACTAGTGAACAAAAACAAGTTGAAATTTTAAACATTGAACACATAAAAGTATACATTTATTTGCAATATAGAAAACCTAAACATTAAAAGTTAAAATCTAAACCATAAATACCAAAATTATATCATAAATTGCAAAATAATGAATCAAAACATTAAAAGTTAAAATTCTAAGCACGAAAAACTATATCTTAAATTATAAGGAAAATACCAAAAAAATCATCAACTTTCAAAATTTCTCCATTTTAATCATGTATTTACAATTTTCTATTTAAATCATCAATTGTTCGTTGACTTTACGTAAAAATCCCAAACTTATGTTGACTTGTCCGAATTGGTCCCAACTTTGACTTGTCTAACGGAGTTGACTAACGACTCCGTTAATCGAATAAACGTTGGGACCAAATTGGATAAGTCAATATAAGTTTGGGATTTTTATGGAAAGTCGACGCAAAATTCAGGATTTAATTAGAAAATTGAAAGTTCAAGATTAAAATGGAGAAACTACAACTAAAAACTCAAAATTGAAAGTTCAGGATTAAAGTTTCTCCATTACCAAAATTAAATTTTTTTTATTTGGGTTCGCTAATTAGTGTTTAGAGTATAGTATTAAGGTGGTAGAATTGTGTTGGTAGAGTTTATTTGGATTTAATTTTGAGTGTTTAGATGTAGTTTTGTGAAGCAGTTTTGAAATTTAATCCTGAACTTTCAATTTTGAGTATTTCAAGATTAAAGTTCAGGATTAAAGTTTCAAAAATACTTCGCAAAACTATATCTAAACACTCAAAATTAAATCCAAATAAACCCTACCCACACAATTCTACTCTTAAATATTATACCCTAAACACTAATTTGTGAAGTATTTTTGAAATTTAATCCTGAACTTTCAATTTTGAGTATTTCAAGATTAAAGTTCAGGATTAAAGTTTCAAAATACTTCACAAAACTATATCTAAACACTCAAAATTAAATCCAAATAAACCCTACCCACACAATTCTACTCTTAAATATTATACCCTAAACACTAATTTGTGAAGTATTTTGAAATTTAATCCTGAACTTTCAATTTTGAGTATTTCAAGATTAAAGTTCAGGATTAAAGTTTCAAAAATACTTCACAAAACTATATCTAAAGATTCTAAACACTCAAAATTAAATCCAAATAAACCCTACCCACACAATTATACCCTTAAATATTATACCTTAAACACTAATTAGCGAATCCAAATATTTTTTTTTTAATTTTGTAATTTTTAAAAGGGTAAATCAAGCTTTTAAAATTTTGAAAGGGTGTAAATATGTGAAAATATTAAATTAGGTGTAGTTTTGTGAATGGAGGTTGAAAGGGTGTAGTTTTGTCAATTTTTAAAAAGGGAATTACATCTTTTTCGCACTATCTTACACCAACAAATGTTGGTTCAACTTATTCCAGCTATGTCTATAACTATTTTTTTGTTAAATGTCAAGAGCTAGTTGCAACGACAATTAAATACATGGACCAAATTATATTTCTTTTATTTCAAATTATGACTTATAAGAATTAATCATTTGTTTCATACTCGCTCCGTTTTTTTATTAATATAATTTTTAGATTACAAATTCGTTTATTTTTGTTGATTAATTTAAGAGCTCCCTAATTCTATTAATACTTTTATTTTAAATCCCATGTAAAATATAATAAAAAATAGTAAAATTATTATTATAATCATCGGTCATAGTTCATAATATTTATTTTGTATTCTCTAATGTTTATATACTTTTATTTTAATAATTAATTTTAACAATTCTATAAAAAAGGGTGAAAGACAATACTAGACTTGGAAAGTATGATTATTAATAGGATTCTATAATTTCCGTTTTTAAAAATTGTTATTGCCAATGTAATACATTTACAACTAATATTTATCAAACCCAAATGAATCAACCAACAACGAATTTACCCTTATACATAAACAAATCTACCATTTTACATAAATAAATCTACCATCAAACCTTACAATAAAAAAAATATGTCAAAATAAGAACAAACACTATAACCCAAAGAAATCAACCACATTAAAAACATCAGATCTGAACATTTCTCATCGTTAGTGTTGAAAAATTCCGTTGCGACAAAGAAACAAAAAATATGTTGCCACGAGATAGACATTTCGCCGACCAAGAACGTCACAAACCTCCTAAAAACATATTTGCGTCGTCGTCAGAATCCGCCGTGAAGCCTCATCGTCGTGAAGCACAAAATAAGTCTACCACATCAAGTTATGCACAAAATAAAGATAACGAGAAAAGTTTACCACAACCAATTATGAACTAAAAAATTGACAAACAAGTCTACCACTTAATCTAACGTTAAAGTAAAACAAATCACTTTGTTCATTTCTACCACCTTGTATGCTTTTTGTTCATTTCCAACGAGTGGATCCTTGGAGGTGTTTAACCAACCACTTATGAGGACAATATCCTCAGTTGATGACCATTTACACCTTTGTTTACGGTCAGCTGCACTTGGTACAACTGAAACATTGCCTCCAAAGTCTGGTAAGGGTGAGGTACTCATAAATTGAGTTGAGTATTCATTAGGAGGTAGTTGGCTGGTTAATAGATCTATGAAACTAGGAGAGTCACTTTGAGAATCCATTAACAAACTAATGGAAGAAGAAGAGAGGTTTCATAAGTTTATAAGAGAAGAGATATTGTGGTGGCTCAATTAGATGAAGGTTAGAAGGGGTTTTATAGGCTGATTAAGAGGGTTTTGTAAGCTATTAATGTTAGATTTTTTTTCTTTTAATGTTCTAAACCACACAATAAGTTTTTAACTACACTTATCATTAATAAGACATGACTCGTATCTAACAACTACCTAAACCACATTGAGATGACTTTTATCTACATTGATTCATGGCAAATTCACAGGTCAATGTAAAAACACTTTTAACAATAACAGAGCATCTTAACTTAACAATAAATGAATGTTCTAGCTTAACTTAACAATAATTTTCTATTTACACTAAACCTACCTTGACTTGACAAGTTTCTACAATTTTAAACAAGACTAACCTGTATAGATTGCTCAGTCCAGAAAGCTTCAAGGAACAAGCCAACCTGATTCCCTACATTGCACAAACCAAACCAATTAGCAACATTTACATAAAATATTTAAGAGAGTGATTATATGTTACTAATTTATGCTCTCTCACTAACAAAAAGAACAATTTAATGGACCTTAAAAACAGAAACATCAACAATTGAAACATCAACATAATCATGAAGAAAAACACTTTATTGGACCTCAAACACTATGATATCAATCAAGCATAACATAATTCACAATCCATATACTTTTATCTAAACATAACCATCACCAAATTCAAGCAAGAACATCTGAAGCCAACAAAAATATCTTAAACCTAAATCGATTACAAATCGACTTCAGATGCGATTTAATATATTGTTTATTTACAAAACCATCACCAAATTTAAGATATTGCTTATTTACAAAACCAAACACATCTGAAGCATCAAAGATTATAGACATGCAAAAAAAATTCAATTTCATAACACTAAAAACCTAAATCGATTACAAATCGACTCACCGCTTGTCAGATCTAGTCACCCACCACCTTTACTTCGACGAAGCCGAGCTAATTTGGTCGGAAGGGAGCAATTCGCCGTTGGTTTCCCTGGAGGAGTCGTCGTTCGCTTCGAGAAAGAAGGAAAAAAAAGCTTTTTTTTTACAGAACCGGTCCCGAGATGAGAATAACAAGAGGTGATCTCTTAGGTTTTTTTAATTTCCTGAATTAAATTAATGGACTTTTTCTTTAGAACCCAAAGTAAAATACTCCAATAATCATGGTCTAAGTGCTTAGCCAGCCATGAGAAAATAAAATCTTTAGTCCCTGAAATAACTATGAAGTGGAGAGAGAGAGATAGAGGCGCCGGTTTTTATGTTTCGGAAGATGGAGGGAAGTTGGACACGACGACGTTGCGTTGACTTCCCATCTTTGGTTAAGTCTCATTTTATATTTTTTTTTGAGTTATTTAGTAAACTATGTACTTTTTACTTCTTAATTTGCCAAATAGGTGATTTTTTGTATTTGCATTTAGCTGATTTTTTATGTTGAAAAGTCAAAAATAACCCTAAACTTTCTGGTCAGATCGTGTGAACATTCGTGTATATGCGTGAACATTCATGTATTCGTATGAACATTCATGTTCTTCCTTCTAAAATAATCGTGACATTATGTGAATATTCATGAACATGTGTGAATATTCATGAACATGTGTGAATATTCATGAACATGTGTGAATATTCATGAACATGTGTGAATATTCATGAACATGTGTGAATATTCATGAACATGTGTGAATATTCATGAAAATGTGTGAATATTCATGAACATGTTTGAATATTCATAAAAAAATAGAAGGAAGGAAAATCACCTAATTACCAATTTTGAAACACAAATCACCTTATTGCAAATTAATGTCCAAAAATGTACATGATTTCCTAATTTTTTCTTTTTTTTGTCAACAGTCTCATTTTATATCTATACTATTAAAAGAGAAGACAAAACGCTTATGTATCGCGACGTGAGAGCTTTTAAGATATTTTATTTTTTTTGCGATTTAGTCCTTATATTTTTGAATAATTTTTGTTCGGCGAATTCCATAAATTATATTTTAGGCCCAACGAATTGAGACCCATATATAAAACTTTTAAGAATTAAATTTCTCCCACATTGAAAACAATAAGAA
This sequence comes from Cochlearia excelsa, assembly GCA_963556525.1. Classification (NCBI taxonomy): domain Eukaryota; kingdom Viridiplantae; phylum Streptophyta; class Magnoliopsida; order Brassicales; family Brassicaceae; genus Cochlearia; species Cochlearia excelsa. The sequence continues at coordinate 5,729,336 of OY748332.1, read as the reverse complement.
ACTAGATAAGAAATCTTCTTATATAAATAAGACTTTATGACATACAAAATCATTAAAGCGGGCATTCGGCCTGCGAATTTCGGTAAATGGATTGCGACTTCATTTACCGGGGTATGCATAATGCGGGTCTTTTTATTTGAATAAGCTTGCAAAGTTTGATTAGTTATTTCGGCTTTCGATAATGATATTTCATAAATGCATTCCTCATAAATATTAAAACCCGATAGGATAATATGAGAACCGAAACCAGATCAAACCAGATTTTTCAGGTCGATTTGGTTTCGGGTTTTGGATCTCGGGTTAAATGTTAACCCTAAATTGATAAATTCATGGTCTTCCATAATATAACTTAATATTATTTATAAATATCATGTCCCGCGCAAGGCGCTACCTAGTTTTTACTAACAAAGATAGTACAAATTTGATTTGGGATGATGGGTTAATATTTAAAAATTTATAATATATTATATATTTGTTTGATATGCGACATTAGGTGGTGGACATTAGAGAGTGTGTTTACTAGCTTTCCTCACTTTAATCTAATTTTTAACATGCTTTCAGATCCCAAATAGATTCTTTTTTTCTTTGACCACATTTTAGTTATTTTCTTTGTTGACTCACTATAATGGTCTTGATCTCCTCGGTGATTAATTTAATTTTCTTGCTATTTGCTATTTATTTTCTTGAAACTTTTTATATAGATGTAAAGAGTCGGATTTGTTAGTTTTATAAAAAATAGTAGTACATCTTAATTTTCCGGTTTCGTTAGGTTAAATATTGGGTTTCTGTTAGATTACATTTGGTTTAGTAAGATTTTGATTTTTTTTTTAGTAAAGTCAACTAAAAGTCAAACCGAAGCTGCTCAAAGTCCGAATTTTCCCGGGAAAATGGCGGAATCTTCAGATCTCATGTCAACATCCAGAGTTCTCCTAGCGACACCAAGCCACGAAGGATTAGCCACCGTCGTCAACAACCACTTCACGAGTTAAGAAACCGACGAACATCCAACGGCAGCAACGGCGGCGGCGCGAGCTCTCTACGATTTATGCGCCAATCAGTTCTATAAGAGAGGAAGTCAAGAGAGGAAGAGACTTGTATTCACAATACGATAAGAGTAATAAAGTACATTTACAGAAATACCACTTTACATTCTTATCATATTCGTCAAGGCTTTGCTTAAGGAGCTATGCGCGATTCGTCAATGGCGTGAAAATGGACAGTAGGATGGTGTTGTGGAGAATCAATGCGATGCTTGATAAGGATACGCATAATGTGCCTAAAGGAGTGACAAACGAGGAGTCTTAGACAACAACCTTATCCTGTACAGTAGAAAAAAAAACAAGACCAAAACAGGATCAGATTAAATTTTCAGGACGTAGAAAGATCAACAATAATAATAAGTTGACTTTATTTTTCTTACATTTGTTTAATATCTCAACAATTCAAGCACAAGTACTTAAACTACTACAGTTTCAAACTCTTGGACTTGTTTGCTAATGATGGGTTTTTAGACAGTGTTATCAGCAGCCATATCTGATCATGATAACAGAGTTTTAATAATATACAAACAGATGATGTAAAGTCTAGAGTGATTAAAACTATTTGGCTTTCATTGGATAAAAGAGAATCTACATGCTTCTTTAAGCTACTGTTTGACCTGATACTATGCGATTCAATCATTTTCTACAACTATTTTACAAGAAAAAAAACTTGTAAAGAAACTTGTTCTTGACACATACTAATTTCAATGTATTATTGTTTTTAGGAGTAGAAGTAATGATATAGCTAAGCTTACCCTCTAGACAGACCAAAATAAGCATTTATCTGTGAACCAGCAGACTTGACCCATCAAATAAATTGTACACAAGAAAAACATCAGCAATTAGTGAGCCAGACCAGAAATATTATTCCATGTTCAAAGATTTGTTGACAATTTTAATACCTGTCACCATACTCAGCAATATGGTTGCAAATATATGAGATGCCACAAGAAGCATCATTCACCATATAATTCCTGGCCAATGAGATTTGAGAACTGTAAATAATGACCTGTAATCACATTCATGCATGCAATAATATCTCTTCCTGATAAAAGGGACCACCTTTATCCAATGTCCCTAATCACATTTCATTATATATATCCAATAAAATGATTGATTAATTTCGGAACAAAAACCTTATTAATATATAATTTATTCTCCAAATTATCATATGCCGTAACGTCTCTTGTATGTACACAAAACAACTACAAGACAAAATGAACAACAACAATACAAAATCCAACCAAATTACACCCACAAACCCAAGCAAGAGTATACAAAGTTGCTAACCTCTGTACCATTTTTAAACCCAAATCATCATCATCATCAACTTTTTCGGGTTTCAGTGGCATCCGTTGGGAATCAACCGCATATCGTGTGAGAGTAGCTTACCTACAAACTTCGAATTGTGTCCACACGATCAATCACATCGAGGGCTTTCATGCGGTCTATGTCAAAATCGATGATGGGAACATAAGGTCTTCTTGTCGAAAGAAAGTCCTTCTTACTCTTCGTTGTCTCGCCCATCATAGGCGAGTGGCTACTGCTTTTGCTCAGCCTGTGATGCTTACAAAGCCGTGTTTTAGCCACTGTTTGAAACTCTTGGCTCTTGCTGATTCCCGGCGTTTTCCTCCTCTTGCTCACGTCTCTAAGCATCTCTTGATCCTCCCTAGTTAGCAATGGGGAACCTAGACTTGGGTTGTGTGAACCGCTAGAGAGTTGAATCGTTGTCTGGTTAGGTGACCTGATCGGAGATTTAACCGGAGACCTCAGGCTAAAACCGGTAGTGGCCCTGACTTGGGTTACGAGGTGATGGAGCCACACTACAAGGTCTAGTATGAAAGCCTCGGTTTTTTCTTTATCTGCATGGTGAAGTGTGTCTATCCTTAGTATGGTCTGACCTCCAGGTCTTTGGTTCGCCTCTGTCCTGAAATTTAATCGCATAGATGTTATCAGAAAGGAACGAGTCTGTATGAACGTTTACATAGCAAAAAAAAAAAAGAGAGAATAGCCTAAAAAATCAGCTTGTCCTCGGTGCTTACCCGGAACTTGCCCACTCTCCAACCCATCCAAACCCGTGATGCGCTCTGGTTGATAAAAGAGAACACATAATTAAAACCAAGGCGGTTCTCTAACGTGTACCACACTCTAGAGACTGATACATGACAGCCAAGAATTCATTTTTAAAGTGAAAACAGGATTCTAACGATGACACAATATCAAGATAGCTAGAAAAAAAAAACAAAACAAAAGCTTGCTTACTTGGTTGTGTTTGTAGCAACAGGCACGAGCCACTGCAAGGTTTTTTCCATTTCAGCTTTTATTTGAGGAACAGTGAGCTGGTTACGACAAATCAGATACAGTGTGGTAAGCAGGCGAACAAATAACATTTTAGGGGTAAAATCATTTGTCAGCACAGAAGCATTATGGGCAGTGAGCCAGTGAGGGAATAAGACTAATACCTCTTCCTTAACCTGAAAGGACTGTATTCTCGAGCGTAAAGCAGATTTTATACTTGGGGGTAAACCTTGATACAAAGCATCTCTTGTGCTTGCAGGCATAGTGCTAGACCGAGACACCTACTCTCATAGAAATACATTCAATCATACCAATTATGATATTGCTAATGGTAGGTTATAAAAAAAACAGATAATTCACAATCCTAGGCGACCAGAATTTGGACATCAAAGCAAAGCATGGGAAGGAAAACTAGGCGACAAAAAGATAATATTTACTTACAAGAGTATCAATTTGAGTGATGATGTTCGCGTAATGTAAGGCAAGACCAGCATACCCCAATTTGTTATGATTGATTGACTGATCATTTGCAGGCTTATAAGGATCTGCACATCACATAGAATGATCAAGAATTGAAAGCACATCTTTCATTCTAGATACGCTTTTCCCTATTTCAAAGTTTCACCTGCACCACCAAATGCTTCGTAAATCTCCAAATGCAAGAAATGGACAACGTCTACGAGTTTCTCCATCACCTTAAGCAATAATAATTTCAAAAATTAACAATGTAATCCAGATTGGCTGATAAACTCTCATGAAACGAGATGTTCTTGGTTTACCTCTTCCATAATCCTAGACCAAAGAGATTTTTTCTTTAAGTTTCTTACATGCTTCTTCTGACTCTTTAATTCAGTCCTCAAGATAGCAACGGTATCTCCCACAACTTTGTAAAAAATAGCACAAACGGAAGAGAAGTTAGAATGATATTCAACAAATAGAAGAAAAGAGTGAGCCTAATCTTGTTAATAATCTTTGTTACACACCTCGTTGTGCTGTACTCGAGTTCTCTTCTTCTTGGATCTTACGTTGATAATCTTGTTCAAACCTATCCAGCGCATGGAGTTCATGATACAAGTCCTGGGGAAAATAAAGCAAATAAACAGAATAAAATCTCATCGAAGCAGGGCTGAATATAAGCAGTTTTGCATGAAAATACTTACAGCTGTAAAATGAACAAATATCATCAGCTGGTGCATTATGGTTTCTGCTTCCTGTTTCAAATGTTTCTGTGGTGTAAATTCAGAGCCCAACCTAAATCACAAACACAGAGCTAATGAAACCGTCATATAGATATACTTTCTCAAAAGAACAGACCCATTGTGCGACACTAAAGTGACATGATCATATATTGGAACCTGTCAAAGAAGCGATCCAGGTTGTGGTATTGAGGATCCTTGCAGCGATTCCCAAAACGCACCACCTCTCCCGAAAAAATCCTCAGCTCTTCCCTGTAAACGGTAAATAATTTTACTTGTTCAGAAAACAGTGTATAGAGTCTACAGAATCAACACATAACATCGCCAAATACTGCTGCTACCTTTTATCAGCAGCAGCTATTCTCAACAGTTCATTCATGTCTTTGGATATAAGGTTTTGGACGCCTTCTGAGGGTAACACGGCCTCTTTCAAATGTACGATGCTATCTTTAGAAAGAGAATCCATAAGATTGGCGCCTTTAACGATGGTGTTAGCGACCTCAAACGACAAGATTGAGATCTTATTCCCTTTTATCGCCGTGGCAGAAGAGAATCCCGCATTGAGGTTCAGATTCGTCATGCTGCTCCCGAGCGTGTCCAATACATCAACAGCTTTACCAAGTCCCATAGTGCCAGCCCTGCTTAAACGAGAGCTTACTTCCGAAACCTATAAACAAGAAACAACCTTTGTCAAGACCAATGAAAAGAGATAATAGACAAACCAAACAATTCTTTTTTAGTACCTTTGCCACGGCGGCTTGCCTAGACTTGGTGGATCTTGATTTGTGAGATAAAACCCTCGGTAACCGGGGAATCCCATCCTCGATATTCTGAGGATGAGATCCACCAGAAGCTATGCTGAGACTGGGAAACGAAAACGATTCCGATGTGGGCTTCTTATCGACATCATTCTCCTTCACGAGAGAAGGATCAACAACATCTTTGTGACCGTTTTCACCGGAGTGGAGATTGAGAGGAGGGCCATGGCCATTAACATGTGAAAAGGTAACACCAGGAGCATTATTTACAGAGGAACTCTTAGAGCAAAGCCCACCCATTCTCCTCTTTTGTTACTAATTTTACTATTCAAATTAGCTTAAGATCTCCATATCAATTGTTACTCTTTGAAAAGGATGAACAATTTTATGTAAACACAGCAAAAACACTGTGCAAATCGCAAATCCAGATCCGTGTGGAAGCAAAAGTTCATATATGGAGCAAATTGCTCAGCAAAGGACCTGCCATGAATCAGAAAGTAAAACACAGACAGTTAGTTTCTGCTTAAAAGTCAAATCAGAGAAAATCCGCCCAAAAAAATCAGATAAAAACCCTATTAATTTAGCTGATGAGTAGAAGTAGAAGCAGAAGAGAAAGACTTACGAGACACAGAGACACGGATCTGAGAGTCAAGATTGAGCTTATTATACGCCGTTTCGGCTTCGTGCAGAGAGAGAGAGAGGTTTTGTTGAGAGTTGGGAGAAAGATGAAATGTTGTTTTGCTAAAACCAACTAACCTTTCTTTCTCGCGTCTTCCAATTTCCATACTCTCTTTTCTTTTCTTTTCTTTTCATTTCTTTTCATTTTCTTTTATTTTTTACTAGTGGGTAATCCGTCATAGTTGCATAATTTAATTTAGATAACAAAATTAAAGCTAGCAATATACAACATCATATTTTTTAAATTAGTGTGCTACATTCATCCTCATCAAAATATTACAACGAACTTCATTGCTTATTAAGACTGTCACTTCGATAGTGTAAGGATTCATGACTAACATTTATTTGGATTCAACTCTCGTAATATTTATAATGCCTCAAAAACCATTTTAGTGAGTTTCAACATCTTCTTTTCTCTCAGAAATTCTATATTACGAATGACAATGACAGAACCAAACAAAATTTTACAGGGTCATGCATTAAAAGTAGCTACATATTTGAATATATATATATATATATATATATATATTTAAAAATATTAATATATTGCCTTTAATAATAAACGATGAGGTCAAATTTGAAGTCTAATTACCTAATTCTTCCAATATAAATACAACACATATGCATGCAATGAGAAAAAAATAAAAGTCACATGGATAATTGATCCTCTTCGGGACAACATAGATTTGCGACTACCGACTAATGCAAATTCCAGTAGATTCAAAAGAATTGTTAGTATAGTTACAAGTGATCACATCCTATTTTCTCTTGTGTTATTCTCACTGACATAATACCAAAACTCATTTTAAGATATGTCACCCATCCTAAAACTACTCCAATTCAAAAACGAATTTTAGATCAAACATAAAAGTGAATTTTGGTAACATATGTTAGTAATAAATTCATAGTGCTCTATATATGTTTAAGGTAAATAATAAACTCATAGGTAGTTATTTCAGATTTATATTTAGTTTATTGTTTGAAAAATAATGAGTCATAATAATTGTAAATCTTTACTTTTACGGAGGTTAAATCATGCATGTATACTATTTTTAATACTACTCTAATGAAACTATGTATACATTAGTGAATTTACTTTTGAAGTTTTTATGCATTTATTTGATGAAAAAAAAATTCTTACACCGTCAAAATAACTATATTAAAAGTACATTTACTTCTTCTTTTTTTTATCTCAAACTAGGGGAATATCCCGCGCGTTGCGCAGATTAATAATATTAAATACATATATATTATGAGTAAAACTTTTGGTAGAACATGTATATGTATATTCCTATATTATATATATATATATATAGAACATGAGTAAACTGAATATTTGTGAGTAAAATTTTTGGTAGTTAAACTAAAATTTGTGAGTAAAATTTTTGGTAGTTAAACTAAAATTTTAAAAAATACTGATACATGAATCTAGAAAAGAAATGAGTTTGCGGAGACGAATAACATAACATTATTTTCTTAATTCTGAAAAAATTCCCGTAATGTGATGGTTTCATGAAGTTACGAATCTCAAAATACAACCGCATCATTTTATGATTCACATCACTCTAAAACATAATTCAGGGGTTGATGAAGTATATATTTGTATTGTATTATCACATAATGAAAATGATACATAGAAAATATGCAAATAATAGTATCTAGTTTGATGTTTTTTTATACATGAGAGGAGGATGCAAGACTCTTTGGTTTCACCAAGTAGTCAATAACAATATCATTACTCACATTTAACCCATAACTTTATGTAATATTTTTGGTGGTTACACAATTGAGTCATAAATTCAATCATTAATTTAATTTAAGAATAAATGTTTTGTTTGACCAAAACTTATTTTTTTGGCATAATAATATTTTTTCTTAGACTAAATTTTATTAGCTTATTTTTGAATAGAAAAACATTAAACATTTTTTATTTTCCACCCTTATAGACAATTTTATTGTTTCATTTCATTAGAAAATGGTAGATAAAGGTAACGAAGCTTTCATAGCTCACAGAGAAAAATATTTTTTCCAGTATAATTTACTCTAAGAAAAAAAATTAAAAAATAATGATATATGTGAATTTTAGTCCAACATTTTTTAAAAGTGATACATATCAAATGAAAAATGAATTATTAAATGAATATTGGTTTAGAGGCATAAAATGTTTAAAACAAAAATAATACATTATATCTAAGTTTTATGACTCTAAAAGAATTATTCTTAAAAAAATCAAATGTATGAAAATTATTAAAAAGATTATCTTAAAAATAGAGGAGATATTTATGATTTAAGTTTTTCATTATATCATATTTTTAGTTATATTTATTTATATTCCTTTTTCAGTATTTTTTTATTGTTTCATTTCTACTTCCATCTTCATAGGTTTACTCATTAAAATTTCATCACATCTATTTTTATTAATATCAATTTAGAGTTTTAAGAAATTATTTAACACAAAATGATGTATATATATTTAACTATGAATATGTATGTAAATTATGAAAAATTTATCTATAAAATAGAAGGGTCATCTATGATTTAAAATTTATTACATGATATATTTAATTTTAATGATCATAATTATTATTTTATTTTGGATTGAAAGAGAATACACATGTCAAAAGAAAAAGAAGACACTTGTCAACATATTAGAGCTTGTTGAAAAAACATTCAATCTTATTATATAAGATATTGTTCGAAGTTAAAAACTCATCACTAATTCAACAAAGCTTATATTCTAAACATCATTTATGATGATTTGAGAGAATCTAACAATATATATTTTCTTTTTTCTTCTTAGGTCAATATTAAGCCCAAACCTAAGACCCAATATCGATTAAAGAAAGTAGGTTCCAATACTGCCGCCGACTCTGGTTCAGTTGGTCCGATCAGCCGCCGGTTCCGGTTTAGTTGGTCCGATCTGCCGTCGGTTAAATCTAAACCGGGATGATTAAATTTATCCCCAACATATATCATTCTCAAATATTATCTGAAACTCAGTTTTTAATTTTATTTTATATTGTTGTGCTTTTCAATCTCATATATCATTTTAATTGTTTCATCAATTAACTAAATACTAGATTTCGGACCCGCGTCAAACGTGGTGTTTAAATTTTTAAATATATATTTTATAAAAAATATAAAAGTATTTTTAATTTTTTGCATAGACAATTATTTAAAATAAATTTTAAAAAAATTTCGAACCTTTTTATTATTTATTAGTGTATTTCTCAGAAATATCATTAAATCTTTTTTCTTAAAACAATAATGACATCATAAGTTTTATTAATTTTATTATTAATATAATTAATTTTTTTTTATTTTGTGTAGGTTTTGGCTCTCTATTAAAACGTGGCAATATTGATGATTAAATGGTCGTTTATTCGCTATTCAGTGGTGAACCGTGCAATTTTGATCAAATAGTTGAGAAAATCGTTGACCAAGTTTGACCGATTTTTAACCGATTATCAATTGATTAATCAACTCAAATCAGTCCAAAACCGATTTATTTTTAATAAATTTAAACTGTTGTGCGTTTAAATTTATTATGATGGAGCAATTTAATAACTTTACGAAACTCATTTAATTCTCAAAACACAAATCACTTATTTATAGTTAGTTTTCAACTAATATGTAACATACCAATGTGAGACCTTTTATATTTATATATTACTTGTTAAAAAAATTAATGAGCTTTAAATTTTCATTTAACATTAAGCATTTTAAATTCAAATTTTATTGTATTTTTAGATTCAAATTTTATGGGTTTTAAATTTCATTTTTTAAATTTCAATTAATATATATATAGAATTTTGTTTTGTTAAAAGAGATGGTATTGGGCTTTCCGGCCCATACGAATTCAATTAACTTAGAAACTCAAATTTTTGTAGTTAGGACACGTGTTTTTTTACCATATATATTCAAGGTGCGTCTTGCACGGGAGTGATATTTACAAAATATTTATTTGATATAATTTTTAATTATTTTTTAATTAATGTATGTTGAATAATAAATTTTTAATCATATATATATATGTATGCTATACTATTTAAAATATTTTTTAGTATATCATAAATTATGTTTGATATATTTTGACATGTTGCAAATTTATGCATGACGTCTCGCAAAGGTATCTAAAAATATTTAAAATTTTTAATTTTTAAATAAATTTTGAATACTTTTGGTTTTTATTTACATCATCGATTCGAATATTTTTTTTAAAAAATACTTTTAAATAATTAAAATTTTCTGTAACTTAATATTTTTGTAAAAACTTTAAATATATTATTAATGTTGTACGATGGTTTCAATAAAATTGAAATATTTATAATATTTTTTTCATTATTGTTACTTATTTATTTTAATTCTTTTTTTAATTTTAATCATATTAATTAGGAATAGTTTTTATATTTATCTTTTTATTTTTTGTTTTTCGGTAAATCCTATTAAATAATAATGTTTTTTAATCTAAAAATACTTTAAATTAAAATTTATACAAAGGCATTACATGTAATTAAAAGAAAATTCTATAGATCGTAAAAATTTACATTCTCAATTAATAGTATAGATCGTAAAAATTTACAACGATACAAATAAAAAGTTGCACATTATTTTTAGTAACAATATTCTAAGTGAATTTATAACTAGCAAACTTTGTATGCATCATTTCCCAAAATATACATTTCTAATAAAACAAACGTGTTAAACAAAATTATGAAAAGAAACATATTTAATATCAATATATGTATGTATATATATCTAAACCTATCTTGTATAAATCAGAAATGTCTAACTTTTTATGCATCATTTCAAAAATATATATTTTTAATAAAATAAGCATGTTAAAACAAATTTATTAAAGGAAATATATATAATATCAATATATGTATGTATATATATTTAAACATATTTTCTAAAAATTAAAGATGTCTTTTCAAATTCTAGGCTTAACAATTAGTTAAATACTTAAATGTAATTTATTATGAGAATTAAAAAATAGTATTTCATAGAAAAAATATTTAAAACTACTCAAATAAGTTTTATTATGTGTCACATTTTGAAGATATGAGTTGGTGATGTGGCATCATGAGAAGAGAGTATATTTTACTTTATATATATACTAGAAAATTGCCCGCGCTACGCGCGGGTTATGGTTTATAATGTTGCTAAATAGTTTAAAAGTTGTTTTAATGCCTATTTTTGGTATTTTCATTAAGTGGAAATAAAAATTCTTTATTCACCGTTATATTTGTTTATTTATAGATATAACTTTGAATATTTTTATATTCTACTTAATATAAACGTTGACCAGCTGCATATTTAATTTAATTTATTATTTCTTAATAGTATTCATTTGTTTAGCGAGAAGATTATACAGAGCTTACAGTTTTAAAATCCCAAGTGCGAAACTACAAATTATACCTTTTAAAATACCATTTTACAAAAACTATACTTAATTCAAATGTATTTTAAGGATATGGTTTTCAAATCACTTAATTACCTCTTAAAATGTATTAAATCACGGTTCTAAAAGTTGTACTTTGTAATTTCCGCAAATTCATTTCATATCTTTTATCTTTAGATCAATTCTCAAGCAAAATCAAGTTTTTTAAAACAAAAATGGTACACATTCTTAATACTTCTAGTTTAAACTTTCAAAACTAAAAAAACCTTAAATCTTTACAGCTAAATTCTAACTATTTCAAAAACTGAACCTTAAACACTAAATAGAGAAGCCAAATAAAAAATATATCCAAAATGTTAGACTGGTTTATTGTATTAGTGAAAAAATATTTTAATGGTATTTTTGATATTAATAGATTTTATTGATATTTTTGTCATAAAACACTTTGTAATAGTCTTTTGTGGAATTTAAGGGAGTTCCTCTTTATCTTTTGTGAGTTCTTTTAAATATAAAAATATAGTACAATAAAAAGAAACTAAGACAGAAGAAACAACATGTTAGTAAAAAGTTATGGAACAGCTGGCAACATTGAGCTTAGAGCTTTTAACCTTTATATGATGAAATCTTGTACTTTTCCATCAAATTGAATGGAGTATACATAGTTATCTCATATTTCACAGATTTGTTTTAGTTAGAACTTAGAAGAAGAAGAAGATAATCTACAAATAGTTAGACTCTCACACATTGAACATGAGTTTGAGTTCTACACTTGAAGCATGAAGTCCAAAGCTTTGCCAAATTCTTCATCTGCCTTTTGCTCTTTCTCAAGCTTCTCACTTATAAGAACATCTTCAACCGAACTCCAAATTCACCTTCATTTGTGAAAACGGAGTCAATTATCCTCCATTCGAACTCCATATTCATCTCCAACTCCATTTTATTCTCTATATTTGGAGATCTCCATTTTCAACTCCATTTTATGGAGATCAACTTTTTATTAGAAAATCAATCCCTTAACTTTTTTGTTTGCAAATCAACTCCAAAATTACTTTGACCATATGTTCTTTTTAAACCTAAGCAAAAATATGAACTACTTTATGTTTTTATTTATGTCTTATAATGTATTGTTGTTTCTACAATACATTTTTCGTTATCATTTTTATTTGTTAAAATTATATAATGGGTGAAATTTGTAAATATAAAAACTTAATAGGATAAATTTGAGATTAGTAAAAAAAAAATAGAAAAAATGGAGATAGAAATAGAGTTTTCGGTTGGAGGAAAAATGAAGAAAAAACTGTAGTTGCTAAAAAATGAAGAAGAAAATGAAGTTTTCGGTTGGAGATGGTCTAAGCCCTAAAGACACAAAAAATCTTCCTTCCCGTTTTGTTCATCGAACTCAAACTAATAGTTCAATAAGGCAACTTTCATATTGGGTTTGACCTTGGTAATGTTACATGATCATGTTCTTCTTGACCCGTGGTTATCCTAAGCTGGGTATTCCTCCCAGCTTTAGTCATCTCCCATGCCACGACATTTTCCATTACCCGTGAATATACATATGGATAATGAGCCATAGTAGTGCTTTCATAAAAGAACATAACTTTTAACAAAACAAATACTTGGTCAAGGGAGAACATCGCAACATCTTGAGTGACAAAGAACACTAAAGAACAATCTCATTATTACAAAAATGTATGATGAACAAAGTTAAAGCCTGAACTTAGAGTACTTCTCGATACTGTTTTAAGTAGAGGCAAGATCCAGAAACCGACATAAACTAAATAATTCATAAATATGGGAACATCTCTGTTTCCGATCACCAGAGTACTCTCTTTTTGAGTCCAATAGCTTGGACATCTGTCCTACATGTTGTCTATCTCCCATTGTGTAAATATACAGTAAAAACATATGATTGGCTTCATTAAGAAATGAATGAACAAACAACCTTAATTTGATCATCATGTACATATTTCTAGCATGAGTAAATTGTCATAAGTAACATATAAGATAAAAAAATTAAACTTCTTATAACTTTAAAAGGCATGAAAATATTTAGACGGAACAAATAAAAGACAGAAGTTCTATGCACATAGATATCATTTGAAATCATCAAAAAAATGTAGTAGAACATATCACCTTGAAGAGAACGTGTGTGGCTTTAAAAGTATTCCTCATCTAGTTAGAGGTCATTTAAGTATGGTTGAATTAAGCAAACTTTGCGAGAATCTCATAATTCAATCACGCGACAGAGAGATTGCATCTTGATGGAGCCTTATATCCTATATAAACAAGGTTCCCACCCAAGTCATTAATCATGACTAAAACTTGAATTAAAGAAGATCTACAGAAATGTTGTAAGGAAATCACATAAATTGACATATATCTTAACATACATTGTGTATGTATCTAAATGAAATATTGGGTTGCCTAAACTTCACCTCACAAACCAAGCATATTTTTTTGAACGAACCACCAAGAGTCTGTTTCTGCAAGGAAATTATCAGTTCGAAAGTGAATATAACAGAGACACATAGCAAATAATAGACATCACATGTAATGCAAAAGGATGAGAGTTTGACCTGAAATTTCTTATGAAAATGTAATAGAAGCATTACCATCAATCTACATCCTCCATCTTCCGTCTCCTAGACCTAAATGACGATTATGAAACATGAGACGTAGAAAATATACACACGGAAGGTAACACCCAAAGAACAAACATATAGATTTGGTTAATACCGATAGAGGAAGGGACACAAAGCTTCTCATAAACTGTAACACGCGCCATGGCCATGATAGGGTTCGCATCGCCATCGCCATCAAAATCTTCATCACATGTCTCTTGCTGTTTTACGGAATCTGGCTATGAGAAAAATTAGGTTGAATCAATCGTTTTTATAGAGCCTAAAAACATGCTTAGAAGAGGGTGGAGAGCCAACCTTAACTTCGAGTAACAGAATCTTAAGTCCCATTAAGGCGTTACTGCGACAGAAACTCCGAGGATCCCACAAATTTCGATAATGATCGGTTCGTGGTATGGAGAGCAAAAGTTTTATGTTCGGGGGTCGTTTGAGAAATCACCAATGGTATTTTATAGAGGAGGAGTTTGAATCTGAGATCGATTGCAATAAGTGTGATATGGGTTTGACTGGTACGGATTGTAAATTTTTGGAGGAGTTACGCGGAGGAGATGCGTAACCGCCGGAGGTAGACGAAGCGTGTAATGGTTCCGTTGTAGGGTTTTATGCGAGTTAAGAGTAGGAAGAACTTGAAGAGGCGAAGCTTGTAGAAGAAGATTGGAAGGTGAATCTGAGAAGCCGTAGAACGCTTCTTCGCCATTAGCGTCGTTTCGCAAAACCTTGAGATTTATCATAACTGCAAGAGATAATATGTGTAAGTGGGCCTCGTAGATTACTTTTAAAATGGGCCTGATTCTCAACTTAAACATAAATGACGTGGCAAGTATACAACAACTCGAAATTGATGAGGTGGCCTACTCCAGGAGCTCTAGAAGTCTCCTTTTAGATAGATAGATATAGATTTTCTTAGTAACAAGATGCAATTGAATTTCAATTATCAAAATCATATATCGACTACCCCATAAACAAAACATTTAATTTATATTGATAACTAAATAAGAATATATTTATCATCATATACAGTGGCGGAGCTAGAAAATTTAGTCATGGGTGTCAAATTTTATTAAAAAAATGTATAAACTTTACTAAAAAATATGTGATCACAAATAATGATATTAAATATATACTCTATGATCACTTATTTTTTGAAAAATCTCTATCATTTATTCATTTTTCCATATTATCAATATCCATTTTGAAAAACAAACTAAAAAATCATTAAAAAGTATTACTATTACGGTTATAACTACATCTATACATTAAATATTAAATTCAAATAAAAATTAAAACACAAAATCGTATCTCTTTTAACAGTAAGCCCTAAACACTAAATAATGTACCCAAATGAAGTTTTTTAATCTGGGTAAATATTTAAAAGGTAGTTTAGCTATTGAAATTTTTTAAAAGGCTTAAAGTTAAATAAGAATTTAAATTAGGTGTAAGTTTGTAAAATAAGATTTATTTTTGTGAAATTTTCTATTAAATAAATTGGATTTTGTGTTAGTTAATGAGTTTATTTGTATAGTTTTTTTATTTCTTATGATAAAATTGGATGATATATAGTTAGATGAAAATTTGGTGGGTGTCAAAAATATTATTAGAGGGGTGTCAATTTAAAACTAACAATAAAACTTCAAAAGAAAATTAAAATTCATGACACCTAGGGATGTCAAAATGGGTCACCCAACCCATTTCAACCCATGACCCAAATGGGTTTGATGTTAATGGGTCATGGGTTGACCCAACCCATTAGTTATATGGGTTGGGTCAACCCATCACCCATCTAATTGTGTGGGTCAATTGGATAAATGGGTTACCCAATATTGACTCATGTAATTATATATGATAAAGTTAAAATATATGATTATTCTATTTTTGCGATAAAAAGTGAATTTATACTTTTGAATGAAATATTGATTTACGATTTCGACGATAACGAGATTACACGATTTCGACGTTAACTTGATTTAACGATTTCGACGTTAACTTGATTTAACGATTTCGACGTTAACTTGGTTTAACGATTTCGACGTTAACGCGATTTCACGATTCCGACGAAAACACGACGAAAACACGATTTTGTTAATGCGATTATACGATTTCGACGTTAACACGATTTCACGATGTCGACGTTAACGCAATTTCACGATGACGACGTTAACGCGATTTTGACGTTAAAGCGATTTCGACGTTAATGTGATTTAACAATTTTGACGTTAACGCGATTTCACGATTTCGACATTAACTCAATTTCGTGATTTCACGCTTTCGACGGTAATGCGATTTCACGATTTTGATGTTTTCGGTGGATATTTGTACTGATTATTAACATTTAGTTTAAGAAGATTATTGAGAACAATTTATATATTATTTTAATTTTATTGTAAAATTGCATCATAGTTTTTATTTATTTATTTTGCATTATAAAATTTAATATTTTAATTTTATTATAAAATTGCATCATAGTTTGTTTTTTTCTTTAATGTTATTAGAAACTTTATATGTGTTTTTGTTTATTTTATATGACGTCTATGTTTTTGGTGGATATTTTTAGTGATTATTAACATTTAGTTTAAGAAGATTATAGAAAATAAATGTATTATTTTTATGTATGACTATGTAGTATTTGAATCTCAAATTTATAATGTTTAAATTTTATTTATCTATATATATTTCAGTTTAAATATTTTTTATATTTGTTATTGTATATAATGTAATGCTTTATTTTATTATGAGAAATTCACAAAACTACACCCTTTCAACCCTCCCATCACAAAACTACATCTAATTCAATATTTTCACAAATTTACACCCTTTAAAAATTTTAAAAGCTTGATTTACCCTTTTAAAAATTACCAAAATTAAAATATTTTCATTTGGGTTCGCTAATTAGTGTTTAGGGTATATTATTAAGGGGGTAAGATTGTGTAGATATAGTTTATTTGGATTTAATTTTGAGTGTTTAGGTGTAGTTTTGTGAAGTAATTTTGAAATGGTGTAGTTTTGTGAAATGTAATTCAAATGGTGTAGTTTTGTGATTCTCCCATTATTATTAAATGAGTTTATGTCTTTAATGATTTCTTATTTGATTTTTATTAGTATTAAATGAATTTTATCAAATTTTTAATTTTAATTATGTATTTAATATTGTCAAGTGTCTTTCATATGGAGAGAGTTCTTCTAATTTTATTGTATAAATTATTTATATGTATGACTATGAAGTATTTGAATCTCAAATTTATAATGTTTAAACTTTATTTATCTATATATATATTTAAGTTTAAATATTTTTTATATTTGTTATTGTATATAATGTAATGTTTTATTTTATTATTAAACGAGTTTATGTCTTTAATGAATTCTTATTTGATTTTTATTAGTATTAAATAAATTTTATCAAATTTTTAATTTTAATTATGTATTTATTTTTTTATTGTCAAGTGTCTTTCATATGGAGAGAATTCTTCTTCTTTTATTGTATAGATTATTTATATGTATGACTATGTAGTATTTGAATCTCAAATTTCTAATGTTTAAACTTTATTTATCTATATATATATTTAAGTTTAAATATTTTTTTATATTTGTTATTGTATATAATGTAATGTTTTATTATATTATTAAATGAGTTTATGTCTTTAATGATTTCTTATTTGATTTTTATTATTATTAAATGAATTTTATCAAATTTTTAATTTTAATTAGGTATTTAATTTTTTATTGACAAATGTCTTTCATATGAAGAGAGTTATTGTTCTTTTATTGTATAGATTTGAAACTGTTAATTATGAAAGATTAATAGTAATAATATTTTTATTTTCTAAATAAATATATTAGCGAATATAGTTGAATAATTTATTTTAAAAATATGAAATTTTTTATCACAAAAACAAATTAAATTTAAAATAATAACTAGATGATGACCCGCACGTACGTGCGGAATTTAATATAATTTTTAATTTTATATATTTATAATTGTTTAGTAAAAATATATATATTAAATTATTTTCACCGACATTATATGTAGATAGTCTATTATTTCATAAAATACATTAAATAAAACATGTAGATTGTGCTAAGTATTGTTTAACGCGGGATTCATCCGCGTATTAGAAATATTTAAACTTTTTACCCCGGGATATACCTTCCAAGATGTCTTGATACAAATTTAAAAATAGTTTACTGAATTATATTTAATATAAAGTTCAAAATTATATTTATGTTAAATTTTATATTTGGAATATAATTTAGTTATATATTATGAATTATTTATGCTATTTTTTGACCCGTTGCTAAATTACACATAAATATTTATGCATAAATTGAATTCGATTTAATCTCATAACCATTATCATTCGTTTAAATTTATTTTGTTATCTTTTAACGACCCATTACAAAAACTAAAAGGAGAATTACAAAACTACACCATTTGAATTGTGTTTTACAAAATACGTCATTTCAAAGTTATTTTTAGAAACTACACCTAAACACTCAAAATTAAATCTAAATAAATCTTACCTACACAAAATCTACCATTTAATATTATATTGTAAATATTAATTAGCGAATCTAAATGAAAAGATTTAAATTTTGATAGTTTTTTGAAGGATAAATCAACGTTTTAAAATTTTAAAAGGGTGTAATTATAGAAAATATTGAATTAGATGTAAATTTTTGAAAGAAGTGTTGAATTGGTGTAGTCTTGTGAATTCTTCAAATTAAAATATGTATTTTCCATTATGATTTGTATAATTTGTATTCGATTGGGTCTGAGTATGGGATTTGTAAATTTTTTAAATTGACCCAAATTATAAACATATGTTAGTAAAAAAAATGTAGTGGCATTGTATTGTACTTATAATTTTTTTAAGAGCAATTTGCAATAATGCTTTCCAATTAATAGATAAGATTACAAAAACTAAAATGAGAATCACAAAACTACACCATTTGAATTGCGTTTTATAAAATACGTTATTTCAAAGTTTTGTTAAAAAACTACACCTAAATACTCAAAATTAAATCTAAATAAATCATACCTACACAAAATCTACCCTTTAATATTATATTGTAAATATTAATTAGCGAATATAAATGAAAAGATTTGAATTTTGGTAGTTTTTTAAGGATAAATCAACGTTTTAAAATTTTAAAAGAGTGTAATTATAGTAAATATTGAATTAGATGTAATTTTGTGAAAGAAGTGTTGAATTAGTGTAGTTTTGTGAATTCTTCAAATTAAAATATGTATTTTCTATTATGATTTGTATAATTTGTATATTTGTTATTAAGTTTAAATCTAAATAAATGATGAAAACGTTAAGTTTTGATTTTATATATCTTTTTTAATAGAACACCGAATTTGAAGTGGCTGCTATTATTAACCTCTCTGCTTCAAAAATTGACTAATGTTATTAACTATTTAAAATAACATTAAAAACGTTGTCGTTTACACATAAATTTGAAACATAGGTTAAAGAATAAAAAATGCAGTGGCATGACATGGTAATTACAATTTTTTTTTGTCCTCTTCCATAAAATGTTTCCCAATTAATATATAAGATTAAGATATTCATTGAGTATCTTACTAATGAGGTGATATTAAGTGGTGGGTTTCTTAATCTAAAATATAAAAAATTATTACTATTATATTACTAAGATACACATATGGAAGGAAGGTGCTCTTACCGTATGATGCCATCCTCAAAACCCTAAACGCCGTTGTTCATCTCATATAAATTAAAAAAATAATTCTTTAATTTTTTACATTCTCTTATTCGGTGAAATATACACAGAAAAAGAAAATCATCTTCTCTTGATTCTCTCTAGCTTTGGTTTTTCTCTCTCGAAATATAAGTTTTAACATATCTCTCTTTCTTTACAAAGAAAAAAACGACCAATATGGACGTAATCGCGACGGAACTCATCGACGAGATATTGTCGAGACTGCCCGCAAAGTCAATAGCTAGGTTCCATTGCGTGTCTAAGCAATGGTCATCAATACTCGACCGCTCATACTTCAAGGACTTGTTCCGTACAAGGTCTTCCTCTCATCCTCGTCTCTTGTTCGTCGTCGAAAATAGAGAAGACGCTAATTGGAGCATCTTCTCGTTGACTGATCAAAAGAATTTGTCCTCGTCCTCGCCGTCTCTCGCAATGAAATTTCCTTCAATCTACCACACGAGTTGTCTTAAATTCTCATGCAGCTATGCCTCTGGTTTGATATATTTCTATGCTATGTGGATCAACAAGAATGATAAAGAACGAGTGCCTGTTGTATGTAACCCTACAACGGGACGGTATACGACTTTACCGTCCATTCATAGGGACAAAAAGGCTGATAGCTTTTTAGGGTTTGATCCGATCGACAAGCAATATAAAGTATTGTTTATGGCTAATCCAGCTTCGACTGATGATCATATGATCTTGACTTTAGGTAATGATGATAATATGATGACGTGGAGAAAGATTGAATGTTCCTTAGTACATAGAGTTGCCAGTGGTGAAATATGCATCAATGGGGTTTTGTATTACTTAGGCGACTATTCTTACCGTGTGACGTCCTCTAGTGAACAAAATTTTGTGATTGTGTGCTTTGATGTTAGGTCTGAGAAATTCAAGTTTATTTACGTGGAAAAATATTGCCAGCAGATTAACTATAAAGGTAAGTTAGGTGTGGTTTATTACGATGATGATTATAATGATCTTACCATGAAGAAGTTTCGTTTTTGGGTCTTAGAAGATGCCGAAAAAGAGGAGTGGTCGAAATTTGCCTACACTTTGAAGGATGATAGATACGATATTTTTCACTTTCTAGTCGTAGGAGCGACTAGTAGAGGTGAATTTGTTTTGTCGGATGACAAGTTTATTCCAAAACAACCGATTTATGTTTTCTACTTCAATCCAGAGAGGAACAGTCTCCGACGTGTTGAAATCCATGGTTTTAGAGAATACTACGATAAATTTCCCTATGATTATGATGATGTCTATTTCTTTGGAGACTATGTTGAGGACCTTAATGCTAACGATCCAAAGCTACTCAAGTCAAGCATCAATGTTCCATTTGACAAGGAAGAAGAAGAAGACCAACATAAATATATGAAGGAGACAAATATTATGAACATGAAGATTAAGAAGAAAACTCTAAAGGAGAAGAAGAGCATCCATAAGAGAAGATAGAGATGATCCTTTGCATGGGATTAGGAACGGGCATGTCATTTTGTGCTCTTAAGTCTTAACTATTTTTATGCTCTTTAGTTATGTAACCCTATTTACAAATATTTTTAATAAAATCTAAGTTTATAAAAACTGTATATTCCAAAGGAAAAGTAAGCTTGGTGTTATTTGTGATCAATAGCCGGTGTTGATCAAAGGTTAATTAGTATACAAACCAAAGGAGAAGCATGACAGAATGTAAATATAAACTTTTATGCTTGTGGGTTTTTTTTTTTGCATGATGAGGGTAATAAATCTTATATAATATTATTGAATGTTTTTTTTAACTTTTTTTGTGGTGGTGACACATGTTTCCCTATTCTTATGACATGTGTCTTTTCAAAATTTAATGGTTAATTTATGATTATTAAAAAACATTTCATTTTAATTAATTTTTCAAATCAAAATTGATTTTACTTTTTCCAATAATCAAAAATAAATACCAAAATATTTTCTACGTATATTTTAATTTAAGATTAATTATCCTCATAAGTTTCATATATTATTGATTTTAGATTTTATTATAAATTTACAATTAATTATATCATATTAGTCACATAATTGAAATAATATATAAAATTACTAATATTTTACCACTTTCAAAAATTTCTTATATAATATGATTGAATGTTTTTCTTAACTTTTCTTGTGGTGGTGACATGTGTTTCCCTATTCTTATGACATGTGTCTTTTCAAAATTTAATGGTTAATTTATGATTATTAAAAAAATTTCATTTTAATTAATTTATTTGTTATATTTTTGGTTTGTGTTCTTGAGAGCCTAACACAAAAAGATTTGAATGTTTATGATTTTAGGTACGCCAAAAAAGCATCACACTATGGAGAGTTTCAAAAACTAAGAAAAAGACTTTATTTTTCGTAAAAACATGTTTCTTTATAATTCTTGTATTAGTGTCATGCAAATTTTTCACTTTTAGATTTAAGTATTTTATTTTACAAATATTAATTAGTTCATGTCGTAAAAATTGTGTTACTATAGTATTTTTCTATTTAAGTTTTTAAAAGAGAGTTTAGAGGTTGATAATCTTCTATTTTGAAGGAATATTTTGTTCATGATTTGTTTTTCATACTATTAAAGATTTATATCACTAAACATATATATAAAATGTATAATATATTAAATTTTTCCTACAATGTTAAATATAATAACCAATACTAATAACCTTCCAATTAAATAGTATGCACATGCCTCAAAGTTCTTCTTAAATTTCAACAAAACTTCTCATATAAATCGTAATTCAACAAAATTAAATTGTAATATAATGGTGACAATTAAATTTGTTTGAGAATAAATTAGTATTTGAGAAATGTTGAAGAAGATGAGAACACATATAGTGATGCTATATAAGAAAGTCATTTTTTCTCATTTTGATATACATTTGAAATTTTAAATAAATATTGGTTTGGAGTCATAAAACTTAGATACAATGCACAACATCATTTTCTAATAAAATTAAAAATAAAACTAACTATTCGTGAAAAAGAAATAAATAAATGTTACTATTGTTCAATAAACAAAAAATAAGCTAAAAGTTTTTGGCTCAACAAAATAATAATTATATGATAAAAATAATTAAGTTTTGGTCAAACAAAAATTTTATAACTCAATTGTGTAACCACTAAATTTGACATAAATTTAAGTGTTAAATGTGAGTAATGGTAATGTTATTGACTACAAGGTGAAACCAAAAAGTTTTACTCCTCCTTTACTATCGATAATCTTTAATATACCATTATTCACATATATTTTATCTATAAATTTATTTTTATTCAAATAAATGTTACTATTGTTCAATAAACAAAAAATAAGCTAAAATTTTTTTGGCCCAACAAAATTATAATTCTATGATAAAAATAATTAAGTTTTGGTCAAACAAAAATTTTATAATTCAATTCTGTAACCACTAAATTTGACATAAATTTATGTGTTAAATGTGAGCAACGGTAATGTTATTGACTACATGGTGAAACCAAAAAGTTTTGCTCCTCCTTTATTATCGATAATCTTTAATATACCATTATTCACATATTTTTTTGTCTATAAATTTATTTTTATTCAAATAAATGTTACTATTGTTCAATAAACAAAAAATAAGCAAAAAAAATTTTGGCCCAACAAAATTATAATTCTATGATAAAAATAATTAAGTTTTGGTCAAACAAAAATTTTATAATTCGATTGTGTAACCACTAAATTTGACATATATTTATGTGTTAAATGTGAGCAATGGTAATGTTATTGACTACATGGTGAAACCAAAAAGTTTTGCTCCTCCTTTACTATCGATAATCTTTAATATACCATTATTCACATATTTTTTTGTCGATAAATTTATTTTTATTCAAATAAATGTTACTATTGTTCAATAAACAAAAAATAAGCTAAAAAAAATTTTGTCCAACAAAATTATAATTCTATGATAAAAATAATTAAGTTTTGGTCAAACTAAAATTTTATAACACAATTGTGTAACCACTAAATTTGACATATATTTATGTGTTAAATGTGAGTAATGATAATGTTATGGACTACATGGTGAAACCAAAAAGTTTTGCTCCTCCTTTACTATCGATAATTTTTAATATACCATTATTCACATATTTTTTTGTCTATAAATTTATTTTTATTCAAATAAATGTTACTATTGTTCAATAAACAAAAAATAAGCTAAAAATTTTTTGGCCCAACAAAATTATAATTCTATGATAAAAATAATTAAGTTTTGGTCAAACAAAAATTTTATAATTCAATTGTGTAACCACTAAATTTGTCATAAATTTATGTGTTAAATGTGAGTAATGGTAATGTTATGGACTACATAGTGAAACCAAAAAGTTTTGCCCCTCCTTTACTATCGATAATTTTTAATATACCATTATTCACATTTTTTTGTCTATAAATTTATTTTTATTCTTCCTTGTGTGAGAATACAACACAAATAATGAGTTTGTGAGCTTATGATTTCGAATTATATTAATCATAAGAATTCTCCAATTTTGTTTTAGGATTTAGAACATTATGAAATCGTAGGCGTTTTCAGAATTAAGAAAAGAGTGTTACTCGACTCCGTAAAACTACTTGCTAATTCTTGTATCAGTAGTTTTGTATTTTTAATTAAATTACCAAACATTTTACTTACAAAACCCTTTTGGTAGTCAAATATATGTATATTTTTATATCATTATCCGACGCAACACACAGGTTTTCAATATAAGATAGAAATTTTTTTTGACAAACTCTATAATCTTGACATGTGTCTTCTTCTTTTATTGATATTTGTCATCTCTTCAAACAAGAATTATTTTATTATATTTATTTAATTGTCATATTTAATATGAAAGCATCATATTTTATGTTATAATTTTTCTATAGCTCTAAAACAATATTTTTTAACAAACCATATATTTCAGATTTGATAAGTATCAATTTTATTAAAACATAAATTTTGTTTATCAAGTTCTAACAATTTGACATTCTCGATTTAACTAATATTATATTTAAATAGTTGTAATACTTAAATATATATGCATCATTTTGTGATAGACATATTTTAATAACTCTAAACCAATATTTATTTAACAATCTATATATGTATCTTTTTCATAAACATCATGAACTTAAACTCACATATATCATAACTTTCTTACTTATTTGAAATTAATTATGAGGATTTCACAAAACTAAATCCCTTCAATCCCTCCTTCACAAAACTACACCTAATTTAATTTTTTCACATATTTACACCCTTTCAAATTTTTTTTTTTTATTAAATCCCCTTTCAAAATTTTAAAAGCTTGATTTACCCTTTCAAAACTTACAAAAATTAAAATCTTTTCATTTGGGTTCGCTAATTAGTGTTTAGGGTATAGTATTAAGGGGGTAGGATTGTGTGGGTAGGGTTTATTTGGATTTAATTTTTAGTGTTTATGTGTAGTTTTGGGAAGTATTTTTGAAATGGTGTAGTTTTGTGAAATGTAATTCAAATGGTGTAGTTTTGTGATTTTCCCATTAATTATATTGAAAAACATGATGCATTTTTTTGGTCAAAGAAAAACATGATGCACTTAAATACACATATATCATCAAAAAAATTATAAAAAAATAATTATATTGAAGATATCAAGTCAACAAAATATTTTCTACATTTAGTCATTCAACAAAAATAAATTGTAATCAATATTGTGACATAATGGTGACAATTATGTTGAAATTAAATTCTCATTATTCCACTTCATAACTCGTATGTAAATGGGGCTATATAATAAAGTTATATTCTTCTCATTTGATATACATTGAACCATAGAAACAAAACTAAAAGAAAATTAATTATTCACATGTTCTCTTCTAATTTTCCTTTATTTGTTATCTTTTTAAAATTGTGTTCCCGAGAGCAAAACACAAAAAGATTTAAATATTTATGATTTTAGGTACGTCAAAAAAGTTATACTATAGGGCATTTCAAAAACTAAAAAAGGGTTTCGTATACGTAAATACATGTTACTTTCTAATTCTTGTATTAGTATAATGCAAAAAACTAATTTAAATATTTTATTTTACGAATATTAATTAGTTCATGTGTTGTAAAAATTGTGTTAGTATAGTATTTTCTCTTTAAATTTTTTAAAAAATGTTTAGAGGTTGATAATATTCTCTTTTGAAGTTATTTTATTGTTTCTTGAGATGTTAACTAATTCAATTTTTTCGTGAAAATTTTGTTGTTCAAAAGTCGAAAAGATTATGATGGTTTTTTTATGACAAAGTTTATGAGTTTATGATGGTTCAAAGGTCGAAAAACTTATGATTTTACAAAATGTTTAATATATTAAAATTTTCTACATTGTTAAATATAATAACCAATACTAATAATTTATACTTTTGCAAAGAATAATAATAATAAATATTTACATAATTATAATTTGAAAGGAATGTATTTTATACACATGTTAGCTAAAAAGAGTTTTCTAAAAAAAACAAAAAAAAATTAAAAAATAGAAACAAAAAGTGTAATGAAATTCTCAAAATATTTGAGTAATCAATTTAAAATAAATTACGTTTATCCTTTAAAAATCAGCTATTGTATGTACAACGATATACTTTTATATCACTACCCAGCGCAACGCGCGGGTTTTTTCCTAGTTAATAATATGAAAGATAAAACGAATTCCGTTTATCAAGCACTAGACGTAGTAGATCATATAAACTGGCCAGCGACGCTAACATGTTGTCAAAAATACCAACGATAAATAAAAGTTTCGTGGTGTAGTTGGTTATGGCGTAAATCTAACACACTGAAGGTTGATAGGCACAAGCACGTGAATAGTCACATGTAGATAATAGAAAGCAAGTAAAGCCTTGGAAACTAACAGAAGGTTTGTTTGTTACAAGGAATCAAGATGATAAATAGAAGGAGATCGTCTTCTTCATTTATTATGCGTTTTGTATGCTTTCTTTATGCAATTGGTGAGCTGAGAGAAGAATCTTGGAGAGATTAGGGTTCATATCTTTGTAATCGGTGGAGGATAAACTTGAATAAAGCGAGTTTGGATATTTATATCATATCAAAGGTCTCCTGTTCGAACCCGAGCGAAGCCATTTATATATTTTCATTAACAAAAAAAATACCAACGAAAACTGAGCAAGAGGAATGGTCAAAATTTGACAATACTTTGTAGGTCGTGACGTTTTCATCGTAGGAGCTACTAGTAGAGGTGAAATTCTTTGGTCTGAGGTCGAGTTTACTCCTAAACAACCGTTTTATGTTTTCTACTTCAATCCAGAAAGGAACAATCAATCTCCGACGTGTTAAAATCCAAGGTTTTAGAGAATATGTACGATGATTAATCACCCTATTAATTATAAGAATAACTTAAGTATACCACTTTGCAGACCATGTTGTGGATCTTAATGCTAACAATCCAAAGCTACTCAAGTCAAGCATCAATGTTCCGTCTGTGAAGGATACGTGTTAGGATTATGGGCGTTCAACTTAAAATCAATTGGCGATAAATGGATTGACCCATACTCTTTATATATTAGCTAATGTCTCTTTGTGTATCCGATGTGGGACAATAATCCCTAATACGCCCCTCGAGATAATGGGTCTTGTTAACCATTAATCTCGGATAATTTGGGCAATAGAGGCGGACAATTCAAGTCAGGCTTAAAATCGGATCGGATTCTGATACCATGTTAAGATTATGAGTTTCCAACTTAAAACCAATTGACGATAAGTGGATTGACCCATACTCTTTATATATTAGTTAATGTCGCTTTGTGTATCCGATGCGGGCAATAATCCCTAATAAGACGAAGATGAATACAAAGGAAAAGAATATCATGAATATGAAGATAAAGAAGAAAAAGATCCATGAGAAGAAAAATAGAGACAATCATTGCATGGGGTTAGGAATGGGCATGTTATTTTGTGCTCTTATCTATGCATTTATGCTCTTTAGTTACATATGTACCATTTTTACAACTAGTTTTTTTAAAAATATATTCAAAAGGAAAAGTAAAGTTGGTATTCTTTGTGATCAAGAAGATTTGGTGAAAGGAACTTAAGACAAACCAAAGGAGAAGCATGGCAAGATTGTAAAATACAAACTTTTGGGTTATTTTTGTGAATGAGAGAATGATATATAAATACTAAAGAGTGTGTTTAACTGTTTTGTGGACAAAAAGGAACATCAAGAAATATTACATCTAGTGAAACTGCTTCTTATTATGTCTTGTTTCTTTATTAGATGTGTCATTTTGTGTTGCTTCTTTCTTTTATTTATTTAATATTTGTAATTATATTTCATATTTGTAACACACATTTTTCATTCACATTACGAAAAATAATTTATTTGCTTTTACTAGATTATGACCCGCGCCAAGCACTGGAGTTAAGTAATATTTTGAATGTTAGAAAATACTATTTTGTGTAGTGATTTGTTAAATATAAGCGGAATAATTGATTTCAGTAATATAATATTGTACAAATTAAGAAAAAAACATATTTTAAAAGTAAAGAAAACATATTGTAATAAAGATACAATAAACAATTAAATTCGTGGAAGAATAACATCACATAAGAGGTCTTTATCTGTCTCGGAACAGACATCGCATATCGAGGAGTAATATCGGTTTGATCAAACCGATACAGGTTATACAAGTTTCATCTTCGATCTACAAGCTTTCAAAATCACCCAAATTCTCCTTAGAGCTTCAATGGGACCAAAACCAAATTCGAAGCCAAAGGCACGTTCCAAGGACAAGGGAAAGGGAATTGCTATTCCGGAAGAGCCTCGAGTCAAGAGAATCAATCGAGGAGGAGGACCGGTGATAAGAGACCCCGTTGATGAGCCTCCAAGAGCTTCGGAAAGCCGAGCGCGGCGGGATTTGGAAAGAAACGTCGCGCATGCGACATAATTGGAGGAAGGAGAAGAGTTCACAACAAATTATGAAGAAGAAGAAGCTCCACGGCCTCGCGGTTTCGCCTTTCCACCAAGTCCCGAAGATGAACCTTTTGTGAGAGATTCGAAGGTAGAACCAACCGCGAAAAAGCTCTATTACGCGTTCATGGAGATGGAATTTTGCCCCTCCGCCTTTCCGGATCCGGTGACATTGAGGAAGTTGGGTATCTACGACGAAGTCAAGGAGATCATCGATCACATAGGCATATCAAACACTCTTAGCATGAGCTTTGCGGCCTTTCAAGAAGAGACTTGCCAATTCCTCGCCACATTTAGGATTAGGCACCACCGAGAGGGTACGACGAACTATGAAGAAGATGACGGAGGTTTAATCGAGTTCTCGGGAAACAACGGAACCACTTACCGCGTTCCATTCGCGAGATTGGAGCAATTATACGGTTTCTCGAACGAGGGTCCTAGTACTTTCGAAACCGCGGTGGGTGAGAGTGTGTACCTTTGGGAGATGATTGCCGATGGAGATTTCATACCGGGGAAGGTCAAGGCAAGAAAGATTCGACATCCGGCTACACGCTATGTGCACCAACTTCTCTCACATGCATTCTTTCCTAGTCACGAGACGGTTTGCGTCCATGCAGATGAGATGGCATTCTTGCAACAAGGACTCACTCCCATTATATGGAGAGGTAGTGGTAGAGACGATCTTTTCCCGAGATGCGAAGAACAAAGACCAAGTATTTTGAAGATCTTTCTCAAAGGTCTACAAAGCTTGCCGCATTGGGCGTGGTCTCACCGAGTTAAGAAGCCGACGTTGAGCATTGGAGGGTGGCTCACTCCGATCCTGCGACTTGTGACACATATCTCGGTGCGAGGCAAATGCGAGGAGCCAAAGCTTATGGAAATACCTTTCATGGCCAAGCTTACTTGGCTTAATGGTGAGCTCGACGGGAGTTATGGGTACACATTCGATCTCGAGTCTCATCAGCGCATGGTTCTCTTGCCAAATGAGCGGTGGACATCCTTCAAGTACCGCGACGAGGTGTATTTCCGGCCAAACCGTTTTCACAACGCGGTTGAAGCACCACTTGCACCTATCAGAGGACCGCGCAAGCCCGCGATACCAATCGGACCGCCTCAACAACGATCTGACAACCTCCACTACACAATCTACGGAAGCCAGCGATACCGTCCCGGCAGGATGGCGATGCCAAGCGAATCAGGGCCACTTCAGGACATCTACGTGGAGATGAAGAACATGATGCGTTGGAACAAGTTCCAGGATCGCACCATCGAGAAACTTGTCAAAGAAGTTAAGTCCTTGAAGAATAAGCTAGACAAGGTGGCTAATTGTGCGAGTTGTAGTGCGAGCCGGAACACACCATCAGATGTGAGGGAACCCAAGGAAGCTTCGAGCCAAGTCGAGCCGCGCAGGTCCGAGAGGAAACCCCGACGCTACATCACTTCACCCCCGCGCCCAGAATCAGATAACGAGTCCCCAACTTTCTCAACAGACGATGAGGAGTTCGACGCGTCGCGACACTACTATTGAGGTAACTCTTGAAACCTTTGTACATATGCATTTACTTTTTCGCATTAGTCTTTGCATTTAGGATCCTTATCCAATACTCGATCCACACAGAGACCGTGTGAATTAAGTTTGGGAAAGTAGTCATGTTTCATATAAGTTTTGAATAAAAAAAAATACAAAAAATTAGAAAAATAGAAAAAACCAAAAAAAAAAATCAAAAAACTCAAAAAACACAAAAAATGCATTTATGATTAGTTCATTGCATTTTGATTAGTTCATCGCATTTAGGTCATACGCATAGGGGATCTACATCAATATGAACATGTTCTTCGTTCAAACTTTCCCCAATTTTGTATGTACGTGCATCAGTACTATCACCTAATCCAATTGAATGTTTTCCCGTAGCAATCCCTTCTCCAAATATAATTTGCAAATCTTCAAAATTTTCAAATGTATCATAACGTAGATTTTTGTTGGTAGGATGTGCCTATAAAACAAAAAATTAATAACATTCAAATGTATAACTTGCTAATTATATTTATGTTCTAAACAAAAAACTTACTTTAAGATAACTATCCCAAATTTCATCAATCGCTGTAAATTTTTTGTCACAGAATCCCAACCAAAACCAGAAGAATAACGCCGAAGCTCAATACAATTTTGGTATTGTTGTTTTAAATACTTCATTCCACTCTGATAATGTTTGTAATCTTTTGGACGGGAAACATGTTTGTTGAGTTCTCGTAGAATTTTGGTCTCAATGGTTATTTATAGAAGTAGTAGTTGTTGATAGAGATATATAATATATTATTCTAATATAAAGATCAACATGAAACTAACAATAAGATAAACATTAGCTTGATATTATATCACAAAAAAATAAAAGGGTTAAGATTATAATAGTATTTTAACAAATATAATGTTGACTTTCATATCATCCATATTTAACGTGTTTGACTCAATAATATATCTTATACGTATAACTCAATAACCTTTATCACCATATATATATTTTCTATAATTATTTCATAAATTATTTAAAAATTACTACTATACAATTTGATTATAGAAAAAACCTATTTGTAAATAAAAATAGTATTAATATGAGTATATTATATTAAAACAAAGATGATGAGTTTGTTTCGAACGCATAAAAACTTCAAAGAAAACGAAAATAAAAATTAAACCATCAAGCTTACATAAAAATGCTAATAAACGAGTTATTTTTAACTACCGGTACTAATTGCGTCTCTCCACATATTCGCAGCTATGTTAGCCCTCCAAAGTTTTGCATTTTCTCTTTCTTGTTCGTGAGTCTCAACGTTTTCTACATCATCATTTCCTTCAAAATTATGAGTTTCATTTTCTTCATTATCTGTTTGTAATTCCTCATCGCTACAAAATTCATCTGATTGGCATCTTTGACGGAGAAAATTATGTAATCCGGCACATGCAAGAACTAACTCCGCTTGAGTCTTGAAAGAAAACGGTGGAGCTGATTTAAAAATCATGAAGCGTGATTTAAATATACCAAAAATTCTCTCGATAACGTTTCTTAAGAAGCATGTCGAAGGTTAAACAATTCATTTTGATTTGTTGGATCACGTCCTTCACCACGAAAGTCTTGTAGATGATCGTGTACTTCGTAATGGGGCTAAAAAATTACGTCGGTTTGCAAACCCGCAATCAGCTGAATAATATTTTCCTAAAACAAATAGTAAATTTTAGTTAGCTTGAAGAAAAATATCACATGTATTCAATCAACTATTTACTTACCATCTGGAACTTTTAATCGATTAGTTTTTCTTGTCAAGGCATCTTGGAGAACTTTTGAATCATGAGCTGAACCTTCCCGTCCACTTAGAACATTTATGAATTCAAGATCAAAGTTACAAACAGCTAGTACGTTTTGCGAAATGACTCCCTTTCGATTACGATAACTTGCTTTTTTAGGATCTTGTATTATTGCATGAATGTGTGTTCCATCAATAGCTCCAATACAATCCTACCAAAATTAAATATAAATTAGACAATTAAAAAAAATATAAAGAGAAAAATTAATTACCTTGAAGTAAGGATAAAATCGTGTGCTTCCGCTGATTTTTATGGGCACTGTAGGACTAGGTTTGACCATCAAAGTTGGTGCAAGTGTGTTTAGTGCTCTAAGAACTTTATGAAAATTTGTACTTGCCGTAAATTTTGATCTTTTAAAAGTGTCAATCGTATGACAATGCTTTGAACTCTGGCCGACGGTCATTAAAAAGGTAGCAACCATTTCTTCGACACACATATGTCGTGTGTTTTTTAAATCTGTTTTTGTTCGAATAAGATAACATAATTCAGCAAACACATGAGCATTCATACGATATAACTGACGAAAATGATCAGAATTTTCCTCTAAAGCTTTATGTATATAAGCATGTCCTTCTCTTGTGATTTGTCGCTGAATCGGACGTTGAATTTGATTTACATGTGCAACCAAAGAACCCACCAACACTAACAAAATATCAATGTCTGAATCATCTTTTTCATAAAGATTTGGTGTCATCATTAACAAGGCCTATAAAAATTCACTATTAGTAAATACAAAATAATACAATAGCGTAAACTTTTTGTCATACCACAGTACCATAAACTAGTGTTAATTTTGATAACGTTTATCTTGAAGTTTTGATTTGCTTAAGTTCAAAATCAAAACATGTATAATCTATGATCCAATAACACCCTCAAAGATTTTATTTTAAAACTTTCTTAACACTAGGTCATAAACAAATCTCAAAAACAAAATAGAAACAAAGGAAGAAGAAGAATTTTTTTACCTTGAAGTTTTGGAAGTATGAAGCAACATAGAAAGGAGAGAAATTTATTTGGATTGTGATATACGTGTTGATATAGGGTTGTGATAGATATTTTATTTGGATAATGAGTATAGCTTTTTAAAATCTCATGAAATATGTTTGGATTTTGATTGTTATTATTTACACATGAAATTGATGTTGAAATGATTTTAAATCCTTACATGATTTTTTTACAATGAAAAATTCTATAACTTGAATAACACAAGATTTCAATATGACATTTAAAAACCTTAATTGAATAACAATGAAATTTAAACTCTTTTAATTTGGAGTTTACAAATAAAAGTACCAATAACACTAGATTTAAACTCTATTAATGAATGAAATTTTAAATCCATGAACCAATAACACTAGATTTTAAAAGTGATTTTAAAATCTATTATTAAATAACAATAGATTGTACTTGGATTTAAACTCCTTTAAAATCCATGATCCAATAACACTCTCTAAGATTGTTGAGTTAATTTTCAATTCCGAAGGTATAAGGATGGATTATATATATATATTCATTTACACGTGAAATAAGTATCAAAATGATTTGAAATCCTTTCGTGATTCATTTGAAATGAGATCCTATCAAAATTGAATAACACAAATTTTTCGTTTATCATTTAAAATCATTGATTGAATAATAATAGATTTTAAACTCTTTTTCAATATAGATTTTGCTAATACAAGAATCAATAACACTAGTTCTAAAATCTTTCAATGAATGATACTTTAAATTTAAATATAAGAACCAATAACACTAGTTTTAAATTTTTTTAATGAATGATACTTTAAATATAAGAACCAATAACACTAGATTTTAAAAGATTAATTGAAATCAACTA
The DNA here is from genome assembly GCA_963556525.1 of Cochlearia excelsa. Classification (NCBI taxonomy): domain Eukaryota; kingdom Viridiplantae; phylum Streptophyta; class Magnoliopsida; order Brassicales; family Brassicaceae; genus Cochlearia; species Cochlearia excelsa. Next base: position 5,695,452 of record OY748332.1, on the reverse strand, counting down.
TTGAATAACATGAATGGTGTGTATTTTGATTTAAAATCCATGATTGAATAACACCTCCAAAATATTTACTTGAATAGTCTTACTAGACTAATGGGGAAAACGCCAAAAAAATCATCAACTTTCAAAGTTTCTCCATTTTAATCTTGAATTTTCAATTTTCCAATTTAAATCCTCAACTTTGCGTTGACTTTTTATAAAAATCTCAAACTTATGTTGACTTATCCAATTTGGTCCTAACGTTTATTCGACTAACGGAGTTGTTAGTCAACGTTGGGACCAATTCGAATAAGTCAACATAAGTTTGAGATTTTTATGGAAAGTCAACGCAAAGTTTAGGATTTAAATAGAAAATTGAAAATTCATGATTAAAATAGAGAAACTTTAAAAGTTGAGGATTTTTTTGGTATTTTCCTTATAATTTAGGATATAGTTTTTCGTGATTAGAATTTTAACTTTTAATGTTTATGATATAATTTTGGTATTTAGGGTTTAGATTTTAACTTTTAATGTTTAGGTTCACTATTTTGTAGATGACGGTATAATTTTATATGTATTCAATGTTTAAAATTTCAATTTTTAATATTTTGTTTACTATTTTGCAATTTAGGACATAACTTTGGAATTTAGGGTTTAGAATCTTTATATTTTAACTCTTAATGTTTAGGTTCACTATTTTGTAAATTACGATATAATTTTATGTGTTCATTAAGGTTTAATTACCTCCTAAATCGCAAAATTTAAAATTTTAAAATATAATTATACTGTAATTTGCACACATAAAATTATACTGTAATTTGTAAAATAGTGAATCTAAACACTAAGAGTTAAAATATAAAGATTTTAAACCCTAAATACCAAAAATTATGTCTAAAATTGCAAAATAGTGAACAAAAACATTATAAGTTGAAATTTTAAACATTGAACACATAAAAGTATACCGTCATTTGCAAAATAGAGAACTTAAACATCAAAAGTTAAAATCTAAACCCTAATTACCAAAATTAAATCATAAATTGCAAAATAATGAATCAAAACATTAAAAGTTAAAATTCTAAGCACGAAAAACTATATCTTAAATTATAAGAAAAATACCAAAAAAATCTTCAACTTTCAAAGTTTCTCCATTTTAATCCCGAACTTTCAATTTTCTATTTAAATCCTCAATTTGTCGTTGACTTTCCACAAAAATTCCAAACTTATGTTGACTTATCTGAATTGGTCTCAACGTTGACTGGTCTAACGGAGTTGACTAACGACTCCGTTAGTCGAATAAACGTTATGACCAAATTGGATAAGTCAACAAAAGTTTGTGATTTTTATGGAAAGTCAACGAAAAGTTGAGGGTTTAAATAGAAAATTGAAAATTCGGGATTAAAATGGAGAAAAATTGAAAGTTGAGGATTTTTTGGCATTTTTCCCCTAGACTAATTGCAATGGTTGCTTCTATTTTTTGCTCTGAAATTAGAGATGATATTTACTCCAGTGGTTACTTTTATTTTTTACTCTATTTTTTAAAAAAAATTATATTTTATTTCTTTTTTATGCAACCTATTCATTTTCTTTATGTCAATCATTCAAATTTTTTAAAACATATTATTACTAAAATCAAATGTTCATTACAAAATCAAACATTTATTACACCACACAAATATAAGAACAAATAGTACACATATTCAAACATCATTAAGTTGTTTCTCCCACAAATGATTAACTAATGCATTTTGAAAGGAGAAATGATTTTTTGTATTATTGCATTTTCTAATATAAAATAGTTTATTGTTACACTTTAATCATTGACTAATTAAGTATTCTAAGACAATATTTGTGAAGTGATTTTTGTGAAAAAATTTAGGTGTCAACGTCACAACGAGTTTCAGCTGATTAAATATGACATAGCAAACTTACTTAATAACAACCAATCAAATAGTCACCTAAACAACTTCATTAAAAAAACGTAAAAGACTTTCGAAAGTCCACTAATAAAAGTTTTCTACAAAACATTAGTTATAAAATTAAATAATGACTATTAAACTTAAATATTCATCTTTTATAAATTTTTGTGGAAAATTATCAAAAATAACGAATAAATTAACGAAAAATATCATGAAAAATATTCAATTATTTTTTTTTGTTAAAAATTATTTTAATGAATATTCTATTTTCATCAAGAAATGATTTTAATAATAAAATGCGCAAAATGTCAAAATAAATTTCAACTTTTGTTGATTTTTTATTTTAATGACAAACTTTTGTTGACTGAACCATAATAGTCATACATTGAAATCGTTTAACGGAGTTGTTCATTCGTCATGTTAAATCATTTAACATCGTGCCTTTTTTAGCTAAGTCAATATGGTTGAAATATAAAATTTGCGAAATAACTTTTAATTTAAATAAAATATTCGGAAAGTTGATTTTATGAATTTAGGAAACTTTATAAATATAAAGTCAACATTTTTAAATTATTTTTCAAAAAAAATAAATTTGCGCCATGCGCGGGAAAATTACCTTGTTTATTTTAATCTACTAGTTTTATTTAGGTGTAAAAATAAGAACCTATCATTATTTTTGTACAAAACTACAAATATAATCTTTGTAGCTCTTAAAAAACTTGAAAGACCTAGCCGCCAACCGTTCTCTCCCAAAGATTTCTCTTTCTGATCTCGTCCGGTGACACCGGCGTCGGTTTTTCTCCGGCATCGGTGTCGTTCTCCTTCATATTTCTCTGTCTTTGCATCGTTTGTAGTCTTGTTTTCGCTGAAGGTATTTTTGCACGAGTCTTTGGTGGTTTTTTCGGTGGAGCAAGCTCCGGTGATTGGCTCTGATGGTGGCTTTAGTATTCGGCTATCCCTCGTTAATCAGGTTTTGTGAGTGCTTCTCCTCTCTTCTATCCTTTGCCAGAGTCCATGGCGAGATCCCTCTCCTTCGGTTTTAGATCCAGATCTGAAATTGCGTCTTTGTGCTTCTAAAGGTAGTTGGTGTTTGCTTTGTTTACATCCTTAATCTCTTTCAATCTCGGTCTAGTTTCTTCGATTTGTTTTTCGAGAGTGGAGGTAACCAAAGGCTTACCGTTGAACTTTTCTTGGTTGGTTTGTTGCTTCGTATTGTCACTATCTCCTCTTCATACTTTGGGTTTTATCGGCTTAATTGAATCGCATCCTTCATCCTCTTTGTCGATGGTGAATCGGTTAGGCGACTACGTGTTTCCTCTACAAGAAATGACTATCAGATTCGGTCGAGGTCTGATTTGATGTTGCCTTCTTATTACCGGTATTTGCTTGATCCGGTCTCGGCATTGGTCCATTTGTTCTCTTTGGTGGATTCATTTGTGCCTTTTCAAAAGAAGCGCAAGTTCTATGATTTCAGAAGAGGACATGAAGAACATATTCTTATTGTTTGGGTTTGTTGGTTCGCTTGCATCCTCGTTCAAGTTTAGTTCTTTGTTATACTCGAAGTTGAGGATTAGGTGTTGTTGGTGATCGTAGTTTAGACCAACGTGTTCGACTTTTTGTGATTAGTTCTAATGCTTCAAGTTGCATCGGTTATCGTCTCCCGAGAGGTTCTAGCTTTTTTAGTAGTAATCTGTGGGCTTCTGTCTCCTGAGATTTTCTAGCTTTTTTAGTAGGAATGTGCGGGCTTGTGTCTCCGGAGAATTTTCGTGCTCTTTTAGACGATTTCTGCGGGTTTTTGTCTCCTGAGAGTTTTCGTGCTCTTTTAGATGATCTCTGCGGGCTTTTGTCTTTCATAAGATTATGGTTGTACTTTTATCTTTTGTTATTGTTATTGAAGCGTCTTGGACTATATATTACCGGAGTTTATTTGCTCGGTCTACATATAGCTTCACGGGAATTTGTATACTTCGAGTTTCATTAGCAATATATTATCTTTCAGTGAAAAAAATAATAATAAAAATAATCTTTGTAGCTCATTTTTCTCTAAAATAAATACTAGTATTTATCTAGAGAACCCATTGAAGCTCATTTCTCTCTAAAACTAGAGAATATAGGCAATTATAGACTTGGAATCTTCTTAGAACCATAACAAAACTTTGGAAATATGCATTGCATATTATTTTTTTTTTTTTTTGTCATTTGGGCGCAATGGCGGGCCGGTTACAAACCTACACTATCGTAGGCGCGGGAATCGATCCGGGTGGGGTGGTCTTCACTGCTCCCGTGACTTATGAATGCCACTAGACCAAGGCCACTTCCCCCTGCATTGCATATTATTTTAATTATAATTTACTCATAAACAATAAATACAGCTTTGTTGTGTTCTACTATACTATAACCATGAGATGCAATAAGTAAAACAAGCCAAGGCATTAGTAATCACAGTACGATATACTTTAAGATCCAAGCAATGAACCTTCACTTATTCTTGTTGAAGCCGGTCCGGACGATGTGATCCCCATTGTCTGAAATGATCTTGTAGCAGAAGAAGACGATGATCGAGTTGGGCCCGAAGCAACCATTATAGAGGCATGGCTTGTGCTCACACTATTCCCTGAAAACGATGCATTGCTTAATGTCTTTGGACATGGCGGTTTGTTTATCGCTGTGATTCCTTCTAGCATCTGAACCACTTTCCCCATTGTCGGTCTCTGCAATGGCTGCTCTTGTATGCACCAGAAGCTTGTCTGAACCATCCTCCTCACTTGTTCCATATCAACTGTTTGATCTTCGCTTAAACGTGTATCTAGGATCGCCTCAGTGTTTCCCTTATCAAACTCTTCGTAAGCCCATATCGAGAATTTCTTGTGGTTTGTTATCTCCGAGACATCAAAGTTCCTTTTCCCGCAGACTATTTCAAGTAGAACCATTCCGTAGCTATAGACATCCGATTTTGAGGTTATGGGAAGATTTGCGAGCCACTCGGGTGCTAAATAGCCTCTTGTTCCTCTAACGCTGCTCATGTTTTTGTGTCTGTTGTCTTTCGGGTTCAAGAGTTTGGCAAGACCGAAGTCCGAGACCTTGGCTGTGTAGTTGTCATCTACGAGAATGTTCTCGGGTTTTATGTCGCAGTGTACAATGCAGTCGCGACACTCCTCGTGGAGGTAAGTTATTCCCTTTGCTGTCCCAAGCGCAATGTTAAACCTATACTCCCAAGTCAATAACTTTCCTGACTCAGTAGTAAACAGGAAGTTATCAAGAGATCCGTTTCTCATGAACTCATAGACAAGAAGTCTGTGTCTTCCCTCGGAGCAAAACCCGATTAGTCTGACTAGATTCAGATGGTGTGTGCTACTAATGGTTGCAACCTCCATCCTAAACTGCTTCTCTCCTTGCTCTATTCCTTCTAGTTGCTTCACTGCAACCACGGTTCTATTCGGGAGCACGCCTTTGTACACACTACCGAACCCTCCAGATCCAAGCTTATCTTTGAAACTTTTCGTACAACGTTGCAGCTCCTTGTAGGAAAACTGCACGGGTGCACCAGAAGCGTACTCAAGCAATGTATAGTGAGACGATAAACTTCCAAACCGAGGATTGTTTTTGCAGCAGCACCACCATAGACCTAACTCTACCGCAACCAAAACAAGAAGCCCAGCTACTACAGCAACTGCAACAATCCACAAGTGCACATTCGAGTTGTTACCATCGCTTTTTGTTGTAACCAAAGGCTGGTTAGGCAACACTGGACCGCAAACTTTAACATAAGAAGTACTCGGGACCGATGAGCTCTGATACCCTGTAAAGAAAGAACCTGGTTGTTTCTGCCAACAAATTCCTGACCCATCAGACATGGAGACAGAAGCAAGACAAGAACTACTAACAAGACAATTCGATCTACAAGGCGAACTACCCGCAAAGAACAACTGCGAGTTCTCATCACTTGGGTCTGTAATGAACCTGGTGTGATCCAAATCAAGCATGGTTGCATTGCTAGAGCAATCACTTAGCTCAATTTTCCTCTTACACCCTTTCCTTCTATCATTATCATCAACAGGATCAAAGTTCCGGGAAGGACACAAGCAAATCGGACCGGTCTCGTTGTAACTACAGATCCCAAAGTCTCCACAGTAACCATAAATCAGACACTGGTTAGCAACAGCAGACCAATGAGAAGACACAGGGCCACTGTTTCTACTAACAGAGCCGTAGATTCTAAGATTCCCATCATTGTCTAACTTCAAGAACCTAAACGTATTGTTACTTTCTCCGTAATCGTTACTGTAAATGATTTCAGCTCCGCCGCCACGGATAGTGGAATCAAAGACAAGAACAAGACCATTAATCTGTAAAGCTAAGCTAGGAGAAGATAAGTTTGAGCTAAAAGATGAATTAAGCCCTTGGTTCCAGTAAACCGTACTATTATTCCACCTAAGAGTTAAATTCCCGGTTCTCTCTAACCGGAACGAGTAATTACCAGATCTCAGAATCTTACCGGCGGTGAAATTCTGCGACTGTACGACGGTGTCCGTCGGGTTATCGAAAGAAGACCAGACCGGGATGCTTCGGTTGTTGAGGAGTACAAGGTTACCGGAATCTTCAATCGAAGCTCGAACGACGCCGAGAAGATCGGTTTTGGAATCCCAGACGGTGGCGTTGGAGCCGTCGATGAGGCGGAGGGAGCCGGAGGTGGAAAGGCGAAGGGATCCTCGAGAGTCAACGCTTCCTGCTGACCAAATTGGGATGTTTCCGGCGAAGGAAATAGCGGCGAGGAAGGAATCAGGGGAAGACGATGGGACGAAGGAGACGGAGAAACTGAAATTGGGAGACGGCCATGACTGGTTCGAACCGGAGGCGTAGATCACCGAGCCGAGAGGTATTGTAGAAGATGAGAAAGGGAAATGGAGAATAAGCAGAAGAAGAAGAAGTTTCGGGTATGGAGTCTCCGCCATTGTTGGTAATTTGTAGCTTCTTCCTCTCTCTTGTCATTGAAGACTGAAACGACGACTTGTTTTCTCTTTTTCAGTAAATAGTAATAATTTATTAATTAATATTAATGTCTCAGAAAAATTACATAATTTTCTCAAATGTTGACATTTTCAAATGCGCGTTACTATGAGTGTGATTTGATATAAATCATATACTTATAAGTTACTAGATGAAATCCCGCATAATACGCGGACAAATTACATAAAAACATTTTATAATTATATATTAATAATTTTATTAAATTTGTATAGTTATAGTTATATTTAAACGGAAACTAATATTATACTCGTTATTTTATTAACAAATAATATAAAAGATACACAACAACATATCAGGTAATAGTAAATAATTGTTTTTTACTTTTTCCAACAATTAAGAAATAAAATAACACATTTTTGTTTTATTACATTGCTTTTGTTATTACATGAAAAAAAAATATTTTAAATTAATAATTAGATAGTGGATCCATGAAGATAACAAATAAGTTATCATAGAGATTTTATTTTTTTTTCAAGTAATTTTACGTTTTTATTTTTTCTTATTTCTAATTATTTTGTTTTTATTGATTATTTTTAAAAATATTGTTAAATTTTTCTTTTTCTAATGTTATTTTCCTTATTTGTGATTATTTTATTTTTAATTGTTTGATAATTAATGTTAAGTTTTTTAGTTTTGATTATTTTTCTTATTTCTGTTTTTTCTCAATATTGTTAAGTTTTCATTTTATAAAATGTATAAGTATCAAATTTAATACACATGTCACGATCTCAACTAACCATTACAAATGTTACAATTTGGTGAGTTGTAATTTTGCATACGTGTCGAGCTCACGTTAAACGCGCTCACTTTTATATAATAAGATTTCCGGTTAACGCGGGTCCTCGCGTAATCACGACGAAAGAATATTTTTTTAATATGTTTCTTTTTTTATATACAAAACGAATTAGAGTAATGTGTTTTAGTTGCCTTTTTTAGATACTAAACTAATTAGAGATTGATTAGTTTCTTTTTTTCTTCTTTCTAAAAATAATGAGTTTCATTTTATTAAATTTCATTTTTAAGGTTTTTTCATTCTTTTTTTCTTCTTTTAAAATTATTTAAATTTTCCATTTTTTCATTTTTAAAATTTTCCATTTTTTCTTCTTCTTTTATTCCTTTTTTTAAGAAGATTACTTATTTTAAAATGACAAATGTCACGATTTAAATTAAATGTGACACGTGTCACGATTTAAATTAAATGTGACACGTGTCACGATCTGGTGAGTTATAATTTTACGTACTCTCTTTTATATAATAACATAACCAATATTCCTGGCTGAAAAAGAGAACGGCAAGAAGTTCTACAACAGAGCAAAAAACGGCAGGATTTTTCCTTTCAGCGTAAGCCTCTGATCCACACAGAGGAATCAAATGTAAAAGAACTCAAGAACCAATCTTTTCTCCTCCATGAGAAGAACAAACAGTGAAGCTACGATAGATCCCACAGCAATGGCGGTCACGAGACCTCTCTGCTCAGTATCTTTCTTATTCATCTCCTTCTTCATTGTCTCTCTTCTCTTCTTCTTCTTCTTCTCCCATTTCAGAATATCCGATACAGATCCAACGATTTCGCAGAACACATTCCAAAACGGTATCATCAATGTCTTCGTAGCTGAGATTCCGAGATCACTAAACTACGGTCTTCTCTAGAAATACTGGTCCTCTTCCTCTTCTCCAGATTCTTAAATATCCAACAACGACCTGGATCACCCGACCCGGAAACCCAAACCCGGTAAATACCCACCGTACCCTGAGAATACAGCGCCGAGTATTGGATCATGGCAGATCTCTAGACTCCACCGAAGGAGAAGAAGCGAGCCGGAGGCCGATGTAGTGTTCGTGCCTTTCTTGAACCGCGCTTAGCGCGGAGATGGAGCTTGGCAATGGCAGAGGGTCCTTCAAGAAGAAATCAGAAAGCGAAGATTATCAGAGGCAGAGACAAGTTCTTGATTTTGTTAACAACACTCGAGCTTGGAAGAGATCTAATGGTCGTGATCACGTCTTTGTACTAACTGGTACCAATCTTGATCTATATTCGTTCCATTTTCTTCTTCAAAATCTCATGTATGTCTCTGTAACTTGTTTAGAGATGTGACAGATCTTGATCTTACACAAAAACACTGTAATAACTTGTATAGTAGTATGTCTCTAGGAAGAGGAAAGAACATTGCTTGTTTCTATGTTTTAAAGGGAGCTGTGTCTTATTGGATTGTTCAGGTTAGTTAAATGTTGAAGCGTTGCTATGTGTCATGTCCGTGACGAGATTGCTTTGTCGATTCTCCTTGTGGTCGGAAGATGGTTCAGACAAGATTCCAAGTCCTCCAACGGTAGTAGCTTCCCCGAGAGGATAGAGTACACGCAAGTCTCAGTTATTAAGGATGTGATAGTTCCATACACTCTCTCTTCTTTGTTTATGAATCATTACATTTGCAGCTTAATTTGAAGTTGTTAACCCCTTATATATGTTTACATAGCAAATATTATGTTCTCTATTGATTTTTCTTGGTTTACTAATATCTTATGAACTATATAAGTATATATGTATAATTTTTCTTTGACAGGGAGGGTTGATTAGAGAGAAACTATGGGACTTGCTGGCTGATGAGCACGGTGTTGTCATGGAAGAAAGTTTCCCTAATGCAACGGGAAGAGAGCAATCGAGAAGAGGAATGAGAAACTCAGAGTTCTGTTTGCATCCGGCCGGTGACACTCCCACTTCATGCCGTCTCTTTGACGCCATTCAAAGCCTATGCATCCCTGTGATTGTCAGCGACGCAATAGAGCTCCGTTTGAAGGAACGATATATTACTCGGAGTTCTCGGTCTTTGTCTCTGTAAACGATGCATTAAGACCTAAATGGCTGGCTAATCATCTCAGAAAATTCACTGATAGAGACAAGGAAACATTCAGAAGTAGAATGGCGAAGGTTCAGACAGTGTTTGTGTATGAGAATGGTCAAGCCAATGGGATTGGACCGATCAGACCAGATGGTGCGGTGAATCAGATATGGAAGAAGGTTAAAGAGAAGGTGCCAATGGTGAAAGAAGCAGTGATTAGGGAGAGGAGAAAACCAACAGGTGTTTATGTCCCCTCTTAGATGTAAATGTATCTTAAGCATGTGCTTTTGTTTTACTAAACATTTGTGTTGTGATGGCCTTTGCATCCAAACACCAGAATTGTCAAGAAATTAAATCATAAAAAAGTGTTAAAAGAAATGGCTTAAAAATCTCACTACAAAACAAAAAAGTGGTAGTGTCTGTTTTAAGGCCTAATCCGATCTTCAACACACAAAAGACAACATACTAACCAAAGTCATTTGTCCAAAACCAAAAGGCTATTGTCTATGTTAAAGCCATTCCTATTTTGAAACACCAAAAACAACAACAATAACAACAACAACAACAATAACAACAACAACAACAACAACATTTATTGGGTTAAGTCTCATTTCTTCGAGGTGGTCTTGGAGAATATCTTCTTGCAATAAGGACTAGACTTTAGCTTCCCATACCTTTGCACTATCTCCACCAGCCGCGCACGAACAGGACCCTGCTCACGATTACCAATTTCATTACATGTTTTAAAAAGCTATTTGTTGTATGTTTTGATATTGGACCAACCTTTGTTACAGAGAGCGCGGTTTGGATAACATAGTTTCCGAAAGGATCCTGCAAGAGATGCTCAAAGTTTTGAACAGAGAGAAGCTCTCGGACTATCTCAGCTCGACTCTCTGGATATATCCTAAGACATTTCTCCACCACATGGCTACTGTATTTCTGAACAGCTAGCTTGGCGTAATGCGTTCTAAACTGAATCAACAACTTCACTGCTGGTACTTTTGGCTCTATAAGGAACTGCACCACATAGTTCCTGCACACAGATTCCATTAAACCATAAGCATAATTTTTTCACACTAATTATCAAAACCAAATCATATTTTGAGCCTTAAGAGTCACGGTTTAACTTACCCGAAAGGATCAAGAGAAAGGTGAAGCGAGTTTCTAGATATCTCATCGACGAGTCTCTCACGTTGCTCACCAAAAGAGTTTGAGACGCAGCATTGAAGCACACAGCATCCGTGTCGATGAGTTGCTATCTCGGCACAGTAGTTTGTAGCAGCTTCCAACACAAACTAACACCAAAAACATATTGGGATATGATTAGAACACAAAAGATGAAGAGATTAGTGTGAAAAGGGCTAAATGAAAACCTTGTTGTTGTTAGGAGAAAGAGAAGTCAAGCAAGTTTGAATAACATGGTTCCCATTTAAATCTTTAACAAGAGCAAGAAAGCCTGGTTTAAGACCTGACTTCACCATCTCAATCTGCTGTTTTGTTTTCACAGTTTCTATCATCTTCTGAACAACTCTTGTCCTGTCTCATTACCCATTACCACAAGAAAAATCAAAATACAAAAAAAAACACACCTGATTTATAGGCTTTTTTAGCCCAAAGGTCTCAGCTTTTTTTTATGCTAATAGTGTTTGCAGTTTTTTGGTTTATACAAAAACAGCATAAAAGGTACAAGTAAAATAATTTAATATTCATCCTTTTCTACCAAATGTTACCTTATAACAAAGCGTGCATAGATTTCAAATGTTTCCTAAAATAGTAAAATATCTCTTCTTTCTCAGAGCAAAGAAAAAACAAGAAAGATCACATCCTAATCAACAAAAGGATGAAATGTCTCCATCTCTGTTTGAAAATTCATATTCTTAAAAAAATCTGTTGACTAAATTCAAGAAGTAAGTAAAGTAGTGGTAAAGTTGAAAACTTTTTTACTTACCCATAAGTGTTGAGACAGATTTTGATAAGCTCCATAGGTTTAGAGGTTAAAACACTAACCAACATAGTCCTCTGTTCTTCATGACAAGCATCAAAGAGCTTCTGTACAATGTAATTACCAAAAGGGTCCATAGAAAGCTCATTGACATTGTTAACAATCTCAAAGAATATAGCCTTAGCATCATGAAACGTTCCTTCATCTACAAACTTCTGCAAAACTCTACAACCTATCTGATCTTTAGCCATTGAGCTCACAGATCCATAGATACTAACCATGGAAGCTAGATTCATAGGCAAATCAATACTACTATTTCTCTTTGAACCCATCATAGAACAAGACCCAGAAACCCTTCTTTCATGAGCTATGTTTTCATCGAACAAACCCATAAACACATGGTTCCTCCTTAGAGAAGAAGCTCCTTCCATGGCGGCTAAAGCCCTAGAAACCCTCCTTTCATGTGGATAAGAAGAAGCAAGAGAAGCTCTGTTTTCATCAAACAAACCCATAAAAGCATCGTTCCTCAATATACAAGGAGGAGGAGGAGAAGAACGATTCAAGAGAAGATCTCTGTTAGGGTTTAAAGAGTCTTGCAAGGCAAGCAATCTAAGCTCTTCTCCTCCATGAGAAGTGGCGTTGTGAAGAAAACCAGAGGAAAACCCATGACGGATATTGTGGTCTAACCCAGAAGAGAAGGCTCCATGGAGAGACGGTGTAGATCTGAAACCAACCGGGTCGACCCGGAAAGGTTCGGGTTTGGACCAGATAGTCGTGTCGCAAGAGATACCCATTTTGTTAAGCTTTTGGCAGAGATCAAAACCATTACTTGCAATGTTACAGTGATTCTTCAGAAACGGGTCTGTGTCGAGAAACCTATCATCAGAAGGAGGAAGATGATGAAGATCGGGAGCTCCTCTTCGTAGTATGTTGAAATCGCCATTAAAATCCACGAATCTGTCTTCAAACATCGTCGATGATGATAGAGAGAGAGAGAGAGAGAGAGAGGATAGAGACAAAGGAACAATACGGGGAGAGAGAGAGAGAGAGAGAGAGAGAGAGGTTGGTGATATATAACAGGAAATGGGTATGAGGAGAGAGAGAGAGAATGTTGGGATCAGAGAGAGAGAGAGAGAGAGAGAAAGAGTACGGAGAGAGGCTCTCTCTCATGGGGCGTCCAAAGGCTGGTATGTCTCTTTTGTCGTTTTACAGTCACATTTCGCCATTAATACGTAGCAGTGCTTTTTTGCTTTTTTGTTTTTGCAACGAGAGAGAATATTATTAAATAAATTAAGGGATAACTTGCAATTTTTGGTTGCTAATTTCTAAATTTTTATTGTTTATTTTATTGGGCAATTTCCGAAAATACCATCAAAAATACCGAAAATATCATGAACAATATTATCAGAAGTTTTTTTCCTTAAATACCATTAAAAAGATTTTTTGGATAAAAATACAATAAACTATAAATTAAGTTAAAACATTCAAAATTAACATGAAACCCTCAAAACTAAATTTTACCCCTTCAATACTATACTCTAAACCGTATATAGCGAACCCAAATGAAAAAAATAAGTTTTAAAGTGTATAATTAGATTTGAGGAATTCACAAAACTACACCCTTTCAACCCTCATTCACAAAACTACACCTAATTTAATTTTTCACATATTTACACTCTTTTAAAATTTTAAAAACTTGATTTACCCTTTTAAAAATTACAAAATTAAAATATTTTCATTTGGATTCGCTAATTAGTGTTTAGGGTATAGTATTAACGGGGTAGAATTGTGTGGGTATAATTTATTTAGATTTAATTTTGAGTGTTTAGGTGTAGTTTTGTGAAGTATTTTCGAAATGGTGTAGTTTTGTGAATGTAATTTAAATGGTGTAGTTTTGTAATTCTCCCATTAGATTTTTGTGTTTACGGTATTTATGTCCAAAAAACATTTTAATAGTATTTGAGGAAAAAAAAAATTTAATGCTATTTTGAATAATTTATTTATTTGTTGTGGGTATTTGTGTAAGTATGTGTTATGTGTGTGGTTAGACAAATCAAAAACGCACACTCTCTTTGCTATTGGGATTATTGGGAATCTAATCCGTTATTATAAATTTTACAATTCAATTAAAATATTGTTAGTAAGAATTTTATTCTCTAATTTTCAAGAGTTTTAAACACGGTAAAACCTAAAAATGTTTTTACTTACCCAAAATAGCAATTTTCTTTTCGTAATTGTGATAAAAAAGGCAATTTATAAAAATAAATGTTTTGAAGATTTATTATTTTGTTTTGACGTTATTGATGGAGAGAATTTTGAATATTCGATGATTCAAAAATTGTTTTGTAAGAAACAAACTTATATATAATTTTGGTATCAAAGTGAGATTGTCATTATGTCACAGAGAGAAAAGTTTTAAATATTTCGAATATTTTGGAGTGTACAATAGTATGTTTATCTACCCCCAACACACATTTTTGTATTGTTAAAAGGATTTACAATTAAAATACTAGAAAAAAATTACAAGATTATGTCCCCTGAGGTAAGAAAGTATCCAACAAATACGTACATGTTTTCATTCTCTTTTAAATGTTCATCAAGTAGTCATTTTTCAATGTTTACTTATTAACAACATCGAACTTCAATTTTATATCAACACAAAACAGGTATCCATTCTTACATTTTTAACCCCGTCACATATGTACATATTTTCATTTTTTACATAAGTTTTCAACAAAATAATTCAATTATCTATTTCACAAAAAAAAATGAAACACATGTATCTATTTACTCACTTTTCCTAAGATAATACTTGTTTCAACATTTTGTTTGTACTTATGTATTTACTCACTTTTCCTATGACAAAGTTTAGTTTGTGTGTATATTTGCATAATAATACTATCTAAGAAAAGAAACAACCACCAAAATTAATAGGGTTAATTTAATATATGGACATGGAGGATTGAAAAATTAGTTTTTGGGAACTATTAATTATTAAATTAGTTTTCACATCCCCTATAATACATACAACTACCGAAAATACCCCTAAGGATGTAGCTACCATTTTGGCGGCTAGGGGACATGATACTATTTGGTGCAAGAGAGATATATGTGTAAGAGAGATTTGTGTGTAAAAAGATTCGGTTAAAGAGATATGAGTAAGATATGACATTAAATGCTGAGATATTGTAGAGATACCAAATCATCTCTAAAATCATTCTCAGCATTTAAGGTTTAGGGTATAGGGTTAAGTGTTTAGAGTTTGACGTTTAGTGTTTGGGGTTTAGTGTTAAGGGTTTCATTTATACACTAATTAAAAAATAAATAAAACGAATATGTAAAATTAATGAGATGAGTGAAAAGGTTTAGGGGTTAATGTTTAGGGTTTAGGATATAGGGTTAAGTGTTTGGGGTTTAGTGTTAAGGGTTTCATTTATACACTAATTAATAAATAAATAAAATTGATATGTAAAATTAAGAGAGATAAATGAAATGGTTTATGGGTTAGTGTTTTAGGTATAACGTTTAGGGTATAGGGCTTAGTATTTAAGGTTTATTGTTTAGTGTTTTGGTTTTTGTGTTTAGGGTTTATTTTCAACGGGATGCATATATACAAAAAATGTAATATTAAATGTCTTCTAAACCCTAAACACTAACCCTAAATTAACATGTTTTTTAATTTTCATAAGCTTAAATTAAGAAAATTGGAAACTAATTAAAATAAATCATGAACACAAACCGTAAATTAACATGTTAGTTGTTGTTTTCATAATGACACAGAAAATTTGTCGTCAAAGAGATGTTATTTGAATAATAACTCAAATATATGTGTCATTCTAGTAATTAAAAAATGTCTATAAAGTCTGTTGTCGAGAAAAAAAATTGACACTGCCAATAAACTGCTACCAAGGCATAACTAAACATGTCACTAGTAAAACTGTCATTTAAAATAAAATGTCACATTTTTTCAATATCTGAGGCACGTTTTAAAATCTGTGGCAATTTTTTTAAAAAAGGTCCAAAAAACTGTCATAATATGCCCGACAAAGACCATAATTTGTGTCAGAATGTGTTGGTTCGTGTCAAATCTGTCGTCAAACGACAACAAATTGAAATGAAAATCTGTCACTACTTACAAAACATGTCACACATTTGAATATCTGTCGTCACATTGCGACATATATATTTTGGAATGTCGGCCACATGTTTTTACAACAAAAAAAATTGTGGGTCAAAATAAACTGTCGCACCATTCTTATCCGTCCGAAAAGTTTTATAAAAGTTTACCACAACGATGCTTAACATCCGAAAAAAACTGTCACAAATTTCATTAATGACAATTTCCGTAATTACTGGTTTTGAACTCAAAGGATACAAGAGCTGTTTCAATATGCCTTTTATTTAAGTAATAAAAAAAAATTAGAGTATTTTTTGTAATAAAGTACGGTTTAGACCTCGTTCTGATAAATCACCCAATAATAAAATAATGTATTTTCTCCTCTCATGAAAAGGGAAGAGAGAGAGAGAATGTACGGAGAGCCTCCTTCCCTCCCATAGGCCTGGCCTGTTACTGTCTCTCACTTTTTTGTCATTTTTCAGTCTCTTTCGCCATTAATTAAACACATGCACCACTCATATATATATAATTATTTTTGTTTGTTTATTGTGATATATATCAACAACACTACAATCGCCAAAACTTCCTTACATACATATTCATATATCATTTTACAATATAACTCTTTTCACTTCACACATTACATCTAGATTGCAAAATAATTAACACATTATGTTACTTACATTTTGTTAGCTATAGTAAGGAAACAAAATAATCATTTGTTGAAATTGGGAATAATTTCAAAAAAATTAACTTTGCCAATTAGTCTTTTCTTTAATTAGTGTTGTTCTTCTAAAAAAAAGATAGATCATCTCCTCTGTCTCCACACTATGTCCCTATGTCTTAAAGAATGCTCTTGGTGTATACAATAACCTAGAAGCCATGCAATCAAAAACATTGAAAAACAAAAACCCTTTTCTTTTTGTCATTAAATGACTTTTCTCAACTCTTTTTTTATACCTTTACACATTGTTAAAGATGTAACATTATCAAATCCCATGATCACTTCTAATGTGGGATCATGTTTTCTTACAACTTATCCTGATTCGAAAGAGTCTCTTCTACGTCACAGCAAGACAGGTCTCTTGGAAACTCCAAGTGTAGCTATCAACACCCATAAGATGGCACACAAAGCACCCACAATTGATAAAACAATAAAACCTTTGTTCTCCGTACGCTTCTTCTTTGCTATGGTGGCTTCTCTACTATTCACCACCGTTCCGTTGTTAGCCTTTCCACTAAGCCTGATGCGGCTGAAGCTAGACATACGCACAAAGGTCCGGTTCATAGGACCCTCACACGCAGAGGCTGGTGTTGAAGGTATTGATTCCACAAATGCCCACAGAGACGATGAGAACGGGCTCGTTCCACCACCATTCTGGCCTTCCTGGTCATTTGTGGTAGTACCCTTAGACTCCGGATTCACACCTATGCCCACAGAGCAGTGTAATGGCTTAAGTTATTACATTTCAAGATATTCACAAGAGCGGTTGATAAACAAGGATTTACATGTGAAGAAAAAGACTTGGCAGACAACATATATGTATTTGAATGTTCCGGGGAAGAGCATGAGGTTAAGTACCTTGGGAAGGTGAAGTACAAGAAGCTTGTGGTTCATCAAATAGATCGGCCTGAGCATCTTCAAACCACATATCGTTTAACTGATCGAGACTTGTTCTAAGATCCATGAAGTTATTGAGCTGGTTCTCAGAGGATTGGTCCAGAAACTGTTGATAAAGGAATTGTTGTCTTTGGTCTGATGTGATGTTAGCAAAGTCACTCACCGAAGAAGACAGATCTGTAAAACCCCATTGAATAACATGTCCTACATCCAAAGACACGGAGACGTCATTGAACAACTGGTCAAACTCATTAAGGTTTCCGAATTCACCATTGGCTAAACAACTGTGCGGGTTTCTCAGTCGAAACAGCTCCAATTTCAGGGGTAAGAAGAATATCATCCATTTCAATGTAATCCTCCTTCTCAAAGACTGACTTGACCTCGAATGAGTTTGCTGACCTCAAGTGTCTATTTTGCAACAATGGTTCCGGAGAGTTATTCAGAAACGTGTTATGTATCTCTTTTTCACCATTACCCTGCAAGTACGAGTCACCCATTTATGCGTTATTAGTAACGGTAACAATATTCATCAATGAAACAGAGAAGAAACTAACCTGCAGAACACCAGAAAAATCGTTCACTTGTCTTGGAGTAACTTCGGGTGCATCTGGTATTTCGTTGAGAAACTTCTCGATATCATCTATATCATCCACATGACAACTGTTCTCATTACGAACAGATGGATCGTAAGGTACAACAACATTATTATCTGCATCTTCACTATCATCATCATCATCAGCCCATTCTTCTTCTTGAAAAGGAGCACCATACTCTTCACCGTTTTTAGGACCAGCCCCGCTTTTTGTTACAGGGAATTGGTACAAAGGAGGAGTGATATAAGTGAATAATAGGAAGGTGGTATATTTGATAAAGCTTGTGACGTGGCAAGGATGAAGATAGTTTCATTATCATTTCAAGAACTATAAAAGCAGATATTGTAACCGAAAACAATAATAAGAAAATCATTTTGATAAGTTTAGTTCTCTTTTAGTTTCTCTTCTTCGTAGCTTTCTCTCTAACTCAAGCGATCCAAATCTCACCGGAGATTATCGGATCTCGAGGATGAATCTCACCGGAGGTTCTCCATTTACATTCACAAAGACGATGAATCTCACCGGAGATTCTCGTGTACCGATGAAGACGATGAACGGTGAAATTCCTTCATCAAAGGTATCAGAGCTCTGTCGTGTTCTCGGAATCATGGCGGAGAGTTTGCAATCGCGATTCATGAATCTCACCGGAGATTCTAGTCGTGATTTTTCCCTATCAAAGCCACACGTCCTTGGAATCATGGCGGAAAACGAACGGAGGTTGCAGAACTACTTTGATCGGCTTCAAACTTTGTTTCACGGCAAGAATCTCACCGGAGATATGTCGCACGATTGTTGGGGATCGATTCCATCATTGGATTCGTTTCAGCAAGGGATCGACGGTGATCGAAGAACAGATTCGTTCGAGCAACGAATCCATGAAGAAGAAATAGTTTCACATGAATCGGATCTGTTGTTACCTGTACAAGACGTAGAAGATGTTTACGAAGAAGAAACGCAAACAATGATTAATGACATCGAATTGCACATGGAGAAGACATCGATTCAGGTAGCGATTTCTGATTTAGAACCAAGCCTTAAATATTGTAAGCAATCATTACAATTTTATGCGAATTCACAAATTGGATTTGGCATCGAAGACGTTTTCGATGAGCAAGAACATAGTGTTTTCGTTTTGGACGACTTGAAGATGAATAACTTTTATCAAAAAGAAGCAGGTGTCGATGTTTATCATAATGCACACGAGGTGTTTGATGAAATGACTCTTAAAGGATACAAGTTACAACAAAGAAAGATGAAAAGTTTATTCCCTAAGACTTGGATGTTTAAATTCAAAGTGGAAGAGGAGAAGCTTATGGTTGAGGGAAACTTATGCGAAGATACTAACATTAAGGTGGAAATTGATAGAAGAGCTTGTGTTGGTGTTCATGTCATGAATTTATGGCTAATGAAGTTTGGGTTTAAGATAGCTTGGTATGGATATGGTTTGATACTTGAAACGAACCAAAAGTTGTCTCAGTTTTCAGCTCAGCGAAGTCATACAAGTGGGACAAAATTTCATTTGTGGCATAGATGGAGATATAAGCTAGGAGATATGATATATGGCTGGAAGTTTAAGAAGCTAATAAGCTTAATACTTGGAACGAATCAGAAGCTAGGAGAAGATTTGGAGAGGAGGCTTTTGGGTGAGCACTTTCATATACCTAGTGTGTTAAGTAGTATGAGACAACGAGTAAGTGACTTAGCATATCAATTCAACGATGCTATGAAGTTTCATTTGTGGCATAAGTGTTGGAGTAAGAAGCATCAAGCATGTTCAAAACTGCACTACAAGGAAGGAGCATTCACGTGAGACTGAGATGATTAGGCTTTGCACAATGGGATTGAGAGATAGTCGGTGTCACGGAAATCTCGCCGGAGATTCTAACCGCGATCTTCTTTTATCAAAGAATCTCACCGGAGATTCTAACCGCGATCTTCTTTTATCAAAGAATCTCACCGGAGATTCTAAGCGTGAACTTCTTTCTATCAAAAGGATCCCACTGAGATTCTAAGCGTGAACTTCTTCTATCAAAGGATCTCACCGGAGATTCTAACCGTGATCTTCCAAGACCACCATAAGATCATGACGTTTTCATGTCCAAGCTCCTCTCGGTTACTTGAGACTTTCACATACAAAAAACTACTCAACACCATGAGACAATGATTAGTAGATGCTCGTGAGATGGTGTTCTTATCAAACCTTGTGGTCAAGGTTTTTCGAAAAAAAGGAAGATTTGTTACGGGGAATTGGTACAAAGGAGGAGTGATATAAGTGAATAATAGGAAGGTGGTATATTTGATAAAGCTTGTGACGTGGCAAGGATGAAGATAGTTTCATTATCATTTCAAGAACTATAAAAGCAGATATTGTAACCGAAAACAATAATAAGAAAATCATTTTGATAAGTTTAGTTCTCTTTTTAGTTTCTTCTTCGTAGCTTTCTCTCTAACTCAAGCGATCCAAATCTCACCGGAGATTATCGGATCTCGAGGATGAATCTCACCGGAGGTTCTCCATTTACATTCACAAAGACGATGAATCTCACCGGAGATTCTCGTGTACCGACGACGACGATGAACGGTGAAATTCCTTCATCACTTTTCTTGTACAGTTTATAAAGAGCATAATACTCCATGGCGTTTTTGCATCTCGCGAGCTCTTGTTCGTCCATGGTGTACTCGTGCATAACCCAATCGGTACGCTCTCCGTTAGGAGCACGGCCTCTATAGAAAACAAGAGTCTTCTTGAGACCAACGGATCTTGAATTGTAGAATATGATCCGATATTTGCCAGTAGCTTTCCAGTAGCCGGTGGAAGTGCCTCTGCTAGACCGAGCTGCGTTAGGATACTTTCGGTTTCTTGGAGTGAAGAAGAACCATTGTCTATCTCCTGACTTGAACACCGATAATCCTAAAAAAAAAATCAAACAAAAAATTCAAGATTTTTCAAAAAAATTCAAAAATGTGGTTTAATGATAGAGATATATATATATATACTAACGGGGCAATTCGGAAGGATCGACTTTGTAAACATCGAAGAGGCCGATGAAATTGATTCTAAGCTTTCTACCGCAGATTTTCCTCTTGAGGTAATACACAACAAGCTCCTCATCTGTAGGGTGAAATCGAAAACCAGGTGCGCTGAATTTGCCTCTTTTCAAACACCAATCCAACATCTATCTATCTATGATCGCAGATTAGGGTTTAGGGTTTGATCGGCGAGAGCAAAAGAATATTAGAGGTGGTTTTGATATCTTTTTCTTCATTTTACTACTCTCAGCTTTTACGGACTACACGAAGTTTCCAAGAACTTGCTGGGCTTTTGGAGGGATTCGTCTCCGTATTTAATTTTGAGTATTTATATGTAGTAAAATTACAAAACTAAACCATTTGAATTATATTTCACAAAATTGCACTATTTCAAAACTAATTCACAAAACTACACCTAAACACTTAAAATTAAATCCAAATAAATTCTATTCACTTTAATACTATATCATAAACACTAATTAGCGAACCCAAATGAAATTTTTTTAATTTTGGTAATTTTTTAAATGATAATTCAAGCTTTTAAAATTTTGAAAAAGTATAAATATGTAAAAAATTGAATTAAATAGAGTTTTGTAAAGGAAAAGATGAAATGATGTAGTTTTGTGAATTCCTCTTTTTATTATTATTTATCTAATTAATTAAATATTCATTAGTTGCAAAAATAGAGTTGTATACTCCTTTGTTTTCAACTTTTCATTTTTTTAGTTATTTTTGGAGTAGAGTATTCTCTTGCTTTATCTTCAACTTCTATATTTTATAATTATGTCAAATTATTAATTTAAATTGAGGAATTCACAAAACTACACTCTTTCAACCACTCCTTCACAAAACTACATCTAATTTAATTTTTTCACATATTTACATATTTTCAAAATTTTAAAGCTTGATTTACCCTTTAAAAATTATTAAAATTAAAATCTTTTCATTTGGGTTGGCTAATTAGTGTTTAGGGTATAATATTAAGGGGTAGAATTGTGTGGGTAGGGTTTATTTGGATTTAATTTTGAGTGTTTAGGTGTAGGTTTGTGAAATATTTTTGAAATGGTGTAGTTTTGTGAAATATAATTCAAATTGTGTAGTTTTGTAATTCTCCCATTTATATTAGGTCTATCTTTTGTTGCATTATGATTTATGTTATCACATTTTAGTTGTTATAACAATTTACATTTATTAAATTAACAAATTAGGTACAACATAAACACAAGCTATTAAGAAAATATTAGTTTTGAGTTAGCTTTTGTTAATTTTCTTATACTTTTTCTAATTAAGTTTTGTTCTAAATATCAAAAATGTATATTTAATTTGATATACATATTTTCTAGTTTTTTCACTCTTTATGGAAACTATGATTTAAAGGTTTATATATTATTAATTTTAGTTTATAAGTTTGTGAAACTTTTTTGTTTTAAAGAATAAATAAAAATATTTTAAAGGAGTGTAAAAAATCCGGATTCAAAATACGAAACCGGAACCTAACCAAAATACTTTAACTATGGAATTATTATTTTAAGTTTTGTGATTTTTTAAAATCAAACCCTTCAAAAAGTAATTATTAAAAATAACTATTATGAACGTATTTTTTGGACATGTTCAAATGTGGGCATAGAAAATAATAGTATAGATTCCTACTCATAAATTGATAATTTGGTTCAAAAGTTGTGCATAAAATAATAAAGGGTAACTGAAAAAACTACACATTTAAGATTGTACTTTGCAATAAAAGCATTCAACTAAAGTTTATTTTAATAGATACACCTAAATCATAAATATTGAACATAAATAAAGCGTTAACATTAAATCATATCTCTTTTGAAAAATAACCTTACACGCTAAATATTTACCCCATTTAACATTCCAAAGAATGTTAAGAGGTAGTTTAGTTACATAACCCTTAAAAAGTTTATGTCTAATTTTTTTGGAAATAGATGTAGTAATGTAAAATATCGTTTTATGTGTATTTTTGTCAATTTCTCAACTAATAATTTGGTAAATCACTAAAGATCATAGTGTCGACATTATTAATTAATAAAATTTAAATATATGTTTAGAAGTAATTAACCTCTGTGCAAATAGGCGTCATAGCTGCTAAAACATTTACTTTATCTTTAATAATTTGTCTCCTTCTCTACAAACATCGAAAACAAAAATTATACATGATATTTATCTTGTGAAGCAACCAATATAATAATTAAGTTGTAACCTAAATTAAGTCCAAACCTTCTCCATCATCACACCATCTTCCATAGAACGATGTCGTTTACGGTTACACTTGTTCCTATGATCATTCGTCCTCGAGTTCCTCGGTGACATATTTGTTCTCATATTCTTGTAAATCATCTAAATCGATATTATCAGTTGAACAAAATAAAGGAGACACTACAGACAATGAACTTGTTTCTTCATCAGTGTCATTCTCGTTGTTGTTATTTATGTCCATATTTGGTGAAAATTTTAAATGAAAATTGGCTAAAGTGACCTTGGTTGGCATCCTCTCAACTAACCTAACATTGAAAAAGGGAGGATTGCTAGAATGACCCAACAAATGTGCAATAAGTCTAAATAACCAGACTTGTGTAATATAATATCGATATTGCCATTGGTTAATTATTATTTTTTTTTACTTTTTTAATTGTTTTTAATTATTATCTCAAGCTCTTTGCGAAGATTTTCTAAACTGAACTATTAACAAATAATTATTGATTTTTAGTGGTTGGTTTTGTTTTGAAAATTGTTTTTATTATTAATTCAAATTTATATTTAAATTTTAGAAAGATAATAATCGTAAATGTATATGTTTGTGTGTAAAATTTATTTTAAATTGTAATCCAAACTAAGATTAGGATTATCAATATAGATTTTGTTAGGCTAAAAATAAATGGCGGTTTTACCCTTAATAGATTTTTTCATCATATATTAAACTAATGACATGAGTTGTAAATAAGTGTGTTTTTTTGAAAAATTAAAATGAGTACTTCAAAAATAATAATATAAATACCAAAAATACAAGAACAAATTTAACATTTTAGATTTTTTTTCATTTATATTTGCTATTTAATATATTTAATATTTAGGGTTTAGGTTTGAACGGTAGAGGAGTCTTGCCTAGTAGTAATAATAAGAAAACTTTTGCCTGTGACATATTAATCTCACATAAAATTTAGAAGGGCATAAATTTTTTTGATGTATTTTTCAAAAGTGCTATTGTCTTAACTTTGTCATTTTAAGTTACAACTTATTAGTATAATAACTAGGTGGTTTGACCCGTGTCATGACACGAATATAAATATTTACAGAAAATACATAAAATGAAATCAAGTGTTACATTATTAAAAAATATTTTTTTTAAACTATGATAAAATCACAACGAAATAAAACTAAAACTGAAAATATAATAGATTATCAATAAAAAAGAACGAAGACAACGAACAAACTTCAAAATTGTAGTTTTGTGTGTTTATGGTGGCTAAATCTATACTATTAAAAGGAAAACATTTTTACAAAGAGGACAATTTTTTTTTTTAATTTACAATGTTGCCACTCAATATAACATATAGTTATGTTTAAATTAAAAAAAGACAAAAAAGAAAAACATATTAATTTCAACATAAAAATGTTGTCACTCAATATAACATATAGTTATGTTTAAATTAAACACATTTTAGGTAAAACCAAAATAAAAATGTTATATAAATCTTCCATAAAAAATGAAAACATGAAAATAACAAACTTCAAAAATGTGGCTTTGTGTTTTATGGTAGGCTAATATGATTTAAAATACAAAATTTGTTTTATTTTTATAGTTTTTCGCTTTTGAGAAACAATTAATAATGATAAGAGATTTTACATAAAATTAATCTATTAAATTGAAAAATTGTTACAAATGTAAATTTGTATGCTACCAAAGCATATGCTTGTTACATATTCTCTTTTACAAAATAATAAGTTTGATACTTAAAGAGAAGTGAAAGGTATATGTTCACAAACTAATTTCGTTAATAAAAAATAAAGCATATTCAGAAAAAGTAGTTTTATAATAATTAAATAAAAACTCATTATGAAGATGTTAATAATTATAATGACTTTGAATTACGAAAGTATAAAATTGTATGATGTTGTATAAAAAGTTTTAGATTGACATATTTATAACCATAAATCAATATTTATCTAACATTTTAAATGAAGTTAAGTTTATAATATTTACATGAATATTAGAAAACTAAGGATTAACTTGAATCATAATGAATGTAAACAAAATCAGATGAGGTTGCATGTAGTACCATTTATAATAATAATAAATTATATTAAATTATTATATAAATAAAAATTCTCAAAATATTGATATCGTATATATTTTTAGGAAAATATTATTGATATTTTGAAATATTAAATTAATAAATAATATATAATGATATAAACTATTGAAACATAAAAAGAAAATTGAGAAAATAAGTATATTTCAAGACATAAATTTACTAATTGAGTGACTTTCTTTTAATTTGCTATAAGGAGATCTTGACTTTTTAAATTACAATTTTACCATTAACTTTAAAATGGTCAAATCTCGTGAATGGTTGTCTGTAAATGTTCATATGTGAATGATTTCGAGTAAATAATCGTTGTGAATGATAATTGGTATATGTGAATGATAAATAATATATGTGAATGAATGATTTACGTCCATGATGAGTTGTTAATTATCTCTGTGAATTATCTATGTGAATGATTTTTGTGAATAATTTTGTGTGAATAAAGTTAAATTTGTTATTTTTAGTACGAAAATCAAAATAAATTACCCAAAATTTAATTATTACATCAAAACAGTTAATTAACAAATTATGTTTTAAATTTTATATAGTACGCTAATTAACTCAAAAATAAAATAATTATACAAAAATATTAAATTAATAAAAAATCAAAAAGTTCCTTAATTTTAGGAAATATAATTAAAATTTTGAAATATCAAATTAATAATAATATATGATGATATAAACCATTAAAAATAAAAGGGATAATCATAAACGAATAACAAAATAATAAATTAATTAAAAATATAAATTCCTTAATTTTAGGAAATATAATTGAAATGTCGAAATATTAAATTAATAAATAATATGTGAAGATATAAACTATTAAAACATAAAAAGATAATCATACACCTAAAAAATATTATATTAATAAAAATAGAAAATCTTGAGTTTCCTTCACACTCTCTCCACGCGACACGTAAGCAAAATTCCTTGCTATTTATTATATACTAGGAATTTACCCGCGCTAAGCGCGAGATAAAATTTTACGTAATAGAAAAAATGTTTATAGGTAAAAACAATGTGTAGTATAAAATGAAATAAAAAGAATTTGTATCTCATGTGATATGCGTTAAACACGGAGTTTAAATTTGAAGTATATATAGAAAATATATTGTATTTTGGGTTTTTATAATGTTTTATTTACAAAAATTTATTACTATTACTATTTTAATATTTATCATCGAAAGAGATTATCATTGCTATTTCGATGTTGAATATTTACCTTTACGTATAATTTACTATTTATCATTAAAAAACAATAACTACATAGTGTTTTGAAACTTTGATATGACTCATTTAACAATGAAAAGTATGTCAATCCGGTCTATATTTGTCATAAAATCGAACTATTAAAACCTCGTATATATAAAACCACTAAATTTTCAGGGCTCGAGTCAATTTGGTGCTCAAGTTTTGTCATTTGACATGAACTTTGATGTTTAATACAATTTTACAAAATAATATTGTTATTTATAAATGAACAATATGTTTTATCATTCTTTTGTGCGAAAATATAACATACAAACATTAGGAAAATTATAAAATTGTGTTTTTCAATGGTTTTTTAAATATTTTAAACATATTTTCTAGGAAGGTTTAATCACTCTTTCATATCTAAATTTATCCGAAATTTTTTTGTTCAAAGTTTGGGAACAGGTGGTTCAACCGATGAATCGGGTAAATTGTGTGTTCAAGTTTTGTCATTTGACATGAATTTTGGTGTTAAATACAATTTTACAAAATAATATTGTTATTCGTAAATGAACAATATGTTTTATCATTATTTTGAATTCAATGTAATAGAATATAATATATAAATATGAAGAGATCTATTAGAAATTATAAAATTGTATTTCTTATGAATTTTTTAATATTATATTTTATGGGTTTTTCAATATTTTTAATATTATCCATTTATTATGTCAATGTAAGTCATTTTGTGTTAAATTTGTGTTTTTGTTTTGGGCTTTTATGAATTTTTAATAACGTGGGACCATAAATAGAGGTGTCAATTGGACAATAAAACCATGGACATGTCCTGTCCATTTCATTACGGACTGTCCATGGACGCGCCCAAATGATAATGGGCTAATTGGACAAAACAACTCATTTTGTCCTTAATAATTTGGGCTAGCCCATATGGACATTGGGCGTCCATGGACTTTAGAAATCTAGGGTTTTGTAGGAATTAGGATAAATTAGATTTTTAAGTTTGAATAAGACAATTTTTATTAGTAACATTAAATTAAGTTTTTCTACAAAATTAGCACATAACTCCAAAATTAGCACAAACATTCTTAAAATTTTTACAAATATCATTTTTTCAAAAATACCACAAATCTTAAATTAGTTTAAAATTTCTAAAATTAAACCCTAAACCCTCTAATTTAGTCTCACCTCTTCAAAATTATACTCTAAACACGATATAGCAAATCCAAATGAAAAAAATAAATTTTAAAAGTGTTAAACAAGTCTATTGTATTTTGTGGTATTTTTGTAAATTAAATTTTTAAAGGTATTTTTGATATTGATTATCATTATTAATGGTATTTTGTGAATTAAATTATTCTGATTTTATAAAGTACTTTTAATTTTAAAATGTTGGTTATGTTATTTTGAATCTATTTTTTATAATGATTGGACGTCCATGGGTATTTCCAGATGGACGTGGGCGTTATCGGACTGGACAATAATTAGTCCACGTTATATTGGACGGGACTGGACAATGTCCGCAATAAATTGGACTGGACTGGGCAATGTCCATGGACACGTGGACATACCAATTGACAGCTATAACCATAAATGTTCATATGATGACACGTGTAATTTTATAATGATTTTATCTCTCCGTCTTCTGTATTAATAATATAAGATGATATGTTATTATGGCTTTTAAAATGTTACATGGACCTAATCTAATCTAGCCTAAGTTATAAGATTTGGCTAAAGCCGATCCTTACGAATTGCCTGGTGCCAGAGACTAACTGAAATAGGCCTTTGTAAATTACAATCAACGCTTGTTCGAGCTTGAAAGAACAAGTGAATCCGTGTGGTAGAAGTTACGCATTGAAAGCAAACCAAAACGAAACCTAACTCAATCTCTCTTCTGCTTCACTTTGACGTGTATAGAAAGAAAAAAACAAAATTCAAACTTTCAAAGTTTACTACAAGGAGTCAAAATTTAAATCGTTAAAAAATAATAATATAAAACATCAAAAAAAAAACAATGATTAAAAACAATCGATCAATAAACCCTTATAGCTAAACTATTACAACAAACAATTCTCGAGAAGCCTCTGTTCTTGAATGGTCACCTCCGGTTCCCGCTTATTACATTACACAGGACATGTTTCTTGTTGTCTTGGTTTCAATTTCGCAGAACGTTCTTCATACGAAGCTGCATAAAAGAAAAGAGACGAAAAAGAAAAGGATCATATATCAACTCTCCATCTTGCAGTGAGATATATATATGTAGAGACTTACGCTCGGTTGGTCGAGATAACAGAGGAACGTGTAATGCTCCTTTCTTCTTCTTCTCTACGCCGTTGCATGAGCTTTGATCTGTTCAAAATAAACCTTTTATGAGTTGATTCTCTCTCTCTCTCTTTCATGGAACTCATGTTACTACTTTTAGGTTAAAAGAAAAAACTTAATATTGTACCATTGCTTAGAGGTACACAGTTCCGGAGAGCTTCCTGGTAAATCACAGACTCTAGTTGGTATGTCAGAGATTCATTCTTGAAATGAGTCCGTAGTGACTCTGCAGCGCCTTTTTATTACATGAAATATTAGATTTCTGGAATCTGAAAATCTGTTCCAAAGAATATCTCGACGCAAACTTGATCATTACCTGAAGAACAAATGAAGTTCACATTTTCAAATTCACATGTACGGAGGACTAAAGGGATCTCCGATGCCAATAGGTATTGAGGTTTTCTTGGCGTTTTCTTGGTGTCTAACAATGTATCTATCACCTGCGTAAAATACCATTCAGTTTCATTGCAGTGTAAATGATTGGATTCAGCTTGGAAACACGAGAACTTACATCAACTGATTCAACGCCCTGCCCGATCATGAAGAGCACAGCGACCATGGCGCGGACCTGGTGCCACAGGAACGCACTGCCTCTCATTGTAAATGTGCAAAGCTGATCACCCTCGTGGCTTTCAAGGAAGAAAAACAATTTGTTTAACCTCAGGATTCATAATTCATAAACATCGGAAACATTTAATATGTTTAATTGTGCTTATTCCCATAGCTTACCTGATTTGACAAGGAGTGACTTCAAAGAAAGTAAAGCGGCGAGTATAGCAATGAACATTTGCCACGTCCATCTTGCAAAAGTTCCTGAAATCGTGCTCCCCTATGAACTTCTTACCCGCAATGTCCATGGCCTAGAAAATTACGAAATCAAAATAAGCATCTAGAGTGTTTCACATATATATAGATTCTTTAATTTTTGAAGACTTTATGAACAAGTGTACAAGATCACTGCACCGAAAGATTTAGGTTCTGTCTCCAGAAGAAATATTTATATTCTCTAGCCGAGCAACTAAACCTGTACAGAGGGAAATAAAATAGGTAAGCATGTACTTCCCAGTAGAAGTTCAAGAACTGCTTAGGAGTCTAAAGGGAAAAATAGCAGACATAACAAAGGAAGAGAATAAAAAGGCAACAACAGGCACACCTTGCATGAAAATCAATAGGAGCAGGAGACCATCCCATAACTCGTATGTCATCAGGGAGAGCTCGATTCAGCACTCTTACATAATCGTATTCTGGTCCTAACAACAGAGCGTATAAAACACAGTTACGAGGAGTTAGGAACCACTTGACTAACATTCTCAGAGTAAACTTACTCTCATTAGTTTTTCCATTAGCATGGGCTTCACCGTCTCCAAGAGATGTCTTCAGTCTAGACCTTAAAAACAAAGCAATCACCTGCATCAAAATTAAAAGTACATACATGAGCAATGCTTGCACAAGCCGGCCTTAAATACATTTGAAAGAAAATCAGCATGATGAGAAATTGATCTCTAACAACAAACAAGATAATGCGCTACAACAAACAATTGTTCTACAAGGACTTAGTGAGATCAAGAGAAATTATCGGGCGCAAAATGCAACAGAAAAACAAGTAATACAACCAGGAGATGCTTAAATTACCCACCTGCCCTGTTGACGAAACACCTTTATCAGTTCTCCCACATCTCGAATAATTAGACTCTTTCTTGTCACCAACTAAAAGCCGTGTCCTTTCAAGTGCTTTGAATATTTCTGACTGCAGCAAGAAGTACACAAATTAATAATATTGTGAACACAAATTAGTCACAAATACAACAAAAAGAGAAGAAAACAAGACCTCAATACTTGGTTCCATTTGTGCTTCGGCCGAAAAGCCATAAAATCTATAACAAACAAAAAAAGTTAATTCATTCACATGTTTAGGAACATGACACTGCAAAGAAAAGAGAAGTGAACATAGAAACATATGGGCATATACCTCTTACCAAAATACATGATTTTGAGAGCAATATATCTCTTTGAGATAAGATGACTCGGCAAACTTTTCCCGGCTCGTTTTCTTTGTTTCCTGCTTCTCCTGAGTAAACTTCCAGGTTCTGAGACAGACACATCATGCTTCACTTTTGTCTACAACATAAACATCGTACACATGGAGATTCTTTAGCAAATTCTAACCAAAAAAATATGTGAATTCAAATCAAGGGTAAGAATATGTTGAACCTCTTGGCAATGGCAGCTTGAAACTTGTGATAGCAATTTCGCATTTTCGGCCTCTAACTCCTTGTAAAGATAAAACAATGAACTTATCAACAAACTTAACAAAGGCTAAACCAACATCTATCAAACACATACATAAGAATCAAAAATTGAAGAATTTCAAAAACTAAATCTCAAGCACTGTCTAATTTGATTCGTTTCGCTAACAAAAGTGATTAAGCAAAGAGCAGAGAAAATCAGAAGCTGTGAAGATGACAAGTAGTGACGTAGATTGTACCTTGACGCGATTCCGGAGAGATTCAAGTTCGGTTGCTATGTCGGATTCATCGCCGCCGGGATCGGACTTTCCGTTAGACATAGTCATTTGATCGGCGGATGAGTGTTTCTCTTGCGCGTCCCTCGACGCCGGTGGAAAAAGAGTTTAACGACGGCGATAAACGGCGGCGTCGAGGAGAAACAGTATTGGGGGTTTCGGAGAGTCAAAGATAATACAAATGTTTCTCACTATTTACATATTTAGTCACTATAGTTTATTAGTTTTCCTCTCTAAACCCTTTTTATACATAGTGACATTCGTAGTAGACCAATCCAGAATATTCATCAATAATTTTTTTAAAAAAATATTCACAATAAATTTCAAATGGTATAAGTTTCTTTTGAAAATTACAATATTTTCAAAGATGTTCATATTAAGTTTAGATTGGTGTAAGGTTTATCTTGTGAAATTTTTTATAATATATTAATCAACCTCGTTGTTTAAGTTTCGTTTTGACTTAAATATTTGGTTTGATATTGGATATGAACATCTAATTATATATTTTATCAAATTAATGAAGTGAAAATGAGTTCATATAATTTATACACGGTAGTTTCACCTGTCATTTTAAGTTTCATCGTATTTTTGTTTAGTTTTTTGCGACGTTATTAAAAAATTTATCTGTACTTTTATTTATTTTGTATGATGGTTCTGATTTTACGGTGAATATTTTTTTAACTTTTTATATAAAAATTGCTCTAACATTAGGTTGATATATTATTATATATATAAACATGAATATATTTGCAATTTATGACATAATTTGTACACTTAAATGTATTTTTTTAAGTAATTTAATTAACTCAACCAAAATAATAAAAAGTAAATTAATTATTACATGTAAATAAAAACATTAAATGTATAAGGTGATGAGGTGGAGGTTTGTTTTGAGAGAGTTTTGTGCTATTATATAATCGATGTGCATAAAATCCATCAAAATCATAATATTATTCGAGAAAATCACAAAACTATATTATTTCATCCATTTCTTTATAAAATTCTACTTAATTCAATACTAGATGAGGACTCGCACGTACATGCGGAGTTTAACATGTTTTTAAAGTTTAGGGTTTAGGGTTAACTCTAGTGTTTAGGGTTAAATGTATAAAGTTTATGATATATTGGGAAAGAGACGATAAATGTGATTTTTTAGATAATATAAGTCTACTAGGAATTAACCCCCGTGGTGAACCACGGGTTTATATTTTTTAAATGATGTTAAATATTTATATATTTAATTTAGAACGTATAAATGTTATATTTCATCATGGTTTACACAAATAAATAGGATCATTTAATATTAAATATTGTTGAAGTGAGATTATTTTTGATAGACGTATATTATTTTTTGAAGTAGTAATTTGAACATGTCCAAAAAATATCTTCAAATTATATTTCATCATGGTTTACACAAATAGACGTATATTATCTGTTCAAATTACAGATAATATACGTCTATTGAAGATAATATACGTTTATTTTCAATCGGATAATGGACGTTTGTTTGTTGACTCAATGAATAGTTTCCAATAGATGCCAATTTTCATGTTTGTTTTTTTTAAACTGCTATCCACCCTTGTCATTTTGGCAAATTTGTACATGTTTTTGTTATTTTTGCAAATTAACCCCAAACTTTCTAATATTCACCAAATTCACCCTTTAATTTAAAGTTCAAAACTATACTTATGTATATATTAATATTATGAATATAATTTAGTTATATCTTATCAATTATTTATGTTATTTTTTGATCCTTTGCAAATTATAATTATACATAAATTAAATTCGATTTAATTTCATAAATGATTATCATTCGTTCAAATTCGCTTTGTGATTCTTTTAACGACCAGTAAGGAAAATTAAAATATGCATTGATTATTCTTTTCTTTGTTTATGTCTTAATTAGGTATATATAAATTTTAAAATAATGCAAATTTATATTGTTGTAAATATTATTCTTCGAATAATTCAAGTTCTTTTATTTCGATATGAAAACTGTTATCAAAAATTATTTTATTTGCTAAAATTTTAATTGATTTTCATGTTGAAATTTAAATATTTTGTTATCAAAGATATTTTACGAATATTATTGTTTTCAAATTTTGTCCTATATAAATGTTGAAATTTTAAATCGTTTTTTTGTTTATTTTTTTTATTCGTTTTTGTAGAATAATTTTCGAGTTTAAAATTAGTGAAGATTAAAATTTGAATGATTCTCGTTACCAAAATTTCCGTTACAAATATTTAAACCACATTATGAAATCTTTTGATCCTTTGTAGTGAGTTTAAAAATTGCAAAGACAATCAAAAACATAGGTTATGTTAAAAAAATCTAGTGACATTACATTCTAATAATTAGAATTTTTGTAAGGGTTCTTTCTAAAATTGTTTTCCAATTAATATATAAGACTAGATTTTTTGACCCGCGCCAAGCGCGGATTACAAATTTATAAGTATATGTATTATATAAAAATATACATAAATATTTTTATTTTTGGCATATAATTATTTAAAATAAATGTGAAATTGTTTTTAACTCGTTTTCACCCGTTTAATCAATTTTAACCCGTTTTCAATAGATTAATCCCTCACATCGGTAAAATGTCAATTGAAATTTAAACTATTGTGGATTAAATCCAATTATGATTATAGAACAAATCACAGATTTTACTAAACTCATTTAACTCTTCAAAACAAAAATGACTTATTTATGTAGTGTTTCAACTAACATATAGTTTCTACTATCAATGTAGGACTTTTTCAAAAAAAGTTCTTTTATCAATTTTATGGGCTTTTTAGTTCATATTTTATGAGCTTTTAAAATTTCATTCAAATTTTCAAAAGTGTCTTCTCGATTAATATATATAGGATTTTTTATATTTATGCAATTTCAAAATTTGAAAAGATTGACTTATGCTTTCAAAAATTACCAAAATTATTTTCATTTGATTTTGCTAATTAATGTTTATGATATAGTATTAAATGGTAAGATTGTGTGATATGGTTTAATAGAAATTAATTTTGAGTGCTTAGGTGTTGTTTATGTGTAAATTAGGGAGTCATTGTATTATTTAAATATTTATAGAAAGTTAAAACAAATTATGAATATAGATTACCTATTATAAATTCTTAAATGATGTAACAGATTGTATTAAATTTTTTAATATTTTTCAATCACGTATGAAATTAAAACCTTCTATGTACTAGGAGCGAAGCCCCGCGCAAGCGCGGGGACGTATGTGTATTTTAAATATGATAACAAATATTTAACTAATGTTGAATCGATGAGAAAAGTTATGAGCTGAAGTAGGAGTGTACAGTGTTGTGACGACGAAAAAGACTGATATCAAATGCTAACAGTGGATGTATTTTATATTTGCTCTCCATTTGTAAGAGACAGATTTTAAATTGTGATAGTTCCTATTACTATTGATGAAAATTTAAATTGGTGAACATTTAGGGTGACAATTTTTTTATTTTTAAAGTTTGAATAATTGTTAGAATTAAAATTTTAAAGTGAAACTTGTTGATAAATATAGACTGAGAAGCCTATGCATCCTGAAGAGTGAATACATTTTTATTTGTATATGCGAAGAGAAAACAGAAAACAGAGAACAAACTGAATGCTTTAAAGAAAAAAGCGTTGTCATTAAAAAAACAAAAAGAGACGCAAGAACACAGACTTGACTTCAAGGTGGGTTCAAAGTTTTAGTCACCTGAGATATCAGGTTTAATGAAAGGAAGATAAAAGTAAACAAAACAAAGCCAAACGACCACTATTAAGATAATAGCACATTTCATGGCAAGGAGGACAAAAAATATCAAAGGGAGATATATTCGGTTAAGTTTGATACTTAGATGAAGAATGATGATAATGTTAGTGATAAGGCAACACACACTTGCTCATCTTTTCTTACTTATTTCAAATATAAAGAATGTTTGAGTTACCACTGAACAATAACTTATTAGAGAACCCAATAGTGCTCATAGATTCAATTAAAGTTTACAAATTTCAAGACTTTACCTCCAAAAAGTTCGAGATTAACAGTGGTGACAAACATGACAGATTGTGTCCTATCACCCGACTAGAGGATGCCCCTAAAAACAGACGCAACATCATCCCACAAAGACAAGTAAACAACCACCTGACTGTTATGCCAATGATTGTCGTCAATTTCAGTAAGACGTAATAATGTGTGATGCACTTAGTTTTCCTTTAAATAATTATTTTGAATTTAGTTATTACTAACTAAAACTAAAACTAAATATTTGTAACTTTAGTATCAGAAATTGTATATTTACATAATTGCTAATAAGAATTATAAACCATGATAAGTTGAAAAATTATTTATAAAATACTTTTTAGAATTTCATTTCAGTTAAATGTATATAGTTAGAAAAATCCATCATTATTAGAAAAACTAATAAAAAATAATAGATAATATTTTGACAGAGTTTTGGTTAAGGACCCTTAAGTTGAAGATGATTTGAAGGGTTTTTCTATAAAAGTTATTCCCAATTAATAGTATAGATATACACAATTCACTTATATTTATTTTAATCTGTTTTTTTTAATATTGATTGTGACCATATGAATTGTAAGATGTTTCTAGTTTTTTTGTTTTTTAATTTATACCTTTTGTAAGAAAAATCTATCATTATAAGAAAAACTAATAAAAAAGAGAGTAGAAAATACTTTGACAGAGTTTTGGTCAAGGGCCCTGACGTTGAAGATGACTTGAAGAGTTTTTCTATAAAAGTAAATTTATTTTAATTTGCTTTTTAAAATATTGATTGTTACCATATGAATTGTTATATGTTTCTAGTTTTCTTGTTTTTTTGTTTATACCGTTTGTAAGATTTATTTATGATTAGTTTTAATAGCTATTTAAAATTGATATATGTATCTATATATATAGATATTTTATAAATGTTAAAAATTAGATTAAATATTTCTTTTTCGGATTTTATTAATGTTAATGAGTTTTATGAAAAATATTTCAGTGATGTTATTTATATTTTTGGAGGTTTTATTTGAATTTTATTAGTATTAAATGGTTGTATTAATGTTGTAAAAAATATTTGTGTAAGAAAAATCCATCATTATCAGAAAAACTAATAAAAAAGAGAGTAGAGAATACTTTGACAGAGTTTTGGTCAAGGACCCTGAAATTAAAGATGATTTGAAGGGTCCCAATTAATAGTATAGATATACACAATTCACTTATATTTATTTTAATCTGTTTTTTTAAATATTGATTGTGACCTTATGAATTGTAAGATGTTTCTAGTTTTTTTGTTTTTTTATTTATACCTTTTGTAAGAAAAATCTATCATTATTAGAAAAACTAATAAAAAGAGTAGAAAATACTTTGACAGAGTTTTGGTCAAGGGCTCTGACGTTGAAGATGACTTGAAGAGTTTTTCTATAAAAGTTCTTCCTAATTAATAGTATAAATATATACAATTCACTTATATTTATTTTACTTTGTTTTTTAAATATTGATTGTGACCATATGAATTGTAAGATGTTTCTAGTTTTTTTGTTTTTTTGTTTATACCGTATGTAAGATGTATTTATGATTAGTTTTAATAACTATTTCAAATTGATATATGTCTCTATATATATAGATATTTATAAATGTTAAAAATTACATTAAATATTTCTTTTTCGGATTTTATTTATGTTAATGAGTTTTATCAAAAATATTTTAGTGATGTTGTTTATATTTTTTTGACGTTTTATTTGAATTTTATTAGTATTATATGGTTGTATTAATATCGTCAAAAAATAGTTGTGTAAGAAAAATCCATCATTATAATAAAAGCTAATAAAAAAGAGAATAGAGAATACTTTGACAGAGTTTTGGTCTACGACCTGAAGTTGTAGATGATTTTAAGGGTTTCTCTATTAAAGTTGTTCCCAATTAATAGTATAGATATACACAATTCACTTAAATTTATTTTAATTTGCTTTTTAAAATATTGATTTTGACCATATGAATTGTAATATGTTTCTAGTTTTCTTGTTTTTTTGTTTATATCGTTTGTAAGATTTATTTATGATTAGTGTTAATAGTTATTTAAAATTGATATATGTATCTATATATATAGATATTTTATAAATGTTAAAAATTACATTAAATATTTATTTTTCGCATTTTATTAATATTAATGAGTTTTATCAAATATATTTCAGTGATGTTGTTTATATTTTTGTGGGGTTTTATTTGAATTTTATTAGTATTAAATGATTGTATTAATGTTGTCAAAAAATAGTTGTGTAAGAAAAATTCATCATTATTAGAAAAGCTAATAAAAAAGAGAGTAAAAAATATTTTGACAGAGTTTTGGTCAAGGGCCCTGAAGATGACTTGAAGGATTTTTCTATAAAAATTATTCTCAATTAATAGTATAAATATACACAATTCACTTAAATTTATTTTAATTTGCTTTTTAAAATATTGATTGTTACCATATGAATTGTTATATGTTTCTAGTTTTCTTGTTTTTTTTTGTTTATACCGTTTGTAAGATTTATTTATGATTAGTTTTAATAGCTGTTTAAAATTGATATATGTATCTATATATATAGATATTTTATAAATGTTAAAAATTAAATTAAAATTTTCTTTTTTGGATTTTATCAATGTTAATGAGTTTTATGAAAAATATTTCAGTGATGTTGTTTATATTTTTGGAGGTTTTATTTGAATTTTATTAGTATTAAATGGTTGTATTAATGTTGTCAAAAAAATAGTTGTGTAAGAAAAATCCATCATTATTAGAAAAGTTAATAAAAAGAGAGTAGAAAATACTTTGTCAGAGTTTTGGTCAATGACCCTGAAATTAAAGATGATTTGAAGGGTTTCTCTATAAAAATTATTCTCAATTAATAGTATAGATATACACAATTCACTTATATTTATTTTAATTTGTTTTTTTAAATATTGATTGTGATCATATGAATTGTAAGATATTTCTAGTTTTCTTGTTTTTTTGTTTATATCGTTCGTAAGATTTATTTATTATTAGTTTTAATAGCTATTTAAAATTGATATACGTATATATATATATATATATTTTATAAAATATTTTTTTCGGATTT
Organism: Cochlearia excelsa; assembly: GCA_963556525.1. Classification (NCBI taxonomy): domain Eukaryota; kingdom Viridiplantae; phylum Streptophyta; class Magnoliopsida; order Brassicales; family Brassicaceae; genus Cochlearia; species Cochlearia excelsa. The sequence goes on along the minus strand of OY748332.1, from coordinate 5,656,898 downwards.
TATTAATGTTAATGGGTTTTATCAAAAATATTTTAGTGATGTTGTTTATATTTTTTGAGATTTTATTTGAATTTTATTAATATTAAATGGTTGTATTAATGTTTTCATAAAAAATATTTATATTAAATAATATAATTTTTAAAAATTTTATTCTCTTAAAGATGATGATGTGGCTTCTTGTAGGAGAAGCAAAAAGTGTCTCGTTATATAATAGATTATGAATATGTATTCGGGTTTCCGTTCGCTATTGATTCTTTTTTTTTTATTACATCTATTGATTCGATTTTCATATATTTGTGATTTTGAGTTTAATATCAATAAATTGATATGGATTTAAGGATTTTATTTAGGACATGAAATATGTTTAGGATCTCAAAAAATTCTTTGTTTTTCTTTGACTCACTTACGTTAGTATATTTTAAAAATATTTGTTCGGGTTTCGGATACTAATTAGAATTGATTTGATAATTTGTCATAACTTGCATGCATACTCAATATATCTCATCAATTTAGTTGTCAAAGAAATTTATTTATCATTCATCACATGACAACTCATCTTCTATACTATAAAAGAAGAAAAATTTCTTTCCATAGAGTGACACATTATCATCAAAAATATTAAGAAAATATTAGGAAATCAGGTACATTTTTGGACTTTAATTTGCAATAAGGTGATTTGTGTTTCAAAATTAGTAATTAGGTGATTTCCCTTCCTTCTGTTTTTTTGTGACAGATATACCCATTTGCGCGTTTACACATGTTAACGAATGTTCATAAGTTTTATGTTTCAGATTTTTTCATGAATTACTTAATCAGACTATGAATGTTCACAATGTTGTTATGCATATTAATTTATGTTCATGAATATTCACACATGCTCAGATTGACATTGCCACAATTATTTTAGAATGAAAAACATGAATGTTCATGCGCATACATGAATGTTAATGCATATACATGAATGTTCACACGACCTAACCAGAAAGTTCAGGGGGGTATTTTTGACTTTTCAACATAAAAAATCATTTAAATGCAAATACAAAAAAAAATCACCCTATTGAAATAAAAAATAAAATGTACTTAGTTTATTGAATAACTCAAATATTAAATATATAAATAAAATCAAAATTTGATGAAATTCATTTAATATTAATAAAAATCAAATAAGAAATGGCGGACCAGATCCAAGCTAGACTGAAGGCAGGATTAAAGACATAAATTTATTTAATAATAAAATAAAATATTACATTATATACAATAACAAATATAAAAAAATTCAAACTTAAATATATATAGACAAATAAAGTTTAAACATTATAAATTTAAGATTCAAATACTTCATAACTACATATATAAATAATACATAAATTATTCACAATAATCTTCTTAAACCAAATGTTAATAATCACTAAAAATATCCACCGAAAACATAACCGCTTATAAAATAAACAAAAGTCCATAAACATAACATCATAAGTTTTCTAAAAGTCCATAAACTTATGATGAACAATATACCTTAAATTTAAGATTAGTTTTTTTAGTAATTGATATACTAAATTACTTGTTGTACAAGATTTACTAAACCTTTAAATTTTTTGATTAACAATAGGCCTTAAATTTAAGATTAGTCTTTTTAATAATTAGGGGCTCAATGTTACGAACCTTTTAGATTTCATATTTTTCGGTTTTTTCTGAATTTTTCATTTAATTTAATATAAGGCCTCAAGACCTCCAAATTCGTCTCAACACTTATTAAAGTAGTTAAACACATAGCCAAACCTCTCTTTTCTTCTCATAGATTTTATCTTGTTCTTGTTAATGTTATGGCCTAAATCGATTGTAAAGAACTCCTTAATTTAAAAAGACTGTTTCCCATTTAGACCGATCTAATAGTATCGCACTTTCATAATTTGTATTGTTCATTGTAAGTTTATTGAACGAAATATTTAACCCAAATGATAATTTTGGTTTTTCATAAAACTCAGACCGGAGATGTCACCGGTTTGCGGTTCAACCGGTTTGATATGTCGGTTCGTTTTGGGTTTAAATCATTGAGATAAATACTAATAAAAATGTCAAATATCTAACTTTTCCTTATTACGAGGATTTACTTTCTTTTGGACTGATTAAATCCAATCACCACCGTTGATAAAGTAAAACAATAATTCACTTAATATATCAGAACCATTGGATCAAAAAATTAACAAATAAATAATGACGCCACAGAATCCAAAAAGTAAATTTACTATTAGTTTTATATTTATCAGGAAAAAATAAATTTTCTAAATACATAAAATTATTTTCTATATATATAACAACACCTTGAACAACATCTAACAACATCTAACACGTCCAAAAAATTCTAATACAACTCTTTCACGATGATAAATTTCGAGAGAGAAGAAGCAAAGAGAAAACGAAGTATCAATCATAAGGGCAAAAAAGTTCAACAAATCGAGCGGGAGAACATAGAGTTAGTCGTAAGGTTCTTTCAAGGATTCGCAATCGACGAAAGAGATGATACTAAAGGTCATGAGAATTATAGAGTTATGACATGGACAGACAAAGAAGATCAGTACAAAACACAACGCGTCAAGTGTTACAAAGGCTTCCCTTGTTTCAACGAAGAACTTGTGATTCCTTTGAATTCACAATCAGAACAATATCTTTACATTGAATTGCTTAGAGAGGGTTCTCGGAAAGATCCAGGAACGTCCAACGGTACTACTGTGATGGGTCGGGCCAAGATTCGATTGCCTTCTTTGACAAGCCGTCGCATGTGTAAGTGTAAGGCTGACCTCGTTGGTCTCAACAGTGATCGGTGTGTCGTGTCTAAGGGATATCTGGATTTTTCTATGAAACTTCATAGATACTATTATTGAGTTAAGGTTTAGTTCTTTGGATTATGAGTTGAATGCTTATTTATATCTTTAATCGATTTTTGTAGTATTTTCTGATTTAGTTTTGATTATAATTGTTATAAGAGTTCTTTCATAAGTTGTTTTGTGAACGATTTGTACTAGGACGACATGGGTACGAAAATAATATATATATATATATATATATAATACCATATCTCAGAGATATTGTAAAGATATCTTTACATTGAATTGCTTTGAGAGGTTTCTTTAAAAATTGTCTTGATTTTTGTATCCTTGTCTCCTTTGTCGTGGCTTGCTTTGGTCACATGTTTTGCTCCTTTTTGGTGTTTAAATCTGAGTGAGATTGGTAGTAGATATTTAGAGGTTAGCGAGTTTGTATGCGGGTCAACGGTTCTGGTATGTTCGTGGGTTAGCATGGAGATTGTCGTTGGAGAAGTTGCAGTTTAGACTTAAGCTGGAAATTCTAGTTCGTTTAGGTTCGGTGCGCTTGTTCTATTGATGGATTTATATTATTGCTAAGGTTTCGGTTTTGGTTTTGGATTCTTAGTCATATTATAGACTTCGTGCAACAATCAAGTGTCGGGTCTTCTCTATCGCATTCCTATATTCTCGTTGTCCTTGTTGTAGTTGGTGGAGGTTATTATGTTTCCAATGCCTCTTGAAGGGATGAAACTCGGAACCGCCTCGTTTACCCTTTGGCTCAATTTCGGCGTCTCCCAGTGTTTGTAGAGAGCTTTCGGTTGGCTTTTCGACTCAATGCTGCTTTTGAAAATCCAAAATCAATATGTTCCTTTGCTTTTCTTTCTTCTATTTAGGATTGTGTTGTCCTATTTTAATTGTCTCTCTTGTTTGGGCATTTGGCTACGGTATCTACTCGAGATTCGATATTCAAATTTAGGTAGCAGTCTTTGTTTGGTTTAAGTCTAGGATCCCAAAACCGTATCCAACAAACCATCCTACCATTGTAATATGGTTCGTTTTCAATATTATAAAGATGACAAAACAAAAATACATATGTGAGCATATATAAAACACCAAATAAGGCTCTGTATATACGCAAGACTTAAATACATTATTTATAAATCCGTAAAAATCAAAATAGAAAAATTAGAAAAACATTTGAAATAATATTTCAAACAATATTGGAAATATTGTTAAAAAATATTATTGTATGCAATTTATCCGAATTATTAAAATAATCATTTTAAGAATGGATATAGTTTCCCTATACTTACATCAAATTTATTCTTATTTTTGATATATATAATTACATATGTATGTATGGTAAAAAATATTATATATATTATAAATAAATACTTTGTGTAATATATAAATTTTAAATGTCAGAATTCATAAATGTATCTTATTAATATTTTGTCATGTTTGCTAATTTAACAAAATCAGTGTCGTTTAGGAATTAAAAAATTCCAATCGGTATTTGACCAAATTTTTGTCTCATGAAGATAATTATTCATCTCTCTTTAATGTTTTATGAAACTTATGATTGAAGATTTTACCAAATTGTTGTGAAATTTGTGAGCAATCTTGATTGTTTATATATTCGTAATTATGTATCATCCTTTTCCTTTTAGGATAAAAATTATATTAAACTTTTGATAATTAAACTTGATATAAATTTTATTTTTGATCATAGATATTGAATATTATAACTAAACTTATATTCAATTATTTTTCATAAAATTAAATTTCTTAATAACATTAGACTTAAGATTAAATATGTAATTTATTTTTTGTTTGCTTTTTCCTTGTTTATTTTTTCCTTTTTTATTATTTTTTCTCTTTTTCTTGTTTTTCTTTTGTTATGTTTTTCCTTTGTCTATTTTTTATTGTAACAACATTATGCGTTTTTCTTTTGTTCATTTTCCCTTATTATTTTATAACTTTTTTCTTATTAATTTTTTATAGTAAATATTATTCTAACAACATTACGTGATTTTTTTATTAATTTTCTTTATTCCTTATTTTAATAACATTCTTTATTTTAATAATGACAAAAGTTGCGATATAAATTAATTGTGATATGTGTCACGATCTCTCGAGTTAGAATTTGCATACGTATCGACCCCACGTTAAACGAAACGCACTCACAATTATATAATAAAATATCAACTTATTATTTAAAATAATTTAAAAACTAATCCACTAATAACTAATTTTCAAAATCCGGTTTGCATAGTGAAAAGATCCGATTAAATGCTATGCTTATAGTTATAGTTATGATCAGTTTACTAAAACATAATGATTTGGAAAACAAAAAACACACGATTTATAATGAAAAACAAGTTTGATAGATATTTTAGACTTCAAGGATTTCTTAGAGAAAGTTGATAAATAATAGGACAATGCGGAGAATTCTGGGTCGTCGAATATGTGAAGCCTTATTGCATCCCATGCTTAAAAACTTGGTGTATTTATGCTCTTCTTCAGTTCTTCTTTTGCTGGGTTTTGTGTTTATAAGAATTTCTTTGTTGTTGTTGTTGTCTTGGGAAGAAACAAAGACAGAGGTTTAGCTTATTGTATCCTCGGTTCTTGTTGTCTACTTAAGAAGACAATACAAGAGTTATTTGTGAATCTATTGACCTAGTTTTCTACTATTGTTGTTTTAGTTCTGTATTATTTGTTTCATAAGCCTGAAAAAATTAGTTTTTGATTAGAATTTATAGGTACTCCAACATAAACTTTAATCTGTCATCTTCATAGGAGTTGCTCAAGCTGCTCTTCCGATATGTGACTTACATGTCATGTTGTTTCGAGATCCGAAGTGGAAAGCTTCAGGCATGTACAGTATGCACATGGATGTGATGAAACATTGCTTTAAAACATCGAAAGATAAGCTAAGTAGCAAAGAAAATGGTCTCTGTGGAAAGAAAAAGAAACAACATGAAGAATTACTTCCTATTGACTACATGTCTGAATTAGTCAAGGAAGTAGAAACGACTTTTGAAGCCAAGAAGCTTTTTGGTTTACCTCGAACGGTTATGGGAGCAATGTTCGTGCTTCAACTCTAAAAGTCATATTGTTGACACAACCAATTGAGGCACATATAAATGTCTTTTGAACCTTTTCAAAAAGGTTACATGTTGTTGGACCTTTAGAGTTAAAACAAGGGCATCGCTCCATAAACGTGACAGGAAGTTAATATGGATTTTTGAAACTGTATATTGCTTATGGCCAGCAATGGAGAGAATCAAAGAATTCAACTTAAGCATTAGAGTTCACATAGAAGAATTTATATATGAGATATAACGAAAACCCTAATACTAATGGGCTAATATACTTAGGCCCAAATATACAAAAGATGCGTTAATATTGAGCGCAAGGCTTATATGTCACTTATTGGAAAAAACGATATGCACTGCCACTTTTCAATCTTTCTGTCACCGTATTTATGATATTCCGAAAATACTCTTAATGATAAATTAATAAATTTATTTTTAAAAATTAAAAAATTGATTTAATTGTCCTATCTGTTGTACTCAGTTATTCTTACTTGTCCGTACAACTTGAAATTAGTTGTACATCAATTATACTCCATTGTACTCAAGTGTTCTTAGTTATCCGGATAACTAGCTATTAGTTGTACTCAGTTTTTCGGACAACTCACTATCAGTTGTCCCAAGTTGTCCAGACAACTTGGTATTAGTTGTTCTCAGTTATGCAAACATTTTGCTATCAATTGTTCTCAGTTGTCCGATATTATTTGTTCTCAATTGTGTTTAATTGTTCGGACAACTGAAGACAGTTTGCTATCAGTTGTCCTGCCAAATTACAATCAGTTGTCCAAAAACATTTAATCATCAAAAACAATTGTAGAACAATACATAATCACCAAAACAAATAATCAAAATACAAAAACATCACCAAAAAATTCATCAAGTACATAAACACTAACTCTTTTTTGGTTTCTTCTTCTTTTTCTTCGTCTTATTCTTCGTCTTGCTTCTTCGCTTGCTTCTTCGTTCGCTTCTTCTTCTTCGCATGTTTCTTCTTTTTCACATGCTTGTTCTTCAATTACAATAAAGAAAACGAGAACGACGAAAGATAAAGAGGACGACGGAAGATGAAGAGGACGACGGAAGATGAAGAGGACGACAGAAGATGAAGAACAAGAAAAATAATCCACAAAAAATGAATTGAAGGAGAAAACACGAATCTAAATCTGAGAGAAAAGAGAAAAAGAGAAGAAAAATAAAAGAGACGATTTTCTTTTTCTCAACATATAAAAATTACGGTTAAGTTGAAAAACTGAGGAAGGACTTTTTGGTCATTTGAACACAATCTGAATTAAAAAATAATGTTTTAAAATAAAATAAAAGTGGCATAAGAGATTAAAATTTCTCAAAAGGTGGTATAAGAACGATTGATTCCTTAATATTTCTTTCCTGTTAGATTTATTATTTTGTAAATTTGTAATTATCCATTAGAATAAATAATACCTTTGGGAATTATCCTCTTTATTTCCACCTACTTTTACTCGCTATATAAGGCGTACTCCTTTATTTGTAAACATGAGAACACATGTCAATAATATAACTATCATCTTCGTTCACAAAACAACAACATAATAAACACTTACCTTACCTATCTTTACTTTATGCGACATATATATGATATTCTTATATTGTAATACAAGTTTATAAGTCGTTATCAGCACGAGCTCTACCCGTTAATCCCATCAATCATATTCCAAAGGTATAGTAAATTAATTCGAAAGTATACTAAATTAATTATTTTATATAATTATATTTTGTTCAATGGCGTGCTATGTCACCTGGAAATAGAAGGCTATGTCTCCTAAATTTATTATATTTTGTTATTTATTTCTTATGGCGTGCTATGACGCCTTATTTATTTATTTCATATGGCGTGTTATGCCATCTCAAAATGAAAAGTCATGCCTCCTCAATTTATTATTTTTTATTTATTAAAATTATAATCATAATGACAAAATTCTGTTTCAAATTTATAACATAATTTATGTCATAAAAATGTTTTAAATTGTGATTTTATCTAAACAAAATTCTGGCAAAAATTAAACTAATACAGTTAAAAATCTAAAGAAACTAAGATCGATCAAACTTTATAGAGTTATAAATATGAAAATATGAAAAGAGTATTAAGATATGAAAAGAGTATAGATATGTAAAACAAAACGCATATGATGTATGATTTTGTAAAATACTCGGTATTGAAAAATATATAAAGAGACTTGAGTTGCGTCTCATAAGAAAAATAAGTGCAAGGTTTAAATTCCTGAAAAATGATATCATGATTATATTCTCGAGAACTAAGATCGATCAAACTCTTTAGAGTTATAAATAAATTAAAAGACCTTGGAAAGACAAGATGTCTTTAGACATTAAATTAAACATCTAATGAAAAATGTTATATTAAGAATTTCTAAAAGAAGTTGAATATACATTTGGTCATAAAGGACCATACTTATGCTTTAAGCATTCGTAGATTTGCTACTAATATATTTGTAAAATATAACTCATCCCTCATGCGCATATATTTGGATAAGATAGATAAGATTTACTTTGGATTATTAGAAATCCCAAATTTTAGTATAAATTGTTTTGCAGATGGAGAATATTTATAAGATCGTATAAAGTGAAATCGCAAAACAATAATCTTGTGGCGTTTCAAGTACGTGTCTCTAATCGTCATTTATTAAAGTAATGGCAAAATCAAAGTTTTAGAAGGCATATAAAGAATGTGTTCATAAAACACAAACCGAAGGAAGAAAACACATTCTTCTTAAAGAAAGATACGCATAAGTTTTTTCTTCTGAAGGGGTCAAAACTAAAGGACTTACCAGTCTTCCAAGAGGAACGACGTAAGAAAACACTTTCATCGAAAGATCTATAAAAGGTGCTTATTTGCGAAGATAAGACTTTCAAGGGAAGATATGATTATGTGCGTGGGTGCACTCTTTTTCCCTATCATGTTTTTGTCTCAATGGGTTTTACAATGAGTATTTACAATAGCTTTTTTTAATTTGTAGACACTTTTAAAATTGGGCAACAAAAATATTAAGAGAGATTTTACCAAACTTAATCAAAAAGAAACTAATTTTATCAATAAGAATAATTCGGTATAGGGGTCACTTGACCCGTATAGTCTTTTCCATCTGCCACTAAAGGAGGAGGCTTAGAGAATCGTAAAGCCAAAAATATGAATAAAGCTTTACGAGCAAAAATGGGATAGAGACACTACTATATGAAATGTGATCAGGTTAGTCTATTGGCAAGAGTGTTGAGAAACAATTACAAAGTGGGAGGCACGCATGACTATACTCGGACCATAGGTAAAAGTAATTGGTCGTCGACATGAAGAAGTGTGAGAGAGGTAGTGCTACCGGGAATGAGATGCTTAATCGTGGATGTGAAAAACATTAGGTTCTGGACGGTCAAGTGGGTATCGACTAAGCTGTTGTTGGATTCGGTTATAGGCTGAGTTATAAGAGAACTATGTGGAGGTATGTGCTTTGGAACTTATTTGGAAGTATGGAGAAATTGAGCATGAGTGGATCCTTTCACGAATTTTGTCATATGTATTGGAAAACTCGAGGCTGGAACTCGCAGATGTGGTGTTCCGTGAGCGAATCATACATTAGCTAGGGGGATGGAAACTCGGATGGGTACTTATCGAATTATACAAATAATTTTTTGTTTCAACAAGCAATCCATGAAAAGCTACAAAACCTGTCTCTGCATAAAATAGAACTATGTCTAAAGAAAAATCCGAAATTGTATGGTTCCTCCTTAAAATCTATTAACTATCTAAAAAGCCACACTTTGTGATATGTAAAAGCTCTCAAAAAGTTACAACCTGTTTGTGGGAGGTTTGACTCTGTAAATGCGAACGATCCAGTTTGAGGTTGTGTAGGCTTCTTCTAAGTGTTCCAGCTTTATGTCTTTATTCCCTATCTCCACACCTCTTGCTCTATCATATCTGCCAATAATTTCACAACCCAACCTTATCTTTTACCATATCGAAAAATGCTTGTCTTTAAGATCAAATGGATTAAACTATCTTCAAAAATGCAAAAAATGAGGAGTTTCACATACCCAGGTGGCTTGCCGTATTCCGTGGTTAGCTCGCCAAACCTGTAATAGCACAACTTATACCTACAAGAAACACATAGTTAAGACGAAGTGCAACTTTTTTTTAAATTTAGCTCATTTTGGGGGAAAAGTATATATATGTATAACATTATGAGTCTTGAAGGTGAAACTTACATGAGACAGTTCAGCATCTTTGGCGATGCACCCTTGTCTACACGGAACTGTCCATTCACAAGGTAGTCAGGTTCCTTAATCACTGGGAATACGCCTCCTCCAATTCTCACCATCCACAAGAACCTTTGCCACATTTTTTGTTTGTTATCAAAGAGGATCAGTAAATCAACACATCAATATTAGCTGAAGCTACTATTTTGTTCACTACTAGTTTAAACCTATAAGCAGAAATCCATACTAGTATAACTAAGAAGGCAGCAAGAAAAGTCAATATCTTTAAGAAGACGTATATGTTTAGTACGCCACCAACTAATGGTATATTTGGTTGACAATCAACAATAACCATGTTACCACGAAAGAGACTTACTTGTTGATATCATCTGAAGAATAACCAGTAACACCACCAAAGACGACCAACACATAGTTCACATCAAGTGACCTCATGATGTCATATGCCTCGTTTTCGTAAGAAGACATGGCACGTCCAACGGTCGCAATATGAGTATTGTTCCATGTGTTGTTATCAACGATGACGGTTCTGTTACCCATAGCAGTGATTTGGTACCCATAGTCCCACCACGACATGACCTTAGCATCAGTGGGAGTGTTTTGCCTAAGCCAGTAGTAGGCCTCGCGGTAATCATCAAATATGATTCTGTTCCCATGAGCTCCTCTTGCGGCTAAGACAATTGAGGGAGATGAATATGCCTCTGATGTAACCCATGTGCAGTGAATAGCATATCTACTGAGTAAATAAAATACACCAAGAAGTAGAGCAATAGCACCATTCTTCTGGAAAGGTTGAGACTGATCAAGTGAAACCTACCAAGACATAGGAGATAAGTATTCAATTTTCTCCTTCCACAAAAGTAGCATGAGAAAGTTCAAAGTAGGTGGCAAGTGGTACAACAATTTAAAGTGTAAACCAAAACAGATAAAAATTAGAGAGAAGAGGAAAACTAAAGATATACCTTTGAGGAGGCTTTTGAACTACCAGCTCCTTTGGTGGAACCAGTTTGAGGAACTTTTTGTTTTGTCCTTAACAGAGAACTTAAGTTTTTCACTGTGGCAGAGACGGCTATAGCACTGATAAGACAAACTGCTGGAGTAGCAACAAGAATGAGACGAACCATGACACCAGCAAAGTACAAGCTAGTGAGGCCATACATCACGATGAATATTGTAGCGTCTGACAAGCGCTTGAAACAGAAGTAAAGGCCCGCAGGGAAGAGGAAGAGCAGAATATGGTAGTCAAACATGAAAGAAGACCAGGCAGTAGGCTGATGTTCAGAAACAGATGCAATAATGGGAATGTGATCCTTTGCGTAAGTTGGGTCAAGCAATGAGTAAAATCGACCAGTCCATGGAGATATATAACCAGACGCGGTTCCAACACCCAAAGCAATACCACCGACCAGGATGGCTGATGTCACAGTTATCTTCAAAAAGGTTTGGAACAACTTGGTGTCGTTGAGCTGATACTTTACCCAATCAAGGAAGTAAAAGACCTGTACAAGCAGATCAAAATTACTAGAATTCAAAATATGGTTTTTGAATCACTAGTCTTTTGAAAAAAAATCAGTAACAAGGTTCCTACTACATATCTCACAGTCAACACAAATACAATACTATACTGTACATACAAGAAAGGCTGAAGAAAAACCGAGAAAAACAAAATTGAAATCTTTAAACCAGCAATAGAGTAACAAAAAGACAGGCCTAAAGCTTAATGTAAGCACTCTTAACTCTACCATAGAGTAACAATATCTCATATTAAAGTGGAAGAAAGAGACTTTGAACCTGTATCAATAACAAGGTTCGTACTTTTTATCTCATATTCAACAGGTCAAGTAGAAACCCAATTTACAATAAAAATACTATACACTAAACTTTAGTGAAAGGTTGAAGACAAGCGGAGATAAATGAACTGAAACTTCTAAAGGGTCAACAACAAAGGAACATCGAAAGACAAGTCTTGAAACACTCTACAGATAATATAGAGTAACAATATCTCAAATTCATTCATGTGGTAGAAACTAGAAAGAGTAACAAAACCTGCATCAATAAGAAGACTCCCATTGCACCCATATGCTCTCCAGACTGAACATGTTGAAACCCAACAAACCGAATTTGCATAGCAAGAAGCATCCCCAAGATATACATACAGTTATAAGCAATGTACAGCCTCATCGAATACCTTCCAGTGATCAACATCACCAATACATAAAGAGGAACCAAGTTAATTATAAACACATATCCTCCCCATGCCGAAACCATATAAAAGTACCCAAACGCAGAGCCGAGAGCCCACGCCAACGAACCAGTCTTCACCGCCTTAACAAACAGGTAAAAAGTCAGCAAAAGCGCGAAAATCGCCACGGCCTCGTTATCATACGAGCCGGCCACAGACCTAGAAATGTATCCAGGACAAATCGCGATCAGAGCCGCGGCCACGAGCCCGGCTCCCGTGTCCCAAATCTCTTTACCGAAGAAATAAGCAACGACGGTGGTGTTGGAGGCGAAAAACGGCGCAGTCAAAACACAGACCTCGCGTATGTGAACGAAGAAACGGAGAAACCTAAGCGACCAATAGATCAAAGCGGCGGTAACCATGAGACCAGGATAAAGCGTGCCGCCTACGATACGGCCTAAAGGGTACCAACTCTCGGAATCGAACCAGTTCCAGAACTCGTGGAAGCCTTTCTCAGTGAGGAATAGCGTCGTGCGGTAGTTGAAGTAAGGATCGAACTCGTGGATCATCGATTCGTATCGGAGAACGCTGAAGAGACGAGCTATGAATGCTAATACGTAGACGAGAACGAGGATCGATACTCGGAGAAGAAGCTCCTTCTGCTTCGTCTTTAGTTTTAGGGATTTGGAAGAGAAGAAGCTGTTATTGAGCAGATCTGGGCTTGTTTTCTTCGGCGACGCCATGGATTCTGATTTTGGGATCGTATTCTTCTCAGGCTCGAGTTTGCCTCCCATTGATCTATGGGTAGTGTTTGAGTGATCTGAGTCAACTCGTCGTGTTGTGAGAGTAGAGGTTTTAAGCTCTGTGATGTTTCATGGGTTTGTTTCTTCTCTGAGAAAATGTGACATAAAATAAAAATTAAAATGAGTGGTAAGCATGTGAAATGAGGTGAGTGGTAAATTTTACAGAGAATTACAAAACTATACCTTTCTCCAATGGAGTTTTTTTTCGAGATCTTAGTCGGTGGTACACAAAATAGCTAAGAAACCGACTTTTAAGAGTAATTTCAATAGTTTCTTAGAGATCTTAGTTGGTGGTCCACAAAATAGTTAAACAATCGACTTTTAAATTTCTTATCTAAGATACAATCTTGGAGGATCTTGCACTGTTCATGGACCACTAAATACGTGGCGGTCCATGATTGGTGTGCTAATAATTTTTTTTTATTTTTTAAATTATACTGTTCATGTGTATCATGAAATAGTTAAGAAATTTTGTCGGTTTCTGTGTTGGAGATGGTTTTAGAGCAAATCTAATGGAGAAATCTATAAAATTTCTTAATTATTCAGTAGGACCTATGAACATTTAGTTTAAAAAAAAGAAAAAAAAAAATTAAAAACACTCAATTATAGGCCGCCACGTATTCAGATGATCCACTAAATAGTATGTGATACTATTTAGTGGAACTATTTATACTAAGATTTGTGTTAGAAACTTCGATGAAGATGCTCTAAGTTAGTGGGTAGAAAGAAATAATCATCAAAACATTTGATAATATATAATAAAATCAACCATTTGAACTCTAATTGGTCAACTTGTGTCTTTGTCAAAGTTAAAAACTTTTTTTATGACAAAACATTAATGTTGAGACTTGGTTCCCTAATAATTAATTAAATGATCTGTTTTTCTTTTGATGTTTTAGTGTTTCCTTTTTACATGTATCATAGATAAAATATTCTGATTCATAAATTTTATGTTTTTCTTTTCATCGTATTCCAATTCAAATAGAAAAGATTCTAGATGAAATCAACATGAAGGGGATCATGACTTTATACAAAGTTGCTGCTGAGGAAACTGCATTTGCTTCTCTTTGGTTTTATTTTGTATCATTGTATTGGAGAAGATAGTTTTTGTGCAATAAAGCCTTATGGTTTATAGTTCATAGAGATAAAGGCTTCTACTTTTGTACATTTAGAAAAACAGAACAAAAATTCACTATCCTTGAGAAAAATTATTTGAGAAATTCACAAAACTACACCATTTCAATTATTTCTTTAGAAAATTACACCTAATTCAATTTTTTCTACTTTTACACATTTTTCAAATTTTAAATGATTCAATTATGCTCTAAAAAAATACCAAAATTAAAATATTTTCATTTGGGTTCGTTAATTATTGTTTAGGGTATAATATTGAAGGTGTAGGGTTTTGTGGGTAAGACTAATTTCGATTTAGTTTTTAGTAATTAAGTGTAATTTTGTGAAGTGGTTTTAAAAAGGGTGTAGTTTTGTGAAATGCAATTTAAAATGCGTAGTTTTGTAATTCTCCCAAATCTTATATTATTAATACAGAAGACGGAGAGAGAAAATCATTCTAAAATTACACGTGTCATCACCTGAATATTTTTGGTCTCACATTATTAAAAACTAGGTGGTTTGACCCGCGCGCATGGCGCGGGCATAAATAAATTTCAAGAAAATTACATGAAAAATAATTAATATTGACATTTTTAAATGAATTCAAATGGTACATTAATGATAATTCAAATTATACGTTAAGATTACGATGAGGTAAACCCAAAATAAAAATGTTATAAATTATCCATAATAATGAAAACATGAAAATAACAAACTTCAAAAATGTGGCTTTGTGTTTTATGGTAGAATTATATGATTTAAAATACAAAATTTATTTTATTTTTATAGTTTTTCGCTTTTGAGAAACAATTATAATAATGACATGATATTTTATATAAAATTAATCCATTAAATTGAAAAATTGTTACAAATGAAAGTTTGTATGATTGCAAAGCATATGTTTGTTACATATTCTCTTCTACAAAATAATAAGTTTGATACTTAAAGAGAAGTGAAAGCTGTATATATTCACAAACTAATTTGGTTAATAAAAATAAAGCGTATTCAACAAAAATAGTTTTATAATAATTAAAGAAAAACTCATTAATGAAGATGTTAATAATTATAATGGCTTTGGATTACGAAATATATAAAATTGTATGATGTGGTATAAAATTTTTTTATATTAACATATTTATAACAATAAATCAATATTTCTCTATCATTTTAAACGAAGTTAAGTTTATAATATTTACATAAATATTAGAAAACTAATGATCAACTTGAATCAGAACGAATGTAAACAAAATCAGATGAGGTTGCATGTAGTACCATTTATAATAATAATAAATTATATTAAATTATTATATAAATTAAAATTCCCAAAATATTGACATCATATATAACTTTAGGAAAATATTATTGATATTTTGAAATATTAAATTAATAAATAATATATAATGATATAAACCCTTGAAACATAAAAAGAAAATTGAGAAAATAAGTATATTTCAAGACATAAATTTACTAATTGAGTTTTTTTTTTAAAATTTCTCTATAATGTGATATTGACTTTTTAAATTACAATTTTCCATTAACTTTAAAATTGTCAAATCTCGTGAATGGTTGTCTGTAAATGTTCACATGTGAATGATTTCGAGTGAATAATCGTTTTGAATGATAATTGGTATAATGTGAATAATAAATAATATATGTGAATGAATGATTTATGTCAATGGTGAGTTGTTAATGATCTCAATGAATGATCTATGTGAATGATTTTTCGTGAATGATTTTTGCGAATAATTTTTGTGTGAATAAGGTTAAATTTGTTATTTTAAGTACGAAAATCAAATTAAATTACTCAAAATTTAATTATTACATCAAAAACAGTTTATTGACAAATTATGTTTTAAAATGTATATAATACGTTAATTAACTCAAAAATAAAGGGATAATCATAAACAAAAATATTAAATTAATAAAAAATCAAAAAGTTCCGAAAATAATTAACAATAATATATGAAGATATAAACCATTAAAAGTAAAAGGGATAATCATAAACAAAAATATTAAATTAAAAAAATCAAAAAGTTCCTTAATTTTAGGAAATATAATTAAAATTACGAAATATCAAATTAACAATAATATATAATGATATAAACCATTAAAAATAACTGGATAATCATAAACGAATAACAAAATAATAAAGTAATAAAAAATATATAAATTCTTTAATTTTAGAATATATAATTTAAATTTCGAAATATTAAATTAATAAATTTAGTAAACATAATTGAAATTTCGAAATATTAAATTAATAAATTTAGTAAACATAATTGAAATTTCGAAATATTAAATTAATAAATAATATTTGAAGATATAAACTATTAAAAAATAAAGGAGATAATCATAATTTAAAAAAATTATTATATTGATAAAAAATAAATAAAATCATTAATTTCCTACAAACTCTCTCCACTTGACACGTAGGCAAAACTCCTTGCTATTTATTATATATGATTCATAAAAACCCAAAACAAAAAAGACAAAACAAAAGCCCAAATTTAACACAAAATGACTTAAATTGACATAATAAATGAATAATATTAAAAAATGTTGAAAAACCCATAAAATATAATATTAAAAAATTCATAAAAAATACAATTTTATAATTTCTAATAGATCCCTTAATATTTATATATTATATTACTCAAAATAATGATAAAACATATTGTTCATTTACAAATAACAATATTATTTTGTAAAATTGTATTAACACCAAAATTCATGTCAAATGAAAAACTTGAACACACAATTTACCCGACTCATCGGTTGAACCACCTGTTCCCAAACTTTGAACAAAGAATTTTCGGATAAGTTTAGACATGAAAGAGTGATTAAACTTTCCTAGAAAATATGTTTAAAATATTTTAAAAACTAATGAAAAACACAATTTTATAATTTTTGTAATGTTTGTATGTTATATTCTCGCACAAAAGAATGATAAAACATATTGTTCATTTATAAATAACAATATTATTTTGTAAAATTGTATTAAACATCAAAGTTCATGTCAAATGACAAAACTTGAGCATAAAATTGACTCGAGCCCCCGAAAATTCATTGGTTTTATATATCTGATGTTTTAATAGTCCGATTTTATGACAAATAGAGACTGAATTGACATACTTTTCATTGTTAAACGAGTCATATCAAAGTTTCAAAACACTATGTGGTTATTGTTTTTAATGATAAATAGTAAATTATACGTAAAGGTAAATATTCAACATCGAAATGGCAATGAAATCTTTTTCGATGATAAATATTAAAATAGTAATAGTTATAAATTTTTGTAAATAAAACATTATAAAAACCAAAATACAATATATTTTCTATATATACTTCAAATTTAAACTCTGCGTTTAACGCGGATCACATGAGATACAAATTCTTTTTATTTCATTTTATAATACACATTGTTTTTACCAATAAACATTTTTTATATTACGTAAATTTTTATTCCGCGCTTAGCGCGGGCGGGTAAATTCCTAGTTACTTTTATTAAAACCGGGAAAAATTATTGGGCTGTAATCAATAACTAAGGGCCCATATTGTAAAATGTTAGATCCGAAACCAACATTGTAAACGGCCCGAGTTGTAATATATTAAACTTAGTAAAAAATAATAATAATTTTTGTTTTGGTTTTTTTAAATAGTAAGAAATGGACTTGAAAACTAGAACATTGATTTGGTTTCAGACAAAATATATAGTTTACATTTGTATATTAATATACCCAAGAATAACTCATGTTTTTCACACATTTCAAAGTTCCTTTAGAAAAATGATATTTAATTATTTTTTTAAAGGATATTTAAAATTTATTACATGTACATGTAACCGTTTAATTAAAATTTGTGTTGCATGAAAAATGAAGAGGTTTGTCACGTTTGCAAACACACACACACACAATACATACAATATAATTACATAGAAATCACAAACCATGTGATCCAATTAGTTTTGTTAAACCAAACGTAACAGCCATAGCTAACTATCCACCAATCAAAGCCCTAACCGATGACTTAACCACCGGTCCTTTCCCCAAAACCGCACCTAACCATCCAAACATAACCAAGGCCAAAGTCACCGCAGACAAAACCGCACCAATCCTCACTCTATACTCTCTCACAAACGCAGCCGCTAATAACGGCACAATCGCTCCTAGCGAAAACGCAAACGCAGACGCACAAGCCGCTTGTATAGGGCTTGGAAGCTTCTCTCTCTCTATAACTCCACCGTTTTTCTCTATCTTCATGTGAGCCACTTCTATGTCGTATTGAGAGGAGACGGAGATAAACTCTCCTATGGCCATGCTACATGCACTACAAGAAAAAATAGATATAGCCACGACACAGCCACGGAATAATCGTGGCTAAACGGGATATAGCCACGAACTTTCCACGGAAAGCCACGAAAAAAATAATAAAAGTTTTGTGGCTAAATCGTGGCTTTCCGTGGTAAGTTAGCCACGATTTTGCCACGGAAAAAAGTCGTGGCAAAACTTTGTCACGGAATAGCTACGAATGGAGCATTAAAAGATTGTCACGAAAACTTTCGTGGCAATTTGTGGCTAATGGTAGCCACAAAATATATTTGTGGCTATTCCGTGGCAAACTTGATGTCGGCAAGCCAAGTGGGTCTCCGCGATACGTCTAATCACTTTAAAAACTGTCAGTATAATAATTTTGAATTAGCCACGGATATAATTCGTGGCTAATCCGTGGCTTCGTGAAAAGATATCTCATGGTTCTTCTTCCCTCTCCCTTGGTAAAACACAAGGTAAAACGATTTTTCCTCTTATGTTCGTTTTCTTCACTTAATTTGGCGATTTTGAAGAGTTCAAAATGTCAGATTTCTTTCGTTCTAGAGAGTGGATGGATCGCCATATTGATCCTATGAGAGATTGTGTTTCTGAAGAATTTGGAGAGGGTATTAATATGTTCATTGCTTTTGCTTCCAACCAACAATCATATCAAGAGCGTGGTACTATGTCATGTCCGTGTTCTCGGTGCCGAAATTTGAAGCAACGTGATGCATATACAGTTTTAAAACACCTCTATAGAGTCGGTTTCAAAAAAAATTACTATGTTTGGACAATCCACGGTGAAAATTGTTACGATGTTGGGGAGTCTTCGATGCCGAGTCACTATCTACCCGGAGAAGAAGCTTGGAATGTTCATGACAATCCTTATGGTCATGTTAATATGGGAGAAGAACAAGGAGTTCCAACAGAAGACATTATCCAGGATAATATTGAGGAAGAGCCAAACCACGATAATATTTACAGAGCCTTTAAAGCAGCTAGTGAACCACTCTATGATGGTTGTGTTGAAGGAATTTCGCAGTTGTCTTTGGCGTCTGAAGTAATGGGCATAAAGACGAAGCACAATTTGGCTGAGAGTTGTGTAGATGACATAACACAAGCATTTAAGTGGATTCTTCCACAACCTAATAAAGCTCTGGGATCATACTATGAGACGAAGAAGCTAATGCGTTCGTTAGGAATGCCAGTTCATAAGATTGATGTTTGTGAGGACAACTGCATGATTTTCTGGAAGGGCGAAGACCGCAACCTTTTACAATGTCGTTTTTGTAACAAGAATCGATATCACACCAACAGAGGGAAGAGAAAGATCATAGCAAAGCAGAGAATGTTATATCTCCCTATTGCGGATCGACTGAAGTGGAGGGCACAACTTCGCATATGCGCTGGCACGCAGAGCACGAGTCTCCTGAAAGAGAAATGCATCACCCATCAGACGGAGAGGCGTGGAAGCATTTTAATAAGGTATATCCTGATTTTAGTTCAGAAAGTCGGAATATCTATTTAGGCTTAGCAACTGATGGATTTAATCCTATTGAAATGAATGCTGAGGCACACTCGGTTTGGCCTGTTATAAGGAAGCCACGGTCTATTCTGTGGCTAATAAGGTGTAGCCACGAATTGCTACGGAATGTATCGTGGCTGCGTAGCCACGACTAGCTACGTATTAATCCGTAGCTAAGACAGCCACGACAAAAGCTACGTATTAAACCGTAGTTGCGTAGCTACGAAATAGCCACAAATATTTATGTGGCAAATTAGCCACGATAAGCCACAATTATAATCGTGGCTACGAAGCCACGGAAAAACCACGAATATTTCTGTGGCAACTTAGCCACGAATAGTCACGAAATACATCGTGGTTAAATAGCCACGACTAGCTACATTTTCGTTCGTGGCAAATATAGCCACGAAACAACTACGAATTTTACCGTGGCTAACCTTGCCACGATAAATCCGTGGTTAATTATTCTGTGACAGTCCGTGGCAATTTCGTGGCTACGTAGCCACGAATAGCCACGAATATTGCACAGCTACGACGCTATAGCCACGTATTTTTGTCGTGGCTATCCGTGGTTGTGGACCCATATAGCCACGGAAATCTGTTCATAGCCACGATATCTACCGTGGCTATACCGTGTTTTTCTTGTAGTGATGCTCCTGCGACTAAACCAACGAAACCGGTTAAGATCGTGATTTTAACGTCTTGCTTAACCGAACCGACACCCATCATGAGAGAAGATGTTGAGACTAGACCATCGTTGGCGCCAAGAACTGGCGGCTCGTAGCCAGTAGCGAAGCCACGATTTGGATTCACCGTGGTCATAATAAATTTTTATTACAATACAATATAATTGTTTTTTGTGAGAAAATTGTATACTTTTATTAGTAGTTAAAGATAATACAAAACTAAAAATTTAAAAGTATTCATGTGCTCTCTGTGGCGGAACTAGGATTTTAATTTACAAATGTCAATTTTTTTCTTTATATTGATAAACTAAAATTAGTTTTTTCACCTAAAAAAACTATATAAGTTTTGAAAAATTTGTGAATATAGTCACAAATATAAACATTTGAAAGAAGTATTATACACACTCGTATTTTAGAATCGTTTTATACTATATTGTTAATCACACAAGTTTTTCAATAAAACTAACTATACCAATACAATTGTAAACATTAAACAACTCTAAAATTTGTACAAAAATAGTTAAAAAATTAAAACACTTTTTATAAAATAAAGAAACAAAAAGAAGAGAAAAGGTAAATAGTTTTGTTTTGTGGTCTCATTAGATTATTATTGATTAAGATTTATTTGCTTTCATAAACTTATCTTTGTGTTAATATTAGTTATCATAAATGTTATTAGATTTGTGTTTTTAATATTTAATTTGTTAGTGAATTTTTTTGAACTGAAATTGGTATGAATCAATAATTGAATTAAATGAGGGTCAACATTAAAATTAAATACACACTAAACCAATTTTTAAAATTTCACATAGGTCACCTCAATACACACTACCTTCGCCACTGCTCGTAGCCATTGAGCTCTTTTGGTGTAGTCAAAAGGGGTTTCTTGATCTTTCTTCTCTATGTCTACGTTGAAGTTGTTGTTGTTGGTTATGTGTGAGATTCCATTGGCTAGATCTTTTGTTTCGTTGAAATTTTGAGAATGTATAGAATATTTGGTTAAGTGTTGAGAACACATTCTTAGGTTGAGTTGTATTTATGGATGAAATAATTACAAAACTACACCATTTGAATTACATTTCACAAAACTACACCATTTCAAAATTATTTCACAAAAATACATCTAAATATTAAAAATTAAATCCAAATAAACCCTATCCACACAATCCTACCCTTTAATATTATACCATAAACACTAATTAGCGAATCCAAATAAAAATATTTTAATTTTGATAATTTTTAAAGGGTAAATCAAGCTTTTAAAATTTAGAAAGGGTGTAAATATGTGAAAAAATTGAATAAGGTAGAGTTTTGTAAAAGAATGGAAGAAAGAGTGTAGTTTTGTGAATTCTTCTTTATGGATTAGATTTTGTGAGTCTTTTTTTGTTTTCTTACAATATATTATGTGGTGGTGTATCAACAATTAATTAAATATTAGATTTTTTGATCCGCGTCAATCGCGGACTATAAATTTATAAGTATATATATTATATAAAAATACACATAAATAATTTTAGTTTTCGGCATATATTTTCTTAATAAATTTGAAATTGTTTTAACCCGTTTTCAACCGATTAATTCATTTTAATCCGTTTCCAACCGATTAATACCTCAAATCGCTATAATGTCAACTGGAATTTAAATTGTTATGAATTAAAGTCAATTATGATAATAGAGCAAATCATTAATTTGACTAAATTCAATTAACTTTTTAAAATATAAAGAACTTATTTATAGGTATTTTTTGAACTAAGATGTATTTCCTTCTATCAATATGAGACTTTTTCTACAAAAATCTTTTACCAATGTTATTGGATTTTTAGTTCATACTTCATGGGTTTTAAAATTGTCATTCAAATTTCAAAAGTGTCTCATTATTTAATATATAGGATACGGAGCTTCATCACAACTAACAAGAACTACTTTTACCAAAAAAAATTAAAGAGTTTGTTTTTGAAGAATTATGGTTGAAAATATAGTTTCTCGATCAATTTATTATTATGTCTATTTTTGTTGGTTGATTATGTTTTTTCCTCGACAAATAAATGATCCAAAAGTAAAAGGGACACACAAAATGTACGTACAATACAAAATCAAATAGTATAGTCCAACTTAGGCATGTCAATTAGGGGCCGGCCCGACCCGACCTATAAAATATTGGGTTCGGGCTTTCGTATTTAAGCCCGAAATTTTTTTATTTTAAACAATATGAAACAATTTTAGCATCATTTTTCTTAAGTCTAAAGTTTTAAACACTCTAAATCAAAATTCACTTATTAAATCATTTTTTAAAATTTAATATGTAACACTTCTTAAATATCTTCGAATAAAACTACATATATCATAAAATTTATATATTTTTATAGTAAATTATGTTAGAACAAAATATTTTTCACTATGAACTATATATGAAAGCTTCACTAATTTTATTTATCTTTTCTAATCAAATGAATAAATGTTTAATAATTTTATTTTTTGATTTAAAAAAAAATAAATAAATGTTTAATATTTTTTTCTATTAACAAAAAACTTTTATTCTTAAGTTGAATTTTCTTATCTATCTTTTTGATAAACAATAAAATAATATTTCTCACGATAAAAAAAATAAGTTTTGGTCAAACAAAACTCTTACTCTTAAATTGAATTAATATAATTTATATCTCAATTTTGTAACCACCAAATTTGACATAAAGTTATGTGTTAAATGTGAGTAATGGTGGTGTTATAAATTATATGGTGAAACCAAAGAATCTTACATCCTCCTATTCTATATAAGAAGAAAACATTCAACATCTTCTAAATATCATTATTTACATATTTTCTATCTTTCATATATTTTTCTTTTTGCTTTTGTGAGAATACAATACAAATATAAAGTTTAAGAGTTTCTGTTTTCTAGTGATGGGAATCATAAAAATTATGTGGTTTTATTTTGGAATTCGATTAAACCGTCACACTATGAGGTGTTTTTAGAAATAAGAAAGAATGTTACTCGACTCCGCAAATCCACTTTTTTTCCTAATTTTTTTTCCTATTAAACTAAATTTTTTAACAATTGTTCGAATTAAATGACTCCGCAAATCTACTTCTTTTCCTAATATTTTCCTATTAAACTAAATTTTTAACAATTGTTCGAATAAAAACATGTAAATTACATATTAAACAAACTAATAATTTCAAAAGATATATAATAACTATAATATGTTTAGTTAACTTTGTGAATAGATATAATATTACATGGTAAATAATTTTTTATATATAAATTTAACTAATTTTTACGAACAAAAAATTAATAAACATTTTATATAAAATTATCCCGTGGGAAGCACGGACCACAAAACTAGTTTTATATACGAAGAAGATCGCATTTGAATTAGTTGCTTTTCGCATTATAGATTCTCCTATCCAGAAATTAGAGGGTAAACATGGCCGATCATGAAAAATTGTGGGCCAAAACTAAAAAAAACGTTTTAAGATGTTTAACAATAGTTTTCAAAATTTAAGGCATTTATTGTAAAATTATAAAAAGTATAGGTCATTTTGCAAATAGATTTTTCAAAGAAAATCTATTATGTAATAGCTCAATATTTTCTCGCCTTATACATCAACGTCATCATCAAAAATATTAAATATACATAACTAAAATATTTTTTTGATAAAGCTCATTTATATTAATAAAATTCAAATAAGAAACCATTAAAGACATAAATACATTTAATCATAAAATAAAACATTACATTATAGAGGAATTCACAAAACTACATTATTTCATCATTTCCTTTACAAAACTCTACATAATTCAATTTTTACACATATTTACACCTTTTCAAAATTTTAAAAGCTTGATCTACCCTTTAAAAAATTACCAAAATTAAAATATTTTCATTTGGGTTCGCTAATTAGTGTTTAGGGTATATTATTAAGGGGTATAATTGTGTGGGTAAAGTTTATTTGGATTTAATTTTGAGTGTTTAGGTGTAGTTTTGTGAAGTAATTTTGAAATGGTGCGGTGTTGTGAAATGTAATTCAAATGGTATAGTTTTGTAATTCTCCCTACATTATATACAATAATACATAAATTGTTTTCAAAACTCTTCTTAAACCAAATGTTACTATCAAACTTATGTTAATCTGTAAAAATATCCAATGAAAACATAATCCTCATATAAAATAAACAAAAACGCGTATAAAGTTATTAATAACGTTACCAAGAAAAACAAAGCAAACTATGATGCAATTTAAATAGCGGGATAATATCTCCACGTAAACTCGAAGTAAACTTATTGCAAACATAAAAAGAAACGATTGATAATAAAAAGCTAAAAATGGTATACAACAATCTCTAATTCTTTTTAAATTAGAAAAATGTAACATAAGAGCTTATCACATATTAATATCATAATAGTTTTATAATAAACTAAAATATCTCTACAAAAGTTATACGTGAAAAATTTTGTTTTATTAATTTGGTAAAATAAAATGAGTGGTTTATATCCAACGTTAAACCAAAGATTTACTACAATAATAAAATGTCTCCCAAGATTAACCTCAAACCATCATAATCACAGTAGTAAATGTTTTTAAAAATAAAATACTAACGAATATATTGCAGTTGCCACCTTTATGTCCTAATTTCAAAAAACCGTCCAAATAGACAATAGACCCTATTATATATAGACAAAACAAAATGTGATATATAACATTCAGCGACCAGCTTCAATGTCAAGCCTTGCTACATTTTTGATGCTGTCATAGCCAGTTGTGCTACTTGTTTCTCCATTGGCCGGTAAGATTTCAACACCTAGCAAGTGATTAACCTCTTCAGGCTCATACTGATGATCTGTCCATTTATGTTTGTTTGTTGTTGTCAAGCCTTCAAGCTTTGCAGCTACTTGTTTCATTCTTGGTCTTTCTTCTCCCGTTACTCTTGTACACTCGACAGCGATTCTCGCAGCTTCCTTTATCTCCTTTTGATTATCCTCGTTCATCGCATACCCTTGTATAACTTCTTCCAACCTATTCTCTTTCATTGCGGAAGCAATGTAACTCACAAGATGTTTCGATTGTTGTGTCCTTTGAAAGCACAATGCCTTTTGCCCCGAGAGAAGTTCCATGAGGACTACTCCGAAGCTATAAACATCGCTCTTTTCGTTAAGAAGTCCCGTGTTTTAGTACTCGGGGTCCAAGTATCCGAGTGTGCCTTGCACCATTGTTGTGAGATCTTCTTTATCCATCGGTATCAACCTCGAAGCACCAAAGTCTGCTACTTTTGCAGTTAAATTCTCATCTAGGAGAATATTCGCCGTCTTCACATCTCGGTGGATAATCGGAATAGAAGCAGACGAGTGAAGATACGCTAGAGTTCCTGCGACTTCAATCGCTATTCTCGGACGGTGTTCCCATGTCAGAAAAGAATCAACCGTGAACCGTGCAAGTGGTCGAAAAGCGTGCCACTAGTTATGAACTCGTAGACCAACAAAGGAACTTCGGTCTCTAAACAACATCCCATGAGCTTGACAACGTTCCTGTGGTTGATTTGCGAGAGCACGAGTACCTTCAAATTGTTTAGACTTTTAGAATTAAAGAACACCTTTCTTTATTGATTTAGAAAACTTCTCAAAAACTAAATCTCTTTCTTGAGTCTTATGGAACAACTCTCCATAGGCTCTTTATTTATAGGTCTAGGCAACTTCCTATTCCTATATGATAAAGGAAAACTTACAAAACTAGTTCTATTTGTATTTCCTATTTTCTATCTCTTCTAGCATCTTCTAGGAAGAGATTACTTTGTCTCCAAGTCTTTGGAATTATCCAACATTCTCCCCCTTAATTCCAACTTGAACTTTGGGTGAATGTATAGCTTGAACTCCGATGAGGTCTCTCATTTCCTTGAACTTGATCCTTGCTAATGGTTTTGTGAGTATGTCGCCTTCGTCGTTCCTTGCCTGGTACATGCTCCACTTTAATTTGCTCATTCTCTATACACTCACGTATGAAGTGATACCTCTTGAGAATGTGTTTGCTCCTCCCATGAAATACTGGATTCTTTGTCAAATCCATGGCTGACTTGTTGTCAATTCTGAGTGTGATCTTCTCTTCTTTACTCTGAATTTCTTCTAACAATTCTTTGAGCCAAATAGCTTG
This sequence comes from Cochlearia excelsa, assembly GCA_963556525.1. Lineage (NCBI taxonomy): Eukaryota > Viridiplantae > Streptophyta > Magnoliopsida > Brassicales > Brassicaceae > Cochlearia > Cochlearia excelsa. The sequence goes on along the minus strand of OY748332.1, from coordinate 5,629,982 downwards.
CTTCGTTGCTTCGGTGGCCGCCATGAACTCAGCCTCGCACGAAGACAAAGCAACTGTGGGCTGCTTTTGCGATGCCCATGTTATTGGAGACGATCCCAAGTAGAAGACATGACCTGAAGTGCTTCTCCCATCATCGATGTCAATGTTGTGACTACTATCACTATAGCCAACGATTTTCTTGACCGTCTCTTTTAAAAAACAAGCCCATATTAGTAGTTCCTCTAACATACCTCGGGATGTGTTTGATAGCTTGTCCATGTGACTCTCTTGGACTCTGCATATACCGACTTAGAACCCCCACTTTGCAAATGCTAAGTCGGTCTTGTGTGTAGAAGATATCTTAGGCAACCAATCGCTCTCCGATATTCTGTTGCATCAATCTCTCGCTTCATGCTCGCTTTTGATATCTTCAATTTTGCTTCCATAGGTATATGCGCTGGGTTACACGCATCCATCTTGTTGTCAACTAAGATTCCTTGTGCGTAACCTTCTTGTTTTATGCCTATTCCATCAGTCCCTTGAATCACTTCAATTCCAAGGTAGTACGTTAACTTTCCTAGATCGGACATCTCGAACTTTCTTGACATGTTTTCTTTGAATTTATCAATGATCTTCTTTGATCTTCACTTTGATGAACTCTCACTAACAGATGATCAAGAGTCTTACCATCCGTAGTCAATATACCGAAGTAGCTATTAGGCATCTCGAAAATTCAGTTCCTTAAGTACCATCCGTGTCAGTTTTTGTTCCATGCTCTTGGTGCTTGACGCAAACCGTACAACGCCTTGTGCAACTTGTATACTTGCTTCTCTTGTCCCTTCTTGACAAAGCCTTCGGTTGACTTACATAGACCTCCTCAATTAGATCTCCATTCAAGAATGCGGTCTTGACATCTAAGTGATGAATTTCCCGGCTTCTGCAGTGCAAAAGCTATGAGTAACCTAATTGTTTCGAGTCTTGCAACCGGTGCAAAAGCTTCTTCGAAATCAATTCCCTGTTCTTGTACATATCCTTTTGCTACAAGTCTTGCTTTGTATTTGTTCACTGAGCCATCTGCTTTTCTTTTTATCTTGAAGATCCATTTTAGTCCAATGACTTTTACTCCATCAGGTTTATCAACAAGATCCCATGTCTTGTTCCTTTCAATGGAATCCAATTCGCTCTCCATTGCATCGATCCACTCCTTTTGTTCTGCAGCTTCGAAGTAGTTTAGTGGCTCTCCATCTATTGTGAGCAGCAATCTCACGCTTTCAATGTCTGCGAGAAGTACATACTCACTTAGGTACCCTGGCTTTTTTACTACTCGGCCATATCTTGTCACCACTTGCTGCGGTTCCTCTGTTGCTTGATCTTCATAGTGGTCTGCATCTTGTTCTTGTTCGATATCTTGCTCCATTTGCTCATTTTCTTGGTTGTTGTTGTCGTATTCAATTTCATTCTCCACTATTAATGGAGCGTAGTGAGGAATGATTAGTGAATTTGCATCTGTCTCTCTTTTGTTTACTACTAGAGACCAATCCCATGATTTTTCTTCTTCGAATACGACATCCCTGCTAACAACAACTCTTTTTTCAATTGGATCATAGAGTCTATAAGCCTTAGAACCCGGCTCGGTTCAAGATTTATCATACTCTTGGATCTCTCATCTAACTTTTTAAGATGCGGTTTGTTGATCTTAGTGTGAGCTATGCAACCAAACACCCTTAAGTGCTCTATGTTTGGTTTCTTACGATTGAAAGCTTCATATGGAGTTTTGTCTTCTAAAGCTTTTGTAGCAACTCTGTTGATGACATACGCCGAATGTCGAACAGCTTCTCCCCACATGAAATTTGGTACCTTCATCGCTTTTAGCATGCTCCTTGTCATCTCCATTAGTGTTCGGTTCCTTCTCTCCACAATGCCATTTTGTTGTGGAGTATAAGGAGCAGTTAGATGTCTTGTGATCCCGTTCTCTTCACAGAATAGGTTGAACTCAATTGATGTAAATTCTCCTCCTCTATCGGTGCGAAAAGTTTTTATCTCTGAGTCTGCTTGCTTCTCAACAACTCCTTTAAACCTTCTGAACCGATCGAACGCTTCAGATTTCTCTTTTAGTAGTATGATCCACATATATCTTGAGAAATCATCAATGAGGACAAAAACATATCGATTGTTGGCTGGCGTTGGTGGTGAAATTGGTCCACACAAGTCTCCATGAACCAATTCTAATACCTTTGATGCGCGAGACATTGCTTTGGTCGGAAACGAAGCTCTCGTTTGTTTTCCGGCTAGGCAAGCATCACAAGTGCTTCTTTGATATTGAACTCTTGGCAATCCTAAGGTCATCTCCTTCTTAGCCATATTGTTCATGACACCAATACTCACATGTCCCAGCCGTGCGTGCCACACTCTTGTAGCAACGTCATCTTCAATTTGTAGGCACTTAAGATAGCTAATCTCCATTGGTGCTTTGTAGAGGCGATTTGGTGATCTTATCACTTTGACAAGTAACCTTCCGTTTGGATCTCTTAAAGTTAACACATCGTTCTTCATGTTTACTTCACACCCGTGTTCTGTTGCTTGCCCAAGACTGATGATATTGTGTTTCAGGTTGGGGATGTAGAATATGTCTTGTAGAGTTCTCTTCTCTGCATCTTTCCCTACAAACCTAATTGACCCCTTCCCAACTATATCAACGTATGATCCATCACCAAACTTAACTTTACCTTTGATGTTCTCATCTAGGCTTGAGAAATAACCTCTGTTTCCCGTCATGTGATTACTTGCTCCATTGTCTAAGTACCAAATGCTTGCATCCCCATTATTTGTATCATAGACTTTTGGAAATACTTTTTCTTCATTCAAGAACACTAATTCATGAACGTAGAGGGCCTCATCCGCTCTTTGTGTTTCGTTCAGATTTGATTCTTGGTTCTTGATGGGTTTTTCGGTGCAACCGTTGCATAGTGTCCAGGTTTATCACATCTCCAACAGATCACATGCGATTTGTCTTTTGGCTTTTGGTTATTGTCTCCTTTCTCTCCTCCTGAGTTTTGATCATTCGATCTTCTTCTTCCTCTGCCTCTGCCACTAGCCTCTCTTCCTCTGCCTCGGCCTCTGCCTCGAGGGCCTCCGTAGCCTCCACGGTTGTTTTGATTGCTGCTAGACCACATCAGTTTTCCTTGATCTTCCACATTGGCTTTTGCGGCTCCAACTCGTCTTCATATGCCTTTATTCTTCCCACTATGTCTTCAAAGCCCGTGGTTGCCAAGTTAAGAACTTGTTCTAGGGAAGCTACAATCTGAATGTATTTGTCTACTGGAAGTCCCTTCAGAAACTTCTTCACCATCTTGGTTTCTTCTATGGTCTCTCCTAGTGAAGCTGCTTTAGCTGCAATTCCTGAGATCTTGCCTGCATAGTCATCGACAGAGTCGCTTCCTCCCATGCTCAATTTGTCGAAATCTACCATCAAAGTTTGGAGTCGGGCTTCTCTCACACGATCTGCTCCGAGATGCCGTGACTTGATAGCCTCCCAAATTTCTTTTGATGTTTTAAGCTCACCAATTTGCAAAATTAGAGTTTCAGGGATAGATTGAAACAATAGAGCCATCGCTTGAAAATTCTTCTTTGAATCCGCTGAACCAAGTTCAATCGTATCCCACACCTCATAAAGGTTCAAGATAACTCTTATTCTCATTGCCCAGACAGTATAGTTTGTTGAGGTCAACATCGGACATTGGATTGTTGCAGATCCAATCTCCTTAGGTCGCGGTTGAGTTCCTGTTGCGTCAGACATCTTTCCGATCTGCAACCTCTCTCTCCGTTTTTAACTGAGCCTACAGGTCTTCTCCCTTTGGCTCTGATACCAAATCAAATTGTTTAGACTTTTAGAATTAAAGAACACCTTTCTTTATTGATTTAGAAAACTTCTCAAAAACTAAATCTCTTTCTTGAGTCTTATGGAACAACTCTCCATAGGCTCTTTATTTATAGGTCTAGGCAACTTCCTATTCCTATATGATAAAGGAAAACTTACAAAACTAGTTCTATTTGTATTTCCTATTTTCTATCTCTTCTAGCATCTTCTAGGAAGAGATTACTTTGTCTCCAAGTCTTTGGAATTATCCAACATACCTCGTTGATGAACTGCTCCACTTGGCTACGGTCTCCAAGCCGAGCCTTCTTTATAGCGACAACGGAGTTGTCAGGCAAAATGCCTTTGTAAACTGTACCTTGGCCTCCCTGGCCAAGGATTCTGCTCTCGTCGTAACCATCGGTTGCTTCTTTCATGCCTTCTTCGGTGTAGATTTTGACATCAACGTTCGATGGTCCGGCTCCCGAGAGTCTTTGTATCAACATTCCACCACCGTTCTGCTCAAAGAATTGTCGTCGAAGCTCGGTGTTCTTCCGGTGTTTTATCCTCTGTTGTATAAAGCTTATGGTAAGCAAGAGGAGCAAGAAGCCGATAGCGGCTCCTGGTTATAATAACATCACAAATAGGATGATTAGAGTGAACTTTTTTTATCCAAACAAGAAAGAATTCAAAACAAGAAAGTGAAGGGATCTTACCAAGAGAAATTATAGTCCATACATAGTATATAGGCTTTGGTTTAGGAAAGCAGCTATTGTCGGTTTTATTTAAATCAAAACCTGATTTGCAAGTACAATCGAACCCTCCCTGTTTGTCTTCACAGATGCTGCTGCTTGAACAGTTATTATGTTCACTAGTAGCACACTCGTTGATATCTTAATAGCAAACAAGAAATGTGTTAGAAACAAAATTAATTAACTATTAAGTGAAGAAAGAAAGAAATAGGAAAAAAACCGTTTGATTTATTATCCCAAAAATTCAGAGACAAAAACTAATATATAAAGGATATGAGTCAATCTTTTGAGATATAAACTCGTAATCATAACAGGAATTACCTTTGCAACCATATTCTTCTTCGAAAAGGTATGGATTCCCTTCATACCCTGTCTTACATTTGCATATATAACCTTTTCTAGTATCCGAATCAAAACATTCGCTGTTGTTCCCGCGGCATAGAGTCATGTTCGTACCAACCTGGCCGCATGTTTTGTTACCAATAGACCAATCCAGCACCAGAGGGAAACTCGTGACTTGTCGCAAATTACTAAGATCTTCTCTAGAGCTGAAGTTAAACATACCGTCTTCGACAAGAAAAGCGTAGCTGCAAGGGCTGAAGCTATGAACAGAATGTAGGAACGCAATTTCTACAAATGGGCAAACTGAATATTTGTGAATAAAATATGTAACTAAATTACAATATTACAATAAGAATACCGATACAAGAATTTGAAAAGACGGATTGCAGAGTCGAGATCAAGATCTCTTTCCTTAATTCTGTAAACGCCCCGTAGTGTGACGGTTGCATGACGTTCCGAATCCCAGGATAAAACTGCATGACTATTATGATTTGCATCACCCAAAATCATAATCTTGCGAACCTGAAAATGTGATGTACTCTCTAAAAACAAGAAGAGAATGTGAGAGATTGTATGTTGTGTTTAACACTTTTGTGTGAATGTATATTTTTATTCTCAAAGAACATATTTCTCATTATATATATTTTTTATAAAATGAGAATAAAAGATGTCTTCTTTTATAGCCAAACTCCATGGGAGTTACAAATGTGGAGTCATGAGAATTTATTCTCATCTTAATTTCATTTATATGTTACAAAATTAATCACACTTTAATTTTGTTGAACACAAATCAATGAGGAGATATTTTCTTTGTTGACTTATTCAACAAAATAATATGGGCCACAAAGTTATCTTGTTTTAGCACCGTTGGCCCATTTGCCAATTCCGAAGTCCGGATCTTAAATCCGGTTCAGATATTTCCTCTTTCCAATACACCAAAGTGTATATAAAATTTTAAACATTATTAAAATCTTTCCACATTATATATTAAAGGATTTCACCTCTAACTTTCAAAGTAGTATATTTGTTAGTTTTTACACTTAGCCAAATTTAGAAACTTCACAAGCTTTCTAATCACTCACTTTGAACTTCCATTTCTCATTCAAACCAACTCCGATTTTGACATATTAATACACTAGTATCATATAGTGCTCACGACGACGATTACATCGTGCCCATAATCCGTTCATTCCGCTAACTATATTAGCCGGAAACTAAAACGAAAACTTGACCTAAGCCACTTGTCAAAAACGAGTTCCAACACAGAAGTATGGTTGTCAAAGCTAAACGCTCTGACGCTAAACCCTTTACTTCCTCCGGCGACAGAAGTCTTGCAGCAACCTCCACCTGAACACGTCCCGTTCATATCCGGCGGAGGAGATCTGCATCTCGATATGCATCCTGTTGTGTCGCTTACGTCGCCAGCTGTGTTGAGGTATGCGTAAGTGTCGCAGCCTACCGCGATAAACATGTTTTTCTTGGATAGCGTTAGATTCCCGAGCGTGTAATTGTAGTAAATCCCGTCGGCCAAAGTTCCTCTGTCGTTGTAGCAATTGAAGGATCTTTTGGCTAAGACGCGTAACTCGCCGCTGTGAGAAATGTTAGTCACGTTGCTGCCACCGAATATTAATTCGTTCTTTTCGTTACATGTGATTTTGAAGCTAGCATCTTCTTCATAGTAACAACCTTGAGAAGTTCCAAAAGGGAACTCGATCGCGACGTTGCCGCAACTAGTTTTGCAGCGCCGTGGCTGCAAGGATTGTGTTGTGGCCAGGTCGGTATAAGCAGCAAGGCAGAAAATAGCCACACATAACAAACCTTGCTGTTAAGGGTGGGCCCAAGCCCACTCAGGCCTGGCCCATTCCAGGAGTAACCAGAAGAATCCATCGGGCCTTATTCGGCCCGCCGAAGTCAAAATCCGTCAAAGTCAAGGCCCACCGAAGTCAAGGCCCATTCGAAGGGAGCATGCGCGACAGTGACATCGGTACGGACCTGCCATGACTGACAACAGGTGACGTTTGTACGGCGGTTCAGCCCAGACGGCAGAGATGTCAGTACGGACCTGCAAGACGCAGAAGTCAGCCGAACGAGCATTAAATGCAGGAGCATGCTCGACAACCGCATTAAATGCAAAGGCATGTTCGACAAAGCAGCTTTTCCGTATTTCGAGCATGCGCCGAAGAGATCCCGCCAAAGAGCAAAACCCCGCCAAGTCTCCGAAATCTCCACTATAAATAGAGAGTTCCGGCTCATAAGGAAAGGATCCGGAATTTTGAGAGAGAATCGATAGAGAGAAAATAGCAAGAAACATATACTTTCACTTCGATATTGTATCAAACAATCATTCAATCAATAAACAAACGAACTCCGAGTTCTTAATCATATTTTGCGTTCGGCACTCTATAGTTTCACATCGGCATTTATCATCATTCTCACTTCGGCATTATCTGTTCGTCCCCATTATCACTTAACGAGTTTTCCGACCCCACTTCTATAACAATCATCTCAGTTCGGTATCCTACCCGAACCCTGTTTTAACATTTGGCGCCGTCATCTTCACCGCAGTCCCATCAGTGGACAACGGCTCCACGCGAGCCCTCTTAGAAGGAGACCCGGCCACTTCTCCCTCTACCGCCTCCAGAGCCCTCTTCGCAAGGTACGCCTGCCTATTAAAGGGAGACGTTCGCGCCGCCGTCAGCGATGGTGATTTCACCTCCGAAGCAGGGAGATTTGTCTTCGGCGATAGCGACTTCGCCCTAGGCGATAGCGACTTCGCCTTCGGCGATAGCGACTTCGCCCCAGGAACAACCGACTCCTCCATCCGAACTGGAGAACTCACCCTCGGAGGGGGTGTGGCTACCTCCTCGTCAGCCAGCCTTTCTTCTTCTTCTTCTCCGGCGAGATACTGCTCCCGCAGTCCCACCACCAACTCCAGCGGCTCGCCAGATTCCGAAAGGGTTCGAATCTGGCCAAGGCTTCCCGACAGCTTGCTCTTCGACGAAGTGAAGAAATGAATCGGCTTCTCTACCTTCGGCTTCTTCTCCTTGGAAACCTTCGTCGTTTTCTTAGTCTCGGTACGCTCCAGAACGCTCTTCGCCGAAACCTTTTTTCTCTTCGGAAGGGAACCCTTCTGAGCTTGACCACTGGGCCGAGAAGACGACTCTGGTACCGAAGGCAGAGCAGTCGGCATCATCGCCGGCTTCGGATCGCTAGCACGATCGACCGCCGAACCAACCACGGGAGACAATCTATCTACGTCACGGGTCGATCGCTCGTTCGGCACAGACGAAGAGTTCGACCTTTTTCTGATAAGACGTGACGACGAACCAGAAGAAGTCGAACTCGCTCTTGAAGATGAAGAAGCCATGACAAATATAAAAATCCTAGAGAGAGGTTGGAGAAAATATAGAGAGAGAAAGTACACGAGAATTTGCGCGAGAATGAAATGGAGAAATGAAACCAGAAGAGAGGTTTTTATAGAGGAAAATGGAAGACGAGGAGGCGCCATCGAAGGGCGCGAAACGAACCACCATCATTACGATGACGTGGCATCCCCCTATTCGTCAGGAAAAAAAGGCGCAGCTTCGACGACACGACTCCGAAAATACGAAGCGACGGGAGCTCATCATTACGGTGACGTGGCCTCCAGCGATTCGCCAAGGAACGACGCGCGCCCCCCAATGTACCGCCAAAAACTTTAAATAATTACACAACTAGGCTGACGCGGCAGCCATTGACTCAACGAAAAATGGTGCGCATTGGTGACGTGGGATTCAACAAATCGACGTGGCACTCCAGTGACGTGGCATTTACCGAAGCGATCGATCGCCGAAGACAATCAAATCGCCGATGGTAACTCCTAGAACGCGCCTAAGGCCGATCTCTTTAGTTCGCCTCTCCTAAAAAGCCGAACCGGGGGAGGGACTAATGTTAAGGGTGGGCCCAAGCCACACTCGGCCCGGCCCATTCCGGGAGTAACCGAAAGAATCCATCGGGCCTTATTCGGCCCGCCGAAGTCAAAATCCGTCAAAGTCAAGGCCCACCGAAGTCAAGGCCCATTCGAAGGGAGCATGCGCGACAGTGACATCGGTACGGACCTGCCATGACTGACAACAGGTGACGTTTGTACGGCGGTTCAGCCCAGACGGCAGAGATGTCAGTACGGACCTGCAAGACGCAGAAGTCAGCCGAACGAGCATTAAATGCAGGAGCATGCTCGACAACCGCATTAAATGCAAAGGCATGTTCGACAAAGCAGCTTTTCCGTATGTCGAGCATGCGCCGAAGAGATCCCGCCAAAGAGCAAAACCCCGCCAAGTCTCTCCGAAATCTCCACTATAAATAGAGAGTTCCGCTCATAAGGAAAGGATCCGGAATTTTGAGAGAGAATCGATAGAGAGAGAAAATAGCAAGAAACATATACTTTCACTTCGATATTGTATCAAACAATCATTCAATCAATAAACAAACGAACTCCGAGTTCTTAATCATATTTTGCGTTCGGCACTCTATAGTTTCACATCGGCATTTATCATCATTCTCATTTCGGCATTATCTGTTCGTCCCCATTATCACTTAACGAGTTTTCCGACCCCACTTCTATAACAATCATCTCAGTTCGGTATCCTACCCGAACCCTGTTTTAACACTTGCGATTTCATATTCTAACTTTTTTTTGCTATCTCTCTTTAACTTTCTTTTATTTAATTTTTGAGTATTTTTTTGTCTTTCTTCATAGGAAGATGCATTCTTTAATAATTTTCCGTAGACTTACCAATACAGCAACACAAGCAAGTCAATGTTAAAAGAAAACCAAGGAAGACGTACAAGTAGGCTCTACATTCATATAACATAATGTCGAAGTCTACATCTTCTTTTATATTTTCAATTTTATATTTGTAATATTAAATGATTACAACGGTTGGTAATGTGTAAAGAACCTTCGCATGTGCCTTTCATAAATTTCCGGCCCCGGGGGCTAAAAAAAAATTACATATTTTTATAATGAATTTAAAAAAAATATGGGTCCTTTCGCTATTACATATTTTGTATTTTTTTCTAAAAAGTGAATTATAAAAAAAAAAAATTTAAACTTATGTTTTTAAAAAGTGACTAAATTTTTATATTAGGTAAAAATATACATATAAAAATAAAAATAAAAAATATTAAAAAAACAAAATTTTGGGCCCTAAAATCATGGGTCCTGGTGCGTCGCACCACTTGTCCCACCCTTTAAGCCGGCCCTGGACGTGTCTACGTCTTAAAGTCTTCCGGAAGGAAAGGGTAAAGATATTAGACCATGATTACTGGAGAGTGGTAGACACAATTTTTAGGTAAGATTTTTTAATTTTTTAATTATTTTTTTTGTTTTAAAAAAAAAATAATAATAATTCAATCTCGGATCGCCACGTGTCCATGGGATATGCGAAATTTCTAAGAACCGGATCCGAATGAAGGGGAAGAAGAACCCATCTCTTCTCATTTCGGTGGGGCCCACCACCTTCGAGATTCTTTAAATCTCTCATTAATTATGCTTTTAGAGATTACAACAAGCCCAAACCCAATATGATGTCTATGTGTTTAGGGTTTCATTTCAAATAATAGTATAAATATTTGTCTTATGGAACCTTTGATTGTAACTTTGAGAGAGACAACTTTCTCTTTCTTTATATTATCAATGTATCAATATCAAATTATAGTGTTTTTGTTGACAACCACAAATCATTTTCCTCTTTAAGTTTTTTATCTAGTAAAACTTTAATAAGCTATATCATTTTCATGTTTTAGTTTTCTTAATTAATAAACTTCTTTTGAGCATTAATCCATAGTTATGGATTATATCATATTATATGAGAGCTCTAGGAGATCTTTGGGACATGGGCTTCAATCACTAGCTTCTAACACGATTCATGTATTAGTATCTACATTGTTGGCTCTGATACCATGTAAGAAATCTTAAACTAAGAAGAAATTTATGTTCAAAGAGCTTATTGAAATAGAAAATGAAACTTAAATATGAAATAGCTCATTGAGCTTAATTAAACAAAAACACTAAAGACAGAATACTTAAGTTTGTCACCAAAAACACATAAACTTGTATTGATTTTATAATGAGAAAAATCTTATTTAAATCTTCAACTTTTTGGTTTGCTCAATTTAAATCCTCAACTTCGTCGAGGTCAATTAAATCCAAACTTTTGTTGACTTTCCAAAATAAATCCAAAATTTTCGTTGACTCATGATTTAAGACACGTTGACCGTGGACTTAACGGTTTATTTAACGGGGTTAAACATCGTTGTTATTGTGGCGTTAAATGACAAAACAATGTCATTTTTTTCTATACAAAACGATGTAGTTTTGTTGTTTAATGAATTTTTTTCTGAAAAACCAAAAAAAAAATCACATGGCCGATCCTCCTTCATCTTCTTCTCCTTTGATTCTCAATCTCACCTCCATTAAAACAAAAAACAAATCAAAGCTTTGATCTTTACTTCTATTGAACACAACGGCATCTTTTGTTTTCTAACTTTTGCTTTGTTTCTGCGTCGTATCTTCGTCGATGAGAGAAAAGATTTGTAGGGTGGTTCCGCCCTATACAACGATGTTTGGGGTTCGATTAGGCGACATATCCGCCATGGAAACGGTACAGACATATCCGACAATGAAAATAAAGGAGCTCTAGCTTTACATTTTGATTCGGTTTGTGGTTTTGATTTGTTTTTGTGTCATGGTTTTTTATTTGTTTTGTGTTTGAATGGAAGGTGAGAAAGAAAGGAAAAAAGAGAGATTAAATCGGCCATGGGAGGAGGATCAATGAAGAAGAAAATGTTTTTTTTAGGTTTTTTTATTAAAAATCAAAACGACGTCGTTTTGTAAGATTAAAACAACGTAGTTTTACTTTTAAACGAAACCATTAACCTCACATTAACGCTACAATAGCGGTGTTAATTATGCATGTTAGTTGACCAGTCAATGTGTCTAAAATGATGAGTCAACAAAAGTATGATGTTTAAATTTGAAAGTCAACAAAAGTTTGGATTTAATTGGACCTCGGCGTAGTGGAAGATTTAAATTGAGCAAACCAAAAAGTTAAGGATTTAAATAAGATTTTTCTGTTCTTAGACCATCTCCAACAGAAAAACTCACAAAATTTCTTAACTGTTCATTGGGACACATGAACAACTAGTTAAAAAAATAATAAATAAATAATTAAAAACGCATCAATCATGGATCGCCACGTATCCAAAGGGTCCACTAAATAGTTAAGATTCGGATCTTAAATAGGAAATATAAGATCTAGATCTTAACTATTAAATGGGCCCACCTGCTAAGATCTCTTTAAGAAACACCAATGGATATGCTCTAAATTCCTTTTTTAAGATCCGATCTTAGAGGGATCTTGCACTCTTCATGGGCCCAACTGGATACGTGGCGACCCATGATTGGTGCGTTATTAAATTTTTTTATATTTTATTTTTTAAATTACACTGTTTATGGGTCCATAAATAGTTAAGAAACTTTGTCGGGTTTCTCTTTTGGAGATGGTCTTCCACAATGAATGCAAGAGATCATGGTTGTTTTACCACTCTAAAAGGGAACTTCTTTTGCACCCTTTATATACAGGGATGTGCCTTTGCGGTGGTCCCCCAAGATCTCTAGCCGCCTCGATTATCGTCTTGATCGCCATACAACATGCCATGTTACCTCAACGGTATTTCTTATGTCTGGGACAGTGAGACGCTGCAAAGTTCTAACCGTTATAGCCTAACGTAGTTTTCTTACAGGGATTCAAAGTTGTGTTGCCTTACCCTTGAAAGGGGAGCCTTGTTTATTCTTAAGACAACGGTAACTAGCTCGTTCTTTATCGATAAGGAGAAGATTACCAAAACTCATTCGAAACGTTGCATCAAAAGGTCTCTTGGTAATTAGGATACCGATGAGTTGCATCAAAAGGTCTCTACCGTTAAAAAAAGTTGAATAGTCAATCTCCTCCCTACAACAAGCTTTAAAAGCTCATGTTCCGCCTATTCTCCATAAGTCATTTCACTTTCAGAAGCATTGATTCATCTCTCAGAAGCATTGATTCCACTGAGTCTAATTCTAAATTTCTTAGCAAGAATTTTTTTCTTATCATCCTAAGCAACAAAAAGACACATGAATTTATAATATCAACTAGATGAAATCCCGCGTAATACGCGGACAAATTACATGAAAACATTTTATAATTATATATTAATATTGTTAGTAAATTTGTATATTTATAGTTAGATTTAAACGGAAACTAATATTATATCCGTTATTTTATTAACAAATAAATATAAAAGACGCACAACAATATATAGTAATAGTAAATAAGTGATTTTTTCATCTATTAAGAAATAAAATAACACATTTTTGTTTTATTACATTGCTTTTGTTATTTACATGAAAAAACATTTGTTTTAAATTAATAATAATTAGATAGTGGATCCATGAAAATATATCATAAAAAAATTCTTTATTTTTTCAAGTAATTTTACGTTTTTATTTTTTCTTATTTCTAATTTTTTTATTGATTATTTCTTAAAATATTCTTAAATTTTTCTTTTTCTATGTTATTAAATTTTTCTTTTTCTAAGTTATTTTCCTTATTTCTGATTGTTTTATTTTTTTAGATCCCATATTAATTTAATTTATTTTTAATTATTTGATAATTAATGTTAATTATTTGATAATTAATTATTAAAGTGAGCGCGTTTAATGTAATTATGTCTTTGATCAACACTTGTAATTTTTGTCCTTTCTGTAAACCTGATAAAAGATTGATGGTCTGAGACTTTGTATTTCTTAGTATTAACAGATTGTACATTGAAATCACATATTTCAATGATGTACGTTTCTTTCCATTAGTTGATCTTCACACTTTTGAATTATTGAGTGATGCACGAATCTTTGAATTGTATTTTCCTTTAAAAAATAAATATTATTGTTAAATTACATAAACAATAGATATTGTATTGAGAGTATTTTTCTAATATTTACCTTTTCATCAATTAGTAGTATTTCGACTCCCATAAAAACATTATTTTTTTTAGGATTTCTAACTTCCCACTTTTGAATAACACGAACTATCGTACGACGGTAAGGACGATTTCGATCTAATTGATTTAGTGAGAAGTAAGATTGTTGACTTTTAGAAACTATGAAACTCATCTTTTTCTGTGTTTGAGTTAAAAAAAATTAATAATAGTAAATAGAACAAGGAGGAGAGCACAATGAAATTTGGTGATTCTAGATATTTATATATAGATGTAATGAAGACTTTTCGTTTGATTACTTTTTTTTTCCTTTCTTTTTTTTCTTATTTTTTGTCTTTTTTTCCTAAACGTTACATTTTTTCTTCTTTTAAAATTACTAACATTTTTCGTTAACATTTTTCCTAAAATTATTAACATTATTAACATTTTTTTTTTTAACTGTGACACGTGTCACGATCTGGTGAGTTATAATTAAACGCGCTCACTTTTATATAATAAGATATTGTCAATTTTATACAAAATCACACACACTAAAAGAGTCCATCTTCTTACGTGCTTATTCTCCTTCGAAACGTGTGTGTCGTTGTTGTTGACGTAGATGTCGTAAAAAGTTATAACAAATTTACTTAATGAAAAGTTTCTTATCGAAAAAGTACGAAGTTTGTACAAAACACTAGAATGTAAAAAAGCATCATTAGAATGTTCAATTGATTCATGCCAACAACATCAACTCATTCCACTCACTTTACATTATATCCATGTCGTGTAAACGAAAGTTTGGAGTTTTTCCAAATGTCTCGTTGTCTAACCAACGCCATAAAGAAGATTGATCATGATTACTACTTTGTTATCTTCATATTGTATATCATTTTGCGAGGGATATTTATCGAATTGATTACGTGGGAATAATCATCAATTTGATTAGTGTTGCGTAGTCATTTCAAAAATAATCACAATAAATTTATGATGATATGAGGTTGATCTTGTGAAACTTTTATGGTATGTATATATATAGTTTAAACAATCTCATTGTTTGAAATTTGGTTCTTACATAGGCATTTATTTGATATTTGATATGAATCTTTCATTATATATTTACCAAATTAATGAAAATGAGTTTATTTACATTTATTTTGGTTTTACGTGGCAATTCCTCTCGTCATTTGAAATTGTTTCATATTTTTGTTTTATTCTTTGTTACATTATTGCAAAATTTAAATGTGTTTTATTTATTTTGTATGTTAATTATTTTTTGGCGGATATTTTTAAACCTTTTTACATAAAATTTGTACAAACATTTGATTTTTAAAATTATTGAGAAGATTTCTATATTATTTTGATATATAAACATTCCATTAGATGATTTAAGATTTTTTTTGAAGTAAATTCATTATTAGTTTTTAATTAAAACATTAATTGTAGAAGGTGATGAGGTGGAGATTTGAGTGTGAGAGAAAATTGTGCTATTATATACTTCCTCCGTTCTTATAAGATTGATCTTTTAGAATTTTTTTTGTTTTCTAAAGATTGATTTTTGGGTTTTTTAAATATTTTTAATTCATTGAGAATAGTGAATTGCACATTCCAAAATATATTTATTGAAGTTATTGAATTATTATTGGTTGAAAATTTTAGAAAATTGTGAAATACAAGATCACCTTCAATGGTGAATTGGTGATGAAGATGACTGTGAGAGAAGAAGAGATTAGAAAAGATAATGTTTAGATTTTGATTACTTTTTCAGAAATAGCTATCAAACCTACATAGACTAAACATAAAAGAAAGATAACTAAACAGAATTTTTTAACCAAGATTTGACTGAACTAGAATTCACTAAACCGAATACTCCCACGTTGAGAAGATAGTTGTCCTCAACGATCAAATATTAAATGCTCATGAAATCTTGGAAGTCTAAAGGGTGCACCAATACTTCGATGACAATTTTGTTGTGCACTTTCATGTCATGGATGTATTTATGTATTGTCGCCGCCTTGAACGTCAAGGAACAATTAGTAAGTTAAGCATTCTCCCTTGAAAAGAACCCTCCTCCAAATACTACCGTGGCAAGTTAAGTGTTCGAAGCCCCCAATTCAAGATTATGTCTTTGGTAACACAACGGTTTAAAACATTCACAAGCCATTTCAAGAATTTATGCCTCTTGTATTCCAGCTTTGTTCCACACTTCAGTATGCCATTGTATCGTTGGCTAATGATTTTTGTGAAGGTAATAGATCTGCCATGTCTTTAACTCACTTGTCGAGTTACATCTTTGGTTGATTAGAAATATTTCCGACCTAGATTTATTCCAACACATTTACTAGTTTTTTGAAAGTTACCTACACTATACCGAAGCAAATTTACAAATGACTTGAGGCCAAAATGGGTCAACAATTGCTAGCTAAACAAGCTTAGAGAGCCAATCAAAACCAAAATGCTACAAGACCGTGATATGATATGCTTGGAGAAGCCTTCACTATTATGTAAAGCCCTGACCATTGGTTTAGCCGCAGAGAAGAATATAATGATGATTTACTACAATAAGTACAAGTGATGCCATATCATTATTGTACTCAAAGAACCACACAAGATTTGGCAGATTCAAACAGCTTAATAATATCAAATTGTTCATGTCCAAAGGGCACTGAATGTTTCAAAAGAATTCAAAGTGTTAAGGCAGAGGAAATGTGTGCCCTTGAGAAAAGAGACACGGACTATATTGTGATGTGCGATGATGTAACTACATTACAAAAATCTCAACTTGTCTCTCTCGAAGAAAAAATCATACCCCAACCAAAACTAGCACAAGGATCATAAGTTTAAAGCTAATCAAAGAACATCTCACATCAGAGTACAAAACTATGTAATGTTCCAAATCATTTTTTAACTACTTACTAGGCTTTGTCTTCCTTGTCGTCAGAATCCGAATCCGCTCCAAGTTTCTCTTGACGGGTTGTCGGAAGAGAATAGTTTCGTCTTTCTTTTCCTCCTGGCTTGGAAGACGCATTACCGTACCAAATCATACCAATTACCGCAATAACCATTCCGACAACAACATGCAAGTTTAGACCTTCTCTACCAAAGAAGAAGAATCCCATTATCAGCACAAAGATCGTCTTCATGTGTCCCAGGACTTGAAACGATACCGCTGTGAATCTCCCTATGCATATGAACTGACTTAGGTTGGTCCCGATCGCTATTGTGCAAGACAGGGTTATAAACAGCTGCACAATATCATAAAAGTAAATTTGTTAGGTTCCAAACGAGTTCATACCGTGTTGGTGAAGCATGGTATGACCTTGAGAACATAGAAAAACAGTTCTAAAGTTAAGTTCAGGCAAGTAGCAAACTAGACTCTCTGCTCGGCTATGCTTGTTGAGTCTTAACAAGATTGGTCACAAACAACAAGAATATAAGAAGACTATTTGTAATCAGAGTACCACAAGATTTATAAGGCTCTGCCGAATATTTGTTACTATTGGCATAATGAGTTGGAAATAATGCCAATGAGACTAAGGGATGAATACATATCGAGGTTTATGGTGCTTACCATGGAGACCAAGTTGTAGTCATACATGTCTACTCTTTTCTCTGTGAGCCAGTAATCAAGAAATGGGCCAACCACCAGTAACGTTGCGGCTTGTGCTGGTGCGGTATGTCCCAATAAATTGAATGAGCTAAGAGAGTACTTCCGCTGAAGGTAATGTACATACTACACCAACGTATAAAAATAACCATCGCAATCTTAGTTATAAGTTAACATAAAAGAACGATAGATTACTTTGTAAGAGCAAGAACGCTTACGTATTGTTGCAGAGAAGTACTCCAGACAGCAACAAAAGCGGCTGCGAAGCCTTTGCCATTGACACTAACATCAGTAACAGTGCAAACACCAACACCAACAAGAACAAGCCCTATGCTAAGCTTAGTGTCTCTTGAGTAACGGATCTTATCAAATACCATTTCCAACAAGCAGGATACAGGAATCATGGTTAGCTTTGCAATCTGATAAGAAAACAAGAACCCCATCAAAATCAAGAATTAGATCTTCTTCTTCGAGTAATCAAACAAGTAACAGAGGCACAAATATGTATTGTCTCACCTGGTAAAAACCAACAGAGTTCCACATAAGACTAACATTCATTCCAACAATAGAGAAGTTTGCAAACAGAATAAATCTCAGAAGCTCCGTAAACGGAAGATGAGAAGGCTGAATATAACCAAGACACCGCAGAACAATCGTCATCAGAGTCGTGGTGGCGAAATGTAAACCGGTCAAGGTTGTAGCTGCAGCAGAGACAAACACATATAAAAGATTGTAGAGATAGAAATAATAGCATAAAGTTCCAATTAAAGAAATTGTTTTACCAAAGCTATAACCATAAGTAGCCATTAAAGCTTTATTAACAATGATGATACCAACGGAAGTGACGACATTGAACATCCAAGCAGCTGCATCGACTGCTGCTTTCTTATCTGCTTTACTTACAGATGCCATTTTCTTCAATTTTCTTCTCTTCCTTCAATAGAGCAAATCTCTTCAACGTCTCATTCTCCAGAGACTTTCTTGACAGTTTCTGCTAAAGCTAATTAGAAACCACACTAATTAAAAAAAAGACATAAAACCTTTATAACTTCCACAGCAAATTCATATAACAAGATAAGTGAATCAAAACTAAAGACGGAGTTGGATCAATTTTCAATCGGATCCGGCGAATGGAAGCGAATCTCCGTAAGATCCGATCTCGAGAGAACCAATCAATGATATATATGTAATCATCTCAAAGAACATCACAGAAATTGAATGTAAGAAGAAGAAGAAGAAACTTAAGAATATGACGGCAGAGTTAACCTGGAAATCAATCGGAAACGAATGAACCGGAAGGTGATCGGAGCACCGGCTTATTTGACGGCAAGGAGTGATGATGAGAAATAAAATAATAGTAATAATGTTGTGAGAATATGCAGTTCCATCATTTTGGTTCTTTTTTTAATTTATGTTTTATTTTGCCAATTTATCTATGTAAAGTCAAAATTATATACTTTTTGAATTTCGTGTACGAAAATGATAAAAAAAACCCTAAACTAATTGTCATTAGGAATTGCGAATCCAAATAAAAATATTTAATTTCTAAATCTTAAAATTGAACAAAAAATATTTCTAAATCATTTTTATATCTTATTTTAAGGTAAAAATGTTAATTAAATCATGAACTTTCAAAATTTACCGAAAATAGCATGAATTTTCACGTGAACCATTTAAATCATCTATTTTCGTTGACTGACGTTTTAAATCACGAATTCTTTTTTACTGAGACAAAAAGAGCACAAAATTGAGTCCGTTAATGGAAAATTTGACAGTATATTCTATTCCAGCCAATTGAAATACTCGGTTCTTCAAATAAACATCAAACAATGTCAAACTATTGCGTTAATAGACTTAACTTTGGACTCTTTTTGTTTAGGTTGTGCTCTTTTTGTTCCGGTAATAAAGAATTCATGATTTAAAACGTCAATCAACGAAAAATACATGATTTAAATGGTTCACGTGAGAGTTCATGTTTTTTTTCGGTGAATTTTGAAAGTTCATGATTTAATTGACATTTTCCCCCCTATTTTAATGATTTTATTAAAAACATTTTTTAACCCCATAGTTAGGGGTGGGTATGGGTCTGATACCCTTGATTTCTGGTATCCGTTATCCGATCCGACCCGTATGGATAGTAAAGTTTTAATACCATATTTGATTAAAAAAAAGACTATCCGGTTGAACGAGTACTTTTTACAAAAATTAATACTCGCGGGTTACCTATTTTCTAAAAAATGTACATTTTATTTAATTACACAATTGTTAGCAATATAATATATTTGTATAATTATATTATCTAAAATAAAAATTAGTAAAGTTACAATATTTAAAGGTGAAACTATATAAAAACATTTTATAAATTTTAAAATATATATTTTTAATGAAAATCAAGTTATATTATGTACTGATTTTTAATATTTTATGTAGAACTAAATATAATTTTCTAATAAATAACATTATTATATTTATTATTTAATACGAGTAGTTACGGGCCGGGTACGTTTGTGAAAACCGAGACGAGTAGTTGGAAAAAATGAAACCCGATACCCTGATGTGCCCCGCGTGCGTACTACTCCTTACCGCGGCTCATGATACATCGATCATGGACTAAAGTAGCCGAAATGTCATAAAGTAGCCGAAAGGTCATTCTTGGCTAGTCAACATTAGTTTCCGCACCTTCTTTAAGTTAGTCAAATATCTATTTTCGATGCATTGTTTTCCGCAATTTCTATTTAAGACTTTGACTAGAAAACTCTATAAATATGTAATCCTTTCTTTGGAATAAAAGGAAGAACATATTTTGGTATTGAATTTTCATAGTTAACTCTTTGTTCTTCGAAAGAACTTGTCTTGTTTCTTGGTGAGTCATATCCAAGCAAACACTTCTCAAAATCGTTGGCCTTGTGAGTCATATCAAGCAACGACGAGAGATCCTTCACTTGGTGGTCTTGTGCGTCATATCAAGCACCATTTGGAGTCGGAAATATCAAAGGCTTTTCCGCAACCTTTGTGCGACCCTTCAATCCACTCAGTTCTCCATCCGGAGTTCATATCAAAACCATACCATTAGAGTGATCCGTTCCTAGGGTCCTTCAAGTGGTATCAGAGCCACTCTTCTGGTTTATTTTTAATTTTTTCTTTTTCTTTCTATTTTATCTCTTTTGTTATTCGGATTTGTGGACAAATCCTTTTGAAGAAGGAGGGAATGATGTGCCCCGCGTGCGTACTACTCCTTACCGCGACTCATGATACATCGATCATGGACTAAAGTAGCCGAAAGGTCATAAAGTAGCCGAAAGGTCATTCTTGGCTAGTCAACATTAGTTTCCGCACCTTCTTTAAGTTAGTCAAATATCTATTTTCGATGCATTGTTTTCCGCAATTTCTATTTAAGTCTTTGACTAGAAAACTCTATAAATATGTAATCCTTTCTTTGGAATAAAAGGAAGAACATATTTTGGTATTGAATTTTCATAGTTAACTCTTTGTTCTTCGAAAGAACTTGTCTTGTTTCTTGGTGAGTCATATCCAAGCAAACACTTCTCAAAATCGTTGGCCTTGTGAGTCATATCAAGCAACGACGAGAGATCCTTCACTTGGTGGTCTTGTGTGTCATATCAAGCACCATTTGGAGTCGGGAATATCAAAGGCTTTTCCGCAACCTTTGTGCGACCCTTCAATCCACTCAGTTCTCCATCCGGAGTTCATATCAAAACCATACCATTAGAGTGATCCGTTCCTAGGGTCCTTCATACCCTTTACCCGCGGATAATAGAATTTTGATACCCGTTGCCCGATCTGAATGATATGGGTACCTTTTTCCGAAACGGGTCGAAAACGGGTATCGAATCAGAGACCGATAACGAGTAATACTGCATAGCCCTACCCATAGTAATAGTTGTATCTTGATAAACGAGATTTTCGTCTCGTCTTTCGAATGCCTTAATTGTCGTACTTAAGGTGTCAATCCTAATTGGGAGCAATCAACACACTAAAACTTATTAGAAATTATCTTAGTCTATGTTTTAAAAAGAAAACTTTGGATTTGTGGTTTTGTACAGATTTTCGAAATTAAAAACATAATAAAAGATGATTCAAAAGATTGAATTAAAAAGCTAAACAATCAGGTGAGAGTACTTAATCGGATGATCAAAAGTCGGATATTTTGATGTCTTTTAAAAAGGTAAATTTTGGGTTTTGAAAACGATTTTATATCAATCCACTTTCGTGGCAGAGATCATTTTCCTAACAATTTAACTAACACAATGTCTCGGAAAGTTCAATTATCAAAAAACCTTAAGTCTAATTCAATTCAACAACTAAGTTTATTAACACAGAACTATCGGTTAAGCTAGAATTAGTTCTTGGGTAATTTAACCAGGTTTCTTTACAATCTTTTGGTTGTAAAGTTTCCTAGGTTCTATAATCGAATTGCTAACTCGATTTAAGCATTAAGTTTATTACAAAAGACAAAAGTTTTAATGATTAAGTTCTAGACAACGATAACCCTAGATTTGTCGACCTTTTTTCCCAACCCAATTGCCTATTAAGATCTACTCACTATGCATAATGAAAATCAAATCAATCAAGGATGATAAGAACATAAACAAACTGAAAGAATTAAAATAAGGTTAAAGGAAAGAAGAAACTTTGATGTTGATTATTTGTTACAAGAAATCTTGTTGCAAAACTCTCAAAATCTCCTTCAAAAGCTCTCAAGAATGTCTCCAAACGAAAATAAAACTTAAAAGAAAAGAAAACCCAAAAAATTGTCTTATAAGGGAAAATATTGGTTTTTCCTTTTATTTTTCGTCACATGTATCGGTCAAAAGCGTCCGATATCGACATACCAATATCGGTCTCGAGTGATCGATACAACAAACCGGTATTGGTTCAACGAGTTTTTCCTCCTTGTATCGGCTTGTGGATGTCGATATAACAAGTCGGTATGTTGATATCGGCCAATCATAACCGACACAACATACCGATATACTTTCCACTCGTCGATTCTTCATGTATCGACCATCTCAAACCGGTATAACAAACCGATACTGACTGTTTTGACGCTTTTCGCCTGAATTCTCCGTCTTTTCCGTTCTTGCACTCCTCAAACCTGAAAATCACGAAACAAATGCAAATGCAACCTATATGCTAATAAATGTAATCTATACGAGTTAATTTTAACGAATAAAATGGATTAAAACATGTCAAATATGCAAGATATCATATCTACGTAATAAAAATAAATTGAATAAAACCAGCAAAAATCACAATTTTATAAAATTCGATGATTAGTTTAGGATTCCACATATAACAAGAATCTAATCTATACAAAAAAAATTATAATATTTTTTCAAAAAAATGTAACGATAAATTATTATATAAGATGTTGTTTTTTGATAAAAGGTCATTTACCTAAAAATGTTTTTAATGGATTATTATATTTATTCTTCTTTAAAATAGTCATATAGAACATAAATTTACTGACACACATATAAGAACAAAGAAAAGAGAATACATCATTAGTTCTTTGAAACGTAAAGAAACACACATAAAGCGAGAGACCACACCGCCCATAAAAACCTTTTATGAACTCTTAATAACTTTTTATGCGGATGCAAAATGTGCTCCAATAGCATCCAAAGCGATACCAGACCGCCCATGAAAACCGACAAGCTTACGACCATTACCCTGGAGCACAAACTTCTTAGCTCCAAAAGTAAGAGAGGTCCTTCCTTTTGATGTCATGAAGGCAAGAGATGTGATGACAGGGCTGCCGAATTCGTACACACTACCGTATGTACCCTCCACGGATATGATAAATTCGTTTGGATCAAGCAGAAACTACATTAAATGTTTTTTTAAGTTTGGTTTTCAGCATTGGCATACACAATATCAATCAAAACAAAGAGTTGTCCTACTTAAGTATATAAATCTTTTTTTACCGTTCTCAACGATTAGGTGAACTATTGTTGTTGTGTATTTAGTCAAAAAAACTTGTGCTGGTATTTTTTGTTTATAACCTTTAAAAGATAGTATGTTTGTTATTTTTTGTTATAAGTTAGGAAGAATTAGGGGTTGACACCCTTAATCTCTCCCAAAAATGAATAATACCCTCGAATGGTATTACTCACCAGATTTTGTAAAAGATCTAAAGTCTAACACCCTTTTCGACTACTCAAATGGTAAGATCTAATAATTCCCCATTTGGTTGGGCTTAATCTTTTCTAAGAAGTCCAACAACACAAGTCCTCAACTAATAAGAACCACTAGACCACCAACCCTTTGGGTTCTTGGTAATATTATTTGTAGTTACCTGTAAACTAAAGACAATGACAATTTAAATACTGACTTAAGAGTTTCGCGAAAAGCACCTCTTGTAGATCTTCATGTAATAGTCCATAAGTGCGTGATGTTACGGGTACGCCGTCCTTGACATAGTCGAAGATAATTCTCGATACACAAGCCCCGTCTCCTCCAACATAAACTTTTCTCACATCACTATAAACTCCGTCATCCCATGTGCCTCCGCCAGGGCCACCTTGAGCTGTGAGTTTCGTAGGAAATATTGCTGATTCCGAAAGAAAGTGTGCCCCGAGGGCATCAATGGCATTCCCAGACCTCCCATGGAACCCAACAAGTTTCTGACCATTGTTTGACAACACAAATTTTTTGTTACCAAATGTTGGAGACGTTCGCCCTTGGGATGTTTTGAAGGTAAGACTTGTAATTCCTGTCCAGGAATAGGGACGAGCGTAGGTCCCTTCCACTGATGTAATGTATTCGTGTGGATAGTTGATCGAAAACTGCGTTTACCATATTATTTAATAATTTATTAAACAGAAAATACTAATACAAACTTTCAAGTGAAAAAGAAAATGTACATATGTTTGGAATTATCATTAACAACTCAGTAATGTCATTTAGTTTAGTAATACTTTCTATTGTGGCACCAATGCCCAAATTGTTATTGTGGTTATGTTTTAAGAACAAAAAAAAACAAAAAATTAAGTGGGATTATTGGTTGTATGATTTCAATGAATTTAATTTTTTTGTAAAATTTGAAAATATTTAAGGATTTCTATGATTTAAAAATTAGACAAATGGATTGCAAATTGTATTCTTATAGATTTCAAAATCAAACAAATGGATTTCTAAATCATATAAAAACCATAAAACTTTCCGCTTTTCGTCAATTATTATTCCTTAATTGTGTAAAATATATTCACATTTTGGTGTCATCGTTGCCCTCGGTTGATTTGCATGTTCTTTTTGTTAATTTTGAGTTGCAATTTTTTTCCGTAATTTAATACAAGAAAGAGAATCAAGACAACAACAATGAATGGTAGACTCTACGATACGATGAGCTTTCATTCAAAAAAATGATACGATGATCTATAAATAATCATTCTTTCAATACCTATACTAAGTTGTTCTTTCAGTAAAAGAGGTACCTCTTGTGGCGTTTCATTTTTAACTCCATGCTCATGAGCTTCCACTGCACTATCCTTGTCATATTTGAACTTGACATAAGTAACACAATATTTATCTCTTCCCACAGACACCTTCTTTACACCATCGAAAATGCCATCATTCCAAGCACCTCCTCCAGTTCCCCCCTCTGCTAGCACCTTCTCAGACATGTTTTTCTTCGTGTCTCACGGATTAACTTGATCGATAATTTTGGGTATATAGCTGATCATAGAAAGTACAAAATTTTGGAGACACATGTTTTATAAATAGTTATACTTATTCTAAAAAACAAATTTATATTAAAATTTGCTATGTTTACATAAATACTTTTAAGTAGAGGCAAAAGTTTTTGTCAAAAATACTAAGATCTAATAACTCGTTTATGATAGTAATTTTTTCCCCTTTATATACACTCTTGGTGATAAAATATCATTAAAGGGAAAAACATAATAGTGTGCCATGAGAACCAAATTTGTTGTAAAAAAACAAGAGATATCCAAAATAATGACAAAAATAAACAACATAGTAATCTAATTTTGTTGATTCGACAAGTATTACAAGAGTATAAAAACAAAAATGTCCTTCTATATAAATAATTCTTAGAAGTAGTAAGAAATGAAATTTTCATATCATCATATTTTTCTCTTTATTTTTTTCAATATTTTCACCACGTTACATATTAAGCGTTTTTTTAATTTTTTAGAACATATTTTTAGCGCGTCAATATTATACTTGAATTATAGAAACAGACACATATATATTGATTTAAAATACAATAATATATCACATATATAAGCATTATAATTATTTATATATCAAAATTATTTAAAACACTAAACAAACTTAAAACTTGAAAAATATTGTATGTATATGATTTTCATATATAAAATTGTAATAAAATATATTATATTCAATTTATATAATAGTACTATTATCGATCAGTAATTTATAGAGTAAATAATCTTCGACTGCGCCGGATGTCCAAATATCTACGATTGGGCCTTACCCAACATAGTTTGACTCTATTATCGATTATGATAAAAAAAAAATTATGGACAACAAAATGTTCTCCATTTACGTATTTATAGTCATAAAATCTAATATCTCATGAGAAATTCATGTTGTCTTCGCAAAAAAAATCACTTTTATTCTCAATCAGACACAAACAAGAAATCAAATAACTGCTGCTAGTATTATCCAGAGAATGTAAATATTGAAGAAAATGATACCTTTGGTTTTGAAGAAGATATTGTCAATGGTGTCGTGGACCACGACTCTTGGTGATCCTACTACATAGTATATATAGACATAGTAACTATCCCTAGTTTTTTATTGTCAACTATGTAACATCTATTTTATGGTCACACATATATCAATATATGATAGGGTTATCATTTAATAAGTCAAACTTATGCAGTCATTTTTGTAATAAAGTAAAAGTCTGGAAACATAATTAAGTGTTATGGAAAATTAGTTGTGAATCCCTTAAATAATTTATAATTTGATGAATGGTCGAATTATAAATTAGTATTCTATATAAATAGAGGTTATGGTCCCAAAACAACCTAACCTGAAAATACATAAACTCTTTGCATCCCATCACCAAAGACATAAAGTCAATTCAAGGTGTCCTTTGGAAGATCCATAACCAACTTCAGATCTTCAACCACAAATTTATAATGAGTTCATCATGTACGCTTCCGCTTATATTGGATCATCAGAAACTGATATGACTTTGTGTTTATTATGATATAAACCTATTATGATTATTTCCAACAAACTATTCTTTGTTGATAACGTTACCAACGAGGCAACGACTACGCTTGATTGAGTAGGTCAAAATTCAACTCGAATTGAACCATTGATGCATATATTTTGATTGTCGTTATTTATTTAATTTTTATAACATTTCTAAATTTAAACAAAAATTGGTAAATAGTTATACATAGATTTTTATTTTTTTATAAAGCATACATAGATTATTGAACTAATTTAGATTTATATTTTAAACCCTAAATTACTCGCCATAAAATTCTATAAACTAATAATATATTTATCTATTAGTTATTTCGTTGAATCTAATGTCAAAAATAAAATAAAAAGTAGGCCTGGACATACGGATATTCGGTTCGGGTCTAGGTTCGGGTCCTAACGGGTACAGGTTCAAACGGGTATACATAAATTGGACCCATTTAAGTACCTGTAATTTTCGGGTCGGGTACAGGTTCGGGTCCTATCGGTACAGGTTCGGGTCCAGGTTCTACCCAAAATACCCGAATTTTTACGGGTTTCTTTCGGGTACGAGTTCGGGTACGGGTTTCGAGTACATGTTTCGGGTATTTTTACCCAAAATTGTAAAAAACCGAACTTAAAAAGATTGTCTAATTGTTTTTATCCGAAACAAAAACCAAAATTCAAATTTCAAAGTGAAAAACAAAGTAAACATCAAATTCAAAATGCAAAGTTCAAACTCAAAGTTACAAAATATGAAATGTCTTGTATTCTTGAGTCTTGTTTTTTGGAAGTTGGAACCATGAAGCTAAGTCTTACCTTATTGTGGGTGCACCGGATGGAATATAAACTCAAATTCTACAAACAAAAAGACTAATGTTAAATATTTAGCACAACTAAAAATCAAACATAACATGAAGAACACAAAAGTTTACCTCTCATGAGCTCATCTTGTAACTCGAAATCTGCCAACATTTGTTCTTTTCTTATAATTCATTTCTCATTCATTTTAATCTCACACTTTAGCCATTGCTCCAAACACATAAGAACTTCAACCATATAGTGTCAAACAACTTCTAGATGAGTTTAAAAGCCTACCACTAGTGCTAAAGGCAGATTCTGAAGCTACAGAAGACACTTGCATTGCAAGAATAGCTATTGATGAAAGAACTGGATACTTAGCACTGTTTAGCTTCCACCAAGAAAGAACATCATATTCTAAACCATTAGGGACACTTGCAATCTCTACACACTCATTCAAGTAACAGGTTCTATTCGGGTCCAATTCGGGTACAAGTTCTTACCCGGACCCGAACCTGTACCCACGGGTATGGTCAAAACATACCCAACAGGTTCCACCTCTAACTTCGGTTCGGGTCCAGGTTCGGGTCTTACAGGTTCGGGTCCAAGTTCGGGTCTACAGGTTCAGGCTAATATGCTCATGCCTAATAAAAAGCATCAACACATACAAAAGAATAGACTCATTACCATTACCTGCAAGGAGACTTTTTGTAGACGACTTTGTTTATTGGGAATTTGCAGACGAACAAAAAACCATATAATACTCCAGTTTGTTATTTTTTTTAGTGTATGTATTATTTCGACGATAGTGGGGGTCATTAGTGTTGTGATGGGGAAGTTAATTATATTATTCTTGGTCATCTATTGATTCTAAAACCTATTCTGTGCCGGCCCGTAAAAGCCTAAAAAATTTTATATTATGAATACAGAATACGGAGAGAGAAAATGAGCGTGAAAATCTTACGTGTCATCACTTGAGTAATTTTGGTCCACATCATTAATGAATTATTGAAAATTCATAAAAGTCCAAAACAAAAAAATCAAAACAAAAAACTCAAATTTATCACAAAATGTCTTAAATTGACATAATAAATGAATAATATATTTAAAACATGTTGAAAAACTTATAAAATATAGAAAATATAATATCAGAAAATTCATAAAAAATTCAATTTTATAATTTCTAATAGATCTCCTTAATATTTATATGTTATATTCTATCACATTAAGTTCAAAAAAATGATATAACATATTGTTCATTTACAAGTAACAATATTATTTTGTAAAATTGTATTCAACACCAAAATTCATGTCAAATGACAAAACTTGAACACATAATTTACCCGACTCATCGGTTGAACCACCGGTTCCAAAAAATTTGAGAAAATAATTTTCGGATAAGTTTAGACATGAAAGAGTGATTAAATTTCCTAGACAATATGTTTAAAATATTTAAAAAGCTAATAAAAAACACAATTTTATAATTTTCCTAATGTTTGTATGTTATATTCTCGCCCAAAAGAATGATAAAACATATTGTTCATTTATAATTAACAATACACTACAAGAAATCACGACTTTTACCACGACCATAATCGTTGTAAAATCGTGGTAAAATGCAGTCTACCACGATTTAACGACGATTTCCATTTCGTCGTTAACCGATCGAAGTAAAAACCAAATCGTCGTAAAATCGTGGTAAATTTTACGACGAACCAAATTCGTTGTAAATTCGTGGTAAAATATTCGTTGTAAAATCGTTGTAATTGTTACAACGATTTCACAACGAATATTTGGTTGTAAATTTGTAATTATAATAAATCGAAAATTCTTAAAATCGTCGTAAAATCGTCCCTAATTAGGGATGATTTTACGACGATTGTAAGAAATATAAATTTTACAAATCGTCGTAAAATCGTCCCTAATTAGGGACGATTTTACGACGATTTGAAGAAATATATATTACAAATCGTCGTTCAACGTTCTTGTGGAAAGATCACGAAAGAACAACCCAACACCTACACAAATTAAATAAAACGTACGTATTACGATATATTCAGTTATGAAATATTTTATTAATTAATTAGACATTACGTACCGGCAATTGTTTCGTGCACATTTTGTGAAACAAGTTCAGCCAAGACAAATGGTAGCGATCGTTGCATGAACACATGACAATCGTGACTTTTCATACCCGTGAATTTACTACCATCTACACACCGAGAAAGATTAGAAACAAAACCATCGGGAAACTTAACTTCGAGAGATCACCCACCGGAACAACGACGTCTTCGCCGCCGCACTCGATAATCCGAATATAGGTACGGGGCTTTTCCGTCATTATCAATGTGCAATTCGGATCTCGCACATATCTCGGCCAAGTCAAGATGTGATTTAAAATTGTCTTTTGTCTTTCCCTGCACATTCAAAAGAGTGTTCATAATGTTATCGAAAAAGTTCTTCTCTATGTGCATCACGTCAAGATTGTGTCGAAGTAGATGATCTTTCCAGTATGGAAGCTCCCTGAAAATGCTTTTCTTATGCCAATTGTGTTCCGTTAGATAACCATCAGGCATATTAGGCGGGACATGCCGCTTCCTCCTTGGGGAACGTGTATTCGCACAGTAATGATCCATATGCGCCTCAACTTGTTCGCCCGTGTAATAAACTGGTGGAGGATCACGAACCACTTTGTTCTTTTTAAACATTCGTTTATTTTTCCGATAAGGGTGGCGCAGACTAAGAAACTTACAGTGACAATCGAACCAGCTAGTTTTCCTTCCATGCTTCAATTGGAAGGCATCAGTACGATGCATGTAGTAAGGACAAGATAGTCGTCCGTGTGTAGTCCAGCCCGACAACATTCCATAAGCGGGAAAGTCGCTAATCGTCCATAGAACACGCACGCATTGTAAAATTCCGTTTCCTCGAACAATCGTAAGTCTTTACTCCGTGTGCCATAAATCCTTCAACTCTTCCACCAAAGGCTGTAGAAAAACATCAAGGGATCTTTTTGGATGTTTAGGTCCAGGGACTAAAATGCTCAGAAATAAAAATCCCCTTTGCATGCACATCTCTGGTGGGAGGTTATAAGGGGTGACGATGACGGGTCATAAAGAATACTGCCTACCTGACATACCAAATGGACTAAATCCATGCGTACATAGACCAAGGTAGACGTTACCTTTTCGTCTAGCAAAATCGGGGTACACCGAGTTAAAGTGTTTCCACGCTTTCGCATCGGATGGGTGGGTCACCTCTCCGAGCTTCGTATATGTTTTGCATGCCACCTCATCGAAGAAGCGTCCTCTCCGAGTGATACATCCTTTGTAGTCCGTCCGTTATAGGCGAGATACCACATCTTCCGGTACGGTACCTCTTTCGACCTAATCCTTCGGCCTATATATTGGTTTTTTGCAAAAACGACATTCCTCAAGAATGTCGTCGTCTTTCCAAAATATCATACAATTGTCTACACGTACATCAATTGATCGATACGGAAGACCAAGATCGATAACCAATTTTTGAACCTCATAAAACGTTTCGGCGGCTAAATTATCGGAGGGTAGATATTCTTTTAACAATGAGGCCCAATAATCCATGCAAACCTCAGATAAGTTATGGTCTGTTTTAATATTCATCATTCTAGCAGCTAATGACAATTTAAAGTGCCCTTTTCTACAATTATCATATATTGGTTGATTTGCAGCATTTAACATGTCGTAGAATTTTTTAGCATCTAAATTATGTTCTTCAACTAAATTTCCATCAGATGCAACTTCAGGACGAAATGCATCGCTAACCATGTCATTTATCCTATCCGGTTCATTTCCATGATCATGATGAAAATTATAAAAATCATACTCATTTTCTACATGCTGGTCATAGTCTACGCATTCCCGATGATAATTACTACTACTAGCAACATTACCGAATAACCTTCCCATGCCGAAACCATATATAATATTGTGGTGTAAATCCTCTATTTAACAAATGCTTCCAAACATTTTCAACCAAAATGAATCGTCTATTGTCGCATTTGATACAAGGACAAAACATCTTACCGCTTTCGATAGTGACGGGTAGATTTGTGGCTTCTTTGCATGAATACTTCAACCCCGTCGAGGAACTCCCGTGTCACCGATCCGTCATCGCCTCGATGTATGTACATCCATTTTCGGATTTCGTAAATATCGCCTCCGGACATTTTTTTTTATAAAAAGAGTTTTTTTTTTGTAAGTGAGAGAGATAGAGAAATATAAAATTGATGGTGTGATTTATGGTGAAAGATGAGGAGGTATTTATAGGATTTTTAAAAATTTTCCAACTTTTTACCAAGGAAATTAACTACTAATTTACAACGATTCATAATTCTACAAGGAATTAACAACGATTTTACAACGATTTAACGACTAAAATGAAAGTTGTAAATAATTAGGTGCAACGATAAATACACGTTTTCAACTACCAGATTAAATGTCTTTAAATCGTTGTTAAAAAGTCCCAAAATCGGAAGTTGTAAATTCGTGGTAAATTAGCAACGATATAGCGACGAAATATTCTTATAAATCAAAACGTCGGTAAATCGTTGTAAATTTACCACGAATTTACAACGATTTGGTGCTTAATCGGAAAATCGTTGTAAAATCGTCGTAAATTTACCTCATCTAAATGGTTCTTCCGAGTGGAGAAACGAACGGGCCCTTAGAAGTTACTTGAAAAGACATTGAATTTTTTAGAGAATTAATGTATACGGACACTCTTACGTTAAGCTCTCTTGTATTTCACTTGATTAGAATGTGAAATTCAAGCTTTAAGTGTTTGCTGATTCAAGGTTCTTGATATGGAAACAACGAGAATTTGAGAAACAAACTCTTTCTCGACTCTTTTAATAAATATCCAAACAAGTCACATAAATAAGCACTTATATGTGATGTAACACTAGAAACAAATTCAAACAAGGATTAAGTTACGAATAACCTAATCAATTATTGGAAAAAAATAAAAAACAGATACACAAATCAAAGCAACAACAACAAAAGTAGACACGCTTGACGAACTCGAAAAGAACACCGAAGAATACTCATTTTAGTGTATCATTGAATGGAACATCCGTCAAAAGGACCACGGCGTTGGTTTTGCATTTGCATTTGCATTTGCATATGACGTTCCATGTCAGATATGGACTTAAACCTGTCAATCCTTTCATCAAACCTGCTTTGTTGTGCTTCCGTGGCTTGTTTCAAAGTTTGCGCCATCTGAACACAATAACCACCATATGTTGTGTTAGTGTGTGTTTGTGTCTGTCTATATATACATAAATAAATAACCACGAGTAGGATCAGAGAAGTTTCTATACCGTATCGGACATTGCCTTGAGGTTCATTTCATAAGTCGTTTGCAACTCCTTCCTCATTGCTTCTAGTTTATCTCCAGAATGGCCTTTTGCTTCAAGCTCCTCTTTTTCTTTCTTGTGCCTATCAGTCTCTTCCTGTTGAAATATATCGTTTTGATTTTCTTATTTAAAACACGATAGAGAGATATCTCTAACTAAGTAAAAAATGGGGGGACAAGCTAACCTTTATCTTATGGTACATCTCATCAGTATATGGTATATTATTGTTCTGCTTTCTAACAAGATCGATAAGGGCGAGAAGATCATGGACTTGCTGGATCTGCTTTGCTCTGTCCTTTGTTTTGTTATCGAATAACATCATTCTCTTGCCACACAATATCAGAACCCTCTGAAAACACACATAAAATATGTAAACTCATAAAGTACCCCCAAAATCCCGCGAAATTTTGTATGAAATAATGAGTAAAACCCACACTACCTTTAAGAAGTCAGGGCAATTGTCACCCAAATATTCATCTAGTGTGATTCCATCGTCTTCCAACACATCCCCCGCGGAGAAAACAACGATGAGATAATCAACTATTTTACCCCCGAAAAGAACTTGCAATGTACTAAGAGCATAATTATCAATAAGACCCTTAATTGGGTCCTTAGTGATTTTTTATTAATAAAAGATGGGAAGATGTAATTTAGAAATTTGTAAGAAAAAATTGTGATTATAGGTAGGACTCTCAAAAGGGTTCTTAAAAAAAATTATAAAAAATGTTGAATTCTTTTTTTTTAACATTTGCATATACAATGAAATGAACAAAATCTGTGACACAACATTACAAATGATCAAAAAACAAAATATCATATGTGAACCTTGCCCTTTCCCTTGTTGGCAGCATTGATCAAATGCACATATTATACAATAACAATCAAATGAGTCAAAACCTTCAAGAAAAACAAAGGAAACCACATTTATCATAAACATAAAGATTAGCCTGCATATACATTCAATATCTTAAGATCATACCAAATATTTCACCTTAAACTCAAGCCTCTGCTTAATAAAACCACACAGACAAAACAAGCCTTTTAGCTAACCAAACAAACACAGCAAAAACAACTTCTAATCAAGATCAAATAGCTATTAAACATAGACACGAGCTTTCTCACGAATCAATAAGCTAAAAGGACCAGACTTTAAAGAACAGTGACGGAGAAAAAGCAAAGAGAAGGAGGACGATGTTTCTTAATCTAGATCTGTGAAATACCAAATGTTTCTTCAAACTACTACAAAGAACATACCTATACAAGCAATCTCATCAATAATAACAAACCTTAGAAAGCGTCAACAAGCCAAAAAGTCATAATTTTGTATGAAAAAAGTGTATTTGGGCAAAGTCAAAGTTCCACGTTGATCGGAGCTCCGGTATACACAGAGAGATAGTACTTACAGTGAGCGGAGCTCCGGTATTGAGAACGCGACGTCCACGAACAAGATCCACGTTGACGAAGTGAAGGCCGATCCGACGGCTTAGTAGGTACTTCGTTCACGGCGGATCTAGGAGAACCCTCCGTCGCTGGTTCACGCAACTGGTTCACGGATCTTGGATCGGGACGGCGAGCTTTCTCCATTGAAGAAGAAATCGATCCGATGAGAGCAAAGAGAAAGCGCCGCTTCTTTGGGGAGTGTAGAGTCGATTCTTAGATTAGGTATTTTAGTATCGTGACTTAACTTTTTATTTTTTTTTTATTTTTTTTTTTAAAAAAACGGACCTTAAAATTGGGCTAAGTGCCACGATAATAATGGTCTAAGTACCTTCTCCTCCTCTTGTGAAACTCGGTTCCTCACCGATAAAACTAAGAGCACGGCATGTAGCCCTCCTTCCGCAAGAGTCAGACATCTTACTATTTCGTTACTTATAAAATCAGCCGACACCGATAAATCAAATAAACCTACACAATAACCCACACATTAGTTTTGATTGAGTTGAATTTAGTTTTGAAGGTTTAGACTTTAATTTTAAATATTGTAAGACAATTTAAATCTTATGATACTGCGGTCAAAAAAACCATATTTAAAAGTTATCATGTTATTTTAGACATTCGTCAAGATATCACTGGGAATTTCCCCCCCAAAAAATAACCATAAAATAAAAATACATACCAGGGGTGTCAATGACATTGAGTATAGGACCATCAGCTGTTGCAACTCTGAAAGTCTTGCATTCCATAGTAACACCTGATGCCCGTGGTTTCGAAAGAAAGGCCTTTGTTCTAGCTATGCTATTCCCCGTGGCGCTTTTTCCGTTCCCCGTACGCCCAACCAACACAATGTTTTCGATCGGATGTGCTGGCTCAGCTTCTTTTGATGATGATGATGCCTTATCTTCTTTCTTAATATCTCCCTTGTTTTGATCTTCATTTTCGGGCAGTGGCACTTCTTCATTTGTTGGAATAGACTCATTATTCTTCTGTTCATCAGCCATTTTTTTGGGAAAAGTTACCTTCAAGGAAAAAGTAATATATTAGCTAATCGATCAAAATAGCAACATAGAAATAAAATTAACAGTTAATTAAAGGTAATAATCATAACATTGAAGAGCTTTGGTAGACCAAAGAATATAAGGCTTGTGATAATCACATAAAATAAAATGACTAATCTTGATAGTAATTGATCTAAATACTCATATTTCTTTTATGAATCAACTTTTAAGGTAGAACTAATACGAAAAATGTAAACCCATAAAAACTGTTTATCTACAAATGAAAATTGAGAAGGTGAGAAAAGAGCGAACTTGATGTTTATAATATGTTGGAGTCTTTTTGAGCTTGTAAGCTTTTACTTTTAGAAGATATGATATCAACGAAACTAGTTGTGAAGTTTATATAGAACTATTGAAATATGATAATCAACTCTGTTTAATCATAGTTAAGTACTTTAACCACATTAAGTTAGTTGGTTGGTTAATCTAAATGTAATCTCTGATTAAAGAAAACATTGTCTTCGTTTCATTTCAATATAATAAGAATTTATGTTAATTTTCTCTACAACTTACATTAGTCTTTCTTTAATAAAGTCATAATTTATTTAATAACTAACTAGGTAAGTACTCCGCGCCTTGCACGGGACATGATATTCATAAATAATATTAAGTTATATCATTGAAGACCATGAATTGATCAATTTAGGGTTGAACATTTAATCCGAGATCCGAAACCCAAAACCGAATCGACATAAAAAATCCGGTTTGGTCCGGTTTCGGTTCTTATATTACCCTATCGGGTTTATTATTTTCTAACTCAGGTTTCCGTTCTAACCCGAACCGACCTGAGGTCCGAATCGTACTCGAATAAATCCGAAGATATACACATGTATATAGTTTTGATAAGATAAATTGGATTTCAGTAGACTATTTCAATTTTTTTGTGGATTATATGAATAAGCCGAACCAAAACCCGAACCGAACCTGAATTACCCGAAGTAAGATTGGAAGTTCTTACCAAAATTATGTAAAACCTGAAAATTCGAACCAAAAAAACAAAAAACATGAACCGAATAATATTTGGTTTCATGTCAGGTTTTGTTAAATATATGAAACTCGACCTGAACCCGAATAGATTCGAACCGAACAGAACTGTATTTGTAAATAACCCGAACGGATCTTATATCTTTTAACCCGAAAAACCCGAACTCGAATGAACCTGACCTGAAAACCGAATGCGCTAGGCTCCAATCCACTAATCAAAGTTTCCGATACCCGTTGGCAATTTATGAGGCATGCATCTATGAAAGACGATTATCGAAAGCCGAAATAACTAATCAAACTTTGCAAGCTTATTCAAAGAAAAAAACCCGCATTATGCATACTCCGGTAAATGAAGGCGCAATCCGTTTACCAAAATTGCAGGCCCATTTGACGAAGGCCCGCTTTAATGATTTTGCATGTGATAAAGTGTTATTTATATTAGAAGATTTCTTATTTTGTTTCTTATTGTTTTCAATGTGGGAGAAATTTAATTCTTAAAAGTTTTATATGTGAGCCTGAATTCGTTGGGCCTGAAATATTATTTATAGAATTCGCCAAACAAAAATTATTCAAAAATATAAGGATTAAAACGCAAAAAATAAAAAATATTCTAAAAGCTCTCACGTCGCGACACGTATGCGTTTTGTCTTCTCTTTTAATAGTATAGATAAAGTTTGAGGAATTCACTAAACTACACTTTTTCTTCCATTCATTTACAAAACTCTACCTAATTCAATTTTTTCACATATTTACATCCTTTCAAAATTTTAAAAGTTTGATTTACCTTTTACAAAATTACCAAAATTAAATCTTTTCATTTGGTTCGTTAATTAGTGTTTAGGGTTTAGTATTAAGAGGATAAGGCTTATGTGGGTATTGTTTATTTGGATTTAATTTTTAGTGTTTAGGTGTAGTTTTGTGAAGTAATTTTGAAATGATGTAGTTTTCTGAAATGCAATTCAAATGGTGTTTCTCCCATAAAGTTTTGGTGATGTTGCAAAACTAGCAAAGACGACTATCCATTACAAAAGGAATATAATTTGAAATGATGCGGTATAAACGTAGTTTAATGAAAATAATATTTTGTTTTTAGTAATTTCTTAACATATCATCAAAAAAATTATTTGGGTTAAAACTCACATCACATGTTTTTTTCCATAAAATATCATTTATAAAACTTTCTAACCAAAATACCATAAACAGGAAAACAAGAATCATTTTTTCATTTGGGTTCACTTTGTGATTAAAGCTGAATTTTAAAGGAATGAGAGTTTAGTTTTGATGGTTTATGATTTACTTTTAAGCTAATTTAAAACTTTTTAGTGGTATTATAGGGGAAAAACTATGATGTTATTTTGGTCTTAAAACATTTCTAATGGTACGTATGAGAATTTTCCTTTTGTTTCTAAATGTTATTGATTATTGTGTTTTAATTGATTCACAAATCCATATGAGATTTGTAAGCTCCTATAATATTAATTTTGTTGAAAAATTTAGGTTCTTTTATTTAACATTTTTTTGTTTTGTTCATAATGTATATCGATAATAATGTATTTTTAATGGTAATATAGAATCCCAAGTGTAACTTTACATTCTTGACATCTTTGTGGGAAAGTTTGATCAAAGTATTAGTGAGATAGATGTTATATTCTCATTGAAATTAAATGGGATGAAAGTGACGAGGTAGTTGCTTCTACATTGTGTTTTTATTGTTTATAAATCAAGTGGGATGAAAGCGACACTATTTTTGTCTTAATTATTTATATGTTTTTTACTAGTTTTTGTTGGTTATATTACCTTAAGATATAGAAGATTTAAAGTAAAACTGACTCTTTATTTTTTTTTAAATTAACAAAACTAAAATAACGTAATTTCAAAATACCATATACCATAGATGTAATGATTTACAATATTACATACCAAATTATACAATATACGGAGGCCATTTTGTGCAATTTTTAGGTTTTGCGAAAATTAGTAGACTTTATGAATTTAAATTGCTTAAATTATAAACTATTATGTTTATTTATTTTGGTCGACAATCAATTTCAAATTTATAAATCATAATTGTCCCTAATTATAAAAAAATAAATTCTAAGTCGTCAAGTGGAACTAATATATTATATAGTTTATGATTTTTAGTCAACTCTAAAATGTTTAACTTTCCTTGCAATATCTGGTACTTTAATTCATATTCGGTTATTTTAGTCTCCGCATTCTTTAATTAAATTTGCGGTACATTGAATTTGTCTTTCAACAAAAGGATATCTTAAATTTTATTATTTGTCACATCAGAAAAAAAAATTCGATAAAGACAAGAACATGCAAAGAGTTGTGACTTGTGATATAGAACATCTATATTCCATCTCTATTTCCATCAACATTTTGATAAATGGAGCAAAATTTCCTCCATTTCGATCTTCAAAAAATGGAGATCTCCATTTTAGCTATATTTGAAGATTGTATATTGGAATTCTCTATTTTTGAATTAAATATGTGAAGATAGAAATGATTTTTTTGGTTGAAAAAATGGAAAATGAAATGGAGGTCTCTAAATATAGATGAAAATGGATTTTTGGGTTGGAAATAGTCTCCATCGGCCGTTTAGCTATATCACTACAAGAAACTGGGCATTTAGCAACGGAAGAATTCGTTGCTATTATCTCGTCGCTAATTAAAAATCGTCGCTAATTTGTCGCTATGTTACAATCGTTGTTAATTCGTCGCTAATTTAGCGACGCCATGTAATCGTCGCTATTTAGCAATCGTTGCTAATTCAGAGGAAGATTATACGGAGGAAGATTATACGGAGTTAGTATAACTGGCCACAAAAGTATTGTCTACCAGACATACCGAATGGACTAAATTCGTCAGTGCATAAACCAAGATATACATTACGAACCTCTCTAGCGAAATCAGAGTATACCGTGTTGAAGTGCTTCCAAACCTTTGCATCTGACGGATGAGTGACTTCCCCATCTTCAACTGATTGTTCTGCATGCCATCTCATCGAATCAGATGTCCTCTGTGATTGATACAATCTTTTGAGTCTGTTTGTGATGGGT
Source organism: Cochlearia excelsa (assembly GCA_963556525.1). Classification (NCBI taxonomy): domain Eukaryota; kingdom Viridiplantae; phylum Streptophyta; class Magnoliopsida; order Brassicales; family Brassicaceae; genus Cochlearia; species Cochlearia excelsa. Next base: position 5,590,508 of record OY748332.1, on the reverse strand, counting down.
AAGTACCACATCCGTTGATACGGGACTTTACTCCCCTTCCCTTGGACCTTATATCTCGGTTGACGACAAAAACGACATTCAAGCAGCTTATCATCATCTTTCTAATAAATCATACAATTGTTAACACAAACATGAATCATTTCAGAAGACAATCCAAGACTAAAAACCAACTTTTGTACTCAACAACTACATTACCCTCATGCAGATATTCTTTCAGTAACTCCGCCCAGGAGTCCATACAAAACTCATTCAAATTACTATCAGATTTTATATTCATCATCCTAGATGCTAATGATAGTTTTGACAATCCAACTTTACATCCCTCGTAAATTGGTTTATTCGCAGCGTCTAACATATCATAAAAACATTTAGCATCTAGGTTAGGTTCCTCAACTACATTTTCGGATAAATACTCCCTCGTATCATGAAATGCATCAACAACCATTTTATGATATCTATTATCATCTACATGCACATAACCACCGGCCTGATCATGATCATAGTTACTATCAAAACGATGCGGTAAATTAGCAGGTTCGTTACTAACATGATCACTAACAGGAAACGTATAACTACTATCTCCGACTTCAATATTATTAGAGTTATACCCTTCCCCATGTTGAAACCAAACAAAATACTGCGGCATAAAACCTCTATTAAAAAGATGTTTCATACGGTTTCAACAAACACGTATTTAGTGTTAACGCACTTCTTACATGGACAATACATTTTACCGGTATCTTGCGTATTCTGCATGTTTCCGGCTTGTTGCATGAATGCTTGAAGTCTCTCCGTAAATTCGTCTGTAACTACCCCCGATCGATCTTTATATCGATACATCCAAAACCGTAACTCGTATATATTATTATTATTGTGAGACATATTGAAATTTTTAGAGTGTTTATATTTTTATAGAGTGAATGTTTTTTGTATTGTGTTGTGGTGTGATTTTTTGAGAGTGTAGAGGGGTTTATATAGTCCCATTCTAAATTTTTTGCAACCATTTAGCAAGGAAAATTAGCAACGATTTTGCAAGGAATCAAAATTAGCAACGATTTAGCAACGTTTTTGAAAACGTGCTTACCTAATTAGCGGCCCTCCTCGCTAATTCGTCGCTAATTACCAAAGATATATATTCGTCGCTAAATCGTCGCTAATTTTGCGACGAATTAATACCTCGCTAAATAGACGACTGATTTCTCCGTTGAAGATGGTCAACACTCAAAATCTTTCGAAAATAGGTATGAAATTTCCGGCGGAATTTCTGGTTGAAAATTTCGACCAAATCTCGACGACATTCTGACAGACACATACCGACCTTATTTTGTCTTAGTTATCCTTATTTTGAACGTTTTTTCTTCTATTTTAGTTTAAAATTAGTTGATTTTACTTATTTTTTACGTGTTTGATCATTTTAACAAAAGCTAGAGTATTTTTGTATAAAATTTATTAGTATTTTCGGTTTTATTTAGTATCGAAATGACTGATCCGAATATCCGCAAATATCTGCAAATACTCGTAAAATTTCCGGATATCCGAGCATCCGGATATCCGTATTTTTCCGGAGCAAAGCAAATCACAAAATTAGATATTCGTAGATACCAAAGAAAATCACAAATACTGGAATTTTTAGCGGTATCCGCTCCGCGTCCGCACCTACTTTTCGCTTCTTAATTTTTAGCGGTATCCGCTCCGCGTCCGCAACACTATAATAAGATACGTGTTGGTACTTGCTATTTACTCACTTTTGTTCGTTAATCAAAATTGTTAGTATTACTTTTCTGACACATTGTTTATAAACAAAGTAAACTAATGTTTATCGTTGGAATGGTTATGATCTAGTTTTCGACAAAATATAACCAATGTTATTAACTCTAAGCCAAGAAAGTAACAAAACAAAATCTTGAAAACCATCTCATGATTGTTTCTTCTATACAATTTCTACATTGTTTACTTGGTGTATAAAAACATAATTAATAGCAAAAACATTTGATAATTCGATATGTTTATATCTAAAGCAAATGAAAAGATATACAACATTGAATATTACATCTATAGGTCAAAATCTTCTGCAAATGGTGTGTTCCTTTCTTGTCGGAAGTCAAAAGTTACTTCTTTTGGAAAGTTACCATACAAAAGAAAGCTACACAACGGCTCAATAATACCAGTTAATGTCAAGAAGATAAGACAACGAGGGAAGTGCTTAATGTTATAACCATTCTCCCTCAATGATCCACAACGAGTTATAAGCCATACTCCTTTATATCTGAAAAAAAACATCATAACATAAGTGTAAAAACAAGAAGCTCTAAAAACAATACATATATGTGTGTGAGTTTTATACTTTTATAACATTTATAAAGATCAGGTTTACCACCTTTGAGCATTTGATACCACAAATGCTTCTAAAGCCCATCTTGTATAGCACAACTCGGATATCGAATCAACGTCATTTATCACCAAAATCGTCCCTAAATCGTCGCTAATTTTGCGACGAATTAATACCTCGCTAAATAGACGACTGATTTCTCCGTTGAAGATGGTCAACACTCAAAATCTTTCGAAAATAGGTCTGAAATTTCCGGCGGAATTTCTGGTTGAAAATTCCGACCAAATCTCGACGACATTCTGAGAGACACATACCGACCATTTTCCGACAACGATTTTTCAATATTTTCGAACAAAATCAGACAAAATTTTTAAAATAATTGAATTTTTCCGACCAAAATCTGACGAAAATTTTTCCGACGAAATTCAGACCGAATTAAAAAATTTTGTTTTAGAAAAATTGGATTTCCAATACAATTTCTGAAGGAAGTAAATACTTTTTTTTATATAAAAAGAGTTCAAATGAAAAGAAAAGAAAAACATAATTGAAAAAAAAAATAAAAAAAATAAAATAAAAAAAACACGAAATTAGATTCCAAATCCTCTTGATTCCTCTCCCGCTGCTTCTAATACCTCTCTTGGTTTCGATTCTCCCGTTCCTGGATAATCTGCAAAACGACTCCTCAAATACGCATTCTTTTGCTCGATATGTGCACTAGTATCTTGGCGTAACTTTTGAAAGCGTTATCATTTCCTAGATCTCAGTTCTCTCGAATTGACACGTAAACCAAATTTTTCTATGAAAAATAATTTTGGGTGAATAATAAAAAACGAAATTATGAATAAAGTAAATTTGATTTAATATTAAATAGGATAATCATGAAGAATAATTTAAGTGAATAATAAAAACGAAATTACGAATAAATTAAATTAAAAATAAAATTTTCCTAAATTTACTTTCGTTGCGACACATAAGCCAAATTACTTGTCATTTATTATATATGATGATAAATTTAATATTAAATAGGATAATCATGAAGAATAATTTTAAGTGAATATTAAAAAAACAAATTATGAATAAATTAAATATGATTTAATATTAAATAGGATAATCATGAAGAATAATTTTCAATGAATAATAAAAACGAAATTATGAATAAATTAAATAAAAAAATAAAATTTTCCTAAATTTACTCTCGTTGCGACACATAAGTCAAATTACTTGTTATTTATTATATATTAGATTTTTACCCGTGCGTCCTGCACGGGAGTAATATTTACAAAATATTAGTTGCCTTAATTTTAATTTATTTTTTATTGATCCATGTTGAATAATAATTTTTTATCATATACATATGTATGTTCTAATATTAATTTTATTTTTATATATCATAAATTATGTATGATATATTTTGACCCGTCGCGCATGACATCTCGTAAAAGTATTAAAAACTTAGATTTTTAAAGGATTTCGGATACTTTTGGTTTTTTATTTTCATCATCGATTCAAATATTCTAAAAAATACTTCTAAATAATTAAAACTATTATAACTTAATTTTGTTTTTAAAAACTTTAAATATTTTATTAATATTGTACGATGGATTATTATAAAATTGAAATATTTATAATATTTTTCATTATGTTACTTATTTATTTTTGTTTTTTTTTTAATTTTAATCATATTAATTAGGAATAGTTTTTTATATGTATCTTTACTTATATTTTTTAGTTTTGTTTTTATTTTAACCTATCAATAGACTAAAAGACTAATTTTCCATACGTCATCTACACACTTAATTTACCCGCAATTCTCAAACCCAAATCCGTCTAGTTTAATAGTGAGACGTACCGGAATACACCTAAATCTTATCTACGAGAAAATTAATATTTTTGCGTCTTAATTTTCTTATTCAATGCAAAATATTAAATATCTATAATTTTTTCCTATCTATTCAGTTATAGTATATTTTTGGGAGATCCATCGCTTGCATCATCATTATATAATAAAGATAAAATAGTGAATTTAGTGTTGCTGATTTTTTATAACTCTTTCCTAGCAATTTCCTATATCATTTTTTAACAGAACGAGTCTTTGTTTTTTTTCCAATCTCTTAATAATAAGAGAGAATATTTGATTATAAATAGTATTGTGCTAGTCTTTGTTTAAGTATGATATAAAAGTCTTTTATTTTGTTTAGATGTTTATAAAATGATTTTTATATTTTTTGGCTTCTTCTAATTATTAAAAACTAGGTGGCCCTCCCGCATTACACGCGCTAAATTTATTTTTAAAGAATAGTATTAAAGATGTGATAATGTGTCAATTGTTACTTGTTAGTTTCAATGTATTGTAAATATGTACATGATTAAAATCAAATGTTTATCTTATAAAAGACTAAACCTTATAATGTAATTTTTTTATAAATTTTGATTTATTGCAAATATGTGTTTTTGTTACTTCAAAAGAATTGTGGTATCTATCTATTTTCTACTATTTTATGTCATAAAAAAATATAACCTAAAATCTTTTATTTTCTTTAACCGTATAGAAAAAGATTTGTTTTTCTTTTTACTTCTAGTTATTAAAAGTAGAATATCTTACACCAGAAAACAAAAGATTGTTCTGAAGAGGGATAAGTAGACATAAAGCATATGATATGATTTCGCACTGTGGACGACAAATTTATGTATAAATCATATAACTATGTCCTAGTGAATGGAAAATGCAAAAGTAATATTTAGATACTTAATCCACAAAAAAAAGTTTATGGATTTGGAAATCCAATGAATGTGTTGATTTCTAAATATTAGATGATTAATTAATTGATTTTAGTTAATTTGGATATATTTTTATCTGAATTTACAATTTATGACAAACATCATTTGCATATCATAATTTTTGAATTTATGTTCTTTTTGTTTGATGATTATTTATATGCTAGTTACTAAAATACTTATTATATACAATTAAAATACTTTATATAGATGACGTTACTAAAACTAATTTTAGTATATGAATTAATGATCGAATAATGATATAAGAAAACTAATATGTTATATGGGATTTATAACATATAAAAATTATACTCAAATACAGATTTGTGTGTGGTGTATATACAATTAAGTGTTTTATCGCCTTTTGTAATTAATATGTTTAACTTAATTTTGATATATTAATTTCTTCAAAAATGTAAGAATAAAATTTAATTTATAATATTTTTTGTCACGATATATAATTTTTATTTATATAAAAAGTTCAACTTAAATTGCAATTCTTTAGAAATACATAAGAATGATTTCAATCAACCAATGATTCAGACTCATAAGTTATTAATATTATCTATACTATTAGATGGGAAACATTTTTACAAAAAGACAAAAAATTGTATTTACAATACAATGCCACTCATCTTAACCTATGTTATCAAATATATAGAAAAAGGAAGGTAATTTAAAGGGTCGACGATTTTTTTACACCTCAAGAGTTCATTCCCACATTATTTACACCCAAACTTTCAATATCTGCCTATTTACACCTGAACTTAATAAACGCTATTTATTTTTACTAATCACGATTGCGGCTAATTAAATTGCGTTTATTGACCCGTTTAATTATCTAGAAACCCAGAAATAACCCACCATGATACTCTTAATTAAACAGAGTCTTCTTCCACTACACCTTCAATATATCGATAAAAATTAAATTGGGGATTAGGGTTCAAAATCAAAATCGAGAGATTTCGAAAAAACTGGAGAAATTGAAGTGATTTTACAGATTTCGAGTTATCTCTTGATGGAGAATCAAGAGAATCTAACGAGTGTTCCTATTGAAATCGTCGGAGAAGAAATCGAAGGAGAGATTATGGTGGAAACGATTCACCGCGATGAAGAAGAAGAAGAACAGAATCACTATGAAGAGATTCACGGCGAAGAAGAAGAGAATCACGAAGAACATATTCATGAAAAAACCATTGTGGTCAGAGAAGATGTTCACGAAGAAGAGGTTAACGAAGAAGAGGTTAACGAAGAAGAGGTTCACGGAGAAGAAGATGACGACCCAGTTAATAACTTCGAGTATGAAGTTGAAGTTGATGCAACAGCGGATGATTTCGTGGATGAGTACATGAGGGAGCGTAACACCATTCCTGAATCCGACAATGAAGACAGTGACAGTGACGATGATGATCCGTACATGCGTTATCAGAGAAAAAAGCCTGTCGATAAGTTAGCTTTAGGTAGTAATTTCTTCACGTGTTCTGAGTTCAAGGAAGCGGTTTTATCGTATGCTCTTAGGACAGGTTTCAACATCGTTCAAGAACGGTGGGATAAGGAGAAATGTTCTTTCAAATGTGGGGTTAGAGGCAAGTGCAAATGGCGTGTTTATTGTTCCTATGATTCTCCAAAGAAGATGTGGGTAGTGAAAACGACATACAATCATCACAAATGCCACCCAAATGGTAAGTGTAAAATGATAAAAAGTCTTGTGATTGCTAGATTGTTTAAAGAAAAGCTGAGGCATAAACAAGATTTCATGCCTGCTGATATACAAAACTACATCAAGGACAAGTGGCAGATTGTGAGCACAAGAAATCAATGTCAAAGAGGGAGGACATTAGCTCTGAAATGGTTAGAGAGTGAGTACGTTGAGCAATTTGCACATATACGTGGCTATGTGAAGGAGATAGAGTACTCTAATCCTGGATCTGTCTGCTTTGTGGACACAGTTCCAAACTCTGCTGGTGAGGATGTTTTCAACCGTTTCTACGTGTGTTTTGACAAGATTAGGAGTTGTTGGAGAGGGTCTTTTAGGCCAGTTATAGGTTTAGATGGAACTTTTTTGAAAACAGCTGTGAAAGGTGTGTTATTAGCTGCTGTTGGTCATGATGCAAACAATCAAATATACCCAATAGCATGGGCAGTAGTGCAGGCTGAGACTACTATTAATTGGCTATGGTTTATTCAACAAATCAAGAAAGACTTGTATCTTGGAGATGGTAGCAGATTTGTCCTTATATCAGACAGATCTAAGGTAATAAACTAACTATTTGCAGATTTAACTTAGCTCTTTTAGTGTTTAATAAACTAACTATGTATTATTGATTGTCGTATATATTGTAGGGACTATTAAGTGCTGTGAAAGATGAGTTACCGAATGTTGAACATAGGAAATGTTAAAGATGTTCAGGTAAAGATGTTGTTCATTCTCTTTTTTGGTCTCTTTTTGTATTTTGGTCTTGCTTTTTGTATTTTATCTTCATTCTCTTTTTTGGTCTTGCTTTTTGTATTTTCAGGTTATAGATGTTGTTCTCATTGGTTTGTGGTTTGCTTTTGTATTTACAGGTATCACAATCAATGACTCAACCATCACAGACTAATAGTGGATGATGATGATGTGTTATTGCAAGTGTATTTTTAGTTAAAAGATGTTTTAGTGGTATTTTGGTTAAAACATGTTTAAGTTGTATTTTGGTTAAAACATGATTTGTGGTATTTTGGTTAAAACATGATTAAGTATTGTGGTACTTGTTTCAGCATCGTCTTCGCCTTCTCTTGTAACTTGTTTCAGCATCGTCTTCGCCTTCTCTTGTTTAGGTGTGTTTTAGCTATCTTTTCCAATGACTGTGTTGAGAAAATGTTTACTTGAAATTTTTATATTGGTGTATTTATGGAAACCTTGCTTGATTTGGCTTCGTATCTTTCCTTTACCGGGTCTCTTTTGTGTGTAAATGACAAGCAGATTCAGTAGAAGTTAACTAGGTGTGTTTTAGCTATCTTTTTCATTAATACACTAAAACACAAACATTCATATCATCTCAAACATTATGGTGCTTGTTTCATGAATACACTAAAACACAAACATTAATACCACAAACACGAAATATTCTTAAACCACAAACCACAAATACAAAACACATACATTATCAAACCACAAACCACAAACCACGGCCACAAACCCAAACAAATGACCCTAAACCCACAATTGTGATTGCAATTTTAAGCAATCTACTCTTCACTTCAATCTCAATCTTCTTAGTCATTTTCTCATTCATCTCGGATTCCATTTTCTCGAACCACTCTTCGATGTTTCCTTGCATTGTCTCCATTTTTTTCACAAGATCCACATGTTTAGATTCAATAATCTTCATCTCCTCTAGCATAGCTTCATCAACCCACTTAAACAAATGTTTCTCCGATTTTCTCTGAAACCAAAACACTTATTCATGAACTCATGAACAAAAAGACACATTTAATCAACAATTTACATTGACACAACAAATAATAAGTGATACCTCTTGTCCATAAACACATCTTTGGAATTTTCTGTTGGGATTTTCGTTTGTCTTCGAGGTAAACGTGAGAACACTTCCTCCGCACCAACAAGCTTCCGCCAAACCATTAACCTTCTCTCGCGATGATATTTGACTTGAACCTGATGAGGAACCGGTAATTCTCTCACCACACTCGTTACTCATTCTTCTCTTACTCGAATTTCACTCTCACATAAAACCCCCAAATCGATTTTTTCCAAGAACCCTAACTCCCAAAAATCGATTTTTTGTGTTATAATGTGGAAAAGGAGATAAAAGAGATATAAAGTATTCGACTGGGTCATAAACCGGGTCTTGAAACGCTGTTAATAAGACCAAATCACGTTTACTGTGCAATTAATTAGAGTTTAGCGACTATGTGTACAAGATTTTAAATTTTATTAAGTTCAGGTGTAAATAGGCAGATATTGAAAGTTTGGGTGTAAATAATGTGGGAATGAACTCTTGAGGTGTAAAAAAATCGTCGACCCTAATTTAAAATATGTTTTTTCTAGATTAAATAAGTGCTTATCTTTATGCCATAGACAAGAAAAACGGTTTTAATTTAAACTCAGTTTTGAAAATAAAAATATCCTGAAAATAATTAAAAACAAACAATTTTAAAATCAGTTTCAAAAAAATAATATCCGGACAATAATTAAAAGTATTTACACAATAATTAAAAATCAGTTTAAAATATTTTAGAATGTATAACGGGTCATTAAATATCAGAGATCAAATTTAAATCACGAATAATTTTTTTGGTAATTCACAAATGGTTTTAAATCAAAAATGATAAACATATAAATGTAGTAGGGGTGGGCGTTCGGGTACCCGTTCGGGTTCGGTTCGGGTTCATTCGGGTTTCGGGTTTTCGGGTAGAGGACTATAGAACCCGTTCGGGTTTTTCTATAAATTTTTCGGGTTCGGTTCGGGTCCGGGTCGGTTCCGTTCGGGTTCGGGTCGGGTTCGGGTACCCGAAACTATAAAAAAACTCCAAAATTATATAATAAAATATTTTAAAATATATATTTTATTAAGATAATATGAATTATACACAATTAAATGTATACAAAAGTATCTAAAAATAATCAAATTATACAAAACTACTCAAAATATAAGAAAAGATGTTAAATATTTGGATATATAAGTTACTATAAATATAAAATTACTAATATTTTTATATATTTAATTATATTTCGGGTACCCATTCGGGTTTCGAGTCGGGTCGGGTCGGGTTCGGGTTCGGGTTTTCGGGTCTTGAAATATAAAACCCGTTCGGGTATTTGGTTTGTTTCGGTTCGGGTTCGGATCCTTATTTTCGGGTCGGGTTCGGTTCGGTTTTTCGGGTTCGGTTTTTTTGCCCACCCCTAAAATGTAGTGTTTGTAACGGGTCAAAACATATCATATCATATTTTATTAGTTACAGATTTACCCTTAATGATAATGTCCATTTTGTGCCTAAGTGGATAGCCCTCACGAGTTTACTTATTGGGTTCATTCCCAAAAGGCCTCATATTATATGGAATTGAATACTCCCTCTGTTTTTAATGTAAGATTTTCTAGAAAAAATCACAAATTAACAAATTCTTTAAAATGACTTTTATAATCTCTTTTATTATTGCTATTATGATTGATAAAATATAAACGTGATAAACCATAAATATATAAGTAAGGACATAATAGGATAATATGTGTCAATTATTCTGAATACTTTACATTTGAAAACAAATTTTTTTCTAGAAAATCATAAATAAAAACGGAGGGAGTATTACTTATATATTAAATTCTTCTTGTCTAAACTTCCGATGTGGACTTACTTTGTCATCCCAACAATCTCCCCCTCAAAATAAGGACCACTTATCCTTAATTTTTTCTCTCTAAACTTGGCACATATCTAGTATATATCGTCTTAATCTTGAGGTAATCTTGTGGGTTCCTCCCACATCGAACCACCCATTTCTCTAGGTTTGTTTCTTTAACCTAGGTTCTGATACCAGTTGTGGGCATTTTCTAAGCCCATATCCAACTCTTAATAGTATGATATTGTCCGCTTTGGAACTAAGTGGGTAACCCTCACGGTTTTCCTTATTAGGTTATTTCTCAAAAGGCCTCATACTATATGGAATTGGATATTAGTTATATATTAGACTCTTCTTGTCTAAACTTCTAATGTTGGACGTAGTTTGTTATGCCAACAATTTCTGACACAAACTGTACGATTAGTTTTAAATGAATAGTTTTATATTTGTGACAGAAACAATTGATTATTAATTTATAATCATACGAGTGTTAATAATTGATGGTGGTCCATTCTTCATATGAAAGTGACGAGGTACTTGCTTTTACATTGGGTTTTTGTTGTTTATAAATCAAGTGGGATGAAAGCGACACTATTTTTGTCTTAATTATTTATATGTTTTTTACTAATTTTTGTTGGTTATATTACCTTAAGATATAGAAGATTCAAAGTAAAACTGACTATTTATTTTTTTAAAATTAACTAAACTAAAATAACGTAATTTCAAAATACCATATACCATAGATGTGATGATTTACAATATTACATACCAAATTATACAATATACCGAGGCCATTTTGTGCAATTTTTAGGTTTTGCGAAAATTAGTAGACTTTATGAATTTAAATTGCTTAAATTATAAACTATTATGTTTATTTATTTTGGTCAACAATCAATTTCAAATTTATAAATCATAATTGTCGCTAATTATAAAAAATTAAATTCTAAGTCGTCAAGTGGAGCTAATATATTATATAGTTTATGATGTTTTGTCAACTCTAAAATGTTTAACTTTCCTTGCAATTTCTGGTACTTTAATTCATATTCGGTTATTTTAGTCTCCAGAGTCTTTAATTAAGCGGTACATTGAATTTGTCTTTCAACAAAAGGATATCTTAAATAGTGTCGCTTTCATCCCATTAATTTTGATCCATTTTGTGGGAAAGTTTGATAAAAATATTAGTGAGATAGATGTTATATTCTCATTAAAAATAAATGGGATGAAAGTGACGAGGTACTTGCTTCTACATTTTGTTTTAATTGTTTATAGAGTTAATATAATATATGGACATGGAGGAATCCATAATTAGTTTTTAGCAACTATAAACACCAAAATTAGGTCCGACAACACCTATTTTACATGAGTTGCCGATTATACCCCTAAGAGACTATCTACGATTTTGGCGGCTAGGAGGACAAGAACACTATTGCGTGTAAGAGAGAAGATATGTGTGTCAGAGAGAAGATATGTGTAAGGATCATGCATTAAATGTTCGGATATATGGAACATACTAATCGCATGTCCTCTAATAGCAATCTTATCTACTCCACTTATCTTGGCTAAATAGATATTATTAGATATGTCATAGATGTACTTGTCGAAAATGTTTTGTTGTAACTATATAAAAAGCTCTAATGATACATTTAGTGATAGCAAACACAAGAAACACCATTAAAGAGTAAGGTACATGCAAGAACACCATTAAATACTAAGGTACATGAAAAGATATTGTCACAATCGTTGTTAGCATTAAATGATACTATATGTCGGAGCAATAAGTGTAGATAGAGCAAATGTATGAAGTCGATCTATCTTATTAATATAGTGTATAACTTACGATAAGTTTCATATTTTCTTGTAACTGCTAAGTTGGTAAGTGATATGATACTTGTTAATGATTTACATGTTGTGATGGCGACAACGGTAAGAGTATGGAGAGGCCATTGGGTGAAAGATGATGATAGTCGTTTTAATCACGTTGTGGAATCATCAACTGACGTTGTTGAAGTTAATTTTAAATACAAGTTTTAATTTTAAATTGTACAACTGCTAATATAAATCTTAGCACGCTAATAGCCGATGTAGATGACTTAATAGCAAACCCAATTTGAAGGCTTAAACTTATTGTAGTTGTGAATTTCGTATGACAAGAGCAGTGAGGACACGCAAAGGAAAAAACAGTTGTAGAAGGAGGTTTTTGGAGTGATAACAAAACGAATGGTAAAAGACTAATGATGGTTCGACTTTTGGATGTAGCATAAAAAACTAATATCATGCCTTAATAAATTGATGATGTAAAATAACTCTATATGTAAGATAATGAATGAAGGATATTAGATATCAATAAGATTCAAAATACTTGTATCGTGTATTATGTATATTATCCGCTAACATAAACTTTGGTTTGAAATCTTATGAATATTATCCGCTAACAGAATACAATATCTTACTAAAAATTGAAATCTCAAACTAACGGAGAAAAAAACTAATTGTCGTCTGCAATATGTTAAAACCTCATTACCGTCATATTCAAGATAACAACAAATATACTGGCTACAATGTAAATTATTCAATAATATTATTGATAGATATCAACAAAACTTCAATACCTAAACTATGTATTATGTTTATTATCCGCTACATATTATTCGGGTTCTATCAACGTGAGTTTCTACCCAATAAGCCCAAGTACAAAGAGCTTTCTCCATAGCGACGAAACGGTCCATGTCTTGGTAATAAGAATTGTCTGATTGTATCAAGTCCCATCTGTATGTTATGTTTTTCACAAAAGAGAGATCAATTACATACACATTTAAACACCGAAAGGATCAAAAGAGAGTTATTTATGTTATCCTTGTATAGATCCGGTGTGACTCCACCAATGATCGTTGTTAAAGATGAGAAGATCAACGTCGTGCCACGCATTGGCATTACCAGATCTCCTCAAGCTTCAACACACGCTTACCTTGAACAACGTTTATATCCACCAAGAAAGGTTCTTTATAAAACGACATCGTTATACCATAATCCTACAACAACAACATCATTGGTTAGATTGTTCTGTTTACATAGAACTCAAGAACAAAAACCCAAAATAGATTAGGATTCTATACGAACAAAAATACAGATTTGAAAATCATTAATGCATGTTAAAAATTTATTACAACATCAAAAATATATACTAAATACAAGAGTTTGATGAGAAAACCCCATAAATTTGAAATTCATTACTAAACTACCCAAATTTTCGCGGAACACTTACCTATGGATCCGTCGCTACTTCGGAATGAAGATGAGAATAGAGTTTTGAATAGAGATTCTTCGTTAATATTGGACGAAAATTTGTTGACAACTAGAAGATTTGGAGAGAAATTATGGAAGAAAAACGATTTCAAAAAGAAGAAAAAAAGAAACTGAGGAAACTGATGCTTTGTTGAACTTATGGGATGAGAGAGACAAATATATTTTTAAAAATAAAAAATAAAATCGCTAATATCTTATGCCAAAATCGGTTGTGTCAGATTGTGTCAGTATAGTTTTGATTTCAAAAAATCAAAACACACACGATTATAGGGGTATAAGCGTCCGATACATGGTGAATAGTAACTGCTACGGTGTCACTTTTCGAACACCTAATTATTGAATCCTCCATGTCCATTTAGTGATAATATCCTTGTTTATAAATCAAGTGGGATGAAAGCGACACTATTTTTGTCTTATTTATTTATGTGTTTTTACTAATTTATGTTGGTTATATTCAACGTTCTAGAACTCGTTCGGTGCTATGTGTGCGGGCGGTAAAGCCTTATCGCCTATCAAAAAATCCGAGATTAATCGGGGAGTAATTTTTGGATAGATTTATATTTTCATATATTTTTCACTTTATATTGATTTTTTATTATCATTTATATTGTTATTAACCTCTAAAACTAATAACTTATCAAATTTTTTATAAAATTTAATTGTAAGTAATCAAATTAGTCAGAAAATAGTCAAAAATTAATTGGATTATGCGAAATTTTATAGAATTAGATGTTGTTATTCAGGAGATATCTCCTAAGGAAGGTGTTTTGAAATAACTTAATCTTTCAAGGGTGCTCTTTGATTTTTTGTACGTTTTTAATTTTATACGTCACAAAAAAATTATTTTAAAATCTGTTTTCGCGAATATTTTTAATTTAATTTTACGAATCTAAAAAAAATATTTCAGAAATCAAAAAACGAAATTAAAATATTTTTCATAAAATCACCCAAATATGATTATAAAATCGATTTTGAAATGTTTTTTGAATATTTTTAGGGTATAGAAACTAAAATCTTACCATTTGGGTTCGCAAACCCTAAACCAAGACACTTTGATTAGTTTAGGGTTTAGATTTGTGAATTTTCGAATTTTTTATTACAAATAAAATAGAAAATGGGTATAGGAGATTTTTGGTGGTTATAAGAGATCATGGCTTCTTGAAAACAACCATTTCAGAAGATGCCTCGTTATTCAAGTTATAAAATATACGCGGCCAAAAACTTAATTGACGCGGACGACCACTAGTAGCGGAAACGTAGAAGAGTAATCGGTTAGGCGAACGAGTTTTAGAAGAGAGTATATATTACCTTTAGATATAGATTCAAAGTAAAAGTGACTCTTTATTTTTGTAAATTAACTAAACTAAAATAACGTAATTTAAAAATACCATATACCATAGATGTGATCATTTACAATATCACATACCAAATTATAAAATATAGTGAGGCCATTTTGTGCAATTTTTAGGTTCTGTAAAAATTAGTAGACTTAATGAATTTAAATTGGTTAAACTATAAACTACTATGTTTATTTAGTTTGGTCAACAATCAATTTCATATTTATAAATCGTAAATGTCCCTAATTTTAAAAAATTAAATTCTATGTTGTCAAGTGGAACTAATATATTATATAGTTTATGATTTTTTGTCAACTCTAAAATGTTTAACTTTCCTTGCAATTTCTGATACTTTAATTTATTTTCGGTTATTTAAGTCTTCGAGTCTTTAATTAAAGTTGTGTTACATTGAATTCGTCTTTCAAAAAAGAATCTCTTAAATTGTATTATTTGTCATATCGGAAAAGGCTTTTTCGATAAAGACAAAGCATGCAAAGAGTTGTGACTTGTGATATAGTAAATCTTTAATCGATCTCTATTTCTATCACCATTTTGATAATGAAAGTATGAATCAAATGTCCATAAAAAAAAACATGAAAACGGCTACACTGTTTTTACAACACAAAACATTATTTA
Organism: Cochlearia excelsa; assembly: GCA_963556525.1. Taxonomy (NCBI): domain Eukaryota; kingdom Viridiplantae; phylum Streptophyta; class Magnoliopsida; order Brassicales; family Brassicaceae; genus Cochlearia; species Cochlearia excelsa. The sequence continues at coordinate 5,574,793 of OY748332.1, read as the reverse complement.
TAGTAGAAGAAGCAAAACCCTAATCCATTAGAATAGTAAAGCTATTAGTGAGTTGTAAAGGAGAAGTGGTCCTCATCTTTTTTCCTTTTCTGCAAATCTTCTCTGTACTCTATTTTACATTGCAGAGCGCTTGTGGAGAGTAGATAACGACATCTTTTCAATGTTTGAAGCAATATGGGCTTTGATCTTTGTTTCTCCAGGCCCACTATCTAATTGCTTCTAAGGTCTAACACATTCTTTCACACAGTCTGTCTTGACATAAGACTTTGATAATATAATGTTAATACACCCCCTCAAACTTGACGTTGGAGGCACGATGACGCCAAGTTTGAACATCAGTTCGCAATATGATTCATGAGGCAAAAACTTTGTGAATATATCAGCTAATTGAAGAATTGATGGTATATGTTTCACCACTAATGCTTGCATCGCAACTTTCTCTCTAACAAAGTGATAGTCCACTTCAAAGTGCTTTGATCTTGCATGAAAACCTGGATTAGCACTTAAGTATATCGCTGATAAGTTATCACAGTATAACTATGGTATCTTTGGTTGATGAACACCAATTCGGCGCAATAAAGCAGTGATCCATGTTATTTCTGTTGAAGCAAAGGAAAAAGTTCTGTATTCAGATTTTGTAGAAGATCATGATACAGTAGGCTGTCTCTTTGCTGATCATGAGATGAGGTTAGGCCCAAGGAAGGTACAGAATCCACCAATTAACCTTCTTGTTTCTTGACAACCTGCCCAATTTGCATCACTATAACATCTCAATGTTGAATCTGTGTGACAACTGAGGTCTAATCCCATCTGAAAAGTTCCCTTGATGTATCTCAATATCCTCTTTAACAGATTAAAGTTTGATACAGTTGGTTGATGCATCTTCTGACACACATAGTTTACTGAGAATTGAATATCAGGTCTAGTTAATGTGAGGTACTGAAGCTTACCTGCAAGACTTTTGAAGTAATTTGGATCTGAAAAGAGTTCATCGGTTGATGATAGCTTATGGAGCTGTAACGGTAATGGATTCGGCATAGGAGCACAATCCGCCATTCCAACCTTAACCAACATGTCTTGAGCATACTTCTCTTGACTCATAAACAAACCGTTTTGATGAAAGTGAGCTTGGATCCCAAGAAAATATTGTAGCTGACCTAAGTCCTTCATTTTAAACTGAGTTTTAAGGCTCTGAAGTAACTTCTCAACCATTGATGTATTGTTTCCAGTGAGCATCATATCATCCACATATAGTAACAAAAACATAACATCCTTTTCTTTTTGATACATGAACAATGATGGATCTTCCAAGGTACATATAAAACCAAAGATGAGCAGGAAAGAGCTAATTGTCAAACCATGTTATAGGAGCTTGTTTTAGACCATAGATTGCCTTCTTTAGCTTGCAAACATAATGTCGTCTATGTGGGTTTTTAAAACCTGGTGGTTGAATCATATAGACTGTTTCTTTTAAATCCCCATGGAAGAAAACATTGCTTACATCTAGTTGTTTTATACTCCATTTATTCACAACTGTAACATGAAGTACTCCTGTAACGGTGGTTGTTCTCACAACTGGACTATATGTCTCAATATAGTCTACACCTTCTTCTTGTTCATACCCTTTAGCTACAAGTCTTGACTTTAATCTGTTTAAAGATCCATCAGAATTTAACTTTGTAGTAAATATCCATCTACAACTCAGTAACTTGTCAGCCATTTATGGTGGAATTAAGTTCCAAGAGTCAGTTTCTATAAAATCACCATACTCTTCTCCCATAGACTTTATCCATCGAGGATCCTTCAACGCCATTTTAACTGATTTAGGCTCTGGATAATTAGACTTTACTGTGAAAAGAGCATATTTAGGATTTGGTTTTATGATTCTTGCCTTTGCTCTTGTGGTCATACGATGAGATATGACTTGTGGTTGCATTTCTTCTTGTTGAACTTCACCTTGATCTAAGACTTGATCTTGATATGCATCAGGTTCTGCTCCATGATGATCTTGTGGTAAATCATTAATAGAAGGTTCTGCATCAGGAACTGTATTGGTGATTACTCTAGGTGGAGAATCCAAGTCTTCTCTTTGAGCTTGAGTCAAACCTTCTTCTGGTACTGAACTCCTAGATTCCTTCGTGATATACCCCATTCGCCAAGCATCGATCAATGTAGATATGTTCTTGTCGAATGAGAGATATTTATCCATGTAAGGAAACTTCTTCTCATCAAACAAAACATGTCTACTAATGTAGACTCTTCCAGTAGGTGGATAGTAGCATCTATACCCCTAATTATACTACTCATTATATCCGATAAACATAAACATAAGTGACTTAGGATCAAATTTACTTTGTGCATACGTTCTAAAGTAAGGATAGCAAGACATCCAAATACTCTCAAAGATGTATAGATAGGAGGCTTGCCAAATAACTTCTCATAGGGACTCATCTTTTTTTCTAACATAGACGATGGTAGCAAATTTCCAAGAAAATTTGATGTGAAAAATGCTTCCACCCACAAACTCTGTGGTATTTTACTCTGAAACATCATTGATAAACCCAACTCCGTGATGTGTCTATGCTTCCTTTCAGCCATCCTATTCTGTTGAGGCGTGTGAGGACATGACACTAGTTGTTTTATCCCACAATCTGCCAAAATAGTTACAAACTGATTGCTAATAAACTCTCCTCCACCATCAGTTTGAAATATACAGATTTTTTGTTGTAACTAATTCTCAACCATCTTTTGAAACAACAGAAATATTGAATAGAAATCTGATTTGAGTTTTAAACGATATAACCACGTAAACCTTGAGAAATTGTCGATAAATATGACATAATACTTGAAACCTTGAGTTGACATAACTGGAGAAGGACCCCACAAATCACAATGGATCCTCTCTAAAGGTCTAGTAGCAACAAAATCAGAAAGAGAAAAAGATAGTCTTGAAATTTTTCCTAATTGACAAGCTTCACAGAGATGAGAACTTGTCTTCTTAGCCACAATGGCTTTATTTGTTGATAGATGCTTCAGAACTTCAGAATGAGGATGTCCCAACCTCTGATGCCATATCTCATCTTCTGCAGCTTGTTGTCTTGATGAGTAGTACACCAGAAATTGAGCATTATCCAACACATATAAATCATTGAGTATGCGTCCTTGTGTGAGGTGTTGCTGAGTCTTCTTGTCATTAATACACACAGAGTGAGAATCCAAGGTAATAGAGCATGGATAATCTGATGTATGTTTTGACACAGATATTAATGTTTTTATAATACCTGGACAAACTAAAACATCATTAATTAGTGGTATATTACCTGATGCAATTTGAATATGAGCTGATCCCACATGAGTTATAGGAAGAAAATCTCCATTCCCTACTATCACAGTGTCATTACCAAGATATGGTTGATTAGAAGCTAACTGAGTAGTAGAATTAGTGATGTGAGATGTTGCACCAGAGTCAGGATACCACTCTTGTTCGGATGAATGACTTGCATTATGAACCCACTCAACATTCATTGCGTTATGTGCTTCTTCTGGAATCTCAAAGTTCTCATCATATCGGTTGTAACACTTGAATGCAGGGTGACCGTATCTCCCACAAATCTGACAAGTAGGCCTTGTATCACCCCCTGAACCTCTTCATGACGTAAATTTTTGATAAAAACATCTTCCTCTTGTCGAATAACCAAACCTTCCTCTAAAACCACCTCTATGAACACCTCTGAATTGACCTCTTCCTCTGTTATTATAACCTCCTCTATTATTATAGCCATCTCGGTTTGAGTAAGAGTTTGAGTAGCCTCCTCGCTTTTTGTTAAATGCCAGGTGTGGTGAAACTTTTGTTGTTTGTGCATTCTTCAACACTTTTTCCTCAAAACCAACCAATATGTATGATACATCATCATAGGCCTGACCAGGCATATTGTCCATAGAATGTTCTATAATAGCAGTCATAGACTCATACTCTTTTCCTAGAGCACTATATATCATCTCTTCTTCTGATACATGAAAGCCTATTGAGTCTAGTTGGTCACACACCATCTTAACTTCACTTAAGTACTCAATCATATTGTTTTGAGATTTAGTAATATCTTAAAGCTTTCTCTGTAGATCTAGCTTTCTTGTGGCTGAGACTCTGTTGAACTTCTTAGCTAGAGCTACCCACACTTGATTAGTTGTATGTAGACCGTACACTGACCGGAGAGCTTCCTCTGTTAACGACCCAAACAACCAAGAAGTAACAAGTTTATCCTTCTTCACCCACTTATCAAACTCTGGATTGACTTCTTCTGATGTTATACCATCAACATTCACCACTCTGGTATGGTTAGGACGTCCCAACAACCCTTAAACATGATCCAAAAGTTACTAACTTGACAAGAATGACTCAATCTGAGTTTTCCATAAGAGAAAGTTGGATTTAGAATGTTTCAAAGTGACACACTGTGAAATGGTGAGAGATGTACTATTTGAATCAACCTCCGTAGCTCTGATACCATGAAAGTATGAATCAAATGTCCATAAAAGAAAGAACTTGAAAGCTGAAACTTTGCTATGAATTATAATGAAAACGGGTACACTGTTTTTACAACACAAAACATTATTTATAGTAGAAGAAGCAAAACCCTAATCCATTAGAATAACAAAGCTATTAGTGAGCTGTAAAGGAGAAGTGGTCCTCATCTTTTTCCTTTCTCTGCAAATCTTCTTCGTATTTTGTTTTACATTGCAGAGCGCTTGTGGAGAGTAGATAACGACATCGTTTTCAATGTTTGAATCAATATGGGCTTTAGTCTTTGTTTCTTCAAACCCATTATCTAATTGCTTCTCAGCCCTGACACATTTTTTACACCGTCTGTCTTGACATAAGATTTTGATGATATAATGTTAATAGATAAATGGAGCAAAATTCCCTCCATTTCGATCTTCAAAAAATGGAGTTCTCCATTTTTCGCTATATTTGAAGATTGTATTTGGACATCTCTATTTTTGAGTTAAATATGTGAAGATAGAAATGAAGTTTTTGTCGGAAAAAATGGAAAATGAAATGGAGGTCTCCAAATATAGAGGAAAAAATGGATTTTTGGTTGGAAATAGTCTCCATCAGCCGTTTTGCTATATTCAATAACATATGTGTGAATTTTATTTAGAGGAGTTCACAAAACTACACCATTTCAACCCCTCCTTCACAAATCTACACCTAATTTAATGTTTTCACATATTTACACCCTTTCAAAATGTTAAAAGTTTGATTTACCATTTAAAAAATTACCAAAATTAAAATATTTTCATTTGGATTCGCTAATTAGTGTTTATGGTATAGTATTAAGGGGATAGGATTGTGTGGGTAGGGTTTATTTGGATTTAATTTTGAGTGTTTAGGTGTAGTTTTGTGAAGTATTTTGGAAATGATGTAATTTTGTGAAATGTAATTCAAATGGTGTAGTTTTGTGATTCTCCCTTTTATTTAATATTAATGTTTTTTTGGTTTGTTCATTTGATATTTTCATTGAAAAGATCCATCTAACTGAGCAAAACAATTAATAGAAATAAAAATAAAATAGTGAATATACAGTTGTTGATTTTTACTAAGGTTTTGTTAACTCTTTCGTTTATCTTTTTCTGTGAATTTCATATCCTATATATAACGAGTGAGGGAATTCTTCCTTGGGAGAATTACAAAACTGCACCATTTAAATTACATTTCATAAAACTACACCATTTCCAAAATACTTCACAAAACTACACCTAAACACTCAAAATTAAATCCATATAAACCCTACTCACACAATCCTACCACCTTAATATTATACCCTAAACACTAATTAGCGAACCCAAATGAAAAGATTTTAATTTTGGTAATTTTTAAAAGGGTAAATCTAGCTTTTAAAATTTTGAAAGGGTGTAAATATGTGAAAAAATTAAATTAAGTGTAGATTAGTGAAGGAGAGGTTGAAAGGGTGTAGTTTTGTGAATTCCTCTTCTTTTCTAATTGTGATACATCATCATTCAAAATCATTTAAATCATAAAATTTATTAAATCCTAAAAAAATCATTCTACAAATTTGATTATTAATGCATAAAAGTATTAAAGTTCAACGTAATTTGTTAAATGTTATAATATTACAATAACAAATGCATTAAAAATATCTACACATTAATATCAATTAATTTTAAGTTGTAAACGTGTATTCTCAATATTTGTTTAATTACAATATATATATATATATATATATGTATAATCACATTACAAAATATAAAACATATAATCCATTTCGATGTATAAAATTTTTGAATACATTTTTTACCAAAAAAATTAAAATATATAAATAAAAAATATTTTATTATATTAAAATTACAACAAATTAAAATCCGCACGTAAGTGTGAGTCCGCATCTAGTTCTATTTTAATACTCCCTCCGTTTTTTATTGTTTGATTTTATAGGTTTTTTCACACAAATTAAGAAAACTCATAAGTGACTACTAATAAATATGTTTTGAACAATTTTCAATACTTTTAGACCAATAGTGTTTCAAAACTCTCAATTAATATACTTTGAAAACTAAAATTCACAAATATCAATACATTGATATTTGAGAAAATCAAACATTTAAGAACAATTTTTTTTTTCTAAAACATCAAACATAAATGAATGGAGGGAGTAGTATAGATTTTTGGGAGACGCATCGCTTGCATCATTATATAATAAAGATAAAATAGTGAATTTAGTGTTCTTGATTTTTTTATAACTTTTTCCTAGAAACTCCCTATATTATTTTTTAACAGAACGAGTCTTTGTTTTTCTTTCTCCAGTCTCTTAATATTAAGAGAGAATATTTGATTAAAATTGCATTGTGCGAGTCTTTGTTTAAGTATAACACAAAAGTCTTTTATTTTGTTTAGATGTTTATAAAATGAATTTTATTTCTTTTGACTTCTTTCAATTATTAAAATTTAGGTGGCCCTCCCGCACTACACGCATTAAATATATTTTTAAAGATTTGTATTTAAAACTGTGATAATGTATCATTTGTTAGTTTTAATGGATTGTAAATATGTACATGATTAAAATCAAATGTTTATCTTATAAAAGAATAAACCGTATACTGTATATTTTTATTGATTTTGATTTATTGCAGATATGTGTTTCTGTTTTTTTTTGTTAAAATTTTTTTTTTTTTTTTTTTTTTTTTATGTGTTTCTGTTACTTTAAAAGAATTGTGTTATCTATCTATTTTCTACTATTTTACGTCATAAGAAAATTATTGTTAAATAAAACATAAATTTTAGTGGAATGATATCTAATAAAAACTTATGGAAATTGATATAGAAAAGTGAATGACTGAAGACTTTAGTCTATAGTCTAATATATGTTTACAATATTCATTTTTTGAGCTATGTATATACACTTTAAATTAATTTGGTTAAAATTTTTATATTTCATCGTTATACACCTAGGAATAATAGGATGGTGGTACATATATACTTTTAGCTGACTTATTGATATGTGGCTATTTTAGTGTTTTTAATATGGGTTTTAGGTCACACAATCGATTATTTGGAGTCATTTCAAGTTATAAACAGGTATAAGGCGTCCAAAAAGCTTAAAGAAGCCAGCAAGGTGTATCGTGGATTAATCGCATTGAATCGGACAAAAAGAGGTCCGATCGATCAATCAGAGCTTAGTACTGCTTGAACTTGATTAGCTACCATAGTTCATGATCTTAGGTTGTTTAGGCGCAGCGGAAGTTGGTTTAGAAATCAGAATTAACCTAGGTGAGAAAAACGTAATTAACCAACCGAAAGTTGCAATTAACACTGTTTGTGAACATATCAGACTTAGACGTATTGCATGCTAGGATTTATAGAGAACAAACATAAGTTTTAGTTATCATAATTCTTAGCATAGGGATTAAATACTTCGGGAGAAGATTTATCTATCTTAGTGATCTGAATTTAAGAATAGTCCGCTAATGCTTTCCTTATCGTAAATTTGTCTAATAGATTTACGTTTCTTGCAAATAACCCTGGTGTCTGACGCTTTTAATTAACTGCTTACAAATCATAAACTGCTTTCTGTTACTATTTATTTCAACAAACTTTATAAACACTTTCTTTGTGACTCTTAGTTTGATACTAAATTTAAGAATTGTAGTGTAACATTTGGTCTATGTGGATTCGATCCCTAAGTATTACACGATTAGTTGTGCACTTGGGGTGAATATACTAGGGTTAAAACCTCTGAGTATCAAGTTTTCGGCGCCGTTGTCGGGGATCAATTGCGTTACCTTCGACAATTAGATTCGAATTTAGTCTAGGATTTTATTATTGTTTTTATTTTTTAGTTACTCACCCGTTCTTTTACTATCTTCAGGTAAATGAATACCAAAGAAGGAATTTTCATGGTGACTAATCCCTTGTACTACGATCGAGAAAACCAACAAGTTGATTAGAATGTGACGATCGCACATATGCAATAACATATCATGGCTCTGATGAAAGTTCAGGGACAACATCCAATGCCGAGAGGTGCAAGTATGAGAGAAGATGATTTTTTCGATGTTTTCTTTCAAAACCCGCTGGAAATCAGGGACATGATTACGAGATAAAACCTCAGATTATTCAGTTGGTGAGATAGAAGCCATTCCATGGGTTAGTTGAGGAGCATCCAATGGATCACATCGAGGATTTTGAGGATGTATGTGGCACTACTCGAATCAGTAGAGTTTCGAGAGATTGGTTCATGTGCACACTTTTCACGTACTCCTTAGCTGATAAATCTCACAGATAGTTATCATAATTCTTAGCATAGGGATTAAATACTTCGGGAGGAGATTTATCTATCTTAGTGTTCTGAGTTTAAGAATAGTCCGCTAATACTTTCCTTATTTAAAAATTGTAGTATGACCATTGGTCTATGTATATTACGATTAGTTGTGCACTTGCAGAGAATCATTTTAGGGTTAAAACCTCTAAGTATCACTTATGAATGTCAATAGACTAAAAGACTAATTTTCCATACGTCATCTACACACTTAATTTACCCGCAATTCTCAAACCCAAATCCGTCTAGTTTAATAGTGAGACGTACCGGAATACACCTAAATCTTATCTACGAGAAAATTAATATTTTTGCGTCTTAATTTTCTTATTCAATGCAAAATATTAAATATCTATAATTTTTTCCTATCTATTCAGTTATAGTATATTTTTGGGAGATCCATCGCTTGCATCATCATTATATAATAAAGATAAAATAGTGAATTTAGTGTTGCTGATTTTTTATAACTCTTTCCTAGCAATTTCCTATATCATTTTTTAACAGAACGAGTCTTTGTTTTTTTCCAATCTCTTAATAATAAGAGAGAATATTTGATTATAAATAGTATTGTGCTAGTCTTTGTTTAAGTATGATATAAAAGTCTTTTATTTTGTTTAGAAGTTTATAAAATGATTTTTATATCTTTTGACTTCTTCTAATTATTAAAAACTAGGTGGCCCTCCCGCATTACACGAGCTAAATTTATTTTTAAAGAATTGTATTTAAAAATGTGATAATGTGTCATTTGTTAGTTTCAATGTATTGCAAATATGTACATGATTAAAATCAAATGTTTATCTTATAAAAGACTAACCCTTATAATGTAAATTTTTATAAATTTTGATTTATTGCAGATATGTGTTTTTGTTACTTCAAAAGAGTTGTGTTATCTATCTATTTTCTACTATTTTACGTCATAAAAAAAATAAAACCTAAAATCTTTTATTTTCTTTAACCGTATAGAAAAAGATTTGTTTTTCTTTTGACTTCTAGTTATTAAAAGTAGCATATCTTACACCAGAAAACAAAAGATTGTTCTGAAGAGGGATAAGTAGACATAAAGCATATGATATGATTTCGCACTGTGGACGACAAATTTATGTATAAATCATATAACTAGGTCCTAGTGAATGGAAAATGCAAAAGTAATATTTAGATATTTAATCCACAAAAAAAGTTTATGGATTTGGAAATCCAATGAATGTGTTGATTTCTAAATATTAGATGATTAATTAATTGATTTTAGTTAATTTGGATATATTTTATCTGAACTTACAATTTATGACAAACATCATTTGCATATCATAATTTTTGAATTTATATTATTTTTGTTTGATGATTATTTATATGCTTAGTTATTAAAATACTTATTATATATACAATTAATATTCTATATATATATGACGTTACTAAAATTAATTTGAGTTTGTAAATTAATGATCGAATAATGATATAAGAAAACTAATATGTTATATGGGATTTATAATAACATATATAAATTATACTCAAATACTAATTTGTGTGGGGTGTTATACAAGTAAGTGTTTTGTCGCTTTTTGTAATGAATATGTTTACGTTCATTTTTATATATTAATTTTTCAAAAATATGTTAGAATAAAATTTAATATATTTTTTTTTATATATAAAAAGTTCAACTTAAATTGCAATTCTTTAGAAACTAGATGTGGACCCGCACGTACGTGCGGGATTTATTTTGTCGTATTTTTATATAATATGTTTGAAAAGTGAAAGAAATTAAAATTATTTGGTTAAAAATATATAAAATAATTTATATATCGAGTTGGATTATATGTTTGTAATCTTTTGTTTCATATAAAACATAAATATTTTAAAAAATTTATTATTTTTTTACAGTGACGACAATATACAATTTTTTAATTTTAGTGGTATAATTTCTTTCACACGAACAACATATTTTTAGTGGTAACAATTAAATTATGGGCTAACCTCGGATTGATCCGCGTATAAAAAATATATAAAAATTGTTTACTAAACTATATTAAATATAAAGCTAGATGCGGATCCGCACATACGTGCGATTTTTAATTTGTTGTAATTTTTATATAATAAGATATGTTATACTTATATATTTAACATTATTGTAACGTTGAAATAATAATTATGTTCATTTCATTGTTTTTAGTTTATAAGTTAAGAGTAAATATTAACAAAAAAATAAAAAAAGTTAAGAGTAAATCTACGGATAAAAAGGTAACATTTTAATCTTCTTAATTCTAACCAAATGTTATAGAAAATCTGCTGCCATTTAATGGTTTCTAAATGTGTGATATTTTTAAATATCTAGATAGAAATATTCTTGATTTATATGTTTAATCATCACCAATCATTCACGATTTCGCAAACGATTCGCGATTTCGCAAACGATTCGCGACTTCGCAAACGATTTGCGACTTCGCAAACGATTCGCGACTTCGTAAACGTATCGCGACTTCGCAAAGGTGTCGCGACTTCGCAAATGATTCGCGACTTCGCAAAGGTTCACGACTTCGCAAACGATTCGCGATTTTGCAAAGGTGTCGCGATTTCAAAAAAGATCTACGATTTCACTATGGATTCACGTACAAAACCAAATTATATTAAAGTTTATTAGTTATTAAATTACGTTAATATTGTTGACAAAAACAAATTATATTAATATTGAATCTTGAATTTACGGAATTTACACAAATAAATATTTTAGAGCAGTTTTTTAGTTTTTAGTGTGTTTATCCAAATTCAAAAGAGAGAAAATCATTTGAAATAGTGTTTGATTTTGATTTAATAGGTAAACTCATTTGTCTCTTTAACCCATTAATTTAAATGAGTTATGAGTTAACCCAATACCCATTTACTATTGAATCCAAATGAGTGATTTGGTTTGAGTTGGTTTACCATCTTGTCATTTGTTACTTGTTAGTTTCAATGTATTGTAAATATGTACATGATTAAAATCAAATGTTTATCTTATAAAAGACTAAACCTTATAATGTAATTTTTTATAAATTTTGATTTATTGCAAATATGTGTTTTTGTTACTTCAAAAGAATTGTGGTATCTATCTATTTTCTACTATTTTATGTCATAAAAAAATATAACCTAAAATCTTTTATTTTCTTTAACCGTATAGAAAAAGATTTGTTTTTCTTTTTACTTCTAGTTATTAAAAGTAGAATATCTTACACCAGAAAACAAAAGATTGTTCTGAAGAGGGATAAGTAGACATAAAGCATATGATATGATTTCGCACTGTGGACGACAAATTTATGTATAAATCATATAACTATGTCCTAGTGAATGGAAAATGCAAAAGTAATATTTAGATACTTAATCCACAAAAAAAAGTTTATGGATTTGGAAATCCAATGAATGTGTTGATTTCTAAATATTAGATGATTAATTAATTGATTTTAGTTAATTTGGATATATTTTTATCTGAATTTACAATTTATGACAAACATCATTTGCATATCATAATTTTTGAATTTATGTTCTTTTTGTTTGATGATTATTTATATGCTAGTTACTAAAATACTTATTATATACAATTAAAATACTTTATATAGATGACGTTACTAAAACTAATTTTAGTATATGAATTAATGATCGAATAATGATATAAGAAAACTAATATGTTATATGGGATTTATAACATATAAAAATTATACTCAAATACAGATTTGTGTGTGGTGTATATACAATTAAGTGTTTTATCGCCTTTTGTAATTAATATGTTTAACTTAATTTTGATATATTAATTTCTTCAAAAATGTAAGAATAAAATTTAATTTATAATATTTTTTGTCACGATATATAATTTTTATTTATATAAAAAGTTCAACTTAAATTGCAATTCTTTAGAAATACATAAGAATGATTTCAATCAAGCAATGATTCAGACTCATAAGTTATTAATATTATGTATACTATTAGATGGGAAACATTTTTACAAAAAGACAAAAAATTGTATTTACAATACAATGTCACTCATCTTAACCTATGTTATCAAATATATAGAAAAAGGAAGGTAATTTAAAATATGTTTTTTCTAGATTAAATAAGTGCTTATCTTTATGCCATAGACAAGAAAAACGGTTTTAATTTAAACTCAGTTTTGAAAATAAAAATATCCTGAAAATAATTAAAAACAAACAATTTTAAAATCAGTTTCAAAAAAAAAAATATCCGGACAATAATTAAAAGTATTTACACAATAATTAAAAATCAGTTTAAAATAGTTAGAATGTATAACGGGTCATTAAATATCAGAGATCAAATTTAAATCACGAATAATTTTTTTGGTAATTCACAAATGGTTTTAAATCAAAAATGATAAACATATAAATGTAGTGTTTGTAACGGGTCAAAACATATCATATCATATTTTATTAGTTACAGATTTACCCTTAATGATAATGTCCATTTTGTGCCTAAGTGGATAGCCCTCACGAGTTTACTTATTAGGTTCATTCCCAAAAGGCCTCATATTATATGGAATTGAATACTCCCTCTGTTTTTAATGTAAGATTTTCTAGAAAAAATCACAAATTAACAAATTCTTTAAAATGACTTTTATAATCTCTTTTATTATTGCTATTATGATTGATAAAATATAAACGTGATAAACCAAAAATATATAAGTAAGGACATAATAGGATAATATGTGTCAATTATTCTAGAATACTTTACATTTGAAAACAAATTTTTTTCTAGAAAATCATAAATAAAAACGGAGGGAGTATTACTTATATATTAAATTCTTCTTGTCTAAACTTCCGATGTGGACTTACTTTGTCATCCCAACAATCTCCCCCTCAAAATAAGGACCACTTATCCTTAATTTTTTCTCTCTAAACTTGGCACATATCTAGTATATATCGTCTTAATCTTGAGGTAATCTTGTGGGTTCCTCCCACATCGAACCACCCATTTCTCTAGGTTTGTTTCTTTAACCTAGGTTCTGATACCAGTTGTGGGCATTTTCTAAGCCCATATCCAACTCTTAATAGTATGATATTGTCCGCTTTAACTAAGTTTTAACCACTCGTTTTCCTTATTGTGTTATTTCTCAAAAGCGCCTCATACTATATGGAATTGGATATTAGTTATATATTAGACTCTTCTTGTCTAAACTTCTAATGTTGGACGTAGTTTGTTATCCCAACAATTTCCGACACAAACTGTACGATTAGTTTTAAATGAATAGTTTTATATTTGTGACAGAAACAATTGATTATTAATTTATAATCATACGAGTGTTAATAATTGATGGTGGTCCATTCTTCATATGAAAGTGACTGAGGTACTTGCTTTTACATTGGGTTTTTGTTGTTTATAAATCAAGTGGGATGAAAGCGACACTATTTTTGTCTTAATTATTTATATGTTTTTTACTAATTTTTGTTGGTTATATTACCTTAAGATATAGAAGATTCAAAGTAAAACTGACTATTTATTTTTTTAAAATTAACTAAACTAAAATAACGTAATTTCAAAATACCATATACCATAGATGTGATGATTTACAATATTACATACCAAATTATACAATATACCGAGGCCATTTTGTGCAATTTTTAGGTTTTGCGAAAATTAGTAGACTTTATGAATTTAAATTGCTTAAATTATAAACTATTATGTTTATTTATTTTGGTCAACAATCAATTTCAAATTTATAAATCATAATTGTCGCTAATTATAAAAATTAAATTCTAAGTCGTCAAGTGGAGCTAATATATTATATAGTTTATGATGTTTTTGTCAACTCTAAAATGTTTAACTTTCCTTGCAATTTCTGGTACTTTAATTCATATTCGGTTATTTTAGTCTCCGAGTCTTTAATTAAGCGGTACATTGAATTTGTCTTTCAACAAAAGGATATCTTAAAATAGTGTCGCTTTCATCCCATTAATTTTGATCCATTTTGTGGGAAAGTTTGATAAAAATATTAGTGAGATAGATGTTATATTCTCATTAAAAATAAATGGGATGAAAGTGACGAGGTACTTGCTTCTACATTTTTGTTTTAATTGTTTATAGAGAGTTAATATAATATATGGACATGGAGGAATCCATAATTAGTTTTTAGCAACTATAAACACCAAAATTAGGTCCGACAACACCTATTTTACATGAGTTGCCGATTATACCCCTAAGAGACTATCTACGATTTTGGCGGCTAGGGGGACAAGAACACTATTGCGTGTAAGAGAGAAGATATGTGTGTCAGAGAGAAGATATGTGTAAGGATCATGCATTAAATGTTCGGATATATGGAAGATACTAATCGCATGTCCTCTAATAGCAATCTTATCCACTCCACTTATCTTGGCTAAATAGATATTATTAGATATGTCATAGATGTACTTGTCGAAAATGTTTTGTTGTAACTATATAAAAAGCTCTAATGGTACATTTAGTGATAGCAAACACAAGAAACACCATTAAAGAGTAAGGTACATGCAAGAACACCATTAAATACTAAGGTACATGAAAAGATATTGTCACAATCGTTGTTAGCATTAAAGGATACTATATGTCGGAGCAATAAGTGTAGATAGAGCAAAGGTATGAAGTCGATCTATCTTATTAATATAGTGTATAACTTACGATAAGTTTCATATTTTCTTGTAACTGCTAAGTTGGTAAGTGATATGATACTTGTTAATGATTTACATGTTGTGATGGCGACAACGGTAAGAGTATGGAGAGGGCCATTGGGTGAAAGATGATGATAGTCGTTTTAATCACGTTGTGGAATCATCAACCGACGTTGTTGAAGTTAATTTTAAATACAAGTTTTAATTTTAAATTGTACAACCGCTAATATAAATCTTAGCACGCTAATAGCCGATGTAGATGACTTAATAACAAACCCATTTGAAGGCTTAAACTTATTGTGTAGTTGTGAATTTCGTATGACGGGAAAGTGAGGACACGCAAAGGAAAAAACAGTTGTAGAAGGAGGTTTTGGAGTGATAACAAAACGAATGGTAAAAGACTAATGATGGTTCGACTTTTGGATGTAGCATAAAAAACTAATATCATGCCTTAATAAATTGATGATGTAAAATAACTCTATATGTAAGATAATGAATGAAGGATATTAGATATCAATAAGATTCAAAATACTTGTATCGTGTATTATGTATATTATCCGCTAACATAAACTTTGGTTTGAAATCTTATGAATATTATCCGCTAACAGAATACAATATCTTACTAAAAATTGAAATCTCAAACTAACGGAGAAAAAAACTAATTGTCGTCTGCAATATGTTAAAACCTCATTACCGTCATATTCAGATAACAACAAATATACTGGCTACAATGTAAATTATTCAATAATATTATTGATAGATATCAACAAAACTTCAATACCTAAACTATGTATTATGTTTATTATCCGCTACATATTATTCGGGTTCTATCAACGTGAGTTTCTACCCAATAAGCCCAAGTACAAAGAGCTTTCTCCATAGCGACGAAACGGTCCATGTCTTGGTAATAAGAATTGTCTGATTGTATCAAGTCCCATCTGTATGTTATGTTTTTCACAAAAGAGAGATCAATTACTTACACATTTAAACACCGAAAGGATCAAAAGAGAGTTATTTATGTTATCCTTGTATAGATCCGGTGTGACTCCACCAATGATCGTTGTTAAAGATGAGAAGATCAACGTCGTGCCACGCATTGGCATTACCAGATCTCCTCAAGCTTCAACACACGCTTACCTTGAACAACGTTTATATCCACCAAGAAAGGTTCTTTATAAAACGACATCGTTATACCATAATCCTACAACAACAACATCATTGGTTAGATTGTTCTGTTTACATAGAACTCAAGAACAAAAACCCAAAATCGATTAGGATTCTATACGAACAAAAATACAGATTTGAAAATCATTAATGCATGTTAAAAATTTATTACAACATCAAAAATATATACTAAATACAAGAGTTTGATGAGAAAACCCCATAAATTTGAAATCCATTACTAAACTACCCAAATTTTCGCGGAACACTTACCTATGGATCCGTCGCTACTTTCGGATGAAGATGAGAATAGAGTTTTGAATAGAGATTCTTCGTTAATATTGGACGAAAATTTGTTGACAAACAGAAGATTTTGGAGAGAAAATTATGGAAGAAAAACGATTTCAAAAAGAAGAAAAAAAGAAACTGAGGAAACTGATGCTTTGTTGAACTTATGGGATGATAGAGACAAATATATTTTTAAAAATAAAAAATAAAATCGCTAATATCTTATGCCAAAATCGGTTGTGTCGTATTGTGTCAATAGTTTTGATTTCAAAAATCAAAACACACACGATTATAGGGGTATAAGCGTCCGATACATGGTGAATAGTAACTGCTACGGTGTCACTTTTCGAACACCTAATTATTGAATCCTCCATGTCCATTTAAAAGTAATAATATCCTTGTTTATAAATCAAGTGGGATGAAAGCGACACTATTTTTGTCTTATTTATTTATGTGTTTTTACTAATTTATGTTGGTTATATTCAACGTTCTAGAACTCGTTCGGTGTGCTATGTGTGCGGGCGGTAAAGCCTTATCGCCTATCAAAAAATCCGAGATTAATCGGGGAGTAATTTTTGGATAGATTTATATTTTCATATATTTTTCACTTTATATTGATTTTTTATTATCATTTATATTGTTATTAACCTCTAAAACTAATAACTTATCAAATTTTTTATAAAATTTAATTGTAAGTAATCAAATTAGTCAGAAAATAGTCAAAAATTAATTGGATTATGCGAAATTTTATAGAATTAGATGTTGTTATTCAGGAGATATCTCCTAAGGAAGGTGTTTTGAAATAACTTAATCTTTCAAGGGTGCTCTTTGATTTTTTGTACGTTTTTAATTTTATACGTCACAAAAAAAAAATTATTTTAAAATCTGTTTTCGCGAATATTTTTAATTTAATTTTACGAATCTAAAAAAATATTTCAGAAATCAAAAAACGAAATTAAAATATTTTTCATAAAATCACCCAAATATGATTATAAAATCGATTTTGAAATGTTTTTTGAATATTTTTAGGGGTATAGAAACTAAAATCTTACCATTTGGGGTTCGCAAACCCTAAACCAAGACACTTTGATTAGTTTAGGGTTTAGATTTGTGAATTTTCGAATTTTTTATTACAAATAAAATAGAAAATGGGTATAGGAGATTTTGGTGGTGGTTATAAGAGATCATGGCTTCTTGAAAACAACCATTTCGAAGATGCCTCGTTATTCAAGTTTATAAAATATACGCGCCAAAAACTTAATTGACGCGGACGACCACTAGTAGCGGAAACGTAGAAGAGTAATCGGTTAGGCGAACGAGTTTTAGAAGAGAGTATATATTACCTTTAGATATAGATTCAAAGTAAAAGTGACTCTTTATTTTTGTAAATTAACTAAACTAAAATAACGTAATTTTAAAATACCATATACCATAGATGTGATCATTTACAATATCACATACCAAATTATAAAATATAGTGAGGCCATTTTGTGCAATTTTTAGGTTCTGTAAAAATTAGTAGACTTAATGAATTTAAATTGGTTAAACTATAAACTACTATGTTTATTTAGTTTGGTCAACAATCAATTTCATATTTATAAATCGTAAATGTCCCTAATTTTAAAAAATTAAATTCTATGTTGTCAAGTGGAACTAATATATTATATAGTTTATGATTTTTTGTCAACTCTAAAATGTTTAACTTTCCTTGCAATTTCTGATACTTTAATTTATTTTCGGTTATTTAAGTCTTCGAGTCTTTAATTAAAGTTGTGTTACATTGAATTCGTCTTTCAAAAAAAGAATCTCTTAAATTGTATTATTTGTCATATCAGAAAAGGCTTTTTCGATAAAGACAAAGCATGCAAAGAGTTGTGACTTGTGATATAGTAAATCTTTAATCGATCTCTATTTCTATCACCATTTTGATAATGAAAGTATGAATCAAATGTCCATAAAAAAAAACATGAAAACGGCTACACTGTTTTTACAACACAAAACATTATTTATAGTAGAAGAAGCAAAACCCTAATCCATTAGAATAGCAAAGCTATTAGTGAGTTGTAAAGGAGAAGTGGTCCTCATCTTTTTTCCTTTTCTGCAAATCTTCTTTGTACTCTATTTTACATTTGCAGCGCTTGTGAGAGTAGATAACGACATCTTTTCAATGTTTGAAGCAATATGGGCTTTGATCTTTGTTTCTCCGGACCCACTATCTAATTGCTTCTAAGGTCTAACACATTTCTTTCACACACCGTCTTTGACATAAGACTTTGATAATAAAATGTTAATACACCCCCTCAAACTTGACGTTGAGGCACGATGACGCCAAGTTTGAACCCTCGCCCGCAATATGATTCATGAGGCAAAAACTTTGTGAATATATCGCTAATTGAAGAATTGATGGTATATGTTTCACCACTAATGCTTGCATCGCAACTTTCTCTCTAACAAAGTGATAGTCCACTTCAAAGTGCTTTGATCTTGCATGAAAACCTCGGATTAGCACTTAAGTATATCGTCGATAAGTTATCACAAAGTATAAACTATGGTATCTTTGGGTTGATGAACACCAATTCGGCGCAATAAAGCAAGTGATCCATGTTATTTCGTTGAAGCAAAAGGAAAAAAGTTCTCGTATTCGATTTTGTAGAAGATCATGATACAAAGAGTCGTCTCTTTGCTGATCATGAGATGAGGTTAGGCCCAAGGAAGGTAAGGTACGAATCCACCAATTAACCTTCTTGTTTCTTGACAACCTGCCCAATTTGCATCACTATAACATCTCAATGTTGAATCTGTGTGACAACTGAGGTCTAATCCCATCTGAAAAGTTCCCTTGATGTATCTCAATATCCTCTTTAACAGATTAAAGTTTGATACAGTTGGTTGATGCATCTTCTGACACACATAGTTTACCGAGAATTGAATATCAGGTCTAGTTAATGTGAGGTACTGAAGCTTACCTGCAAGACTTTGGAAGTAATTTGGATCTGAAAAGAGTTCATCGGTTGATGATATAGCTTATGGAGCAGTAACGGGTAATGGATTCGGCATAGGAGCACAATCCGCCATTCCAACCTTAACCAACATGTCATGAGCATACTTCTCTTGACTCATAAACAAACCGTTTTGATGAAAGTGAGCTTGGATCCCAAGAAAATATTGTAGCTGACCTAAGTCCTTCATTTTAAACCGAGTTTTTAAGGCTCAAGTAACTTCTCAACCATTGATGTATTGTTTCCAGTGAGCATCATATCATCCACATATAGTAACAAAAACATAACATCCTTTTCTTTTTTGATACATGAACAATGATGGATCTTCCAAGGTACATATAAAACCAAAGATGAGCAGAAAGAGCTAATTTGTCAAACCATGTTATAGGAGCTTGTTTTAGACCATAGATTGCCTTCTTTTAGCTTGCAAACATAATGTCGTCTATGTGGGTTTTTAAAACCTGGTGGTTGAATCATATAGACTGTTTCTTTTAAATCGCCATGGAAGAAAACATTGCTTACATCTAGTTGTTTTATACTCCATTTATTCACAACTGTATCATGAAGTACTCCTGTAACGGTGGTTGTTCTCACAACTGGACTATATGTCTCAATATAGTCTACACCTTCTTCTTGTTCATACCCTTTAGCTACAAGTCTTGACTTTAATCTGTTTAAAGATCCATCAGAATTTAACTTTGTAGTAAATATCCATCTACAACTCAGTAACTTGTCAGCCATTTATGGTGGAATTAAGTTCCAAGAGTCAGTTTCTATAAAATCACCATACTCTTCTCCCATAGAGACTTTATCCATCGAGGATCCTTCAACGCCATTTTAACTGATTTAGGCTCTGGATAATTAGACTTTACTGTGAAAAGAGCATATTTAGGATTTGGTTTTATGATTCTTGCCTTTGCTCTTGTGGTCATACGATGAGATATGACTTGTGGTTGCATTTCTTCTTGTTGAACTTCACCTTGATCTAAGACTTGATCTTGATATGCATCAGGTTCTGTATCAGGTTCTGCTCCATGATGATCTTGTGGTAAATCATTAATAGAAGGTTCTGCATCAGGAACTGTATTGGTGATTACTCTAGGTGGAGAATCCAAGTCTTCTCTTTGAGCTTGAGTCAAACCTTCTTCTGGTACTGAACTCCTAGATTCCTTCGTGATATACCCCATTCGCCAAGCATCGATCAATGTAGATATGTTCTTGTCGAATGAGAGATATTTATCCATGTAAGGAAACTTCTTCTCATCAAACAAAACATGTCTACTAATGTAGACTCTTCCAGTAGGTGGATAGTAGCATCTATACCCCTAATTATACTACTCATTATATCCGATAAACATAAACATAAGTGACTTAGGATCAAATTTACTTTGTGCATACGTTCTAAAGTAAGGATAGCAAGACATCCAAATACTCTCAAAGATGTATAGATAGGAGGCTTGCCAAAATAACTTCTCATAGGGACTCATCTTTTTTTCTAACATAGACGATGGTAGCAAATTTCCAAGAAAATTTGATGTGAAAAAAATGCTTCCACCCACAAAACTCGTGGTATTTTACTCGAAACATCATTGATAAACCCAACTCCGTGATGTGTCTATGCTTCCTTTTCGGCCATCATATTCGTTGAGGCGTGTGAGGACATGACACTAGTTGTTTTATCCCACAATCTGCCAAAATAGTTACAAACCGATTGCTAATAAACTCTCCTCCACCATCGTTTGAAATATACAGATTTTTTGTTGTAACTAATTCTCAACCATCTTTTGAAACAACAGAAATATTGAATAGAAATCTGATTTGAGTTTTAAACGATATAACCACGTAAACCTTGAGAAATTGTCGATAAATATGACATAATACTTGAAACCTTGAGTTGACATAACTGGAGAAGGGACCCCACAAATCACAATGGATCCTCTCTAAAGGTCTAAGTAGCAACAAAAATCGAAAGAGAAAAAGATAGTCTTGAAATTTTTCCTAATTGACAAGCTTCACAGAGATGAGAACTTGTCTTCTTAGCCACAATGGCTTTATTTGTTGATAGATGCTTCGAACTTCAGAATGAGGATGTCCCAACCTCTGATGCCATATCTCATCTTCTGCAGCTTGTTGTCTTGATGAGTAGTACACCAGAAATTGAGCATTATCCAACACATATAAATCATTGAGTATGCGTCCTTGTGTGAGGTGTTGCTGAGTCTTCTTGTCATTAATACACACAGAGTGAGAATCCAAGGTAATATAGAGCATGGATAATCTCGATGTAAGTTTTGACACGATATTAATGTTTTTATAATACCCCTGGACAAACTAAAACATCATTAATTAGTGGTATATTACCTGATGCAATTTGAATATGAGCTGATCCCACATGAGTTATAGGAAGAAAATCTCCATTCCCTACTATCACATTGTCATTACCAAGATATGGTTGATTAGAGAAGCTAACCGAGTAGTAGAATTAGTGATGTGAGATGTTGCACCGAGTCGGATACCACTCTTGTTCGGATGAATGACTTGCATTATGAACCCACTCAACATTCATTGCGTTATGTGTGCTTCTTCCGGAATCTCAAAGTTCTCATCATATCGGTTGTAACACTTGAATGCGGGGTGGGTGACCGTATCTCCCACAAATGACACAAGTAGGGCCTTGTATCACCCCCCGAACCTCTTCATGACGTAAATTTTTGATAAAAACATCTTCCCTCTTGTCGAATAACCAAACCTTCCTCTAAAACCACCTCTATGAACACCTCTGAATTGACCTCTTCCTCTGTTATTATAACCTCCTCTATTATTATAGCCATCTCGGTTTTGAGTAAAGAGTTTGAGTAGCCTCCTCGCTTTTTGTTAAAT
Source organism: Cochlearia excelsa (assembly GCA_963556525.1). Lineage (NCBI taxonomy): Eukaryota > Viridiplantae > Streptophyta > Magnoliopsida > Brassicales > Brassicaceae > Cochlearia > Cochlearia excelsa. The sequence continues at coordinate 5,552,017 of OY748332.1, read as the reverse complement.
GCCAGGTGTGGTGAAACTTTTTGTTGTTTGTGCATTCTTCAACACTTTTTCCTCAAAACCAACCAATATGTATGATACATCATCATAGGTCTGACCAGGCATATTGTCCATAGAATGTTCTATAATAGCAGTCATAGACTCATACTCTTTTCCTAGAGCACTATATATCATCTCTTCTTCTGATACATGAAAGCCTATTGAGTCTAGTTGGTCACACACCATCTTAACTTCACTTAAGTACTCAATCATATTGTTTTGAGATTTAGTAATATCTTAAAGCTTTCTCTGTAGATCTAGCTTTCTTGTGGCTGAGACTCTGTTGAACTTCTTAGCTAGAGCTACCCACACTTGATTAGCTGTATGTAGACCGTACACTGACCGGAGAGCTTCCTCTGTTAACGACCCAAACAACCAAGAAGTAACAAGTTTATCCTTCTTCACCCACTTATCAAACTCTGGATTGACTTCTTCTGATGTTATACCATCAACATTCACCACTCTGGTATGGTTAGGACGTCCCAACAACCCTTAAACATGATCCAAAAGTGACTAACTTGACAAGAATGACTCAATCTGAGTTTTCCATAAGAGAAAGTTGGATTTAGAAAGTTTCAAAGTGACACACTGTGAAATGGTGAGAGATGTACTATTTGAATCAACCTCCGTAGCTCTGATACCATGAAAGTATGAATCAAATGTCCATAAAAGAAAGAACTTGAAAGCTGAAACTTTGCTATGAATTATAATGAAAACGGGTACACTGTTTTTACAACACAAAACATTATTTATAGTAGAAGAAGCAAAACCCTAATCCATTAGAATAACAAAGCTATTAGTGAGTTAAGAGAAGTGGTCCTCATCTTTTTTCCTTTCTCTGCAAATCTTCTTCGTATTTTGTTTTACATTGCAGAGCGCTTGTGGAGAGTAGATAACGACATCGTTTTCAATGTTTGAATCAATATGGGCTTTAGTCTTTGTTTCTTCAAACCCATTATCTAATTGCTTCTCACCCGACACATTTTTTTACACCGTCTGTCTTGACATAAGATTTTGATGATATAATGTTAATAGATAAATGGAGCAAAATTCCTCCATTTCGATCTTCAAAAAATGGAGTTCTCCATTTTTCGCTATATTTGAAGATTGTATTTGGACATCTCTATTTTTGAGTTAAATATGTGAAGATAGAAATGAAGTTTTTGTCGGAAAAAATGGAAAATGAAATGGAGGTCTCCAAATATAGAGGAAAAAATGGATTTTTGGTTGGAAATAGTCTCCATCAGCCGTTTTGCTATATTCAATAACATATGTGTGAATTTTATTTAGAGGAGTTCACAAAACTACACCATTTCAACCCCTCCTTCACAAATCTACACCTAATTTAATGTTTTCACATATTTACACCCTTTCAAAATGTTAAAAGTTTGATTTACCATTTAAAAAATTACCAAAATTAAAATATTTTCATTTGGATTCGCTAATTAGTGTTTATGGTATAGTATTAAGGGGATAGGATTGTGTGGGTAGGGTTTATTTGGATTTAATTTTGAGTGTTTAGGGTGTAGTTTTGTGAAGTATTTTGGAAATGATGTAATTTTGTAAAATGTAATTCAAATGGTGTAGTTTTGTGATTCTCCCTTTTATTTAATATTAATGTTTTTTTGGTTTGTTCATTTGATATTTTCATTGAAAAGATCCATCTAACTGAGCAAAACAATTAATAGAAATAAAAATAAAATAGTGAATATACAGTTGTTGATTTTTACTAAGGTTTTGTTAACTCTTTCGTTTATCTTTTTCTGTGAATTTCATATCCTATATATAACGAGTGAGGGGAATTCTTCCTTGGGGAGAATTACAAAACCGCACCATTTGAATTACATTTCATAAAACTACACCATTTCCAAAATACTTCACAAAACTACACCTAAACACTCAAAATTAAAATCCATATATAAACCCTACTCACACAATCCTACCACCTTAATATTATACCCTAAACACTAATTAGCGAACCCAAATGAAAAGATTTTAATTTTGGTAATTTTTAAAAGGGTAAATCTAGCTTTTAAAATTTTGAAAGGGTGTAAATATGTGAAAAAATTAAATTAAGTGTAGATTAGTGAAGGAGAGGTTGAAAGGGTGTATAGTTTTGTGAATTCCTCTTCTTTTCTAATTGTGATACATCATCATTCAAAATCATTTAAATCATAAAATTTATTAAATCCTAAAAAAATCATTCTACAAATTTGATTATTAATGCATAAAAGTATTAAAGTTCAACGTAATTTGTTAAATGTTATAATATTACAATAACAAATGCATTAAAAATATCTACACATTAATATCAATTAATTTTAAGTTGTAAACGTGTATTCTCAATATTTGTTTAATTACAATATATATATATATATATATGTGTATAATCACATTACAAAATATAAAACATATAATCCATTTCGATGTATAAATTTTTTGAATACATTTTTTACCAAAAAAATTAAAATATATAAATAAAAAATATTTTATTATATTAAAATTACAACAAATTAAAATCCGCACGTAAGTGTGAGTCCCGCATCTAGTTCTATTTTAATACTCCCTCCGTTTTTTATTGTTTGATTTTATAGGTTTTTTCACACAAATTAAGAAAACTCATAAGTGACTACTAATAAATATGTTTTTTGAACAATTTTCAATACTTTTAGATTAATAGTGTTTCAAAACTCTCAATTAATATACTTTGAAAACTAAAATTCACAAATATCAATACATTGATATTTGAGAAAATCAAACATTTAAGAACAATTTTTTTTTCTAAAACATCAAACATAAATGAATGGAGGGAGTAGTATAGATTTTTGGGAGACGCATCGCTTGCATCATTATATAATAAAGATGAAATAGTGAATTTAGTGTTCTTGATTTTTTTATAACTTTTTCCTAGAAACTCCCCTATATTATTTTTTAACAGAACGAGTCTTTGTTTTTCTTTTTCTCCAGTCTCTTAATATTAAGAGAGAATATTTGATTAAAATTGCATTGTGCGAGTCTTTGTTTAAGTATAACACAAAAGTCTTTTATTTTGTTTAGATGTTTATAAAATGAATTTTATTTCTTTTGACTTCTTTCAATTATTAAAATTTAGGTGGCCCTCCCGCACTACACGCATTAAATATATTTTTAAAGATTTGTATTTAAAACTGTGATAATGTATCATTTGTTAGTTTTAATGGATTGTAAATATGTACATGATTAAAATCAAATGTTTATCTTATAAAAGAATAAACCGTATACTGTATATTTTTATTGATTTTGATTTATTGCAGATATGTGTTTCTGTTTTTTTTTGTTAAAATTTTTTTTTTTTTTTTTTTTTTTTTTTATGTGTTTCTGTTACTTTAAAAGAATTGTGTTATCTATCTATTTTCTACTATTTTACGTCATAAGAAAATTATTGTTAAATAAAACATAAATTTTAGTGGAATGATATCTAATAAAAACTTATGGAAATTGATATAGAAAAGTGAATGACTGAAGACTTTAGTCTATAGTCTAATATATGTTTACAATATTCATTTTTTGAGCTATGTATATACACTTTAAATTAATTTGGTTAAAATTTTTATATTTCATCGTTATACACCTAGGAATAATAGGATGGTGGTACATATATACTTTTAGCTGACTTATTGATATGTGGCTATTTTAGTGTTTTTAATATGGGATTTAGGTCACACAATCGATTATTTGGAGTCATTTCAAGTTATAGACAGGTATAAGGCGTCCAAAAAGCTTAAAGAAGCCAGCAAGGTGTATCGTGGATTAATCGCATTGAATCGGACAAAAAGAGGTTCGATCGATCAATCAGAGCTTAGTACTGCTTGAACTTGATTAGCTACCATAGTTCATGATCTTAGGTTGTTTAGGCGCAGCGGAAGTTGGTTTAGAAATCAGAATTAACCTAGGTGAGAAAAACGTAATTAACCAACCGAAAGTTGCAATTAACACTGTTTGTGAACATATCAAGACTTAGACGTATTGCATGCTAGGATTTATAGAGAACAAACATAAGTTTTAGTTATCATAATTCTTAGCATAGGGATTAAATACTTCGGGAGAAGATTTATCTATCTTAGTGATCTGAATTTAAGAATAGTCCGCTAATGCTTTCCTTATCGTAAATTTGTCTAATAGATTTACGTTTCTTGCAAATAACCCTGGTGTCTGACGCTTTTAATTAACTGCTTACAAATCATAAACTGCTTTCTGTTACTATTTATTTCAACAAACTTTATAAACACTTTCTTTGTGACTCTTAGTTTGATACTAAATTTAAGAATTGTAGTGTAACATTTGGTCTATGTGGATTCGATCCCTAAGTATTACACGATTAGTTGTGCACTTGGGGTGAATATACTAGGGTTAAAACCTCTGAGTATCAAGTTTTCGGCGCCGTTGTCGGGGATCAATTGCGTTACCTTCGACAATTAGATTCGAATTTAGTCTAGGATTTTATTATTGTTTTTATTTTTTAGTTACTCACCCGTTCTTTTACTATCTTCAGGTAAATGAATACCAAAGAAGGAATTTTCATGGTGACTAATCCCTTGTACTACGATCGAGAAAACCAACAAGTTGATTAGAATGTGACGATCGCACATATGCAATAACATATCATGGCTCTGATGAAAGTTCAGGGACAACATCCAATGCCGAGAGGTGCAAGTATGAGAGAAGATGATTTTTTCGATGTTTTCTTTCAAAACCCGCTGGAAATCGGGACATGATTACGAGATAAAACCTCGCATTATTCGGTTGGTGAGATAGAAGCCATTCCATGGGTTAGTTGAGGAGCATCCAATGGATCACATCGAGGATTTTGAGGATGTATGTGGCACTACTCGAATCAAGTAGAGTTTCGAGAGATTGGTTCATGTGCACACTTTTCACGTACTCCTTAGCCGATAAATCTCACAGATAGTTATCATAATTCTTAGCATAGGGATTAAATACTTCGGGAGGAGATTTATCTATCTTAGTGTTCGAGTTTAAGAATAGTCCGCTAATACTTTCCTTATTTAAAAATTGTAGTATGACCATTGGTCTATGTATATTACGATTAGTTGTGCACTTGCAGAGAATCATTTTAGGGTTAAAACCTCTAAGTATCACTTATGAATGTCAATAGACTAAAAGACTAATTTTCCATACGTCATCTACACACTTAATTTACCCGCAATTCTCAAACCCAAATCCGTCTAGTTTAATAGTGAGACGTACCGGAATACACCTAAATCTTATCTACGAGAAAATTAATATTTTTGCGTCTTAATTTTCTTATTCAATGCAAAATATTAAATATCTATAATTTTTTCCTATCTATTCAGTTATAGTATATTTTTGGGAGATCCATCGCTTGCATCATCATTATATAATAAAGATAAAATAGTGAATTTAGTGTTGCTGATTTTTTATAACTCTTTCCTAGCAATTTCCTATATCATTTTTTAACAGAACGAGTCTTTGTTTTTTTCCCAATCTCTTAATAATAAGAGAGAATATTTGATTATAAATAGTATTGTGCTAGTCTTTGTTTAAGTATGATATAAAAGTCTTTTATTTTGTTTAGAAGTTTATAAAATGATTTTTATATCTTTTGACTTCTTCTAATTATTAAAAACTAGGTGGCCCTCCCGCATTACACGAGCTAAATTTATTTTTAAAGAATTGTATTTAAAAATGTGATAATGTGTCATTTGTTAGTTTCAATGTATTGCAAATATGTACATGATTAAAATCAAATGTTTATCTTATAAAAGACTAACCCTTATAATGTAAATTTTTATAAATTTTGATTTATTGCAGATATGTGTTTTTGTTACTTCAAAAGAGTTGTGTTATCTATCTATTTTCTACTATTTTACGTCATAAAAAAAATAAAACCTAAAATCTTTTATTTTCTTTAACCGTATAGAAAAAGATTTGTTTTTCTTTTGACTTCTAGTTATTAAAAGTAGCATATCTTACACCAGAAAACAAAAGATTGTTCTGAAGAGGGATAAGTAGACATAAAGCATATGATATGATTTCGCACTGTGGACGACAAATTTATGTATAAATCATATAACTAGGTCCTAGTGAATGGAAAATGCAAAAGTAATATTTAGATATTTAATCCACAAAAAAAGTTTATGGATTTGGAAATCCAATGAATGTGTTGATTTCTAAATATTAGATGATTAATTAATTGATTTTAGTTAATTTGGATATATTTTATCTGAACTTACAATTTATGACAAACATCATTTGCATATCATAATTTTTGAATTTATATTATTTTTGTTTGATGATTATTTATATGCTTAGTTATTAAAATACTTATTATATATACAATTAATATTCTATATATATATGACGTTACTAAAATTAATTTGAGTTTGTAAATTAATGATCGAATAATGATATAAGAAAACTAATATGTTATATGGGATTTATAATAACATATATAAATTATACTCAAATACTAATTTGTGTGGGGTGTTATACAAGTAAGTGTTTTGTCGCTTTTTGTAATGAATATGTTTACGTTCATTTTTATATATTAATTTTTCAAAAATATGTTAGAATAAAATTTAATATATTTTTTTTTATATATAAAAAGTTCAACTTAAATTGCAATTCTTTAGAAACTAGATGTGATGCATTTTATTTATTTTGTCGTACGTTTATATAATATGTTTGAAAAGTGAAAGAAATTAAAATTATTTGGTTAAAAATATATAAAATAATTTATATATCGAGTTGGATTATATGTTTGTAATCTTTTGTTTCATATAAAACATAAATATTTTAAAAAATTTATTATTTTTTTACAGTGACGACAATATACAATTTTTTAATTTTAGTGGTATAATTTCTTTCACACGAACAACATATTTTTAGTGGTAACAATTAAATTATGGGCTAACCTCGGATTGATCCGCGTATAAAAAATATATAAAAATTGTTTACTAAACTATATTAAATATAAAGCTAGATGCGGATCCGCACATACGTGCGATTTTTAATTTGTTGTAATTTTTATATAATAAGATATGTTATACTTATATATTTAACATTATTGTAACGTTGAAATAATAATTATGTTCATTTCATTGTTTTTAGTTTATAAGTTAAGAGTAAATATTAACAAAAAAATAAAAAAAGTTAAGAGTAAATCTACGGATAAAAAGGTAACATTTTAATCTTCTTAATTCTAACCAAATGTTATAGAAAATCTGCTGCCATTTAATGGTTTCTAAATGTGTGATATTTTTAAATATCTAGATAGAAATATTCTTGATTTATATGTTTAATCATCACCAATCATTCACGATTTCGCAAACGATTCGCGATTTCGCAAACGATTCGCGACTTCGCAAACGATTCGCGACTTCGCAAACGATTCGCGACAACGTAAACGTATCGCGACTTCGCAAAGGTGTCGCGACTTCGCAAATGATTCGCGACTTCGCAAAGGTTCACGACTTCGCAAACGATTCGCGATTTTGCAAAGGTGTCGCGATTTCAAAAAAGATCTACGATTTCACTATGGATTCACGTACAAAACCAAATTATATTAAAGTTTATTAGTTATTAAATTACGTTAATATTGTTGACAAAAACAAATTATATTAATATTGAATCTTGAATTTACGGAATTTACACAAATAAATATTTTAGAGCAGTTTTTTAGTTTTTAGTGTGTTTATCCAAATTCAAAAGAGAGAAAATCATTTGAAATAGTGTTTGATTTTGATTTAATAGGTAAACTCATTTGTCTCTTTAACCCATTAATTTAAATGAGTTATGAGTTAACCCAATACCCATTTACTATTGAATCCAAATGAGTGATTTGGTTTGAGTTGGTTTACCATCTTGACACCACTAATAGTTATGTTTAAATTCAAAGAAAACAAAAAAGAAAACATATTAATTTCAACATTAAAGTATAAAACAAAAAAAACAAAAATATTAAAAGGAAAGAAAAAATTATTATTAATATCAAAATAAAAAATAATCATTTTCAATTTCAAAAGGTTAAAAATAATAAATCGAATAATAATATCTAAAAAAATAATTACAGAATAATTTATTAATAAAGTAAAACAATTTTTTTACGGATTAATTTTAGAATTGAATCTAGGTATAATCGTAGATTTTAAAGTTTTAACATCAATTATGAATAACAATTATAATCTCCACATATTTTAATTTTTGTAACGGGTCTTTAAAAATCAAAAATTGAAATTGAAATCACGAATAATAATTGTTATGAGACTAAAATCAATTTTAGTTTATGTATAATAAATATGTGTAGTTTTTGTGACGAGTCGAAAAATATCAAACATAGTTTATGGGATATAATTATATAATCCAAGTGATCACAAACATATAATTCGGGTCGTCATCATAAGAAAATAATAAAATTTACAATATATTCATTTATTTTATGACACAAAATACCACAAACATATAATTAAAATCGACATTTTTAATATATGATTTACCAAATAATTTTATATATATATATTTGCAAATATATTTTATTATTTAAAAATTTCAAAAAAAATTAAACTGCACGTACGTGCGGGTCCGTATCTAGTCTATACTATTAAATGGGAAACATTTGTACAAAGAAGATAAAATATTGTATTGTAATGCCACTAATCTTAACCTATGATATCAAATATATATAGAATGTAAGGTAATTTAAAATATGTTTTTTCTACATTAAATAAGTGTCTATATTTATGCCATAAACAAGAAAACGGTTTTAATTTCAGTTTTGAAAACAAAAATATCCCGAAAATAAATAAAAACAAACAATTTTAAAATCATTTTCAAAAAGAAAAATATCTGGGCAATAAATAAAAATATTTGGAAAATAATATAAAAATCAGTTTAAAATATTTTAGATTGTATAACGGGCCATAAAATATCATAAATCAAATTTAAATCACAAATGATTTTTTTGGTAATTCACAAATAGTTTTAAATCAAAAATGAGAAACTTATAAATGTAGTGTTTGTAACGGGCCAAAAATAGCATACCTAAATTATTATTTATAGCTAAATTTTTTTTGTAATATCAACACATATGAAATATGATTCATAATTTTATGTTTAATACACTAAATATAATTTTAAAAATTTGTGTTAGGTTAATATGTTTACAAACATTACATATGTACAACTACATACGTGTAGAAAGCACGAGTTCGAATCTTGAAAATCCTTTCACAAAATTTCATGTACTCTTTGAAACAAGAGACCACAAACATATAATTCAAATCGATGCAAGAGTTTTTAATATACATAATACATTTTTTACCAAATAATTGTATATTATATATTTTTAAAAACGTAGGTAAGAGTTTTCATCTAGTTATATAAAGAATTCTGAACTTACATTTTAAAAAAAAATTCAATAATGTTAGAAAATTTAAACTTGTGAAAATTACAAGCCTAAATATTTCCTAACTCAAGGCCAATTAATTTTTACTAGAAAAGAACCCGCGCGTTGCGCGGAATATTTACAAATTTTTATAGTAATTTCAAATAATTTTACATTGACTTTGTGAAATTTTTTATTTGTTTTATGAAGTTTTTTATTTTTGTAATAGGTATACGGTTTAACTTTAGATATTTTCCATCTATTTTATATTTTACCAAGCTAATGAAAATAATTTTGTTTACGAACAACTTTTGTTTGAATGTTTTAGTTTATTATCAAACCGATGGAATATCAATATGTAAAGAAAATTGTTGTTGTGTACCCCATTTAACTTCTCTAATTTTAATTGTACGCATGTTGTTTACTTTGGTTTTACGTGGACATCTTAACCGTCAATTAATTTGGATAATATTTTGTTTTGTTTTCTTTGTAACGTTATTGAATTATTTGTATATATAATTATTTATTTTGTATGATGTTTTCTTTTCTTGGTGGATATTTTAAGTTTATTTCATATATTTGACACTAACGATTTAGAAAGTATGTATATATATGAAGTATTTCCATCCTAAATTATAATTATTTAAACTTTTATAAATTTATATTTATTTATTTTTAAAACTATTTTCTCTCTAACCCATTTTGTAAGATGTTTTAGGTCTTTGATTTGTTTCATTTTATTTGATTTTCGAAGTTTCTATTCATATTTTTATTTATTAACTATAGTATGACCAATCATATTATGTAGTCTTAATTTTTATTTGTTTTGAATGAATGTTAAAATTGTACATCATTTATAACTTTTAATTTTTTTGCTTTTAGATCGAAATTTTACATAATGAGACATATGTAATATATTTCGAAAAATTAGTATAAGAGAGAAACAAATTAGATATATTTTCATTTTAGAAATTTGATATATATGTTTTTTATTAGTGTTAAAGATTATATTGAATGTTTTTTTATTTGAGTTTTATTAATATTGAAAGAGTTTTATTAAATGATTTTTTAATTGAATTGTCTTAATTATTTTTGATGATGTGGATAGCTTAGATTGAGAGAGTATTGTGCTATTATATAATAGATGTTTGTTGTGTCCTCCTGTTTATTTTTAATAATAATTCATTAATTTATCAATTATTTAGCGTAAACACAATTTACTAGTATATGTCGTAGGAGCCGGTGACTTTTTAGTTTCTAATAATTTTAAAATAATTCCAAGAGTCCTATTTAAACATGAGATGATTTTAGTTGTTCATTATTAATTTCTTTGTTTGTTCTTCATCTTATCTTCTCTCTTGCAATTGTTTAAGCTTGTTTAGGGTCTTTTTCCACGGTTAAAGTACTATGCTTATCTCTTCTTTAGTTCAACTTTGAATCCACAAATTTTTATTAAGCATTTTATTTGAAGAAATATATTTCTAGTAAACTATAATAATTCTTTTCTTTGCAATTAATTAATTTTGTTTGTAGTATTTTTGACCAAAATGCCTATCTCATCTTAATATCTTGTCTTTAATTCAACTTTCATATTTTTTTGAATCTACAAAGTTCATTAAGCATTCATCCAGATTATAATCATTAGGTCGTTGGAAAACCTCCTTTTGAAGAAATATATTTATAGTGAAATATAATAAATCTTGTCTTTGCAATTACTTAATTGTTTTGTAGTATTTTTGACTAAAAATGTTCTCAATAATATTTTTGGGTTACAAAACTTGTGATGATGTTTTTCACCTTCAAAAAACTTATAGTGGTAATTTTGGTCAAAATTTTTTGTTTTCTAGGAATTTCTTAATTTTGATTAGCTAACTAGCCGTAAATAAATTAAATCAAACAATCGGTGCAGGATTTTTTTTGAAGATGAAGAAAGGTGGAGCTCAACAGAAAGGTCACTGGGGATCGTCTTCGTCATCGAACCAAGCCGAAAACATAGTCTTAGTAGGTCGTACGGGAAATGGGAAAAGCGCCACGTCGAATAGTCTTGTCGGGAAAAAAGTATTTGAGTCAAAAACACATTCAACTGGTGTTACAATGAAATGTCAGATACATGAAGGTGTGGAACGAGATGGTCACATAATCAATGTGATAGATACTCCAGGTACATAATTGTACTTAGGCCTTGACATTGATTATATGTAAAACTAAACTATATATTGTTTAATTGTTTAATATGGGTTGTGGTATAGGTCTGTTTGACTTGTCGGTAACTGCTGAGTTTATAAGTAGAGAGATTGTAAGATGCCTAACTCTAGCCGAAGGAGGGCTACACGCTGTGATATTAGTTTTGTCAGCAAGGACTCGTATTACGCAAGAGGAAGAGAACACACTTAGAACCTTGCAAGCTCTATTTGGCAGTGAAATCCTTTCTTATGTTATTGTGGTTTTTACCGGAGGGGATGTCCTCGAAGACGATGGTGAGACACTTGACCAGTTTTTGGGTAGAGGTTGCCCTGCCTTCATAAAGGTTAATGTTTTGAATATTATAATTTTGATTCTAATTGCAAATATTTAAATTTTTATAGAAACCATGGAAGTATTGGGTAGTTAACAATACTTTTTCGGTATAAACGCAACCTGCTAGTTTTAATCAAAGCATAAATAATTTATTTTAAGTGGAATTAATTAACCTTCTACTTGGTAGCTTTTTCATAGAAGTTGACTTTGGAATTGTAGGAAGTTTTGAGGAGATCCGGTAACCGAATGGTTTTGTTCGATAACAAGACGCATGATGAAAGCAAGAAAGCTGGGCAAGTCCATAAGCTTCTCTCTCTAGTAGATGAAATCAAAAGGATCAACCATGGAAAGACGTATACTGATGACATGTACAATGAGATAAAGGTTGGCAATATTTAATGACATGTACATCTTCTTCCTTAAAACTAATCCCTCAAGAATAGTTGTATATATGATCCTAACTATGAGATACCTCAGGAACACACCGAAAAACTACGTAAAAAGCGTGAGGAGCTTAAATCAAAGAACAGTTCATCGGATTTAGAATCAGCGTTACATGAATCGTTTCAACAGAGTATGAGCCTTGTGTCCGACGCGGTAAGAAAAAATAATTATTAATTCTAGATGACTTAGTTTTTTCAATACAAATTCTATTAACTAAGTTATCTAGATTTTGTAATTCAAATTCTTTCTAAATTTACATTTTTAAAAAATTTCATTTGCGTACACTATTTAGTAATTAAGATTTAGTATTAAAGAGGGTATAATTTTTTGTTTATGGTTTATTTAGATTTGATATTTAATGTTTAGATATAGTTTTACAAAGTGCATTTTAAAATGATGTATTTTTGTGTAGTTTTATAATTCCCCGGTTGATATATGTAGTATAGTTAAATAACCTTTTGATATTTTGTAAAGGTGGAGAAAAAGCTGAAAAAGGCTGTGGCGGAGCAGGAGAACGCAACAGGTATAAACGCTCAACTGAGTTTGGGAAGTGACGGTAAGCCTAAACTATCAATGTCCATGCCGATACCACCAATAAGCGGCGGGTTTCCATGCAGCATCCTGTAAAGTCTAGTTACAAAAATGTTGGTGTCTAAATATGATGAGTATCGAAGTGAATTTGGAAGATCTATTTGTTGAACTTTTTTATTTTATTTTTCGTACCTCAAGTCACATAGTTTTGTCCAAAGAACTATGTGGTTTCTGTATTGTGTGAATTTTCCTATGTGTTATGTTTGTTTGTAATTGCATGAGCGTATGACCACATACACTTTTCTAATAAATGATTAAGTGATTGGACATGTCTTTCTAAAAAGTTTAAATTACAACTATTTATGAAGATTATTCTATTTCCACATGAAATGGTTATGCTAAGCATCTATGTAGATGATCTATTAGAGGCAGATTGTCGTATAAGATGTGGTACAATATGTTTTGATATATGCGAGTCAAATTCGAACAAAAGAGAAGTAGGCTGATGTTTTTATTGACAATTGGACGTAATTAAAGTGTAGGGTTACTTTTTAAGTTGGGAGTTCAAAATCTTCACTTTTCAACATAAGAGAGAATTTTTAAATAGTGATATATCTTATGCGGTAAATATCCTAAATCTATTACTCCCTCCTTTTTATATTAGTTTTTTTTTATAAAATGTATATAAATCTATCTGGATGTGTTTTTGAGTGAAATACATCCAAATACTAACCATATACATTTCCCAAGACGACAACTAATATAAAACGGAAGAGTATATAATAACTCCTATCTCTCTCACCATAAGAAGTCATTTCATCATAAAAAATAATTAACTTTTTAAATAAAACTCCTTTAATACTAATATCTAACATTGATAAAAACATGGTTATAAATTTTAAATGACTACTAGATTCTGACCCGTGCGGGGTGTTATATTTTTGAGAAAATTATCTAAAATGCCATTAAAATTAAAGAACCTTTCCTTCAATGCCATTAAGATGAATTTATTTTGTAAAATGTCACAACCTTTGGCAAAAAGACGGTTTTACCCTTATTCTCTTTCATTTTTTTCCATGGATATTTCTTTCTTCTCCATTTCTTTTTTTCCTCTCTCTCATCTCTCATGTAGATGAAATCTTCATGGAAAATAACAATACAATCATCTTTAGTAACTTACAAAAAGACAAAACACCACACACAAAAGCTCTTCGTTTCATTTTTATATGTGGGTCATCTTCATACAATATCTTTTCTATGTGGGTCATCGATTAAGCAATGACGAAGCTGAAGTTGAATCAATCTCCGGCGAATAGAGAGAGAGAGACGCACCCTGAGATAATGCGGATAATGCGTAAACAGAGTCAGGGAGGCTAGGCACATCGGAGACGAGCACTGTACGAAGAGGAAGAAGAAGAAGAGAAGGTTTCTACTACTTATCTAATCAAAGGTTCGATTTTTTATGATTCGATTCGATACGAGAACATCTAATCAAAGGAAGGTTTCAACTACTTATCTTTGGTACAGACTCCATACTTATCATGTAACTTAACAATCTCTGATTCACATTTGCCGACACAAAAGGATATATTGCTTTAATGGCACTTTACGCTCAAATACAATCTCTCCTGCCACTATACGGTGTATGACCGTATTTAGGTATTTTTTGAATTAATTTTTAAATGCATATTTTAATTAAAAGACCAAAGATAGACAAACTAACACTTTTATTTACGACCCAACCAAGATATCCAATCCAAATCCAAACCCAAACCCGAAACCGATCCAAACACATTGCCCAAACCCACATTCTTTAAATTTTTAAACTAAAATTCATGAATCTTGGATAAAAAAAATCAATTGAGCCATAATTTTCAATTTTCCCCTTTCCTCTCAAACACAGACCCTAATTCGCGAACAATTCATCTCTCTCAACTTCCAATCCTCAATTTCCAATCCCCAAGTTCCATTTTTCGAATTCATGGCTCCTGTAAGAAGGGGAAAGGAAGGAAAAACTTATGAATTAACCAAATCTTCAAAGGCAAAAACACAAAAGATAAAAAAAAGACGGTGAAGAGGAACAAGAAGAATGGTTTGAATGTGGAGACAATGAAGAAGCGACACAAGACATAACGTCGAAGCAGAAGAAGAAGAGGGAGGAAAGAACGACGAAGAAAAAGACGAGGAAGAAAAAGACGAAGAAGAAAAGGAAGGCGGAAAAGAAAAGGAAGAGGAAGAGAGGAAGAAGAAAAAGAAAAGGAAGATGAAAAAGAAAAAAAATAGGAAGAAAAAAAGGAAAAGGAAGAAGAAGAAGATAATGAAGGAGGCAAAGGAAGAGATGATGGTGATCAGAGAACGAAGAAGGAGAAGAAGAAGCTGGACCAAGAGTTGATTGTGAGGACTGGGCAGAAGAGGACAAGGAAGGCATGTCAGAAGCACACACCTGAAGAGAAGAAGAAACAAAACACAACTTAGGTTTTGTACTTTGATTTTTTGGTGACTTGTTTTGGTGACTTGTTTAAGCTCGACAAAGAGTTTTTTGGTGACTTGTTTTGTACTTTGGTTTGTTTTTTGTTTTTTGGTACAAATGCAACAATTTAGGTTCATTTGTGTTTAGGTATGTATGTGCAATTAAAACAACTGAATCTAAGTTTTCTGACAAATAAAAACAATTTAAGGGGATAACTGAAAATAGTTTAACTTGGTAATAAAATTCATTACAAAAACATAAAGTCATACATAATAAAAGAAGAAAAAAATCCGTGGAAAAACAACAGCATTATGATCTTCCGCCGCAACATTCTAGGTTTATCCACAACCACCTTCTACCTCCTTGCAAGTAATCTTCTCAACCTTTTAATCTCCTCATCTTTCTCGGATAATCGGCCATTAATACGAGCAATTTCTTTCCACAACATGGTAACCGAAGAGTTAATGAAATTATGCACCTCTTCATCTTGGGTTTTCATCTTGCTAAGTTCTTCATCAATTGCATGATCCCACCATGTCCTTTTGTGGTCTCTTCCATCTCCACCACCATTCTACGCATAAATCAATACACATATGTTCCCAGAGCTAAATACAACATCCATGACCGTGACATTATAAGGGTAATAAGTTGTGTTAAACGTACCGCAATGGCTTGACATTTGTAGTATCTTCTTCCATGATCTTCCACCTTCGTACTCTCTACGATTTTCATGAATTGAAGACACCAACATTTATCCGGCACACCGTAATCGCCGTCAGCTCAGTTGCAGCCGCTCGAGAAACTTGGTTCGGAGGAACTGTTATTTGTGTAATTGATTCGCATCGTGTAAATCAAAAGAAAAATTGGAGATTGGGGAGAGGAATTGGGGATCCGCCGTCAAGGGTTTGGAAAGGTGGAGAGGAGATGAGAAGGGATCGATGAGAAGAGAAAGCGAGAGAGAGGAGGTCGACATATATATATAGGCAAAAATAAAGAGAATTAAAAAAGAAAAAATACTTTTTTCGTTTTTTCCCTTTTTATCTCTTTCTGTCATCGAAGTGAGCCAACTTTTCAAATTTAAATATAGTTGTAAAATTTACATAGTTGTACATAAATGTACAGTTGTACATAAATGTACATAGTTGTACTTTTTAGGATTTTCACAAATTGTAGTTGGACCTTAACCTCTAAGATCTATATCCAGTTGACCATCTTAGTTTCCTCCCTTATTTACCATTAAATATGTTGCCACAACAAAATTTTCATGAAATCTTACTTTCAACAATTTTGTTGTATAACAAATGATAACTTACCCTAATTTCCTTATACTATTAATGGTTTTATTATGAGGTCGAACACATGTTGGATGGAAATTAATTTATATGATTTTTTTCGTTCAAATAGTTTATTTGTGGATTGAATCATTGTTTCATTGGAAATTTTGGTATATAATTTACGTGGTTTGAAACATTATAACATTAAGACAACAATCAAAATAAAGTTGTACCAAGATGACCAATTTGTCCATTTAAACAAAAGTTGTATCAGATTGATCAAATTGTCCAAACGTAATACAAGAAAACAAATACAAACTCCATCATGATCATTCTCCATGATCTTCTTCATTTGCTCCTTCTTCATTCTCTTCATCCTCTTCGGGTTGTAACCATCGTTCCAAGTTTATAACAATTGTACCATTTGAATCAATTGTACTCAATCTGAATTGAAATGAAGATCCAATCGATTACGACATTCTAATTTAACAAAAATTCACACGATTCATCACTTACATTCGCTAAATTAGCAATGCGTATGCACTCAAGATGGTTAACAAACAAATGTGGACATAATTAAGCAATCAATTTCATTAAAATCTCTACATTTAAGATTCTTTAAAATAAACACAAAAACTTAAAATGAGAGTCAAGAACAAACCAATGAATGCAGATGAACACTAATAGCCGAGTCGACTCCGCAATCTCAATTTTACAAATGCTCGAGATGAAGATGGAGGCGGATGAATCAATCCCGAACTCGAGATGAAGAAGGAGGAAGAAGAAGGGGGTTTTTGTGTCGCTTTCTTTTTAATTTTAATTTTGTTTCTTTATTTTTAGTTTTTTTAATTATTTGGTTTAAATCAAAATACAGAGATAGTATTGGTAATTCCACAAATGGGTGGCAGTGTGATTACTAAGTGACAGAGCAGATTTTTTTTCCACCAAAAGTGGCATTTAAGTCGTGCGCTCAACACAAAAAGGGTAGAAAAAAGTAAATTAAAAAATGAAGGATCCTAAAAGAACTCCGATTGAGATGGAGAAGGACGAATCAATTATATGTTACCATTAATTCGACTTCTTATGTGTAAGCAAATTTCTTTTGAATCTGTATGATTTATTATATTTAAGTTATTTGATTTTTTTTAGTTTTTTATACTATATGCTAAAAAAAATTTGTAAAATTTTTAGTTATGTATATGCTAATCAATTTTTTTAGGGTGAAAGACAATACTAGATTTGGAAAGTATGATTATTACTAGGATGGTCTAAAACTTTTTTTATTACTAGAATATTTTTGCTGCCTTTTTACCCTTTTATCCTTTGACAACAAAAAACGTAATTACGAACAATGCCATTACTATTTTTCTGCGCTTTCGCGTTAATTACGAAAAAACCAGCGCGTTGATGTTACGAAAGACTTATTTAGAACGGTAGATTTATATTTTGGAACGGTAGATTTAAAAAACGATGATGGACTTATAAAAATGGTTGGTAGAGTTATTTCGTGAAATTCGGTAGACTTATATTTCTGACATAGTAGATTTGTTTGGGTGTGGTAGACTTTTATCAACATTGGTAGATTTGTTCAACATACACGGTAGAGTTAAATACGTTTGGTAGATTTTTAAACCTTAGAAGCTTACATTTTACTTTTTAGGATTTTTCGTTGACCAAATCGGTAGATTTGTTTTATATGATGGTATATTTTTTATGTTTTTGGTAGGTTTATTTACTGACTTGGTAGGTTTAATATTGTTATTTGTCTTTTTGTGTGGTGGTAGACTTGTTCATGTAGTGGTAGATTTTGTAAAATTAGATAGACGTAACTATTGTTGTGGTAGACTAATTGTACCAGTTTTCATTTCCCGTCTTAGCAATAGATTTATTTCTTTGGTGGTAGATTTGTTATATGTTGGTAGATTTATTTTTTTGTTGATGGTAGAGTTTTGCTAATCTTTGAAGAGGTTACTATAATAGTCTTCTCATGGCAGACTTATCAGTTTTCGGTAGATTTATTTGAAAACGTAGAATAAGAAAAATAAAATATATGTTAGATTACGGTAGACTTTCTAATATATAAAACGTTTTAATTACTTTTATGCCCTTGGTTATGCACAACAATTACAAGCATTAAAAAATATTATAGGGCTTTGAACAAATAAAATTATTTTAAACCCTATATCTAAAACAACATCACATAAGTAACGTATAAAATAAAAATATACAAAATTTATAAAATTAGTTAGAAAAAATGAAAGCAAAATAAAGAAAAAAATAAAAAATACACAATTTAAGACACTAAATAAACAAATAATATAAAACATATATTAGGACACTCATATAAGCAAATATATGAAAAATACATCAATATAAGTAAATAGTATCATAATACTCAAGAATAAAACATGTGATACAAAACTAACAAAAAATACAAAAATTAAAAAATATACAAACTATTTAAGATTACTGAAAATATATCAAAAACAAAGAATTCAGAAAATAAAAATAAATGTAACATTATATAGGTAGTTAAGAATATAAATTGTGAAAATAAAAAAATATTTGAATCATAAAAAAAACAAATAATATAAAAAACCCGCGAGTATCGCGGGTTCCTTCCTAGTAAACTATAAAATTTAGGGAAAATTGTGGATTTAATACTCAACCAACAAAATTACACCAATTAAATCTCCGTTCTTTTGTAAATCCAATTAACTTCCCAACGGACAATATTTAACTCTGTTTATTTTTCTGTTAATTTAGAAAATGACGTCGTGTTAAACGGCTAAAAAACATCGGTTTAAGGAAAAACCAAAATTATGCTTTAGGTAGAATTTGAACACATGACCTCTATGCAAAACACATATGTGTTAACCACTATGCGTCCATGACAATGTAATTAATTATTTACTAAAGAATTAATAAGACCCATTAAGACCATCTTTATCGGTTTGAGAAAGACAACTCTTAAAGGCCATTAAATAAAAAAATAAATCAAAAAGAAAAAAAAAAACTAAGAGGCGTATATTTTTCCTCTTAGGTAAGAGTTGTCTCTTACACGATTCGTCCCCTTTCTCTCTCTCTCCGATGAAAAATCTTCAAAAATCCGGCCATCTTTCCCCTTCCGACCACCGTATAATCATCTCCATGTCTCTTTCCGATCACGAACCAACCTAATCCAACTTTTTTTCTCTCCGACATCGAATCGAATCCATCGAGTCTCAAATCAAAATCGAACCCATTCCTCTTCTGCAAAGTTTGTTCTTCCTCTTTTTTGTTTTTTTTCTTCTTCATTTGATTCATCGATCAATAAGGTTTATGTGATTTGATTCCGATTTCTGGACTTTCGTCTGAGATGTTCCCTTGAACACAGTTTTATTGTAATCTTTTGTTGCTTCATCCGTGCATCCTTTTCAAGGCGTTGCCTTTTCAAGATTTTGTTTCACGTGTTTTCGATTAATTTGAGTTTGTTGTTGCATCAGTTTTGTTGTGTGTTTATGATGTTGTTGTTGTTTATGAGAATTTTGAAACAAAATTTTGAGTTTGTTTGTCTGTGAAGTTAAACAAGATGGTTCATCTTATCTATAATCACCTATTTTCATTACAAATCTTAATAAAACTCTTAATCATCATTTATTAATTAAAAATTACTTAAGAGACAATAAAAATTTCCATGGATAATGATGCTCTAAAGTATCTCTTTAAATATCCGTATGTTAAACCCGAATCCCGAAAACTACCATAATTTAATTAAAACTATAAAAATATAATTAATTATATATTTATAGTAAGTTATATATATTCAAAATTATAATATTTTCTAATATTTTGAGTTGTTTAGCATAATTTGAATACTTTTGAGTAATATATTCTATATTCGCGATTATAGAACCTGTTCTTTTTGGGTTTTGTTTGGGTACCATGAATTAAAAAAGACTCCAAATTATAAACTATATATTTTAAAATATTCAAAAGTATATATTTATTAGGATAATCCGAATAAAAGACAATTAAACTATATAAAAATACTCAAATTACGCAAAACTACTACGAAAAAATGTTATAATTTTGAATATATAAGTTACAATAAATATAAAATTACTTAATTTTGAATATACAGTAGAACCTCCATAAATTAATACTCTATAAATTAATAACCACTATAAAATAATAAAATATACCGGTCACAAGTCGGGTCAATGTAAATAATGATCAATTTCGATAAATTAATAACATAATAATTTTTTTGAAAGTCCTATATAAGAATACGGTCCCAATAATATCGTAAATTAATAATTGTATTTTTATGCATATAATATATATAGCTATGAGAACTTAGTAAAATATGATTACTATAACGGTTTGTTTTCTTAAGATTACGTACACATTAAATTTTACAAATATGTAAAAGACACAAATTTTCATAACATTTTAATTATAAATAGTATCTCAAAACTTTGTTTTACATAAACAAGTGTTTATAAGTGTTAAATGAACTTTATACAATTTTTTGGACTTATGAAATCCCAAACAATATTTTTCGTAGGATTTAAATTGTTCTTCAAAAGCTTTTAAAATATACTCATGAAACTCGTACAACACACACTTTTATAACGTCTCAATTTTAATAAAATATTACCTTCTGTGTAAAAATATCTCTATAAATTAATATCACTATAAATTAATAAATTTTCGTAGTCCCAACATTATTAATTTATAGAGGTTTTACTGTATTGCGTTCGGATATTCAAAGAAATACTTTTAATACAATTATTAATTATTTAGTAAACATTTAACATCATGGTCATGTGACATAGTGGTTAACACATGTGTGTATAGTAAAGAAGTTTGATGTTCGAATCCCACATGTTGCATAATATTGTTTTTCACTCAAAACGAAGTTGTTTTAAAGTTGTTTTAGCATATTAAAACGACATCATTTTCTAATTTAATATAACAATAAACGGAGTTCAATATTGTGCGATTTTGACTTTTTCATATTCAATTTGGATTGGTCAATATAAATTGGGGGTTTAATTGAATCAAGTAAACAATAAAGATTTCATTGGTGTAATTTTGAGGATTAAATCGGAAATTTTCCCATAAAATTTATGCTGAACTTTTAAAAGTCACTTACTCATATTGTATATGATTAAAGAGTTTTCTCTCATAACCTAGTCTTCTTGTTCTAGAGGTTTTGGTGTAGGAGTCGCTCTGCTGGGTAGGTCATAGATCGATTCCCCGCAAACGCAAAAAACTCTAGATTATTTACTTGGCCAAATGGATATGGGTTCTTGTTTACTGCCAATTTGAATATCCAGAGAGAATGTCTATTCGTGGACTGCACCTCCTCATGGATTAGTGTAACCCTTTCATATGTTTGAGAATACTCTAAGTTATCAAAAAACAAAATATCCTATTAAAATTATTTTAAATATTATTTTATATTCATTCATATTTGTATGTGTTGTTACTTATAATTAATTTAATTCAAAAATAAATAAGTTTAACTAATTCATATATATTATATATTTCTCTAAAACAATTTGAATTGAGTGATAAATTTTTCAAACAATTTTTGGATCTTTGTTTAAAAATTTATTTGTCTATGATCTATGATGAAACTATACTTATTTCGTTATTTACCTTATATACATGTATAAAAAGTCGCATAAACGTTCAAAACTTCACCAGTGACTAGTGCCTACTAGAGGTGAGAATTCCGGTATTCGTGTAAGAACCGATTAGGTCATGGTCTTTCACATATGGGAAGATAGGCCCCGCAAGGGTATTTACTATATCGGTTCGGGTAAGAACCGATCGGATCCGGATCTTTCTAGTAAGGGATGTTTGGACCCGAATAATCGGGTACCCGATCAATTCATGTATTTTTCATTATTTTTGGGTATTTTCAATATTTTTGAGAAATTTCCGGATATAATCGATTACATTCGGGTTTAATGTT
Source organism: Cochlearia excelsa (assembly GCA_963556525.1). Lineage (NCBI taxonomy): Eukaryota > Viridiplantae > Streptophyta > Magnoliopsida > Brassicales > Brassicaceae > Cochlearia > Cochlearia excelsa. Next base: position 5,529,374 of record OY748332.1, on the reverse strand, counting down.
TATTTTGGATACCCAAAGTTTTGTAATATACCTATAAACATATAATGGGTACTAAAGTTTCGAGTATTCGGGTATTGGGTAATACCCGAAATTTATCTCATACCCACGGGTAACAATATTGAGGTACCTATGGGTTAAAATCTAAAACCTAAACCAAATCAAATAATTAATTTGGATCGATTTTCGTTCGGGTATCGGGTAGTTTGACCACCCTTAGTAGTATGGAACACTAACATAAACACATTCACAACGTCAAAAATAGGATAAACACATTCACAAACTATATTACATGCCATTGACCAATGAGGTAATCACCATGTGGTCCATGCCTCGTAATTCCTTATTTGTATCATCATCAGAAAAGGCCCGGTTCTGGCTTATGGCAAGGTGGGCCAATGCCATGGGCCCAAAAAAAATTTGTACAAAATGGTAAAGAAGAAAAAATCCAAAATCTTATTATATATAATAGCGTGATTATCTCTCACGAGAATCCGCCAAGTCACCTTCAATTTTTTAATGGGCCAACACAACAAAAAAAGTTAAAAAAGCCCATCATCAACAAAAGTAGACTTCGCACGCTTTCTACGGTTGATTAATTTTTCATTTTTAATAAAATTAACCAACATAGAACATTGAGAAACATTAGTTGGTGTTCAGAGGTTACTTTATATCAATTTGTTTTTCTCATATTGTTCCTCTTTCACATATTCTTTTTTATCAGTTTGGTTTTATTTGGGGAGAATTATAAAACTACACCATTTGAATTACATTTCACAAAACTACACCATTTCCAAAATATTTCATAAAACTACATCTAAACACTCAAAATTAAATCCAAATAATCCTACCCCCTTAATACTATACCCTAAACACTATTAGCGAATCCAAATGAAGATAATTTAATTTTGGTAATTTTTAAAAGGGTAAATCAAACTTTTAAAATTTTGAAAGGGTGTAAACTTGTGAAAATATTGAATTAGGTGTAGTTTTACGAAAGGAGGGTTGAAATGATGTAGTTTTGTGAATTTCTCTTTTATTTGGTTATGGTGTCTTGGGATTTTATAAAAATATTTGCTTTCTGTACTGCTTAAAATTTTGAAATTAACCAAATACTACTCTGCTATTTTACAGGGAAGCATTCGAAAAATGTATATAATAGATCATGCTTTAAAGAAAATATGTGCACAAAAAAGAGTAATTTATTTTTGTTACTTACCAAAATGCCAAGATTATTTCGCATATAAAACCTTTGAGAGTGACAAAAAAATAAAATAAATAAATAACACCCTTGAGAATGCACATTCAAAAACAACTTCTTTCTAGCTAAAAACATCTAGCTAAAATTTAATCAAGATAATACCTTCTTTCTTATGAACTATGCTACCAACAACATATATTTCAGATTTACGTTCTTTGGATGTCTGAAACAATGTCTGTAATATATATGCAAACTTACGTTATTTAATATATATATAAGTTAGATGTCTGAAACAATCCCGCGCGAAGCGCGAGTCGAGTCCTAGTTTTAAAAATTGTAGAAAAAATGCCCAAATTTTTTTGTTGCCAAAGGCTTTGAAAAAATTTAAGACGGCCATCATCATAATAATGAAAACATATAATTATGTGGAAAAATAATACTATTTTCTGAATTACATCTTACAGATTTCAGTAAATGCACTGAATGCTGGAAACTTAATCAAATAAAGCAAAATACAGTACACACACAAAAAAACAAATAAGCAACCCAAGACCACTAGGCCAGAACTCACCGGCGATAATCGATCTCTTAGCACAAAAATTAGCTGCGGCGATCAACATCCACGGGACAAAATGGTCTTCCAGCTCGTGCCCTGTGGCTAGGTATGTTAAAATGTCTAAGCCTCCCATTTTGCTCCATCATATATCCTTTACACAAGAAAGTCGCCGAGAACTCATCCTCCACGGGCCGATTCACATCGTGTACAAAAACATCGGTCTCGCCCTCTTCACGGTTTCTAGCCAAAAGCCCCGCCGTGTAAATAGCACTCATCCTCCCCGGAGCTTCCTCGTGGTAACCGGTAGGAGCATCCACCATTATCATGTCCCATTTCGTCTCGTAGAAATCTGCCGGAAAATCCTTTAAAGCTAGCTCGCACTTGGAGTTTCTCGGATCAGACACTGATCTACACTCCTCTGATCTTCCAAGATCCAATAGTTTGCCTGAATCTTTCACTTTCGTGTCGTAAACGACGTGGTAAGATTCTAAATTTGGAAACTTTTTAGTCACAATCGCAATCCAAGCTTTGTCTTCTTCAATAAACACTGAAACAATAAACTTTTTTCGGGTTTAGATTTGTTTTGTTGTTATGTAAGAGAAACATAGGCGGTTTAGAGAATGATTGCTTACGTGTACGACCACCATGGTTAAGAGATGCCCACATCAAGCTATCGTGTCCTAAGCCAAAGACGAGGAAGTTACAAGGAGACTTCTTGTCTAAGACTCTCTTGGAGACAGAGACTTCGTCGAACGTTTGTTGTGGAGTGACGTTACTTGTGACGTAATGTACCAATGCGTCTGATAAAGATAATGGCATCTTTGTGCATTGTTGTGTTGATAATGGACATCCTTTTGGTTTATCTACTTGGGTGTCTTGTGAGAGATTTGTTTTGGAGATTGTATTTGAAGAGATGTTTGACCTCGCGAAGAAGATTACTACAAAGATCAAGATTGTACAACAAGTGAATATGACCTTGAGGTAATTAATGGAAGATTGAGTTTTGGTTGTCCTCATTATTTTTCCTAATCAAAGATTTTATATGAATTTTTGAGAATGATGAGAAATGTGTGTATATATATATATGGAAAGAGGAGTTATTTGTTTAATGTTAGTAGAAAATAAAGGGAATGATTGAGGAAGTTGAGGAGGACATGTAAGCTACTAAGGTTGTTGTTGTTCTTTCAATACAAAACACAAGTTGGTGGTGGATTCATAATACTAACTAACTTAATTTTCATATTATAATGTATTATATCTATTTATATATTCTTGATATTAGGAAGTTGTGAAAACGTAATGGGGAGATTTGTGGTTTTAAAAATTGATAGCTTGAAAGAGAAGAATATGATATCGATTCAAGAAACAAGACAGGTGTTGAAAACGGAGTAACATGGTGGTTGAAACTTTCTTATTCCTTGTTTTTTAAATAATAATACATGTTGATTTAACAACTTTTTGGTTCTTTGTTACTTGAACGCTAATATTTGTCTAACGAATTATTAAGATCACTATTTATTTGTTTTAACTTTTTATTCGTTATAATGAAACCTTTTTTATCATTGTTTTTTTTTTGGTTTATAACTAGCCAACCCAATATTCGTTATAGGAGCAGCTGAATCTCACTAGGCTAAGAGCATCATTATAGGAAGAGGTGTTTATTGGCTCTTAGCTAATTTTTAAATAATAAAATGTTGATTAAGAGATTTGTGTAGATTTATAATGAAAGAAGGTGATTATAGATAGAATCCATACATTGGTTTCTTAAAACATCATGAACACATTTTATATAGTTTCTAAAGATAATGTACACAATTATTAAAAAAAAAGTCTGCAAATATCCTAATGCTTATAACTCCTTAAACATCCATATCACACAATCTAACCATGAACCTCTAAAACCAAGTCAAGCCATAGCGCCGCAACCTCCACCACCACCGGTCTGATGGAGCATGGCATCACTGATCAATTTGAGTTTCAAACATCATAAACACCACATCAAAACTAGTTGAAACAAACGTTGATCAAATATCATCAACACATGTCAATTTGAGTTTCAAACATCATAAACACCACATCAAAACTGCTTGAAACAAACTTTGATCAAATATCATCAACACATGTCAATAAAGCTCATGAGACATATATTAACAATAATTTGAGTTCTACATATACACAAAAAATAGTTGAAAACTTACTACAATATTACATAGAGAAACAAAATTTATCATCAAGGCATGGTCAATAAAGCTCATGAGACATATACAGAAACAATATAAGATGAACAATTATAATCAATTGAAACCATATAAGATGAACAATCATAACAAGCAAGACCTAATCAAAAACCACATGAACAATCATAACAAACAAAACCTAATCAAACCACAAAGAAGCAAAGCGATCGAGATAGACATTCACTAGATTGTGAATCAAGTGGTTAACTTTCATATGATTGTTCTACACATGCATGTCTTAAAAAGAAGAAGAAAAGAAGAAGAAAGGTGATGAACAAACCTTGCAGGACTGGTTCTTGGTCGGAAAGGGAGAGAGAGACGGATTCGTCGGAGAGGTGGATTCGTCGGAGAGGCGGCCAGATTCGTTGGAGAGGCGGCCGATTCGTCGAAGAGGAGGTCGATTCGTTGGAGAGAGGGCGAATTCGTCGGATACGAGGTCGGATTCGTCGGAACAACGAGAGAATCGGGCGGAAGGAGAGAGAAGAAGGCTGAAGAAACAAGGAAGAAGGCGACTCTTAGGTTAGCGTCAAAAACAACGATGCTTAGTTTTTATTTTATTTTTAATTTTTTTTAATTTTTTTTGGGCCTTAAGAGCCCTATAAAAAGCTCCTATAAAGATGGTCTAAGAACATTTTCTTATAATAAAATTTTAACCAGCAAAATTTTGATTTTTCACAATTACACTTTTAAAAAAATTAATTTGCTTTACAAAAATACACTTGTTTTAAAAAAAAAATTAATTGTAACACGGTATATAATCATTTTTGACCCTTTAAAAATATATATTGAAACAAAACTGAAATAGTTGTATTGGTTTCAAGTAATGTTTAAAATATAATGATTCGGTCAATTTCTTTTAAATTATACTAGATTAGGATGCGCGAATACACATATTTATAAGTTATACTTATGATCCGTGAAAAGAGAATACAAAAACTTAAAAGATTAATGAACAAAATCAAATCATCCAAAATCATCCGTAAAAGTCAATAAAATAAAATTACAAAACCCCTAATAGAAATCTTTACCAATTATTTATCCTGTTGTTTTCTCTTATTTGATTTCTTTTTTGGGAAATTTCCGAAAATACCATGAAAAATAGTTTTTTGACAAAAATACCATCAAAAGTTTTTTTCCTTAAATACCATTAAAAAGTTTTTTTGAACAAAAATATCATAAACTTAAAATTAAGTTAAAACCTTAAAAATTAACTTGAAACCCTCAAAACTAAACCATACTCATTCAATAATATACCCTAAACATTATATAGCAAACCCAAATGAAAAAAATTAAGTTTTAAAGTGTTAAAATTAAATTTTTTTGTTCAAAAAAATATTTTAATGGTATTTGGGGAAAAAAAACTTGTAATGTTTTTTTTGGCAAAAAAACATTTTTTCATGCTATTTTAAGGAATTTTTCCAAAAAAAAATTCAGTTATTTGATTTCAAATCCGTTTTTCCCACACGCATGTTTACAACTAAACGCAATTTTTATCATTCTTATTTGGATTATGTCTTTTATTTTTATTTACCTACTCATCTTTATTTTAAAAAAATCTTAACTTAACTTTCATATTTCTATTTGAATTAGGTTTTCATTTTTCCTTGTTATCATAAATATGAGTAAATTTAAATATTTTTCATACGTGTAATAGGCGACATTGTAATATGAAAATCAAAAGTATAAAAATCAGAAAATAAGTTAAATCTTGAAAGTACATATAAATACTATAAAAATGTCCATACTAAATTCCGATTTACATACTTCATTTAAATGGAGAAAAGGTAAAAACATAAATCAAAATAATGGGAAAACGATCTAAGATTAGGTTTCATATTTCTATTTGAATTAGGTTTTCAATTTTCCTGTTTTATCATAAATATGAGTAAATATAAAAAGTTATTTTTCATACGTGTAAAAAGGCGACATTGTAATATAAAAATCAAAAGTATACAAATCAGAAAATAAGTTAAATCTTGAAAGTACATATACAATTTAGAGTGTCTTTCTCTACAATTATCATATCTTGATTGATTTGCAGCATTTAACATGTCGTAGAATTTTTTAGCATCTAAATTAGATTCTTCGACTAAATTTCCATCAGATGACAATGCAACTTCAGGACGAAATGCATCGATAACCATGTCATTTATCCTATCCGGTTCATTTTCATGATCATGATGAAAATTATAATAATCATACTCATTTTCTACATGCTGGTCATAGTCTACAGATTCCTGATGATAATTATTACTACTAGCAACATTACCACAATAATCTTTCCCATGCTGAAACCATATATAATACTGTGGTGTAAATCCTCTATTTAACAAATGCTTCCAAACATTTTCAACCAAAATGAACCGTCTATTGTCGCATTTGATACAAGGACAAAACATCTTACCGCTTTCGATACTGACAGGTAGATTTGTGGCTTGCTGCATGAATATTTCAACCCCGTCGAGGAACTCCCGTGTCACCGATCCGTCATCGCCTCGATGTATGTACATCCATTTTCGGATTTCGTAAATATCGCCTCCGGACATTTTTTTTTTTTTAAAAAGAGTTTTTTCGTATGTGAGAGAGATATAAAATTGGTGGTGTGATTTGTGGTGAAAGATGAGGATGTATTTATAGGATTTTTAAAAAATTCCCAACTTTTTGCCAAGGAAATTAACTACTAATTTACAACGATCCATAATCTAACAAGGGATTTACAACGATTTTACAACGATTTAACGACTAAAATGAAAGTTGTAAATAATTAGGTGCAACAGTAAATACACGTTTTCACCTACCAGATTAATGTCTTCAAATCGTTGTTAAAATGTCCCAAAATCAGAGGTTGTAAACTCGTTGTAAATTAGCAACGATTTAGCAACGAAATTTTCTTTTAAACAAAAATGTCGTTAAATCGTTATAAATTTACGACTATTAAACGACGATTACGTGTATATTCGGAAAATCGTCGTTAAATCGTCGTAAAATAACGACGACCGAAGTCATTGGAAAGTTTACAACGATTGCAAAAATCGTAGTAAAATCGTTGTAATTTCGTCGTACATTTACGACGACCAAAATCGTTGTAAAATTTTCGTTGTTATATGCGTAGATTCTTGTAGTGTCAAACTATTATTAATAGCATATAATTAAAGAATATTAACACTTTTATCAAATACCGGAAAACTAAATACAACTTATTTCTTTACTTTTCCGCATTTAGCTTTAATATTAAATCATTTATATTTCTATTTTAAAATTAAATACTCTTTGTTTATATATTTTTATGTATTCGTATTAATATATAATTTTATAATTACCTTATATAATTGGTTGAAATTTTTTACACTTGTTCAAATCTTAGCGATAAATTTATCATGTGAGCGATCATATGAGTTACTAACTTCTGAAGCTAGAATTTACATAATAAAATCGAATACTTATTTTTGAACTAATCAACTCGATATTATATTTAAGAAAAATGATTAAAAAATATTTATTTTATCATAATTTAAAAAAATATTGCATATAAAAGTTTCAAAATTTATGTTTTAATTAATAATATTGTATTTCTTAAATAAAATTTGGATAAAAGAGTCACCCCACATATAAAAAAGGTAAATTTAAATATAAAATAAAGATGTAATTGTCAAAATTATTAACATAATTTTACCCACTCTTATGTAATTCTCAAAAGAGGTATTTTTGAAAATCACCCACGATTAATTGAGTTCTCCCTAAAATGTAGAGAAACACTCAATAGTTAGTGCTACAAAATGATTACAAAATATTTATTTTATCACTATTTCAAATTCAATTTTAAAAAATATTGCATACAAAAGTTTCAAAATTAATGTTTTAATTAATAATAATGTAGTTCTTAAATACAATTTGGACAAAAAGTCATCCCACATATAAAAAGATGTAATATTTATTACTCCCTCTGTTTTAAAATAAGTATCGTTTTAGCTAGAAAAAATTCTTACAAAATAAGTGTGACTTTCAGTTTTCGAGTAAGAAATTAAATGATTTCGACTTTTTTGACCAATAATATTTTGTTGTATTTTTCTATTGGTTGATTTGATTGTATTAAATGATGTCTTTATAAAAAAATTCCTTAATCATAATGCAAAACTCTAAAGTGACACTTATTTTGAAACGGAGAGAATATAAAATAAAAGTGTAGTTCCCAAAATTATTAACATTATTTTCCCCACTCTCATGTAATTCTCAAAAGAGATATTTTTCAAAATCAGCCTCAAATAATTGAGTTCTCCCTAAAATGTAGAGAAACACAATAGTTAGTACTAGACCAGTTTTATGCCACTCTTATGTATAACCTAAAATACTTTGGACAACTATGTATTGAAAGGGTTTTGTGGAGTGAACTCAACGCATGATAAAATTAAAAACGTAGGGCGTAGAAGAGTCTTTATTGTTTGTTGTATCAAGATTCAAACCAAACAAACTATCCACAAAATCGGTGGGTGATTAATTACTATTTAGTTCGTTATCAATCTAACCGAACATCGTTTGCTATAAATAAAAACAAATTTCTTTTTCACGTTTCCTTGTCTTTTCCTTTTCTTGTTATTGTCATCTCTCACATATGTTGCCATCAATCCACATATATAATCCTCAGCCTCCCTAGATAGATTTCAACTTCACTCTCAATCGAACTTCTCATCAATGGATTTTTGCATGCTTCAGGTAAAGGACACTCCGATCCGAAACACTATCTTCTCTTCGGAGAAATCTCTCTCAAGGAAACTCCGTGCCGTGGAGATCAGGTCTCTAAAGCATAAGTTCTCTCTCTCTGGGTATCGTTCGTTGGTTGTTAGAGCTACATCGAAGAAGAAGAAGAAGAGTGACGACGATTCTTCTTCCTCTGGTAAGGGATTATCATATTATTGAAAGTAGGAAAGTTTCCGAGCTTCTCCAAAAGTTAGTGCTAATGAAATGGAATTCTTACGGTCTTATTTGGTGAAACTTAGCAATCAAGATTTTATAATAGGATTGTGTTGTTCTTATCATTTTTATGATCCTTACAATAATTGTCCTGTTTTGTTCTTTAAGGAGATGCTTCACAGAAAAACAAGCCATCTAATGGCGGAAAATCGGGTGATTCCGCGGCTCCAAAGTCGTTTAGTCTGAATAATGATTGGAGAGAGTTCAGAGCAAGCTTGTTTATGAAGGAGCAGGTAAATACACTACTCTTGAAGCCATATATTCCTGATTATTATCTATATCTAGAAATAGTTTTAGCGTCAACATGTTTCTTGCGAAGTTATGTATAAGTCTTTTCGGTTTACGCTTATTGTAGAATATAAAGGCCGAAGTTGAGGGTGATAATCCACCAGGCACAATTTCTTATGAGTCTAAACCAAGAGGCTTGAAATGGGCACACCCGATTCCCTTTCCCGAGACTGGTTGCGTTCTAGTCGCCACCGAGAAGCTAGACAGTTACAGAACATTCGCGAGAACCGTTGTTCTTCTCCTTAGAGAAGGAACAAACCACCCACAAGAAGGACCGTTCGGAATTGTCATCAACCGTCCTCTCCACAAGAACATCAAGCACATGAAATCAACAAAGACCGAGCTCGCTACCACGTTCTCGGAATGTTCATTGTACTTTGGTGGCCCACTTGAAGCAAGCATGTTCCTTTTAAAAACCCGCGATAAAACCAAGATACCTGGTCATGAAGAAGTCATGCCTGGTCTTAACTTTGGTGCTCAAAACAATTTGGAAGAAGCTGCATTACTTGTAAAGAAAGGAATACTTAAGCCACATGACTTTAGATTCTTTGTTGGTTACGCCGGTTGGCAGTTAGATCAGCTCAAAGAAGAGATCGAATCAGATTACTGGCACGTTGCTGCGTGCAGCTCTGATTTAATACATGGAGGAGATTCATCGGAAAACTTATGGGAGGAAATTTTGCAATTAATGGGTGGCCATTACTCTGAGCTTAGCCGGAGACCCAAGCTTGATATGTAGGCTTTTATAATCCAAATGTATAGATTACTTCATTGGCCAAGCTTGTAAGTGAGAACAGTGAAAAAGATATGTATTCTGCAAAAATAATTCTATCTATAAATTGATTTTTCAATACTAAACCTGTTTACTTTCCCCTAGCCAATAGACATATATGTCTGCAAGAGAAAACAGAGCATGAAACAGAGGTTGCTGTGTGCAAAGACCAAATAGAAATAGATCTTAGTAAGCAATCTCCAGCTTTATGTATTGATTATTTCTTGATTTTCATGCTTCATTATCTGACTGAGATATCATTGCTCGATTTGTCAATGCGGGATTTGCGTACCGCTTCTTGGATCCGTCTCTCGTGATCTTTCATCATGTCATCAATGTTACCACCAGGAGGCATCAAAGGACCTGAACAGTGCATCATATTCTTCTTCCGCATATACGCCTGAAACCACATTATCAAGAAAACATCTCAAGGTTCCATTCTCTAATATTATAGAGAAAGACTTGTCATATTTTGATTCAACTATGTTTTTTTTTTTTTTTTTTTTTGTTAATTGATTCAACTATGTTACCGTTGTGGTTCCTCTGTAAGCTACATTTTCCTTTTGTGAACAAGTGGATAAGTAGTCTGGCTCATTGTTGTTGGACCGGCTAGACTTAACATCTCCAACATTGCTCTTAAAGCTTTCGTTCTTGTTTCGTGTCGTTGTTACGCTTGGATGGATCACTGAATCAGTGAACTCTGATGTTACTTTGGAGCCTCTTCTCACGGATTCGTGTCCACGCCACTTGGCAGCTTCATCCTTTTCCCTGAAAAATTTCACAAAAATGAATAATTTTGTTTATCCCTGGCATCATTTATGTACTAATATGCGCTTTTCATGGCATATTCGCATACTCACTTTCTTGCTTCTTCGTCCCGGTTCTTTGCATCGAGTTCCTTGCTTGGGGGATACTTAGGCAAACTCGATATATGACAAGGGAGTGGCTCCGTTGTAAAGAACTACATAGAAAAATGAGATATAATCATTGATAAGTATGCCGATCAAGAAAGTTAGTGAAGAAGAAAGTGTGATGATTACCTCACTCAATAGAGTGGAAGAAGCTGAGCATCTTCTCTCTGGTTCTACTGATAAAAGCTTATCAAGTAGCTCTAAAGAAGAAGATGGTAAGTTCTTGAACGTCTCTAGGAGCACACGCTTGTAACGATGTTGCGGTCTATAACTCATGGCCTGTGGGAACTTTGTTGTCTCCCAGAAATCATCGAATGGTGAGCCGCAAAGCTTAAAGATCTTATGCATTTGCTCTACTTCTGTTCTTCCCGGCATGATTGGCTTACCGACAAAGAGTTCTGCAAGAATGCAACCAACGCTCCATAGATCGATGGCTGGTCCATATTCGGTAGATCCGAGTAGAAGCTCAGGTGCTCTATACCACAAGGTGACTACTCGGCTAGTCAAAGGCGGATGATAAAAGCTCGCTAGACCAAAATCTCCAATCTTGAGAACTCCGTCATTGTTTACCAAAAGATTTGAACCTTTGATGTCGCGGTGAAGGATTCCCCGGCTATGACAATGCTCAAGTCCACAAAGCAGTTGTTTCATAAAACATTTTATCTAAACACACAAAAACAAGCAGTAGTGAGTTAACTATAGAGACAGAACACAATGTGGTTTATGAAAAGTAACCTGTGGCTCTGTGAATTTGACACCGGGTCTATGAGCGAGGCCCGAGAGATCGTGTTCCATGTACTCAAACACAAGGTACAAGCTGTCTGATAGCTTTGAAGTGACAAGACATAGAAGCTTCATAACATTGGGATGGTCTAGTTTTCGCAAAATGTTGATTTCTCTAGCCATGAACCTCACACTCCCTACATCCATTTTAGTAAACCGCACCTTCTTCATCGCGACTACTTGACCCGTCTGTAGATCCTTAGCCTTATACACAACACTATAAGTCCCTTGACCAATCTACAAAAACAAATCATTACAATCTATGTCCAAGAAAATGTTTTAAGACATAACAAAAAAGTTGAAAGATACCAACTTTGTCAAGGATCTGAAAGGAATCAGCACGGCGAGGAACCCAACCTTTAATGGCTTCAGCTGCAACAGAAGTTAACCAATAAGGCCATCCTGCGGCAATGAGCTCTGCTTCAGCGCTACGTGGAACATTCGATATAATCAATCCTCCTCCTCCTCCTTTGCCGTTATCGGAAACTCTTCTTCCTCTGTTAGACCTTGAAGGTCTCTCTACAATGACGGTTTTGCCATCATGGCTATCATCATCTATAGGAACAATTAAACCGCTCGCTCTTCTTGCACCACCAGAGCTTCCATCTACGGCTTTATGCGAAAAATCGTCTTTGTTTGGATGAAACTGAACAGAGGAAGGTTTGTTCCAATATTCGTTTCCTTTGTGACGGCGAAAAGCAGAAACTTCTTCTTCTTCATCTTCTGCTGCTCCTTTCGAGCAAATGCACCCCATAACTAAAAATGAAAACTTGTTCACAGAATCTCTATGCAATAATATGATTAAAACATATTGGCCATTATAACAAGAACCATATCTTTATCATGTTTGAAACCTAAGCATGAAACCCAAGAATCTTGAAGTACTTAAACACGGAGAGATTCAAGAGAGAAGAAAGGTGCGTTTTTGCAGCAAGAAATCAAAAGGGTTTCTTCTAAATCCACAAAAGTTGTGAATTTCTTCAAGAGGTAACAGCTTTGGCCAAAAAAGTTGGGATTTTTGTTTAGTTTTTCTCTTTTTTTTACTGTAAGATAGAGAATCGTCGTTGCATACGCGGTTTGGCTAAAACGGAAAATTTGGGTGAAAATAAGGAAAAAAGAAAATTGTGAATAAAGAGAGAAATGGAAAGTAGAATTGAGGAAAGATATGGTTTTGTATGAGAGAAAAATCAGGGGAGCCCTTGATTCTTGGGATAACAGAATTCACAAGAATCGTTCTTTCTCTTTTTACTAGAAATAGTCCAAAAATTTTAAGAAGTGTTTGCATGGAGCTCGGATAATTATCTCATATACATGTATACGTTCTTGAGATTAAAGAATCTTTGATATCATTTGTTACTAGTTTAAAATAGGTGAGAGTATGTCAAAGAATTGGTTATAAAAAGGGTTTATTGTGAAATCTACCACTTTAATTTCAGATTTTTATGGTCCACGACATCAATGTCATCAAAACTTGGTTGATATTGTTAGATACAACATTATGGTTGATATCGTTAGATACTCCATCAAGTTTATGCACAATGTTTAAGAAAATATTAAATTTGTGTGTTTCAATACAAAAACATCAAGTAGTATCTACCTAATATATTTTACAACCAATAGAAAAATTCTCTACATAATACTACTGGTAAAAAAAACAAAACAACAATAAATTTTGCATTGAAAATTGATAACTACAACTATTTTCGAACAAAATTTTTCCTCTAAAACTACATGTTTTTTGGAACGGAGGGAGTATAACATTATGGGGATGGAACGTCATGAGACTATTCTCCAACAGAGAAACCAGCAAAATATAATAACGCACCAATCATGGGCCGTCACGTATCCAGTGGGTCCATGAACAGTGCAAGATCCATCTAAGATCGGATCCGAAATAAGAAATTTAAGAGTCGATTTCTTAACTATTTTGTGGACCTCACCGGCTAAAATTATCTAAGAATACTTACAATGGTCTCAATTTTGGGTGTTGAATAATCCGGCTACTTACGATTTCTTCTATCTTTGCAGGCAAGTAGTAATCCGGCTCATCTCTTATTTTGTCAACGAACAGCCTCGCTATAACAGGAACTTTGAACATCTCACACTTACCATTAGGGACACATACATGCAGATCTTGAAGCTTTCTCACCCTCCAGATGGGATCACTTGGTAGAATCGAGGCATAGACCATCCATTTGCATTCACCCTCACGACCAACACATCTATAACCTATCTTATCCTTATCGTATCTGTATTGTTTCAGATTACGACCTGACTTCAATGCATAATCCAAGACGCTCTCCTTGAAAGCAACACCATTGAAGAAAGTCTGCTTCATCCGTAAGTTCCCATCGCCACGACCCATGTTGTATCTAGCGCCTCTCTCGCCTCCTCTTCGTCTTCTCCAACATTCATCTTCATCATCACTTTCAGGTAACTTGTTATGTCGCACAGGTTCTTCTATTCTCGCAAACTCCGCAGCGAGATCTTCGATATGAAACTCGTTTCGTTCATGAGCTTCTTCATCGACGTTCATCAAATCGTCATGTTCAATCATCATATCGTCATCTACAATCATCATATCGTCAGCTTCTGTTACGATTAGAGCCATAACAGCGGCTAATCAAAGAGAAATCGCGAAATAGGTTTCTGATTTAGGGGAAATCGCAATTAGGGTTCTTAGGGTTTTTTTATTTTGGGGATTTTTATTTTTGGGGTTTTTTCTTTGACAATGGATACTTAATCGAGTTTGGGAATATTGTATTGGGTAATTTTCGGTTTAATCACGAAGTAATCTGGTTTAGGAAACAGAAACCAAATTTTAAACCATAATTAACCCAAGTTATGGGGAATCAGATAGTTAACTTATGCGGATGGGGAAATAGATTAAGATTTAGTTCTTATGGGTATCTAGTACGACAAAGTTAAACTGTGGGGATATAGGATGGGGTCAAGCAATGGGCTTTATCTGGTGCTATATCATAGTTCTCGTGGGGAAATAGATCGTTTTCCCAATAAACAAAGATGAATAAATACATTGTTTTCATTTGTGTATGTGTATATTCTTAAATGACTCTATAGTCTATATTGTAAATTTGTAAGTAGGATTTACCAAAAAAAAAAAAAAAATTTGTAAGTAGGAGGTTATTCTTTTATACAAAAAGAATTGAGCTTCTAGAATAAAGTAGCGCCTTTTGTAAATATTTCGATGATTTATCTGACAACCAAAGTTATAGTAACATGTACACATATCAAAACCGTGTTATAGACATATATATAACGGTCAATTTTTCACGTCGTCCGTCCAATAAAGTTATAAACGTTGTTGCTGTTTAGGTCACGTTTTATTCTGTCATTTTAATAATCTTATAATATACTTTACATATATTAATAAAAATGGAATCATCAAAATCAGTCAACATAATTAGACTTATTGCTTATTAATAGCTCCCCCACAATTAGCTATCTTGCTTATTATTTCCTTCCGTCCAAAAACAGAACACAACCATGAAATCATCTTGTTCCTTCCATCTCTTTATCTTTGCCGCAGTTATCTCTCTCCGTTACTTAACCCCCATCGGAGCTGCCACGTGTCATCCTGATGACGAGGCGGGTCTTTTAGCTTTTAAAAACGGCATAACCGAAGACCCTTTCCATATTTTAAGCTCATGGAAGAAAGGTACTGATTGTTGCTCTTGGAACGGCATCAATTGTCAAAAAGGCGAACGCGTCGTCGAACTCACTATCTTCATAGAATCCAACGAAACCTTTCTCTCGGGCACTATCTCGCCGTCTTTAGCCAAACTTCAGCATTTGGAAGGTATTGTCTTACTCAATCTCAAAAACATCACTGGATCTTTCCCGGACTTTCTTTTCCGGTTACCTCGTCTAAAGTACGTTGAAATCGAGAATAGTCGCCTTTCCGGTACTCTTCCTATCAACATCGGTGACCTAAACCGGTTAGATACATTTACGGTTAAAGGAAACAAGTTCACCGGTCCGATACCTAGTTCAATATCTAAGTTGACTAGGTTAATGTATCTCAATCTCGGTAGTAACCGCTTTACCGGAACTGTACCCTTAGGTTTTTCTAATCTCAACCGCTTGTCGAATTTGAATCTCGAAGGCAACCGTCTTTATGGGCCCATACCAGATATTTTCAAGTCCATGACTAAGCTCCGACTTCTCACTCTCTCTCGCAATGGATTCTATGGACAACTTCCTCCGTCCATCGCATCTTTGGCTCCGACTCTTTCATTCCTCGAGCTAGGCCAGAATAATCTCTCGGGACCGATCCCTAGCTATTTATCAAGATTCAAGAAGCTCGACACGTTGGATCTCTCCAAGAATCGGTTTTCGGGAGCCGTGCCAAAGAGTTTTGCTAACCTGACTAAAATTGCCAATATCAATCTCTCACATAATCTTCTAACCGATCCATTCCCTGTTTTGAACGTGAAGGATTACATTCTAACTCTTGATTTGTCTCACAACAAATTTCACATGAAAACGATTCCTAAATGGGTGACATCGGCATTGTACCTCAACACGTTTAAACTTTCTAAATGCGGAATCAATATAAGGTTAGAAGATTGGAAGTCAAGGCAGACCAGTCTCTACGTTTCCATCGATCTTTCGGATAATGAGATATCTGGGAGTCCAATAAGGTTCTTGAGGGAAGAACAACAACTTTTGGAGTTTCGGGCCTCCGGAAACAAACTCAAATTTGATATTGGGAAGCTGAATATCTCGAAGGCGCTTGAAACGTTGGATTTGTCAAGGAACTTCGTATTTGGGAAGGTGCCTGCAACCGTGGCCAGGCTGCACACATTGAACTTGAGTCAAAACCATCTTTGCGGAAAACTTCCGGTGACGAAGTTTCCGATAAGCACATTCGCCGGTAATGAGTGTCTTTGTGGATATCCGCTTGATCCTTGTAAAGGTTGATGAATGTATTCATCACCATGGTTATATTGTTATTGAACATCATGTGTGAATGTCGGTTTTCAGTATTGTTATCTTTTGTTTTCGTTTCTTTCTCTTGAGAATTTCAAAATACTATATGTTGGTACTGAATTAAATTAACATGTTTGATCAAAGCCGATGAATATTGCTGGTTTAATTTAAGGGTTTTCTGCAAATTAAACCTACAATTTTATTTGATATGCAATTCAACCCTCCACCTGAAGAAACTCCGAGTCAAACCTCGATATCACGGTCAACCCGCAATATAGGACTTGTCGTGTATTATCCGTTAAGTGTGTAACGGAGAGCAAGAGACTTTGACAAAAAAATCCTCCATGTCATTTTCAGTTGCAATTTAACCCTTAAATTTCCGAAAATGCAAATTTAATCCTCCAAATCTCGGTCATCCCGCTATATAGTCTTTTTGTGTATCAAATGACTTGAGAGATTTTATGAAATCGTGATGATGAGGTAAGATTGAGATTCGAGCAATTCGTTGAAGACGATTTCTTATATAGTTTCTTGTAATCGTTTGTTTTTCTTGTTAATTATTTCCATAATATAAATCCAAGTCTTCAATCAAGTGTTTAAATAACCGTATGTGGCCCAAAAAATAGAAAATATTTGATCATTTGAATCTCTCCCACAATCAACTGAGAGCATTTAAGTCATTCTCTGTTTTATTAATATAAAACTCATCCGAAGAAAAAAAGTCTAACTTTTTAAGTTTCACCACCATAATATCGATTTTTGTTGTCTTTGGTTTCGTCAATGCGAAAAATTGAAGCTGAAAATAAGAAGAAAAAATGATTAATAAGACGAACAAACGATTACAAAAACTACATAAGGGATCATATTCAAAGAATTGCTCGAATCTCAATCTTACCTCATTATCGCGATATTTTAGAAAAACAAGAACTCTAACACATTGATTTTTCTCCAAATATAAGAGATAAATCGAGTTTTTGAAATTTTGTTTCGTGAATCCCTTACGTTTTTGTCACGTCATCGATACGCAAGAGGATTATAAAGTGAGTTGACCAAGATTTGGAGGGTTTGATTTGCATTTTCCAAAATTTGAGGGTAAAATTGCAATCGAAATGACTTGGAGGTTTTTTTTGCAAAAATCCTTTAAATCAAAGTAAAACGCTCTGTTTTGCTCTCCGTTACACATTTAACGGATAATACACGGCGAGTCCTATATTGCGGGTTGACCGTGACATCGAGGTTTGACTCGGAGTTTCTTCATGAGGGTTGAGTTGCATATCAAATAAATTTGCAGGGTTAATTTGCAGAAAACCCTTAATTTAAGTCAATGAAATATTGGGGTAAAAAGGTGCGATACCCTTTCACCAAAAGTCAAGATCTCCTTTCACCAAAAGTCAAAATCTCGCGTACATTTATGTAATTTATATATCATTTGACTTCGTTGACCAAAATGATACAAAAAACTAGGGAAATTCACAAAACTACACCCTTTCAATTCTCCCTTCACAAAATTACACCTAATTATTTACCCTTTTAAAAATTATCAAAATTAAAGTCTTTTCATTTGGGTTGGCTAATTAGTGTTTAGGGTATAGTATTAAGGGGTAGGATTGTGTAGGTAGGTTTATTTGAATTTAATTTTGAGTGTTTAAGTATAATTTTGTGAAATATTTTGGAAATGGTGTAGTTTTGTGAAATGTAATTGAAATGGTTTAGTTTTGTGATTTTCCCAAAAAACTAAAACATTAAATATTTTCAAATCTAAACCCTAAACTAATTCTAAGAGACTTGGATTTAGAATTGCGAAGCCAAATGAAAATATTTAACTTGTAAATCTTAATATTCACTAAAAAAATATTTTAAAATTGTTTTATATCATATTTTGATGATTTTATTAAAAACATTTTAAATGTTTTTTACGATTTTTAAAATTATTTTATCAATTTGTTAAATTAAATAAAAAATAATCACGTTGTCGGTTTATAAAAGTATTTAATTTTAACTTAAAAATAAATCAAATAGAAATCAAAATTATTAAATCTGCAGTCAAATTTTTTTTTATTAAATCACATAATAGCTTTTGAATTTAATTACAATGTTATTATAACATTTGATCCCATTAGTGCTTAGTGCTTTAATTTGGGAAATAAAATACCAAATAATAGTTTTGGACTATGTTGTTTAGTCTTTATATTTAAGTCAATGAAATATTGTCACAAAGTTTCAAACTTTTGTTACTGTCCGGTTTCATATTGTCCCGTTTCATATGGCGTGAATCACGAGTGTGATGATGCTTTTGATAGAGCTAAGACAACTTTTGCCCGAACAAAAGAGAGCAACAAAAAGAAATTGTTATTGTTTATTTCTTTTTAAACAAGGCTTATCATTTGATAACCGCTCTCCGGAGCGCATAGTTTATTTGCCACTTTTTCGGATAAAATGATCTAGCGTGCCACTCTTTGATCTCTATGCCACCCACTTAATGAAATTTCGAAAATAGCCTTACTGAATTATTTATTAAATTAAAACTAAAAACAAGAAAAAAAAACCAAAGCAAATCGACATCAGGTTTGAGTGGAAAGTTGTCAGCAACTCAGACAACTATAAAAATAAATATTTTTTAAAATCAAATTTTAAAATTCTCATATATATAAAAAGATGTAAAATGTAATTTTATTACTTAATTTTATAAGACAACCCAAAATTTTTAATTAAAAACTAAGGTCCAACTAAAAAACCGAAAAAATGTCAAAAGTACAACTATTAAGAATTGTGGACAACTTGACAACATAATATAACTATGTACAAAATTTTGTTATTATACACATAATTGAGATAACAAAAATATTTTAAACCAAATTTCAATACTATAAACTCATATTATTTTAAAAAAGGTTAATGCTACTCATTTTGATGATTTTTTGTAAATTATCTATATAAACATATAAATCTTATCATATCTACCTTGTATTTTAATGATCACTTTATAATCACTACCTTATGAAATACTAAAATTCACATAATCATCATATTTCTTACATATTATTATATGAAAACTTAATAAATGTAATATTATTCCTTAATTTTGAAAGGACAACTATAAAATTTAATTATAAACTAAGGTCCAACTAATAAAATGTAAAAAATATCAAAATACAACTATTAAAACCTTTGGACAACCGAACATCTAATTACAATTATGTATAAAATTTTGACTACACACGTGTTAAAAATGATTATTTCCACATTATTTTTTGTCCATGTGTTAAAATATTTAAATTTTAATATTTTTATCATATTAAATTGTACGTAAATTAAAGTAGTTATACTAGTTATACTATAAATTGGTACAATTATACCATGACAATTTTATCAAATTAAATTAGTTATACCATGATAATTCCATGATAATTCACCAAATTAAACTAGTTGTAGGGATTAAAATGTTAATATAAGACGAATTCAATCAAAAAGTAAGTAAATGAAAAACAAAAGTTCAAGAGAGGACATTTTATATTCTAATCACTATAATATAACATTCTTTGTTACATTTTATTTATTTATTTGTGTCAAACCAGAGCATTAATACATAATAGTTGATATTATAAGGTCAACATAGATCTTTCATATTATAATTTGAACGATATGGTCGGACTTTTAGCTTGGGCCGCCGAATAAGCGTTATGCTAAGAACGCTCGGTGAATTCTCGGAATCCCAATTCGAAGCAAAACCAAGAGCTGAGTCATGAAGAACCAAATGCACATGAGCTAAACCCAAAGTATCAATCACTTGACTTAAAATCCTATGAGTCTCTTCACTCCCTAACTCAATAGCTTTAAAGCTTCTCCTTTTCGAGTTCTGCAGCTTAATGACCTCCTCATAAGACAAATCTCCAATTTTAATCATCTTATCAAAAGCCCAAAAAACTCCTTTCTCTTGAATCAAACCATAAACTTCTTTAAATCTACCAACAAAACCAACATCTCTATCATCTCCACCAATCACTACCTTTGATTTATCAGAGAAGCCATTCCCAAGCAAATCAATGGCTACTCCGTGAATCCCTTTAGATCCTAGCGATTGAATCATACCCTTGAAAGCAAAAGAGCTAAGACCCAATCCATGAACGATTATAACCTTCTCCAAGATCTAGGATCATCGTTGTGAGATGAGGAGAAAGCAGAGAGAGATACATAGAGGATCGTCGCGAGTGAGACGGTTAGTGTGAAGTAGAACCAGAAAGGGAAAGGTTTTTGTGATTGGGGGTTTTCATCATCATCATGATTCTTCATAGTAGATTTCGTAAGTAGGGGTTGTTTCGATTCTTCTTCTTCCTCGGTGATAATCGTCATTGAAGAAAACTTTCTTTGAGAGTGTGAGAAAAAAAGTGAGGGAATGAAACTGTTTTTCTTTTACATGACTTTACTCGGTATAATTTGAGGAAGACTCGAATTTGAGGGATGAGAGCAATGAGAAAAGCGATTAGGGTTTATCTTCAAGAAGAAAAAGGAAAAATGAAGAGACTTGATTTTTTTTTTCGATTTTGCTTTTTTTTTTTTAGATAAATTTAGGAATTAAAATTAAAATTAATGGGTTTGAGTCGGATTTGAGGGTCTGGGTAGGGGTGGGCAAACGGGAATTCGGGACGGGATTTTTCGGGTTCGGGAATGGGACGGGAATTTCGGAACGTAAAAAATTGTCACGTTCTTGTCCCATTTTATATTTGGGACGGAACGGGAATGAAACGGGACGGAACGGGAACGGATCGAGAATTCCCAAATATCTAGACATTCATAATTCAATTGTTAAAAATTTACAATCGTGATTACTTATCAATTATCATGTTAAAATAATTTATATCACAGTTCTTATACGATGATAATTTTTGTATCAATGATATAAAAAATATATTTGGTCACACTTAATTAATAATCAAAGTTCATAAAATCTAAATTAATAAAATCCACCACAAAAGCGCGATCATATAATAAAACTCAAGTAAAAAGAAATGTCTAATAATAAAAAAACTTCAAAAACCAAACATGAAACAACTAAGTATCCACTGTCTCTTTGCATCATTCTTCGTTCCGAGATTGTTTTCCCATTTCTATACAAATTCATTAGAAAAAATAGTAGATGCTTATAAGATAATATTAACAACAATATATTTTAAAATATGTTATATTTAAAAAAGCGGCCGTAACTTTTTTGCTACGTAGTTTGGACTTATATTAATATTAACTAGGTTTAGTAATATAACTTAAATCTTAAATATTAGATTAAATAGATAAGTAAATTAGATGTGTTTATACTTTATTTATAACTTGTGTACACATAGAAAAAAAAACAATATATATATATATATATATTTATATCACATCATTAAAATTTACTTCGGGACTTCGGGTATTCCCGTTCCCGTCCCGTCCCGTCCCGGTCCCAATTGGGAATTAAACTTTTGTCGTCCCATATCGGGACATTCGACCTATATGGGACGGGAATTTGGAAACGAGAACGGGACGGATCGGAACGGGACGGGAATTATGCCCACCCCTAGGTCTGGGGTTGGATTTGGGTCGGATCGCTTGGTTGGATCGTAATTTTGCTTAAGTTTTTGACTATTTTTGTCTTTTCATAAAAAAAAAACACATTTAAATTTAAATCCAAAAATTATAGAATACTAGAAATGTTTGTAGTTTTTGACTCTCTGTGTACCAAAATGTTTGTAGTTGGAATCCAATTTACAAATAAAATCTAAACCGAAACCAATTAAACCGGAAATAGCTTCTTTAGCCGTTCTTTTATCGCAAAACAAAACATCCTAAACTTAATTCCACGTGGCCAAATCAACCACCGCTCGATTAGATCTCACCGCCGCAATCTTCGTCATCAGAATCCATGTCTTCTTCCTCCGATGAGAGCAGAACCAGCCAGCACGTGCCGTGCAAGTGTCCGTTCACACAAACAAAGAACTCTAACCCACCGTCACGTGATCCCAACCGCCGAGCCGCGCTCTTCGGTACAAGACGCGCCGCCGTCATGCTCCACACGCGCCCTCCGCAATACAAACACCTAACCTTTACCTCCAGCTCCGTCTGTCTTCTCACTAAACACTGCCTCGTCTTTGACCTCATAAATTCCCTAAATACCCCTCTGAAAACTCCTAAATGCTCATCTCCACCGATCTCGCGATGCTCGCAAGGATCGCTCATGTACAAAAGATCGCCACGGCAATTCTTCGGCAAGAAGAATCGCCCGGAGGTCTTTGAGAATCTTGACTCGCAAGCGAAATGACACGAAGACGGTTGACTCAGTTTAAAATACCGAGTCGACTCGGCACCGCCGCAGAAAAACATGAGTTTCGCTAACGCCTGCCATCCCCCGTCGATTCTTCCGCTTGGATCTCCGCCAGATAAAGCTTCCACCATCGCCGGCGCACGGTGATGGCAGAGAAGCCGCCACAGAACGCGTTTGGAGATCGCGTAGAATCTGCGGCTCACGGAGGAGATTGCGCATAGAGTGTAAATGTCACAACTAATTGACTCGAAGACGAGAGACAAGACTCGCTCGTTCTCTATCCCCGAGTCACCCAAACTCGGTAATCGACTCGGTTGGTTAGATCTGAGCCGTAGATTCGTGTTCATCTTAACGACTGAGAATCTTCTTTCTACACGCGCGTTTTGATATCACTTGCTTATATCCGTTTGTTCGATGCTCGAGGATGATACACGTGGCTTAATTCCAGAACTAGAGATCTCATGGCGCTCCCCGCTAATGTACGTGTCGAGAGGTGATTGGTAGTGGGACGCGTGTCCATTGGTGATTGCGTATACGGTGCAATAGAGAATCCGAATATATAATTTGGGTTGGTAGTAGAAAAGGTCAAACAAAAGGTTAATTGCGCCACGTGTTCATTTGCAAACGCGAATCCGTAAACGTTATATTATGAGGCAAAAATCTAAAGGAGATACGTGTCTTGAGAGAGCATTCGTCTTGAGAGCGGTATTTTATTTGCCTGCGGGAAACGTGGCAGCTCCAAAACTTTTTTTTTGGTGCAAATATACATTTTTTTAAGAGAAATTCACAAAACTACACCTAATTTAATTTTTTCACATATTTACACCTTTCAAAATTTTAAAAACTTGATTTGCCCTTTTAAAAATTATCAAAATTAAAAAAATTTCATTTGGGTTCGCTAATTAGTGTTTAGGGTATAATTTTAAGGGAGAATCACAAAACTACACCATTTGAATTACATTTCACAAAACTACAAACGATCTTTTTACCCCTGAAGAGTATCATCCCACACTAAATCCACCTATACTCTCATCCTCTATACGTAAATACTTATATTCGTAAAATTATCCGATTGTCCACCCAAACTTATAACAATCTAACTAATTTCACATTTGTCCAAAATTGTAATTAATTTATTAACTAATTGCGTTCAATTAAACCCGATTATTATCCGAATTTTGTCCGATAACGATTCAAAACCGTGAAATTAAGTTTTACATGTTTTTCGCGAATTAGATCCGCGGTTTCGATAGTTATCGGACAAAATTCGGATAATAAATGGGTTTAATTGAACGCAATTAGTTAATAAATTAATTACAATTTTGGACAAATGTGAAATTAATTAGATTGTAATAAATTTGGGTGGACAATCAAATAATTTTACGAATTTAGGTGTTTACGTGTAGAGGATGAGAGTATAGGTGGATTCAGTGTGAGATGGTACTCTTCAGGGGTAAAAAAATCATCGTCCCAAAATACTTCACAAAACTATACCTAAACACTTAAAATTAAATCCAAATAAACCCTACCCAAACAATCGTCCCCCCTTAATACTATACCCTAAACACTAATTAGCGAACCTAAATGAAAAAAATTAATTTTGATAATTTTTAAAAGGGTAAATCAAGCTTTTAAATTTTTGAAAGGGTGTAAATTTGTGAAAATATTGAATTAGGTGTAGTTTTGTGAAAGGGGGGGGGTTGAAAGGGTGTAGTTTTGTGAATTTCTCTAGTTTTAAGGGGATAGGATTGTGTGAGTATGGTTTATTTAAATTTATTTTTGAGTGTTTATGTGTAGTTTTGTGAAGTATTTTTGAAATTGTGTAGTTTTGTAAAATGTAATTCAAACGGTGTTGTTTTGTGATTCTCCCATTTTTTAATGATCAGTCGTGGTCTAGTTTTTTTAAATTTATGCTGCTTTTATCAATAATTTATACTTTTCCATATCATTATTAGAAAATGTTTTTAAGTTTTTAACTTTTGGTTATAATTTTCAAAACATTTAAATTTACCATTTTGAACAATTACGTATGTCAAAACTATACTTCCGAAAAGTTATGAACCGTTTCCGAAATGTTCATCATGTACGGTTGTTCCAACATATTTTGCCCATAACTGATTTGTCATATCTTTCTCCTATAACTCCGACCAGGGAGGATCTAGAAAATATTTTATCCCAGACAAAACTATTAAATAACTGTATGTACAATTTAGATTTATTAATAGGTGTTGTGAATTCGGTTGTCTGATAATGAATGACAGTTGGACGCAAAGCTCAAGAGAGTTCATCGGCCCATCCTTATATCTATTGGGGTTTTACAATGTATTTGTAATCCTATATAAGGACCTTTGACTTAATGAATAAAGACACAACTTTCATTCATCCAGTTTACAACACGTTATCAGCGCGAAGCCCTAACCACCAGAGCACGAAGCCCTAGCCACCAGAGCACGAAGCCCTAGCCGCCAGAGCCACCGAGCACGATCAGATCTGTCTTACCTCTCATTAACGATTAGTTTTTTTTTAAGGTAAGCAAACCTGGTAAGCAAATTTTGATATATTTATTATTAAGGTAAAAACACAATCAATCTATTATTTTCTATTTAGATCTATTTACTAAATATATTAAAATCATATGCATATAACCGGATTTGTACATGTTTTTAATCTAGATCTATATTTTATGAACATATTACTCTAATTTTTATCATAATTGTAAATTTATTAACACATTAGTTTTTTTTTCAACACGTTAGTTTTTTATCAACACGTTAGTTTTTTTTTTACAACAACACGTATTCAGTTTTTTCTTACAATAATCGTTCAGTTTCTTTTACAATAATAATTTTAGAATATATTTTTAATTTAAAAACTATTAGCTATATATTATATATTATCTAAACTATAATACACTTAAAATAAAAATCTAATAAAATAAAATCTAATATATCTTAAAATAAAATCTATCTTAAAATAAAATATAAAATCTAATATATCTTAAAATAAAATCTATCTTAAAATAAAATATAAAATCTAATATATCTTAAAATAAAATCTATCTTAAAATAAAATAAAATATATCTTAAAATAAAATAAAATATATCTTAAAATAAAATCTAATAAAACTATATCTTAACACTTTCATTAAAAAAAACAATAATTAAATTATAAAACCATTATTTTAAAAGTATATGAATATGAGAAATCGAATAGTAAAAGTATAACTATTTCTTGAAAAATATACATATATTTTTAAGAGAAATTCACAAAACTACAACCTTTTAACTCTCCCTGCACAAAACTACACCTAATTCAATATTTTCACAAATTTACACCCTTTCAAAATTTTAAAAGCTTGATTTACCCTTTAAAAAATTACCAAAATTAA
This sequence comes from Cochlearia excelsa, assembly GCA_963556525.1. Taxonomy (NCBI): domain Eukaryota; kingdom Viridiplantae; phylum Streptophyta; class Magnoliopsida; order Brassicales; family Brassicaceae; genus Cochlearia; species Cochlearia excelsa. The sequence goes on along the minus strand of OY748332.1, from coordinate 5,503,025 downwards.
AATCTTTTCATTTGGGTTTCGTAATTAGTGTTTATGGTATAATATTAAAGGAGTAGGATTGTGTGTGTAGGGTTTATTTGGATTTAATTTTGAGTGTTTAGGTGTAGTTTTGTAAAGTAATTTTGAAATGGTGTAGTTTTGTGAAATGTAATTCAAATGGTGTAGTTTTGTGATTCTCCCTATTTTTAATCTCACAATTTTGTATATTAACAATATATATATATATATATATATATATATATATTATGAAAAATAACAATAATTTTAAAAGTGTGATATTTAATAAAGTTTCAGATTTTGTCATTTAATGACTAAAAATATATAAATAATAAGATGATGAAAAATCTTTAATAATATTTAATTTATAAGATTTAATTTCATCAAATCACACAATTTTGCTTGTGTAGATAACATATTTTGAATTTTCTTAGAGAGTGATTAGTAGTGTAAATAAATAAAGAAAGATTTTATTACTAAAATAAATTCTTAAACCATTGCACCACTTAATATTTTCAGTTATGTAGTTTCACAACAGAAATAATAAAACAATATGTTAAATTAATATTTAAACTAGATTATACATTTTATAAAATCTAATAAATTTTATAAAATCAAATAAACTATATCTTAAAACTGGAAAAAATCAATATAACCACCAAAGAACGGTGTTATTACCCAAAAGCATGATTCGATCTGAAGAATCTCAGATTCCATGAATGAGTATAACTCAGCACTATTTAAAATAATGTCAATACTGAGATTCCGTGGTGAGGAATGACTTGTTAGAGAAAGCATTCTCGATCTTTCACACAAACAATATATTGCCTTAGTAACAATATCGCGAAAAAGGTTTTTACCACATATGCAAGTCTAAACTCTTGTTTTGCTGCTTATTGAGCAAAACAATAAGTTATGAATAGTGAAATAAGACTTCCTGGTCCTACCCCATTACCAGAAGTCCATAAGGCTGAAAAGCTTAAAGAGCCTAAAGAGACTAGAGAGTCTAACCACGTCCAAAGATATAAGTATCATGGCCATTGTCATGATAAATGGAATGGACGTGATAGAAGTGGCAATTATAATCTATATGATAAAGGAAACCATTCATATGGTTAAGGCCACCGATCCAACTTTGGTCGTAATCGAGGTAGAGGCCGTGGTATACCCAAACCATAATACACATATAAACTTGTTTGCCACTGATGAGGAATGGGAAAACCATTGGACTAAGACGTACAGAACACATAAGCCTCTCGTTGATCTCTATCAAGAGAATTTGAAAATAATCTAGAAGCTCATTTAGTTCATCACGATGGTAAAGAAGTTCACAACCATGAGATAGATGATTATGAGACTTCGTATTGCCTAAAAGCGGCTTAATTGTTTTTGACATCTAAGTGTTCTTGATTGATTTATTTAAGAGAATTCAATAAACGAAATATCTAAAGGCACGGTTTATTAGCCAAATTGCGGGTATAAATAAATTTAGTGAAGACTATGGGTAGGCTCATGGCAGGCCCATACTCCCAAGGGCACGCATCCTCAGATGCTTCATATATATTCACCTAGCTCAAAGGGGCTTATTGAGTTTCAAATAAATTTGTTTGAATGGTTTCCACATTGAAACTAAGGGTGATGGGAACAAATGATTCCCACATATTACTAAGAGCACCCAAGACCATGAGAATGTCTTATAGACTATACCCGCGTCATAAACCTTTACTATGCCAAGGTTAATATGATAGAGGCTAATACGATAAACAAAAGGGTTTACCGAGAAATTTACTAATGGCATGGCCGGCTTGGCCACTGGTTCTAACATGATGCGTTAAGCCGATATTAAAATAAATAAAAAGGCACAGTCCTTAAGGACCTCACATGTATAGCATGTACACAAGAGAAACTCATACTATGGCCATTACCAGTCAAATCAACTAGAAACTTGGTGTTTGCTAGATTGCTGGCCCAGACCATAGTCTGTGAGCCCACATACTTAAGATTATATGTCTAACTAATGTTGATAATTTATGTCCCAAACGTTTTATGGCTACAGTATGTCCATGAGGGGAGAATAGTATACCCTGTGGCACATGTCCATACTTGAACTCATAGTAGTTGTTTGGGGACACGCAATATTGCATGCAACAAGAGCTTATACGCATCAGGCCATCTAGTGAACATAGATATTCACCATCCCAATTAATCACGGGTCATGAGCCAGACATATCCCGTCTAAAGACATTTGGGTGTGCCGTTTATGTACCCATTGCACCACCACATAAAACAAAGATGGGACCTCAAAAGGGATGAGAATATACGTTGAAAATAATTCTCCCACCATCATTAAGTATCTCGAGCCAAAGGCCAGATACAAGGATTGTCATCTCAATGAATTTGTTTTCCCAACACTGGGTGGAGAGACTAACAAGTTGGTTAAAGAAAAATTATGGAATCAAACATCCTTCACATGGCAAGATCCTCGGACTCCATCAGAGATCCAAAAGACTATACATTTACAAAAGCTAGCTAATAAATTGCCAGATTCCTTTAATGACCCAAAGAAAGTAATAAAATCGTACATGTCAGCTTGTAATGCACCAGTACATATTGATGTTCACAAGGAACACAATCAAATTGCTACAGAGGCTACAACACGTAAGAAACGTGGTAGACCCAAAAAGTTCCAAAGACAAGAACCCTCGAAAATCAAAGAAACGTGCAAGGGAAACCGAGAAGGTTCAAGAAACCATAGACATAACCTGAAGGTACCAATCAATGAGGTTTGGAACGCCAAACCTCAAGTTCCTGAAGGTGTAAATAGAGCTCTATAAACTATATCATGTCTAGAATACAATGGAACGAAAAGATGTCGACATCAATGATAATATATTTGCGCACAAAGTAGCAATTGAAATGAATGAGGATCAAGAGCCCACGTCTATACTAGAGTGCACTCAAAAACTTGATTAATTAAAATGGTACAAAACCATAAAACGTGGAGCTAAAAATCATTAAGTAAAACCAGTGGGACAAATGAGTCTTTGTGATTGTGGGAAATAAACATAGAGAAAGCGTGATATATCAGACACGGCTTGACGCACAAGGATTCACACAAAGACCATAAATAGAGGGGATATACTCCCCTGTGGTGGATGCTAAGACATTTAAATTTTTGCTAAGTCTGGCTATATAAAAGAGAAAAAAATTATTTGCGGCTAATGGATGTAATGCCTGCATATTTATATAAGTCCACTGGATAATATATGAGATTACCAGAGATTATTGAGCTCAAAGCTAAGAAAGATTCTCGAGAACATCACTGCGTAAGGCTGGACAAATCCTTTCATGGACTTATATTAAGTGGGCATATGGAAGGTTATAAATGATCCCATCAGTCCATGTATTTTTATAAAGAGGTTTGCAAACAAAGGATTTGTAATCATAGCAGTGTATATGAATGATTTAAATCTCTGGGTAATCAACCAAACAGTTTAGTATATCTAAAGAAAGAATCTGAAATGAAAGACCTAGGCAATAATTAAGTTCCGTTTGGGATTACAACCTGAGTACATGAATAATGGAATCCTTGTGCATCAAATGGCATACACTGAAATAGTACTCAAGGAAATTTAATAAGGACAAGGCCCGCCTATTGACCAGGCGCCCGATGGTGGTGAGAAGCCTCAGATTGGATAATGATCCATTCAGTCCGGAAATGCCACACCTCAGTGCCATAGGAGCATTACTATATCTGGCAACACATACGCGTCCAGACATCAGTTTCGCCGTGAACTTGCTCTCAAGATTTAGTTCTTGTCCAACCCAGAGGCACTGGAATGGGATCAAACACATCCTTCGCTACCTTCAAGGGACGAAAGATCTGGGTCTGTTTTATACTAATAAGTCCAAAGACTCGCTTGTTGGTTTTGCTGATGCAGGATACCTCTCGGATTCGCACAACGCTCGTTCACAAACTGGTTATGTCTTTACACATGGTGGAGCGCCCATTTCTTGGAGATCCATGAAACAGACAATAGCAGCCACATCATCTAATCATGCCGAGATTTTAGCCATTCACGAGGCAAGCCGGGAATGCGTGTGGCTACGATCCATGACCAACCACATCCAAAACGATATAGTGGAATTGCCGAGGGGAAGTTAGAGCCGACGATCCTTTATGAAGACAATGCAGCGTGCATAGTCCAACTCAAAGATGGATACATCAAGGGAGACAGGACGAAGCATATTTTGCCCAAGTTTTTTTTCACAAACGATCTACAGAAAGCTGGCGAAGTTGCAGTGGTGTAGGTTCGGTCAAGTGAGAACTCAACGGACTTATTCACCAAGTCACTACCAACTTGTACGTTCAAGAAGCTCATACATCAGATCGGGATGCGTCGACTCAAAGACCTCAAGGCTGATCCGAAACAGGGGGAGTAGCTACGTGTTGTACTCTTTTTCCTTCACCACGGTTTTATCCCACTAGGTTTTCCTGGTAAGGTTTTAATGAGGCAACATCCAAAGCGTACTACGAACTCTACGGTTACTTCATTCAAGGGGGAGTGTTGTGAACCATTCAGTTCAATACAAGAATGGACGAACCGTTGGGCCCTAAAGCCCAAGAGAGTTCATCGGCCCATCCTTATATCTATTAGGGTTTTACAATGTATTTGTATTCCTATATAAGGACCTTTTGACTTAATGAATAAAGACACAACTTTCATTCATCCAGTTTACAACAATAGGTGCATTTTTAAACTTTTTAACAGAATTAAACTAATTTACATATTTAATGGGAGGAGAAAGCCTACCTCCCATTTCAAAACTACAATCCGCCACGGATTTCGACCATGGTTTTGTTTTTTCTCGTCCGTTTTGCTTTTTCGCACATAACTCACTGAACCTGATGGATGTAAACTCTCCACCTCCATCGGTTCGCAACAGTAACACCTTGACTTGTTGCGAGGCAAAATCTTAAAAGGTCATTTTGGATTTGACAAAATCTTTTATATCCACAAAAATTTCTTATACCCATTTTTTATATTTTTTAATAAAAATTGAAAATTTACAGATCTAAACCCTAAACTAATCGGGAGTCTTAGATTTGGATTTGCGAACCCAAAAGGTAGAATTTTAATTTCTATACCCTAAAAGTTTTTTAAAAAATATTTTTAAATCGTTTTTATAATCATATTTGGATGATTTTATTAAAAACATTTTAAATTTGTTTTCCAATTTTTGTAATATTTTTATCAAATCCATAAAATTAAATAAAAAATATTGACGTTTTCAGATTTTAAAAATATTTTTTTATGGAATATAAAGTTATAAACACAAAAAAATCGAAAAGTGACATCGCTAGATTTCATTTTAACCAAAACAACCTAGGGAGAACTCGTCTCAAGCTCGCTTTGTATTTCTATTAATGTCTTAAATATTTCAAAAAAAAAAATTCAGATTAGGAGAAGTAGACATGAAAAAATATATGCTCCATACATAAGTCTATATTTTCATTTAATCACACAAATCACCATGAACGATCTCAAGACATTGAGATTGAGTTGCTCTCTTTGCGTTACCATTGAAAACGACATGAAAGTATGTTTTCCATGACTTATGACATCTTCACAAAATAATTTTGATGAGAATGACTAGCATTTCTTTTTTACAAAATGTGTTGATTTGGCCATCATTTTGGATTGTTAAATATACGGTTTCTTAAACTTTCATATTACTCGTACTCTTATATATACATACTAGGTGATGAACCCACGGCATGCGCGTGGAGGTTATTCAAAAATAATTATTTAAATAATCATAGAAACGAAATGAAAATTGTATAACGAACATAATTTATTTTAGATATAGATATATATATTTATCTTGCTAAAAGTATAACTCTTTCTTTACGACAAATTATCCAAAATTTATACATATCAATATATTCATACATATAAATGTACGAGTAACACAATGAAATGATTAAAAAGTATTAAAGATTGTGATATTGGTTGAAATTTTCTGAAAATAATTAGAAAAACTTGAACGTTATAACATGTCTTATTTTATAAAATATTATTTTATCGACGTATAAAATAAAACGTAATTTATTTCATAATTACGTAGTAACAATATTATTAAATTCAAACAAACTATTGTTTTGTATATTCCAGATATTTTTGTAATTTCGATGCGAAAAAGTTATGTTATAAATTTTTAAAAAGTTGGTTAGTTTTCAAATAACATAAAATAATAATTAGTATTATTAAAGTAAAACAATGTATCTTAATAATAAAATTTGAATTATAAATTGAATAAATGTTATTATTTGTAAATTATAAAAATCGTCTAAAATAATAAAGAATGTCAAAAAGAATAATAATTATAGAATACTAGTAATTGGACTAAAGTTTTTTTATTTTGGTTATTCAAAATGTGAAATATTTAAGTAAAATCGACCCTTAAAAAGAAATAATCAAATAAAAAGGGAAAAAATCAGAAATCGGAGTATATAAAAAATTTGGAAATAAATTGAGACAAAATTTTTGTTGAGGCAAAATATAAGGGCATAAACGCAAAAAGTAAAATATATGCAAAATTTTAATTGAGACTAAAATATAAGGGCATACACGCAAAAAATAGAAAATTTCCTCAAATCTCTTTAGTCGCGACACGTAATGCGTTTTTTCTTCTCTTTTAATAATATATATTTACTAGAAAAAGATACGCGCGATGCGCCGGTTAATGATATAAAAATGTATATTTTATATAGCATTTTTATTTTATATTATTTTCTATATTGTTTTTTTGTCTAATATTTTTTTTTTGTTATCAATATTTAATAAAATCATAGCTAAAAGCCTCTCTAATGAACTCTCATAGCTCACAAAAACATATTTTTCAAAACAAATGATATATTTAAATTTAACGAAAATAGCAAATAATTTGTCTTAACTATTAAAATAGAAACGTTTCCTCAAATCTCTCTAGTCGCGACACGTAAGCGTTTTTTCTTCTATTTTAATATATACTAGGTAAGTACCCCGCGTCTTGCGCGGGACATGTTATTCACAAAATAATATTAAATTATATTATGGAAGACCATAAATTAATCAATTTACATTTAATCTGAGATCCAAAACCCGAAATCGAATCGACCTGAAAAATCCGGTTTGATCCGGTTTCAGTTCTCATATTATCCTATCGGGTTTTAATATTTTCTAACTCGGGTTTCCGTTCTAACCCGACCGACCTGAGGCCCGAATTGTACTCGAATACACTCGAAGATATACACATGCATGTATATAGTTTTGATAATGTAGTTTGGATTTTAGTTTTACTTTTTAATTTTTATTGTGGGTTATATGAATAAGCCGAACCAAAACCCGAATCAAATCCAAATTACCCGAAATAAGACTCGAAATTCTTACCAAAAATATGTAAAACCTGAAAATTCGAACCAAAAAATCAATAACCCGAACCGAATAATATTTGGTTTCAGGTCAGGTTTTGTTAAATATATGAAACTCGAACTAAACCCGAATAGATTCGAACCGAACATAACTGTATTTGTAAATAACCCGAACATATCATATATCCTTTAACCCAAAAAACCCGAACTCGAATGAGCCCGACCTGAAAACCGAATGCCCATGCTCCAATCAACTAATCAAAGTTCCCAATATCCGTTGGCAATTTATGAGACATGCATGAAAGACCATTATCGAAAGCCGAAATAACTATTAAAACTTTGCAAGCTTATTCAAAGAAAAAGACTCGCATTATGCATACCCCGGTAAATAAAGGCACATTCCATTTACCGAAATTCGCAGGCCCATTACACGAAGACCCGTTTTAATGATTTTGTATGTGATAATTCTTCTTTATATTAGAAGATTTCTTATTTTGTTTCTTATTGTTTTCAATGTGGGAGAAATTTAATTCTTAAATTTTTTTTTACGTGGGCCTGAATTTGTTGGACCCGAAAAATAATTTATAGAATTAGACGAACAAAATTTATTCATAAATATAAGGACTAAAACGCAAAAAATAAAAAATATCTTAAAAACTCTCACGTCGCGACACGTAGGCGTTATGAGCCCGACCTGAAAACCGAATGTCCAGGCTTCAATCAACTAATCAAAGTTCTCAATACCCGTTGACAATATAAGAGGCATGCATCTATGAAAGACCATTATCGAAAGACGAAATAACTATTAAAACATTGCAAGCTTATTTAAAGAAAAAGACCCGCATTATGCATACCCTGGTAAATGAAGGCACAATCCATTTACCGAAATTCGCAAACCCATTACACGAAGACCCGCTTTAATAATTTTGTATGTGATAATTCTTATTTATATTAGAAGATTTCTTATTTTGTTTCTTATTGTTTTCAATGTGGGAGAAATTTAATTCTTAAAAGTTTTTTACGTAGGCCTAAATTTGTTGGGCCTGAAATATAATTTATAGAATTCGTCGAACAAAAATTATTTAAAAATATAAGGATTAAAACGCAAAAAATAAAAAATATCCTAAAAACTCTCACGTCGCGACACGTAGGCGTTTTGTCTTCTCTTTTAATAGTATAGATATATATATATATATATATATATATATATATCAAATTATATTAATGTTGATTTGTGTTTATTTTAAAATAAATCTATAAATGTAGTGGTTAGGCATATAGTGAATCTATAAATAATTTTCAAAAATTTGAGTGAATAGTCCCAATTTAAAAGATTATAGGCTCTAACTGTTAACCTATGAGGAATAATAATAAATGTTTCTTATCAAATTTGTTAGAGAATTATTTTGTTCTATAATTCTTTAAAAACATAAGGAATAAATAGGAACCGTGTAAAAAAAGTTTCATAATAAATGGTAAAACAAAAGAAGGAATGACGAGGAACACATTATTCCTCACTATTTCTTGGTCACCGGTTAGAGCCATTCAAGAAACAATTATGAACAAAAAGTTATGAAGTAAATTTTGAAAAGATGTATTTTTGACGAAATGTACCATATAACAAATTTATTGGGATTAGTATCATTAGTAGATTTGTTTAGTCTAATTGTAATTAAGAGTCATATGTTTCCAAAAGTTAAATAAGCAAACAATAACAAAATCATATCAAAACTGCACATAATGGTAAATGTGCAAATCTTCGGTGACCTCAATAATAATGTAACGAAGATCTGGAAAATAATTTATATCCAAATGAGGAAAGCTCTCTTTTTAAAAAAGAGTAAGAGAATATCGCTTGTGATTGAGTCAAAATACTAAAGTTACTAACCCATCTCTCTTTTAGTCTCTTTATGAGAAAATCACTTTATAGTTATTATTGCGTTTCTCAATGGTGGACTTGAAGGTAAAAAAGTGGCAGTCTAAGCTCCAACACACAAAAAGGCAAGTTTTACACCAATGTTTAACAGCTTTTAACAAAGTTTTGAGTTTTCGTATGAAACAAGAAAGCCCTAGTCGTAGCGAAACCACCCTTATTGTTGACATACCGGATGATTTATTAGAAGAGATTCTTCACCGTCTTCCGGTGAGATATCTTGTGAGATGTAAATCAGTATTGAAAAGGTGGAACTCGTTGATCGAGTCCAATCATTTAGCTGAGAAACATACACGTCTCCGTCAAAAGAAGTATGGAGCACAAGAGATTAATAATATCACTGTTGAATGGTCCGACACGGGAGGCTTCGACATCAAGTATAACAAACCGAATGGATTGGTAGCAACGAATGGAGAACCGTCAGAAGAACTTATCAGAGTCGCTGGATCTTGTAATGGTTTGGTATGCGTCCATGATTTGGTATATGTTTACCTACTTAACCCTTTGACGCGGGTGACCAGGACACTTACTCCTCCTCTAGGTACCAAATTTGTACTCACTCCTCCGGGAGATACCAAACTTTCCGTTGGATTCGGGAGAGATATTGTGAGAGGAACATACAAAGTGGTGGCTATGTATAGCTTCGACAACGGTAACATAGTTAAAACACTAGTTTTCGATCTTAGCACTAGCAAATGGAGACGGAGATACAAAACCGCGGGTTCAATGCCTATTTCTTGCGATATAATTGTCCCTGAAAGAAACCCGGTCTTTGTAAACGGTTCGCTCTTCTGGTTGTTAGCACGTGACCATTCGGAGATACTAGTCATGGATCTTCACACTGAGAAGTTCCGTACAGTGAGGCAACCTAACGAAGTTGTTGCATCGTTGGGTCACCTTTACATGTGGTACCACGAGGACCGGCTTTGTCTATCTAATTTTAGACAAGGTTTTGATGTGTGGGTTCTTGTGCAGGGTAAGGGTAGTGAGAGATGGAAGAGAATGCGGTTCGGTTCCATCGAAGCTGTCCTTCCTCCATTTAGGTTGAATAATACTTGGTTTTCGCCGTCATTGGTTTGTCCTTACCAGTCATCGTCTTATTCGTCTAGACAAAGACATAGTATACCTCTAAACATTGTCAATCACTTCTCATTATCTCTTACTTAGAAGTGGGAGAGAACTCTAAAACGTTTTCTTGTTTTAGCACAAACAAAAAACAAATGTTTTCTTGATTAGTTTCTTGAATTTCTTCCGGTTGATGAAATAAACATATATAGTATGAACCTCTCCATATTGACCAGTTTGATTGCTCACATAAATAAAAATCAAATCAGTACTAATGGCCACATCCAGATGATTGGGATCAAGCTGAAACTTTTTGATAGTACAAAATTATTCTCTTTTCATGAGAACTAGATTTTTTTGACCTACAAATTAAAATTTATAGGTACATACAAATTATATAAAAAATACAAAATTATTTTTAATTTTCGTCAATTGGAAAATGATCCCTTATTTTTTGTATATTAATAGAAGTTTGATATTTTATCACAATTACTATTCAATTAATTTATATAATTAACTTTTTTTGTTTTGTATAAGTTTTTCATAACAATTTGGCGGATATTGGTATAATCCTTATATATATTACTTGTTGAAAAATTTATATAAGAAATATTAATTTTTCAACTGACATTATGCTTTAAACTTAAGATTAAATGTTATGGGCATTTAGTTTTCAATAATTAAAAATTTAATGTTATGGGCTTTTAGATTTCATATTTTGGCTTTTTTAAATTTTCATTCAAATTTCAAAAGTGTCTCCTCGATTAATATATACTAGGTGGTTTGACCCGCGCGCATGGCGCGGGCATAAATAAATTTCAAAAAAATTACATGAAAAATAATTAATATTGCCATTTTTAAATGAATTCAAATGGTACATTAATGATAATTTGAACCGTACGTTAAGATCACGATGAGGTAAAACCAAAATAAAAATGTTATAAATTATCCATAAAAATGAAAAATAACAAACTTCAAAAATGTGGTTTTGTGTTTTATGGTAGGTTTATATGATTTAAAATACAAAATTTATTTTATTTTTATAGTTGTTCGCTTTTGAGAAACAATTATAATAATAATAGGAGATTTTACATAAAATTAATCCATTACATTGAAAAATTGTTACAAATGTAAGTTTGTATGATACCAAAGCATATGCTTGTTACATATTCTCTTTAACAAAATAATAAGTTTGGTACTTAAGTGAAAGGTATATGTTCACAAACTAATTTGGTTAATAAAAAATAAAGCATATTCAACAAAAATAATTTTATAAAATTAAATAAAAACTCATTAATGAAGATGTTAATAATTATAATGGCGTTGAATTACGAAAAGTATAAAATTGTATGATGTGGTATAAAAAGTTTTAGATTGACATATTTATAACAATAAATCAATATTTATCTAACATTTTAAACGAAATTAAGTTTATAATATTTACATAAATATTAGAAAACTAAGGATCGACTTGAATCATAACGAATGTAAACAAAATCAGATGAGGTTGCATGTAGTACCATTTATAATAATAATAATAAATTATATTAAATTATTCTATAAATTAAAATTCTCGAAATATTGACATTGTATATATTATTTTTAGGAAAATATTATTGATATTTTGAAATACTAAATTATAAATAATATATAATGATATAAAAAGAATGCACAAAACTACACCATTTTTCCCTTCCTTTACAAAAATCTACATAATTCAATTTTCACATATTTACATCATTTCAAAATTTTAAAAGCTTGATTTACCCTTAAAAAATTACCAAAATTAAAATCTTTTCATTTAGGTTCACTAATTAGTATTAAGGGGGTAAGATTGTGTAAATAGGGTTTATTTGGATTTAATTTTGAGTGTTTAGGTGTAGTTTTGTGAAATAATTTTGAAATAGTGTAGTTTTGTGAAATGTAATTCAAATGGTGTAGTTTTATAATTCTCCCAATTATAAAACTATTTCAAAATTCCCGTCCCGATAACTGGTAGGCAAACTACGCTAATTAACTCAAAAATAAAAGGGATAATCATAAACAAAAATATTAAATTAATATAAAATCAAAAAAGTTCCTTAATTTTAGGAAATATAATTAAAATTATGAAATATCAAATTAACAATAATATATGATGATATAAACAATTAAAAATAAAATGGATAATCATAAACGAATAACAAAATAATAAATTAATAAAAAAATATATAAATTCCTTAATTTTAAAATATATAATTGAAATTTCGAAATAGTAAATTAATAAATTTTAGGAAATATAATTGAAATTTCGAAATATTAAATTAATAAATAATATGTGATGATATAAACTATTAAAAATAAAAGAGATAATCATAAACTTAAAAAAATTATTATATTAATAAAATAAAAAAAATCTTTAATTTCTTACAAACTCTCTTCACGTGACACGTAGGCAAAACTCATTGCTATATCTTATTATATAAAAGTGACTGCGTTTAATTATAACTCAACAGATCGTGACACATGTCACAATTAAAAAAAATGTTAATAATTTTAGAATTTTTTTTAATAATGTTTAGGAAAATTTCTAATAATTTTAAAACACGAAAAATGTAACGTTTAGGAAAAAAGGCAAAACAACAAATAAGAAAAAAAAAGATAAAGGAAAAATAAAAAATGGTTAGTTCAAATCGTGACATATGTATTAAAATTGATACGTAAACATCTTATAAAATGGAAAATTAACAATATTGAGAAAAAACAGAAATATGGAAAATAATAAAAAAAATAACATTAATTATCAAATAAACAGAAATAAGGAAAATAATAAAAAATAAAAAAAATTAACATTAGGGGGTGTTATTCAACTGGGGTTTTAAAATCTTAGGTGATTTGGTGTGATTTTACAATATAAATCTTTGAATTCTAAATGTTTAATGATTTAAAATCAATTCTAATGGAAATCATTTCTTTAGATTTGAAAATCGCACCAAAATACCTTGGATTTAAAATCTTTTCTTTTGTTCATTAGTATCCATATCAAATCATTTGAAATGAATTAAAATCCAATGTCATTGGAATGTTGAATAACACTAGATTTTTAAAAATGATTTGAAATCATTTATTGAATAACACCGGATTTTAAAATCCATTGAAACATGATTTATAAATACGATATCCAATAACACTAGATTTAAATGAAAAGTTTAAAAACATCAATTGAATAACAATGGATTCTAATTAGATTTCAAATCTATTAAAAACATTGATTGAATAACACCCCCTAATTATCAAATAATTAGAAATAAAATAAATTAATTCGAAATATAAAAAATAAAATAATCAGAAATAAAGAAAATAACATAGAAAAATAAAAATTTAAGAATATTTTAAGAAATAATCAATAAAAGAAATTAGAAATAAGAAAAAATAAAAACGTAAAATTACTTGAAAAATAAAGAAAATCTTTATGATAACTGATTAGTTATCTTCATGGATCCACTATCTAATTATTAATTTAAAACAAATGTTTTTTCATGTAAATAACAAGGCTATGTAATAAAACAAAAAATATGTTATTTTTATTTCTTAATAGATGAAAAAAGTAAAAATCACTTATTTATTATTACCATATATTGTTGTGTGTCTTTTATATTTATTTGTTAATAAGATAACGGTATAATATTAGTTTCCGTTTAAATCTAACTATAACTATACAAATTTACTAATAATATTAATATATAATTATAAAATGTTTTTATGTCATTTATCCGCGTATTACGCGAGATTTCATCTAGTATTATATAAGATAGGATCATCTCCCTTTACAAAACACCAGATACTCCTTGGACAGCTGTATTGACATTATCATAGATAAAGCCAATAAATAAATACAAAAGAAAAGAAAAAGCTATAAAGCAGAGTCAAAGGTTGGGTGAGAGATATACTTAGCAACTTAATCATTCATAAGTTTAGTTAGAGGGAGACAAGTTATTAGATAAGCAATCTAAAAGATTACTTTGTACAAAAAATAAAAACAGAGCTTGATTTGTACTCTCTATGTCTATACTTTAATGCTTTCTCTTTGGTCCTTAACAAGATTCCTTTCTTTGTTTCTTGCCAAAGATAAAAGATCTTCTTAAATTTTTTCCCAACCTCATTTTTGTAATCTGTAAGATTCCTCTATGCACATTTTCAAGAACCCTAGACCAGAAGATCCGACAATTCATCATAGAGGATTTAACCAATCCTCGGTGTCTTAATCAAGAATCGCCGACATGGGTTCAATAAAAAACACGGTTCATTATTGTTGTGTCTCGAGAGACAATCAGATTCTTTACTCTTACAACAATGGCGGAGACCAACGAAACGAGACTCTTGCTTCTTTATGCTTGGAAAAGACTCCTCCTTTTCACAAATGGTACTTTGAAACCATAGCCAAGAATACTTTTGGGTTCTTGATTGATGAAGATGGGTTTGTTTGTTTCGCCATTGTTGATCATGTCTTCAAGAGATCTATAGTTCTTGAGTTTCTGCAGAATCTTAGATATCAGTTCAAGAAAGCACATAGGAGAGGAAGTATCTCTGTGACTAGCAATGTTCAAGACGAGGTTGTGAGAAAACTTATAGCTTCACTAGAGACTACTTGTCTTATTCCATTATCATCATCACTTTCTATAGATGGTATTGGACAAAGCCACACGGCTAATTCCACGAAAGCGCCGTTTCTTGGAAGAACCAACAGGCAAGATAAGAAGAAGAAGAGAGGGAAAGATCATGTTGTGAACACAATGAGAAGCATTGAGTTAGAGGAACAACGAAAATCGACCGATGGAGGAAGCTTAATACCCGAATGTTCTAATGCAGAAGCAGAACCAGAAGCATCAGCAGCAACATATGTTCCGAGAAGGGGACGGTCTCAGAGCATTGAAAGGAAGTGGCGGCGTCAAGTGAAGATTGTTCTTGCTATTGATGCAGCTATTTGTTTGACACTGCTTGGTGTTTGGTTGGCTATTTGTGAGGGCATTGAGTGTACACGTTCTTGAACATAACCGTATACGTTACTGAGATTCTGTTCTAGAGACTGCGCGTTTAAACATACTCTGCAGCATTGTTGATTGTATATTAAGGTAAGAGGCTCAAGTTTATACCTTGGTTTGTGTATGTAAATGTATATAATGATTGTGTTAATGTGTTGATGTGGATTAGTGAAACAAGTTATAGTGCAATGTATATAAGAAACCGGTTTGTTTATGTGTGATGGAAGCCGTCTTCTTTGTTCTGAATCTACATATGTTGATGTGATTGTTAAAGTTTGTGCGTTGGCCCGTTAGGTCATTGTAAGTTATGAGTATAGTAATGCCTCTACACATCAAGATAGTGAATGTTAAGGGATACATAGTGAGAGGAGAGACATTGTCACAACTAATAAGATGATAACATACCAAAATGAAATGTAGTAACCACATATTTCATTTTCCATCCACCGCGGATGGAGAATGAAAGTTTTGTTTTTCTTACACAGAATCAGGCTTACAAGATAACAAACAAGTGCATTAAAGAGTATGAAGAGTTTCATCCTGTCTTGAAGAAACAGAGGAAAGAGAGATAAGGATGTGATGACTACCTCTCACATGAATCCTAACCATGGTTATTCAAGTAGTTTAGTTGATGCTTAGAGAAGAACCTAGTAAAGGAACCAAAATATATCTTCAAGGGACAAAACATGGAAATGCAATGACCCACACATTTTATTAGTGGGGCCCTATCTCATCTAACACTTAAAGCAAAACCGAAAAATGATGCCCTTTCCTCACCCAATAACCTCAAACCGTTCTGATTTAATAACCTTAAATCTTAGTGTTTCAAGGTAAATAAAAAATAAAAAAATTTACTCGTGAGCAGTGAGATTTGAACCGACAAATTTGGAGTAAAAGAAATAGATAACTAACCACTATACCAAATAAACCTATTGGAAGTTGATGCCCTCAAAATATTTTAAAAGTTTGATGCCTAAAATAATTGCTTTATGGGCTTTAAGTCAAGGCCATCACTGAGTGGGGCTGGTTGAAAATATGATTAGCAATACAAATCTGGTAATCTTAAATAATGATCTTAGTGTATGAGAAGTGTGGCTATAACTCTGACTCTGAAGCTTAGCCTCAGAGGATACAAATGGGTTCACAAACAACATTACTTCCTTTCTCATGAAAATATGTTTGAAGTTTAAAAATGATCTTAATCTATGTCAAGTGATGATGTTTGAAAAAGAAGTAAGAGATATAAACACGGCGTTGAATAGTTTGATGCAGGCTCGATCTTGGGTAGAAGCTGATCAAGCATGTGCTTTTAGTTTCATAAATTTTATATAGTTATAGAGGTCAGTTTTTTAGAACACGCTCTAGCAGTAATGTTCAGTTGTGTTCTTGCTAAGGTGTTGTGTTCGATTATTACCTAAACATTCCAACATAATATTTTTTTTGGGTTAATTGGCAAAATGGACCATTTTTTGGAATGTACATAAATTGATCATTTACTATTTATAATTGTTGAATGGTCATGTGTGTATGTCGACAGAGATAAAAATTATGTCTAATGCAGAAAGAGAATAATGTTGTATAATAGAATTTGGCCCGGTTTTCGAAAATGACTAAAAGGGATATGTAATATGTGTGTATTGTTATCGTATATATATTGTTTGGTGTAGTGTATGTAATCGCCGATCATTTAATGCAGAGAGAGGAGACGCGCACGTACATACATCCATGGTTTGTGAAGTGGACTTTTTGATGATTTAACATCTTTAGCTTAGAAGAGTGGGTTATTTTATGATGGGAAAGGTTAATGTTTGGTAGGTTTGGTGGACAAAAAGAGTTAGACCATGTTTATCAAAGGGGCTTATGTATAGTGTTTGTGTATTTTTTGTGTATTTTTTTGTGTATTTGAGTATTAAATTAAATCAAAATATGTACTATTCATAAGCACCTATAATGAAAAGTGCTTAATTAAGCATTTTAAGCTCCCCTTTTTGTAGAGTTCTTATGAATAGTACATGTTTTGATTTAATTTAATACTCAAATACACAAAAAATACACAAAAAAATACACAAGCACTCTACATAAGAACCCTTGATAAACATGCTCTTAGACTTGAGAAGAAATAGAAGGTAGACGAATGACTCAATAACCAATAATTTCAAAAACAAATAGTCTCGTCCCTTAAAAATGTATTAAATAATGATGAAAATTGTTAATTAGGAATAAAAAAGGGGAAATTGAAAAACAAGGATGTTTTTTTTGAAATTTGTCTATCTATACCTTTTTTTGTAAAATGTATTTTCTTCCTAAAATACCCTTTTATTAGTTTTAGACAAATTTTCAAATATAAGTTGAAAAATACGTGAACGGAAAAGAACGAAGAACATATGATGAGAAAGAAAATTGTCGAATATTTTCCAAAATTCAATTTTAAATTTTGTTCTATAGCGTTTAGAATACATATTCTATATTGTAGATTACGTATTCTGCAAATTTTATATGTTCTACGATATTTAGATTACGTAATCTATAAGTTGTATATGATCTATTAAGTTTAGATTACGTATTCTATATATTGTATATATTCTAAATATTGTACATGTTCTACGACTTGTAGAATACAAATATGCTTTTTATTCTATAATATTTAGAAAACAAAATCTAAAGTTAACTTTATGGTCTATATTTTTTAGAATACGTAATCTCTATCATTTACCATGTGTTCTATTGAAGATAGAATATGTGTTCTAAATTTTTATTGTGTTCTCTAGGTCATCTAGAATATGTGTTCTATATTTTCTCTTACGTTCTATAAAGCGTAGAAAATGATTTTAATAGAACCATAATTATAGATAAATATAAAAGAGAAAATCGTAACAACTTTTCAAATCTAAATTTTTTTTATTAGATTATGTTCTATAAGCTATATAATATGAGACATCTCATACCCGAAAGACCCGGATCCGAATCCGAACTGAAAAACTCAAAGTACATATATGGTTCCTAAATCCCCCCTACCCAAAATACCCCGGACCCAATCGGTTCCTACCCGAACCCGATCCGAATATCCCTTATCTCTATTATTATTTATTATGCATGATCATTATAGAATTTTTTATGAATTATATATATTCTAATTATTTATGTTATTATAAAAGGCGTTGAAATATTATTTATTTAAAGGTTACAAATCGGACGAATCCCAAAACATATTTGCAGAAGCCCAAAATATATTCGTAAACCAGCCTATTTTAAAAAAATTTATAAAAATCGATTTTAAAAAGAGTCAAAAATATAAGGATTAAAACGCAAAAAAAAAAAAAATCTAAAAGCTCTCACGTCGCGACACGTAGGCGTTTTGTCTTCTCTTTTAATAGTATAGATACGTGAAGGCTTTACTTTTTATATTTTAGCTATTTAAATTAAAATAATTACAAAAAATAATTTTTATCAAGATTTAAAAATAAAGTTTAAATATATTGCCTATTTTTTTAAAAAATAAAATATATTAAAAGGGTAAAATAGGATTTTAATTAAAAATAATCATAGATGGACAAAAATAAAATAAAAAGGTGTAGATGGACAAATTTCAAAAAAAACATCCTTATTTTTCAATTTAAAATATATGTAACGAGAAATGTACACTTACAAAAAAATAATAATGAATAGTAAACATTCTAGTTTTTAATAATTTTCAAAAAAATGGTTTAAACACACAATTATTCTTATTTTTTAGGGCTTATTGTTCAATGTACCACTTTTTTAAGAGAGTTTGTAAAATCTATCATTTGTGTTGATTTGGGCTTCAATTGAATAATGTTGTGGTAATTGTGGTAGATAGGATTAAAGATTAACCCTCATCACAAAAAAAGAGAGTAGATTGAGTGTACAAGTTATGTCAGAAAAGTAGACAAATATTTGACGTAAATAGATGAATTTATGTTTTGCATTAATGCCTTGATATATTGTTTAATATTAATTTTAAAATAAGAGTTGTTTTAAATGTGAAAATTAATATGGTCTATAAAAAAATAGCAGGTGCTTAATAAACGTAAAATTTATTTCCACGTTTACAACTCGTGTATAACTTGTCCATAACTATTATTTTAAATAACTAATTAAAAAATGTTTGTGTTGAACAAATTGTCCACATTTTTACTCACAAACTATTAGTTCGTAATAAACAATACAAATCAAATATCTAATGTTGGAAATATCTAATAAATTTTTCGCCAATACATTCTCATTTTTACTTTTAAATTGTTTTTCTTATTCTTCATTAATGGTTGTATATATCGTGATAAATAAATTTTTATATTATGCAACAGATGAAATCCCTAAACATTATTTGGGAAGTGATTTTCCTTAAAAATCATACGTATCGATACCGGAATGAGTTTCGGTAAATAAATGGTGACACGGTAGAAGGAATCATTAACAACCAATATAATATACAACATGGAAAAATCATTAATCATTTTATTTAAAATCATTAACAACCAATAAAATATAAAAATGTAAAAATTTAATTTTTCACAATGATAAAAGTTTAATAAAAAAATCAGGATTCTCTAATAAATCAATAAAATAAAGTTATTAATATTATTTTTATTTTGATTACGAACATATAACTCTTGCATGATATAAGTAAATTTATGAAGATCCAAAAAATAGTCCTTTAACAAGAAAATTGTTAGAAAATAGAACTCTTTAACACAAACGTTTTCGTTTGATAATATTCCTTTAACGAAGCAATCAAACATATTTTTTTCGAATTTATGAAGATCCAGAAAATAGTTGGATTAAACTTTGATATAAAAAATATCTCCCCATTTGTTTAAATTATATTCAAATAGTGTTTACCAAAAAGAACTAATAGATCGTATAATATTTTCCCATGTTATAAATAATAGAGGAATTCAAAAAACTATTTTTCCTTCCTCTACAAAACTCTACCTAATTCAATTTTTTTACATAATTACACCCTTTCAAAATTTTAAAAGGTGGATTTACCCTTTAAAACTTCACCAAAATTAAAAAATTTCATTTGGGTTTGCTAATTAGTGTTTAAGGTATAGTGATTAAAGGGGTAGGGTTGTATGGGTGAGCTTAATTTGGATATAATTTTATGTGTTTAAGTGTAGTTTTGTGAAGAAATTTTTAAAAAGTGTAGTTTTGTGAAACGTAATTCAAAAGATGTAGTTTTGTAATTGTCCCTAAATAATATTTATCAAAAAGAATTTTAACGTACAAAGATATTTTAAGGTAGGATGTAACTTTTAATTAGACAATAAAACAATTTTCGTAATAACTTTTACTAAAAATAACATCCATATATTTGTTAGGAAAAAAATCATATTTGATATGATTTTCCAAATTATTATACGTTAATTAAGGGAGTTTTGCGAACAAAATTTATTGTCAAATATTTAGTTTATAGAGCCGAATTAGGTAAAGACATATTCACGGACCATATCAATTTGTGGGGAATTACAAAAATACACCATCCAAATCTTTTTTTTACCTATTATTTTTTTTTATACTCAATGGCATAATGTGTAATATTGAGTGATTTTTTGGACATATTCAAATTACTACTTCAAAAATAATAATATAGATAAGAAGATATACATTTATTTGATGGGATCGTATAATTTCTAGATAATATTTTCATAAAGATTATGATAATTTAATTTTTAAATTTTCCTATTTTCGAAAATTTTCATATAAATTTGTTCTTATTTCTCCTATAATCTAGAAGTTATCATATATAGTGTTAAAAATATTATATGGAGTATTTCTAACAAAGATTTTCGAGATTTTGGAAATATACTAATAACAAATATTTTCGAGATTTTGGGAAAATACTATAACAAAGATTTTTCGAGATTTTGAAAAAAAATTGTTTAAATTATAAAAAATTATAATATTGCCCATGATACGGAAGTCTCGAGATAATAGTTGTAGTTCCTCGATCAAGTCTATATTGAAAACTAACATGGTTACGAGTAGACTAATTCACGACAAAAAATTACACTTTAAAACTGAATTTAATTTAGTATATAAAAAATAGTATAAATTTTATAACCAAAATAAAAAATAAATCAAATTGTAAATTATTATAATAAACCTCATTATCATTATCCATTTTTACCTCAAACTAAATTATTTTTAAAATTTATTCGTCGCTAGAAGTCACCTATACAATATAACATCATAACCCCAAGTTTTAAATGCAACCCCCAAATTTTTTTCTCATTTTTCCACATATTTTACTTTTTTTCCCATATTTTATTTTCTTCTCCCGGTTCTCCTAGATTTTATTTTCTTCTCTCGAAACGCAAAAATTCAAAAACCAAATCACATTGTGAACAAACGAACCACATTTCTTCTCCATATCTTGTTTATTCATATTTTTAGAAAAGCTACATTCTATAACCAAAAACTCTGACAAAAAAATTTCGTGGTGAATGCGGAAACTCTCCACCAAAAAAAAAACTCAACATTCGTCACAAAAGCAAAAACTCCACAAATAATAATAGAGTTTATGCATTCTCCACCGGAAAGCTAAAATGATAATTTGAAAGAGAAAAAGGCATGAATGAAGGCATTGAAATCGGCAACGTCAATTTTGAAGATTAAGGTGAAAAGCATCCAAGTCACCTACTTCTCTTCAGATGGATATTATCGAATACGTCTTTTTTTTTGTCAAACATAATTAATAAAAGAATTCAAGAGAGAGTTAAGCTCCGACTAGGGAGTAAGAGTTTACAAAAGCTAGAGCTTCTTTAGCTAAACCATCTGCATCAACATTGTGGGAACGAGAGATAAAGTGAAAAGATAGAGAGACAAATAAGATACTACGAGCCTCATTAACAAACTCCTTTGAATTGATAAGAGTGATCAAGGACTTTGAATCCGAGAAAACTCGAAGGTGAGCGAAGCGGGCAACTTTTGCAGAGAGAAGAGCCTCCCGTACAGCTAGCGCCTCCGCCACCAATGTCGAACGCACGAAACGACGACCACATGAATGCTTTGAAACTAAACAGTTACTTACATCCTCAAAATACCATCCCATACCACAATGGAGTGAAGAAGTCAAGTGTATTCCGAGTAGATTCTCTTGGAAGGTTTGTGGCTAGGTTAACAAGATGTCTAATCTTCATACTTTGGGTTTATTGGCTTAATTGAATCGCATCCTTCACCACTCTTTGTCGTCGGTGAATCGATTAGGCAACTTTTGGTTTCCTCTACAAGAAAAAGATATCAGATTTGGTCGAGGTCTGATTGGATTTTGTCTTCCTTTCACGGGTATCGATTTATCCGGTTTTGGCATCTTTGCCAAGAAGCGAAGCGCAGGTTGTGTATTTTTCGAAGTCTACTTATATTAATAGAGGACATGAAGAACTTTTATCTTTGGTGTGTTTGTTGGTTCGCCTTCTTCTACGCTCTTGTTTAGTTCTCGTTTTTTCGAAGTTGAAGATTGTGCATTGTCGAAAACCTTAGCTCAAATAACCGCGTGTGGCCTTTGTCTCCTGAAAGTTCGAGCTAATATAGTCGAGCTTTGCGGGCTTGTCTCCTGAGATTTCGAGCTAATATAGTCGAATTATGCGGGCTTTTGTTTCCTGAGAGGTTTGGGCTACTCTAGACGAATCGTTGCAGGCTTAGTATCATGTTCGGTGTTGATATTTTAGTTACTTTGCTAGAATGGTGGTCCATTGTTTTGAATTTTTAGTTATCGTTTGTAAGCTATTCAGGTTCTAATCGCCAGAAATACCGGAGCTTAGCTCGGTTTTTTCTTGGTTTGAAATTGTAACCTTTGTTTACAATCTTTTTAATATTAACCAGACGAAAAAAAAAAAAAAAAAGAATCGAGAGATTTCTAAATAGGAAAAGTTTAAAATAAAAAACTGACAAAAAGTAATTAACAAAAAAAAAAAACTTACAAAAAGTAGCAAAACGACAAAGAGAAAATAATGCGAAAAGGAAAGAAAAAAAATAGCATAAATAAAAATAAAAAGATATCAAACCGCCTCGGATTTGGAATCAGTAGGGCCCATCTCTCTGTAAAAAATCGTGGGTAAAGAGAGAGAGAATATTTAAAGCATCTTCTTCTCTCCTACAGAAGCGGTCAAACTTTTAGTCAACACCCCCAAAAACCCTAATCCTAAATATTTGGGAGGGAAAATCTCACCGCCCAAAACACTTCCTTTAACCTCTTCGTCTTCTTCTTCCCTCTCTCTCTCTCTCATCCTCTGCGTCTCTCTATCTCTCTCTCTCTATTCAGTTTTGTTGATTTGTCTTTTAGATCTTCAGTGTCTGAAAAACACTTGCTGTTACGATCATGGCTGTGATGGACTGTTGTCCGAAGTCGAAGAGAGCCAAGCGTACCAAAAGAGTCTCCGCCGATCTCTACGATTTCTCCACTTTCCCGGCGGAGAACATTTGCGGCGGCGGCGGCGGTGGCGTGTCTACCTTCCGCGACAGAGTGAGATCCTTCCTATCCAGCCACGCGCGCGTCACTTTCCCCACCTCTACGCTCTTCTCCAGCCTGATGACGTGGCAGATCCTGCTCAGACACGGAGACCCGACGGATCTCGCGAGCAGAAGAATCGTCTACCTCGACGTAGTGGAAGAAGATGTGACTAGATCCTCTAGATCTGTTTACTGTGACCACTGTAGAGTCGTTGGTGAGTCCATTATTATCAAAGCTTAAAAGCTTGTTTTTGTCTCTTTTAAAATCTTGCATGTATAAAAAAAACACCTTTTTTTGTTGTTGTCTTGTAAGGTTGGAGTAGCCATCCAGTTTGTAGAAAGAGGTATCACTTCATCATAAGATCAAGAGGAGGAGACAGTAAGAGCATCAACATTGGGATGCAAAAGTCTTGCTCCAAGTGTGGTAATGCTCAGAGCTTTTCCGAAGGCGGTGTTTGCAAGATTTGCAGCTTGTCTCTTGACATTGATGATTGGGTTTACTCGCAGCTTGAAGACAACACACATCTTCTTCATGGAGTTATCCACTCAAACGGCTATGCACATCTCTTGTCTGTTAACGGCAGAGAAGGCGGCTCTGGTTTTCTGACTGGTCGTGCCGTTATGGGCTTTTGGGACAGGCTTTGTTTATCCCTTGCTGTTCGAAAAGCGAGCGTGATGGATGTGTCGAGGAAGTATGGTATGGATTACAGGTTGCTTCATGGGGTTACTAGAGGTTGTTCTTGGTATAGCGAGTGGGGTTATGAATTCAAATCTGGGAGCTATGCACTCACAAGAGAAGTGTACGATGTCGCTGTAAATACTTTATCGGCGATACCTCTCTCTGAGTTCTTGTTCCAAGGGAGGAAGCCAAGAACACAGCTCCACTCAACTATTGGCCTCTACCAATCACTCTCATGTTCAGAGCTTGTGACCATAAGAGACCTTTTATTGTTCATGGTACAGCTTATTCATGAGAGCCGTTCAAAACCTATAGCAAAGCCTTCTGTGTTGTGTGCTTGGTCCAGGACTGACGTGGAACGTGTACACCAAGCCTTGGTTAAGATATTGAAAGCTTCAGGAAATCATCAAGGCAACTGGGTTAAAAGGTGGGCTCTAAAAAGGTCGATTTGTAGAACAGCCTCTCCACAGCTGATTGATTACTGTCTCAAGCATTTTGGCGGGGTTCTATCAGATGATGGATCACGAGTAGTCTGCTCCCGTTGCAATCCTGGTTCAAACGACTTTGAGTATAGGTAATGTTGTTTCTTCAATTTATGCCTGGGCCTGGTTGATTTACACCATTGTGGATAGTCTTTAACATTTGTGTGTCTACCTTCAGGCTTGAACCTGTCAACAATGTGCACAGCTTATCTAATCAAGACATAAATTATGCAACAGAGGAACAAATCAAACGTGACTTGAGATATTTATACGACGCTTTATTGCACCCACAAACAATGGCTGAGTTCAAGTCTCATGCAACAAGAGATAAAATGGTTGATGCAGCCACAAAATTACTTGATTGTAAGCATTTCATAAAAGATTACCTTTCTAGCACGGTTAACCCGTTTGCGATCAGCCTCTGGTGCCATGTTGAGCTCTCGGATCAGTCGAAAGAATGCCCATCCCCTCCACCTGAACTGTTGGTTTTGCCGTTGACCGCTACCGTCTCTGACCTGAAAATCGAAGCTGCTAAAGCTTTTCAAGAAGTGTATGCAATGTTCAAAAGGCTTGAAGTTGATGAGGTCTTAGGATATGGCTTTATAGATGACTCTATTACCCTAAAGCTTTTAGTTGGCACAAATGGGGCCATACGGGTTAAAGGGAGATGCTCATCAAAACATGGGCTACTCCGATACCGGATGGAGAGAGGTGTGGAGAATTGGAAAGTTGACTGCAAGTGTGGCACAAAAGATGATGATGGTGAGAGGATGTTGGCATGTGATGTTTGTGGTGTGTGGCACCACACTAGATGTGCTGGGATCAAGAACCCTGATGCATTACCTGCCAAGTTCCATTGTTTCAGATGCAATGATTTGTACAGAAAGAGACCAAAGCTATCTGAAAACAAGGGTGGTTCTAGCCAAGTGCCTAAAGCTGCACTTGCATGTAGAGGTGAGTCAGCTGTTATGGGCAGTGGATCTAATTTATCATTAACACTTAGTGTAGGCTAATTTTGTATTTATGATCTTTATGTATATAGGATCTTATCTATGCACAAAACTGCAAGTGGCTTACTCGTGATAGTAACACGAGTACTTCAAGTTGTTCAATCCTAAATTTGGTGTTATGTAATCATGGTTTTTTTTTGAAACATTAATGAAGGACAAATGTTTTGAGGTGTTAGCAGCTATTTACCTTTCTTTCCTTGCTCCACATTCAGGTCACTGGCATATGCATCCATATATAACCATGATCTGTTATGACCATTAAGAAGCATCAAACAAGAGTCTCAAAGATTTTTCTGAGCTTAAAAACAATAAAGCATGTAAGATAAACAAACTACAAAATTATTAACTACCACAAAACTAAGATACCAACACTTAAACATGTGACAACAGCTAAACATAAAACTGAACACTAAAAGACATCGTTTTTCTGGGAAAAAAGGTTCTCTAAATGAGACTACAAATAAATACTTGGCCCCAAAAAACTTAAGACCACAACAGAACAGCAATATTACAACTAGACCTTACTCAGATTGGCGAAAATGTACCTTAATTGTAATATGTATATATATATATATATATACGAGGAGAGGTAGAAGAACACATTTGCTCCTCCTGCCAGAATATGGTCTCCTGACTTTGATGTATCAAGCACAATGTTGTTATTCATAGGAGTTGATATTCAGAAAATCAACTCTGCAAGCTACAAAAAAGAAGAGATGTTAGTTAGGCGACCACTTCCGAAAGAACATAAGAAACTCTTGTACTTGAATCAACACCAACTGTTTTGTGCTCAAAACCAACAACAAGACCAATAATAATGCAGAGTTTAAGCTAACCGTTGATCATCATCATGAACCAAACACCAGCGCTATATTGAAATGTTTAGGCGTCGATAAGCTTTTAAGCATTAAAATCCTGGGTAGAAGGTGGGAAAATCCTGTTAAGGAAAACAGAGAAACTAAACATCACCAACAACAGCAAAAGAGTATATATATATTCATGTGATGGTAACAAAAGGGAACCAAACTAACCTCCCTAGACACAAACTGAATTTTCTCATCTTTTTGCATTGGCACAAAGAGGGAATGTTACACTAAAGCATGTAAGAACTTATGATGAACCTTCTTTGCTGCTACCATTCATAAGACCATACATAAGCTTAGATTCATCAATTAAACTGGTTTTCTCAGGCACACTTATCCCCAAAAATTACAAACCCACTTTCATAACCAACACAAAACATACAAATATATATTCATCACACACAAAAAACAACCTTTGATTTCGAAGAATTCCAACATACCTATCGATGGATGGATCGAACAAGACTAACTTCCATTCTTTTCACAGAATTCCATCGGATTCAATTCAACTGAATTGATTTCATCGCGTCTCCATGAGGATTTGAAAACCCTAACCTCTCGACGACAAGATTGAAATTGATAGAGAAATAGCAAAGTCAACCTTCATTGGAAGGGTTTGGTGTCTTTCTCCGATAATTACGACGCTAGAGATATCCGCGAGAGACGATAATGATGAAGAAGAGAGGAATCGTGAAAGATGACGAAGATGAAGAAGAAGAAAGAAGAAGGCAATGAGCTAAACGTGTTCATCTACAAGAGACAGTTTGTTCACTTTTCTATTTACTATTTACTAC
The DNA here is from genome assembly GCA_963556525.1 of Cochlearia excelsa. Lineage (NCBI taxonomy): Eukaryota > Viridiplantae > Streptophyta > Magnoliopsida > Brassicales > Brassicaceae > Cochlearia > Cochlearia excelsa. The sequence continues at coordinate 5,475,295 of OY748332.1, read as the reverse complement.
ACTTTTTTTTGACATCATATTTACTACACTTTTCTATTTACTTTTTTCTTAAGTATAATAACCATGGGAAAACTCGCGCATCTGCGCGGATGCATATATTTTTTTTTTTTTGTTGATTTTTAAAACAGTTTTGTGTTTAAAATTAATTTTTAAAACTGTATAACGTTGTTTAATTTTTTTCTGTCATTTGTGTTGGTATAAATTGTACAGTATAATTATTTTCAAAACAAATTGTGATAACTATTAATTTTCGTGTTGGTATAAATTGTACAGTATAATTATTTTCAAAACAAATTGTGATAACTATTAATTTTCAAAATTAACTTTAAGATTTTTTTATTTGGTCTAATGAAACGTAGATGAGAGTGTTAGTATATAATTTATCATTTATGAACGTTTTTTTTGTTTATTCAATTTTTTTATTTTCAATTTTACATTTTTAATCTATTTATGTGATTCTTATTCTAAGTAGTCGGTGGAGCTGTTGGTTCGGATATTTACGTAATAGGTGGAGCTTACAAGTCCCGACCATCTTTATCAGTTCGTATCCTTGATTGTGGGAGTCACACGTGGCGTAACGGCCCGAACATGTTAGACGATGATTATCGGGTCTAAAGGATGGACCTTACCCCGTGGACCCCACGATAATCTTAAGTAACACCACTTAAAATCCCTCTTTAATACCAATCCTTAGATTTTTCGCGGGCCCCACTGACACGTGGCGGCCCGCAATTAGTCTGATTATTAATTTTTGTAAAAAAATTAAAAATAAAAAAAATTTAAGTACATTTTTTTAGGAGAAATTAGGTTGTATATACATATGTAAAAAGGAAATTAAATAAATATCAAAACAAGATTTGAATGGTGTATAATGACTATTTTAACCTTATCAATTTTTTTATTTTGCAACATCTTTTTCTTCTCTCTCTTCTTCTCTTTCTTCTTCTCTCTTTCTATTTCCTTCTTGTTTTTTATTTCTTTCTCTCATTCCTTCTTTATCTTTTTTTTTTGTTTTCTTTGTTAGATCTCGCCAAAATTTGTAGTTAGTAGACTATTAATAATACGATATATTATTACCTTGTATAGTAGACTATTTATAAAATCACCAAATTTGCAGTTAATAGGTGACTATTTTTAAGTAAACTATTAATTATTTATAGGTGACTATTTATAAACAAACAATTTTGAACTAGATAGGTGAATATTATTTGCAGTAAGTCTCACCAAAAGTTTGTGTCAATCTATGTAGTAGACTATTTCATCATATATAGTCGACTGTGTCAATATAGATATCCAGTATATAATAAAATAATAGACTATTTCATCATAATTTTCATTATATGTTTATATATACTAATAAAATAGTAGACTACTATTTGAAAGATAATAATAAATAGTAGACTATTTCATCATATATAGTCGATTGTGTCAATATAGATAGTCAGTATATAATAAAATAGTAAACTATTTCATCATAATTTCCATCATATAGTTATTTATTTTTATAACTAATAGTTAACTATCGTTTGAAAATACATCACCTATATATATAAAAATATATATATGTAAATTGATGTTACATTATTCGAGACAATGTATTGATGTATGTTTAAATGCATTTTTATAATATAGATTGTAAATATTGACATTTGTAAATCTCATCAAAATAGTCTGATATTTTTAAACAGTTGTAAACCACTCGGCTGTATATATTTCTAAAATAATATCTATTTCAACCGTATAGGTTAAAGGGTTTAGGGTATATTGTATAGGTATAAGGTTTAAGTTTTAGGTTTTAGGGTTTAGGTTTTGGGTTGGTTTATAAATAGTCACCTAATATTTTAAACATAGTAGATTATTAACCCTGTTTCGAACATGAATCACCATCAATTTTTCAAATCTGGTTTTTAAATAGTCACTTAAACGTTAAATAGTTGATTTATAAATAGTCACCTGTAAATAATATATAGTTGGTTTAAAAATAGCCACCTATTAACTTCAAATTTGTTGGTTTATAAATAGTCTCCTATAAAAGGTAATAATATATTGTATAAACTTAGTCTAATGTATATTAAGCCTAATTTCCCTTTTTAAAAATAATATTCACCTATCTAGTTCAAAATTGTTTGTTTATAAATAGTCACCTATAAATAATTAATAGTTTACTTAAAAATAGTCACCTATTAACTGCAAATTTTGTGATTTTATAAATAGTCTATTATACAAGGTAATTATATATCGTATTATTAATAGTCTACTAACTGCAAATTTTGGTGAGATCTAACAAAGAAAACAAAAAAAAGAGATAAAGAAGGAATGAGAGAAAGAAATAAAAAACAAGAAGAAAATAGGAAGAAAGAAGAAGAAAGAGAAGAAGAGAGAGAAGAAGATTGAGGACAAGAGTGTCATTAAAAAAAATATTTGATATGCCCACAATTTAAATCAACACTTTGTTATGAGGGCCAATTTTATGGCCTATTATTAATATACACTTAAATCGCCCTTTTTTATCCTTAGGGATAATCATGCTCTAAGAGCATAATTATCGGTAAGGCAAAAAAAAGCCCTTACGGTTTTTTATTTTTTTTGAAAAAAAAATTAAAACAAAATTAAATTTCACCAATCGCGGGTCGCCACGTGGCAGTGGACCCGCGAAAAGTTGAAGAATCGCACCTTAGGGAGAAATTTATATGATCGACTAATAAATTATGTGGGGCCCACAAGGTAAGGTCTCCCCCTAAGGGCCTAGTAATGTTGGTCTTAGTGGCTAGGAACATAAACCCCTGTCTCTTTCTTCACTTCCATACGAAATCATAAAGGATATTCTTGCTCGTATCTCTAAATGGACTTACCCTAATCTCTCTCTAGTCTCCAAGCTAGAGTTTCCAGCCCCATCTTGTCCTAATGATAGTACATGTTACCCTTCAACAATAATAGCTGTTGGTTCGGATATTTACGTAATAGGTGGAGCTTACAAGTCCGACCATCTTTATCATTTCGTATCCTTGAATTGTAGAAGTCACACGTGGCGTAACATGTTAGTGGCTAGGAAGTTAGAAGATGGGGTTTTACTAGATGACAATATATATGTTATGGGAGGCGTTCTCCACGACAATTATTTTCCTTGGATGAAAGTATATTGGACTTAAAGACTCAGACTTGGAGAATCTTGCCAAGCCATGGAGCCGAAAAGTTTTGCAACGGATTGTTCATTTCATTGTGTTGGAAGGAAAGATTCACGCGATTTCTGATGTAGAGAGATATGCTTATGATTATAAACAAGGTATGTGCATGGGAAGTTGTGGAAACGCACTCGATTCACGAATTTATAGCGGCTTTGTGTGTGACAGAGGATGTGATGTATTGTTATACACACTCCGGTTTTTGCATGTGGTATGAGTCCAAGAGTAAAGAGTGGATAGAGGTCGAGGGTGAGGATTTTGAATTATTACGTAAGGCTCGTGCATTTAGCTTACAATGGGGGTGTTGTGTGGCTTATATGTTTAGTTATGGTGGGGAACTTTTAGTTGTTTGGATCAAGGGTCCTAAGGAGTACCATTACCGAGTAAAGACTACAATAATGAGAATTTGGTGCGCGAAAATCGCGTTAGAGAAGCGTATTGGTGGTGAGGTTTGGGGTAAGATTAAGTGGTCCAATATTGTGCTTACGGTCCCTATTTAGTATGAGTTCTTGAGGTGTGTAGTCGCTGTTGATGATGCTTTAGTTAAAGATATGGTATATTTGTTACCAAATTTATAAAACTATAAATACAAAGAGAATTTTCGTAAGATTTGAGTGTTATTCAACTTAATTCAGAGAGAAGAGATACAACCACTTTTTCAACTTATTACAATTTTAAACTTGACAAAAAGTTTTATTATTTTGACACCAAGCTTTATATAATAATATTGACCCCAAAGCTTTATCCTTACGTTGAAAAAGTTACTTTCGAATCAAGGAAACGACAAGAGTAATCATCGTTTTGTTCATGCAACTACCATGTTCAGAGACATGGTATGCAAACTTGTTAAACAATTGGTCAATAATCTCATCTCCAAAATGAGCTACAAGCATAGATTCACTGACCGCTCTGATACATTTGGCTTCCTTTAGTCCTCTCTTGGATTTATATGGATGCAACGTAAATTCTTCGTCGTTGTTACTCTGTCCAAGATCAAACCCATAACTCTCGAAGCCATTGATCGCAAAGGAGCCTTCGTTTTCTATTATCTCCTTCACTTCTTCTTTGCTTGGATCATAAAACGGTACGTTGAAAGAATCAACCTTTGATGAGCTTAAAAGACCCTATTATAAATCACAACAAGCTTGAATCTTTTAAAACCATATACAAATAATCCAGACTAGATATTACCTCAGAGACTAGATCGCGCAGGGATTTGGATAACAATGTCCAGACGTGACGACAATCCCTATACAATGGATCAACAAGAGTGTTTCTACCAACAAAAGTGAGAACCATACGTCCATTAGAAACCATCTCTTCAGAACGCGTTTTTAGAAATATCGTAAAGTCTCGTTGGAATTGATTCAAGTAAGCCTTGTATGCACTTGGAAGACTTGAAGTTGTTATGTACACACTCGACGTATTCTCCTCAAGTCCTCCGGGAACCTTATTAGCACAAAAATTTCATTGTTTTTTCTTTTTTTGGTTTAAAAATTTCATTGTTTATGACCTTTTAAACTTGTAAACAAAAAACAATATATATACCAAGTGGGCTTTAATCTTCTAGTTTTTAAGTCAATGTTATCTGTCACTAGTATTTTAAACATGGTATTATCGACGATTTCCTTCCTTCAGACATGAGAGGAGATTAGAGACTGAAGGTCCGGAACCACGATTTATACAAAAAAAAGAAACTAAACAAATAAATATGCAAGTATGTAAATGTAAGACCTTAGAGAGCCAATGGAGACCGTAAGACGAGTGAACAAAATGGAGACTGTTGCGAGGAAATAGCCTCGAGTAGAAGGAACCAGGGACTCCATGGACGAAACACAATCCTTTGCTTTTGGCCATCTTGTGGAATAAAGGTATTAACTTGAATGTTGTATTGAAATCGTTTTCTGGTAGATCGTTCAAACAACAATCAATCTCAGGTGGATTTTGGTTCCATTGTTGACATAAGACATTGATTGTGTTGACTATCTCTGACATGGTCAAGAAAGTGTTTTGTCCTGATGCACATCCCAAATCAGCTACTTTAATGCACTTAGGAAAGTTTAAGTTTATCATCATTCCTTTTGTGTTCTTGATCAATATTGGGTTGGCCTTCAATAAAACTCTTCTCTGAAAACACACAAATATAGAGATATAGATTAACCAAGTACTAGGATAAATTTACAAAACTACGCATTTTAAATCATTATTTTTACAAAACTAGGCGTACATATTCGAAATTTCTTTTAAAGATGCATATTTTTCAAATTTTAAATGATTAATTTACCCGTTAAAATATTAATTATATATATCTATAGGTACAACAATTCCTAAAATACTATCACAAGTTTTCAGTCTAAAATACCACAAGTTTCAAATTTAAACCTTCAAACGAAACCACAAACTCTCATTACTAAAATTTATCCTTTTCAAAACTAACATTGAACCCAAATGAAAATAAAACATTCTTAAGTGTTTAAACTCTGTTTTTGTATACATGAACCATGGTATTTTTTTTTTTGATAACCCTGGTGTCCTGACCCTCACTGAAGTGAGTCCAGACTAGTCAGTCGGGGTCCGAGGCGCGCAACGGTCCACACGTCTTGTCGGCACAGGGGACACGTGGTCCAATGACAGCTCCAAACTTTCGTTTTAGGGACGCTGCAGCCCGTATGTGAATATCGCAGTGGCCGGGGTTCGAACCCAGGTGGCGGAACTCACAGCTGTGAGTCCTTTACCGCCTGAGCTAGAATCCCCGGTTATGGACCATGGTATTAGTGGTATTTAATTCTAAAAAATATTTATTTATTTAATTCCGAAAACATTTTAGTAGTGTTTTTGGTCTAAATTTGTTTTAGTGATATTTGTCTGCATAACTTTTTTTGGTAAAGATTAAGAAATTCATCATATGTATATATAGATAACTAAAACTAGTTATGTATGGAAATAGAAATATTTGGAAGATGGAGGAAACCTGAAGAAGAGAATTGGTGGAGTAACTGTTGTTTCCATCTCCACCACTCATACTTATAATATTCACAAAAGGGTATTTACTACTACTCTCATCATCCCCACAATTATTTTCATTATCACTCATCTTTCCAACACACCTGCAATCACAAATATACATACATATCTATTGTCAGTGCAACACACATATATATATATATATATATTTATTTGTATACAAGAAGGCATCCATATATATGTTTTAATATGCATTGGAGCGAGAAAACCCCGAAGAAAGTATTAATAGTTTAATTTGATTGAACCTTGCATGATCAACTTCTCCCATTATTTATATATTTCAAGAAATAAAGGTATATTGTTTAAGGAAGCAACCACTTCACATAAGTTTATTTATAGAGGTTGAATTTCATGACGTTTAGGGTGGCCACACGGTACAAGGATAATTAGTTAGGAAATTTGGAGGAATTCATAAAACTACGCATTTTCAGCTCTTCCTTCACAAAATTACATATAATTCAATATTTTTACATATTTACACCTTTTTAAAATTTTAAATTGTTAATTTACCAAAAATTACCAAAATTATAAATGGATTTCTTAATTTACATGGGATTTAAAATAAAAGTATTCTTAGAATTGGTGGCTCTAATTAAATTAATAAAAATATTAGGGCTTGAGGCAAACAAATGCCTCATTTCTATTACCATAAGCACGACTCTACTCCTAGAAAAATACAAAACTTGGTGTTAACACTACATCAAATTTGGTGTTAAAAATGTTTTTCACCTCCAACAATAACACCAAATACACCAAAACACTATTGTGTATAATTTTATTATTAAAACTACATTATTTTATTTATTTTGATAAATTATATTGCACCAAATATAATATTTTGATGTTTTGTTGGAGATGCTCTTAGCTTTTTTTATCAAATCGGTACATCATTAAGCCACCACCACTTTAGTACAATGCCGAGTAGTTTTAAAACATTCTTTACACAAATTGTTGCGGTAGGTTTGTTGGAGATCGAAACAAAACACATTAATGGTAAATTCATGCATCTTGTTATCTTTTCACGTTTTTTCTTCAATAGGTCAAGCCACGTATACCCTCGCATGCAAAATACGTAATTCATAGAGGAGTTTAAGCCTTTTCTCTTTTATTGTTAAAATTTATAAATGTTGTTGTATAATTTAGGCAAAAATCAAAACTAATTTTGAAACCTTAAGTTTTTTTTTAAAAAAACTACACATTTCAAAATGCAATTCACAAAACTACATATTTCAAAATGCAATTCACAAAACTACATATTTCGAAGATTCACTTCACATATCTACATCTAAATATTAAATTTTAAATATAATTTTTTAATCACAAAGTTATATCCACTTTAACAGTAAACCGAACAGTAAATAGTTAATCAAATGAAATCTTTTAATTTATGTAAAATATTTAAAGATAACTTACCTAATTAAAATTTAGAAAGAATGTAAACATAAAAACAATTCGAATTAAATATAGTTTTGTAAATGAGAACTTAAAAAAATTATAGAAGACAAGCTAAAAAACAAATTTATAGTATATGTGACTGAACTGAATAGCTAAAAACTCAAATGGATCTGAAACAAAAACCGAATGGTAGACCCGAAAATGTGAAATAAAATTATGTATACAAAATTATTAGTTATAATTATATAACAAAAAAATATGAATATCTTAAAAATCTGATTTTTTGTTTTTATTTCTGTAAAAATTATAAAATTATTGTGATTTATTTTTGTAACCAAGTTCTTTTAAAACTAAACAATTTTGGGAGAATTACAAAACTACACCATTTGAATTACATTTCACAAAACTATACCATTTCAAAATAACTTCACAAAACTACATCTAAACACTAAAAGTTAAATCCAAATAAACCTTACCCACACAATCATATCCCCGTAATACCCTAAACACTAATTAACAAACCCAAATAAAAAGATTTTAATTTTGGTATTTTTTAAAGGTAAATCAAGCTTTTAAATTTTTGAAAATGTATAAATATATGAAAAAATTGAATTATGTGGAGTTTTGTAAAGGAATAGAAGAAAGGGTGTAGTTTTGTGAATTCTCAACAATTTTTTGGTTTTTTTACTCAAAACAAAAACTGATCCAAATTCGACATTTAGAGCTGAAATTACTCCAACCTATCTATATTTTTTTCTCTAAAATATAGATTACTAATTTTTCCTCTATAGATAGGAATGTTAAATTCTCCTTTATAATATAGACAAACTTTTTTATTTATATAGTAGTCCTTTAATTTATCTCTTTATATAAATTATAGCTAAAATTTATAAATATGTCATTTACTTTTATGTTTTACACGCAAAACTGATTATAATTTTGGGAAAATTACAAAACTACACCTTTTGTATTGCATTTCACATAAATACACTATTTTAATATGCACTTTACAAAACTACATTTAAACACTCAAAATTAAATATAAATAAATCCTACCAATACAAGTATAATATAAATTAAACACTAATTAGTGAATACAAATAAAAATATTTTAGCTTTAGTAAGTTTTTAAAGGATAAATCAAACATTTAAAATTTTGAAAAGGTGTAAAATATAGAAAATATTGAATTATATTTAGTTTTATGAAGAAAGGTATAGTTATGTGAATTCTTCTATAAATTTCAAAATAATCATTTAAATTTTATAATTATAAATATTAACTCAAAAATTGAGATTATTTTTTACAAAAGATAAATTATATAAAGTTTTATAGAAAGAAATAAACTAATGAAAATAGTTTTATTCATTTCATAATAGTTTACTTTTTTGTATTGTGCAATGTATGATATAGTTTTATTTTTGGTAATCATATAATAACTTTACAAAGATCTTGCAAAACTAAGTTTAATTGGGTTAATTTGTAACTTTTATAAATACAAGGGGTTAATAGTAAAACGTAAATAGATACTTATATAGAATATTTTGTTCAAATTGAAAAAGATGAATACATTGGAGAAAAATAGATGAAAATTCACATCTTATTATATAAAAGTGAGCGCGTTTAATTATAATTCACCAAATCGTGACACGTGTCACAATTAAAAAAAAAGTTAATAATGTTAATAATTTTAGGAAAAATGTTGATAATGTTTAGGAAAAATGTTAATAATTTTAAAAGAAGAAAAAAAGATAACGTTTAGGAAAAAAATGCAAAACAAAAAATAAGAAAAAAGAGAAAAAAACAAAAAAAGGAAAAAAGTAATCAAACGAAAAGTCACATTATAATATAACTCACTAGATTGTAACATTTGTAATGGTTAGTTCAAATCGTGACATGTGTATTAAAATTGATACGTAAACATTTTATAAAATGAAAACTTGACAATATTGAGAAAAAACAGAAATAAAGTAAATAATCAAAAATAAAAAAATTAACATTAATTATCTAATAATTAGGAATAAAATAAATTAATCCGAAATATAGAAAAATAAAATAATCAGAAATAAGAAAAATAACATAGAAAAATAAAAATTTAAGAATATTTTAAGAAATAATGAACAAAAAAAATTAGAAATAAGAAAAAATAAAAAAGTAAAATTACTTGAAAAAATAAAGAAAATCTTTATGATAACTTATTTGTTATCTTCATGGATCCACTATCTAATTATTAATTCAAAACAAATATTTTTTCATGTAAATAACAAAAGCAATGTAATAAAATAAAAAATGTGTTATTTTTTATTTTTTAATAAATGAAAAAAGTAAAAATCGTTTCTTTACTATTACTATATATTGTTATGTGTCTTTTATGTTTATTTGTTAATAAAATAACGGGTATAATATTAGTTTCCGTTTAAATCTAACTATAACTATACAAATTTACTAACAATATTAATATATAATTATAAAATGTTTTTATGTAGTTTTTCTGCGTATTACGCGAGATTTTATCTAGTATATTATAAAGTTCCTCTTTTATATTTTACCAACGACGGGTTGGCTCAGTCGGTTAAGCGCAGTCGTTGGTGATGTTGTGCTCCTGAGTTCGAACCGCGTTGGGAGCGATGATCTACGCCATTAATTGATATTATCAAAGGCTGGTCGCGGGCCTAGGGGGATTATGAGTTTCGGCCCAGAACCTCATTTTTTAACAAAAAAAAAAAAAAAAAAGTTTTTCTATTTTCTATTTTAGAGATATAGACACAGAAATACATCCGAAATAGTAATACTACTGTTACTTGTATGTGCTAATCTTAATGGGCCAAGCCCACTATACGATTGTGTCGAGATTACTTTGCCTTCTTCTCCCCCCGAAACCAAATCCCGTCGTAGCTTTGGCGATAATGGCCGTAGCCGCTCTCTTTCACGCCAGGTTCCCTCTCCTCCTCCGTCGCACTCTCCCATCTTCGTCTTCTCTTACTCTCTATCCCACAAATCTTCTTTCCGATAAATTCAGCCACGAGCTGTCATCGATTCTCCGTTATTCATCATCATCATCATCATCATCATCATCCGACGGCGGCGGCGGCGGAATTGGCCGTCGTGAAGACGTAGGTGCTAATAACGATTCAGTTATCGTCGTTTTGGATGCTAAAATCCCAAATTACTTGAAGTTCAGCGACGAGGAGCTGATGAAACAGTGTAGATTAGAGACGTTTCGAGTTTCGGGACCCGGAGGACAACACCGTAACAAGCGAGACTCCGCCGTGAGACTCAAACATCTCCCCACCGGAATCGTGGCTCAGGCCGTCGAGGATCGCTCTCAGCATAAGAATCGCGCTTCTGCTCTTAACCGTCTCCGTACGCTTCTCGCCATTAAAGGTTATTTGATTCCTTCCTTCTCTGTGTTCTTCTTTTTTTTTTCTTTTAAATTTCAATCTCTTAAAGTAGTTTTTAATGGGCTTTTTTAACAGTGAGGAACAAAGTGGATATTGAAGCTTATTCTCCTCCTATGGAACTTCTTCAGATCTTACCTCCTAAGTCCACTATTAGAACATCTTCTGGCTCACAGATTGGTCCCAATAATGCTAAGTTTGTACCTGTATGTATTGTCTCTCTTTCTCTCCTTTAGCCTTGTTCTCTCATATTTCACTCACAGGACACAACATTGGTCTTTTATAGGGAATGCAAGCTTTGCTTGATGTTATATCTGCTTGTGAAGGTTCTGTCTCCGATTCCGCCAAGTTGTTGGGGTTAGTATTCCTTCTTTTACTTGTAATACACTGAGAAAATCCAAATGTGTTGTGTTTTTGCCTAACTTTGTGTTACTTTTACTGTTTGTTTGTTTTTCACAGTTTGAGCACTGGTGGGTTATCTCGGTTGATACTTTCTCATGACGGTCTTCGTATGGCAGTCAATAGCATGAGGGCAGCCAAGGTGTTGTTTATTCTTATACTTGTCCATTTCATTTGTTTTCAGGATTATGTCAATAAGCTAGGCATAGCGCAAAGTGACTATTGAAATATTTATTGGCCTGTGTAGATGTATGTGCCTGAAATGCATTCTTGTCTTCCTTATCTTTATTACTTTAGTTTTGTATATCGTCACTGTTGTTTGCATTTTTCAACATCCTTACTAGTTTCTCTAATTGAAGAACATATTCTCTGAGCTTTCAGGGAATGAAGCCTCTCAAATAGTTGGGGTGTATCTTCAGTTAAGAAACAATGTTCAGACGACCTTTCGACGTGTTGAATTTGGGTAGCTACTGGCTACTGCAGCAAAGGGACTACTATTTATGCGTACAAACAAAGGTGAAATGTTGAGTTTAGTATAACGTCTATTCTTCTAATATTATAGAGATAGTCGCATATTTGTGATAATATACAGTAATGTACGATGTTGAAATACTATGGCAGTTTGGTTCCCTTTTTGTTGGAATTGTGTTAAAAGATATACAGTTGGAATCATTTTGGATTCGCTATCTTCCTTTTGGAAACTACATTGTGATATAGAGTTGGCTCTACTTGATCAAAGAGAATGCACTTAGTTTCATCCAGAATACACCTATGACATTAAAGAGTTTCTAGGATGCATTGTGACTCACTCATTATATATTTCAAATATGGAACTGAACTCTGAAGGTGTTGTCGAGATAGCGAGATTTGTTGACTTGTCATTGGAGTGAGGAAGGGACTACTACTGTCTACTGATCCTCCCCTTTTATATCTGGTATGCGCCTTAAGATTCTTTCAATGGATTAGTATATGTAGCTTTCTTACATTTCTTATAGTGAATGATCAGTTATGGTAAAAATTATCTTCTTATTCCGTAGTCCAGAAAGTTTGGGAATGTTTTATTCTTTAGTCTTCGTGTCTATAGTCTTATAAGACTTTCAACATCCATTAGTTTCATTTAGTCTTTAGGTATCAATGAGGACCAGATCTATCTTCTGCCGATTTTCGGCAAATTCTTGGCTAAGCCAAGGATCATCCATCTTTTGGCAGAGCTATTGTGCAAAGGTACAGTGAAGAAATAGTTTCTTTGACATGGAAGTTGCAGTTGTTAGAGCCACTAGCCATGATGATGATGATTGTCCTTTTGATGACTAAAACTATGCATCTCTTCCTTGTCTCTAACAAGAGATTGCTTAGTTGAATAATCTGATCGGTTGTTGCCGGACGGTGATGGCGCGTGAAGTGTAGTTTCAGCCAACTTTTTTGGTTCCACGTGTCCCCACCTAACCTGAGGAAAGAGAGAGGGAGAGAGAGAGGGAGAGGGAGAGGGAGGGGGAGGGGGAGGGGGAGAGAGAGAGAGAGAGATTGGATAATGTTTCTGTGCTTTGACTTTTTTCTCTCCGAGTCCATCATTTTTCTTTCACTTTCCGCTTTCCTCGTCTCTCTCTCTCTCTCTTTCTCCAAATTCGTGGATTCCAAGTTTCCCTCGAGCTCCTTCATTGATTCTCTTATTACATAACCTGTATGAATATATACACACACAACACATCATCTCTTCTGATTCCTAAACTTGTCTCTGCTCCAATTTTATATACAATTTGAATTTTAAATCAAATCAATAAAAATCAAATGTCTAGTATATGGAGATGGAGGAATCTCAAGTCCTTAGCTTTCCATGCTCGTCCTCTTCCTACGCATCTCTACTCTCTTGAATCGGGATCCTCCCATCCTCGCCGTCTTCTCCAAGAACGATTCAAATCGGATCACGGTGGTGTTAGCGGCGGAGGCGGAGGAAATGATTTTCCGGTAACATTCACTCGCCGGAAGTTAAGAGCCGAGCCTAATTGCCCTCGCTGCTCTAAACAAATGGATCCTCTCTTCACAAATCGCCACTTGCCTTCTTCTTCTTCTAATCTCCTCCACCGTCGCGACGATTCAGATCCCTCCGTCGTCGCCGCCGGAGACAAAACCGCCTTCGAATCAGTCAATTTCTGTCCGGCTTGTAAAACAGCATACGGAATCAACCCTCGTGGCCGTGTTGGTGTCTCTCCTCTTCAAGGAACCTTCGTAGAGATCGGTCGTGTTCAATCACCAAACAACAACAACAATAAACATTCACACGACTCAAATCTCAGATCTTCTTTGTGGGATACGATCAGATCGTACGGTGGTGAGCCGCCTGAGGATTTGTCGTCTCCTCCTCTACCTCTTAACGCTTCTCCTCTTTCGAATAACATCGTTCCAGCTTCCTCTAACGGAGCCGTTAAAATGGATGTTTCTCCGTTACCGGAAGCAGCCAACAATGTTAAACGGTGGGGAGGAGCTAGCCTTGGCAGAGACTTTCCTACTCCAAAGGAGATTTGTGAATGGCTTGACAAGTTCGTTATTGGACAAACCCGCGCCAAAAAGGTTCTGTCTTTATGTGATTTTTGACATTGAAATTCACTTATTATGTCCTGTCATTGTTTTTGTTGCTTACCGTATGGTTGTTATGGGTTTGATCTTTAGGTGCTCTCTGTTGCTGTTTATAACCATTACAAGAGAATATATCACACATCTGTAAAGAAAGGGTTGGTTCTGTCTCTCTCTCTCTTACATTGTTTAGTTTTCATCCTTGTACATGATCAAACACATCATGTAAGGCTTGTGTTGATATTGTGGAACTTTGAGTATGTAGGTCATTAGAACAACCTATTGATGATGACGATAATGTAGAGTTAGATAAGAGCAATGTTCTCTTGATGGGACCTACTGGCTCTGGTACGAGCTTGTGTTTTTATGATCATGTTCTATTCTTTACTGCCCGTTCGCACGCTCCATGCTGACTCTGACTTCGGTTATTGAACATTAGGGAAGACATTACTCGCAAAGACGTTAGCACGGCTTGTAAACGTTCCCTTTGTCATTGCTGATGCAACTACACTGACTCAGGTAAAGATTATGATTTTGTATATTCGTAGAAGATCTTTTGATGCTTTGAGGTTAGCTCCTGAAATCATGATTTTGTATGTTGCTCTTTGACCCATCTTCTTGTGTATGATGTCTTTACAGGCTGGCTATGTTGGTGACGACGTTGAATCAATTCTTCATAAATTGCTAACGGTACCTCTTCTTATCCGCTCACTACTAAAGTTACCAGCATAGTTTCTATCTTTTTCCGTTTCAAAAGATTTTTCGTATGAATTGTAGGTCGCTAAGTTCAACGTGCAAGCAGCACAGCAAGGAATAGTCTACATTGATGAAGTTGATAAGATAACAAAGAAGGTCAGTATGCAAGACATGATAAGTTTTGAACTCGATTATAACAAGATTGTTGGGATTTATGCTTCCTGGGTTCTCACTTCTGCAGGCTGAGAGTTTAAACATTAGCCGTGATGTCTCAGGGGAAGGCGTCCAACAGGGACTTTTGAAATTGCTGGAAGGCACTGTAAGTGGATTGCTTACTTACCTCTTTGATGTATTTATCTGAATCATTCTTTTCTTCACTATACATGAGGCACTTGCATAGCTAGCCATAGTGTAATTATCTCTAGATTTGTGCTTAGATTCTGAATTGATCGTTGGGTCTTTTTCATTTCAGATAGTAAATGTTCCAGGGAAGGGAGCAAGGAAGCATCCACGGGGTGACCATATACAGGTTTAGAGCTAAATCTTTGTGACTTATCTACAATCGTTTACTTTTATCACGTATTATAAGTGTTGTTTACTCGTATTGTTCCCGGATGTCTTATGATGTATAGATAGACACAAAGAATATCCTCTTTATTTGTGGAGGAGCATTTGTTGACCTTGAGAAAACCATTGTAAATAGGTAAATTATTCATTATGCTTCTTTCTCTTTGTTGCAATACTTTAGTGGTTCTGTTTTTGACTTTAATTTTTTTTACCAGGCGACAAGATTCATCGATTGGTTTTGGAGCTCCTGTCCGTGCCAACATGGCTACCAGCGGAGTGACCAGTAGTGTAATAATTTCATCTTTGCTAGAATCGGTAAATTCTACAAAAACTCTGTTAAGCTTCTGCTTCTCTGTATAAACCAATAAAAATAGCTTTGAAATCTCGGCTATGTGCCCCAGGTTGAGAGTGGTGATCTGACAGCATATGGCCTCATACCGGAGTTTGTAGGACGCTTTCCCATATTAGTTAGTTTGTCAGCTCTAACAGAGGACCAGCTCATTCGGGTAATTTAACATTTTTCAGGGCTTTTCTATCTCTGGTTGCTCATGATGGTACCTAACCATCATCAAGACCTTGATTACCTTGCTTTTTGCCCTGCAGGTGCTTGTGGAACCCAAAAATGCACTTGGGAAACAGTACAAGAAACTATTTAGCATGAACGACGTAAGATCCCTGGAAATATACCCTTCGAAGATGTTAAAATATCCAGAGTTTTAAGTTTAAAATTGGATTTTTGGTTCCTAAACATGCATGATCTCTGGTGCAAAATTTGTAGGTAAAGTTACATTTTACTGAGAAAGCGCTCAAGATGATTTCAAAGCAAGCGATGGTGAAGAATACAGGTGCGAGGGGACTAAGAGCTTTACTTGAAAGCATACTTACCGAATCCATGTTTGAGGTACTTTAGCTAACACAAAGATTGTTAAGCTACATATTATAATTCTCGGTCTCAGCTTTACACTTTGGTTTGATATGTTTTCTCAGATTCCAGATGCTAAGAATGGAGACGAAAGAATTGACGCCGTTATTGTAGATGATGAGTCAACAAGGTCACAACCTTCTATGGGATGCAGAGCAAAAATACTTAGGGGAGACGGAGCTTTTGAGCGTTACCTAAGCGAGAACAAGTCGGAAGATGCTACCGAAGCAACGGTATGAATGTATGTAAAGATCTACTTGTTATGTTAGTCTTGTGGAAAGTAATGTTGAATAAGAGCAAGTAGTTATGTTTCTAACCAACACAAAAATGTTTTACTATATTGTTTACTAATAAGTTGTGTCTTATCTATGACTGAAACCTGATGAGTGTTTTTTTGCGTGCAGGGGTGACAAAAGAGTAGCGAGCTTGTAAAGAGAAATGGATTTTTAACATAAAAAAAGAGTTTATTGATTAATTAAATTTGTAAAGAACATTTTTATTCATAAAATTGCAAAAGGGATAATAATCCACTTTGTACAACAGTAATATTAATTGTTAGTTTTTATATGAAGTAGAAAAATAGGAATGTGTAACACAATAAAATATGTTAACTGTCTGGTTCAAATAACAAATGTTTTTTAACAGTTCATGCTTAAAAAAACAGAGGACTCTGTTAACTTTCTCTTACAAAACAGGACAATGAATCAGTTTTGTGAGTTTAGTCAATTTTGATAAAATTTAGCCGTTTATAGCATATAGTTGCTTACAAGTTACAACTAAAAGTATAGTATTGTTTAAAACAATTACGAAAATGATGGTGACGCGGTTAAAGAAAGTGATATCGAAGTTAATAGGTCCGGCACAATCGAGTTTTATACCGGGAAGACTAAGCACGGATAACATCGTTTTGGTACAAGAGGCGGTACACTCGATGAAGCGTAAAAAAGGAAGAAAAGGGTGGATGCTACTAAAGCTAGATCTTGAAAAAGCTTATGATAGAATCCGGTGGGACTTTCTAAAGGATACTCTCTATGATACAAAGCTACCGGATAAATGGATTGTGTGGATAATGGAATGTGTTATGAATCCATCTGAGTATTTTGTGGAACGGAGAAAGAACTGAAGAGTTTAGACCGTCTCGAGGCTTAAGGCAAGGCGATCCTTTGTCACCATACTTGTTCGTGTTGTGTATGGAGAGATTGTGTCATTTAATTGATATATCGATTGGGAGAGGTGACTGGAAGCCGATTAGCTTGTCAAGAGGAGGTCCAAAGCTCTCCCATGTGTGTTTTGCTGATGATTTAATCTTGTTCGCCGAAGCCTCGGTTGCACAAATACGGTGTATTCGAAGAGTTTTGGAGAAATTATGTCAGACCTCATGTCAAAAAGTGAGTTTAGAAAAATCAAAGATTTTCTTTTCCAATAATGTTAGCAGGGAACATGCTCTGTTGATTAGTGGAGAAAGTGGTATTGGAGTAACGCATGATCTTGGAAAGTATTTGGGGATGCCGATCTTACAAAAGCGAATAAATAAAGATACGTTTCGAGAGGTACTAGAGAGAGTGTCATCGCGCCTAGTGGGCTGGAAAGGGAAGCAGTTGAGTTTGGCTGGCAGATTGACACTTACGAAAGCAGTATTGTCCGCTTTACCAACACACGTAATGAGTACCATTATACTTCTGAAGCACACGGTGGATCAGCTAGACAAAGCGTCTAGAGCATTTCTTTGGAGAAGCACGCCGGAGAAGAAAAAACAACATTTAGTATCTTGGAAAAAGGTTTGTAAGCCGAAAGTAGAAGGTGGGCTTGGTTTGAAACCATGCGTTTTGTTTACCGTTAGGTTTTCATCTTTATAACACTGTTCCAGAGATAGTTAATTTGATTTTTCAGAACGATGTCAGGGGATCTGCGTGTCCTCAGCAAGTCCGATTGTAGTTTGCATTTTCTGTTTAAATAAAATAGAGAGTACAAACTCTCATTTACAAAAAAAAAAAAAAAGTAAAGTATGATGGATATTGTTACTAACTATTTACATTAACACATTAACCATTTTTTCAAATCATGTATCTACTCTTTCTTTAATAAATGGACCCAATCTCGCATCAATTAGGACCCCAACAGCTCAAATACATAACCGTCCTTAGCGATTCCTCCGCCTGCTTCGCCTCACCGGAGGAGACAGCAAAAGCGGCGGAGGAGGAGGAGGAGGAGGAAGAGAGCTTATTGGTCTGAGAAATGAATATGACGTTATTACGAAGATGATGATTCATAGAACGGAGAACGTAGTTCCATCGACAAACACCTAACTGATCTTTCAACGCTTCAACGATTCCAATGCTCGCAGCCACAGTCCATGCCTTGCTCGTAGTATAACTCATTATATCGAAAATGTAATTCAAAGAGAAAACAAAACACTTTTTTGTTTGATTTTGGGTTTAGCCTTGAAGTTTATGAGACAAGAGGTTGAAGAGGTTTCTTATAAAAAGAACTAAAGAAGAGATAAAACGGACAAAAACTGACGCTAAAGGCTTAAAGCTGGAGTTTAAAACCAGGTTCCTTTAAGCTGCTGGTTTTATTGTTTTAGGTGGGGTTGAATTTGGATTTGACATTTTTATCCTAATAAGACAAACTAGATTAGGGGTAAAATGGGTGTTTTACACGTATGCCACGGTTTCTGCCTTTCCCCGCTACCGGTTTTGGAGTTTGGACCACGCCTTCTTTCCACCTTCAACTAATTTCTTTTCAAAATTATTAGGAGAAATATGCGGCTATATAAAAAAATCCAGAGTGATTGTTGTAGTATGCAATGAGGATTTTTCCATATGTTTGTGGGGATGAATGTAACACCCCATTTAAATATGACAGTGCATGTCTAGAGGTTAATAAAAATTCACTACCTATGTAATTAAAGTTGAATTAATTTTATTGGTTTAAAAATCTCGAAAGGATATTAAAATTCAAATAAATGAGATGATAAATAAACAATTAAAAAATATGACAATATATTAAGATAAAATATGATAAATAGAACACAAATTCATTGTAGTAATTAAACAAAAACAAAAAATCAAAACTAAACATAAATAAAATAAATATTTTACACCCCAAAATATATCACTTCACATAACAAAATAATACAAACCCAGCCCCGAGCTACCCACTAGTTTTATATATTTTTGATATATGTAGACTTTCTTATTAATAATAAGAAGAATAGTCGGATTTTTTTTAATTAACATCTAAAGTAATAACATATAAATTAATATATGGGCAATTCTCATATATATATATATTTGGGAGAATTATAAAACTACACCATTATAAATAATTATAACTAATTTGAAAATAATTATAAATATAACTAATTTTACGAACATAAAATTAATAACCATTTCAGATTAAATTATCCCGTGAAAAATACGGACCAAAAAACTAGTATAAAAATATACTACTAACATAAATAATTATTTTCAAATTGATAGTTCGTACTTCATATAGTATGATTTGATTTTAAATTAAGATTATGTTTTTATTACGATACGGATAATGTCATTACGTCTACGTCATAATATATACATTTTATTACATTAACATAAGTGAAACACAAAGTTCATTTTATTCCCCTGAGATCCGTGGTCTCAGGGATGACGGCTACGGAAGGTTTTCTTCTTTAGCATTAGGTTAAACGTTGTATTCGGTTAATTTCGGTATAATTATAATTAGTTCGGTTTAGAATTATTGGTTTTGGGTTGGTAAATTGTGTAATGGATCGGGCCCAATTGGGATTGTAAATGGATCTAAATTCGGACTAAATCTTATATTTTCAATAGAAAATCCTTTAACAAAAAACAAAAAAAGAAACACAAAGTTACATACATGGAAATATTTTTAAACACAAAATTAATTTCTTGTAAACAATCTAAATGTTTTTAAACATGTTCCTATTGATAATTCAAAAATAATATAGATAGATAGATGTCTATGAAAGATAGTCTCTAGTTACTCATATTCTCCTAGAAAGAATTCACAAAATTAAACGATTTCAATCATTCATTCTCAAAATGATTTCAATCATTCCTTCATAAAACTACATTTATTCAATATTTTATATATTTACACCGTTTCAAAATTTTGAATGGCATATTTACTCTTAAAAAAATGAACAAATTTAAAATATTTTCATTTGGATTTGATAATTATTGTTAAGGGTATAGTATTAAAAAATATAATTGTTTGGATAAGGTTTATTTGTATCTAAGTTTGCATAATTAGATGTAAATTTGAAAAGTAATTATAGTAATTTTGTAAAATACAATTCAAATGATTCTTTTTTGTAATTCCTCCTTTTCTTAATTGTTCCAAAAGATTATGAAAAAGTTTATTTTCCGCAGAAAGTTATGAAAAAGTTTGACCTGTTATAAATATAACATAGAGGAATTCACAAAACTACATCATTTCATTCTCTCCTTCACAAAACTACACATAATTTAATTTTTTCCACATATTTACAGCCTTTCCTCAAATAGCCGTCCTCGAATAATTGGTTATAATCTTATTTTATTAGTCATATATATTTTGTTCTCCATACTCTTTCTTTTGCGTGTTTTTGTTGTCATGTTAAAAATATTTTTATAGAAAAATTCAATGAGATATGATAAAGGAAAAAGAGTATAATCACGCATTTCATTATTTCTCCCTCTGGAATCATCATTTTCCGGAACAAGCGTCTTTGGTAAAGAGGTTTGGGAAAATATACTTTTTTCTTCCACAAATGACTATTTTTGGCGTGTTTTTGTTGCCTCGTTAAAAACCTTGTTATGTAAAACTCATTGGGACAAAATCATGACAGGAAAAAGAGTGCAACCATGCATTTCATCATTTCTTCCCCTGAGATCATCATCTTCCGAAATAGACGTCTTTTGCAAATATGTCTTTAAAAAGAACATGTTTTCTTCTTTCGCTCTCCATGGAAGCCTCGTGTGAAACACCACGATCTTGTTGTTTTGTGATCTTACAAATATTATACATCTGCAAAACAACTTACCAATTTGAGATTTCTAATAACCCCAAATTAATTATATCTTATTTCATCCCAATATGCGCATAAGGGATGAGTTATAATTTGCCAAATCTATGAATGTTTAATAACATAAGTATGGTCCTTTATGACCAAGTATTTTCAACTTCTTTTAGAAGTTATTAACATAACATTTTTAGATGTTTAATTTAATGTCTCAAGACATCTGGTCTTTTCAAGGTCTTGTTTATAATTTTTCAGAGTTTGATCGATCTTTGTTCTCGAGAACATAATTATGATATCATTAATTCTTCAGGAATTTAAACTTTGCATGCAATTTTTTTATGAGACGCAATTCAAGTTTCTCATATATATTTCTCAATACTGATTATTTTAACAAAACCTTATATCATAAGTGTTTTGTTTTATATCACTTAATACTCTTTTCATATTTGGATTTCGGGTCCAAAAATCTCGTTACTCAAACGAGTTTAATATAAACTTGATTGTCTCTTTTATGTATTGGTCAATATTACCTCTCAACGCTAATTCACAAAGCGGAGATTTCTAATCCTCATTTATAACATCGCGATGTCACTAAATATAGTCGACATTCATTTCGACTTTGATTCCATATTTATTTTAATGTCATGATCCATCAAGATCTCTTAATCATTATCAATAATTTTGTTCAAATACTTGATATCATCTTTGATCCTTCAGAGATCTTTAATCCTCTTGAGATTTTTGATCATGACTTATTGCTCATCTTCCATTTTTGAAGAGATTAATAAATATATATTTGCTCCTTTCTTTTTCAGAGAATTTTCTTATGAACCAAAGTAGTCTATCATATAGATTTTATGTCATCTTTCATAGACACATATTTATTGTTGGATCATTTTCATATGGAGTGAGATTTCTTTTTATCACCTTGAATTATTTTATGAACTTCAAGTTCATTTTCTTTTCTATGATGATCTTATAATGATAATTCATTTCATGAAATCTCATCCATCATTTGATTTTCAATAAATTTGAATAGTGATCCTTTGGACTTTTGAACTTCTGGTTCATAATCCTTTTGTTTAAGGATTCCAACTATTCCATAACTCTCCCTTAGAGAAATCTTATCATCAAAATAACAATTGCAAATCTTACAATAAGCACATCTCCAATGATGACTTTTAGAGCAGATCTTCTTCTCCAGCTCATATACTTCATCCTCTTGGATGTCATTTTTATGTGGTGTGGAAGAGCATTCATAATATATATCACACACCCACAAATTTCCAAACGGAAATATCACCATTATTTTATTTGATTCATAAATTCTTTAAAACTCATTGACTGTGAATATCATCTTCTAGATGTTTCACTTTATCTCATTTGACATTGTGGGATTCTTTAATTCTTCCCCTCGAGATGATAACTCTTCTAGATTATTCAGCTCGAAATGAATCCATTTTCGGGATCAACAACATACCCTTCTAGGATCATGTGTTTCATTTTAGTTCTTTTTAACTTTTTAATATATGATTCATATTACTCTTTCTAAAGATAGCTATACATGCCCGTTTATCTTGGACCGATTTTCACTTTTAGATCACTCATATTAAGAGTATAATACATGGGGTATGTTAAAGAAATCAATCATCATATTCAATGAGCTCTTTTAATCCCAAAATGGTGATTTTCATCTGTTTTCACATGATGACTTTGATTTTTCTTTTCTTTAAAACATGCATAAGTTGAAAAACTTCTTGTTTTTTCAACAAATTTTTAGTGATCTTCAATCATTAATACTCTCGGATGGCTTAACCGAATATATTAAACTTTAATCAATAAGTAAACTTCATGTTTACTTTCATATACATCTCTTGCCATTTTTATATATGCATGTCGTCATCATGTTTCTTTTAGAGCGTTTAGCTTTTCTTTCACTCGTTTAAAATATTTTTAACTCTTCGGGAGTTAAGCTCTTCATGAGCGTATATTCTTTCATGAACGTTTAAGCTCTTCATGAGCATTTAAGCTCTTCATGAGCATTTAAGCTCTTCATGAGCCTTTAAGCTCTTCATGAGCCTTTAAGCTCTTCATGAGCCTTTAAGCTCTTCATGAGCCTTTAAGCTCTTCATGAGCTTTTAAGCTCTTCATGAGCCTTTAAGCTCTTCATGAGCATTTAAGCTCTTCATGAGCCTTTAAGCTCTTCATGAGCCTTTAAGTTCTTTAACATTTTTACTTTAATAAAATATTTTACTCTTTTAAAACATTTAATTATTTTGCAATATGCAAAATTTTCATATAATTTGGGTTTTAACTTAGCGTATAATGAAATAGATATAGTCTTTCATGTAATCCAAAAGACAAAACATTAATATAATCAAAGATACCTTATCTTCAATTTGATTAAATGACATATATTTTCATATAATCGAAGAGACATAGTCTTCGATTTGATTGATGAACCATAGTCTTCTATTTGATCAAAGAGGCATATCCTATTATAGATTTTCGGAGGCTAAACTTTCCGCTCCAAAAATTAAATTTATAAATATCGATAATTTTTTTTATTGACTAAATTTTGGCAAAGTTTCTTTTAGATTTTTAATATTATACTAGTTAAAATTTTGCCATAGTTTACCTTAGATTTTTTAACTATATTAGCTTAAATTTTGCCAAAGTTTTTTAGATTTATTAGCTTTATACTTTTGGTAAAAAAAACATTAATTTAAAATTTGACACAGTTTCTTTTAGATTTTTAAACTATATTAATTTAAATTTTGTCAGAGTTTCTTTTAGATAATAATCAAAATTTAAAATATTTTAAAGATATACTATGTCATGGGTTTGAAACATAATTTTTCATTATGCTTATAAATTTAACAACAAAATTTAAAATTACCTGAATAATATTTAACCGGGGTATATTGAAGCTCATGCAACGATTATCTCGTATGAACAGAGACGTTCGTGCTATAACTTGTTATAAATATAATATATATGTGGTAAGAGTGAGAGGGAAAAATGTTTAGAGTGAAATTATTATTTTATCAATTTGTTAGCTAAGTTACAAATGAAGCCAAAACCTATTTATATAGAGAGGTAATGTGAGAGGTAATGTCGGTGCAAGATAAATACAACAATATTTAAATGGATAATTATACGGATAATTACACATGACCGACTAGAACATGATTATCCATAAGAGGTGAAAAAAACATCTTTAAATTTTTTTATTATTATTTTTATTTTCTTTTTCTTTTTCAAAATAAAAATAAAAATAAAAAATAGACCAATCGCGGGCCGCCTCGTGGCAGTGGACCCGCGAATAGTTAAGGATGTGCCTTTTATATTGCATTTTTTGGAAGCACTCTGGTTTAATTTTGTGGGTCCAACAACTAAGATGTGGGTGAAGAGGTCACTATATTAATGTTCTTAGAGCTTTAATATTGGCATCTCTTAGAGAGGGTTTTGTCAAAATTTTGAGTGTGGGTCCCCACGAAAAATAAGAACCGATTCTTTTGTCTATTTTTTAAGAGGCAACCCTTGTTTTTTCTGCGGATTCCACTGAGACGTGGCGGTCCGCGATTGATCCCTTCTATTTTTTTGTTTTAAATCAGAAAAATAAAGAAAAATAAATAAATAAAATTTTAAGAGGTGGTTTACCGATTGTATTGTAATTCTTCGACCACTTGCACACGTTCTTCTGCTCCTTTTATATTTTGTAGATCCACCCACTTTTAGAATTTTCTCATAGAATACATAAGAAATCAAATAAGCTACAACAACCCTTTCATGGAACAATATTTCATAGTTTTCTTCTTATTGGCTTTTGTTTTTATATTTGTTCCATTTCTCACTATTGCTCAAAACGATACCTATGTGTTTCCTCCAGTATTCAGATGTTCCACTACGGGAGGCAACTTCACAACCAATAGTGCTTTCAACAACAATCTCATCAGCCTTGTCTCCTCTGTCTCTTCACTCACATCATCCAAACCTTATGGCTTTTACAACTTCTCTTCCGGTGACTCAACCGGCGAAAGAGTTTACGCGATTGGTTTGTGTAGAAGAGAAGTCAAACGAGATGATTGCCTCACATGTATTCAAATAGCTGCAAGAAGCCTTACCGAGCAGTGTCCGTCGAACAAAGAAGCTCTCGTGTGGTACACACGTTGTATGTTTCGTTACTCTAACATTACAATATATGGAAAAAAAGAGACGACCCCGACGAAAGTTTTTATAGCCGGTAACAACATAACATATAACAAAGATGAGTATGAGGTTCTGCAATTACAACTACTAGACAGACTCAGAGGAATTGCGGCTTCTGGTGGGCAGAACAGGAAATACGCGCAAGGGGACGGTTTAGGTACATCTGGATCCCCGAGATTCTACGGAAGTGCGCAGTGTACTCCG
The DNA here is from genome assembly GCA_963556525.1 of Cochlearia excelsa. Lineage (NCBI taxonomy): Eukaryota > Viridiplantae > Streptophyta > Magnoliopsida > Brassicales > Brassicaceae > Cochlearia > Cochlearia excelsa. Next base: position 5,449,704 of record OY748332.1, on the reverse strand, counting down.
GATTTGTCTGAACAAGATTGTAATGACTGTCTAATTGTTGGGTTTGAGAGGATCTCAAAATGTTGTGATGGTCAGCTTGGTCTTAGGTGGTTTTCTCCGAGTTGCAACTTCCGGTTTGAGACCGGACGATTCTATGAGTTTGAGTCTGATCTTGAGCCTGATCCACCTGTTGATTCACCACCATCAGCTTCAAGAACAGGTTACATATAAATGTTTGTTTTTTTTTTGTTTTTCTTGTGTGTCTATTAAAAATTAAGAGAGTGATTAATGTTATTTGGTAGGAAAAGGCAAAGGTGGATCTAAAGATGTTATCGCGATAGTAGTCCCTATAGTTCTTGTTGTGTTATTTGCAATTAGTCTTTGCTTATTCTTGAAGTGGAAGAAGAAGAAGAAGAACAAGTCTCGATATAGAGTTGAAGGTAACACAATAATGTTGTTTGTTATCTTGTTACGAAGCATATATTATAATCCTCTTGAATACTTTTTGCATATTAAGTTTTGGGGGAATTGCCTTTGTCTGGCGAGGGCGAGGATGAGTTCTTGAATACCGATGGTTCGCTGTTTGTTGACTTCGATGTTCTAAAAGACGCAACAAATAACTTCTCACAAGAAAATGAACTTGGACGTGGTGGGTTTGGTTCAGTTTATAAGGTATATTTCTTCGAGCAAACCTTAATTTAACTTTGGATTTTCTCAGAGAGTTTATGATTCTGTATTTTCCGCCAGGGTGTGTTATCTAGTGGGCAAGAAATCGCGGTGAAGCGATTATCATGTACCTCTGGACAAGGAGACACTGAATTCAAGAACGAAATTATACTACTTGCAAAGCTGCAACATAGGAACTTGGTTAGGCTTTTAGGTTTCTGTATACAAGGACAAGAGAAACTCCTTATATATGAGTTCATCAAAAACGCTAGTCTTGACCATTTTATTTTCGGTACATCTTCTTCGTAATTCGATGTGGTCCTACGTATCATTCTTTTTCTACGTTGTGTTGATCTTTGAACCATCGTAGATCTTAAGAAGCGTCAAGTTTTGGATTGGGGAATGCGAAGCAAAATGATAGGAGGAGTTGCTAGAGGACTTCTTTATCTTCATGAAGACTCTCGCTTCCGAATAATCCATCGTGATCTTAAAGCGAGCAACATTCTTTTGGACCAAGAAATGAATGCAAAAATCGCGGATTTTGGATTAGCTAAACTCTTTGACACAAGCCAAACAACAACGCATCGATTCACAAGCAGAATTGCTGGAACTTAGTAAGAAAATTCATCTTACTAACTTATCAAATCTTAAGAAAATTAAACCCGTATAAACCAATTGTTTTATTTTCATCTTGTAGTGGCTATATGGCTCCGGAATACGCATTGCACGGACAATTCTCCGTAAAAACAGACGTGTTTAACTTCGGTGTATTAGTCATTGAGATCATCACAGGCAAAAGAAACAACAATGGTGGATCTAATGATGATAAAGATGCAGAAGATCTTCTTAGTTGGGTGAGTAACCAAAACCAAACCGGTATTTTGAGTTCCGGTTTAAATCATTCTTGTCTACGAATCTATGTTTTTTTTGTTTCTCGTAGGTATGGAGAAGTTGGAGAGAAGACAAAATACTAAGTGTGATCGATCCGAGTTTAACCACGGGATCAAGAAACGAGATCCTAAGATGCATACATATTGGACTATTATGTGTTCAAGAAAACGCAGTGGCTAGACCAACAATGGCTTCGGTTGCTCTCATGCTAAGTAGCAATTCATATACTCTCTCTATGCCTTCAAAGCCTGCCTTTGTGGTAGGAGATTATGTGACACCTTTAGATGTTTCTTCTTCTACCAAAGGGTTGCAAATGTCTTTGAATGATGTTTCTATATCTGACTTATCTCCGCGTTAGGAAGCCTTTAATATGTGTTTGTTTGCATGAATTGGGACATTGTACGGTTCTTCTAAAAGACCTTATTTTGTTATAGTATGATTCTTACAGTGTAACACACAATAAAACTGTAACTTTTTTGCTTCAAATAACAATTGTTTTTATTAGTTCATGCTAAAAAACAGAGCACTATGTTTCATCAACCAATTTAATAAGCTGATTAGTTGACTCTTTAGGCATAAGTTTTGATTAGTTGCAACACTGATAAAATTTTGAGCTTAGGGTTGATTAAATAGCCATTTTATAGCATATTGTTACTTGCAATTACAAGTTATATAACTAAAATTATGATGATAATTGTTACCAACTATTTACATAACACGTTCACCATCTTTTCAAAATCATGTCTCTACTTTTTATTGGACCCAATCATCTTCCCTTTGGAAAAACTGTCGACCAAAGTCCACGTTGAAACCTCGTATTCGACATCAATTAGGACCCCAACAGCTCAAATACATAACCGTCCGTAGCGATTCCTCCGCCTGCTTCTCCTCACCAGAGGAGACAGCAAAAGCGGAGGAGGAGGAGGAGGAGAGCTTATTGGTCTGAGAAATGGATCTGACGTTATTACGAAGATGATGATTCATAGAACGGAGAACGTAGTTCCATCGACAAACACCTAACTGATCTTTCAACGCTTCAACGATTCCGATGCTTGCAGCCACAGTCCATGCCTTGCTCGTAGTATAACTCATTATCAAAGAGAAAACAAAACACTTTTGTTTGATTTTTTTTTTGATTTAGATTTGAAGTTTGTGAATTTGCTGATGAATGGATAATGGGTGGATGAAAGTGGTTTCTTATAAAAAAAGAGAAATAGACAAAACTGTCGTTAAAGCCTGGAGTTTAAAACCAGGTTCTTTAAGCCACTTGTTTTTATTAGTTTAGGTGGATATGACGTTAATAACTTAGATAAGGGGTAAAATTGGTATTTTGCTTATCCTGGATTGCCACGGTTTCCGCTTTTCAGCTACTGGTTTTGGAGTTTGGACCACACGCGTTTTGTGTCCACCTTCAACTATTTATTTATTTTTTGTCAATCCTTCAACTAATTTTTTTCAAAATTATTAGGAAAAATATGTAATTAAGAAATCATATGAAAAATAAAGTACTAGTTAATTCAAGACATGCATGAAAATGTATATAAAAATATACTCCCTATGTTTTTATATATAAGATATTTTATACTTTTAGTTTTGTTTCAAAATATAAGATGTTTTCAATTTTCTAGGTAAGTTTTAAAGTTATTTAATATGTTATTGACCAATAGGATTAAGTTATATTTTTAAGAGAAATTCATTAGAATAACATCAAAATAAATTTTTGTTTTGAAAATACCATAAAAAAGTTTTTTATAACAAAAATACCATTAAAATGTTTTTATAACAAAAATACCATCAAAAAGTAATAGTTTACAAAAATACCACAAATACAAAAAAACGAGTTTTAACACTTTTAAATTTTAAATTTTTTCATTAGGGTTCGCTATATAGTGTTTAGGGTATAGTTTTGAAGAAATAGGGTATAGTTTTTTGAAGGTTTTGGGTGTAATTTTGAAAATTTAAGATTTGTGGTATTTATGAGAAAAAACTTTTTAATGGTATTTGTAAAACTTTCAAAAATCTGTGTTAATTGTGTTAAAAAAACTTTTTTTAGTGGTATTCATAAGAATTACCCTATTTTTAATGATTAGTCAAACCTTTTAAAATTAAATGTTTCTTAAACTAAGTGTTTTAGTCAAAACATCTTAGAGCATGATTATTGGGAGTTCCTAATTTTGAGTTTTTAAGTTAATTAAAATATTAAAAATGGTTAAGAGAGTTAAAAATGATATTAATGAAAAATGTGTATTATTGGTAGAACTCCGGAATGGTTCTTAAAAAAAATGAAAAAAAAAATTATAATTTTTTTAAAACATAATTTTACTAATCATACTTAACCAAAAATAAAATACACAATTTGAAACTTAAACATTATCTTAATGATGTCTAAATTGTAAACATGCAAAAAAAATTCAATTTCAAACATGCAAAATTGTGAGTATCATCCCCATACGATATAACATATGTTTTAGTGTTTCCTAAAATGAACCTCGAGACGAACGCTAAAGCGCGTTCACCACTCTTGATGATGTGAGTGAACGAAACCACAACCTTCAACATACTCACAGTTGCAGCCACATGATCAATTGTGTGTGCCATAACCACCTTTAAGACAATCCAACACAAAAGCTACAATCAGTACAACAAAAAACAAAAACTTCGATTCCATATTGAATTATCACAACTGGCTTATGAAACCTTCATAAAATTATAACAACAACAAAAACATCACTTTCTTCCTCTTCTCTCCCTCTGTTTTCTCATGAAGCAAACAAAACTATACATATAAGCCATCTAACAAAAAAACAAAGAACTATTCATCCAAGATCTAAATCAAATTTCACAAATAAACCTCAATACCCATCATTGTAAACATCGATATCTAACCTAAAGTCTCCACCTTTCTAAGTTTTAATCACAAATTTTTTCCAGAAATCAAAATCGGTTTTAGGAGTCTCGACGATCCCAAAAACCCAAGAGATAAGCATCATCAACGATCCAGCAGCTAGAGAGAGAGTCGAAGCCGCGATTCGCCGTTGGTTTCACCGAGGAGCGCCGTTTGATTATGTCGCCAAATGAGAAAGAATGAAAAAAAACTTTTTTTTTTGTGGAACCGGTCCCGAAATGAGAGCCGGAAGAGGTGGTCTCTCCCTTTTTTTTAATTTATGATTTAATTAAATGGGTTTTTTTGCTTAAAACCCAATTTAAAAACCCCAATAATCATGGTCTTAGACCATTATTATTGGTGGTTCTTAGAAAAAAATAATGTTCCTTAACAGTAAAAGAAATTAAAAGTAATGTGTTTAGTTTAAGGATCGATGCTTATTAGAGCAACTTTGTTTTTGTTAAGGAACGGACACATGTCAAAATTTGGGTGAGTTAATTTTTTTTTTTTTGCATTTTCGTTTTATTTTGGTGGTTTTTTTTTGCATTTTCGTTTTATTTAATTTGTCTTGTGTATTTTTATCTTGTAATAATAAATATGTTTTCATAAATGTTTCTAATATTTAGTGTATATAATATTAAATTTTATTTTAGGAGAATTACAAAACTACACTTTTTAAATTACGTTTCACAAAATTATACCATTTAAAAATTTCTTCACAAAACTACACCTAAACACTAAAAATTAAATCCAAATTAAGTCTATCCACACAATTATATCTCCTTAATCATTATATCATAAACACTAATTAGCGAACCCAAATGAAAATTTTAAATTTTGGTGAAGTTTTAAAGGGTAAATCAACTTTTAATTTTTTTGAAAAAGTGTAATTATGAGAAAAAAATTAAATTAGGTAGAGTTTTGTAAAGGAAAAGATAAAAGTGTAGTTTTGTGAATTCCTCTTTTATTTTAGAGCATCCTAACTAACCAACCCCAATAATTGCTAGAAAAATTACTAAGGAACTATAGTTTCTTAAGCCAAAAAATAATTACAACAAATTAAAAATAAATTACTAAGCAACTAAAAAAACAAGTTAAGCAACACCAATAATGATGTTCCTATTTATATAAAAAAATAGTGGCCGTACTACTAAGATCATCTCCATCTGTTGAGAGTTTTTAGATAAATTAAAAGTATTGTAAATAAACTAAAAGTTTATATTGTAAGGAACGAACACGTGATGTTTGGGTAAGCATGTGCATTGGTGTTTCTTAAACAGATCTTAGCAGGTGGGACCCGTTAAATAGTTAAGATCTGAATCATATATTTTCTATTTAAGATCCGGATCTTAACTATTTAGTGGGTCCTTTGGATACGTGGCGAACTATGATTGATGCGTTTTTAATTATTTTATTTTTGTTTTATTTTAAACTAACTGTTCATGGGTCCCAATGAATAGTTAAGAAATTTTGAGGGTTTTTCTGTTCGACATGGTCTTAAATTGCTTACAAACGTTACAAACGTTTCTTAAATTGCTTTCTTAACATAGTTTCTAATTTTGTCTTTATTTTTTTTTAATTTTAACTCAAGAAACTCTTTAAAAACCATTAATGGAGGTGCCCTTCATAAATAATTATTTTCAAATTGATAGTTCCTACTTCATATAGTATGATTTGATTTTCAATTAAGAATTTAAAGATTTATGTTTTTATATTACGATATGGATAATGTCATGAAGTCATAATATATATACATTTTATTACATTAACATAAGTGAAACACAAAGTAAAGTAGATGGATATATTCAAGAGATGATGAGATTCAATACTCACCAAGTCAAATGATCATACATATTTGTAAATCACATTGGCTCCTAATGTGTATTATTCCATTGCTTTCTAATGTTCGATTTTCAAGGTTTCTAATACGAGATATCTTGTGTGTTTGAATCCGATTTCGATCTCTATATTTTACGAATACGTGCCAAATTTCTTCTTACCAAATAGCAACAATAAAGAAGTTCATCATAAAATATTATAATCATATACAATTGTTGTAACAAACATCATCTAAATTCCCCAAATTATTCATGGCATCTATAATATATACCACTCTTTAGTCTTTTTCGGAAACAAAAACGGACGGTGAATGTTCATCAGTTAGGACCCCAACAACTCAAATACATAACCGTCCTTAGCGACTCCTCCGCTCGTTTCGCCTTCTCATTATTACCGGAAGCACCAACAACGGTTGTCGTAGAGAATCTTTTCGCTTGAGAAGCTGATCTCATATTGTTTTTAATACGTTGATTGACGGACCGGATCAAATAGTTCCATCGGCAGAGGCCTAATTGATCCTTGGACGCCTCCACGGCTCCTATGCTTGCAGCCACTAACCATGCTTTGCTCGTTGAACTCATCTTTTCTGTTTTTGTTTTTGTTTTTGTGAATCGAAGATTTTGCTTTGTGAAGTTTGTTGATGAAGTTGAGATTCCATGTGTGTGTTATATAATAAAGTGAAACCGTACGGTACAAAATAAAGCCGCTTGTTAGAGTGCAAAACCATATGCTTTGCTTCCCCTTGTTTTTCCTAAGTTTTTGTTGTGTGTGGGATGTGTGTATCGGTTGTGTAAATTACCACTATGTCCATTTAAGTACAAAATGGATAAGGGGCTTTATAGTCTTTTTCTAGATCATGGATTACCGCAAGTACGCTTAAGGTTTCGGTGATTGTATATGGACATTAGAGCATGATTATCGCGGTATCAAGATTTTAATTTTTGTAATTTTTTAAGGATAAATTAATTTTTTAAAATGTAAATATAGAAAATTTTGAGTTAGTTAGAGTTTTATCGAAAGAATGAATGAAATAGTTTAGTTTTGTGAATTCTTCGACCATCCTTATTATATAAGTCACAAGTAATATTCTCTAAAACTACCACTCTAGAAAATCGACACGTAAGTAAAACATTACGTGTCATGCTAACAATTTTTCACAATTGAAAATCAATATTTTTAATTTCACAAATAAATTTCAAGCATACAATATTCTACATTCACTTTCCTTTTATTAATAACTACCTCCTAAAATTTCTCCTTCTTTGGCAATCCACGTTCACTTTTTTATGTTTGATAAATAGTAATTAAATTTTAAAGTAAAAAGAGATAAAAAAAAGAAACTATATTTCTGATTCCAGTCTTCCACTTTTAGAGAAAAAAGGGAAAAAACTAAACTATTATTTTCTATTGTGTTGATATTCTATATTTTTACTCTATTTTCTCAGATCTTTTATTAGTTTTGGTGAACATTTTGCGGACAAGAGTAAATTCTTTTAATTTGTTAGAAACTAACAAAGTGATTTCCTTTTGAATTTTTTACAGGTTTTCCAACAACTTCTAATTTGTATAGTTCCCAAGAACCGATCAAATTTTTGCATACTGCACAAGAGTAAAAGGTATCTCTAATTCTTTAAAAAAAATTGTTTTTATGAATAAATTTGAAAAAAGATATTTTGCTTAAATCCTTAACTTGCATTGTATTTAATTTAACTATAATATCCAAATCTCATATGATCGAAACCACTTTATCAAAATAGAAAAATAATGATTAAACTTAGAAAAGTGATTTCCTTAAAACATAAATCCATGAAGATAATTTTTTTAACGTAGAATAGCATTTACAGGTATTTACAACATAGTTTAAGTTATCAAATTTTATTTTCATGTGTTTCAATCGAATCTACTTCCCGGTGCTATGCACCGGGCATAACACTAGTATATAATAAATGATAAGTATTTTGGCCTAAGTGTCATGTAGAAACAGTTTTTAGGAAAAATATCAATTTTTGTTTTTAACTGATATAATGATTTTTTTCACTGAAACCCATATTATATAATATATTTTGGTTTATAGGCAATCCTTTTAAAATTGTTAGCATTCATTCGTTAAATATAAGGGAAAAACGTCAATTAATTCCCGAAGTTACTAAAATAGACCATTTTATTCCTCAACTTCACATTAGGCCAATTAATTCTCTAAGTGAAGTTGACCAAGCCAATTTAGATACCGATTTAGTCAACGTTAAACTGAAGTTAACGGCGGTAATAACACCGTGAACAATTGACTAAATCGGTGTCTAATTTGGGGAATAAATTGACATATTTTGGTAACTTGGGGAATAAAATGACATATTTTGGTAACTTGGGGAATAAAACGACATATTTTGGCAACTTTTCAAAATTGATAAATTCCTTAATTTTTAATTGAAAATTACATCCTTTGATCCTTTCATTTACAAAACTCTACATAATTCAATTTTTTCTCATATTTACATTCTTTCAAAATTTTATAAGGTTGATTTACCCTTAAAAAAATTCACCAAAATTTTAAAAATATCATTTGGGTTCGCAAATTAGTGTTTAGGGTATAATGATAATGGGATAGAGTTGTGTGGTTAGGGTTAATTTGCATTTAATTTTTAGTGTTTCCAAAAAAATGGAAAAAACGTCATTTAATTAGAATTTTTTATATTTTTCCATTTTTTATATTTAAAATTAGAATTTTTTTCTTAAAATTTAGTGTTTACATATTTCATATATGGTTATTAATTTATAGAGTATTAATTTATAGGGGTTCTACTATATATTGAGAGATTTAAAACAACCAATAATATCATGCCACATCAAAGTTCAAAAAATTAAAAAGAGAGAATTACAAAAGTACACCATTTAAATTACGTTTCACAAAACTACACCATTTAAAATTTCTTCACAAAACTACATCTAAACGCTAAAAATTAAATGCAAATTAACCCTAACCACAAAACCCTATCCCATTATCTTTACGCCCTAAACAGTAATTAGCGAACCCAAATGATATTTTTAAAATTTTGGTGAAGTTTTTTAAGGGTAAATCAACCTTATAAACTTATAAAATTTTGAAAGAATGTAAATATGGGAAAAAGTTAAATTAGGTAGAATTTTATAAATGAAAGGGTGTAATTTTCAATTAAAACTTAATCAAATTTTCAATTTTTTAAAGTTGTCAAAATATGTCATTTTATTCCCCAAGTTACCAAAATATGTCATTTTATTCCCCAAGTTACCAAAATATGTCATTTTATTTCCCAAGTTACTAAAATATGTCATTTTATTCCTTAAGTTACCAAAATATGTCATTTTATTTCCCAAGTTACCAAAATATGTCATTTTATTCTCAATTTAGTCACCGATTTAGTCAATTGTTTACGATGTTATTACTGTCGTTAACTTAAGTTTAACGTTAACTAAATTGGTGTCTAAATTGGCTTGGTCAACTTTACTTGGAGAATTAATTGGCCTAATGTGAAGTTAAGAAATAAAATGACCTATTTTGGTAACTTGGGGAATTAATTGACGTTTTTCTCCTAAATATAATCATCATCTTATTATATAAAAGTGAACGTGTTTAATTTTAACTCATCAGATCGTGACACGTGTCATAATTAATTTAGATCGCGATATTTGTCATTATTAAAATAAGGAATCTTCTTAAAAAATAGGAAAAAAGAATAATATTGCAAACACCTTAAAAATGGAAATCTTATAAATTAAACATTCAATGTTGTTAGAATAATGTTTAAGAAAATAATTTTAAAAGAAGAAAAAAAAGAAAGGAAAAATGTTAATAATGTTTAGGAAAAAAGTTAATAATGTTAATAATGTTTAGGAAAAAAATGTTAATAATGTTAATAATATTAGGAAAATTGTTAATAATGTTTAGGAAAAATGTGAATAATTTTAAAAGAAGAAAAATGTAACGTTTATAAAAAAAGCAAAACAAAAATAAGAAAAAACAAAAATGAAAAACAAAAAAGGAAAAAGTAATCAAACGAAAAGTGTTCACTACATCTATATATACATATCTAGAATCACTAAATTTCATTGTGCTCTCCTCTTTGTTCTATTTACTATTATTAAATTTCTTTTTTTAACAGAGAAAAAGATGATTTTCATAGTTTTTAAAAGCCAACAATCTTACTTCACACTAAATCAATTATATAAAAGTGATTGCATTTAATGTGAGCTCGACACGTAGGCAAATTATAACTCATTAGATCGTGACACGTGTCACAATTAATTTAGATCGCGACATTTGTCATTATTAAAATAAGGAATCTTCTTAAAAAAATAGGAAAAAAGAAGAATGAAAATACCTTAAAATAAAAATCTTATAAATTAAAAAAATTAACATGAATTATCAAATAATTAGAACTAAAAGAAATTAATCCGAAATATAGAAAAATAAAATAACCAAAAATTACCATACAATCACCATTACCTACTTCATCCACTCTGTTATCTGAAACTATCTCACCATAATTCAACTCAAATAGACTTCTTTCCTCTACTCTTGAAAGTTGCTCTATCCTCTAATTTATATCCAAACTCGTGATTAGCTCCACATGCAACACAAGTTTAAGTCCATTTGTGTCCACCGATGTTAGATACACGTACACATCTTCGTTACCTACAATATATGACTCTTTCCGAGCTTTAGACAAATTGTAACTCAATCTCAACTTTCCTTTGCTTTGATCAATCATAATCTTCTTTTGTATCATATCTTCTAAAACTGAATATGTTATATCTTCTAAAGATGAGGTCATAAGAGATATAGGGTATACATAATTTCTTGAAATTCATTAATGATCTTCTGAATAGTGTCCTTCATAGTCAATTACTAAAGGTATATTCAGAATAACACATTATAAATGGCAAACTGATTGAAATGTGGCGGACAAGATTATTTTTTCTGAGAAAATGACATATGAGACGAGCGCTCTGTTTTTATCCGTTTAGGTGGATATGACGTTAATACCCAGATAAGACAAATTAGATAAGGGGTAAAATTGGTATTTTGCTTATCCTGGATTGCCACGGATTACGCTTTTCAACTACTGGTTTTGGAGTTTGGACTACACGCGTTTTGTGCCCACCTTCAACTAATTTCTTTTCAAAATTATTAGGAGAAATATGCAATTAAGAGCATGTTTATCAAAAGTTCTTATGTAGAGTGCTTGTGTATTTTTTTGTGTATTTGAGTATTAAATTAAATTAAAACATGTATTATTAATAAGAACTCTACAAAAAGGGGAGCTTAAAATGCTTAATTAAGCACTTTTCATTATAGGTGCTTATTAATAATACATGTTTTGATTTAATTTAATACTCAAATACACAAAAAAATACACAAAAAATACACAAGCACTCTACATAAGCACCTTTGATAAACATGGTCTAAGAAATTATATGAAAATAAAGGGCTAGTTAATTCAAGACGTGCACGAAAATGTATATAAAAATATACTGCTAACATAAATAATTATTTTCAAATTGATAGTTCCTACTTCATATAGTATGATTTGATTTTCAATTAAGAATTTAAAGATTTATGTTTTTATATTACGATATGGATAATGTCATGAAGTCATAATATATATACATTTTATTACATTAACATAAGTGAAACACAAAGTAAAGTAGATGGATATATTCAAGAGATGATGAGATTCAATACTCACCAAGTCAAATGATCATACATATTTGTAAATCACATTGGCTCCTAATGTGTATTATTCCATTGCTTTCTAATGTTCGATTTTCAAGGTTTCTAATACGAGATATCTTGTGTGTTTGAATCCGATTTCGATCTCTATATTTTACGAATACGTGCCAAATTTCTTCTTACCAAATAGCAACAATAAAGAAGTTCATCATAAAATATTATAATCATATACAATTGTTGTAACAAACATCATCTAAATTCCCCAAATTATTCATGGCATCTATAATATATACCACTCTTTAGTCTTTTTCGGAAACAAAAACGGACGGTGAATGTTCATCAGTTAGGACCCCAACAACTCAAATACATAACCGTCCTTAGCGACTCCTCCGCTCGTTTCGCCTTCTCATTATTACCGGAAGCACCAACAACGGTTGTCGTAGAGAATCTTTTCGCTTGAGAAGCTGATCTCATATTGTTTTTAATACGTTGATTGACGGACCGGATCAAATAGTTCCATCGGCAGAGGCCTAATTGATCCTTGGACGCCTCCACGGCTCCTATGCTTGCAGCCACTAACCATGCTTTGCTCGTTGAACTCATCTTTTCTGTTTTTGTTTTTGTTTTTGTGAATCGAAGATTTTGCTTTGTGAAGTTTGTTGATGAAGTTGAGATTCCATGTGTGTGTTATATAATAAAGTGAAACCGTACGGTACAAAATAAAGCCGCTTTGTTAGAGTACAAAACCATATGCTTTGCTTCCCCTTGTTTCTCCCAAGCTTCTGTCGTGTGGGGATGGCTGTATTTTTAAGAGAAAATTACATCATAACACACTTTTTAAAACACAAATTACACTTTAGAGCACTTTTTGACATAGAGACACTTTATTGTTATAAAAGACTAAATTACCCTTCAATTCATTTATTCTACATAAATTTCACAATCATTTTCTTTCTCATTTTTCTATTTTGCATTCTAATTTTAATTTTCTAAGTAACATAAAATAATTTATTTTCGTATATTGATTTATAAAATTTTAATATATATATTTTGATATCCACTTTTATATATTTTATTTATGAATGGATCAACATTTGTGGACAACTACCAATATCTAATTTTTTTATATATGTCCACATAGAATTGTACAAATGTTCAAAGTATAATGGACGAGTTTAAATTTTATTCCAATGAGTTTATATATCATAGACAATTCATATGATGATTTGTGTTCAAGTTTAAATAAATTATAATTGTAGTTAATGTTCAATTATATGAATGGTTCATGTTTTCAAATGAATAAATATGTTTTAATAATGAATTTAAAACATTTATATGTTTTGATGTACATGTAATTTTCATGTTTTCACTTATTAATATCAACATGTTTCATTCACATATTAAGAATATTACAAAAACATAAGGGAGTATAAATATTAAATATAAATTACTTATGTAAATAGATATATGATAAACAAAAAAAATATTGAAATAATATATTTTACAATAAATTAAAATACATTTACGAAATTGTACAAAAGTATGTCCACATAACATAAAACGTATCCACAACTTTTTGTACACAACGTTGTGTATCCACAACGTTGTGTATCCACAACTTTCTGTACACAACGTTCTGTATCCACAACTTTTTGTACACAACGTTGTGTATCCACAACTTTATGTACACAACGTTGTGTATCCACAACTTTCTGTACACAACGTTGTGTATCCACAACTTTCTGTACACAACGTTGTGTATCCACAACTTTATGTACACAACTTTTGTGTACACGAAGGGTAAAACTGTATTTAAAAAATAAAAAGTGTAAAAAGTGTCTCATATCACAAAAGTGCCTTATTTTGATATGCAAGTGTTAAAAAGTGCTCCATTGTGTAAATCACTCTATTTTTAATTACTATTATGACCATATAATTACAAAATGGATAAGGGGCTTTATAGTCTTTTTGTAGATCATGGATTACAGCAAGTAGGCTTAACTTTACAAGACTCTTCGTGTGCGCGCGCACCTGGTTTCGGTGATTACATTTTCGGACATTAATTATTGGCGTTACAGGACAAGGACATGTTGTTAGGTTGGATAATACAAGTAAGAGGCACCGTACGACGAAGTTGGGTATTTCATCAGTGCATATAATATTTTACAAACTAAAATTTAATTGATTATTTTGAGGGGTCTTGAATGTGAGACATTAGTGTAAGAGAATCCATACTAGTGGATTTGTGCTCTAAAAGAGCTTATTGAGAACAGTAAAACATGAAAATGAAATAGTTTATTAAAGTTTTATTTAGAAAAAAAAACTAAAGAAGAAGATGTTTTGTGTTTGTCACCAAGAACACATAAACTTTATAATGATCTTATAATTTAAAAAGAAGAGAGTTGCTATGAACAACTCTCAAGGTTGATTACAAAGATCTCATAAGAGTGATATTTATACTAAAACAATTTGCTTTCATAAACCCTAAAGATATAGGTTGTGACACTTCTCTTGGGCTTTGGTAATGGGCTTTGATACTCTCCCGCAAACTTAGTGTAAGATGATCATGACGGGGTAAGTTTGGAAACATAAATGTAGTGGCTTGAAAAAGAGAAGAAGGCTCGAAGTAACTCCTTTTGAAGTAGTCAATAACATCACTTCACCCTAAGATCAATCTTTAGTGTGAGATGTATTCAAGTCTATCTTTGTAGCTTATTTATCCCACGAAGAGTCCGGGTTTTCTTTACCTCGTTTAACTCCCCTAAGTTGTCTCGTAATGAATGTGAGTCTTCTTCCACACCTAGTGAAATTCCTTTCAATCTCAACTTCTACTTATCCCATAGCCAACTAAACAAAAACTTGTCTTTCTTCCTTAGCCAAAAATCTGTCTTTCATTTTCTTTTTGACATTTTGTCGAACATATTCATCAAAAACAGAAACTTTCAGCCACAAACTAACTTTTATCAAACCCAAATCTGCCTACTCATAACTAAGAGTTTCATAATTCCATAACTATAGATCTAGCCCAATAAGTATGTTCTTCTCAAGCTACCACATATCTCATTCCTTGTTCTGTCTCTAACAGACAAAAGGCATACCTTGTGTGATTAACACAATAACCATAATGAGCTCACCATTATACCTCTCCAAGGCATTAAAAACTTTGATTTGCTTATGTTTCTGTCATTATCTAAAGATACTCCATCCCCATCACCAAATTTGAAACCAAACGACCATGACAAGGTGCTTCTTTCTCCTCTTTCTCAATCTATGTCTTCTCATGTAGGAACCAAAACACCAACTTCCATCTCAAAACAAAACTAGTGGTCATGATCGATATAATAGTGTTGACGGTGTCTTCTGCTTTAAATTTGTAAGGAGCTATGAGAAATATCTTTTAAAGGTCACCGAAGATCTTATGGCTCTGATACCATGTAAGAGAATCCATACTAGTGGATTTGTGCTCTAAAAGAGCTTATTGAGAACACTAAAACATGAAAATGAAATAGCTTATTAAAGCTTTATTTAGAAGAAGAAACTAAAGAAGAAGATGTTTTGTGTTTGTCACCAAGAACACATAAACTTTATAATGATCTTATAATATAAAAAGAAGAGAGTTGCTATGAACAACTCTCAAGGTTGATTACAAAGATCTCATAAGAGTGATATTTATACTAAAACAATTTGCTTTCATAAACCCTAAAGATATAGGTTGTGACACTTCTTTTGGGCTTTGGTAATGGACTATGATAATTAGAAAGAATTTACATACATTAAATTTTATAGTATTATGAAGTTTTATATTAAAATTTGAATGAATCTACTAAACTTGACACCAACAAAGTTGTGAATTGGTATTTCACAATTTTTTTTCTTGAAATTCTATTAAATTATTTTCAAATGAAATTGATATCGAATACAACATCTATTATACTAGTGTTAAGGCTCTTGCTTTGCAAGGGCTAAATTTGATTGTAATTTTTTTACTATTCAAAATTTAATATTTTAAAGTATTTGAATCAGAAAAGGTATAACATTTTTAATAATGGATTACAGAAAAAATATTAAATTATTAGAATTTGCAGAACGCGTAAAAAACAGATATGCTAAATCATTTTTCTGAAAACTAAATTAGAAATTTATAAGTGTTTAGTGTTTAGACTTACATTAAGAAGTTGAAAAGAATATGAAACTATGATTGGTTTTAAAAACTTGTTTGATAATTTTTTTGTGAACAAAATGTTACGGTTTAAAAAATGTAAAATAGATTGTAGAGTAATTAGAAGAGAGGAGACGTGGGATAGAGGGAGGAAAAAAATGTGTTTTTCGTTTTTTAGTTAGAAAATGTATTAAAACGAAAAATTGTGACACGTATAAAAAGAACATGCGTTGAAAGGAGGGAGGAAAGTTATATTGAAAATCGGGGTCACGATCTATTTCCCACCATAACAAACCACACAAAACTACACAAATTTAAAGTCTCGATCTATTTCCGCACAATTTTATAGTTATAAATCTAGTTTCACACAATTTAAACTTCAGTTTCGCATATTGTGTAATAGAATTTGGTGGGTTTTCAGAAACGACTAAAAGGGATATGTAATACGGATGTATTATTATCGTATAAATATTGTTTGGTGTAGTGTATGTAATTGCCGATCATTTAATGCAGAGAGATGGAGATGGAGATGGAGAGAGTGAGACGTGCATTAAATGCATACATACATCCATGGTTTGTCAAGTGGTTTTTTTTGATGATTTAACATTTTTTTCTCGGAATAAGTGAGAGTATATATATAAGTATATTTACTTATTGTCTTTCTCTTTCTTTCTTTTCATTTTTTTAGGACAAATCGGTGTAACGGTGTTATTGGAGATGGGACATTGGGCTCCATTAATTTGTGTATATGACATGAGCGGAAATTTTTTTTTCCTTAATTCCAGTTTTAACCTTTCGCTTGCAAGTGTATATGATTTGACAGTTGACATCCATTTTTGGCGTCTTGGAAGAAATGGCTATGAAGGCAATAGGATACTCAAGTGTATTATAGCAGGAAATGTAAATAACTATCTATTTGACCATATAAACAAATACAAAGATTTTATTTTCATCTTCTCCTATATCTCCTATTTCTAATGATGTAGTACGTTATAAACTTTGTCAGGGTATTACAAAAATAGTAGGTTATTGTAGTTCAATTTTTTGTGGTAATAGCCTACTCTTTCTGTGAATGTTGTAATATTTAAAAATTTTGTTGCTTTCTGTGATAAACCCAAGGAATATGTTTGAATGTAGGTATTATGTCTTAAACCCGTAGACCCATAATATAGTATATTGATATTATGTTATCAAGCAGGGAAAATAGACTCCTATTATAATTCAAATATAATTTATTATACATGCAACTATTATTTGATAAATTGTGAGCAATTTAAATGTCAAATTATAAGAAAAATGCGAAAATATAAGTTTATTACAACCTTCACAGAAATAGTAGGCTATTAATATATAAGTAGGCAACCACGTGGTAAAATTAGAACATATATACGTATTAAGCACAATATATGTAGTACACTTTATCTTAAACTTTAGAAATTCTAAGAATATTTAACAAAATTTATTGATAAGCAATTTTAACATTGTTTTTATAGTTATTCATTAACTTTAGAAGTCTTTATGAGTGTTTATACATAATATAAGACATACTTTTGAAAATGTTTAGGGTTTAGGGGTTTATAAAAAAACATCGTAAAACAGATGTAAATATACGACTGTTTTACGTCTAATTTATGACGATTGTGTATTTGTACGGCAAAGTACAACCTCGTATGATATAACAACGATATATAAGACTAATCGTCGGTAAATCGTCGTAAATTTACGACGATTTCACGACAATATTTTAATTTATTTTATAAAAAAGATTGATCGTCGTTAATTCGTCGTAGAAACATTAATCGTCGTGAAATCGTCGTAAATTTACGACGATTTACCGACAATATTTTAATTTATTTTATAAAAAAATTTAAAATACAAAATATTCATTTTACATTTAAACAAACATTTTATTTATTACTCGGAGTCACCATTAGACTCATATTCGTCCTCCGAGTCAGATTCATCAAATTCGTCGGTCTCTTCTACTTCTTGTTCGTCCTCATTCACCTCTTCAGCTTCCCTATTATGTGGATCAACGAGTAAGACCATGTTCGTGCTTAGTTCTGGCGAAGGAATATCGACGGGCGTGTCATTCTGGAGTGATGATTCTTCTTCCCAGACTATGTACCCTCTTGGGGCAATATTGATGACGGATAGCCAATGTATTCTCGTCGACTTAAGACGCATATAAGGAATGAAACTTACTTGCTCAGCTTGCGATGCAAGTATGAAAGGCTCGAACTTGTTGTATCTTCTATTCTTATTGACATCAACGATCTCAGACTTGCTGATTCGTACACCTCTTCCGATCGTAGGATCAAACCACTCACACTTAAAGAGTACGCACTTCAACATGAGAAACCCGGAAACGTTATTTCTATGATTTCTTGGATGATTCCGTAGAAATCAATGTCTCCTCTAACACAAACACCGTAGTTAACACTTGTTCGATATCAGCCGTACTCGTACGCGTGGAAATCATAACCTCTTGTAAAATACATTGATGATGTCCGAATCTTCGCAAGGGGACGTTGTAGCATCTCGTGGAACCACACCGGATAAGATTTGTCTTCGTACTCAATCTGCAGACATCAAAATTAATTTTGTTTAAATATATTAGGTTGGTATGTAATTTCATATTCGATATTTTCATACATGTCTTTGCAACCACATCACAAAGTGTTGAGCTTTACGGGAATCGAGCTCATCTTCAGATATCCCCTGAATTCCTTCTTGTACTTGTTCGACGAAGATACTATATGACAATATCATAAGTATGCAATATTTTATGCCATGTTGTAATAAAAGAGTATTAAAAAATTGAATTTTACCTTTCCCATAGAGTAACAATATCGCAGTTCAATAGAATGTATGTGTGGGCACAATGAATTTCATACTCGTTGCTCCACCAAACCTCTTTTATGCGTCCGCTGAGCTGACCAATTGGACAAAATATGTCAGGTACTCCTTCCACCGCGTACGTTGTTTGAATGCCTCCGTCATCATATCTCCTTGGCGCTCTTTTACGTGTCTCACGATTGGTGCAAAGTAGTACGACGTAAAGTGAGACATCTCCTCTGTAATACTACCCGCAACGATTAAACCCTCGACTTTAGCTAGATTCTTCGCCTTCCTTTTTAGATGTTTCATAAATCTTTCGAAAGGGTACATCCATCGGAAGTGAACGGGCCCCTTAGTTCTGCTTCGTGAGGGAGATGTACAGGTAAGTGCTCCATAACATCAAAAAAGGATGGGGGAATATCTTCGTGTGTTTCCAGGCTTTCGCATCTGATGGGTGGGTCACCTCTCCAGGCTTCTGTGTATGTTCTGCATGCCACCTCATCGAAGAAGCTGTCATCTCCGAGTGATACATCCTTTGTAGTATGTCTGTTATAGGCAGATACCACATCTTCTGGTACGGTACCCTCTTCCGACTTACTCCTTCTGGCCTATATCTTGTTTTTTTGCAAAAACGACATTCCTCAAGAATGTCGTCGTCTTTCCAATATATCATACAATTGTCTACACAGACATGAATTGACTGATACGGAAGACCAAGACTGATAACCAATTTTTGAACCTCATAAAACGTTTCAGCAGCTAAATTATCATAGGGTAGATATTCTTTTAACAATGAAGTCCAATCATCCATGCACACCTCAGATAAGTTATGGTCTGTTTTAATATTCATCATTCTAGCAGCTAATGACAATTTAGAGTGCACTTCTCTACAATTATCATATATTGGTTGATTTGCAACATTTAACATGTATAATTTTTTAGCATCTAAATTAGGTTCTTCGACTAAATTTCCATCAGATGAGAATGCAACAGTGTTAACTTCAGGACGAAATGCATCGCTAGCCATGTTATTTATCCTATCCGGTTCATTTCCATGATCATGATGAAAATTATAATAATCATACTCATTTTCTACATGTTGGTCATAGTCTACAGATTCCTTATGATAATCACTACTACTAGCAACATTACCACAATAATTTTCCCCATGATGAAACCATATATAATATTGTGTGTAAATCCTCTATTTAACAAATGCTTCCAAACATTTTCAACCAAAATGAACCGTCTATTGTCGCATTTGATACAAGGACAAAACATCTTACCGCTTTCGATAGTGACAGGTAGATTTGTGGCATGCTGCATGAATATTTCAACCCCGTCCAGGAACTCTCTTGTCACCGATCCGTTATCGTCTCGATGTATGTACATCCACTTCCGGATTTCGTAGATATCGCCTCCATACATTTTTTTTCAATAGAAAGTGAGTTTTTTTTAGAGAGAGAGAAAGAGAGAAAGAGATGATTTGTGGTGAGGAGTGAAGATGTAATTATAGGATTTTTGAAAATTTACCAACTTTTTACCAACGAAAATTAACCACTAATTTACAACTTCTTAATTTAACAAAGGATTTACAACGAATGTACAACGATTGAACTATTAAAATGAACGTTGTAAAAAATTAGGTGTAGCAGTAAATACACGTTTTCAACTACCATAAAATGTATGAATAATCGTCGTTAAAATGTCCCAAAATGAGTTTGTTATAAAATCGTTGTTAATTAACAACGATTTTACAACGATTTCTTCGGTAAAAGCAGATTCTCGTAAAATCGTCGTACATTTACCACGACTTAACGAAGATTAAAAATATATTTGGAAAATCGTGCCTAAATCGTCGTAATTTTCCGACGATTTAACGACGACAAGATTCGTTGTTCTTTTACGACGATTTTATAACTATTTATATATTCGTTGTAAAATCGTTGTAATATTGTCCTAGATTTACGACGAAATAAATCGTTGTAAATATTTCGTCGTAAATTGCCCAGATTCTTGTAGTGTATAGTATACATTAAAATTGATTTTAGTCTCATAACAATTATTATTCGTGATTTCAAATTTGATTTGTGATTTTTAATGACCCGTTACAAAAATTAAAATATGTGTAGATCATGATTATTATTCATATTTGATGTTAAAATTTAAAATATACCATTATACCTAGATTTAATTCTGAAATTAATCCGTAAAAAATATCTTCCTTTATTAATAAATTATTTTGTAATTATTTTTTTAGATATTATTGTTCATTTATTGTTTTCAAATTTTTAAAAATTGAAAATGTTTATTTTATTTTGATATTAATAGTATTTTCTTTCCTTTTTTGAATATTTTGGTTTGTTTCATATTTTAATGTTGAAATTAATATATTTTCCTTTTTTTGTTTATTTGTATTTAAATATAACCACAATATTGTAAATATAATTTTTTGTCCTCTTTATAAAAATCATTTCCTTTGAATAGTATAGATGAAGGAATAGTATAGAAACAAAAAAAAAATTCGACCAAAAAAAAGTATAGAAACAAAATCTAAACCTTGTGATCTTTTTTAGAATTTTGGAGAGAAGACATTAAATTTTTATTCTTTTGTAAAGATTTTAAAATATATAAAGATATTGAATATTCTTTGTGTGGATCCCTATATATCTCACTTTCTCTCTACAAACTGTTACTGACCCATTCATCTAATAAGCTTCTCTCTACACTTTCTTCACTATCACAGGTTCGCTTCCATCTCCTTTAAATCTCCTTCAATGTCGCTCTCTCTGACTCTCTCTCTCTCTCTTGTTGCTCATATTTTGCGATATATAACAGTCTCTATTTTTGTTATTTTCATATGGGTTTCGTTAGGGTTTCGAATGTCTCAGGGCTCGTATTCGAGACAATGTATTTGCCCTTTGTCTTCTTCATTAAAACTTGTTGTTGAATATGATCTACTCATAGGTTTTAAACAATAGTTAATAATCATATATGATCGTTTTTAGCCATTTAACACAATATATATTTATCTGCTTGTTCTTTGTCAATGACTATATAAATCTATTGAATTTGATCTGTTTATTTGCTCCAATTTTGTTAAATTTTTGTATATAGTTGAAGAAGAGAGAGAGATTAGTCGAAAAAACCCATCCTAGAGAATGACAGAGACTGTTAATGAAGAATCTGGAGTAGAAGCACTCTTAAAGCCACTGTCTTATTTGAACAAAGACGAGGATGAAGATGATTGTGGTAAGTGTTTTTTTTTGCCGCAAGAATTTGTTTATGGGCAATTCTTATGAATACACCAAAAAAAGTTTTTATAACACAATTAGCACAGATTTTGAAAAGTTTTACAAATACAATTAAAAAGTTTTTTTCTTATAAATACCACAAATTTTAAATTTTCAAAATTACACCCAAAATTTCCAAAAAACTATACCCTACCCCTTCTAAACTATACCCTAAACACTATATAGCGAACCCAAATGAAAAAATTTAAAATCTAAAAGTGTTAAAACTCGTTTTTTGAGTTTGTGGTATTTTTGTAAACTACTACTTTTTGATTGTATTTTTGTTATAAAAAACATTTTAATGATATTTTTGTTATAAAAAACATTTTAATGATATTTTTGTTATAAAAAACTTTTTAATAGTATTTTTAAAACAAAAACTTATTTTGATGGTATTCTAAGGAATTTCTGTTTGTTTATTAGTATAATCGTTTTAGTTTTCGACTGTGTAATGCTTCTTGGATGTTTGTCTTGCTTCGAAACGTGTTTCGTCATAGTTTGAACTCAATATACTTGAAAAGTGGTTGAACAAATGTGACTTAAAATTCACATTTGTTGATACAGTTAGCCCTCATTTTTTCAATATTGTTTTATATAAAACCGTCTTTGGAAGCAGTGAAGTTTTCTGCTTCTATGTATGTTTCAGCTGTTTAATGTTTTTATTCAGGCGTCAAACCTTCTGAGCTATTTGTAAGACATACATGGAGGATTGAGAAATTTTCAGAAATCAACAAACGTGAGATCCGTAGCAGTTGTTTTGAAGCTGGTGGCTACGAATGGTACATGGCATATAACTTATCTTTCACATCTATATATATATTCTGATTTTAAAGGTTTTGTATGTTTTATGACTTTTATCATCATCATCATTGTTTTTCAGGTATATTTTAGTTTATCCACGAGGATGCGATGTTCAAAATCATCTCTCCGTGTTTCTATGTGTCAAAAACCATGATAAACTTCTTCCTGGTTAGTATTTACGGCGATACCCTTTCTCTCTCTCTCTGGATACCTACTCATGTAGGTTCTTTCGCTATATTCGAAACAGGCTGGAGCCACTTTGCTCAGTTCACTATGTCTTTGGTGCATAAAGATCCACGGAAATCAAAGTATGCAGGTGAAATTTTTTAGCCTTGAGCTCCCTGCTTAGTTTAAAATTTGGAGACAACTGAACTCACATCTCTTTCAGATACGATGCATCGGTTTTGGAAGAAAGAGCATGATTGGGGATGGAAAATGTTTATTGAGCTACCTAAGTTGCAATATGAATTTATCGATCCTTTTGACTCTCTAACAATCGTCGCTCAAGTTCAGGTTATAAGGTAAATGCTAAACGGTGTCCATTTTTTAATGCAATACATGCGATAAGATTATAATCTTCTTTTCTCTGGTGTCACTTGTTTATTATGCAGTGTGAATGATATATTTTATAATTGTTTCGACGTTTTATGGAAGAGAAGAGATGGAAGCTTGAGAGGTTGATAGAGGACAAAGCAAGATGGACAAGGTAATATCACATTGCAACTTATACCCTTAACTTTTACAGTTTCCAGAAATGGAATCATAGTGCATAGCGCGATATGTGATGATTAGTGAGAAGGAAATAGATGTGGCTACCCTTTCTTCTAGGAAGCAAATATGATATCTTCTTTTATACATCAATGGATTATCTTTCTTTGTTGCAGCTTTGGTGTTTTCTGGTTAGGATTGGACCAAAACTCTAGGCTTGAGATGTCTAAAGAGAAAAGAGACGTAATCCTAAAAGGTGTTGTAAAACACTTCTTCATAGAGAACGAAGTTACATCCACTTTGGTGATGGATTCTTTGTATACTGGGTTAAAGACTCTTGACGACCAAACTAAGAACAAGAAAGCTAGGCCAGGACTAATAGATACCGAGGAATCACCAGCTCCTATAGTTAGCGTGGACAAAGACGTGTTTGCATTAGTTGATGATGCTCTGTTACTCGTAGAGAGAGCTTCTCTTGACCCATTGCCTCCACTTGATGAGAAAGGTCCTCAAAACCGTAGAAAGGTGAACTCTCATGGGCTGCATATAATACCATATTTTCATTTTTACCATCGTTTCATTTTTATACATGAGTTATCTGAGAGATTTGCTTTTTATTTCTCCAATGCCAATCTAAGATTCTCAATGATGGAGGAAGCATCGCGGAAGCCTATGAGAGACTTGTAACCGAGTTGGCTAGACGAACAATTGAGATATTTGTTCTTGACCATATCTTGAGGTAACAATGCATAATGTGTTTCTGTATTTGTGTTTTCTTCCTTGTGTCGTTATGTAGTATCTCACATTGTGAAACACCACAGAAAAGTAGAGGCTGCGTACAAAGAAGATATCGCTCTTAAAAGGCAGGAAGAACTTATCCGCGAGGAAGAGGAAGCGCAGGCCAAGAAACAAAACTAGCTCTGCTTTTGTTAGGACAAGATTGTTTTTTTTCTCTATTAGTTATGTTTACAATTTGCATTTTTTAAGAACTATAATTGAGATGATAATAATAACTATGTTTACATCTGTGAAAAAAGATTCTGACAAACTCCAAACTGCACTAGTCTTTTGCTAATTATGTATACATATTTATCTATAAGAAAGAAGCCAATAAAATGTAAAATAAAAACTCATATGCCTTGTCCATCATATGATTTCCATCTTTCTATCACTACTTTAAACTCCTCATCTCTTCTCCTTACCTGAAAAATTGAAAACCATAAGTTTATAATCATTATTGCGTATCGTCAAAATAAGACATTGTGTACCTCGACCATGGGGTTCCTTCCGCGAAGCAGCATATCAACACTCTTTTCGGTCTGCACAAGATTAAATCATAGAAGATATTGAATGTCAAGAATCTAGGTGAAAAACCAAAATTTACGATGAAATCACGAGGCGTACTTGATGTGCAATCCAGTAATCTCTTTCTCTCATCTCAATCAAGAAATAAAAAGTCGGTGGAGCTTTTCTCTCGAGTATACTCTTCTGGCTCCTTCTCGCTCTTGCTTCTTCATCTCCGAGAGTAACAGTCTCAATTCCTCCAATCTACAACCGAAAAACGCATAGACAAAGAAAAAATGAGAAAAGCGACAACAATACAAGTACACAACATTCCTAGCAAGTTATTTGTTACCAAGTCCGAAAGAGTAGGATTCTTTATGATGTTCTGAAGCTGCTCTCCGTGCGCGGTTGCGATTAGCATCACTCCTCTTTCGGCAATGGAACGACATGCAAGTGCTTCAGCTTCTGTCCCGATCTCATCTACGATGATCACTTGAGGCATATGGTTCTCTACCGCTTCAATCATAACTTTATGCTGCAAAGATGGCTTCGGTACTTGCATCCTACGCGCGCCTCCGATAGCCGAGTGTGGAATATCGCCATCTCCTCCTATTTCATTGCTTGTATCAATTATCACCTACAACAAAACCACACATTCAACATACCATTAAAAATGTGAAACCCTACAAGGCTTAGTAAATATAAATTAAGCAAAGACACACCACTCTTTTCTGGAATTCATCGGACAAAACACGAGCAATCTCTCTCAAAACTGTGGTCTTCCCAACACCGGGACTACAAATCAAATCAATTCAAGAAGATCTTATCATAATCATCATCATCATCATCATCATCATAATCAAAGATGATATAGGAAGAATTGTATACCGTCCAACGAACAAGATGCTTTTGCCATAGTGAAGAAGGTCATAGAGCATATCAATGTTACCACTCACAGCTCTCCCGACACGGCAAGTAAGACCGACTACAAAGCCTTTCCGATTACGAATAGCCGAAATCCTATGCAATGTGCCTTCAATACCAGCTCTATTATCAGCACCAAACTCACCAACAAGCTCTTGAGCATCCTCTAGCTCTTCCATTGATACCTAAGCTAAGTGTTTTTTTCATATAATACAAAAATGACTTAACAATACAATCACTTTGTTTTTGTTTGTTTTTTTATACCTCCATGTTCCTGAGGTATTGGCCACCTGATTCACCGAGATAACGTGCTTCAGGTGGTCTCCCCAAGTCCATTATAACTTCCAAGAGCTGGTTTCTTCGTGAATCGTTCATTAGACGGTGACGCAGGTCTCGAGGAAGAATCTAGAAACGGTTTAGAGAGTGGAAATATAAGATTGGAGAGCGAGAGAGAAGATAAGAGTTGAGGATTTAGACCTGGATGAAAGAGCCGAG
The DNA here is from genome assembly GCA_963556525.1 of Cochlearia excelsa. Lineage (NCBI taxonomy): Eukaryota > Viridiplantae > Streptophyta > Magnoliopsida > Brassicales > Brassicaceae > Cochlearia > Cochlearia excelsa. The sequence continues at coordinate 5,423,233 of OY748332.1, read as the reverse complement.
ATTGTCGTCGATGATCATAGAAGAGGAATCAGCAAGAGAGAGGGTGGTGGAGGTCGGACGACGAAGACGTCGTGTTGGCAGAAGAAAGCGAAAAGCGACGTCGTTTCGGAGTGAGGAAGGGATTGGTGAGCAACACCATGGGACGCATACTCCGATCATCGCTCATATCACCGGATAAGGAAGTCAACAACTCCAAAAATAAATGGAAAAAAACATTATCAAGTGTTTCGGCTTATGAGCTACAAAGAGTTTTTTTTTTACTAAATTGGGCTTTATTAAAAACAAAGCCCATATAAGTTTGGGTTGACTTTTCCTAAAAATCTCAAATTTACGTTGATTAACGGAGTTGACTAACGATCCGTTAGTCGAGTAAACGTTGTGACCAATTCGGATAAATTAACCTAAGTTTGAGATTTTTATGAAAAGTCAACGCAAAGTTAATGATTTAAATAGAAAATTGAAAGTTCATTATTAAAATGAAGAAAATTTGAAAATCGATGATTTTTGGCATTTTTCCATTAGTAATCATGTAATTTCTTTTTCATTTTGGGATTTAAATTAGAGTAATTCACAAAACTACATCCTTTTAACTTTTTTTCACAAAACTACACATACTTCAATATTTTATGTATTGACACCCTTTCAAAAAATTTAATGGTTGATTTATCATTTACAAAGTTACCACAATTAAAAAATTTTTATTTGTGTTTGCTAATTAGTGTTTAGGTATAGTATTAAAGAGGTAAGATTGTGTGGATATGGTTTATTTGGATTTAATTTTTAGTGTTTATGTGTAGTTTTGAAAAGTAACTTTGAAATTGTGTAGTTTTGCGAAATTCAGTTCAAAATGTAGTTTTGTAATTGTCCCTTTAAATTGTATTATATTTTGATAATGTTTAACATGTATATAATTTTATTTTTATGATAAATATTAAATCATATAATTAACATAATATTTAATTGTTTTCATAAAATTAATTTTTTGATAACTTTAGACTTACAAATTTTGTTTTGCTTTTACAATCGTTATTGTATTATAATATTATTATAGTATTTTCGAAAGATAAATTTTGAATAATATAATTAATTTATTATTAGTGATTGGCTGAAAAAAATTGTATTTGTCAAAATCTTAACGGTTAACTTGATACAAATAGCGATCATGTGAGTTAATAATTTTTTGAAATCAAATTTTATATAATAAAATATATTTTTTGTAAAATGTTTAAATTACGTTATTATTTTTTGTACATCAACTCGTTAGGTTAATGTTTAGTTCGAGATATCGATTCTTTCGCCCTAACCATCTGAGGCTAATGGAAAACAAAACTCATTATCTCGAGAGGACGTACCGAACCGACGTATTAAAAATAATTATCCTACACCCGAAAGTCAAAGGGATTTATGCTAATATATAAGGAATATGATTCAATCCACTTATAGCCAATTAGTTTTAAGTTGAAATTCCATTATTTTAACATAATAGTAGAGCTTGAACTGATCTTATGCTTGACCCGACTGGTCCGCCGCTCTTGCCTAAACTATCCGAGATTAATGGTTAATGAGATAAAAAATATAATCAATCCAATTATCGTCAATTAAATTTAAGTTGAAAGTCTATATCCTTAACACATGACTCACTTCTTCCTCATTAAATTTTGATTGGACTATGAAATGGAGTTATGGTCCTCATGGAAACACGCATAATGAAAATCATATCTTTCGGTCTCTCGCAGCAGAATAATTAAAATTTGCTTGAGTCTCTTTTTAAGTAATTTATTTGGTTATTCCTTTTAATTAATTAATTTATTTGTTTTCAAAATTATAGTACAATGTCTCTGAAGTTATACATATTATTCGCCCAATTTCTCGCAACAACAAACCCTACATGTTCCTGAAGGATCACGTACACAAAAAGCAGATTCGTATTCATATCCATATTTGCCAGTCACGCAATCATTAAAACACGAGTCCGTGTATGGTCCGACAGGATGTAAACATTTTGCATCGACCGAGTTTGGTCCTGCCAAAACCAGAGTTTTTTTCTTATAAATTATTCATTTAATTAGTTTTGGCCACAAATAAAGATCTGTTACTACAAAAGAAAGCTAACTTAAATTTTCACATAAAAAAATAAAGATCTGTTATAAAGTGGAATCTATACAGATTTATAAATATTAAGGAAAACATTACTTTCTACTAAATGAAATTAAAACGATGAGAACTAGGAGACTAACCAGAAAGGATGAATACCATCATGATTGTAATCAAAAGTAGACAAGAGGAAAACGATCTTTTGGATTCCATTTTTTGTTTTAAGGGAACTGTATTTTTTGTCAATTGAATTGAGAGAGATAACTGTCTTATAGATATTTCATTTGCTACTTCTAGTAAAAAATCTTTACTGCCGGATCATTTGAGCGCCTAAATATAGTAATTAGAAAATTAGAACCTTTTTCTAGTCAACACACAATTATTATTTAAAGAAAATTCATTAAAGACATTTTTGATATATTAAAAAAGTTAAATTATCATTTAAAATGATAGAGTAAATATATTTATAACAATAAAATCTTGACACTATCTTTTGCTTTTATAAATGGATATATATTTCCTTAGATGAAAATATTTCTTATTTTATCTTGAATTCGTTTTATTAAATTAATAAAATAAAACATTAACATATATAATATTGTAACACTTATAAAATATAAATTAAACCATTTAAAATTAGTTTAACTTATGGTGAAGTGATTTTTTAAAAGGATGTTATTAAATTCTAGTGATATAACTTTTTGAAATACTATTCATTAAATCATTTTAAAATATTTAAAAATTGAAATAGCCATTTATGGGGGAAATGATTTTGGTCTAGTGGCAGTCATAAGTCCATATGAAACAGGTAGCACCACCCCACCCGGGATCGATTCCCCGCGCATAAGTTTGTGTATGATTGGCTAATGGGTCGGTCATTTGTGGCCCAAACGTTGACAAAAAATAGTCATTTATGTTATGATTAAATAAATATTTTAACGCAAAGTGAATTTTTCTTCGCATTAATTTATATCGACTCAACACTAACACCGATTATATACTTATATAATCAAAATAAATAATATAATTTCTAATTTTACTATACACAATATTGTACATGCTTATTTTATTATCATAACCATTTATGGCACGATCTTGTGGAACCCTTGGAGTTAATATGACTGAGGTCCGGCCCACTAGGGGTGGACAGAGGTACGACGGTCCATAGGTTTTTGCATATTTCAAAAAAAAAATTCATGTAAAATGGGTTCCAATATTTTTTTTGCAATAAAGAGGACAAAATTTTCTGTTATTGTTAATATAGGGCCTAAAAATGACCCATATTTTTATATTGAAGATAGTATAAACTCAAAACTAACAAAAATGAAAGTCATTTTTCTCTTTTTAAAGTTACTTATATAGAATCTTACGTGTTATTGAATCAATGATTTGAAATCAACTCTATTTATTTTGAAATCATTAGTATTTGAAATTTAATAGAGTTCATTTTAATAGATTTTAAAACTTCTGCAATATATTGTTAAAATCTTTACAATAGATTTTTAAAATCTTTTAGTATCCATTGGATTTGAAATCCAACCATTTACTAACAAATTACTAATAGAACTCCACCGCTAATTATTTCAAATGAATAAGAATTCAAAATCTATGAAAGTTGAATAACACTGGATTTCTAAAATTCATTTAAACATCTACACTGAATAACACCAAACTTTAACATCCATGGGAAATGATTTTATAAATCTTATATCCAATAACACTGGATTTTTAAAAAGAATTCAAAATCATGCTATGAATAACTGTGGATTATAAAACCTCTAGAGTTGATTTAAAATCATTAATTGAATAACACCCCCTTAAAGTTTTTTTGCCCAAGGGATCGAAAAAAATTTAGGTCAGGGCTAATCTGACTTCGGATTGGCACTCTACTCTTCACTTTCATATCACTAAAAAAACAAGACGGTGATTCAATCATTATACCGCTTGCGGTACAAATTAATATATACTCACTCTATTTTAAAAGAAGAGGAATCCACGAGATTACACCATTTCATTTTTTTCTTTACAAAATTCTACCCAATTCAAAAAATTTCTATAATTACACTTTCCAAAATTTTATAAGGTTGATTTACCTTTTAAAAAATTACCAAAACTAAAATATTTTCGGGTTAGTTAATTAGTGTTTATAGTATTAAATGGTGGATTATGTGGGTAAGGTTTATTTGAATTTAATTTTGAGTGTTTTGGTATAGTTTTGTATAGTTATTTTGAAATGATGTAGTTTTTTAAAAATGTAATTGAAATGTTGTAGTTTGTAGTTTCCCTTTTATAAGATGGAAATTAGCTTAAATGAATACTAGATGCAGACCCGCACATACGTGCGGTTTTTAATTTGTTGTATTTTTATATATAATATGATAAGTATTTAAACTTATTTATTTGAAATTATTTGGTAAAAAATATATTAAATTTTTTTTACATCGACTTTGTTTGTGATCTCTTGTTTTATAGAGTACATGAATATATTGTACTTTTTTATTATTTTCTTAAAGTGAAAGTAGACAATTTTTTGTTTATTAGATTTTGATTTTTTGAATATGATTTGGTTATATCTTATAAACTATGTTTGATATTTTCCGACCCGTCGCAAAAATTACACGTATATATTATACATAAACTAAAATGGATTTAGTCTCATAACAATTATCATTCGTGATTTCATATTCAATTGGTTTTAATGACCCGTTATAAAAACTAAAATATGTGGATCATAATTTTATTCAAATTGAAATTAAAATGACTTGTTATTTAAATCTTTTTTCCTATTTTAATGTTGAAATTAATATGTTTTCTTTTAATTGTTTTTTTTTGTTTTTAAACATTATTTTTTCTAAATGTTTAAACATCTTATTATATAAAAGAGAGCGCGTAAAATTATAACTCACCAGATCGTGACACGTATCACATTCAATTTAGATCGTGACATTTGTCAAGGAAAAAAAGAAGTAGGAAAAATGAAAAATGGAAAATTTAAATAATTTTAAAAGAAAAAAAAAGAAGGAAAAAACCTTAAAAAATTAAATTTAATAAAATGAAACTCATTATTTTTAGATAGGAGAAAAAAAGAAATTAACCAATTTCTAATTAGTTTAGTATATAAGAAAAAGGCAACTAAAACATATTACTCTAATTCGTTTTGTATATAAAAAAAAGAAACATATTAAAAAAAATAATCATTCGCCGTGATTACGCGAGGATCCGCGTCAACCGGGAATCTTATTATATAAAAGTGAGCGCGTTTAACGTGAGCTCGACACGTATGCAAAATTATAACTGACGAGATCGTAACATTTGTAAAGGTTAGTTGAGATCGTGACATGTGTATTAAATTTCATACCTATACATTTTATAAAAAGGAAACTTAACAATATTGAGAAAAAACAGAAATAAGGAAAATAATCAAAAATAAAAAACTTAACATTAATTATCAAATAATTAAAAATAAAATAATCACAAATAAGGAAAATAACATAGAAAAAAAAATTAACAATATTTTACAAAATAATCAATAAAAACAAAATAATTAGAAATAAGAAAAACGTAAAATTACTTGAAAATAAAGAAAATCTCTATGATAACTTATTTGTTATCTTTATGGATCCACTATCTAATTATTAATTTAAAATAAAAAAAATTTCATGTAATAACAAAAGCAATGTAATAAAACAAAAATGTATTATTTTATTTCTTAATTGTTGGAAAAAGTAAAAATCAATTATTTACTATTACCTGATATGTTGTTGTGTGTTTTTTATATTATTTGTTAATAAAATAACGTGTATAATATTAGTTTTCTTTTAAATCTAACTATAACTATACAAATTTGATAAAATTATTAATATATAATTATAAAATGTTTTTATGTAATTTGTCCGCGTATTACGCGGGATTTCATCTAGTATGTTATATTGAATAGCATTGTATTGTAATTACAATTTTTTATCCTCTTTGTAAAAATGTTTCTCTTTTAATAGTATAAATTTTTTGTTTCCTTTTTTTATTTTTATTAAGAAATAAAAAAATTAGTTTCCTTTTTTGTTTCTTTTTTTTTATTTCGAAATTAAAATTTTTTTTTTCTTTTTTTGAATATTCTAAATCAAATCATTTTGTTTCCTATTTTGGTTTTGAAATTAAAAATGTTTTCCTTTTTCTTGTTTTTTTTGTTTTTAAACATTATTTCTCTCTCTAAATCTTTTAAACATAGGTTACATGAGTGACATTTGATGGTAATTACAATTTTTTTTGTCTTTTTTACAAAAATGTTTAGTTAAGATGGTTTTGTAACCAATAATATTTTATACTATTTTTTTATTTTTGTTGTTTTAATCATATTTAATGATGTTTTATAAAAAAACATAATTTTAATATGCTTGATTGTGTGCAAAACTCTGAGAATATTGTTTATTTTGAAATAGAGGGAATCTTATATTTGGCAGGAGAGAAATAAAGAGGTCACAATATTGGCCAACACCCTACAAGGTATCTGGTTCGGTTTATAGACAAAATTATTCGAGGCTGTATAGCTTCTCTTCGCACCGGTCAAAGAAGCTACAACTCTTTTTTCTCTTACAATTCAATGATGGTTTCAGATTCGGATAACCATCACTCATCATTAAGTTTTCAATCATGTCAATCCTAAAAGTGTGTGAATATTATTTATCCATTTTGTTGATCAATAAATTTAACATTTCAACAAAAAATACTTGTCCGATTCTTTATTTTGTAATGTGAAATAAATTTGAAAATGTTATTAGTTCTTCTTTAAGAGTTCATTCACTACAAGAAAACCAACGTATTATTCCACAAAAGAAAGGGAATCTATATCATAATGAGTCTCAGTGCCGGCTCTGATGGGAAGCTGGCAAAGCAAGGGCTTCCGGCGCCATTTTTATTAACAGATAAAAGGCATCAAAACATAAAAGTCTGTCATAGCATAGTGGTTTGCGTGTACTTAATTTGTTCCAATGCATCCCAGTTTAAAACTCAAAGAGCACCATATTTTATTTTAGCTTCAAGCATTAATTACTATTGGGCCGAGCCTATTGAGTCTCATCACTCATTCTCAAAGATTGTAGTCGAAGAATACACTCACACACATCTTATATTATTAATACAGGAGACAGAGAGAGAAAATTATTGGAAAAATCATACGTGTCATCAAGAGATTAAGTCTGGTCCCACATCATTAAAATTTTCGAAAAGCCCTAAATTGAAATTTGAAGCTCAATGAAAAAGCCCATTTAATATCATATCCTATATATACTAATTGAGAAACATTACTTGAGTTAAACAAGGAAATATAACACGTGTCATCACTAGAATAATTCTAAAAAATTAACAACAATTAGCTCATATACCAAAAGCCCTTTTAATTACAGGAGACAGAGAGAAAATTATCGGAAAAATCCTACGTGTCATCACCAGATTAATTTTGGTCCCACATCATTAAAATTTTCGAAAAGCCCTAAATTGAAATTCGAAGCCCAATGAAAAAGTCCACTTAATATCATATCCTATCTTATATTATTAATACAGGAGACAAAGAGAGAAAATTATTGGAAAAATCCTACGTGTCATCACCAGATTAATTATGGTCTCACATCATTAAAATTTTCGAAAAGCCCTAAATTGAAATTCGAAGTCCAATGAAAAAGCCCACTTAATATCATATTTTATCTTATATTATTAATACAAGAGACAAAGAGAGAAAATTATTGGAAAAATCCTACGTGTCATAACCAGATTAATTCTGGTCCCACATCATTAAAATTTTCGAAAAACCCTAAATTAAAATTCGAAGCCCAATGAAAAAGCCCACTTAATATCATATCTTATCTTCTTATATTATTAATACAGGAGACAAAAAGAGAAAATTATTGGAAAAATTCTACGTGTTATCACGAGATTAATTCTGGTCTCACATCATTAAAATTTTTGAAAAACCCTAAATTGAAATTCGAAGCCCACTGAAAAAGCCAACTTAATATCATATCATATCTTATATTATTAATACAGAAGACGAAGAGAGAAAATAAGAGTGAAAATCTTACGTGTCATCAAGTGAATAATTTTGGCCCCACATCATTAAAAGATTTATTGAAAATTCATAAAAGCTCAAAACAAAACCCAAAACAAAAGCCCAAATTTATCACAAAATCTCTTAAACTAACATAATAAATGGATAATATATTTAGAAAATGTTAAAAAACCCATCAAATATAAAAAATATAATATTAAAAAATCCATAAGAAACACAATTTATAATTAAAAATAGATTTCCCTAATATTTATATTTATATTTTATCACATTATGTTTAAAATAATGATAAAACATATTGTTCATTTACAAATAACAATAATATTTTGTAAAATTGTATTTAACACCAAAATTCATGTCAAATGACAAAACTTGAACACATAATTTACTACTCATCGGTTGAACCACCGGTTCCCAAAATTTGAGCAAAGAATTTTCGGATAAGTTTATACATGAAAGAGTGATTAAACATTCATAGAAAATATGTTTAAAATATTTAAAAAGCCTACAAAATATGATTTTAAAAAGCCCATGAAAAACACAATTTTATAATTTTCCTAATGTTTGTATATTATATTCTCGCACAAAACAATGATAAAACATATTGTTCATTTATAAATATCAATATTATTTTGTAAAATTATATTAAACATTAAAGTCCATGTCAAATGACAAAACTTGAACACAAAATTGACTTGAACCATCTTGACCCACCTTCCGAAAGTTCGGTGTTTTATCCGAGTTTTTAATAATCCGAGTTTTATGACAAATAGAGACCGGATTGACATATTTTTCATTGTTAAACGGGTCATATCATGGTTTCAAAACACTATGTAGTTATTGTTTTTCAATGATAAATAGTAAATTATACGTAATGGTAAATACTCAACATCGAAATAGCAATGATAATCTTTTTCGATGATAAATATTAAAATAGTAATAATATTTTTTGTTAATAAAACATTATAAAAACCAAATTACAATATATTTTATAGATAAACTTCAAATTACAATAGTAAATTTTTATCCCGCACTTGGCGCGGGTAACTTTCTAGTTAAACACTATTTTACCTCCTCTATCGTATGCCAAAATAAGGCATGTACACAAATTAGGCTAGTGCGTTGATAATTGTATCTTCTTAAATCAAATGAACCCCAAACTCAAAGAATTGGTTAGTGTGTTGTTCCCATTTATACATTAATCGTCTGTTAGAGAGATTTCTGATGGATATCGAGAGGAAGACTTGCGCTAGTCAAACTTTTCGGGTAAATGCTCGCTCGGGCTTAACAACCCATCATCCGAGCTACTTGATGCATCTCTTGGACTTAATCCGTACATATTATATCTTGAGTCGAGGGAGCTATGTCGAAAACCTTGTTGAGGCGAGTTACGAGATCTTTGAGAAATGGCGTTAATGAGATCTTCTGAACTCTGACTAATAGGTATTGACATTGAACGCCGGTATGACCCATCGTGGACGCTTGTGGTTGAAGTTGAAGGGGTCTCTTCTAATATATCTATTTGTAAATCATCAGAACATTGGGATGAGGTTGTGGAAGATGATGATAAGATAAACGATGAGGACGAGGATGTGGACGAGGTCGAGCCAGGAGAAAGCAATGGTGTGTGCTCTGTAGGTTGATTTTCGATCATGAATGTTCTTACATTGCGTTTACAAATCGGGCAAAGGGACCTCCTTCGGCTAAGCCAACGATCAATATGTTTAGCATGAAAGTCTGCCAAGACAAAAACAAAGGCAACCAATCAAGAATGTGTATACAAAATCTTTCATAACATTCAATTGAGTCGAAGTACTTACTGTGATTGCAAGGTAGGATCCTTAGAGTTTCTCCTTTTTTATAGTCCGTAAAGCATATAACGCATTTAACCGAAGTAGATCGTTCATCGGAAGCACGGTCGAATATTGTAGTAGGTAACGTACTTATAGCCTCTTTGGACAAAGGACGTGATTCATCAGACTGTCTACGTCGGCGCCTAATTCTTTGCCTACGGACAAAGAACCAAGTCGCGAGCATTGCAGACAAGGCAACGATAAATATGACAACGACAGCCATGATTGACCACGTTGTAGTCTTGTAGTTTGGAGTGAACCATAGTTCCATATCGGTACGACCCACATTCTCTTTGAGTATTTCTCCTGTTTCTTTAGATACATATGTTGCGTATATGTGTACGCCCGTGGGACTTCCTGCCACTACATTAGGTTCACAAGATCATTAGCCAAAAAAGTCAATGAAACGCTATATAAAAAGCTTAAGAAATAATGATGAAAATAACAAAAGGAGAGTACTGTGTTTTTACTTGATACTAATGGCCCATAGTATTGGTAATCATAAACGATAGCGGCTTTGTATCCAGCTTTCTGCGCATTTCGAACTTTGACTTCGAAACTACAGCCACCGCGAATGATCAAAACGTATGGAGGTGAAACAATTGATCCTTTTTTTGTAGGAACCGTGTTAGGCAAACTCGAGCAAGCATCGAGTGGCTCTGCTAAATATAACACACCTTGTTGATATGCTCTCCTAATCATAGGAGCTGAAACACAATCACTACCATGTCATCTACAATATTATACTCAATTCTAAATGATATTTTTTAGATTTTTTTAAAAAAGTACAACACTCTTACAAACACCATTTCGCAAAATTACACCTAATTATAGTTTTTCAAATTTTACACCTATTAACATTTTAAATAGTTAAAATACGCTTTAAAATTTTAACTAAATTAACTTTTTATTTGGGTTTACTATTTAGTGTTTATGGTTAATATTAAGGAAAATAAGGTTTTGGATTTAATATTTGTGCTTAGTTGTATTAATATAAATGAATTTTGAAAGGTTATAATTTTGTGAAATATATATACTATTAATTAGTAAGGACAAATTTTGAGGAACCTTAAATTTTTTATTTAATTACATGTAATGTCATTGTATAAATTTTAGTATAAGGTAATTTTTGATTAAAAAAATAAAAAAATTCCTATTTAATAGGATTAAATGAAAAACGAGTTTAAAAAAATAAATAAATATAAATAGAAATAAATATTCCTAATTAATAGGATTACAATTAAAAACGAAAATAAAAATAAGTAGGTAACATAATGAAAATCTAAAATATTATAAATATTTCAATTTTATGTTAATCCAACGTATAATATTAATAATATATTTTCATTATTTAAAAGTATTTTTATTATTTAAAATTTTCATTATTTAAAAGTATATTTCTAGAATATTCAAATCGATAATGTAAATAAAAAAACAAAAGCATCCGAAAATCTTTAAAAAATTTAAAATTTTAATACTTTTAGATACCTTTGCGTGACGTCTTGCGTCGTAATTTTGCGACGGGTCAAAATATATCATACATAATTTATGATATATATAAAAATTATTTTTAATATTAGAACATACATATATATAACTAAAAAAAATATTTAACATGCACAAACAAAAAATAATTTAAAATTATATCAAATTAATATTGTAAATATTACTCCCGTGAATCTAGTGCACTTTAAAAAGGAAGTTTTGTAATTTTCCTTAATTTTTTAAACAAACTGCAACTTAAAGGCTATATATGGAATTACAAATATAATAATAATTTAGATGGTGTATTAATAAGAAATTTTCCAAATATAAAACCATATCGAATGAATAGCAATTTCAACAGAGAAAAACTTACTGAAATTGGCTTGCATGTCGTCGAAAGACAGGGTTTTGTTCACTCCGATCAAAAGAACTTTTGCAAAACCCAAGTTCAAAAATAAAAACATTGTGATCAGTATTAAAGCACAACTCATGATTTTTACCCGAGCTTCAAAGAATTTTAGGTACACAGAAAAAAATATATGATAACAAAAAGTGCAAGAGAAACAACAAAGTTTGAAAAGTTAAACAAAAAAAGGTTTAAGTTCGTTTAAAAGGTACTTTTTATTTTGATGGAAAAAATAAGATAAAAAACACTATCAAGACCGAGACAATATTCTGAACAGTTCAGACAAGATTTTGGTTTTTCTATTTCTATTAATTGGATGCATAATGTAATATTTTGGATAAATATTCGAAGAAATGCTTGAAATATTCGTTTTTTGCAACAAAAACACGTAAGCTAGACTCCGCAAAACTCATAAATTATATAAACTACTAGGGGAAGAACTAGTAAGCAAAGAAACAAAGAAAGTTAAAACAAAAGCCAGCTAAGCTAAGAACTAAGCAAGAAAGATTCAAATAAGAAGAAAAAGTTTGGATCATTTGGTAATTGTCAAAGATCACTCAAATTAGAATATTTGATGGGTTCATGGATTTGGAGGAAAAAGAAGACCGATTGATATAGTCGGAGAGCGGTTCTTCGTAGTTGATAGATTCCATTACGTTTTCATTATCGTTAAAACTTGAGAAATTCACCAAATTACGCACTTTCAACCGTTCGTTCACAGAACTTATACCTAATTCAATATTTTTACATATTTACATCTTTTCAAAATTTAAAATAATTGATTTATTCTTTAAAAAATTACCAAAATTAAAATCATTTTATTTTGGTTCGCTAATTAGTATTTAGAATATAATATTAAAGATGTAGGATTATGTGAATATGATTTATTTGGATTTAGTTTTAACTATTTAGATAAAGTTTTGAAAAGTGATTTTGCTAATGGTGTAGTTTTGTGAAATACAATAGGTGTAATTTTGTAATTGTCCATTAAAACTTTGCCAAATAAAAGTTGCACCAAAGAAACTTTTCTTTATTTAATAATGACAACATTAATTTATGCAAGGCTACCAAATCAATTTGTTAAGTATCTTGTGATAACCACACTTGGTTAATTAAGCTAAGTACATGTTTTATTTGGGTTAATGGTTTGAATTAACCGGTGAAAACCATTTAGTTATTGGTGTTGGTTATCTCAAACCAGACAGGCTTTCTTTTACGCAAGTGAAAAAGGGGGAAAAGTTAGCATAATTATCCTTTAGTATCCTAAATAGGTAATTAGTGATTTTTTATTAATAAATGGTGGAGAATATATTATTTAGAAATATGTGAAAAAATGGTGATTATAGGTAAGACTGTGAAAGGGTTTTTTAAAAAAAAATTTAAATTTTTTAAAAAAAAAAAAAAATTAAAATTAAAACATTTGCATATATCATACAAAACACAAACCACATAATATCATTTGTGAATCTTGCACTTCCCCTTCAGTTGCAGAGGGAGCATAGTACCACATGGGTCAATTGACACATGTGAAAATTTAAAAATACTTTAGTGTATATTGATTTGTTTAGGTTCTTATAAATAAATTATTGACCAATGTCTACTCTAATTCAATTAAAACTCACTAATATGACATATTAAAAATGTTAATCTAATAAACAAAATAAACCTAATAAAGTCTAATGATAACTCATTAAGCGAGAAAATAAAATTTTACTTTTAGTCTTCTTTTTCAATTTTATTATAGTGTTTTAATTTTTTCAATTTTTAAGTGATTAACTAAATTTATTTATAAATTAAAAACCGATATGACCAACAAAATAGTTATAAAATCTATACTGAGTATTTCTTTAAAATATTCATTTGTGAAGATATTTGTAAAAAAAATTGTAGAAATACGAGATTTTAGATTTAAGATTTCTTTGATCTTTTAATGCCAAATTGTTTTTTGATCCACATAAATTAAAATTCTGGTTCCGCCACTGTCCCCTTGATGGCTGCATTGCCTTTTCTCCTAGTTGAGATACCACACTTAAATTCTGAAAACTGCTAACTAACAACTTAAATTCTAAAAACTAGTAACTAAACAACTTAAATTCAATACTCAAACATCCCATCTACAACTACATAATTTAACTACATCATTAATATTAACCTATTGAATGTACTCAACCTTTAAACTTTTGGGTGATGACGATTTTTTCAGCGAATGAGCAATTAGATAACGAAGATAGGGTTTTCTTCTCCACCAAAACAAACGAGGATGTTGATTGGTCACGGAGCCGCCGTTTTCCGGTGTCGGAGACGAAGATTTCACCGGAATCGTCTAGAAATGAACCGGCAGAAGATAGAGAGAGTGGCGGTAGTGAGAGAGAAGGGTCGCGTCTTAGCTTAGGTTTTTTGGTGTGACACCTTTTTTTTAAATGGCCATAAGGATTGGGCTTAGTACCCCGATAATCATGGTCTAAGGTTCTTGAAACATTGAGAGGATAAAGATGAATTTCATAGTGTATTCTTTTAACTCATCAATATACAAGAGAGTTCTCTTCTTTGTAAATTTCTTTTGTACATTCTGATTTATACAATGGTGAAGTTGCTTGTGACATCAAGTCCATGGGCTAATGTGAAATTTGTACATTCTGACTCTTACTCTTCTTCCTCATACGAATGATATTGTCGAATAGTTTACTTAGTGAGCTTTCTAATGGATTTAAAGCATGGTACTATCTTCGACGGAGCAAATGGTAATAATTTTACAATTTCACATTTAGGGAGAATCGATTTCTGATTTAAACTAACATAACATTTACTCCACCAAGTGAAAACCACTATAGTAACACCAGTTGGTTAAAGCTTTAAAAAACCAACATGTCTTAGATCCATAGAGTAGTTTGTAGGTCACTTACTTGTTTTATGTTGTTGTATCCTTGAAAGTTGAAACATAAACAAAAATCAAATCACATTTTTATCTCTTTCATAGATTTCTCTCCAAAACATATAAATTACATAGAAGCAAGCGTTGTAGTATAAGTTAATGAATGACTCCTTTTTTCTTCACAGACTTTAATACTTTATTAAAAGCAAAAAGAATTCCGCCACGAAACCACCGTCTCATCCTCTCACGACTGTTTCCGTGAACTTCGAAAAATGAAAATCGTGTGATTGCCCCAAAATAACAATCCGAGTGTGACCCATTTCTCCAATGGCGACATATCTTCTCCCCAAACCCTTCGTCTCTCTCCGTACATTCAAAAGCTCTAACCTTTCTTCTAGGGTTTCCCCCTTTAGGCTATCATGCTCTTCTCCTTCAGGTGGGGATGATGGACCCACAGAGAAGAGATCTTTCGCTGTTGTCACCGGCGATTTGTTCATCGGAATCGCTTCTAGGCTTCTTAAGAGATCTAATCAAAGGACTCCTTCACCGTCTATTGATGACGGAGATAAGATAGCGACTGAGATAGAGGACGAGATTGAGCCTTCTATGATATGGGAACAGAGGATCAAAGATGTAGAAGCTGAGAAAGAGAAGAAGATCATCACAAGCCCTGGTTTTAGCTTCTCTGCTGCTGGTCTTTTGTTTCCTTATCATCTTGGTGTTGCTCAATTACTCATCGAAAAGGGTTACATCAAGGTTGCTTTCATGAATTTGATTCTCTGTTTATGTCATAACCCATTGTGATGAAATATGGTTTTGATTTTGTGTTGTTGTTGTTGTTGATTTAGGAGACTACTCCTTTGGCAGGAGCTTCTGCTGGTGCTATAGTATGTGCTGTTATAACGTCAGGTTCATCTATGAGAGAAGCTCTTGAAGCTACAAAGGTTTTAGCTGATGATTGTCGACGAAACGGCACTGCTTTTCGTCTTGGGGTAATGTAATCTTTGTCTCTATATATGGCTCATGAGTGAAGGATAAGTGCAAGCAATGATGTTTTAGAGGTTGTTGATTCAAGTTTTATGTGGTTTTTAGGCTGTCCTAAGAGAATCTATGGAGAGGTTACTACCAGATGATATTCATATTAGATCCAACGGCAGAGTTCGTGGTAAGAATAAACATCTTCTTTGTTCGATTCGGGTCTTGTTTTAGGTCTGTGTTCGCTGACCGTTCTACCGTATTGTAGTTGCCATCACACAGGTTTTGTGGAAACCGAGAGGGCTATTAGTGGATCAGTTTGACTCCAAAAGCGACCTGATAAATGCCGTTGTTACATCTTCGTTTATTCCAGGGTAAATATTTACTACTCTCTTGCTTTTTCGAAACTTCAACGAAACTTCTCTTACTCTAACAGCTATAGTTTAACAACAAATGCAGATATCTTGCACCAAAGCCTGCAACGATGTTCCGTAATAGAGTTTGTGTTGATGGAGGCTTGACATTGTTTATGCCACCAACAGCTGCTGCTAAAACAGTATGTACAAGAAGATGTTGGAGCCCAATTCACTTTATGTATCAATTTGTCTGAAGGTTTTGGAGCCTAATAGACTTTTTGTATGATTTTTTCGCAGATTCGAGTTTGTGCCTTTTCAGCGAGAAACTTCAAACTAAAGGGTATTGGGATATGCCCAGATTGCAACCCTTTAAACAGGGCAACAGCCAGACAAGTAAGTGAACAGTGTCATGTAAAGGAATCATTCTCCTCTGCGATTAAGTGTGTTAATCTTGGTTTTTTATAATACAATAGCTATTGAATTGGGCGTTGGAGCCAGCAGAGGACGAGGTGTTGGAGAAGTTGTTTGATTTGGGATACGCAGATGCAGCTACGTGGGCTGAGATGAATCCAGTCGAAGAACTGGTCTATGACGATACTCCTTCAGCTCAACAGATTCAAGCTAGCTAGAACATATGTACTCTATACTTCATTACACCATATCTAGTCACATTTATCGCGCTAATATAGGTTATAGAAACTTGTAGTTCCTGTATATTACTTTTTTACTTGTGTTGTTCAATTTACACACGTTATGATTCAAGGTATGTTTTGTAGAAATGAACAAGTAAGATCAAAACTTGATTACCATGGAACATTGAAGATCAAGAAGCTACAGACTTTAGTCTTAAATGAACCAACAACCCACAAAAGAAACATTATTTCTGCTCACATTAGCCTCACAAAGCTTTGCAATTATTGGTGTGTGGGCAAAAGCAAAACTTGTTTTGATTCATACTTTAAGTGCTTTCATAACTAGTTAAAAGGCAGTGCTCTCATCCAAGCTAAGGTAGAGGTAATGGATCTGGCACGGATACTGCGGGTAAACTATCATGCATGTACACCATTACAAAGAAGGACAACATGCCGACAGAAAGGAGAAGCAATGGACCGGCTGGGACGAGTTTACGGGTAGATGCCAAACGAAATCCTGCAAGGAAGTTTTAGAAAGAACATAAGAGATTTGTAACACATGATATGACGTAAATGAAAAAGACAAAGCACATCTTCGTCAAGAGGAGCTTACCGAAGACGGAAGAGAAGAGGAAGGCAGAACCGAGTCCTATAGTATCGCCGAGGACTTTTGTCTCCGGTGATTGCGTAAGGAAGTAGGCCTATAGAGATATGCTACATTAGCAAAATCTATAAAGGCACACACGATAAAACTTACTTGTAAGGATTGTGCTATGCTACATTAGCATAAAGTTTACAGAAGATCACTTGTTAAACTAAGAATCATTATTAACTTCCGATAATAAAAACAAGCGAACCTTCTTCTTCTGTTAGTCTCAAATGTAAATCAACACCAATTTGAACTTATCCATATTTCTCATGACTATCATTCACATCTCCTGAAGTAATAAGTCAATCAACAAATCTAAAGTTATTATCATATCTTTTCTTGATTTTCACAATCTGCTATTTAAGCATAAGAAATCATCTGAAAGGGGTAGACATACTATAGTAACTCTCCACAACCACAGTTAAAAAAGCAGATTGTGAAAACCAAGAAAAGGATATGCTAACAACTCTAGAGTTTCTAGAGTTTGTTGATGGGTTTATTACTTCAGGAGATGTAAATGATAGTCATCAGGAATACGGACAAATGTTTGATGTTGATTTACATTTGGGACCAATAAAAAAAGATTCGCCTTTTTTTATTGTCAAAAGCTAATAAGGATTCGCAGTTTCAAGAGTTTGAAGAAGAACATCACCACAGGAGAAACAAAGACTTCCACAATGCCTACTTTCCTCAAGCTCAGATCTATGAAGCAACTAACAAAACTAACAATGGGAAGAGAGAGAGAGAGAGAGAGAGAGAGAGAGGGAGAGAGGGAGAGATCTTACAGTTGCCATGAGAACAGAGCCAGTCAAACCCCCAAAGAGAGAACCCTTGCTGCCAGATTTGCTATCTGCACAATTTTACATAACAAAATTTCAAACTTTATGGAAGTCAAAGACAAAAACAAAATCCAAATAAAAACCATCTGAATCATGAGTGTAAACTCACATGCGAAAAGACCGCCTCCTAGAAGAAGAACACCATAACCAGCAGACACTACTGGAGCTAGCTCCGACAGCTCCGCGTTACAGCAGAGACCGTAACCTCTTCGTTTGCTCTTCGGTTTCTCCGACAGCTTAGCAAGTCCAGACCAATTCCGACCGCCGTTACTGACACTCCGTGTGAGTCTAGGGCTCTTCAGCGAAACCACCGACGGAATATGTAAGGTTAGCGAAAGAGAAGAAGACATTGATTCGCTAAATGTTTCGTCAGGGAAGAAGAGGAAGGGATCAAATATGAACAGAAACGAGAATTGGGCTTAATGGGCTCAGTGTCCTTGGGAGTGTTTTAAAATCGTATAATATAAAGTCCACTTTGCAAATTTTGTAATTGGTAGAAATCTAGCAATTTGTACTTTTTAGTAAAAGAAAAAGATTCTATTAAGTCATGAAATGAACAGATCTATAACGGCATCATCGGTAAGGTGTAAATTAAGAGTTATAAAAAACTATAAAACTAATATTTTTATAATAATTTAGTTAAATAAATAAATATTTTAAAAATAAGAAAATTTCACCAATAAAAAAAAGACACATGCAAAGATGGTTCTAAAAATTATAAAACTGATTCTAAATATAACAACTTTAGAATTGTTTCTATTTTTTTTTATTACATTAGTTTGAAAAATAAATTAAGTTGTTTCGTTGATGACTCAACTTGGAGAAGATTTGCTTACATACACTGGTACAAGCGAATACACCCTTCCCGATTGCGCCAACTTGTCTGCTCTTGAGTTTCTGTCTCTTGGAATGAATTTTATTATGAAGTCGTTGAAATATTCTACCTTCGTCTCAAACTCTTCGATCATTGTCTTGAATGCAGCCACTATGTGGGATTCTGCAAGATTGCCACCAATGTTGTACTGTCTAATTCGAATGTTTGACATGAGATGTTTCGTTCTTGAATAACTTCCATAACCCACAAGAGCGCTTCAAATTATGCGTGTAAGGGAGACAAGCTCCTTCCTTTACGTCTCGCTCCCAGAAGATGACTAGAGTCATCCCCATTTAAACAAATTCACTCGAGTCCTTCAAATATCTCCGTGTTTTTCCATGATCCATCTACCTGACAAACTAATCCTGAAACAACATTCTGCGATTCCTCCAACGCATAAAAACTTATCTTTTCTTCTATTTCCTCCTCAACACTTTGTGCTTCCGCCCAAGCTCGTGACTCTTTTAATGCATGGTCAATTATATCAGGTGGATCTATTTTCACATCCTCAAAGATCTTTCTATTTCTCGATTTCCAGATATACCATAATATCCAAGGGTAACATGATATATCATGAATTTGTCCCTCATCTAGTTGCACTCGTGAAAACAAATAGTCCATATTTAAAGAAATACCTCCTTGTGGAAACTCCTGATTGATTGAGATGGGTGAGACACCCTATGTGTAAAGTGAATGGGTACATTCAAAAAACACATGATTTATTGTCTCAATATCTTCCTCACAGCGCGTGCAAATCAGATCGCATTGTATACCTTTTGAGTTTAGCCTTTCCCTCACTGCCATACTTCCGGAAATAACTTGCGACATAAATGCTGGAATTGTTTCTATTTTCTCTTACTTACTTTTAAAATATTTTATTTCTATTTAATTTTGGAAACTCCTAATGGAACCACCTATTGTACATGCTCTTAGTCCTATGCAGAACTATGTTACTTGCGATAAGACACTTTTAAGCTAAGGACAAACACATTCCCAAGCACATGTATTATACATCACAGAAGTAAATGTTTTACAAAATCCAATTAATTATCACACAAACTGTTGTTTGGTGTTTTGCTATACACATTACTAAACATAACAAAGTTTTGAAGCTTTACTTCTTTCTCTCTTGGGGTTTTTCATCAACATTCAGAATCTCTATGTTGTGTTTTATATACAAACCATCACTACCTAAACTTCATCGTCTTTATCGATCATTTTTCTTTCCCACGGCCGAGGAAAGACAGAGAAGGGATCTTCTGGACAAGAGTTTCAACTACTTGTGAAGCCGAGGGTCTCCGGGATGGAGGGCTACTAAGACATAAAGCAGCCACGCAAAGCATTGTCTTAACCTCTCCTAAATCAAGACTAGTATTCCTTAACAACCTCGGATCCAAGAACTGTCTCACTTTCTCTTCCGCAACATAAGAGTCCAAATCCAGAATCTCATGGATCAACGGCGCTGCTGAATGCACAAGCATCTCACCATTTGCGGAGCTGACCGCTTCTTTACCCGAAACCAACTCAAGAAGCACCACACCAAAACCATACATATCCATCTTCTTTGAAGCGATTCCGGTTCTCAAGTAGTGAGGATCAGTGTAACCTGGCGACCCTACCATCCTAACTTGCTTTGATCTAGAAGGTTGAACCATCGACGAAAAACCGACCTTGGCTGATCCGAAATCGCAAAGCTTGGAGTTGAAGTGTTTGTCGAGTAGGATGTTGGAGGATTTGATGTCGCCGTGCACAATCTGAGGGACACATTTGTCATGGATGTGTTCGATAGCTTGTGCGGCCTGAAAGGCAATGGCGGCGCGGTTTCTCCATGGCAATACGTGTTTGTTGTTGGGGCTTAGCTTCTCTTGGAGGTTACCTTGAGGAAGGTATTCTAATAAAAGTGCACCACTTTCTTCTGAAAATATATTAGTGAAACAATCAACATTAGACTTACATCAACAATTTATTTAAAATTATAAAGAATAATAATGAGAAACAAGACAAGAATGATAATTAACAACTTGCATTTATTATATAAATAAAAGCTAACATCACCGTAGAGACCAAGACATGTAAATTATTAACATCCTTTAAAAAGTATTTGACTTTTTAAAAGACCAACTCTCAAACTAATTAACATTAATGATGATTAACATTAGGATTGCGACTTTTAGCCGACCGGTTAATATTGAACCGATACAAACCGAGATTTATGGTTTTACGGTTCGGTTAAATTAGAATTTTGGTTCGATTGATTTCTCAACATTTCCAAAAACCGAATTATACCAAAATAAGTTTGTTTTCGCTAATACTACAATCTTATCTAAACAAAAACGACTCGAAGAATCTAACGCAAATTTAACCGATTTGAACCAAATCTTTTAAAAATCGGTTCGGAATCAAAATAAATTTATTTTCGCTTAAATTCGACACTCAAAATTAAATCCAAATAAACCCTACCCACACAATCCTACCCCTTAATAATATACCATAAACACTAATTAGCAAACTCAAATGAAAAGATTTTAATTTTGGTAATTTTTTATAAGGTAAATCAAGTTTTTAAAATTTTGAAAAAATGTAAATTTGTGAAAAAATTGAATTAGGTGTAGTTTTGTGTAGGAAGGGTTGAAATGGCGTAGTTACGTCAATTTCTCATAAATTTATTTTCGCTTAAACTCCACAACTCTTTAGAATTACTTCGGTTAACCAATAACCGGAGATAACCGGCTCAATTGGGTAAACGGAAATCGCAGGCCTAATTAAACATCATTGAATCTAAAGACCAGTCATTGAATCGTTGACCTAAAAATTAAAGTTTCAAAAAAAACAGAATTAAAGAGAGAGAGAAAAAAAGGAAACCTGAATCGTCGAAATAACCAAGAAGCTTAACAATGTGAGGATGTTGAAGACGAATCAAGATCTCGAGCTCAGATCTAAAGACCTGATAGAGACGGTGGCTAGCTACATGAACCTTGATTGCAGCTTTGTAAGAGCCAGACAAACGAGCCAAGTAGATTCTGCTGTATCCACCCGAACCGATTAATGTCGAGAAATTTGAAGTTAGTGACTCAACATCGTCCCATGTATAACATGACACGCCTGAAAGTACCGAGACAGATCTCGTAACCGTGTGGTTTTTTTTGTCGGTGGTCGTGGCCGTGGAGCCATCGAAACGGGCACAGGTTAAGAAACAAGACATAATTTTCATAAAAAGACAAGAGAGAGAGAGAGAAAGAGAGAGAGAAGTGAGTCTCTCTGTCTCTGTGTCTCTCTCTATGGTTTAAGAAAGGAGACAGAAGATGTTGTTTGGTGGGTTTGTGAGTGATTTTGTAACTGCCGACAAAGAAGGAAATGAATAAGAGATCTGATTTTAGAATGTCTTTTGTGTGTTGTTGGTGGAAGAAGAAGAAGATGGTGAGGTAAAGAAGGGTTTTTTATTTTAAATTGGGATTAAGAAGAGAGGCAGAGTTTGACCATTTTTGTAAAGAAGAGGCATGAGAAGAAGAAGAAGAAGAAGCCTTCCTTTTGATGCTGCGCTAGTGACGTTATAACCACTACGACTCGCTAGTTTCTTTCTTTAATTGCATTTTTTGGTCATTTCATTAATCATCATTATTAGTTTTGTTTCAATTAATACCAATGTTTTAAACCTGACTCAGACAAGTAATTGCATTTTTTGTCATTTCATTAAATATTATCATCAGTCATCACTATTAGTTTAGTTTTAATTATACAAATGTTTTAATTAGTACCTCTTATAAAGTTGTTTTCTTTTACCATTAGATTTACAAAATTAACTTTACCAGTTATAACTGTGACAGAATTAATCAAATAAAGCTAAGCTTGTTTTTTCTTTACCAATTTTTATAATTTTGTCCCAAATTTTTTTTGTTTAGATTGTTGAGTGGTAAAAGTGGGTATACCTTATACGTGCCGAAGCCATATAATATACCATTGTAGAATCTTTTTTCATGAAAACAATGTATATATTGCCCCTTTTTTTTGTTAAATCAAGAGGTTTGTGACCAAAACCCATAATCCTCCTAGATCTGCGACAACCATTTGATAATATCATTTAACGGTATAAATGAACGTTCTCAACGCGATTTGAATCCAAAAGCATAACATCATCAACGATTGCATTTAAGTGACTGGACCGACTCGATTCGTCATTCCTCTCTTTTACTACAAAAAAAATATTTATATCTTTCTGGGTGAAAAGAAGTTTATTATATGGTAGTAATGCACATCAGTTTTCGTTTTGTTTTTGAAGTTGCCACCGCCAAATAAGAAAGTTTTTCAAAAGCAAATTTACTTGAGAATTTTCAAGATGGGGACCATATTATATGTGGCAGATCATACTGTAAAATCATATATATCTCACATGTTATAACCAACGGTGGGAGATAAATAAATAACATACTTCTTCTTTGAGTATTAGATTACGAATGTAGTAATTATTTCTACAAAAATGACATAGCAACTATTCTAATATTATTAGATTGCATAGAAATTTCAAAAATGAATACACTAAAACCAAATATCTGGAAATGCCAAAGAATATGTTGTTATTTTGTTAGGAAATGAATATATGTTTTTTGTCAACCTTTGAAATTCGTCTCTTAAAATTTTTGAGAGTTCTTTTCACCTTTGAGCCTAATCTTTTTAATCAAATTTAATTACTCAATTGAGACAAATCCAAACTTTTTGATTTTAGAAAAGGGGAAGTCGTTTGATTTGTCGGTAACTAATCACACTAAATGGCAACGAAAAACTTGTGTTTGCTTTTTTACTCTCTTTTTTTATTAATCAAAATACATAATTTTTCATTGTTGAGAATTCAATCATAACTAAATCAAGTTTTCTCATGATTTTGAAAGAGAAAAAATACACATGCGCTCTCTCCAAAGATGTCAATAGGCATTAGGCACACCAATCATAAGATGGTTTACATTACATGTATCATGATGTAAATTAATATACACAAATTTTTATATATGACACTACAAACAATATACGATTAATGTTTTAGTTTTTTGACGGTTGGTTCTTAAGAAAACACATAAATGCCTAAAAATAATTACAACACAATTTTATATATTTTAACCAATAGTATCTCATATATTCAATTAATATGCCTTGAAACTTATCATTTAATAATATTAATAGATAAAAATACATTGGAATTTGAGAAAATCAATCTTTTTGGTACAATTTTGTTTTCCTAAAACATCAATCATATTAATATGGAGGGAGTAATAATTAACATTAAACAAAAGAGAAAGAAAAACCAATATATAAAAAGTTTATTGAAAAATATATACACTAACATTAAACTAATATGTATACACATTAACTCGACGGCAAGGAACGGTAGGGAGAATATTTGTCTCATATATTCATTCAAATAGTACTCATTTTTCTATGTTTTATTTAATTTAAAATTCAAAGATGTCGTCAAGTAAAGAGAGTTAGATGTAACGTCGTTTTCTTTCATTTCCTACACAATAAAACGTGGAAGATGCTCTACTTTCATACCTTTGTATTTTATTTTGTATATTCATGAATATTTTTTTTTTATTTGACCAAAAAACACTTAACTACACACCGACACATTTATATTGCTTACTTTTAATTTAATGCCATCATCACTATTTATCATTCTTCACTATTTATCATTCTTCACATTGTAATATATCTCTTTGTGAATCGTGTGGATCGTATTTGAT
This sequence comes from Cochlearia excelsa, assembly GCA_963556525.1. Lineage (NCBI taxonomy): Eukaryota > Viridiplantae > Streptophyta > Magnoliopsida > Brassicales > Brassicaceae > Cochlearia > Cochlearia excelsa. The sequence continues at coordinate 5,398,408 of OY748332.1, read as the reverse complement.
GAGCTGCGACAAACTAATCATATGGCGGCGGCAACAAGTACAATAAGCAGACGATGAAAGTTGTTTTTCGGACATACCGATGTATATATGTTTAATGTTAGTTAATTCCTTAAGTTTTAAATAAATTAAATGACATTTTATCTTTATTTTGACGTTACAAAATTAATAGGATCCTAACATTTTAATGCAAAAATTAAATGTATTTGACTTTTGTAACCAACTATATTTTATAGTATTATTTTCTTTTGGTTGGTAAATTTCTATTTAATGATATTTTTATAAAAAACATATTTTTTTTTAATATATGTGAACAACAAAACTCTAGAATGTCATTTATTTTGAAATGGAGGGAGTATATACTATAAGTTTTGGTTTGCCAAATAACAAAAATTCTATAGGAAATTTGACATAACTACAAATTTAAAATACTACTCCCTTCCCTCATGTTTCAATATATGTGTTAGTTTAGAGTTTTGCAGTCGGATTAAATAATTGTTATTATCTATAAAAATATCGTTTAGTATGACCAAATTAACCATTAGAAAAAATACAACAACAAAATATAGAAAGTGAAATTATTAATTTTTTGCATCTAAAACTGAAAATGACAATTATCTTGTAACAAGAAATTTCGATTACACTGTCACTTGTTTTGAAATAAAGGGAGTAATATTTACAAAATCGCATTCATTTCAAATAAAGATATGGGTTATATTATCACTACTAAAAAAAGTCATATAGCCACGACCGTATCGGTGGCTATAGCAAAAATCCGTGGCTATTTAGTCACGATTTGCCACGAAATTTTTTAGCCACGATCGTATAGCCACGGATTTAACGCTATAGCCACCGATACGGCCGTGGCTATATGAATTTTTTTTAGTAGTGTATTAAATTAAGTTCGGGAGAATTAAAAAACTACACAATTTGAATTACATTTCACAAAACTACACCATTTCAAAATTACTTCACAAAATACACCTAAACGCTCAAAATTAAATCCAAATAAATCATAACCACACAATCCTACCCCTTGAATACTATACCCTAAACACTAATTAGCGAATCCTAATGAAAATATTTTAATTTTGGTAATTTTTTAAAGGGTAAATCAAGCTTTTAAAATTTTGAAAAGGTGTAAATATGTGAAAAAATTGAATTAGGTAGAGTTTTGTAAAAGAAAGGATAAATGGTGTAGTTTTGTGAATTCCTCATTAAGTTTTAATATATATATTTTTTTTCATTTTAGGGTTTATTTGAAGTAAATAATTAGTGTTTAATAATATTTATAAAAATGAAATTTAAGTAGACGTATTTTTGCAAATTACAATCTTAACTATATATTTTTGCATTTGTCTCAATCCTATAAATTAAAGATTTGTGGGTATGTCACAATAACTTTTTCTAGATCAATTTCTTAAAATAACATATTTGAAAAAGATATCTAAAAACAAAATCCTAATTCTCTTTAACAAAAAAAAAATCACAAATCTACAAGTAATCATAAATCCTAGAAAAATAAACATAAATAAAAATACTAAATCCAAACGTAATAATCTTGTATTTAAACGTGTTAAAGTTATATAATGAATAAGGTTATGAACCTAAAAGTGTGATGAACCTAAGGTTTATAAATTAAGAAGAGGATGTGCGAGTTTGTTTTTTTGTTGTTTACGATCATTCACTTGTGTGTGCAGTGCGCTAGAATGAGAAGTGAGACTCTCTTTATGTAGCCTCTACAAAACTTGCAAAGAAAGCAACACACTTACTATGGGTTTAGTGCTTTTTGACTGAGCTAAGAGAGGAGTAAATATACCACAATTAATATCACATTAAAGGCGACATTAAACCCATTAGTCACTATTAATATTTTCGGTTTCATATTTATATTCTAATGAAAAATCCGTGAAGACAATTTTGGTCTATGGACCACAATATATCATCACAAACTTAACCAAAAAACTATTATGCCCAAGGCCCATCTACCGAAGTCTGGAGCCTCTCTTGGAGATTTTGACACTTGCTCAAATTTGGTATTAACATTTGAGTTTATATGATTTTTGAGAAATATATAATGTATGTTTTATATGTGTATATATGGAGTATTCTCGTATCCCAAATTATAATTGTTTAATTTTTTATAAATCTATTTATGTTTTAAAATTATACGTTATTAAAAATCGATTAGTTTTAAATAGAGTAGATATAAGACCCTCAAACAAATTTTAAATATTTCCATAAAAAAACAGCTAAAAGTATAGATAGTTCATTTTGATTATCTATACTATTAATTGGGAAGCCAAATTTTGAAAAGCCCTTAAAATTTTATTTTAATTACATGTAATGCCTTTGTATAAATTTTAATATAAAGTAATTTTAGATTAAAAAAACATTCCTATTTAATAGGATTTAAATAAAAACGAAAAATAAAAAGATAAATATAAAAAACTATTCCTAATTAATAGGATTAAAATTAAAAAAGAATTAAAAATAAAAAAGTAACAATAATGAAAAAATAAAATATTATAAATATTTCAATTTTATGATAAACCATCGTACAATATTAATAATATATTTAAAGTTTTTTTAAAAATATAAGTTATAGAAAATTTAATTATTTAAAAGTATTTTTTCTAGAATATTAGAATCGATGATGTAAATAAAAAACCAAAAGTTTCCGAAAATCTTTAAAAAAATTTAGATACCTTTGCGAGACGTTCTGCGTAATTTTTGCGACTGGTCAAAATATATCAAACATAATTTATGATATACTAAAAAAATTATTTTAAATATTAGAACATACATATATATATATATATATGATTAAAAATTTATTATTCAAAAAAATAATTTAAAATTATATCAAATTAATATTTTCTAAATATTACTCCCGTGCGGGACGCACGGGTAAAAATCTAGTCTATACAATAAAAGAAGAAAAACTCTCTCCATATGAAAGACACTTGGAAATAAAAAATTAAATACATATTAAAATTTAAAATTTGAAAAAATTCATTTAATACTAATAAAAATCAAATAAGAAATCATTAAAGACATAAACTCATATAGTAATAAAATAAAGCATTACATTATATACAATAACAAATATAAAAAATATTGAAACTTAAATATATATATAGATAAATAAAGTTTAAAAATTATAAATTTGAGATTCAAATACTACGTAGTCATACATATAAATAATACATTAATTTTTCGATAATCTTCTTAAACTAAATGTTAATAATCACTAAAAATATCCACCGAAAACATAGACGTCATATAAAATAAACAAAAACACATATAAAGTTTCTAATAACATTAAAGAAAAAAACAAACTATGATGCAATTTTATAATAAAATTACAATATTAAATTTTATAATGCAAAATAAATAAAAACAAACTATGATGCAATTTATAATAAAATTAAAAGAATATATAAATTGTTCTCAATAATCTTCTTAAACAAAATGTTAATAATCAGTACAAATAATCACTAAAAACATAACCGTCATATAAAATAAACAAAAATACATATAAAGATTCTAATAACATTAAAGGAAAAAAAATTATGATGCAATTTAAAAAACGAATTAAAATCTCCACGTAAAACTGAAATAAAGGTTTTGTGGACAAAAATAAATTATTAGTAGTAAAGAAATTAAAAGAGTACATTACAATCTTTACTTCTCTTTAAATTATTTTTTTTTGTAAAATTATATTTCATCACATATTGATATTCTAATCGTTTATAATAAACTAAAATATCCTTTCAGAAGTTACAAATGAACAATTTTATTTTCATTAATTTGGTAAAATAAAATGAGTTAGTTATATCCAATGTCAAACCAAATACATATTAAAACATAATATATTACAAAATCAACATCATAAACAAAACATAAATGTTTTTTGAAATTACTATAAAATATTGAAGGATATCCCGCGCAACGCGCGGGTTTTATCCTAGTTTATATTAAAAATATAATATTTTTTCCCTTTACATTGTTATATCTATTATTGCATATAGTGTGATGTTTTGTTTTGTATTCCAAAAGAACATATATTGTAGTAATCATATGAATTAATGATGGTCTCATTTTTTTACAGTTACTTTATTATTTTGCTATCTATAAGATTTTCATATACACAATTCAATTATATATTTTTAGAAATGATGTTATTATATTTAGTTTTTTTTATTCAAGGAAACGTTAATATCGATACATTTTTACAAAAACCAAAAATTAGTGTTTACCTTTTTTGTTTGAGGTAACGATTTCTAAATTTAACAATAATATTCTATATCCTATATATAATGAGTGAAGGTAGTTGATGCTCAAAAAAAAAATGAGTGAAGGGAGTCTACTTTTGTTGACACCTCATCATTCATTATTTAAATCATCAAATTTATTCAACTTAACTTATTAAATTTTATTATATTACAATATTAGATATCAACATTTATCATTTAAATCATCATATTTATTCAACTTAATTTATTAAATATTATTATATTCTAAATTAAGTCTAACTATCTTCAATTTTTTAAAGTTCAAAAAAATATTTAATATTGAAGATAGTTTAATTACAATATATATAATATCACATTACAAAAAATAACACATAAAATAGAAAGCATACAAAATTCATTAAAATAGTGAAAACATGACAACTAAAATAAAGAAAAAGAATACAAACTATTTAAGGTATATAGTAGACATATACTAAAATTAATATTGCAAACTTCATCTAAATGAGCAAAAAAGAATACAAAACATACAATCTATTTAAGATAAGTGAAATATATGCAAAAATATATAATATTGTATCATTGTTTAGGTGAACAAGAACATAAATACTGAAAATGCAATAAATTACTAGAATGATCAAGAAAATTCTAAAAAATATAATTTATAAAATTATTAATATTTACAAACATATACATTTCTAATCTAGAAAAAGTCCGCGAATATCGCGGGTTCCCTCCTAATATATATAAATATTGATTATAATATGTTTTCGTCGACATGTTCCAATTGCAATCAAATGTATTCATACTGCTTGACACGGAGGGTATTAATGTTGTCTTTGTACACATCTCCGATTGTAATATTCAAATCTATTTGGTACGTATTAGTGGATATTGACAAATATTTTTCAAAAAGTGATAGATTGCACCGTTTTCTCTGAGTTATATATTTTCACTCCAAAAGTTAAAAACTTTTAATAACATATACAATGTAATGCTTTGCGATTAATGGTTAACGAACTACCTAGTCACTATATGATAATTGCATTCGTAATATATAATAAAAACACTAAAAAATTAAGATACAACAAAAGAAAGCAAAATGAAGATTATAAAGCCACAAGTAAAAAGACAAGATGATATCATCCCTCATATATAGAAGTCTTTTATTTTACTTAACCATACTCTTTATGCATATGCATGCTGAAAAAATCTCCAACTTCACTTGACGCTACAACACAATCAAGAATATAATTAGTTACAACAATAAAAATAGGAAACATTCAATGGAGATAATAATTAATGTATCATAAAAAGAACATATAATTACAAAACTAAACAATCTTTACAAAATTACACCCATTTGAAATACTTAAAGAAAATATACACTTTTAAAAATTTCAATGATTAATATATCCACTAAAAATTTACCCATTTTTCTAATCCGGGTTCGCTATTTAGGGTTTTAGTTTTAAAGAGGGTAGGATTTATTGTTTAAGGTTTAAATTTAGCGTTTAGATGTATTATAATTTTTTTATGAATCGGTGATGTTTTGTAAAGTGCAATTTTTAAAAGTGTATTTTTGTATTTCCCCACTTATAAAAGTAAACTTTAAATGGATGTAGTTTTATAAAATACAATTCTAAATATGTACTTTTGTATTTCTTACATGTCGCAGTTAGTGTTGATGGAGATGGGATAAGGAATAGAAACACCACACTTTCCAGGAATGGTAGAGGCTAGACTTAAGTTGATACCTTGTGCTGCTGAGTTTATACATTTGCATGCTTCTTGCCTGTCTTGTGTAGTCTGTTCCATACCATTCAACTTCTTAATTCCTGCGCAGCACGGTTCTGGTACTACCCCACCATTGGCTAAGTAAGATCCACATGGTGCTAAGGTACTTGCCACTGTGCCACAAGTTATTGCTGCATCTACCGATGCAACTATGCACACTGACAAAACAAGGCATGTGGTGAACTTGAGAGCCATAGCCATTGTGTTTTAGCTTTTGTTCTTGGTTTTGATAATATTTAAGTTGTTTTATGTGAGAAAAGTGGGATGTAATGTATGTGTTTGGGTGACAAAAAAAAAATGTATGTGTTTAAATAGTGGTTTTAGAGGTGATGTCTAGGTAGGGGTTAGTTAGAGGATGATTATTGGTTAGAACTTTATCTAGATACTTAGAAAAAAATATATTATTATTTTATGGGAGAATTACAAAACAAAACCATTTGAATTACGCTTCACAAAACTACACCATTTCAAAATTACTTCACAAAACTACACCTAAACACTCAAAATTAAATTCAGATAAATCATACCCACACAATTCTATCCCCTTAATAATATACTCTAAACACTAATTAGCGAACCTAAATGAAAAGATTTTAATTTTGATAATTTTTAAAAGGGAGAATCACATGTAATAAAAAAGGGAGAATCACAAAACTACACCATTTGAATTACATTTCACAAAACTACACCATTTCAAAATTACTTCACAAAACTACACCTAAACACTCAAAATTAAATTCAAATAAACCCTACCCACACAATCTTACCCCCTTAATACTATACCCTAAACACTAATTAGCGAACCCAAATGAAAAGATTTTAATTTTGGTAATTTTTAAAAGGGTAAATCAAGCTTTAAAAATTTTGAAATGGTGTAAATTTGTGAAAATATCGAATTAGGTGTAGTTTTGTGAAGGGAAGGTTGAAAGGGTGTAGTTTTGTGAATTTCTCATTTTTAAAAGGGTAAATCAAGCTTTTAAAATTTTGAAAGAGTGTAAATGTGTGAAAATTTAAATTATGTGTAGTTTTGTGAAGGAGGAGTTGAAAGGGTCTAGTTTTGTGAATTCCTCTTATTTTATTTATTGTAATTATGATTTATTTCTTTATTTTGTTTTAACATAAGAAATAGAAGAAAAAACTTAAAAGTTGATTCTTAAATAAGAGTTTTAAGAAAACTTTTTGCAGTAAAAAAAAATAAAAAATAAATTAGGAACCATCTCTTATTCTCTCTTCACTTTTCATTTTTTAATATTTTTTTTTTCTTAAAAGTTTAGATTAAGAACCATTATAATGATGGTCTTAGTAGTTGGGTTTGCATTAGTTAATTTACTTTTATTCATTTCTAGTTTTTTCTCCGAGCTAGAATAATTTGTTTAACTAATGTGTCTTGAAATCTACAATTTGCAACTAAAAACACATTGAAAACCTAAAACAACCATCTTTAAAAAAGAAAACATTAACACAAGAGAAAAACCAACATGTCCGATCTAAACTCTATGAGCCTAAACATTAAAAGTCAAAAAGCTTTCAATTCCAAATAACATAGATGATAGAACAAGCCAAACTAATTGGTCAAAAGTCATTTTATTTTTGGAATCACTAGGGATCTTATGTATTATAGCTTAAACGCCTTTTTTATCATATAATCTCATGATGTGAAAATAACACAAAGACGAGAGAAGTTGAACTGGTTCTGTATTGAGAAACCTCCTCTGCTTTCTTCTCCCATATAGGAATTGAATGCAAAGAAGGCACACAATAGTTCGATCGCAACCTTCTTTAGGCTATTCTGTCAAAACCGGAAAGTCAAAACAAGTTACTTCTTTAGGCTCTTCTAGTTCTTGTCCTAAAGAATAAGCCGAGTTGTTTCTTGGCTATGAAGCTAATACTTGATCAGTGACTCAGTGTTGTTTCTTGAAGTACATGTCTCTTCTTTAAACACTTCAGCCCAATTTGTGTTTCTTGACCAACAAGTCAACTTCGTTTCTCGGAGTTTGTTTCTTGTCATAGAAGCTAACCAAAACGACCTACATAGAAGATAACTTGTGGGAACCAGCAATGTCTTGGTGCGGACCAGAACCAGTGTACTTGATCAAATCTTCGAGAAAACTACGAGGTTGAATATATTTGCTCATGAGAAATAGATTTATGGCTACTTCAAGGTTCCAGATTGTTCTGCGTAGACACTTCTTTGCGGTTTTAAGACGTACAATTCCAGAGAGTTGTTTAAACAGAATTTGAAATACTAAAAGTAATTAAAATAAAACTCATGATCTTGAAACATAATTTCGCCCATTCATTTCCTTTACGATCTCTGTTATTCTGCGAGGTTAGTTTCGAATAATTCAAAAGTTACTTTGGTGCTCATATCGTTTAATCTCTATTTTGGTCTATGGTGAAATTATTTGAGCACCAAAGTTAAATTTGAAACTAAGGGGAAATTACACGATATTAGACCTTATTCCATATAATTAAATAAATTAAGGGGAAATTACAAAACTAAACATTTTGAATCGCATTTCACAAAAATACATTATTTCATAGTCACTTTTCAAAACTACACATAAACACTCAAAATTAAATCTAAATAGATCCTATCGAGACAATCCAACCCTTTGATAATACCCTAAACACTAATTAACGAACCCAAATGAACAAAATTTAATTTTGGTAACTTTTTAAAGAGTAAATCAACCATTTAAAATTTTGAAAATGTGTAAATATGTGAAAATATTGAATTAGGTGTAGTTTTGTGAAGGAATGATTGAAAGAGCGTAATTTTGTTAATTCTTCATAAACTAATAGCTAATATATATATACAATTGGATTTTATAATTTTGTGGAGTTTTAGTATTCTAACCTTAATAGTTGTATAACTTTTCTTCTAATTACTTTTGTATCTTACAATTGTAATATGTATATAAGGAGTTTTTCATCAAATATATCTAATAATTTAAAATTATTAGTGTTAATTTATGTATATTTTCATATTTTTTATCATAAGTAATATAATGGCCATATGTTTATAATGTGCTTTAGGCCACTAAAAATCAAGTACCGGCCATATAGTTCCAAATGAACATTTTTAGGTTCCACGATTAATTAGGTCATAAAACTTATGGTGGATATTGGATCTAAGCATGTTATTGTTTTTTGATAACTTAGAAGTTTTGTGCCAAATCTTATGATCCTTATGTACTTGTGATCAGAACATGTAATAAGGTCTCCTCTCAAGTCTTACTTTCTAGGCATGTTTTTTCAACTCTATCCTATACTTAGGCATGTTGTCATGGGTAATTTTACCTTGCCCTATCCGAACCCGAAAAAGTCTGCCCAGAAAAAGCCTGTTTTGAAAAAACCCGGATAGGGTAAAGTCTTGGTACGGTAACCCAAACTCTACCCTATACAATTTATGATAACCCGCGGGTACCCGCTTCAATTTTAAAATGAAAAATTCTTTAGAATACCATCAAAATAAGTTTTTGTTTAGAAAATACCATTAAAAAGTTTTTATAACAAAAATACCCATAAAATGTTTTTTATAACAAAAATACCATAAAAAAATAGTAGTTTACAAAAATACCACAAATATAAAAAAACAAGTTTTAACACTTTTAGATTTTAAATTTTTTCATTTGGGTTCGCTATATAGTGTTTAGGATATAGTTTTGAAGGGGTAGGATATAGTTTTTTGGAGGTTTTGGGTGTAATTTTAAAATTTTAAGATTTGTGGTATTTATGAGAAAAAACTTTTTAATGGTATTTGTAAAACTTTCAAAAATTTGTACTAATTGTGTTAAAAAAACATTTTTAGTGGTATTCATAAATACCACAAATCTTAAATTTTAAAAAATTACACCTAAAACTTTCAAAAAACTATACCCTACCCTTCAAAACTATACCCTAAACACTATATAGCGAACCCAAATAAAAAAATTTAAAATCTAAAAGTGTTAAAACTCGTTTTTTGTATTTGTGGTATTTTTGTAAACTACTACTTTTTGATGGTATTTTTGTTATAAAAACATTTTAATGGTATTTTTGTTATAAAAACTTTTTAATGGTATTTTCAAAACAAAAACTTATTTTGATGGTATTCTAAAGAATTTCTCATTTTAAAATTGAAGCGGGTACCCGCGGGTTACCTAAATGTTATAGTAAACATAACATAATACATTATTTGGAATTTTAACCTTTTTGTCGATTTTGAGAAGATGAACAACTTATTTAGGGTTTTGTTTTTAATCTTTAAAACACTTCGTTTTGAAAAAAAAAATTGATTTTAAAAATCTCACGGGTACCCGAAACCCAATAAGGTAAAACCCGACTAACGGGGTGGTATAGAACTTACGAATTCAACAGAATTGGAATTTAATAGAATTAAAACGTAAGTGGTAGATCTTTTTGTCAAATAAAAGATTTCCATGTAATTACTTCTTCGCATTTTAATAGAATCTAATAGGATTATAGTAGAATAGCTTTCTCTTAAAATTTTGTTTGGTTAGTGCTATTTGATACCATCAATTAATATAGCCTTTAGTTGTTCAGTCTCCTGTTGTGTGACTTGTGTCCATGGATGATACGGTTTTTTAGCTTTCTTTGGTTTAGACGTCTCTCCTAATTCCATCCTAAAAAACAAAAAAGTGAAATACAAAAAAGTGAAATACATGAGAATCTTTTTGCATATTGAATTTATATGAAAAATGTGAGTTAGGTGACTTACTCTAGTTATTGGAAGATGTGGGTTCCCTGGCTTACTCTAGTTATGTTCTTATATATAGAACCAACTTTTTTAAGATATCTATGAGAATATGAGAATATGCTTTTATTAGTTGATTGTTTAGGAGAAAATATAGGTTTATTTCAAAATTTTGAAATTAATGTTGAAATTTTGAAATTTATTATTTCAAAATTTTGCAATTAATATATAATAATATATAATAATGTTGTTTTCCATTTTTGTTGGACTCTCGTTACAACAAATAAAATTTCAATTTTGTTAAAACTGTTACAAAAAAGTACGTATCATGTTTTTTTTGTTAAAAAAAAAGAAGTGCAAACAATGTTACGAACTGTTCAATAACATTCCATACAAATTCTCAACCTCTTACCTCTGAATTTGTTCTTTACATTTTGCATTAAGTTTTCTATTAAATTCCTATCAAATAACATCATTGAACAAAATTATCAAACATTGAATAACACTTGCATTTATTAGAATTAGGAAATTAACAAGTTGAATAACAATAGAATGTAACGTATTTTAAAAGAATGATCTCAAATAGTTAATTCAATAACACAAGAATTTAAAAAAAATTATCAAACACCAAAACAACCGAATGTTAATTCAAGTGAATTCTAATAAATTCTTGGATTCAATACCCCACCTAAGATTTATGGTAAATAAAAACTGCATTTTCAACCCTATTAGTTTTAACAAATAAATTCAGGTCATGGATCTTAAGTTTTACATCGGATCACGGGTATCCAATGGGTAATTATCCATCTTTAACATCCCTACCTATACTTGTAGTTGTTCATAGGGTAACTCGATCCTTTTGGTTATTTGTTTTTTCGTACATATGAGATTTAAGGAAAATTGCAAAAAGAACCCTTAAGTTTTGACATATCAACATAAAAAACTTGAAGAAAAATACATTACGAAAAAAAACTAAAGTTTCATTTTTGTGATTTTAAAACCATGAAGTTCCATTTTAAGGGAATCGACCCCTAAACGTGGACGACGTTAAATTACAAACGGAGTTTGAAACTCTCCGTTTCATTTAGCCAGTAAAACGACAATATAGTATTAGTTTTTTGTAGGAAAAAATAAATTACAATTAATAAAACTAAGAAAATATGGTTGCAGAAGAACACGAGACAAAAGAAAAAATATCTTCTTTACCGAAGCTCACCACCACCAAGTATGTCAACAATGATTCATATTCGATGTTAAGGATTTCTCTTTATCGGTAATGTAACTTAGTTTCATGTTCAAGTTTCAATTTTCCTTTCATTAATTTTTTAATCGACGATTTGGGATCTTGATATATTTAGGGTTTACTCATAAATTTTCTTGTAATAAATCAAACCAACAAAAATTGAACCAAAAACACAGAAAAACAAAGAGGAAGTACCCAATTTCTAGATTAAGAAACAAATAATTGAATCAAAGGTCGTCTAAAGCTAAACCGTATAAACTCAGCGAAAATTTGTTAATATAAACGAAATGCACCAAATATCTAATTGCTTAAACTCAAGTCCAAAGTAGCAGAATCAACGAGGAGGAAGTAGACAATTTTTTTCTTTTTCGATGTTCCTCAACGAAGAAGAAGATGAATTTTTTTTTTCTTTTAATTAAATATTTTTTCTTACAAAAACTAATACTATGTCGTTTTAGTGGCTAATGAAACGGAGAGTTTCAAAGTCCTTTTGTAATTTAACGTCGTTGATGTTTAGGGGTTGATTCGCTTACAATAGAACTTCAGAGTTTTAAAATGACAAAAATGAAATTTTAGGTTTATTTTCGTAATGTGTTTTTCTTCAGATTTTTTATGTCGATATGTCAAAACTTAAAGGTTCTTTTTGCAATTTTTCAATGAGATTTATATACAACATTTAAAACCTAGCCCACCATCAAACTTGAGCGCTGGACCCTAACTATAATATTGATAGCTTGCTCTTTTTTTAAGATAACTTATTTTCTGAAAAATGGTTATTTTTTTCTCCTATCTACTACATTTTCAATCTTCATTGCCACATAATATTTTTGGGTTTATTTAGTGTTTTATATATTGGAAAATATATCCACTAGGAGAGTGGTCCATGACTTATGGATTTAAGGAAATTTATATGGTTGGATATATATTTTATAAAGATGTGCATGTGTGTGTTAAAAAAAACTGTGGGTTTAATCAAAGTGTTGTGGTCTGAGTTGACTTGTCCTGAACTCTCTGACACACTGGCAAGTGATCCCACTTTTGTTACTTGTTTGTCTTAAACCCCTTTGAATTGACATTATGATGAGATACCCCTTGCATTATTCCGGTCTATTTAAGGGGTCATCTAGCTATTTTCAATAATCACAAGTTAGCCCCAAAGTTATTTTTTTTTAAAATGTTGGTGTAAGTAAATTCTTTTTAATTGTGTGTGGTATATTTATTTGCTGCCACACAAATGTAGGAGTTTATTTATGACTCCTCAAAGTTTATGTTGACTTGTTTTCTGGGTTATTTAATTTTCAAACACTCAATAATTCAAAAATAAGTGGAATGTATTGTTTTCTGACGCAAGAAAAGAAGAAGATAAAGAGGGATAACAACTTTTTTAGAGCTTTGCGACACATCAGGTCGCCGAAAAAAACACAGACGCGTCCTTTTTGCTTTGACCGGCGCGTGGCGGCTCTCACAGCGTCGACGCCGGTCAAGGCCACTGCTTTTTTTTTGCTTTTGTTGTGTGTATGTCTAGATCTTCAATGGTGGTGGTCAAAGCGTGGAGGTTTTCTTGAGTGGAGGGTTCGCTTTCAAAAGTAGATCCGATGAGATTTAAACCCTTGGAATTCAGATTTGTTGAATCTGTTGGTTGATGAGGTGTTCGGAGCAACGGTTTCACTCGCTGGTTATGTTCTTATCTGGCCGGAGTTCTTATTTTGGCTAGCTAGTGTTTATAGGAGGCTCTTGGTTCGTCTTGTCACGGCTCGCAATCATCCTTCTTCGGTGAGTCTACGCAACACGTGATCTCCTTTTCGATAAGTCGGTACCTTCTCTCGTTTATGTTTTCCTCCCGTGAAAGACTATGTCTCGGTAGTGTTGATTTGTGTCTTGCCCTTTGGTTCGAGTCATGGTTTCGTTTATTTGTCTCGTTGGTTATGGCTAAGAGTTTTGATCATTGTCTAGTTTTCTTTTTTCGAGTAATCATTTCCTTCTTTGGCTTATTCGAATCGCATCCTTCACCTTTCTTTTCGACGGTGAATCGTTTAGCGACTCTTGGGTCTCCTCTACAAGAATTTTGTATCGATTTGGTCGAGGTCGATTGGTCGCTTCTTCTCTTCTCCGTGTCGATCTAGATTATCTATCGACTTATCGGGTTTTGGTATTCTCATTATTCCATTTGGTTTCTTACGATGGAGGTGGTTTGCCATTTCAAAAGAAGCTCAAGATCTATGATTGTTGAAGTCTACTTATATCAATAGAGGACATGAAGATTTCCTTGCGGTTTGGGGTTTGATGGTCCGCTCTCATCCCCGCTATGGTCTCCGCTTTTTGAAATTACTCATTGTTGAAGACTTGATGGTGTTGACTAAGTTCTATCATGCCTTCGGTTCAAAGATCTTTGCCTCCTGAGAGCTTCAGATTACCACAATTAAGCTCTGCGGGCTTGTGTTTCCTGAGAGTATCGGATTTCCATAATCAGGCTCTGCAGGCTTGTGTCTCCTGAGAGTATCGGATTTCCATAATCATGCTCTGTGGGCTTGTGTCTCATGCGATCTTGGACTGTTATAGACGAATTTGTTTATGTTTCGTCTCTTAAAATCAAACTTTAAACTTTTGTATTTTCGGTTTTAAACCACATATGACTCCTTTTACTTAAGTCCTCTATCTTGTACTGCCGAAGTTTATATGCTCGGTCTGTATATAGTATGGGGCGGATGTGTATTGTGGTTGAATTATCTTATTTATAATATCGGTATTTTCAGCGAAAAAAAAAAAAAGTATTGTTTTCTGAAAAAATTAGTTTTTAGGAAAGATAAGTTTGTTATGACTATTATACTCTCGATTTTTTCAGTCTCGTTATGACTTATTAATGTTCTACACATTTACAAGCTTACCTCTTTATATAAAAATTAGAAAGTAATCATAGCTATAAGCATAGCTAAACATATTCGCATTTGCACTTTTCGGAGGTGGAACACCATAGTTATTACATCTAAAAAATTCTTCGTCATATGGTTTTAAGATTGAAAACTCGTACTCTCATTGCATGCATGTGGAGACAAGTTAGTATAATCAATCAAACATATTAATTTATATATTCAAAATTAAAAAACAAATTAGCTTACTCATTAGTTTATCATTATGTCTCGTTTTCAAGGCGATCTTGTATGTTATACTGAAATTGACAATCTTTGTGTTCATAAAAGTTTTTTTACACACACTATGACTTAGTGACTATGTTTTGTGGCTTCAAATCTTGATGAAGATAACCCATCTTATAATTGAAGTTATCCTTTAGAAAATGATTCATCATCTTCAACATGAGAGAACCACTATCTTCTCTTTGTTTTATTTTGTTATCTCTCATACAGTTAGGTAAAGATCAAAAATAATGTTTGTTTTGGGCAAAAAATGAGCTGCGTCTATTTAGGTCAATTTTCAAAACAATTTGAACAAACCAAATTGGATCATTTAAAGGAAGATATTAGCAAATGTGAATTTGTATTATCATTAACTGAATTGGATTTACAAGTGATATGGCCTTATATATACATAGCCCATTAGTAAGACTTAGAATCTATACAAAGTAATATACCAAGAATACTATATACACTAATAGTCCCCCTCAAGATGGGACGTATATATTAAGAAGACCCATCTTGCTTACCAAAGAATTAAAGTGAGCAGGGTACAATGCCTTGGTAAAAGGATCAGCAAGTTGCAGGGAAGTCTGTACATGAAGTAATTGAAACAAACCCGCAACAAGTCTCTCTCACGGATGCTATGAACATCGGTTTCGATATGCTTTGTTCGTTCATGACAAACGGGATTTTTAGCAAGGTTCATAGCAGCGGTGTTATCACGGAAAAGTAATGTTGGCTTAGCAAGAGGAATCGTAACTCCTTGAGAAAGTTAGTGATCCAAAACCAGCTCATCACTAGCCAAAGAAATGCTGCGATATTCAGCCTCTGTTGTGCTCTTAGAGACAACATCCTGTTTTTTAGATTTCCAAGAGATCAAGGAAGTACCAAGGAATAAGCGAGAACACGAGGTAGATCTACGAGAGTCTCGACGGCTGCGTAATGCGCATCGACAAACATCCGCATCTCGGACTTGGCGAGTAGAAGAGACCTTGACCAATTGTGCCTTTGATGTCTTGAAGAATCTTAAGAGCGACTCGAGAATGTGCTTTCCTTGGTGCCTTGGAAAACCGACCGAGCTATATAAACGGCAAAAGTAATGTCGGGTCTAGTGATTTGGAGATACATAAGACGACCCAATGAGACGTCTATAAGACAAGATCACTTGACAAGAGGATCCATAGGTATACGAGAAGGTTTGCAAGAGACTGTTTCATCAAGTAAATCAAGTGCATACTTACGTTGACAAACATGAATACCTTATGTAGACCGTGCAACTTCCAAGCCAAGAAAGTATTTGAGAGGGCCTAGATCCCGTAGCTTGAAGAAGGATTGTAGCTGAGACTTTAACAAGTCAACTTCGAATCATTATTGTCAGCGATAACAATGTCATCAACATATACCAACACACACAGAAACAAGGCAGATGTGATCTTGAGAAAACATGTATGATCAGAAGATGACTGAGTGAAACCTAATGTGATTAAGGTACGTGAAAATTTGATGAACCACTGTCTTGATGCTTGCTTGAGACCATAAAGTGATTTCTGCAATTTGCAGACTGCGTTAGGAGGCAAATTGTCCCCCTTACGAGAAGCATATCCTGGAGGTAACCTCATATATATTTCTTCATCAAGATCACCATTGAGGAAGGCATTAGAGATGTCTAATTGTGTAAGGGAAAAACCATGAATGGCGATAGAGCAGTATCGATTTGACGAAGTAAGCTTAACCACGGGGAGAAAGTCTCGGTATAATCGACACCCTCTTGTTGAGTATACCCTTTAGCTACAAGCCGAGCTTTGTATCTCTCGATAGACCCATCCGAAAGAAACTTGACCTTGAAAACCCATTTGCGACAATAGGAGTTTTATGCGGTGGAAGAGTGCGGATGGTCCAAGTATCATTATCCTCTAAAGCAACAACCTCTTCATCCATTGCTTCACACCAAACCGAATTTCTTTTGCCTCGGCATAGGATTTGGGTTCTTTAGTTTTATCGATAGCGACCAAAAGGAGAGATAAAGAGGAGAAACTTTATCATAAGAAAGGAATTGAGATATTTCATGTATGGTTGAAGATCCCACCGAATGACGGTAGTAATCTTGAAGATAAGAAGGCTTTTTAGTTCTCCGTGTGATGCTTGATCGAAGGATCGGTGGCATCTTTTAGAGAGTCAACGAAGGTTGAATCTCATGGATGTGGATTGTTCGGAAGGAACATCACACCGAACAATAGGAGACACAGGAGGTGTTGGAAACGAGCGGGGAAATAATAATGCGAATCTGTGAAATCTCGGAACCAACAAAAGGAAAGAGCTCTTCATGAAATATAACATGCCGAGAGACAATGACAGTGTTAGATTCAATATCAAGAAGCTTATAACCTTTAAAGCCACTAGGGTAGCCGAAAGGCACAAGCACGAGCTCAGGGTCGAATTTATGTACGCTTTTGGGTGATGTGGATGTGTAACGAGAGGCACCAAAACCTTAAGCTCGAATAATCGGAATTTTTGATGTAAGAATTTCAAAAGGACTTTTGTGAGACGAGAATAAGAGAAGGAAGCTTGTTAATAAGGTGAACGAAGTGAGAATGCAATCACCCCGATAAGGAAGTGGTACATGAGGCGGAAGAAAAGAGATCTAGCAACATTTAAAATGTGTGCGATGCTTTCTCTCAACAACGAATTCGTGAGGAGTTTCGAGACAAGAGTGATAAGCAACAATGCCTTTAGAAAGATAAAGAGAAGTAAATTTGAGTTCGGGAGCATTGTCGAATCTAACCCTTTAATTTTTCTTTGAAACTAAGTTTCTACCATAGTAATAAAGTTAGGAAAAACCTCTAAGACATCGATTTATTTTTAAGAAGATATACCCAAGTAGCCACAGAACAATCATCAACAATGGTTAGAAAATATTTGAAACCATCATGAGTAGGAACGAGAAAAAGGACCCCATGTATCAATATGAATCGGATCAAAAGGATTTTCACTAAGTTTATTATGAGAGACAAAAGGTAAATGTTTTTGTTTTGAAAGATGACGATTTTACAATGGTGATCGCATCGATTTTGAGTTTTGGTAAAGATAAAAGAGACTTCATAGGTTGAAGTTTTGACATGGAAGGGTGTCCTAAACGTTTATGCCAAAGTTCGGGACTAACAACGAAGCGAAGAATGACATAAGAAGTACCGGACTAGAAAGAGACTCTATATCCAAGAAGTAAAGGTTTGCAACTTGTCTACCCATTCCAATCATTAATTCCCGAGAAGGATCTGTATACCACAAGAAAGTTTATCAAACCAAACTCTGCGACCTAAGAAATTAGTCAAAGAGCTGACACTAAGAAGGTTGAATTTGAATTGAGGAATGTAAAGAACATCATTGAGAGTTAAGTTTCTACCCAAGACAATATTTCCTATCCCAACAATGCTCACAAGAATGCCATTTGCGTATTAACGATAGTGTTAAGAAGGGGCTTGAAAGAAGTGAAAGAAGATTTTTCATGAGAAATATGGTTAGTGGCACACGAATCTATCACCCAAGCATTAATAGCGAGAATGATTGCTATTTAATGAGCGGACATATGGCCTATCAATATACGTAAAAGAACAATGGATAGAGGGGTAAAAATTACCGGATATTGGGCCGGTGCTTAAAGATGTGGTTGAAGAAAGAGGTATGGAATTAGGCGAGACGAGTGAATTTCCGGTATGGTAGAAGACATGGAGTTGGGAGGTTGCGGCTTCTTTACTCGGGAAGGACATCGAGTTGTTGAATACGTGTAGGAGACAATTTATCGAAGCATCATTCACAATTTCTTCTTCGAGATACCACATTAGCCACAATGCCAGAAGTTCTATCTTGTCGTTGATTAGGCTTGAGACTAGTGGGATATCCATGCTTCTTATAACACTTGTCACTACATGTCCCGGTTTACCACAAAAGGTACGGTAGGGTACGTCTAACCCGATGTAGTGTGAACCTCCATTACCTTGATAACCGGAAGACCGAATAGGTTTATTATTCGTTGGTGTTGAGAGGATTGAGATGTACGAAAAGCCGAGGGTATCGATTCATTTTGAGTAAGCATCTGCGATTTCGACTATCTTCTTGATCCAACAGATTATAAACTTCGGAGAGAGTAGGTAAAGTCTTCTTCATCAAAATACGACTCCTAATACTCTCATAATTGTCATTAAGACCCATAAGGAAGTACTATAACACGATTTGTCTCTCTTTCGACAAGCAAATCTTCAAGCGTGGCGGGAGTAACTTGAATACTAGAAAGTTCTTCCCATAAAGTCTGAGTTTGAGTATGGTAAGAAGATAGATCCAAGCTTCCTTGTTGAAATGAATGTATCTGATGTCTGAGTTTGTATAGCCGAGGTAGGTTTGACTTGTGAAATCGTGTATGTAGATCTTTCCAAATATCTGATGCATGTTTGATGTATAGAATACTTGTGTAGATCTTCTTAGCAACACTATTCAACAACCAAGACTTCAACATACTGTTACAGCGACACCATATCTTGAAATACTGATCAGATTCATCAGGTTTAGGCACAGATCCATCGAGAAAACCTAGTTTATTCTTAGCCTCTAAGCTAGTAGTCATGGCAATGATCCATATACCATAGTTATTTCCATCTAGAGGTTCCGAAACTAAAACTAAACCGGGATGATCGAACTATGCGAGATAATATGGAGAATGAACATTATCTGGTGAATCTGATACCTCGAAGCGATCGTGAGATGATTTGGAGAGAGATCGGCGAGCTGTAGTACGATTCTCAGATCTATGTTCACGATTAGAGAAATCGATGTGAACACGAGACGGAGGATGACCTGACGCCTCGCCGCGAGCTCCAGGAGACAACGCCGTGTTTGATTTCGGCGAATCTGGAGTATTAGTACGATACCTTGACTTACAGTTCCGCTTTCCCATTGAGAATCAAATACAGCTCCAAATCAAGAGATGTGAAGATGTATATGCACAGGAGAGCAAGACGAAGCAAGGAGGAGAAGAATCGAGCTCAGAAATCTGAGAAACGATGATGATTCGGCAAAATTCCGGCGAGAAAACGCGAAGAAAAGAGGAAAAAAAAGGACGAAGCGGAAGACGTTAATGAGAGAGAATATATGGCTCTGATACCATATTAGCAAATGTGAATTTGTATTATCATTAACTGAATTGGATTTACAAGTGATATGGCCTTATATATACATAGCCCATTAGTAAGACTTAGAATCTATACAAAGTAATATACCAAGAATACTATATACACTAATAGAAGATGATTCACTAATGTATCTCTAACTAAACAATAAAAACAATAATTCATGAGAATGAAAATGAAAATGTACAAATGTCCTAAAACCTAAATATTATATTGCATTGTGAATAATTTAGACGTAGGAAAAGAAAAACCAAAAGGAAAAAAATGAATATGAAAATTTGAAAAACCAAAAATAATATTTAGTTTTGCAATCATTTTAGATATATGGTAGAATATTGACATATAGGATGCATGTGTACATTGCATAGGGGTCAATGAATAGATTGACATATTAAGAATCATACTTTTCTCACTATTCAATGCCCTTACTTAATAATAGTATAATGTTGCATAAGCTATATATCTTGAATTACAAATCATTCACTTGTTGCTCTAGTTTAGTTTGTGATTTTTATAAGCCTATTATATTAATTTATTCTTGTGGATCGATATCTATTTGTTACTTTGAAGTGAGGTTCAATTGAGAATTATTATTTGATAGTAATTTCTCTATAGTATATTGTTGCAAACTGTACATCTAAACAACAAATATAAATTATTAATTAAACTTTTTAAATTATACTTTTTAACATTAAACACTAAATAGTGATTTCAAATGATATTTTATTTGAGTAAATATAAATGGTAAATTAATCCTCTAAAATTAAAAATAGATGTAAATTTTTACAAAAATATTGAATTATGTGTAGTTTTTGAAAATGTATAATTTTGTGAATTTCTCATTAAACTATTTACTTTTATTATATATTAGATTTATGTTGTTTTAAACATTATTTTTCTGATATAGTTTCGGATGTTTAATATTTTATATTTATTATTTTATATTTTCATACATCTTAAATTTTAGATTAAAAAATTACGTCAAATCTTTTTGTGTTTCCGTTTCCAAATATGTAGAGTCTCAATTTTTTTTTCATTTTTTTCATCGTAGAGTCTCAGCATAGAATCTCTATATGACAAGTTGGGAAAGTAACGATTTTGACAACATATAACAATTATATACAAAAAGGGTTGGTTTATATAAATATTCAAAGTGGAGTTTCTAGTGGTAGAGAGAGATCAAAAAAGAAAGTCTGGTTTTAAGATTAAAAGATCTTTCTTAATGTAAATCATTCGCCCTAAGATCTAAAATCTCTATGAAATGAGAGAAAACTAAACTAGGCCACGGCAGGGCCGGTCCTGACAATTTGGGGACCAAATTCCAAAAAAGTAAATCTTTGGGGTATCAATTAGAAAAAATTCAAAATTTGGGGCCACTATTGTAAAAATATAAGATTTAAATGATGCAGATGGAATTTGAAGATTAATTTGACTCAGGGGTGTTATCCAACAAGAGAATTTGATTGAATTTGAATGAATTAAGGATTATATTAAATTTGTGTGTTATTCAATAAGATAGATGTTTAATTCTTCCAAAATCTTGTGTTATTCAATTGATAGAATTCAATTCTATTAAATTCAAGTGTTATTTAATGTTATATAGTATTTGTTGTCAATGTCATTTAAAATAAATATGAAAGAATTTTAACAATAATTTGTGAATGATCAATTCTTAGGTTTTTAGTGTGCTTTGAGAAGAATCATCTTAATTATAATGAAAAAATTTATAATGCTTTAAAATATATTTTCTATGAATTCTATCTAGTTTTGAAAGTTGAATTTTTTTTTTACTGTTTGTTCATGGTTTCTACTTTCTAGTAACGTATGTTTAATAATTTTAGCAGGGTCGGTTAAATTGACTAAATTCGAAAGTAAATTTGCTAGATTGTAAGTTACGTAATAAAATAGTTTTTTGTTTGTAAACATGAAAAAATCTCAAAAACCGTAATCTATTTTATTTTTTTGAAATATATTATTTTAAAACTAAACTAAGAAATTTACAAAACAAACGAGAAATTCACAAGACTACACATTTTTAAATCCCGTAAAATTACATCTAATTTATTTTTATTTTTAAGTTTTCCTTTTCAAATTTTAAATGGTTAGATAATCGTTTAAAAATTATCGAAATTAAAATTATCCAAGTAAAGTTTAAGATTTAGTGTTAAACATGATAGGGTTTTATGTTTATATGAATTTAGTTTCTGGTATTTAGGTGTAGTTTTGTGAAATGCGCTTGATTTAGTTTGTGAAATGCACTTTGAATTTTGAAGTGATTTTAATTTTGTGAAATACACTTTAAAAAGTGTAGTTTTATAATTTCCCTAAAACTTATTTATATTTTTACAATTTTCATGCAATCTAAGTAGGGAGAATTACAAAACTACACCTTTTGAATTACGTTTCACAAAACTACACATTTTAAAAATTTCTTCACAAAACTACGCCTTTTAAAAATTTCTTCACAAAACTACACCTAAACACAAAAAATTAAATTCAAATTAATCCTACCTATACAACCCTACCCCCTTAATCACTATACCATAAATATTAATTAGCAAACCCAAATAAAATTTTTTAATTTTGGTGAAGTTTCAAAGGGTAAATCAACTTTTTCAAATTTTAAAAGGGTGTAATTATGTGAAAAAATTAAATTACGTAGAGTTTTGTAAATGAATACACAAAAGAATGTCGTTTTGTGAATTTTATAATTAGAGTAACATTAACTAAAGTGAGATAATAGAAGAACACATCACATGTAAATAAGTAGAAATAAATAAATAAGTGGAGAAAAAGGAGTTAAGGAGGAGGGAGAGAGCATGCATGTGAAAGTTAGGAGTGGAATGAGAGAATACAGCTGTTTTCCGCCGCTCCTCTCTTTTTTTTCTTTCTTTCCCCTTCAAGAAAGTGCTCCCTTCCTCTTCTTCCATTTTTATCATTTATTTTAATTTTATTCTTTTTCTTTATTGTTGTTTGAAAAATTTACAAAAATACAATATTTAAAAATACATTTTTATAAAATTACATCTAGTTTTAAAAGAATTGAATTTATATTATTTAAAATTTTTAAAGGTTACATTATCTCTTACAAGTTTATTCAAATTTTTATTTTCATTTACATTTATTATTAAGTATTTAATGTTGGGACAATTACAAAACAACACCTTTTAAATTGCATTTCACAAAATTATACTATTTCAAAATTACTTTTCAAAACTACATTTAAACACTTAAAATTAAATCCAAATTAACCCTACTCACACAATTATACCATTTAATATTATACCCTAAACACTAATTAGCGAACTCAAATAAAAAAATTTAATTTTGACAACTTTTTAAAAGGTAAATCAACCATTTAAATTTTTGAAAGGGTGTAAATATGTAAAAATATTGAATTATGTGTAGTTTTGTGAAGGAAAAACTGAACGGGTATAGTTTTGTGAATTCATCTTTAATGTTTAGTTTAAAAAGAAGTAAGGTTTAATTTTTAAGGTTTATTTAAATTTAGTTATTAGTGTCTAATTGTACTATAAAAATAGGTTTTGAATGAATGTAATTTTATAGAATAAACATATAAAAGTGTAGTTTGTAATTCCTTGGTTATTATTTATTATTATTATTAGCATGTCCTCTGCTATTATATAAGTAGTATTTTAATTTCTTATGTTGTATCATCCTCAATATTCCGAGGTGTATATGTGTAGCGTGATTTGGTAATGAAAATGAAATGTATGTAACACAAACAGCAGTTATAATAAAGTGTTATTATGTAGGTGTGAGGCTATTTAAGAGTGTATAATGTGGACAGTATGTCTCTGACTATGTGTCTGCGTCGACATCTTCAGTTTTGAATTTCAGCTAATTTTAGATATCATGCTATTCAATTTTCATTACTCCTCTCTCATATTTATATATCTTAATTTCACCGCAAATTTAGTATCTCAAATGTTATTTTTAACATGCTGTAAAAAATAATATATATATATATATATATATATAGTTTTATTGTTATTTAGCTAGCTGTTGTAAACTCTCCTTTTTATTATAGATTCTGATACTTGTGTATGCTTGTGTTAATGAATTTGGCTGTTAAAAGAATGGAGAATTACAAAACTACACCATTTGAATTTACAAAATTACACCATTTGAATTACATTTCACAAAACTACACCATTTGAACTACATTTCACAAAACTACATCATTTCAAAATAATTTCACAAAACTACACCTAAACACTAAAAAATAAATCCAAATAAATCCTACCCACACAATCCTACCCCTTAATACTATACTCTAAACACTAATTAGCAAACCCAAATGAAAAAAAAAAATAATTTTGATAATTTATAAAGGGTAAATCAAGCTATTAAAATTTTGAAAGAGTGTAAATATGTGAAAAGATAAAGTTAGATAGAGTTTTGTAAAGGAATGGGAGAAAGAGTCTGTTTTGTGAATTCCTCTTAAAAGAAACATAATTTACGTTACTTTTATTTAATTATTATTTAGTAAAAATTTGAAAAACACACACAAACAGAATTGCTTTTTACAAAAACAAAACGAGGTATTATTTAATGGTCAATTTATTTTAACAATGCAAATAGAACTCTAATAAATACAAAATTAGAAATGAAAACAAAACACAATTAAATTAAATATAATTCATGTTTTAAACTCATTTAACTGAAAACATTGCATGTAACTCACAGGTAACCCGAGTAGTATTTGTTTTTTTTTGAGAAATTCACAAAACTACACCATTTCAATTTTTCCTTTACAAATTTACATATAATTCAATTTTTTCCTATTTTTACACTATTTTCAAATTTTAAATGGTTCAATTATGTTCTAAAAATTATCAAAATTAAAACATTTTCATTTGGATTTGCTAATTAGTGTTTAGGGTATAGTATTAAAGAGATAAGATTGGATAGGTAGGCTTAATTTAGATTTAATTTTTAGAATTTAGGTGTAGTTTTGTGAATTTTTTTAAAAAAAATATAGTTTTGTGAAATGTAATTCAAATGGTGTAATTTTGTAATTTTATCTTTTTTGCAATTCAATACCTTTATTACTGTTTGGTCTATTTATGTGTTACATCATACTTTTTTGTTTGGTCTGTTTCTAAAACTGTATAACATAACAATAATAATAAAAATCAAAAATAAGAGAGAGAGAGAGAGACTGATGAATTGGAGAGGAAAGAGAGTGGGAAGAAAGATGTCAAGGCTGGTCCAGCTCAAATCGGGTAAAAAACTATCAAAATTCCAATTTTGTCCTTCCCACCCTCAAAAATCTGATTGTTACATACCCTACCAATAAGACAATGCCACGTGAGCACCATAGACATGATGGTGGGAGAAGACAACAACATGGGAGGCACATGATTTTGTGTTTATTATTACATTTTCTTTTGTAAACTTTTAAACCAAAAAAGAAATAAAAAAAAATTTAATCGGGATCACTGGCAATGAGATGTTTGCGGATCCATATTTAACTTTCCTTATAATAATCATATATATAATGAGTCACTTTTGTCTCTCACCACAAGAAGTCACATCATCATCTTTAAAAAAATATAATTAAAAAAAATTATTTAATACAACTATTTTTTTTATAAAAAAACATTAATACAACCATTTAATACTAATAAAATTCAAATAAAATCCCAAAAATTTAAACAACATCACTAAAATATTTTTGATAAAACCCATTAACATTAATAAAATCCGAAAAAAATATTTTCTAAAATATATGTTTATATATACGTATATCAATTTTAAATAGCTATTAAAACTAATAATAAATAAATTTTACAAACGATATAAACAAGAAAACTATAAACATCTTACAATTCATATGATCACAATCAATATTTAAAAAAAAAAAACTAAAATAAATATAAGTGAATTGTGTATATCTATACTATTAATTGAGAACAATTTTTATAGAGAAACCCTTCAAATCATATTCAACGTCAGGGTCCTTGATCAAAACTCTGTCAAAGTATTATCTACTTTCTTTTTTATTAGCTTTTCTAATAATGATGAATTTTTCTTACACAACTATTTTTTTACAACATTAATACAACCATTTAATACTAATAAAATTCAAATAAAACGCAAAAAAATATAAACAACATCATCGAAATATTTTTGATAAAACTCATTAACATTAATAAAATCCGAAAAAGAAATATTTAATGTAATTTTTAACATTTATAATATATATATACATATATCAATTTTAAATAGTTATTAAAACTAATCATAAATACATCTTACATACGGTATAAAGAAAAAAAAAAGAAAACTAAACATCTTACAATTCATATGGTCACAATCAATATTTAAAAAAGTAAATTAAAATAAATATAAGTGAATTGTGTATATTTATACTATTAATTGGGAAGAACTTTTATAGAAAAACCCTTGAGTCATCTTCAACTTCGGGACCTCGACCAAACTACGTCAAAGTATTATCTACTCTGTTTTTATTAGCTTTTCTAATAATGATAGATTTTTCTTACAAAAGGTATAAATAAAAAAACCAGAAACATCTTACAATTTATATGGTCACAATCAATATTTAAAAGGGAAATTCACAAAACTACACCCTTTCAACCCCTCCTTCACAAAATTTTAAAAGCTTGATTTACCCTTTAAAAAATTACCAAAATTAATATATTTTCATTTGGGTTCGCTAATTAGTGTTTAGGGTATAGTCAAAATATTATATATTCTCTTTTTTATTAGCTTTTCTAATAATGATAGATTTTTCTTACAAAAGGTACAAATAATAATAATAAAAAAACCAGAAACATCTTACAATTCATATGGTCACAATCAATATTTTAAAGAGAAATTCACAAACTACATGCACCCTTTCAACCCCTACTTCACAAAACTACACCTAATTTAATTTTTTAACAAAACTACATCCTTTCAAAATTTTAAAAGCTTGATTTACCCTTTAAAAAATTACCAAAATTAAAATCTTTTCATTTGGGTTCGCTAATTAGTGTTTAGGGTATAGTATAAAAGGGGTAGGATTGTGTGGGTAAGGTTTATTTGGATTTAATTTTGAATGTTTAGGTGTAGTTTTGTGAAGTATTTTTGAAATGGTGTAGTTTTGTGATTCTCCTTATTTAAAAAAAACAAATTAAAATAAATATAAGTGAATTGTGTATATCTATACTATTAATTGGGAAAAAATTTTATATAGAACCCTTCAAATTATCTTCAACTTAAGGGCCCTTAACCAATACTCTGTCAAAGTATTCTTTACTCTCTTTTTTATTAACTTTTCTAATAATGATGGATTTTTCTGAATTTATACATTTAACTAAAATGAAATTCAAAAAAGTATTTTATAAGTAATTTTTCAACTTATCATGGTTTATAATTCTTATTAGCAATTATGTGAATATACAATTTCTGATACTAAAGTTACAAATATTTAGTTTTAGTCAGTAATAACTAAATTCAAAATAATTATTTAAAGGAAAACTAAATTCATCACACATTATTACGTCTTACTGAAATTGACTACAATCATTGGCATAACAGTTATGTGGTTGTTCACTTGTCTTTGTGGGATGATGTTGCGTCTGTTTTTAGGGGCATCCTCAGGTCGAGTGATAAGACACAATTTGTCATGTTTGTCACCACTGTTAATCCCGAACTTTTTGGAGGTAAAGTCTTGAAATTTGTAAACTTTAATTGGTTCTGTGA
Organism: Cochlearia excelsa; assembly: GCA_963556525.1. NCBI lineage: Eukaryota > Viridiplantae > Streptophyta > Magnoliopsida > Brassicales > Brassicaceae > Cochlearia > Cochlearia excelsa. The sequence goes on along the minus strand of OY748332.1, from coordinate 5,370,374 downwards.
GCACAATTGGTTTCTCTAATAAGTTGTTGTTCAGTGTTAACTCAAACATTCTTTATATTTGAAATAAGTAAGAAAAGATGAGCAAGTGTGTGTTGCTTATCACTAACATTATCATCATTTTTCATCTAAGTATCAAACTTAAACGAATGTATCTTCCTTTGATATTTTTGTCAAGGAATGTGCTTTTATCATAATAGTGGTTGTTTGGTTTTGTTTTGTTTACTTTTATCTTCCTTTCATTAAACCTGATATCTCAGGTGACTAAAATTTTGAACCTACCCTAAAGTTAAGTCTGTGTTCTTGCGTCTCTTTTTGTTTTTTTAATGACAAAGATTTTTCTTTAAGGCATTGAGTTTGTTCTCTGTTTTCTGTTTTCTCTTCGCATATACAAATAAAAATGTATTCACTCTTCAGGGTGCATAAGTTTCTCAGTCTATATTTATGAACAAGTTTCACTTTAAGATTTTCTAACAATTATTCAAACTTTAAAAATAAAAAAATTGTCACCCTATATGTTCATCGGTTTAAATTTTCAGCAACAGTATTAGGAACTATCACAATTTAAAACTTGCCTCTTACAGATGGATAGCAAATATAAAATACATCAACTGTTAGCATTTGATATCAACCATTTTCGTCGTCACAACACTGCACACTCCTACTTCAACTCATAACCTTTCTCATCGATTCAGCATTAGTTAAATATATTTTACCATATTCAAAATACACATACGTCCCCGCGCGGGGCTTAGCCCCCCTAGTAAATAATAATACATCTAAATTTAATAAAAAAATATGAGTAACACTCTATTTATTATCAATAATAATAATAATAATAATAATAAATTTAATAAAGAAAGAAAAGAGGGTGAAGAAAAGTGGGTTAATAACAATTATTTGCTGCAAAGTTAGAAGAGGCTTCAGCTTTTTATTAACTTCTCCTTTGCCTTTCATTCTTTCTCTCTCTCTTTCTCTCTATCTTTCATCATCATCCTCGTAATCCTCATCTCTCTCTCTCTTTTCTTGCATCTACTTGCAGTAACAAAAGCAAGCCTGCTCCTTTATGAAGAAACTGTGAGCTATAGAGAGAAAGAGAAAGAGAGAGAGAGAGAGAGAGAGTGTGTGTAGAGTATAATTAATTAGTGTGGTAGTATTGTAACCAAGATTGGTGAATCTTTAGCTAAGAGATGGACCAAGGTGGTGGTGGTGGTGGTAATGAAGTTGTGGAGGAAGCTTCACCGATAAGCTCAAGACCACCGGCGAATTTAGAAGAGATGATGAGATTCTCCGGTGCGGCGGATGACGGTGGTGGAGGAGGTGGAGGAGGAGGGAGTTCGTCTTCATCGTCGGGGAATAGATGGCCAAGAGAAGAGACACTTGCTCTTCTTAGGATCCGATCTGATATGGATTCTACTTTTCGTGATGCTACTCTCAAAGCTCCTTTATGGGAACACATTTCTATGTATGCTTTCTTCTTTGAATTCTCATCAATGGTTTTTTCTCTCAAATCAAGATCCATTTGCATGTGTTACCAACGTTTACTTTCTTTATTTTACATTTTATTTTATATAATAATATTAATATATATTCAAGATCAAGCATCTTCACCATCCCCCCAAGATTATTTTTTTTGTAAAAAAAAATATGTTTAGTTTAATAGAGAGTGGGCTCATATGAGTTTCTGAGACGTTTTCGATTTTGTAAATCCCAATACTTTTAGTGATTTTATTTTAATTTTTAAATTATGATCGAACAGTAAGTAATTATTAATATTTTTGATGTGTGTGTGTTGAATGTATTACACAGGAAGTTATTGGAGCTTGGTTACAAACGAAGTGCTAAGAAATGCAAAGAAAAATTCGAAAACGTTCAAAAATACCACAAACGCACTAAAGAAACTCGCGGCGGCGGCGGCGGTGGCGGTGGTGGTCGCCACGACGGCAAAGCTTACAAGTTCTTCTCTCAGCTTGAAGCTCTCAACACTACTGCTCCTCCTCTTCCTCCTCCTCCTCCTTCTTCTTCTCTCGACGTCGCTCCTCTCTCCGTCGCTAATCCAATCCAACCGCCTTCTCAATTCACAATCTTACCGCAACCGCTTCAACCGCAACCGCAAACGCACACAATCTCCTTTAATACAGCTCCTCCAATGGGTCCCACCTTACACGGCGTTACCTTTTCATCTCACAGCTCATCCACGGCTTCGGGAATGCGGTCGGATGATGATGATGATGACGTGGATGATGATATGGACGTGGATCATGCGGGTCCCAGCAGCCGCAAACGCAAACGCCGTTCCCACGGCGGCGGTAAGATGATAGAACTATTCGAAGGTTTGGTGAGGCAAGTCATGCAAAAGCAAGCTGCCATGCAAAGAAGCTTCTTAGAAGCTCTCGAGAAGAGAGAACAAGAACGTCTAGGCCGCGAAGAAGCTTGGAAACGCCAAGAAACGTCCCGATTAGCTCGAGAGCACGAGCTTATTTCTCAAGAGAGAGCGGCGTCAGCTTCTCGTGACGCCGCTATCATCTCATTGATTCAGAAAATCACTGGTCATACCATTCAGTTACCTCCTCCTTTATATTCACAACCGCCTCAACCGCCACCACCAACGCATCAACCGCCACCAACCGCTAAACGCCCTTCGTCACAAGCAATAGAACAACCTCAATCCCAACCAATAATGGCGGTTCCGCATCAACAGATTCTTCCTCCTCTTCCTCCTCCTACTCATCAGCCAGGTGAGAAACAAGAAAGGCCTCAACAACAACAACAAGAAATGACTATGACCTCGGAACAATCATCATCGCGATGGCCAAAAGCGGAGATTCTTGCGCTTATAAACCTTAGAAGCGGAATGGAACCGAGGTACCAAGACAATGTACCAAAAGGACTTCTATGGGAAGAGATTTCAAGTTCAATGAAGAGAATTGGATACAACCGAAACGCAAAGAGGTGTAAAGAGAAATGGGAAAACATAAACAAATACTACAAGAAAGTTAAAGAAAGCAACAAGAAACGTCCCCAAGATGCTAAGACTTGTCCTTACTTTGACCGTCTCGATCTTCTTTACCGCAATAAAGTACTCGGTAATGGTGGTGGTGGTGTCGGTGGTTCTAGTACTTCCGGTCTACATCAAGATCACCAAACATCATCAATAGTGCAAAAGGAGAGTATAGTCTTGGCGAATAACCCTCCACAACAAGAAGGGCTTGTTAGTATTCAACCTCATGGGTCAGCTTCAAGTGAGGAAGAAGAACCTATTGAGGAAAGTCTACAACAAGTCGAAAAGGTACAAAACATTACTTGTTATTTTCAAAATGTGTTCCTTAGATAATCTAAAATCTTGAGTTGTTGGAAATGAAGCCAGAAGACCTTATGATGAGAGAAATGACGCAACAACAAGAAGAAGAAGAATCAATGATAGGTGAGTATGAAAAGATTGAAGAGTCTCGTAATTACGACAACACGGAGGAAGAAGAGGAGATTGATGAAGAAGAACTAGACGATGATGAGAAATCCGCGGCTTATGAGATTGCGTTTCAAAGCCCTTCAAGCAGAGGAGGCAATGGCCACACCGATCCACCTTTCTTGACAATGGTTCAATAAATCGGAACTATTGTTTTCGAATGTCCCAAGAAAATGTACTTACTTGTGCATAGTTTCTAAAAAACCACCCTAAAACCTCAAAACACACACACACACAAAAACCTCTGACACCAAACACTGAATACAATTTTTTACTTCACATTCTTTTCCCTTTTGTTCTCAATATCTCTTGTTTGTTTTTGTTCATTGATTCCTTCTTCACCACACACATTCATATGAACAAAGCTCTAGCTAAAGGTCTTTTAATTGTAATTCATAAGCAAAAGTCTCATACTTTTTTTTTGGTTTTTTTCTTCTTCTTCTTGATACATTTCTTGATTGGTTAATTGGGGAATAAAGAGTCTTTTTTTTTACTTTTATAATGTTACAAATTATTAAGAAGAAACCATCAATTATAAGTCCAAGATGAAGGAGTAAGCATATATGAATTGATAAATGAAAAAGATTAGGCTTTAACTACTTCACTTAAAGACATATCTGTTTTATGTTTCTATCTTTATTTTATTTTTTTTGCGGCGCCCACAAAGACACAACTCGATTCATTTTGTGTCACAATCAGTTAAAACAGAGTCACTCAAAGTTTTGTTCTTTTGTTTCAACTTTTTTCTTTTTATATTTCTTTTGTTTTTTTAAAAATAATCAAAAGCATGTGCAGCTTTTTGTACTTACAACGACAAGACTCGTGCTACTCTCATTGTTCAACTTCTGTTTCTCCTTTTCCTTTTTCTTTTTAATACCTTACAAAAAACTGTTATATTAATATATTGATTTACTCCACCAAATAATTTAACTATAGTAAAAAAAACAAAATTTAAATTACAAAAAATAGCTTGTTATTTTTTTTGAGTGGAAGAAAAAAATGGAGAGAATAATATACAAATATGGGTTGATACACATCATGATCACACACCCAATAAAAAGGAAAAAAAAGATTCTGTATCTTTTTAATTTTAAATAGAGAGAGAGAGTAATAATGGAGGAAAATGGGTTACATTATTTACAGGTAAGAAAGAGTAAGTACCACTTTTATTTGTTTGCCAACTTGCTTTCACCTCTTTGTGTCTCTCTTACACAGCTTGGCTCCAACGTGCAATCATTTATATATATATACTCATCTATATCTATCTATTTATACATAAATAATAATATCATATTAGTATATAATTACATTGTAATGTTTGTGTATAAAATACACTATCGAGCATGTCCTACCCATGTGCATTTAAATTTGTTGTTTTCTTTTATTTATTAATTAGACTTTTCTACTGTTTCTCTTTTTTTTTATTATTGTTTAGTTCTACGTGTATTGTTTTGTTGGTAACCAAAAACAAATTCACATGTGATTTCACCATTAACTCACAATTTGTGATCTGTTTTTTAAGTGTCATTCACATGCACAAGTTTCTTTTTTTGATTAGGCATGCCTTTTTTCTTGTTTACAAATCACTTAAGATTATATCTTGAGGAATTCACAAAACTACACCATTCCATCCCTTCCTTTACAAAACTCTACCTAATTCAATTTTTTTCACATATTTACACTTTTTCAAAATTTCAAAAGTTTGATTTATCCTTTTAAAAATTACCAAAATTAAAATATTTTCATTTGGGTTCGCTAATTAGTGTTTAGGGTATAGTATTAAGGGTAAGATTGTGTGGGTAGGGTTTATTTGGATTTAATTTTAAATGTTTAGGTGTATTTTTGTGAAATAATTTTGAAATTGCGTAGTTTTGTGAAATGTAATTCAAATTGTGTAGTTTTGTAATTCTCGCTTATATAATTTCTTGTTAAATCACTAAACCTCTTAGCATGATCGAAAAGACAACTAGTCTGTTACTTGACAAGGAAGCAACCATTGTCGCGCTAATGTCGTGTTCGGATCTTTTGAGGATTTGATTACTAGAAACCCAACAAATGTTAGTTGAAAGATTTTACAAAATCACAATTTAATTCAATTCATCAACTATCAACTCCCACTTCAATTTACACAAAACAAAAGGACATTCCCTGTTTTTGTTTTCTTAACGAATCTTAGGTCACTTTTGCCCCAAGATTAACAAAATTTATAAAGTTTAAAATAAATAACGAGGGAGAAAGAACCAAAGTTGGGGGTAGTAAGTAGTTTAGTCGAGTTCTGCTCTGCTTTTGCTTCTCTTCATCTTAGCTTTGAACCTCGACTTCACCATCAATGTCTCTACTGTGTTTATGAAGTTTCCAATTGCCATCACAACCAGAAGAACGCCGCAAATCAATACCTGCCGCCAAAACCATTCAAGTTGTTATCAGAAAACCAGTGATAAAAAACTTTTACTCGCGTATTCAAGAGAGTTTTTGATGTTCACAAGTTAGTTTTTACAATTTGGAGTTATATTGTTTACATCGAGAATATATGTTTTCTGTCAAACTAATGTGTAAATACTAAATAGACAAGTGGGATAATGCAAAAATGCTCCGGAAGAGACACACAAATACCTGCCATTCGGCGACTACCCCAGTTAACGCTGTCCTGAGCAACTGTAGTCCAACATATGCTTCAAAGCCCTGAGTTTAAGTAAAGTATAATAGAAACATGTAAGTACAAATGTCTGAAGTTAACTTTGGATACCTTATAGACTTAGTAAAACATGTATACATTGCTTAAACCATCGTACTAGTCTAAGAGGACATCATCATGTTTTGGTTTACTTAGTATAACAATAATAGCTACAAATCACAAGCTAATCATTGCGTGGTCTATGTACAAGAAATATGAAGCTTTAAGATGCTTTAGTATAATCTCCTGAGAATTGACGGTGCAACAAAAGTAGAGCGGTTACCTGTAGAGTGAATAGAATAGGACATAATAGCCATAACTGCCCATCTACTCCAGACGTTTCTCCCCATACAACGTCCATCCTCTTAGCCTGAACATGACCACAATGCCCGTTTTAACAGCCATTTCACAGAGACGGTTAGGATTTGGACAAGTGAAATATGTATATAGTATGTAGCACCTTTCCTAGTGCAATGCGAGTGTATAATCTTTGGCGTTGATATCTATTTTGCAGGAGCATCGCAACACCTTGCATCATAGCCCATTGAAGGAAAAGACGGACTCCTTTCTGCAAAGATTTTGAATGCTCAATGAAGTTTATTTGGATAGATTATACTCTCTCCATATATGATGATAACAATGAATACCTGCTTCTGAACACAATTTGGTTGACCTTTGATTTCCCAAGTGAGACTTACAAGAGCCATAGCCATGGCACAATAATGATGATAAAGCCACCTGCAGAAAAGCACAACAGCCCAGTGATTTATGTCATCTCAAGCAAATGGTAGGATATACCGATAAGAACACCAGAAACACATGTAACAAATCCATCTAAATAACATGATTCACATCAGATATATACTATAAAGATCACATGTCAACCTGACAACATGCATAAGCTAACTCTTTAATAGCATCCCATATCTCTCTATTCAATTCCAGACAGCACATTTTAAAGAAAATTCAAACAGTATTAAACCTTCTGAATTATCTATAGAAACTCCCATCATCCGCTCATCCAACAGTGCAAGCGGCAAAAAGATTGTCAACTGTCCAGGTAAAAGCTTACATCCTAAAGTTAATTTTTCATGGGCAGACATAACACGGCGAATGGACAAACCCGTACATTAAATAGCATACATAATCTAACTAACGGAAAAAGAGATCACTCAGAAATAAAATTGTACCATACTACCATGCTCTTGAAGGAAGGAGCGCCCTAATGAAATCAGAACATACCATCAAGATATACATAACACATTACCCTATATATGATCCAATCTAACCAAAGCTATATCCTGTAACTTTCAGTAATAGCACAACAAACCTAGAATACTTCCAATTTTAAAAAGTATGGATAAAAGTAGCCAACCGCAACTTAAGGGATAATCAAATGAGAAGGAATAAGATAAGAGTACCATGAACGGATATCACTCCCGTTAGCTCTCAAAATGTTCTCTCGCATAGCCAAACCAGTATAAAGGAACAAAAGCCAAGCCTTGTAAAGTAGATTTAACATATTAGTAAAAGAATCCATAGTAACCGAACTCGAAATCAACACGGCTTTTGAACACTACTCGTATATATATATACCTCGTAGAGCTGAACAGGGAAGGCAGGCAAGCATCCATCCCACACATAAGATCTCAATGTCAAAAGTATAGCAGGGAAAACAAGAAAAAGAAGAGCTGTTCTATCCTGGAAAGAAAACACAAGAGATTCCACATTATTTCTACAATATCAAAATTGATCACATTATTAAATGGGAAGAGAAAAGCATCAAATAAAGACTAAACTCTGTAGCTATTGTATTCTTCTTTGACTTTAAGCTGTATATCTTTCCTTGAAGCTCTAACATTCACAGGTCCTAAGAACATTCTCACAAATCTCCCTGCTTAAAATCGCAACACTCCTTTCAAAACAAAACAGTGAACAATGCCATCGAATCTGAGATTATGAATAGTGAAGGAAACCTTGAGGCTTGAAAGGAAGAAAAGAGGACGTGTCTCCATCTGCAAGCATGCATCTAGCTCGTTGCAGATCCTCTTCAAGCTAAAGAAACAGAGAGGAAGCAATACAATTTGAGAATCGAGAGAGAAGACAATAGAGAGAGAGAGAGAGATAGGTCAAGGAGATTGATTTTGATTTTGCCTTGTCGAAAAGTTTTGGATCGAGATGTTTATCGGAGAGGAGAGTGGCGTGGATACGGTGGATTGATGCGTCGACGAAGGAGGATCTATGACGGAGAGAAAGCTCGTCGTGTGAAGAAGAAGATACGAAGGATGTTGCAGAGTCGTGTAGCTCTTTGACCTGTTCGACGATTCGTCTCACTTCTTCTTCGACTTCCATGGATATTGAATCAGAAGATGAAGATCGGGAACTGTGTTGTGGCGAAATCGGAGAAACCCACGAAGAAAAAGAAAGGATTTTGCAGAGACGGAGGAGGAGGAGGAGGAAGAAGAAGAGGTTGGAGTTTGTTTTGGTGTTGGTATTAAATTGAGAGGGGCTTTATAGTAATTTACGGTTTTTATTCGCACGTATCTTTCTCCTCATGCTCTTTGTAAACACATCGTTAAAAAACAGAAAGATCATTAAAAAGTTGAAACCGAATAAAGAAAGAAAATCACAATATTATAATTTCATGTTGACGTCGTATATCAGAAATACTCGATAAATTAACAAGTTTTAGGAAACCAAAATTAGTTTTGACAAATTTTGTTTTCTTGTTTTACAAATTACTAATATTATAAAATAATAGACCATGTTCTAATATTTCAACTCTATAGAAGTTTTATTATATACACATAGTTTGCAAACTATTTTTACATGTAAAAGTAAACGGAGGCTTAGGACATTTATAAAGATGTGACCTTTGTTAAAAACAAATTAATAAATGTAACATTATTTTATTTTAAATTTTTTAATGAGAAAAATATTGATATTATAATATAAAAGGAGGAGAGTTGTTATATACAATTATCGGGTTACAAATCACAATCTCATAACAATGATATATATAGAGACTACTTGGTTGAAACCCTAAACACATATGGGCTTTGACACTCTATGTATGCTTTGATAGTGGGCTTCTAATATTCCCTGTAAACTTAGTGTAGAATGAACATGACGAAACTAAATTTTGAAGCATAAATGTAGCAGCTCGAGAAGGGGAAGCGAGCTCGAACTAAGTTCAATATTCGAAGTAGTCAATAACATCACTTCACTTTAAGATCAATCATTAGTGTGAGATATATTCAAATCTATCTTTGTAGCATATTCATCTCACGAAGAGTCCGAATTTATTTACCTCGTTTAACTCCCTTAAGTTGTCCCATAATGAAAATAAGTCATCTTCCACACAATTTTTTTTTTCAATCTCAACTTTTTAATTATCCATAGCCACATTAGCTTCTTTGTCAAAAATCTGTCTTTGTTTTCTTTTTAACATTTTGTAAAAACCGAGATTTTCTGCCATAAATCATCTAATGAAACCCAAAATAGTCTTGTTTCCAGCATCACAAATCCAAACCTAGACATCTAAACTAACCATCATCACTTTCCTAGTTCAGATAAAAGTAAACATGTTACCATTAATGTAATGATAAGGAAACTTCACTTTCATGTATGATTGTGCTCATTGGCGAATGTAGATTAATAACAGGAGGTGCACTTGCACCCCATAAAATATTTGAATTAGTCTAATTTTCTTAAGGATTTTAAAAATGCACATATTGATAAATCTAAATTGTAGGCTAATTAGTAGTTTTGCTCCGGATAAAAATATTTTCTAGATTCGCCCATGATTGTGCTTCCTTTGACCAACCTCATGAGTCCCATAAATCTTGTGGCTCTGATACAATGAAAGATAATCCAAACAATGGATTTATGCTCTAAAAGAGCTTATTAAGAAATCTAAAACATGAAAATGAAATAGCTCAAAAGAGTTTTATTGTGCAAGAAAGTAAATGAAGACAAAACTTAGATGATTGTCACCAAAAACATATAAATCTTATATTGATCTTATAATATAAAAAGGATGAGAGTTGCTATATACAACTCTCAAGGTTACAAATCACAATCTCATAACAATGATATATATAGAAACTACTTGGTTGAAACCCTAAACACTTATGGGCTTTGACACTATATGTAGGCTTTGATAGTGGACTTCTAATAATAAGGTGTTTACGCAAGCAAATAACTTTGGGTCCACATACCACAATCTAACGGTGTATCTTTGTGGCGCTTAAAGATCGAATCCAACAAGGAGAAAGAACAACACAATAAGAATCCAAAAAAACTACTTATGATAACTAATCGAAGTTTTCAAGTGTTCAAAATATAAAAAAAGAATATCAACCAAACTAGAAACTAAGGCCATCTCCATTGATGGTTTCTCACGTGGTTCTAAAATTAAAAATTAAATAGACAACCATTCACGAGATTTGACAATTTCAAAATTAAGGGTAAAATTGTAAATTAACATACGAAAATCACATTTTAGCAAATTAAAAAAAATCACTCAATTAACAAATTTATGTTTCAAAATGTACATTTTTCTCAATTTTCTTTATTTTATTCAAAACCTAGAGAACTCCACTACTATAGTATCTTCCCTAAGATATCCATGAGAACCCCTTTTTCACTCCACCTGTCCACCATGAGACATGTCTCTTCGTTAATTGTTAAAATTATGATTAATCAAAATTTTCAATTTATATATTAAATAAGTATTTATATAGTTATATATATTTTAATTTTGTAAAATATAAAGTATATATTAAAAATATTTATATTTTAACAATTTAATAATATATTCTACCAATTTTAAATTTGTTTATGTTTAACTAAAGATTTGGTTCACGGAAAAACAAAAAAAAAATCATGTTTGTGTTAGATAATATCGGTTGTAATTATCCATTGTGGTAATTATCCATTTAGATAATTATATGGATAAAGATGAACTATATTATATATTATATATTCAGATATTTATAAGTTTCTTCATGTTGAAGTAAACTTATATTATATTATATAGTTAGATATTTATATAAGTTTCTTCATGTTGAAGTAAACTTTTTACTATAAATAGGTTCATAACGTTAAACAAAATCATAATGAAAAACCAGTTCATCTCTCTAGCTTTATCTCTCTAGAATTCTCTTAAACATTATAAACACATAAAGATACGGTCTATATACTTGATTGTTTTATAACACGTTATCAGCACGAACGTCTCTGCTTATACGAGGTAATCGTTGGATGAGCTTCTATATACCCGGTTAAATATTATCCAGATAATTTTAAATTATGTCGTTATGTTTATAAACATAATGGAAAAATTAATTTCAAACCTATGACAGAATTTATATCCTAAAATGTTTAAATTATGATTTTACTATATAAAAGAAACTTTGGCAAAATTTAAACTAATATAGTTTAAAATTTAAGAGAAACTCTGTCAAAATAATTTTTGCCAAAAGTATAAGGTTAATAAATCTAAAAGAAACCCTGGCAAAATTTAAACTAGTATAGTAATAAAAATCTAAAAGAAACTTTGCCAAAATTTAGTCGATAAAAATTATCAATATTTATAAACTTAAATTTTTATATTGGAGCGAAAAGTTTAGTCTCCAAAATCTATAATAGAATATGCCTCTTTGATCAAATAGAAGACTATGGTTCATAAATCAAATTGAAGACTATGTCTCTTTGATTATATGAAAATATATGTCATTAATCAAATTGAAGATAAGGTCTCTTTGATTATATTGAGGTTTTGTCTCTTTGATTAAATGAAAGACTATATCTATTTCATTATACGGTAAGTTAAAACCCAAAATATATGAAATTTTGCATATTGCAAAATAATTAAATGTTTTAAAAGGGTAAAATATTTTAATAAAGTAAAAATGCCGAAGAGCTTAAAGGCTCACGAAAAGCTTAAAGGCTCACGAAGAGCTTAAAGGTTCACGAAGAGCTTAAAGGCTCACGAAGAGCTTAAAGGCTCACGAAGAACTTAGAGACTCATGAAGAGCTTAGAGGCTCATGAATAGTTTAAATGCTCATGAAGAGCTTATATGCTCATGAAGAGATTAAATGCTCATGAAGAGATTAAATGCTCATGAAGAGCTTAAACGTTCATGAAAGAATATACGCTCATGAAGAGCTTAACTCCCGAAGAGTTAAAAGTATTTTAAAAGAGCGAAAACGTTCTAAACGAGCAAAAGAAAAGCTAAACGCTCTAAAAGAAAACATGATGACAACATGCAATATGGATAAAAATGGCAAAAGATATATATGAAAGTAAACACGAAGTTTCTTGATTGATTAAAGTTTAATATAACCGGTTAAGCCATCTGGGAGTATTAATGATTGAAGATCATTAAAATTTGTTGGAAAAACAAGAAGTTTTTCAACTTATGCATGTTTTAAAGAAAAGAAGAATCAAAGTCATCATGTGAAAATAAATGAAGATCACCATTTTTGAGTTAAAAGAGCTCATTGAATATAATGGTTGATTTCTTTATAAAGATCCCCATATTATACTCCTAATATGACCGATATAAAAGTGAGAATCGGTCCAAGATAAACGAGCATGTATAGCCGTTATCTTGAGAAATGAGTAATATGAATCCTATATTAAAAGTTAAAAGGATCCAAGATGAAACACATGATCCTAGAAGGATATGTTGTTGATCCCGAAAATGGATTCATTTCGAGATGAGTAATCTAGAAGAGTTATCATCTCGAGGGGGAGAATTAAAGAATCCCACAATGACACTAAGTTGATAGTTTTGGTGGATTGATATCCCAAAACTAATACTCATCATGTCGAAAGAGATAAGCGAAACATCTAGAAGATGTTGTGACATGAGATAAGTGAAACATCTAGAAGATGATATTCACAATCAATGAGTTTTAAAGAATTTATTGTAAAACAATGGTGATATTTCCCAGTTGGAAATTTGTGGATGTGTGATATATATTATGAATGCTCCTCCACACCACATAAAAATAACATCCATAAGGATGAAGTATATGAGCTGGAAATGAAGAGTCGCTCTAAAAGCCATCATTGGAGATGTGTTTATTGTAAGATTTGCAATCATAATTTTGATGATAAGATTTCTCTAAGGGAGAGAATTATGGAATAGTTGGAATACTTGAACAAAAGGATTATGAACCAGAAGTTCAAAAGTTCAAAGGATCACTATTCAAATTTATTGCAAATCAAATGATGGGTGAGTTTTATGAAATGAATTATCATTATAAGATCCTCATACGAAAGAAAATGGACTTGAAGTTCATAAGATAATTCAAGGTGATGAAAAGAAATCTCACTCCATATGAAAATGCTCCAATACAAAATATATGTGTTTATGAAGGATGACACATAAAGTCTATGTAAGACTACTTTGGTTCCGAAAATTAAGAAATGATAAAGGAGCAAATATTTATTAATCTTTTCAAAAGGAAAAGAGGAGTAATGAGTCATGATCAGAAATCCCAGGAGGATTAGATCCTAGGAGGATTAGATCCCTGAAGGATCAAAGATGAAATCAAGTACTTGAACAAAATCATTGATAATGATTAAGAGATCTCGATGGGTCATGACAATAAAGTAAATATGGAACCAAAGTCGAAATAAATGTCGACTATTATAGTGACATAACGCGCAATGTTATAAATGAGGATCAGAATTCTCCGCTTTGTGGATTAGCGTTGAGAGACATAATTGACCAATAAATAAAAGACATTCAAGTCTTATTATACTCGTTTAAGTAACGAGAATTCTGGACCAGAAGTCTAGATATGAAAAGAGTATTAAAGTATATAAAACAAAACGCATATGATGTATGGTTTTGTAAAAAATACTCAGTGTTGAGAAATATATATGAGAGACTTGAATTACGTCTCATGAGAAAAATGCATGTAAAGTTTGAATTCCTGAAGAATTAATGATATCATAGTAATGTTCTCGAGAACTAAGATCGATCAAACTCTGAAGAGTTATAAACAAAGTAAAAGACTTTGGAAAGACCAGAAGTCTTCAGACATTAAGTTAAACATCTAATGAAAAGATGTTATGTTAAGAACTTCTAGAAGAAGTTGAATATATATATATATATAGGGTCATAAAGGACCATACTTATATGATGTTAAACATCCATAGATTTTGCAAATTATACATAGAATTTGCTATTAATATATATGGAGGATATAAATCATCACTTATGCGCACATATTGGGATGAGATAAAATATGATTAACTTGGGGTTATTAGAAATCCCAAATTTTGGTATAAGTTGTTTTGCAGATGAAAAATATTTATAAGATCTCGTAAAGCATGTAAAGAATGTGCAAAAGTATTTGTCCTGAAGACGAGGCTTCCAGGGAAAGCGAAGGAAGAAAACATGTTCTTTTTAATGACGTATTTGCAAAAGTGTTTATTTCGGAAGATGAAGCTCCCAGAAGGAGCCTAAGAGCAACAGAAGAAAACACATTCATTGAAAGACCTGTATAAAAAGATGATTATTTGTGAAGATAAGACTTCCAGATGAAGTCATGATTATGTGCGCGGTTGCACTCTTTTTCCCTCATCATGGTTTTTATCCCAATGGGGTTTTCCATGGTAAGGTTTTTAACGAGGCAACAAAAATGCGCCAAAAGATCGACATTTGTAGAAGAAGAAAACATATTTTCCTGAAGATCTCTTTACAAAAGACGTCTATTCCAGAAGATGATGATTTCAGGGGGAGAAATGATGAAATACGTGGTTGCACTCTTTTTCCCTTATCACGGTTTTTATCCCATTGGGTTTTTCCGTGAAAAGGTTTTTAATGAGGCAACAATAACAAAACACGTAAAAGAAAAAACTAAAATGGATAATTAAGGGGGAGTGTTAGATAATATCGGTTGTAATTATCCATTGTGTTAATTATCCATTTAGATAATTATATGGATAAAGATGAACTATATTATATATTATATATTCAGATATTTATAAGTTTCTTCATGTTGAAGTAAACTTATATTATATTATATAGTTAGATATTTATATAAGTTTCTTCATGTTGAAGTAAACTTTTTACTATAAATAGGTTCATAACGTTAAACAAAATCATAATGAAAAACCAGTTCATCTCTCTAGCTTTATCTCTCTAGAATTCTCTTAAACATTATAAACACATAAAGATACGGTCTATATACTTGATTGTTTTATAACAGTTCGCAAATATTAGTTTCCTAACAATGTTTTTCAATTGAACTTTTGTCATGCACGCGTGTGCTACTTCTAATAATTTTGCATTATGAATATTAAAAAACTACGCATTTTAATTAAATGCATTTAACAAAATTACACCATTGTAAAATTACTTTTTAAACTACACCTGAATACTCAAGATTAAATTCAAATAAACCCTATACACTCAATCATACTCCTTTAATACTATACCCCAAACACTAATTAGCAAATCCAAATATTTTTTTTAATTTTAGTAATTTTTTAAGGGAGAATTACAAAACTACACCATTTGAATTACATTTCACAAAACTACACCATTTCAAAATAACTTCACAAAACTACACCATTTCAAAATAACTTCACAAAACTACACATAAACACTAAAAATTAAATCCAAATAAACCCTACACACACAATCCTACCCCCTTAATACTATAACCTAAACGCTAATTAAACGAACCCAAATGAAAATATTTTAATTTTGGTAATCTTTTAAAGGGTAAATAAAGCTTTTAAAATTTTGAAAATGTGCAAATATGTGAAAAATTGAATTAGGTAAAGTTTTGTAAAGGAGGGGATGAAATGGTGTAGTTTTGTGAATTTCTCCTAAAAATATTGAATTAAATATAGTTTTGTGAAAGAACGGTTCAAAGGTTGTAGTTTTGTGAATTCCTTTATTAAAAATTATTAATTTTAAATTATAAACTTATATGTATTTATTTTCTAGATTATGTGTTAAATTGTGATTCAAAAATTCTTAATTTTTACTTATATTACTAGGATTTAACCCCTGGTACACCAGAAATCTATAAATATTGAAATCGTTTTATATGTCTATAAATTTAATTTAGAAATTAGTGATACATCTTTTGTTTTTAAAGAATATATAAAAATATTTATAAGTTTTTATTTTATTACAGTTTTTATTATTTTACAAAAATAATAATTTAATCATTTAATACTAAAAATTGTTATAAATTTTTTTGTTATTATATATTATCCAAATTATCCGGATCTAAAATATAAAACCGAAACATGACTAAAATATCCAAATTGAAACCAATCATAAAAATAAATATCTCGAACGGGAAGAAAAATTTACCAACCGAAAACCCATAACCGAAATCTGAAACGAAATATTTTTTTGAAATAGAACCGAAAGATCCAAAATTATTTAAATATTAAAACTTATTGAAGTAAAATTTGTTGGTACTATATAATATTTTGTAGTACATATTCCATATAGTAAATTTTTAACATAATTTAGAAGTTGACTTATTTCATATTATTTTACACTATGAAAATTGTTATTTATTATATTATAAGGTGGAAAAATACTCGAATCTAAATTAACGCATCGAAACCAAACCAAAATATTCGAACCGAAACCAATCCATAAAATAAATAACTTGAACGGTAAAAAAATTTACTACCGAAAACCCGGAACCAAATATGAATCGAACCTAAATTTGTAAAACTGAACCGAACTACCGGGGTTACCCGAATTTTACACTATGGACATTTTTATTTATTATATTATAAAGGTGGACAACATATTCAGATTCAAATTAATATATCAAAACAAAACGGAAATATTCGAACCGAAAACGATCAAAAAAATGAGTAACTCGAATGGGTAGAGAAGTTTACTACCCGAAAACTCGGAACCAAATCTGAATCAAACCTAAATTTTTAAAACTGAACCGGACTACCGCGGTTACCCGAATTTTACAAATTTTTTATTTATTCTAAGGGTGAACAAAATATTCGGATCCAAATTAATATATCAAAACAAAACTGAAATATTCGAACCCAAACTGATAAAAAAGAGAAATTCATAAAACTACACCATTTCAATCTATCCTTCACAAAATTACACCTAATTCAATTTTTTTTTACTTTTACACACTTTCAAATTTTAAATGGTTCAATTATGCTCTAAAAATTACCAAAATTAAAAAATTTCATTTGGGTTCGCTAATTAGTGTTTAGAGTTTAGTGAAAATGGGGGTAAGATTGTGTGGGTATGCTTAATTAAGGTTTAATTTTTAGTGTTTAGGTGTAGTTTTGTGAAGAAATTTTTAAAAGGTGTAGTTTTGTGAAATGTAATTCAAAAGGTGTAGTTTTGTAGTTCCCCCTAAAAAAATAAGTAACTCGAACGGATAAATAATTTTACTACCCGAAAACCCGAACCGAATCCGAATATAACCTAAATTTTTTAAACTTAACCGAACTACAGGATTTACCCAAAAATTATTTAAAATAGAAATAATTTTAATTATAAATACAAATAATTTATTTAAATATATTCATAATATATAATATTAGTGGTTGATTTTTGTGTTGAAAATAATTTTTTTTAGAGGAATTCACAAAACTACACCCTTTCAACCCTTCCTTCACAAAACTACACCTAATTTAATTTTTTTCACATATTTACACCCTTTCAAAATTTTAAAAACTCGATTTACCCTTTTAAAAATTACTAGAATTAAAATCTTTTCATTTGGGTTCGCTAATTAGTGTTTAGGGTATAATATTAAGGGGTAAGATTGTGTGGATAGGGTTTATTTGGATTTAATTTTGAGTGTTTAGGTGTAGTTTTGTGAAGTAATTTTGAAATGGTGTAGTTTTGTGAAATATAATTCAAATGATGTAGTTTTGTAATTTTCCCTTTTTAAAATAACTAATATGTGTTTGACACGCAAGAGTCACGCGTACCCGTAGCTAGGGGTGGGCGTTCGGGTACCCGTTCGGGTTCGGGTCGGGTTCATTCGGGTTTCGGGTTTTCGGGTAGAGGACTATAGAATCCGTTATGGTTTTTCTATAACTTTTTCGGGTTCGGGTCCGGGTCGGTTCCTTTCGGGTTCGGGTCGGGTTCGGGTACCCGAAACTATAAAAAAAAAATCCAAAATTATATAATAAAATATTTTAAAATATATATTTTATTAAGATAATATGAATTATACACAATTAAAACTATACAAAATATCTAAAAATAATCAAATTATACAAAACTACTCAAAATATAAGAAAAGATGTTAAATATTTGGATATATAAGTTACTATAAATATAAAATTACTAATATTTTTATATATTTAATTATATTTCGGGTACCCATTCGGGTTTCGGGTCGGGTCGGGTTCGGGTTCGGGTTTTCGGACATTGAAATATAAAACTCGTTCGGATATTTGGTTTGTTTCGGTTCGGGTTCGGATCCTTATTTTCGGGTCGGGTTCGGTTCGGTTTTTCGGGTTCGGTTTTTTTGCCCACCCCTACCCGTAGCAGTCACCTAGACATAATTAACGGAAATTTAACTTTAGTAACGGAGATACGGATTTTAAACGATTTTGATCAATTAATGTACGTAATGAAAACTAAAGTGAATTACATGTATGAATTTGCACACTATAAAAATTGATGTATGATCTCCATATATTGTTATAATTCGGATATGAAAAAGTTGTTTTTCCTATTTTTCACAAGGTTAAAATGTAACATAATGTTGATATCCAAATACTTGTTATATTTATACTTGTTTGATATAGTACTGTCGGCAAAAATTTATAGGATTGTAAAACGAAAATGTATAAAATTTATGATAGAAAGATGTAGCATTCCTTTGATTTGGTCTTAGAGTTTTTCAAATTTGGTGTTTTATTAAGAGTTTTTTTTATTTGAAGTCATTTATACAGTTAGCCTAATGTATTTTTCTCTTGTATTTTCTTGATTTTTTCCCCCTTTATTAAAGACACAAGTCCCATGCATTTCCCATATAATCATAGAATATTTCATCAAACAATAAAATTAAAAGAAAAACATATGATAGAAGAAAACAGAAAAGAGAGAATCAAGAAGGTAGTACTACTAGCTAGCTAATAGAGCTTAATTAAGAAGAAGAAGAAGGACCGGTCCAATAAGATTTAACAGCGACAAGTATCTTCTCAGGGATAAATGGACCTTTCTCGTGATCAAGAATCCGGCTCGTCCATTTCATACCGTTGGTAATGCTTTGAATCTTGGTTAACATTTCAACACTGTCCCTAAACACAACTGTTCCTTCTGGTCTCAATATTCTATCCATCTCAAGTAGTATCAATGTCACATCACACCTTAACAATCATCAACAACATTAGTTAGAGAGTACACATGTGAGAAAGCATAAGCAAACACAATTACACATCCAACTTTTATAATAAAAATCTCACTTTGTTTTCAAATATAACTTTTTATGTTTGCATTTACAATTTGTGAGAATGAATATGTAAGATTGTTTTTCTACTTAACTTTGTAGTGATATAGAAGATTCTTTAAAATACCAATGAATACAATCACAATGGTTTAGGGAATCAAATGCTATAATACCCTTTGACTAAAAGTCAAGAGCTATTATACCCTTTGATAATTTTGATTTTTGTTTTGATTTTTATAAATTTCAAAATAAATCAATTTTATAAACTGAAAACGTGATTATTTTTTAATTAATTTTAAGAATTTGATAAAAATATTTTAAAACAAAAAAAATAAAAATAAAATGTTTTTTACAAAATCATCAAAATATGATATAAAAACCGATTTTAAAATATTTTTTTTGTTGAATTTAAAGGTTTAGTAGTTTAGGGTTTCTATTTGGGTTCGCAATTTCAAATCCAAGACACTTGTGATTAGTTTAAGGTTTAGATTTGAAAATATTTAGTGTTTTATGTTTTTGGTCAACGAAAGTCAAAGGGTATGAAGACTCAATAAGGGTATGCAAGATTATAATTTTTGGTTTAGGGGTATAATAGATTTTGACCCTGGTTTATGCCATGTTTTTTTATCCAGAAAACACAAATAGAAAAAAAAAGTTCTAATACTATCATTTTAATTCTTCATTTAGTGTTTAGGGGAGAGTTTGGTTTTGAAGAAGGTGGGGTTTAATTTTGAAGTTTTAAAATTAAGTTTTGAAACTTTTAAGTTAATTTAGTTTTTTTGTAGTACTTTTGGACAACATTTGTTTAGTAATATATGTATTTACTATTTAGTCTAGAAAAACTAAAAATAAGATATTTTTATCAATTACCAAGAATTATACACTAATTCTTAAGTATAGCTAAACTCATACCTGTTTTCATAGATGCTGAACAATCCACCGGCATGAATAAGATCATAAGTTCTTGGATAAGTAGAGAAACCTTCACACCAATCTTGATACGTTCCTATAAACCCTCTCTCGTAAATCGCACCTAACGTTTGTTTCTCCGCGTCCATCGGAACCACATTCATAACCCAAGACTGATATTTCACCATCGCCGCAGCAAATCCACCTAAGTACGCATTCATGTCCATTATGTTCCTGAATCTCCCCTTTGCAATCTCCGGCATTATCTGTTTGTAATACGCTATTCTCTCCTTCCACGCCTCGTTGTCCTTTTTGAATTTCTCTGCGTTGATATCGGGTATTGTTCCCTTTAAAATCCTAGGTGGTACCGCAAATGCTCGTTCCGGCCAATCCTCTAGTGCACCTCCCGCGAATTCATCTGGACTATTTGCTTCCGGCAATGGCGTCACACATGATTCCAAATCTTTGTACCTATCAAATATATATACATGTTAATTAGTATATAATGGACACGAGCCTCTCCACTCATTGCTGATTGGTTTTGAGTAAGAATGTATATATAGTAAGTATTTGAGATTGTTACCATGCGAAATCGGATTGATCTGATTTGGTGCAAAGAGGAGGAGATTTGTGAAGTCTTTTGAGTTTTTTACACTCAATGTGATTAATTGGCTTTTGCCATATCGAAAAATCACCCTTCTCTGTAACTTTCTTCCAACAAAGACTTCTTGCTGCTTTTTCTATTGAATCTTGCTCTTGTTTCAAATCTTCTTGTGATCTTTCCCAACCTTTCCAATGTTTCTTCCAGTTTATCGGTGGACCGGAGAGGATCCAATAACCGCCCGGTCTTAAAACACGGTCCACTTCGGTTAGGTACAAACCATCTACACAACAACTAATTTGTTTTTGGTTAAGTTCCCTTAATAAATCAAGAAACATGATGGAAACAAAATCAAGAAAAGTTTTTTTTTACCGTTTTGAAACCAAGGAATCAAACAACGAGAACAATGAGCAAGATCAAAAGCTCTAGCTGGATAAGGAAGCCTTATGGATCCCATAATACCGATAATCGCAGGAACTCCACGTTCTAACGCGAACTGGACTTGTGCTTCGTGTGTGTCTCTTGGCGCAAAAGACATAGCTATTATATCCCTCTTCAACAAGTAAGCTCCAAAACTAGCAACCTACAAAACGATTAAACCATATCAACCAAAGATACTCTGTTTTTTTTCACAAGTTTTGAAGATTAGTCTGGATTTCGGTCTATTATACACTAATTATCTACAAAAATAGTAACTCAATACATTTTAAAATGTAGTAAAAAATTTAATGTGGCAAGATTACTAGGTTTTTTCAAAACATCCGAAGATTAGTCTAAATTTCGGTTTACAGTCTCAACTCTCAACAAAAAAAAACTAGGGGAAATTAAAAAATTACACTTATCAAAATATATTCAAAAAACTACATCATTTAAAGGTTATTTCACAAAACTATATGTAAATACTAAAACTTAAATTCAAAGAACTTTAAATACAAAACCATATCCAATTTAACCATAAAACCTAAGCACTAAATGGTGGACCTAAATATAAAATTAATTTTAGTAGTTGTTAAAGGGTAATTTAACCACTTAAAATTAAAATTTGAGAAGAGCGTAATTAAAATTTGAACCTAAATATAAAAGAGGAATTCACAAATCTACACCCTTTCAACCCCTTCTTCACAAAACTACTCCTAATTTAATATTTTTACATATTTACACCCTTTCAAAATTTTAAAAGCTTTATTTAACCTTTAAAAAATTACCAAAATTAAAAAAAATTCATTTGGGTTCGCTAATTAATGTTTAGGGTATAGTATTATGGGGGTAAGATTGTTTGGGTAGAGTTTATTTGGATTTAATTTTGAATGTTTAGGTGTAGTTTTGTGAAGTATTTTTGAAATATTGTAGTTTTGTGAAATGTAATTTAAATGGTGTAGTTTTGTAATTCTCCCAATATAAAATTAATTTTTAGTAATTGTTTAAGGGTAATTTAACCATTTAAAATTTGAGAAGATCGTAAGTTTAGATATAAATTGAATTATGTGTAGTTTTTTTCATATTCTCAAAATACAAAGACAATTGAATTTAAAGAGGATTAATTAATATAAATAGAAAAGACTTACACCACATCCTGTATCAATAGCTGTTCTAATGGAACCATCATTAAGAGGAATAAGCCTAGAAATCTCCTCAATATAAGCATCAGCCCCATGTGGAAACCCGGTGCCACCACCGGGGAATCTAAACCTTTCGCCTTCTACTTGTATCCAATTCTGGATTGCTTTCTCTATACTTAACTCCTTGTGTGGTATATTATCATACCAAGCATAGTCTCTGCTCTGTGGCCATTTGAATGGAATCTTGTAGTTTGGTGGTGGTGGTATCAAACAATAAAGAAGCTCGTCTTTCGTAGGACAATGTCTCTCTCTATATTTCATCATGTTTCTATCGAATCTTCGACCTCTTTCGCGGTCTTCGCAAGGTGTGTACTCGCTTAAGGACATGTCACATGGCTTCAAGTACTTGACCGTTTGGTTTGTTTCTTTTAGCTCTAGTTTATGATGGCTTTCGAAATCTAATTCGACCGGTTCCGAAGAAGAAGATAGATTCTCATCGTCATTATCAGAAGATGAAGAAACTTTTGATTGTGTCTTGGTTTGGTCACAACCCATTCTCGAGAATACTTCAGAGGAAGAAGAAGGGGCAGTGTTGTTTTGCCAAGATCCAAGAACATAAGACAATATGCAGAAACCACTTACACATAGAATCCATATTAGTCTTTTTCTTTTGGCTTCTGCAATGTGGTGACTACTATTCTCTTTAGCCATTTTTTTTATCTTGTTTTAGTAAAACTAATAGCTAAAATGTTACCAAAATGTAAAAGAGTGGTTATAGTGGAGCTTGTGAACACGATGAAAAGGACAAATGTGTTTTTGAATAAAAAATTAAAAAGTAAACAAACTTGTCTGAATATTTTTGTATAAAAAAGGACAATTAGTCTCTATTCTTTAGCAGAAAGAGAAGAACCACACTTATTTAGATGTGGTCTAAAGAGAGGTGGAAATTTTACAAAATAATAATAATATTGAGATAAAATTGGAGATTGACTAGCCTTATTTTTCGTTTTGCCATACACACACTACTGCTTCATTGTCGTTGAAAAAAATATATTAAATTATACAAAAGTACATGACAGCAAGGTATTAAAATATTAAGAGGTAAAAGCCAAGACAAGAAAAATAACAAAAAAATATTCACGTGGTGCCCATAACTTTGGACTATAGGAAATAATTACTAAGCTCATGTCATATCTCATTTTAAAATTTAATATTATACGAAAGGATAATAAACGGACAAGTTCAAGCATAATGTGTCAGAGTTTTTATGCCCCCACAAAAACTGATGCCTAGATTTGTCGACTGTGTAAAAGAATTCTTTGCACGTGACCATACCTTATAAAAAAATAATAGTGAAGTTTCATATGTTATTTTAGCTTCATTATTTAGTTTCTCTATGTAGATTCAAGCTAATTACGATAAGAAATTGAGTGATTCATTGATACCATAAAAAAATTCATTGGACAAATAAAACATCATAACTTTTTTTTATAGGGTGAATTTTTTTGTGGTAGGTTATGTTGCTATGTAATTGTTAAAAAACTATAATTGGCTAGAATAACAATGATTTTGTCATTTGTGAACAAAATACCTTTCTTCTTGTTTTTGATAACATATAGATAACTATTTTTGTATCAATAGACAAGATTCTATTTTAACATATTAACTAACTATTTCATCTTCAACATCACAACAAAGTTCATAGATACATATTCTTACAAACAGTGTCTTTTTTTTTTTTTGGTTAAACCAAGAGGTTCTGGGCCGAAACTCATAATCCCCTAAGCCCGCGACCAGCCTTTGATAATACCAATTAATGGCGTAAATCATCGCTCCCAACGCGGTTCGAACTCAGGAGCACAACATCACCAACGACTGCGCTTAACCGACTGAGTCAACCCGTCGTTGGTTCCTTACAAAAAGTATCGGAGGGCAGAAAATAAGTTCAGGTGATGCAAATAAATTTAGTTATGCATTTCACTAGGGTCATTAAAGATATTTCAACCAATTTTTTTGTTATTCAATAGAAAATTAAGTTTGAAGAAAAAAAAAATCACGTGGGTCAATTGACATGTAAACACAAATATTTATGTAACTATTTAAAACTTTGCACATATATGATTTCAAAATTCAGAATAGTTTGCTATTTCCGTAAACTGAAATAGAAAATTTAAGATATAACATTTAGTCATTTACTATTAAGCTAGATTCTGATCCGCGTCAAGCGCGAGAGTTAAGTAAAAATTTTGAACGTTGTAAAAGACTATTTCGTGTGGTGATTTGTTAAACAGAAACGGAATAATTGATTTCAGTAATATTGTAAAAATTAAGAGAAAACATATTTTAAAAGTAAAGAAAACATATTGCAATAAAGGTACAATGGACAATTAGGTTCAGGGAAGGATAACATCATATAAGAAGTCTTCATATGTCTCAAGAAGACCTAATGCACAACACCCCGCCTCAAGTACGATGAACAACACCGTCAGCGGTCATTGTGTCGTGCAAATTCTTTGATCCACGAACTTTGTAAAACTCTTGAAATAAATGAAATAATAAATAATTTAGAATATAAATTATAATTTTTTGTACACCGAATATAGAAAATCCCTAAGACATTATTTATAAAGTGATTTTTGTCAAAAGTCCTAGGTGTCAACACCACAATGAGTTTCAACAAATTAATTGTGACATGGCAGAAGAGATCTTTAACAACCAATGAAAAATGTGACATGGAAAAAACATTTATTAATAGAAAAATAATGAAAAAGGCTTTTAAAGCCCAATAATTACATATCCCTAAGACATTATTTATGAAGTGATTTTTGTCAAAAGTCCTAGGTGTCAACACCACAATGAATTTCAACAAATTAATTGTTACATGACAGAAAAAATCTTTAACAACCAATGAAAAATGTGACATGGAAAAAACATTTATTAATAGAAAAATAATGAAAAAGGCTTTTAAAGCCCAATAATTACATATCAATAAAAAATTTCAAAAATCATTTATGGAAAAACAAATGAAATAATAAATAATTTAGAATATAAATTCTATTTTTTTACACCGAATATAGAAAATCCCTAAGACATTATTTATGAAGTGATTTTTGTCAAAAGTCCTAGGTGTCAACACCACAATGAGTTTCATCAAATTAATTGTGACATGACAGAAAAGATCTTTAACAACCAATGAAAAATGTGACATGGAAAAAATATTTATTAATAGAAAAATAATAAAAAAGGCTTTTAAAGCCCAATAATTACATATCAATAAAAAAATTCAAAAATCATTTATGGAAAAACAAATGAAATAATAAATAATTTAGAATATAAATTCTAATTTTTTATAAAAAATATAGAGTACACCGAATATAAAAAAATTTATTGGTTAAAAAATTCAAAACGCATTAAATTTTTCAATCAAAAATTAAAATTTTAAAACAATAAACAAATGAAATAAAATACTCTTTAAAACCACAATTATTATGAAATAAATAGAACAATAAATCTCAGTATTAAATAGGAATGAACGTTAAACGTCACCACAACCATATAAATATTTACCGCATATTAAGGGTGAACCGGATCTAGATATCCGATATTTTTAAGATATCCGGATTCGCATGTGCCTAAATCCTTAAAAAATGACCCGAATTTAGATCCATTAGACGGATATTCTGTCAGGGAATACTCGTTGACTTCTGAAGGATATTCGAATCCTATTTTGTGAGTATTTTTATAAATATATTTTTACAAAAACTGAATGAAGTTGAAATAAAAAAAAAGTAAAACAAATTATAAATATTTTTATATCAAACATTAAACATAATTATCCACATTTACATAAAACTTTATTATTTTCGAAATTTATTCATCGCGCATGGCGCGAGAAATTACCTAGTGTTTATGTATATGGTATACTTATAATATTCTAATCGTCACATAATTAACTATTTATTATAATAATCACACATTTTATAATCTTAAATAGTTGTCTATTTTTATCGGTATTTGTTTATCTATAACTAACCGATTATTTTGTTTCAATATATCACATATAAATTACTACTCCCTCCAATTGCTTTTACATGTCGTTATAAGAATTATTTTGTTTTTCTAATCACATGCCGTTCTTTTTTTCATGTATTTTTTGTCAAATAATACCTATAGTGACCTCATGTGAAAAAAAAACATTTTTTAATTTCCATATTACCATTACGTGTGATGGCAAGAGTCATTTCTACATTCAATTGTTTTAGTCTATCTAACTTTTTTCAATGAAGTCAATTTAAACTTATTTAACTGTTTAGATTCTAAAAACAAATAAATCAACTAAAATTCATGTTTATTTGGACATTATACTAAAATGAACAATCTCTCAAAAAAAGCCAAACAAAAAATAAAAAATGTGTGAATACTGAAATGCAAAGTCATGATGTCGACAAAGTAGTGCATGCATTTGATCTAAATAAATATCGCGAGCGAAAAAGAAGAATTTCAAGGAGAAGCAAAGAAAACTTTAGGCAAAGAAGAGCATGTACGTGCGTCGCCGCCGTATCCGAAATCATTACTTCTCGTAGGAATGTTGTTCAGATTGAACGAATGAATTTTTCTAATTGAAGGTGAAGAGTTCATATCAAAATTTGCCATGAAAATGTTAGAGCATCTTGTAGGTTTATATTGAAACTTCCAATTATTTTAAATCTTTGTTCGCCTCCATTAGTTTTTGTTTTGCTCCTTGTACGTTTTCGTTTCCCTCCAATATACAGTCAAAGTTATCAAGTTAAATATTTAATTCATTCAAATGCACTTAATAAACATAATAATTTTCGAGAGATAATATTCTAGATAATAAATTGTAATTCTGGCTGAAGAAAAAGGGCATAATAGAGAAAGTAATCATTTTCTTAATAATTGTGCAAAAAGTTTAAACGACATGTAAAAGCAATCGGAGGAAGTTTAAACGACATGTAAAAGCAATCGGGCATAATGGTGATATGAACTATACGATAACAGAGTTATCAAAAAAAAATTTGTGATAACAAAAAATGTATCACAATAACAAAAGTAATATCGCGATAACAAAAAAAATATCACAATAACAAAAAAATCGGGATAACAAAAATGATATCGCGATATCAAAAAGTGAAATTCGCCCAAGAGAGATCTGACCGCGAAAGAAATTCGACCGAGAGACATCCGACCGATAAAGATATCCGAGAGAGATTCGACCGAGTGAGATCGATAGAAATTCGACCGAGAGAAATCGAGATATAGATCAACCGGAAAAGAAAGATTCGAGAGACATCCGACCGAGAGAGAAGGAGAGATTCGAAGGAGAAAGAGCTCAAGAGATTCGAATGAGAAAGAGCTCAAGAGTGATCGAAGAAGAAAGACTTCGAAAGAGATCCAAGAGATATATCCAAAATAGAAAGAGATAAAAAGAGATTTATGAGAGAAAATCAAAAACTATGAGAGAAAGAGAGATCTTCGATAGAGAGAGAAATATAGAGTTTCGATAGAGAGAAGAGAGAAAGATTTGAGAGCGGAAGAGGGTACAAATTTGTGATCGCGACATGTGTCTATTTTATCTTTAAGATTTTAAGAAGTATAAAAATTTTCAACCAATCATATTTAAACAAATATATTAGGATAAGTATGTAAATTTAAAATTTCAAGCAATCATGTCCAAACAAATACAATAAGATAAATAAAAGAGAAATTCACAAATCTACACCCTTTCAACCCCTTCTTCACAAAACTATTCCTAATTTAATATTTTCACATATTTACACCCTTTCAAAATTTTAAAAGCTTGATTTAAATTTTAAAAAATTACCAAAATTTAATTTTTTTATTTGGGTTCGCTAATTAGTGTTTAGGGTATAGTATTAAGGGGGTAAGATTGTTTGGGTAGAGTTTATTTGGATTTAATTTTGAGTGTTTAGGTGTAGTTTTGTGAAGTATTTTGGAAATGGTGTAGTTTTGTGAAATATAATTCAAATGGTGTAGTTTTGTGATTCTCCCTAAATAAAAAATTAATATTTAAAGATATATTAAGAAATAAAAATGAAAAAATAGGAAAACATTAATAGTATATTAATTATATAATTCAATATTTATAATACTTTCAAAGTTATAATAAGATTATAATATATTATTTATCCTAAATCAAAATAATATTACATAAAATATATTTTTTTTGGTTTGCAAAATTACATAAAATATAATCCTAAGTCCAACGTTATCAAAAAATATAATATAATTTAAATCCCAAAAGAAAAAAATTAATTAATTAATTATTAATATATAAACAATCAAGATTAAAAGAAGAGGAGAAATTCACAAAAGTACACCCTTTCAACCATCCCTTCACAAAACTACACCTAATTCAATATTTTCACAAATTTATACCCTTTCAAATTTTTAAAAGCTTGATTTACCCTTTAAAAATTACCAAAATTAAAATATTTTCATTGGGGTTCGCTAGCTAGTGTTTAGGGTATAGTATTAAGAGGTAGGATTGTGTGGGTATGGTTTATTTGGATTTAATTTTGAGTGTTTAGATGTAGTTTTGTGAAGTAATTTTGAAATAGTGTAGTTTTGTGAAATGTAATTCAAATGGTGTAGTTTTGTGATTCTCCCTTAAAAGAGTGAGGAATAATTATCTCTGTGTGAGAAAATTTGGTCAAATAACCCTTGTATTTTTTTTCAGGACCACAATGATTTTATTAAATTAGCATACATGAAAATGTATTGGTCCATTCATGAATTTTTACATTTAAAATATATATATATATTTATATATATTATACAAAAGATTTATTTATCATATATATAACATTTTTGATCATATAATTTTATATATCAAAATATGGATAAATTTGATGATCGTGTATTGAAACTACATTCATGCTTAGAAAAGTACGTTTTCTAAATTTAAATTTGAAACTATTTTTGTACTTCCTATTTTGTGTATCAACTAACTAAGTAGACAAAACAAAACAGTTTACAAATAATAATTTTCTTAAAAATATTTTAGTTTTTAATTAATATATATACTAATTAAGTTTTTTTATTAATTAAGATGGTGATTTAATATAATGTACGTAATACTTTTGATATAAAAGTTTTATTTATAATCATTTAGAGAAATTGCATGTAATGAAAATTTTGTATCAATATTCTTAATATTGATTAAAATATTCTTAATATTGATTAAAATATTATTTTTTCAAGAGAAATTCACAAAACTAATCCCTTTCGACCCTCCCTTCACAAAACTACACCTAATTCAATATTTTCACATATTTACATTCTTTCAAAATTTTAAAAGTTTGATTTACCTTTTAAAAAATTACCAAAATTAAAATCTTTTCATTTGGGTTCGCCGGTTCGCTAATTAGTGTTTAGGGTATAGTATTAAGGGGGTAGGATTGTGTGGGTAGAATTTATTTGGATTTAATTTTGAGTTTTAGGTATAGTTTTGTGAAGTAATTTTGAAATGGTGTAGTTTTGTGAAATGTAATTCAAATGGTGTAGTACTGTAATTCTCCCTTATTTCAATTGGTTTTCTTAATTTTCTATTTTGATTTTACGGATTTTGAAATATTGTATCGCAATATCGCTTATAATTGGGTTTGGGTCCTTATCTAGGTTTTATATTTTATACCTATATAAATTATTCAAGTGATCATTTAGGCCATGTCCATCCAGTATCCAAACGTGGTAAGAAAATAAATTAAAAATGAAGAGAGAGAAAAGACAAAAAATAGAACTAGTCCTAAAACTCCCAGATCTAGAGTCGTTTCTATTATTTTGATGATCTTTTTCTCTACGTGTCTTTATGTTATTTGTTACACTCATATTTCTATTAAATTTATTTAGTGAATTACTTTTTTATAAAAATATGAATTTTATATTATTTAGCACCTTAATTTATAGCTTCCACCGATGTGGATGCCCTTACGTTATTACTTTCCAAATAATATTTTATATACTAATTCAGTGAATGGATATTATTTTGTGGATAATCGTGTCTTTTTTTTGTCAACTGGATAATCGTGTCTCTTTTTCTGTTTTGAATTATTTGAAATTCATCAATAATTTTAATATACAATGTCAAAAGTTTATATCTTAAACTAGTTCCAATATTGTTTTAAAATAATGTAGATTTGAAATATATAATTGAACATGTTATTGTGAAAAACTTACACATAAACATGTGATTGACACTAAATACCTTTTTCTTTATTTGACAGATATACATTTTTCGAATTCCATCATCTAATTTTTTGAAACTTATATTTTTATGATCAATATTCTAGTTTATTTTTTTGTATCTCCAAAATATTATTTTTTGTTGTTAGGATGTAATCAAATACATTATTTGAATGTTATCTACAAAATAAGAGTAAAATCATATTTTTGTATTAGATAAATTTAAACTTATGAATTCAATCTCATTTGTTGAAGTTCTTACTTCCAATATTAAAAAACCTATAATACTTACAATATTCCTTTACTTAGGTCACAAGTTAAATTTTCGAAAAATGACACTTTTTGTTTGACAAGTAACTAACTTCTGATGTGTCAATACTACAAATATTTCTTCTTATAATAGGAAAAATTGCAAAAAAAAACTCAGAGTTTCAACTTTTCGACAGAAAAAACCTGACAAATATTCAAGTGTAAAAAAAAACCTTAACTTTTTTATTTCACATTTTAAAACCTAAAGTTTGTTTTTTTAGCAAAACAAACCCTAGCCAAAAATCAGTTAAATTTTAGCGGAGAAAAAATTATTCGTTTCACTTAAATGAAAATGTGATTGTTTCACCATCGTATACAAAATGGATATAAGAAAAAAACGAGATAAACGAAAAAAAGTTTTGTGATTTTGAACACTTTATCAAAGACCGAAGTTATGGATTTTAGGACAAATAATATCATCTTTGTTTGTGTTTTTTTTGTTTTTCTCGTTTTTTCTTCATATTCTCTTTGATATACGATGATAAATCAAACCCGTTTTAATTTTATGTGAAATATGTCGTTTATCTCTGCTAAAATTTAACCGATTTTTCGGATAGGGTTCGTTTTGCTAAAAAAACAAACCTTAGGTTTTAAAATGTGAAATAAAAAAGTTAAGGTTTTTTTTTACACCTGAATATTTGTCAGGTTTTTTTTGTCGAAAAGTTGAAACCTTGAGTTTTTTTTGCAATTTTTCCTCTTATAATATATATATATATATATATATATATGTTTAAGATAAAAATATTATATAGAGGAATTCACAAAACTACACCCTTTGAACCCCTCTTTCACAAAACTACACCTAATTTAATTTTTTCACAAAACTACACCCTTTCAAAAATTTTAAAGCTTGATTTAGCCTATTAAAAATTACCAAAATTAAAATTTTTTCATTTGGGTTCGCTAATTAGTGTTTATGGTATAGTATTAAGGGGTAGGATTGTGTGGGTAGGGTTTATTTGGATTTAATTTTGAATGTTTAGGTGTAGTTTTGTGAAGTATTTTTGAAATGACGTAGTTTTGTGAAATGTAATTCAAATGGTGTAGTTTTATAATTCTCCCAAATATATATAAAATCTCTTATTTGTTCTCTTCCAATATTTTTTTCCACAATCAAACCTACAAACAACATAATAAAAAATTTCGTAACATTACAATCATAGTTTTATAAGAAATCTAAAAACATTAAAAATACTTTTTAATTCTTTACAAATAAGAAAAAATAGGATTGGTCATTCCGCATTCATAGGCACAAAAATAAGATAATTTCGTAAATGCCACTATTTTGAAATATGTAAATCAATATTTAAATCAAAATTTTTTTTTTATAAATAAATAAGTAAAAAAATCCAGTTACAATATAATATTTCTTCCAAAATCAAAATCGTAAAAATTGTTTAAAAACAAACGAAAATAAATATATTTAACTTTAAATCCTTATTTTTCTTATTTCAGTTTTCAATTGTCTTCTTGTTTGATTTATTCTCAAACTCATAAATAAAAATATTATTATTTCTTAGATTGATAACAAAAAGTTTTTTACCAATTTATACAATATATTTTTGTATGAAAAATGACAAAATCACCAAACCTGTTAACAAATGTTTCTCTGTCTTCCACGACAGTTCTATTGGATTAACAAATTTTTTTTTTTTGATAAAACGATTAACAATTTGTCCCCGCGTTAGGGCATACTTTATACTAATTCTTAATTATAGACAATTGGTTATAAATATGCTTTAGTGATTGACTTTGTAATATATATTGTGTCATGGACAATTATATGGAAATGATTTTCTGTCATCAAATATTTTCATTCGTAAATTATCCACAACATCCATTACCAATATTAAATATGGGCCATAGATTCTGTCCCATATTTAATATATATTACAAAGTCCATCACAACATCCATTACCAATATCACTCTATAAAAGGCTTCGTACCATGGACTTGTTCCTGTCCATACGGTTCGGTCCATATTATTGTCGACAAATATGGTTTTTTGTCCAATTGGACAATTTATTAGTTGGCTTGACCATGGACAGTCCATTTCAAAATGAATTGGGTCAGACCATGGACTTTGTGTCCAATTGACAGCTATACCCAAAAGTTCTCATTTGAGCTTTTAATAGAATCATTAAACCTTTTAAATTAATTATAGTATTTAATGCCAAAAAATAAATTATTATAAAACATGATTTTGTAATTTGGTATAACAAACAAAATCATATTATAAAACTTAATTCTCCAAAAATATAATTTGTGCAAATTAATGTAGACAAGTTTACATGAAATCATATATAATAAATGACAAGTAATTTGACTTATGTGTCAACACGAGAACGAATTTAGAAAAAAAATTGCAATTTTATTAATTTATTATTTTTAAAATATAGTTATGATTATCCCTTTTATTTTTCAGTAGCTTATATTAGCAAATATTATTTCTTTATTAAATATTTTCGATTTTTTGTTAATTAATATTTTCAAAATATAGTTATGATTATCCATTTTGTTTCTCAATGGTTTATAATTATCATATATAACTAATTTATATATTATTTACCAAATTTGTATTTGACTTATACTTTTATAGTTTTATTTCTCAACAATTTTTCCACAAAAAAAGTCAGATTTTTTAAAGATTTTATTTTATATTAATTTAGTATATTTACTTATATTTAATATATTTACTTATATAAAAGGTATTTTGTTAAGTCTCATTCAATTTCGTTCAAAACTTAAGTTGATCATTAATCATCATATATATAGTTATACAACAAATAGTAATTTGACTTATGGTCGCAACAGAGACAATTTGGAAATGTATAATATGTGTCAATTCTATAGAAATTTTAGGAATTTAATACTAATATATGTTATTTTTTCTTAATTGGGTTTGTTTTTTATATTTCTCTTAAATATATCATGAAATAAAAACCAAAGAATTATAAGGGAAAATTTAGGGATTTTAAAATTTAATATATTTTGTGTTTCTTTTTAAAACAAATTCGTAAAATATGATAAAATAAAATTATAAGGAACATAATCTGCACATGATCTCGAATCTGATGAAATTTTATTCATATTAGTTGCATTATGATATATTTTATACGGTCTATTGAACAAATATATGTGTTTTACATATCTTAACAATTTTTTATTATTTTGAGCGGAGCTATTTTTGTGGTAGATAGTGATAATCAAAACAAAAGATGATTAAAACTTAATTTAGTAAAACCTTAAATCAAATATTCTTTTAGTTTTTAATGTATTAGTATATATTTTTTACTTTTTTATATATTTTTAAGTATTGGTATAAATTACTAAAATGGTATTTTCAAAATAGATAAAAATGTCTTACCAAAAAAAAAAAATAGATAAAAATGTATGGAGTTAGATTACGTCAAAATCAAAAATACAACTATTAAAATGCAAAATTTATTGTTATTTATAAATTTAACAATTTTAAATCAAAGACTTCAAAATACAATTGAATTTATAAATCAAGTGGAACTCGTAAATAGGCATGTCAATTAGGTCTAAAGCCCGCGGGCCGATCCGACTCGACCCTGTAAAATATCGGGTTCGGACTTTCATAGTTAAGCCCGAAAAAAATCTGGCTTTTCGGGCTTAGCCCGTTCGGGTAAATGGTTTTTCGGGCTTAACCCGATCGGGTTTCGGGCTAACCCGAAAAGCCCAAAAATAAATAAGATAATATTTTTTATATACTTTATATAATTTGTAAACCTAATCTTTTATAAAAGTCGTCTTTTGCCTAGACATGTTGAAACATTGATTTGCACTCGCACTTGGTTGTATGGTTTCACATTTAGTGATTTAAGTTTCAATATCATTCATATATATTTAATATGTTTTAAATTATTTTCTATCAAATTTTTAATTTTATATGATTTATTTAGGATAAAATTTGGTATTTATTTTTGTTTGTAGCTCTTGATGGTGAGGAAGATCTAGATGACGTCGAAGAAGATCCGAGTTTGCACTTTACTAGTACTACTACCTAAAATTAAAGTGTTTTGATTTTTAATTATGCTTGTTACTATCTAGATTTCAAGTGTTTCTTTTTCAAACTTTTTCTTTGTTTTTTATTAATCCTATGATAACAAAAACATATAATCGTTTTTATTTTCAGTTTTTATTTTTAAACTAGTTTGGTATTATTTTTTATTCATATTTATCACAATATTAATGCGTAAAAAATTGAATTTATTGTTTAAAATATAATTAAATTATGATAATATTGTTAAGACGAAAATTCTAAAATATATGAAAAAGCCCGAAAATATCCGAAAAGCCCTAAAACCCGAAGCGGATCGGGCCATGTTTTGAAATATAAGCCCGAAAAATATTCTGGTCGGGTCGGGTCGGACTCAAATATATACGGGTTTTGCGGATTCGGGTCACGCGGGGTCGGGTTAGCTCGATTGACACCCCTACTCGTAAACCAATAATAGTCTCTTAACGTATCATCAACATATTGTTATTAATCCAAATGTTTTAATTGTTTTTTTTTAAAATATACAAATTCGTGGTGAATTTTTATAAACAACATGATTTATGTTCGGATTTGTCTTTGTTTATGTATTCTAAACTTCAAAATGGATAATATTTACCATTAAGGTATCATTTGAGATTGTTTAAATATGTTAATTTTTTTATTTTATGTATTTCTTTGATCGAAAAATACGCAAAAGCTAATCCTCGATATATTTCTTCGATCGAAAAATATGTCAACCATCTAGTGTATTAATAAGGATTAATAATGCAAAAGCTAATCCTCAATATATTCTCAATTAATCTTTAACTAGATGAGGATTCGCACATACGTGCGAAATTTTATTTGTTGTAATTTTTATATAATAAGAAATGTTTATAAATTTCTATAATTGTAATTATTTAGTAAAAATTATTTTTTAAATTTTTTTACATTGATTTAGATTATATATTTATGGTCTCTTGTTTCATAGAGTACATTAATATCTTATTTTAATAAAACCCGGTAACAAATAGATTATGATTTAAAGGAGAATTGACCCATGTATTAAAAATATTAAAAGTTTTACCGCGCGTATAATCATGTGCCACCTAATTCGAGTGTATTAAACATAAAATTATGAATCATAATCATAATTTTATATGTTTTGATATTACTACTAAAATTTGGCTATATCTAATAAATTACGTATGATATTTTTTTGACCCGTTACAAATATCACACTTATATATTTAACATTTGCGATTTAAAATTTGATATATGGTATTTTTATGACCCGTTATAACATTTTAAATATTTTGAAACCATAATGGAATGCTAAATTATTTGATTATCCAACATCTAAATATATGAATTAGATCCCTAGGTAAAAAGTTATTTTACTATATTTGATTATCTTTTTGTCACTCGTATTATATATGATTTACATTCGCAATAACAAAAAATCAAAAATGGATAAAAATGGAGTTTAAATTGTATGACTGCTCTTGTAACCGGTGCAACCAGCAGAATTGGGTTAGTCTTTCTCTCTTTAATATCATCCAAAATTATTAAAAGATTTCAAAAAACTTATCAAGTTCATTGAATGTATTAAATAAGTATGTTATAGTCAAGAGTTAGCTAATATTGGAGCTATAATATTGGAGCTAGAGTCCATGTATGTGACATTTTTTTTCCACTGAATAATACCTTACCATTAAAAATAGTTTGAAATACAATAGAGCACAAGCCTTCCTTATTTACAGACCGAGTACAAGAGACTCCAGTAGTAAGAGAAAAAGGACTTACAGTGAGACAAAACAAAATTGGTCATTCACAAACCAGAAACTACAAAAAGGCTATAGCATATCTCAAACTTTATTCAATCAATGATATATTTTTACCACAAAAAAATATTTTGGGTGGTGTTTTAACTTCTGAGTTGGTTAGAATTGATTAAATTTTTGTGATTTATATTCAAATAAGTGTGAGATTATGATTTATTTTTTATTAGGTTTTTTACCTTTTTTAATGTCGATATAATAACTACTTTCCTTTTATTGTTTTTAATTATTCGTTGTTTCCAAATTTGTTTTTAAAGTTAATTTTTTGAAATATTAATAACCATATAGTATAATGAGTGGCATTTGATGGTAATTACAATTTTTTTAGTCTTTTTTATAAAAATGTTTCTCTTTTAATAGTTAAGATTTTTCGATAATCGTTAGCAGGGGCGGAACCACCTTATAAATGGCGGAACCACCTTATAAATGGGAGGGGCAGCTACCTCGGGTAAATTTGCAAATTTTCATGTATTTTTGTATATTTTCACTAATGCTCCCTTAGTAGTCTAGGGGTGGGCAAACGGGTAACCCAATCGGGTTCGGATAAGACCCGGTCGGGTTCGGGTACACCGGGTATAGAGGCTTAGGACCCATTAGGATAAATTTAGTATATCGGTTCGGATACGGTTCGGGTCTAACCGGGTTCGGGTCGGTTCGGATTTTAAAATAAATACCCGTTACAAACGGTTACGGGTCGGGTTAAAAGGATTTTAAACCCGAATTACTTTAATACGCGAAATGGTATTGATTTACACGACACCTACAAATAAAACATGTCATATAATCATGAAATAAATTCACAATAAGCAAAGTTAACGTCTAAACTAAATTGTCAATATCCAAATTTTAACATTTAAATCAATAAATCCACTAAAACAAAGTGAATATATAGAGAAAAAAACATTTCATAAATCATGTATAAAAAATTATAATCTAGATATGGATATATTATATGTATATGTATTTATTATATATTAATGTATATGTATATGATCGGGTTTGCGGGTAACCCGATCGGGTATCGGGTAATACCCGACCCGATCCGTTACCCACAGGTCTAGGAGTTTCATACCCAAAACGGTAAATAGATATTACCTTAACCCGACCCGAACCGGGTTTTTCGGGTCGGGTACGGTTCGGGTCGTCGGGTCCGGATTTTTTGCCCACCCAGATTCCTTACTATGTGCAATAAAATCCTTAATTTCTTTCATAAATTTATTAATGCCTCCATAAAATTTATGGCTAAATCCGCCCTGATCGTTAGGTATACCCCGATTCCATACTTCCACTAGCCCATAACGGATTTTTGAACATTGTTTATGCCTTGGTTACTATCGACCCTTAACTCATACAAACCTTCTTTTAAATGCAACCTTCTTTCACCAATACAAATTGTAACATTCTATAGTTCTATTTGCTGCAAAGGGTCATTTTTGACTTTTTTTTTTTTTTATCAATATTTGGGCCGCAAATGGCCGGCCCATTAGCCAAACCTACACTATCGTAGGCGCGGGGAATCGATCCCGGGTGGGGTGGTGCTACCTGCCTCCTGTGGACTTATGACTGCCACTAGACCAAGGTCATTTCCCGACTTTTTTTTTTTCTACAGAAAATAACAAGATTGTGAAAATGGTTAGACGAAGATAAGATATATTTCAAATTTGTGTGTACCTTTCAGTAACAAAAAAAATACAGAAGAAGAAGAAGAATACGATTCTTTCTTCTTCATCGAATGTTGAGAAAGACTCAAACTTTAATCTCTCTAAGAAGACCCTTCTCTTCTTCTTCCTCCTCCTCTGCGATTCCATCTCTGCCCAAAACCCTAAAAACCCTAACCCAAAACCAAGTCTCCTCCTTTGAATCTGCCCTCCACGATTCCTTAGCTTCTCGCAACTCCGATCAAGCATGGAAATCCTTCCGATCATTCGCCGCCGTCTCTTCTCTCCCGGAGAAACGTCTCCTCAACGCCCTAATCACCCAATTATCCAGTCTCGGCGGCGGAGAAAACGCCTCTCACAAACTCAAGCGAGCTTTCGTTTCCGCTGCTTACGTCATCGAGAAAGATCCGATCTCGCTCGATTTCGAGACCGTCCGTACAATAATGGAGTCGATGAAAGCGGCTAAAGCAGCTTTGCCCGCCTTGGCTCTCGTCGAGTGTATGTTTAAAAACAGATACTTTGTTCCTTTTGATCTATGGGGACACTTAGTTATCGATATCTGCAGAGAAAACAGAGCATTGGCTTCGTTTCTAAAAGTGTTTAGAGAATGTGTTAGAGTCTCTGTAGATGAGAAGCTTGATTTCATGAAACCAGGTTTGTTCGCGTGTAACGCGGCTCTCGAAGCGTGTTGTAAGCAGATTCAATCACTGGATGATGCTGAGAATGTGATTGAATCTATGAATGTTTTGGGTGTGAAGCCTGACGAAA
This sequence comes from Cochlearia excelsa, assembly GCA_963556525.1. Classification (NCBI taxonomy): domain Eukaryota; kingdom Viridiplantae; phylum Streptophyta; class Magnoliopsida; order Brassicales; family Brassicaceae; genus Cochlearia; species Cochlearia excelsa. The sequence continues at coordinate 5,330,920 of OY748332.1, read as the reverse complement.
AGAGCTTCGGGTTTCTCGGTTATTTGTATGCGAGTAAAGGGCTTAAAGAGAAGATAACCGAGCTCGAGAATCTGATGGATGGTTATGGGATTGTAAGTAGAAAGATCTTTTACTCTAATGTGATAAGCGGATACGTTAAGACGGGTGATTTAGATAGCGTTTTCGATGTTGTCCTGCGTAGTCTTAAAGTAGAAAGCTTGAGATTCGATGAGGAGACCTATTGTGAGTTGGTTAAAGAGTTTATAGAGAGTGAAAACACTAAGAGTTTAGCTAAACTTATCTTTGAAGCTCAGAGATTTGAGTCTGTGTCCATTGATGTTGATAGTTCTGTTGGGTTTGGAATCGTAAACGCTTGTGTTAAGCTAGGATTCTCGGATAAAGCATATAGTGTTCTCGAGGAAATGGTTGCTCAGGGAGGAGGAGAATCTGTGGGGCTCGGTGTTTATGTACCTATCTTCAGATCATATTGCAAAGAGTATAAAACATTTGAAGCTACTAAGCTTGTTACAGAGATCAGCAACTCGGGGTTTAAATTAGATGCTGAGACATATAAATCTTTGATCGAAGCTTCCATGACGAAACAGGACTTTGTATCTGCGCTTACGTTGTTTAGGATTATGAGAGAAACAAAAGTATCGGATTTGAAAGAGAGCTACTTGACGATAATGACGGGTCTTCTTGAAAATCAAAGACCCGAGCTAATGGCGTCGTTTGTAGAGGAAGTTTTGGAAGGTCCTTGTGTCGAAGTGAAGTCTCATGATTGGAACTCGATCATTCATGCCTTTTGTAAATCCAAGAGGCTAGAAGACGCAAAGAAGACTTACAAAAGAATGTGTTTCCTTGGGTATGAGCCGAATAACCAGACATACTTGTCGTTGATCAACGGATATGTTAGCTGCGAGAGTTTCTTTGAGGTCGTGGTTTTGTGGAAAGAGTTCAAAGACAAGGAAGAAAGACTAGACCATGCTCTAGCCGATGCGTTCTTGAATGCTTTGGTGAAAGGAGGGTTCTTTGGCACGGCGTTGCAGGTGATTGAGAGATGTAAAGAGATGAAGATATTTGTGGATAAGTGGAGGTACAAAGCCGCGTTCATGGAGGCTCAGAAGAAGCTGAGGTTACCGAAATTGAAGAAGAGGAAGGCGAAGAAGATAGAATACATTGATGCCTTTAAGAATTGGGTTGGTCTTACTACATGACAAAAAGCTATCAACAATAAACAAACCTTTTGCTCTTACTTGCCTTACCTTATTATTTCTATGCATAAGTACATGTTAACTTGTTTCCTCAGCTTTTCAAGATTATTTTAAAAACAGCCAGTTTCGACACCAACCAAGTCCATCATGATTATTTGTAATATGACACGATAGCAGATGGAGAATAAAGGAAAAGAATAACTTTGATAAATAATGCTTTATTGGCAATTTGGCACAAAACACACAACAATAGTTAAATCATTAGTTCTCATCATAGTAGTTTTGTAGAATCTGTGTTCTCACAGAAACAGGAATAGTTACATTCTGCACATAGCTTGTCCAAATCAAGCTTCCAAAGTTGTATCCGGTGTTGATTTTGTGTGTGGTCGAGACACGAACCGTGAAACTGACACGTTTGATTCTGGAGTTAAACACTAACGTCTCTGGCGTCACAACCACTTGAACCCCAAGGGGAGGCTCGACCACAACATTGTAAACCGAACGAACCCGTCCAACGTTAGTCACGGTTCTGGTGAGAGTAACTTCGTCGTTGAGGTTTGGAATGGTGATTGAAGGCAAGTTCATATCCAAAACAGAAGGTATTGGGTTTGAACAAAGAGTTCTTTTACCGACAAGCTGAGAGATAGACGAGGCATTGTACCCAGCGGAACACAAGTAGAGAATGTAGTCTTTTGGGCCCATGTCGTATATGAGACCAGGCTCTGCAGCTTTCTCTGGGTTCACTAGGCCTCCCCCATAATCAAACGGATCAGCTACTTTGCGAGATGACCCTTCTGCAGATAACTGCTCACCGAGTGGATCTGTTCTCCAAGCTGCAAAGTACAAAAACAGGTTATAAAGTTAAAGAGAGACTCGATTTTATTTATTAATCGGTTGTTTATGTAGTTGTGTTGAAGATAATAACCTGTAGTAACAATAGCTGATCTGAAAGCAGCAGGAGACCAATGAGGATGCAAAGCTTTGAGAAGCGCAATAACTCCTGATATTGCTGGAGTCGCCATCGATGTTCCTGAAAGCGTAACAAATCCACCGACATTGAAGGTGGAATTTGGAGATGTAGCAGCTAATATTTTGACTCCTGGTGCTGCTATGTCAGGCTGTATCGCGAAACAAGTAGAGTTTCTATTTAGATTAAACAAAATTAGATGTTGCAGAAGATCGAATAGCTTTAAAGAAAAGGATCTGGCCATACTTTGAGAATCGCCGGGGAAAGGGAGTTAGGTCCTCTTGATGAGAAACTTGCAACCTTCGTCCCAATAGGTTGTCCGACGAGTGTTCTAGAAGGTTGTATCTTAACAACTGGTGATCTACAAACCACAATTGATAGTTTTTTCTTACGACTTTGTGTTTCTTGTGGTAAGGAAACAAGTGAGCATGGGCTACTGTAATAAAAGATAGAAATTGATCGTTTCATACCCGTTGGAACGTATGTATAAAAGTATATCAGTTCCCAGCTCGTAGTCAACTGCCACACAGGGGAAATCATCTTTACATGGATTGATACTGTTCCCAGGATTTCTTGCAATGATAACGCCAAGACCACCGGCTATTTTCACAGAAGCTGCAGCCCTTGATACAGCAGTGTAACCGCTTGATGTTGTGAAACACAGCACAACTTTCCCGGCCATTATACGGTTGGAGTTGGAATCAAGGAACTCACAGTCACTGCAAAATGGTATAGATTCCGACCGATATCAGAGAACAATGTTCTTAAGCGAAAACTAAACAACGGTCAAAGTAGATTCGATATCATTAATTACCCGCTAAATGTTTCACTACTGTTCCCTGGATCCTCAGGGTAAACCAAACTAGTAAAGCCAAGTCCCAGACCTGTGTACATTGCTTGACCCTGCAGTAACAGCGAAACACACAGATCTCAGAAAGGTCCAAGGCTTGACAACAAAAAGAAACATTTGCAAAGGAAAACAAGTAATAACATATGCTCTGCTTTACCAATATGACTTTATTGTTTCCAAGTGTAATAGGTGTAACAAAGGACCGGTCTAGAGTGGTTGCAGCAACTGTTAATATCCAAGGAGCTGTGTTTACTACAGTCTGAGCTGATGGGCCACTGTTACCACCCGCACAAACAACTGTGATACCCTTTGCAACAGCATGGAATGCTCCAGTAGCAATCCCATCACGCAGATCGATTTCAGCATTCAGAGGAACTCGGCCGCCTAGAGAGAGTGACAAAACATCAACACCGTCATGGATAGCTTCGTCAATTGCTTTCATGATGTCAGAAAACGAACAAGTCACACCGTCTAGCTCTTCCAGATACCAACAAGCCTTGTACATTGCTATGCGAGCATGAGGGGCACCACCTCTCAAGGTTCCACCAGCGAGTCCTTTGTAGCTTACCTTGGGAACAAACGAACCGCCTGCAATAGAGGCGACATGTGTGCCATGGCCGTTAAAGTCTCTAGCGGAAACGTAGTCAGGTGACTGTGTGGAGTTGAATCCGTCGTTTTCAGCAAGAAACCCGTTGATAAAGTATTTGGCTCCTATGAGCTTTCTGTTGCAATTTGTTGCATCAAAATTTTCTCCTGATTCACATCCTCCTTTCCATTTTCTTGGTATTGGTCCAAGACCAATGTCATTAAATGATTCAGACTCCGGCCACACTCCTACAAACCATAAAAAACTTGAAAGTCAATGAGAGGGTAAAATGAAGAAACCAAAAAATGCAACATAAGCAAAGATAAATCCAAAATCTGATGAGAACTATAGCTTTGTCTACCTGTGTCGATAACGCCAATGATAACTTGGGCACCCATGTTGGTTTCATTTAGGAGATTCTTCGGATTGGCCGAAGAGAGTCCTAAGTAATCCCAAGTCCTAGTTGTTGCGAGTTCGTAGTAACCATCAGGGATGACATGAACAACTTCAGGTGAATCTGTTTGCAGAACAAAGTGCATCAACAATAAAAACATATACATGAACTGGTCAAACAATCAAAGTGATTTAAACCTATCATCATTGTTTGAATGCGAGAAGCAAACACCATGGTTTGACTTAAGAAAAAATGAGTACCAGCGAGTTTCTTGGCTTGGGACTTGGTGAGCTTTGCCGCAAAGCCTGAGAAGCCATGTCGATAACTATACACCATTGAGTCATGTGCATCCTCTTTACTGTGAAACAAACATAAAACTTTCGGTGCGAGCTTGAGAGATACTAAGAACCGTTTAATGTAAAATCAAATCAGCTATGTACCTTCCAAAAAGAGAAGACAACATCTGGTGATGAGATTCTGTGACAAAATCAGGATCATCATGCTGCTTCTCACCCAAATACACTATATGAACCTAATTTAATCATCGCAACACAACACAACAAAACCAAAACATGTCATAACATATATTATAAAATTTCCTCCTTTGTTGTTATATGATGATAAAGAAGATACAATATACCTTGCTCTCATAACTACCTCGTACAACATTCGAAATTATTACCAAACTTAGCACCAAAACAAGAACTGATGATCTAAACTTCCACATCCCAAGTTATAAAAGAAAAGTCTGTATTGTTTTTTCGATATTACAGGACAACTATATAAACATGTATCCAACAAAGAATGTGTACATATTCTTGGAATGGTTCCTGGTCTTTTTCACAGATGTATTTGAATCAACACAAGAGGTAACTAAACAAATGCATATTTTTAAAATCATTACAGAGTCAACTAAATTATAGTTTAAAGGAACCGTTTTAGAGTCAAAACACACAATCTCAAAAACACGATTTTGACAGAGACTACTTCTATGAGATATGATAAATTAACAATAAATATATATATATATATATATATATATGTTGAGGTTTGAATAAGTCATTAGCCGTTAGTCAAATAAGTCTTTGTTCTGTTTGTATGATCAAAGAAGTCCGAGTCTCATGGAATTTGTTAGTTCCTATTTTGTAGCTTTAGTTTGTTGCTTCTTTGAGTCGTGTGTAAAGGCTATTTAAAGTCACCTTTGCTAAGTTAATAAAGTATCCTTTCAATTACTAAAGCTTTGAGATCTACATTTGGTATCAGAGCAAAACTAGTGTGAGAGAGAGAATCAAAGAGAGAGAGAGATGTCAAACTCTGATAAGTTTGTCAAGGCGTCCATACCAAGGTTCGATGGCCACTATGATTTTTGGTCTATGACCATGGAGAATTTTCTGAGAAGTCGAGAACTGTGGAGTCTGGTGGAGGAAGGATATCCAACAACGTCTGTTGGAACACAAACCAGTGAACAGAGAAGTGAACACAGGAAGGCCATGGAAGAAGCCAATCTCAAGGACTTGAAAGTGAAGAATTTTCTATTCCAGGCGATTGATAGAGAAATCCTGGAGACAATTCTTGACAAAAGCACCTCAAAAGGGATTTGGGAATCCATGAGACAGAAATATCAAGGCTCCACAAAGGTGAAGAGGGCGCAGTTACAAGCACTCAGAAAAGAGTTTGAGATGTTAACCATGAAAGAAGGAGAAAAGGTTGATACTTTTCTAGGAAGAACCCTAACCCTGGTTAACAAGATGAAGACAAATGGAGAAGCCATGGAACAAAGCACCATCGTAGCTAAGATACTCAGATCCTTGACTATGAAGTTTAATTATGTGGTGTGCTCGATCGAGGAGTCAAATGATCTGAGTATGATGAGCATTGACGAGCTTCATGGAAGTCTTCTTGTTCATGAGCAGAGAATGAACGGAAATCCGCAAGAGGAGCAGGCTTTGAAAGTTTCTCAGGAAGAGAGACCAAGTAGAGGAAGAGGTCGCGGAACGTTCAGAGGAGGTCGCGGAAGGGGAAGAGAAAGAAACACTTTTTCCCGTGCTGTGATAGAGTGTTATAAATGTCACAAATTGGGACACTTTCAGTACGAGTGTCCAGAATGGGAGAAGAAAGCGAACTATGCAGAGTTAGAAGAGGAAGAAGAGCTGCTTCTAATGGCATACGTAGAGGAACACAAGACAACCAGAGAGGAAGTATGGTTTCTCGACTCCGGTTGCAGTAACCATATGACTGGTGATAAGGAATGGTTCTCCGAGTTAGAGGAAGGAATGAATCGCACGGTTAAACTCGGAAATGACATGAAGATGGTCGTGGTTGGCAAAGGGAGTGTGAAATTGCAAGTAAATGGTATTGTCCAAGTAATATCTGAAGTTTACTATGTTCCAGAGCTAAGGAATAACTTGTTGAGTTTGGGACAACTACAAGAGAGAGGCTTGGCTGTCTTGATACGAGACGGAAGCTGCAAGGTGTTTCATCCGAGTAGAGGAGTAGTTATGCAAACAAGCATGAGTGGAAACAGAATGTTCTTTTTGTTAGCCAATAAGATACCGAAGAACTCGCTATGTTTGCAGACAGAAGAAGTGATGGAGAAGGAAAACTACTTATGGCATTGTCGCTTCGGTCATTTAAACCAAGAAGGACTGAAGTTGCTCACACGCAAGGAGATGGTTTTCGGTTTACCCACTCTAAAACCCACAAAGGAAATTTGTGCTGTTTGTTTAACGGGAAAACAACACAGGGAGTCAATGTCAAAGAAAAGTTCATGGAGGGCTTCAAGACCTCTTCAGCTTGTGCACTCGGATATATGCGGACCAATCACTCCTATTTCACACAGTGACAATAGGTACATATTGACTTTCATTGATGATTGTACTAGAAAGACATGGGTCTACTTCCTAAAAGAAAAGTCCGAAGCTTACAATACATTCAAGAAGTTTAAAGCAAGCGTAGAAAAAGAGATTGGTGCTTTTATTACCCGCTAAGGACCGATCGAGGTGGAGAATTTACGTCCAATGAGTTTGGAGAGTTTTGTAAATCACATGGAATCACTCGACAATTAATCGCAAGCATTCACTCCTCGGCAAAACGGCGTCGTCGAAAGGAAGAACAGGACAATCATGAATGCCGTTCGTTCTATGCTTAGTGAGAGACATGTTCCTAAAGAATTCTCGTCCGAAGCCACTAAATGGAGTGTGCATATTCAAAACCGATCACCAACAAGCGGCATTAGAAGATAAAACGCCCGAAGAAGCTTGGAGTGGTGTAAAACCGGCGGTGGGATACTTCCGTATTTTTGGGTGCATAGGGTACGTGCACATTCGGACCGAGAGAAGAAGTAAGCTAGATGATAAGAGTAAGAGATGTGTGTTCTTAGGGGTCAGCGAGGAATCAAAGGCTTGGAGGTTGTATGACCCGGTGACAAAAAAGATAGTGATAAGCAAAGACGTCGTTTTTGATGAAAGCAAAAGTTGGGACTCGGGGTCAAGCCGATTCGGGAACACAAGAAGCAATGTTGGAGAGTGAAGACGAAGAAGAAAGAAATTGTGCGGAGGAGATAAACGGTGACGGCGGTCCAGAAAATTTGACACCGCCTAACCATGATATAGAAAGAGCAACCGAAGGAAGAACTGTGCGTGAAAGGAGAGCGCCTGGGTGGATGGCTGACTATGACACGGGAGAAGGAAGAGAAGCCGAAGCGAACTTGTCTGCAATCTTGTTGATGATGACTATGGCAGAGAGTGATCCTATCTGGTTTGATGAGGCAGTAAGGAACAAGGTATGGAGAGAAGCTATGGAGCAAGAAATCGAGTCCATTGTGAAAAACAATACTTGGGAGCTTACTATATTACCTGAAGGTTTTACACCAATAGGAGTCAAGTGGGTATATAAGACCAAGCTAAACGAAAATGGAGAAGTTGATAAGCACAAAGCGAGGTTAGTAGCCAAGGGTTATGCGCAGTGTTACGGTGTTGACTACACTGAGGTTTTTGCTCCAGTAGCAAGGCTTGATACTATTCGAACCATACTTGCCATAGCAGCTAAACTGAATTGGGAGATCTTTCAGTTAGATGTGAAAAGTGCTTTTCTACATGGAGAACTCAAGGAAGATGTGTATGTTTATCAACCAGAAGGATTCATAAAGAAAGGGGAAGAAGAAAAGGTCTACAAACTAAGAAAGGCACTGTACGGCCTTAAGCAAGCTCCACGAGCTTGGTTTAGCCGAATTGAAGCTTATTTTATGAAAGAAGGCTTCGAGAAATGTCCCAGCGAACATACTCTGTTTACGAAGACAAGAGAAGGTAATATTTTAATTGTCAGCTTATATGTTGATGATTTAATATTTACTGGAAGTGATAAAGCTATGTGTGATGAGTTTAAGATGTCAATGATGTTGGAGTTTGAGATGTCTGATCTTGGAAAAATGAAACATTTTTTGGGGATAGAAGTAAAACAGAGTCAAGATGGAATCTTCATATGCCAAAGAAGATATGCTCGAGAAGTTCTAGAGAGGTTTGGAATGTGGGAGAGTAATGCGGTGAAGAATCCCATTGTTCCGGGAATAAAGCTGCATAAGGATGAGAGCGGCGAGAGAGTCGATGAAACATTGTTCAAACAGTTGGTTGGGTGTCTCATGTATTTGACAGTGACAAGGCCTGATCTTATGTACGGAGTGTGTCTTATCAGTAGATACATGGCTAATCCAAGAATGTCACATTGGCTAGCGAGAAAAAGAATACTAAGATATCTAAGAGGTACGGTGGAGTTCGGAATTCTTTACAAGCGAGATAAGAGCGAAGCAACTTGCGGCTTTTGGCGTTCACAGATAGTGATTACGCCGGCGATTTGGACGATCGAAAAAGCACATCAGGTTTTGTTTTTTTAATGGCTTCGGGGGCAATTTCGTGGGCATCAAAGAAGCGATCAATTGTTGCACTTTCCACCACGAGGCCGAGTATATAGCGCGGCATTATGTGCTTGTCAATGCGTGTGGCTGAGAAGAGTGTTAGAAAAAGTTGGAGCTGAGGAAACGTCTGCAACAGTGATCAATTGTGACAACAGTTCAACCATTCAACTTTCAAAGCATCCAGTCTTTCATGGGAAGAGCAAGCATATTGAGGTAAGGTTTCATTATCTCAGAGAGCTGGTAAGTGGTAATATGGTTAAATTAGAGCATTGTCCGACCGAAGATCAAGTAGCTGACATCTTTACCAAACCGCCGAAGTTGGAGCGGTTTGAGAAGTTGCGCGCATTGCTCGGAGTGGTTCATATGTACGTAGTAAGCCGAATTCGGAGGAATTAGCTTAGGGAGGGTATGTTGAGGTTTGAATAAGTCATTAGCCGTTAGTCAAATAAGTCTTTGTTCGTTTGTATGATCAAAGAAGTCCGAGTCTCATGGAATTTGTTAGTTCCTATTTTGTAGCTTTAGTTTGTTGCTTCTTTGAGTCGTGTGTAAAGGCTATTTAAAGTCACCTTTGCTAAGTTAATAAAGTATCCTTTCAATTACTAAAGCTTTGAGATCTACAATATATATATGTAAAATGATTAGAGTTCTTAAGCTAGTGGCATTGCAATAATAATGTATAATCCCTTAAGAAAAAGTCTCCTCCGTTGATAAAAAAAAACAAAGGGTTTAGTTGCTTACAGTTCATAATCGGAGAAGATCTCTTACACGTCTTCTCTACAACGATGCAATCTCTATTATTATCATCCATCACGTGGCCACTAAATCATTAGACTTTCATGGAAGATCTGAAATTGAAATTCATTCTCTCCGTGAAAATCAATAATGGAGACGAGTTAGTGCGTATCTTAATAACGAAGTGACTACGGCCAGTGGCTGAGATCTCCGGCGATTATCCGGCGGCTGCGAGAGAAAACGACGCCGTGGCGTCTCCTCGCGGACGATTATTCAGCAGCGGGTAGTGTTGTGATTATAATCCCAGTTCCTTCTAAGAAGTAAGAACTAAAATCAGATTAGGGGCAAAATGTTAATAAATAAAGTTTAGGGTCGTGATTTATAAAATTAGTAAGTTTGGGGATAAATGTATTAAAAGACCGTCCAAGCGGGGATCTAGAGTGAAATTAATCATTTTGCGTAACAAGAGTTTATTTATGAGCAATTCTCTATAATAGCACTAACTTGAAGTTTTGATTACAAAATTAGTACACATTCTTTAAAAGAATATAAATCTTCTAGTTGAGAACCCTTTGGGCACTTGTCCAACTTCTTAATTAATATGATACTAGATGAGGATCCGCACATACGTGGGGAGTTAAACATATTTTTAAATTTATATATTTAAAATTATTTGGTGAAAATATATATAATACAAATTCATAACTTGGATTATATTTATATAGTCTCTTATTTCATAGAGTACATTAAATAAAATATATACATTGTGCGAGGTAACTGATAAATATGGGTAACTCGAGATTGATCCGCGTATAAGAAATATTTAAAAATTGTTTATTGGATTATATTTAATATAAATTTCAAAACTATACTTATATATATTTTAATATTATGAATATAATTTAGTTATATCTTATCAAATATTTATGTTATTTTTTGACCCGTTACAAATTAGAATTATACATAAATTGAATTCGATTTAATTTCATAACAATTATCATTCCTTTCAAATCCGCTTTGTGATTTTTGTAACGATCCGTAAGGAAAATTAAAATATGTATTTGTTATTCCTTTATTTGCTTATGTCTTAATTAGCTATATATAAATTTTAAAATAAATCAAGTTTAGATTGTTATAGATATTATTTCATTTGAATAATTCAAGTTCTTTTATTTCGATATGAAATTTTTTATCAAATTTTATTTTATTTGCTAAAATTTTAATTGATTTTCATTCGAATTTTAAATCCTTTGTTATCAAAGATATTTCACAAGTATTATTGTTTTCAAATTTTGTCATATATAAATTTTGAAATTTTAAATCGTTTTTTTTTTATTTTTTTTATTCGTTTTTGTAGAATATTTTTCGAAATAGTGGTAAAATTTGTGAAGATTAAAATTTGAATGATTCTTGTTATCAAATTTTTTTTTTACAAATATTTAAACTACATTATGAATTCATTTGGGCTTTTGTAGTGGACTTAAAATTGTAATTTGCAAATAAAATCAAAAGCATAGGTTATATTAAAAATATGTAGTGGCATTGTATGGTAATTAAAATTTTTTTAAGGGTTTTTTAAAAAAATGTTTTCCATTTAATATATAAGATTGTCTCTTGAGGCTTTTGTCACGGTTTTTTCTATTGAGTTTTTTCCCAAAAAACCTCATATTAATTGGGATTAGACTATGTTTATATATTAGACATTATTCGTCTAATATTTTAATGTGGGACTTGGATTGTTATCCCAACAATAATAAACTTGAAAAAGTCGAAAGGGTATCACTTGTTTAGAGTTTTATACCTTTTCGCTGCGTCTTGGAGTGTTGTGTTTGTTTTTTTTACTGTTTGTTCTAAAGTTACGTTTGTTCGTTAGCGGTTTATTTTTTTGTTTTACGCGTAAGATATATTTTATGGGGTCACACATATATCAATATATGGTCATTATTTAATAAGTCAAAGTTACGTGATTAATTATGTAATTAAGTATAAGTCTAGAGGCATAAATGTTATAGAAAATTACGTCGTGAATGCCTTAAGTAATTTATAATTTGATGAATGGTCGAATTATAAATTAGTATTCTATATAAATAGAGGATTATGGTCCCCAAAACAATCTTAACCTGAAAATATAGAGACTCTCTGCATCCCATCACCAGACACTTAAGATTAATTCAGAGTGTGTTTTGAAAGATCCATAGCCAACTTCAGATCTCCAACCACAGATTCATCAGGTGTTAATCGGGTACGCTTCCGCCTTAGTTTAATCATCATAAATTGATATGGCTTTGAGTTTATTATTATATAAACCTTAAGAATTTATTTCCAACATCCAACATTATGCATTTTCATGCGTAAAATTGTAATAACAAACTTGAAAAAATCGAAAGGGTGTCACTTGTTTAAAGTTTTATGCCTTTTCGCCGCGTCTTGGAGCGTTGTATTTTTTTACCGTTTGTTCATTAGCGGTTTATTTTTTAGTTTTATGCATTTTCATGTGTAAATGTGTGTTGGGGTTGTGTCTTTTTGTTTTTGACTATGATTGGTTGTTCTAAAGTTGCGTATGTTCGTTGGTTGTTTATTTTTTTCCCTATAAAGTCTTGTTGTTTTTCTCATGGATTGTAAGATTAAAGTCTTTAAAATTAAATTTTAAATCCTCAAAAGTACTTCCTATCAAGTATCAACTACAAACTTAAGTTTAAACATTAAATAATTAACCCAAATAAAAATGATTGTCTCGTTTCTTTTCTTGAAAAACATATTTTTGAAATTTGACTAACGCAACATTGATAAAATTATTTCAAAATATGAGTGAGTAAATTTTAATATATTTCTTTCTAGTAAAGAAAAAATGTTGTAGGTTCTTAAGTTATAAATTTGATTACTAGTTGTAAGTTAGTGATGACATATCAATAAATTTTATACTAATCTTATCTTGTTACACATTCAAAAGTAGTGTAACTTAACTCTTCTTTTAGTTTACCTACAAGCACGTTTTATTTTAAGTACTACAATTCTTCTCTTTTGAGGGAAAATGCTTCAGGAAAGATTGTCGGGTTTGGTTAGAATTATTGGTGGTATGAAGCCTACATATGGTCACACTTCCTTAAACCCCGACATTAGTCCGTCTTCTGCAACACCTTTCCATTTTGCTAGCGGATTCATCAATGCCACTTCAGCTCTTGACCCCGGTTTGATTTTCGACATAGGTAAACACTTTCTTGAACCCCATGCGCAAAGTCCAAAAGCTCATATTTTCCAAACGTTTGTCATGAAGTGTCTTTGGAAATGTAGGTTACAATGAATATATAAAGTTTCTTTGCCGAATCAACGGATCATCTCTGGTAGTTCTCAACTACAAAGAATTTCGGGAGAATTGGACTTTTGGAGACAAAGGTCATGTGGTTAACATATAGGTGACATTCATCTACAAGTTTGCTCACCAGAAAATAGGAAGTTGATATAAAGCTTTTAGAGAAGTGTGTAGTTTGTTTATGTAATGTTTTTTGTGTTTAATTGATTTAAAATCTTTTGTTGGTTCTCATTCAAAAGATTTACTTTTTCTCTAACTTGAAACCTCAATTTTGTAAATTTACTTTTTCGCTACTTTTAACAATAATCTATTTTATTAAATTTATTAGATTCCAAGGAAGAAAAAATTGAGATTTGATTTGATTCATGGTTTCTTTTGTATCTCATCCTTCTTAAACATGCTTAAATGCTTATGCTTAATCTCAAGTACTTTTAATTTCGTTCTATTTTTGTGCTCTTGCAAATTGGTTAAAAAGGGAAAATTTGGTTTCAATATTGATTGTTACCAATATGCATCGAGATATTTTTTTTTGTTAAAAAATATGCATCGAGATATTACATATACTACATAATAAACCCTCATTAAGCTTCTTAAAAAAACAGATTACTACAAAATTTAACTAAAAACATATCTGAAAACCCTAATTAGACAATTCTCAAAGCCTTAATCTTGGTAAATAGCTTCGCGGCAAAGAGGGCATGAGTTATGTCTTTCTAGCCACGTCACGAGACCCTCTTCATGAAACAAATGCTTACAATTAGGTAGTTCGCATATTGGTTTCTTCTCTGATTCAAACATATCCTCCAAACATATCGCAAAACTCTCCGTTCCTACAAAACCCTCAAATTTGTGCGAAGAATCCGTCGTTGGATTAGAAGACACGACCAGATACTCTTTCCGTGTCAATCTCACGAAAACCATCACGAAAAGAGGTAGTTGTGGGCATCGTTGACTTTTCCACGCCTCGGCGAGGATCGAACGAGACATGAGTCGTGACAAGGTATGGTCGTGGAATTGGTTTCGAAGTTGTTCGTAGACATAGTTCGGTGTGAAATCTCGAAGCTTGAGAGAGATAAGTGGTGAGTTTGGTAAAGAAGAAGAAGAAGAATCTTTGATAGATCCGAGACTTGTGACAGTACCGTCGCTCTCGTCTTTTAGAAACTCCTCGACGTGTCGGCTTAGACCTATAGAAACTGTGTTTAGAAACCCTAACGATGGAGAAGAAGAAGAAGACGGAGAAGGTTGATACATTGATGTAGCCGTGACATCGATCTTGATTGATTCAGTTTCCATTGTCGTTGTAAGAGAAAGAGACAGAGAGACAGATAGATGTTTGTGGAAAAATAAAATTGAGATTAGAATGCGTTGTATTGTACGAGACGGCGATGTATTTATAAGAATCAGACAGTAATTGTTGTTAACGGTCATAATCCTAGGGTTTTGTAAGGTTATTTCATTAATTACTCAGACGCGTAAATAAAAGATTATGCAATCTTTACTTTTTAGAGTTTATTATTTCCTTTTTTCCTCGCTGTTGAAACCGAGGATCATAACGAGGCCAATGCCGCTGAATCATGCTCCATGGACACGGCGATTCAGGACACTTTTGGTACTGATAAGAATTTGAATTCTTTGGGAGCCTTGACAATAGATGTTCCAGAGCCAGATTTTTGCGACTCTGACAAGGATCGATCTGAAAATTCGTTCAGCGATAACCAGATATGGGCTTGTTACGATCTTATGGATGGAATGCCTCGATCATATGTCGTGATAGAAAAGTTTATATCCGTAGAACCATTCAAAGTCCTTCGGCTAACTTCAGAGACAAACATCGAGCTTACCTCACCAAAGTGGCTTGGTTTCGGAGTTTCGAAAACTTGTGGAGAGTTTAGAGTTCGTAACTCGCAAATCTGCAAGTGGTTCCTCTTGTTAAAGTCGCTGGTTTCAAATCCGTGTTTCACCATCATTTGGATCCAAAAGAAACAAGAATGATCACGAAAGATGAGATGGCGAGATTCTCTCACAGGCGGTGCAGCAACCGGTGCACCGTATATAGCTTCTCAACACTATCATCAATGATCACCCATAAGGTTTTAAAGATTCAAATTTTTTATGTATTTTTTGGTAATGTTGTTTATGAAAAACATGAACCCTAACATATAAAATCTATAAAATGCCAAGTTATCATTTATGTTAAACAAATCTGAACACTTTCTATTACTAAACATTAAAAAAGACAAAAGAAAACAAGGGAAAGACATAAAACTCTGTTTCAACACACTTCTGTAAATTGTTTAAAAAAGTTAAAACTTTTTTGTGTGTGTTTTGGTAACAAAAAATCTATAGTGCCATTTGTGCTATAAACAAAACAAAATACTTTCATTACTAACAAAAACAGCAGATTCAATTACAAAGACATCACAGAAAGGCAAAGCCAAAAACACAACAACAACAACTACAAAGACAGACTACTAAAACTCTGCTTATTCGAACATGGTTTCGCGGCAGAGAGGGCACGTGTTACGATTTACCAACCATTCTCCGATACATTTCATATGAAACCTATGCCTACAATTCGGCAGTTTCATCGTTCCTTCGCACAAATCATCCAAACAAATAGCACATGTCGTCTCATCATCTTCTTCTTTTTCTTCTTCCTCTTCGTTGTGGGTATGTTGTTGTTGTTCATGTAAAGCAGGGAAGAGAACATCTTGAGTCAAAACAACGTCAACAGAGACAAGATACTTATGTGGAAAGTAAACGATTCGTGAGGTTTCATAAGCGATTTCATGTGAGATAAGACGAGAGAGAGAAGGATCGTTGATATGATAATCGATGAGAGGGAAGAGATGGTTAGGACTCGTAAACACATAGGAACTCAAGAGATCGAATTTGATTTGTGGCAAAGGCAGAGGAGGCCCCGGGTAAAGACCTTCACATGTTACATTGTTGTTGGTTTCGTCTACGACGTGTCTTTGGAATCTGTGGATGAAATTGATGCAGAGAGTGTTGTAATGATGATCAAGTGTGGTTTTATTGGCTATGTTTGTGTCGATATTTACTGAGAAAGCTCCTCCTCTTGTTGTTGTCTCCATTATTGTTTTCTTGAAAGAGTTTCAAAGATACACAAAAATCAAAAAGCAAGAGAGAATTTGAGAGACGATCAACAACAAAACAGAACGAAACAAAGAGTGTGTTGTGTTGTTGATGTTGTGTCTTGATTATATAGTAGTTTGTGTGTTGAGTAAGTTTTCCTTTTTTCTATCTTTACTAATTTCCTTTTTTCTATCTTTACTAATTTCCTTTTTTCTTATATACTGTGTTAACGTTCGATTTTTTAAATTATTTCCTTTTTTCTTAAAACTCTTAACGTTTATTTATTGTGATTTCCTTTTTCTTTTTAACTTTTTTTGTTCGTTGCTTAATTTCCTTTTCTCTAGCGGGTTCAGATATATTTATTTTGGTTCGATTCAATATATTGGTAAACCTATTTTATTTAGGCAAAAAGGTTTTGCTTGGCTTGCAAGTTTTATTTGCCAATAATATATTAATATCTATTAAATATCTATATTATTATTTTTGAAATACTATTTTGAACTATTCCAAAAAAACTTCATTAAAGCATTGATTTTCAACATTGGTTATAGTTCTAATTGATAATGATGGTCTTAGTAACTTTTAGTTATACAATTTATTCGGTAAAATAACTTCAATTATAAGAAATTCAAGAATCTAAAATCAGTTCTCATCATAATAGTTTTGCAGAATCTGTGTTCTCACAGACACGGGAATAGTCACATTATTCACATAGCCTGTCCATATCAAGCTCCCAAAGTAGTATCCTGTGTTGATTTTGTGTGTGGTCGCGACACGAACCGTGAAGGATAAACTTTTGGTTATGGAGTTAAACACTAACGTCTCTGGTGTAACAACCACTTGAACACCAAGCGGAGGGTCGACCACTACTTTGTAAACCGAATCAACCGGTCCAACGTTAGTGACGGTTCTTGTGAGAGTGACTTCGTCTTTGAGGTTTGGAATGGTTATTGAAGGCAAGTTCATATCCAAAACAGAAGGTTTTGGGTTCGAACATACTGTTACGTTTCCGACAAGCTGAGAGATAGACGAGTCGTTGTAACGGGCAGAGCATAAGTATAGAATGTAGTCTTGTGGTCCCATGTCGTATATGAGACCGGGTTTCGCAGCTTTCTCTGGGTTCACTAGGCCTCCACCGTAATCAAACGGATCAGCTTCTTTACGAGATGAACTTTCTGCGGATAACTGTTCTCCGAATGGATCTGTTCTACGAGCTACGAAGTAAAGCTACACTAATTGAGATTAAGCGTGTTTTTGTTTTAGTACATGAGGGAGGAAAGAGTGTAAGTACCTGTAGTGACAATGGCTGATCTAAAAGCAGCAGGAGACCAATTAGGATGCAAGGCTTTGAGAAGAGCAACAACTCCTGAAATAACCGGAGCCGCCATGGAAGTTCCCGCAAGAAGATCAAATCCCCTGTCACTGAAACTGGAATTTGGAGATGTAGCAGCTAATATGCTCACTCCCGGTGCAGCTATGTCAGGCTGTATAGCAAAAAAAGAGAGTAGATTTTCTTGTTATTCAAAACATGTGATGTCGAAAATCTGAAGGGGCGTAAAAATTAGTATCAATGCATACTTTTAGAATCGCAGGGGAAAGGGAGTTAGGTCCTCTTGATGAGAATGTTGCCACTTTTGTCCCAATAGGTTTCCCGACGAGTGTTCTTGAAGGTTGTATCTTCACAACTGGTGATCTAAAACACACGAATTCACGCCAAAAGATAGTTGCGTAGTTACAATGTTCAAAAATGGAGCATGTGCTACTTTATTCATAGTTTCATACCTCGTGGAGCGTATGTAGACAAGTATATCGGTACCAAGCTCGTAATCGATGGCGACACAGGGGAAATCATCTCTACATGGAGTGAGATTGTAACCTGGATTTCTTGCGATGATCACGCCAAGACCACCTGCTGCCTTCACATAATAAGCGGCTCTCGACACAGCACTGTACAATGTAGTTGTTGTGAAACACAAGACTACTTTCCCTGTCATTGTCCGGTTTGGGTTCAGATTAAGGCGCTCACAGATACTGCAAAATGTTACATAGATAGTTTATATAAACCGATTCATAGTACTATAAATCTTAAGAAGAAGCTAGAAATTTGATGTTACCCGCTAAAGGTCACATTGCTGTTCCCTGGAGAAGTCTCAGGGTAAACCAAACTAGTGAAGCCAAGTTCTGGACCTGTGTACAGTGCTTGACCCTGAATTAACAGTTGAGCTAAAAAAATCAGACATTTCCAAGATTTGGCTTCTGTTTCGTTGCTTAAATAATCGACTATGTTGTACCAGTATCGTATTGTTGTTCCCAAGTGTAATAGGTGTGGGAAAGGACCGGTCCAGAGTGGTTGCAGCAACTGTTAAGATCCAAGGAGCCGTGTTTACTACGGTCTGAGCTGATGGGCCAGAGTTCCCACCTGCGCAAACAACTATTACGCCCTTTGAAACAGCATGGAAAGCTCCGGTAGCAATGCTGTCACGCAGATCGGTTTCAGTATATAAGGGAACTTGTGGGCCAAGAGAGAGTGACAAAACATCAACACCATCGTGTATAGCTTCATCCATTGCTTTCAAGATGTCAGAAGATGAACAAGTCACCCCGCCTAGCTGTTCTACATACCAACAAGCCTTGTATATTGCTACACGAGCACGAGGCGCGCCACCTCTCAAGTTTCCTGCAGCGAGTCCCTTGTAGCTTACGTTAGGAACAAAAGAACCACCTGCGATAGAGGCGACATGAGTTCCATGGCCAACAAAGTCTCTAGCGGATATGTAGTCAGACGATTGCGTGGAGTTGAATCCTTCGTTTTCAGCAAGAAACCCGTTGATAAAGTACTTGGCTCCTATGAGCTTTCTATTGCAATTTGTTGATGTGAAGTTTTCTCCTGGTTCACACCCTCCTTTCCAATCGCTCGGTATTGGTCCAACACCATTGTCGTTAAACGATTCAGACTCTGGCCACACACCTACAAACACACAAAACAGGCAGGTCGCCGAGGCGTTACAAAAGAGGTATAAAAAGAAACATGAAGTAAGATCTAATTAAAACTACCTGAGTCAATAAAGCCAATGATAACTTGGTCACCCATGTTAGTATCATTTAGTAGATTCTTCGGATTAGCAGCAGAAAGACCTAAGTAGTCCCAAGTCCGAGTTGTCGATAGCTCGTAGAAACTATCCGGTATGACATGAACAACTTCAGCTAAATCTGAAACCAAAAGTTTACAAATATTTCATTGGTCAAACTATCAAAGTAATTTATCACATCATCATAAGAAAAAGACATATATAAGATAGCAGCGAAAGTGCGAGTACCAGCAAGTTTCTTGGCTTGTGACTCGGTAAGCTTAGCAGCAAAGCCTGAAAAGCCATGTCGGTAACTGTGAACCATTGAATCATGTGCTTCCTCTTCACTGTGACACATCATAACAAGCTTTGAGACATATAGTGTAATTGAATACTAATCAAGTAAGGTTTGTTATGTACCTTCCAAGAAGTGAAGACAACATCTCGTGATGTGTTTTCGTGACAAAGTCAGGATCATGATGCTGCTTCTCACCCAAATACACTATATGAACCTAATTTAATCATCGCAACACAACACAACAAAACCAAAAGTTTGTCATCACATATTAATGGTTCTCTTTTTCACTGTCTGATCAAAACTTGGTCATAACATATTAATTCAATTTATGATTAACTTACCTTACTCTTAGCACCGGCTTGTGCAACATTCAAAGCTGTAACAAGACTTAGCACCACCAAGAAATATGATGATCTGTAATTCATCATTTTTTTTTTAATTTTAATTATAAATTATTTGACGAATAACGACCATTTAAATAGAAACATATGTCTTATCCTCCAAGAATGTTAAACATTTGTTCCTAATTTGAATCTTCACAAAGTCACACAGGAAAAAAAAACAGTGTTTTGATTGTGTTTGTCAATGTATTTGAACGCATATGAGAAAGTAAACGCGAATTATTAAAGAAACGTGTACAAGTTTTTATCATGGAACTAAAATTACAAAATTGTAAGAGATTGTAACTTATGTGGTCAAACATTCAAATTCAACTATTAATTTTTGTTGTCAATAATATTTCGTTTTCTTCGAAAAAAATTCAAACAAATTTTGAAGAAGATAGATAGCAAAATGTGTTTGGATTTGCAAGAAACGTACAAATGAAAAATATGATTTTGGTCATCAACATATTTTGCGCACTACCTACGTTTTTACCCTAAATTGATATTTCTTTGATATTCTAAATTGATTTTACATTGTTTTAGAACTACTTTCCTCTGTGCCAAATGGTTAAGATTTTCTGGTTGAATGTACGATTTTTAGGATTTTGCATAAAATAAGTATATAAAAAATAAGGGTTAAAAATAATGTAAATGAGTAAAATAATAGTAAAAAAGTATACTAAATAAGTATATAAAAATTTGCATAGATAATTGAGAAAAAAGAAGGGGCATTACAAAATTACACTTGTTGAATTGAATTTTACAAAATTACACCATTTCAAAATCATTTTATAAAACTACATCAAAAAACTCAAAATTAAATTCAAACAAACTCTTTTTTTTTCACTGCAATACAACTTTCCTATACTAATCCAAATACGTTAGCCGTATCCGTAACCCATATAGGAAGAGATGGACTGATATAGTGGAAACTCGGTTTCCGGCCACGTGCACACCGTGCTAAAAGATCCGCCTGTAGATTCCTTTCCCTTGCTGCAAACCGGAGTGAGAAACCTGGGAAGGATACTTGCAGATCACGTAGCATCTCCATCTCCTGAGAGAATGTTGGCCATTGATTAGGCATGGACACCATCTTTATGAGATCCGTGTAATCCGTATAGAAAACTTTACATTCTTGTCTACTCCTTTGTAGACCCTCAAGGGCAGTCAGAAGCCCATGTAACTCTGAATGAAGAGGAGATATACTCCTACTATATCCTTTCATACCTATCAGTTCTGTTCTACTGGGTATTTGAAGGACCCAACCAACTCCACTTGCGGTGTCTCCCAGTTTCCATGAACCGTCAATATAGCATGTAACCTCAGTTTCGTGTACCTGCTCCCCTCTTTCATGTTCCGTCTCTCCCCATGCGAACATTGGTTGTTGTGTGTTTAATAGTTCTTGCGCTTTGCTCCACGCCTCGGTTTCGCCTTCCGCCATGTCTTTCATCTCCATCGGACTACGCTCAATCCCTCGAAACAATTTATCATTCCGGACTTTCCATATATACCATTCTATCCAAGGGTACACTGGTACGGTATTAGTTGAGCCCCTCCATTTCGAAAACACGAAATGTATGTTTGCTCCCAAGCTCTCAAAGGGGAAACGTTGGGATCCTACTGGTGTTCCTGCCAGGGCCCACGTCTGTTCCGCCGATGGGCAGGTAAATAACATGTGATTAATTGTTTCCTCCTGTCCGCATCGGGGACATTCTCCCTCTCTCCCTATGTGTCGGTAAAGCAACCTCTCGTTTACCGGCACAATTCCCGACAATACTTGCCAAAGGAAATGCTTTTGTTTATTTGGGGTCCGGAGGTTCCAAACGAACTTTTTCAAAGCTATGTATGACGGTTCCTGTAAGAGGGCTTGAATCTCCTCATCATTTTTATTCAAACAAACTCTATCTACAGAATTTTATTATTTTAATACTATAACCTACATACTAATTAGCGAACACAAAAAAAAATATTTTAATTTTCGTACTTTTTTAAAGGGTAAATCAACCTTTTTAAATTTTTGAATAAGAGAATTATAGAAAAATATTGAATTAAATAGAGTTTTGTAAAAAAATGGATGAAGTGGTGTAATTTTGTGAGTTCCTAAAAAAACTATTGTATTTAACCAATATCTCATAAGAGCAACTTCAACCGAGCTTCATTTTAATCTTCATTTGCAAAAATTGAACAAAAAAATTCTCCAACCGAACTCCATTCTCATCTCCAAAATGGAGATTTCCATTTTATTTTCTATATTTGGAGATCTCTATTTTTCTTCCAATTTATAATTTAAACTTTTGGAGTTGCAAATTGAGCTATGGATTGGAGAAAAATGGAATAAAATATAGAATTTGCTCTAAAATGAAAAAATAAATGAAATTTTCGGTTGGAGATAATTCATAATAAAATGTATATAAGTTTATTTGAAGCCAAATAAAAACTAAAAAGGCTCTCCAACAAAATTTGAAAGAGCCATTTCCTTGGTAAATTTTTCATAAATCAATTGTTCTTTACGGTAACCAATTGGTCCAATTTTGTCATCACTCGACCATGGCCGGTTAACGAACATGCAACCCACTTTTCGAATTTTTGAATCGTGTGCGAATGATTACCCCACTCACTCGTTTACTTATGGTAAAATGACTATAATACCCTTTTATATGTGTACTATAATTATTATTTTACAAAAATCCCATGATTATAAACGCTATTCTGATTTTTTTATTTTGTATCGATTGACATCATTCGTGATTCTGTGTTCCCTCTTTGGCATGGGCAAGCAAATTATTGAAATGTAATTGTTTGTTCTTTTTCAAACGTTAGAATAAAACAAAGGCAATTTCCGAAAATACCATGAAAATAAATTTATTGGATAAAAATACCATCATAAGTTTTTTTCCTTAAATACCGTTAAAAAGTTTTTTTGGACAAAGATACCATAAATTTAAAATTAAATAAAAACTTTCAAAATTAACATCAAACCCTCAAAACTAAAACCTACCCTTTTAATATTATATCCTAAACAGTATATAGCGAACCCAAATAAAAAATTAAGTTTTAAAGTGTTAAAATTATATTTTTGTGTTAATGGTATTTTTTCCAAAAAATATTTTAATGGTATTTGAGGAAAAAACTTGTAATGTTATTTTTGTCTAAATTTTTTTTCCATGCTATTTTAAGGAATTTCTCATAAAACAATTAAATTGATTCAATGTTTGTTTCAGCTAAGTAACGTACAATAAAAACGTTTAACTAAAATTAAATGGGAAAATTACAAAATTACACCTTTTAAATTGCATTTCACAAAACTACACATTTTTAAAATTATTTACAAAACTACACCTAATTACTAAAAATTAAATCGAACTTAGCCGTACCCACAAAACCCTACACTTTCAATATTATACCCTAAACACTAATTAGCGAACCCAAATGACAATATTTTAATTTTGGAATTTTTAGAGCATAATTGAACCATTTAAAATTTGAAAAGAGTGTAAACGTAGGAAAAAATTGAATTAGGTGTAATTTCACGAAGGAAAGAATGAAATGATGTAGTTTTATGAATTTCTCAAATTAAATCTATATTATTATTTTGGAGTACTAATTTAAACATGTCCAAAAATTTACTCAATATTACACATTATGCCATTGAGTATAAAATGAAATAATTTTGAACATTAATTACGAAAAACCAAATAAAGAAATATTACAATTCTCTCCAAAAATAAACTCAAAAATATTAAGGAAATTATGTAAAAGTCATTTGGAAAACAAAATAAGATATATGCAATTCACATAAATACACTATTATATAGTTTTTTTTATAAAAAAATACCATTAAAATTTTACTTAAATCAAAATACCATTAGAAAGTGTTTTTTTTAAAACCCTAACATTATTTTTAACAAAAATAACACACAAATTAAAAAGGAGTTTAATTAAAAGTATTAAGAATTGTAAAACAAGTTGAAACATATTTTTGTTAAAAATATCAAACAATAAAAAAAAATAGTTTGTAAACGGGTTCGGTTTCCGTTTCAATTCTAAAAAACAGAAGAAATTGCAGTTATATTAAAATTTAAATCTTATATTACATATTAAAAATAATTATAATTTTAAATAAATTTGGGTAAATCGTATAGTTCAATTGTGTATTTCGATTAGGTTTCGGTTTGTATTTTGAATACGGGTTTTTTCAAATAAATAATAAATTACAATAATTTGGTCTAATCAACTTACAAATTATATGAAAATTTTGCTATACGAAATATATAATAAATAAATTAAATAGTAATTAAAAAAATCTCATTTCAACAATATTAATTAATCCTATTTTGTTTTTTTTATTTTTTTTGGACGAAGATTCTATTTTGTTTAAACAATGAAGATAAATAATAAATTAAATATATAACAACATTTAGAAAACATAAAAAGCCAAAAAAAACTTATAACTACGAAGACAATCAATATTGATGGGTAAAACTATAAAAATTGGAAACAAACAAAAGTGTCAAGTAGCTGTGTAAAAAGCCTCATCATCAATGGTATCTCAACAATATAATACTCCCTCCATTTTATCAAAAAATGTCACTGATAACTTGCATATTTTACACATTTTACTTTAGTTTATACATTAGAATTAACTCATTTAGGTTGCATTTAGTATCATATAGGTTGCATTTGCATGTTCTTTCATAGTTTTCAGGTTTAAGAGTGCAATTACGGAAAAAATAGAGAATTGTGACGAAAAGCGTCAAAAAGACACTCGTTTAAGACGTTCCCGCCGTTGGATCTTTATGAAATTTTACCACAAGATAGCCACAGATGTTAGCTTTCATTTGGCGGTGGTTTGAGATGATTTCAACGGTTAGATCTAAAGTTATTCCAATTTTACTTCGTATCGGTTTGTTGTACCGGTTGACGTGGCCGATATCAAGAAGAAAATTCATACCGGTTTGTTGTACCGGTCACACTTGGCCGATACAGACGAGAAAAATAAGGAAAAACCGGTTTTTCGAGCCAAAAAGGAAAAAAACGATTTCCTAAACCGATGGGGAACGTTTTGGTTTATGTTTTGACATTATATTAGGGTTTTTATTATGTTTTTTTGGGGGCGCTCTTGTTTTTATCACTTTTGTTTTTGCTTTGGACAACTTGTGAGGTTTCTTGGTGATCCTTCTTTGGCCGCCTTTGTAATCTCCATCATCATCAATAAGAGTTTTCTTGAACCCTTTATTCTCTTTGCTTTTGTTTATGTTATTGCTTTCTTTGAATTTAATTGCTTTGAATTTCAATATGCTTAGTGAGTAGTTTCCCATAGACAATTAGGTTGGGGGAAAAAGGGTGAATCAACCCTAGGGTTGATCGATGTCTAGAACTTAAAACCTGATAAATCTTTAATCTAGTGTAACAATCTTAATGCTTTAATTGACCCGATCAATCAATTGATAGAACCCAGAAACTTCACAACCGAGAGGTCTGTGAGGATTCCCGAATAATTACCCTAGAACTAAACCTAGCTTAACCGAGAGATCTGTGTTAATAAGTTTAGTGGTTGAATTGATTTGAACTTTAATGTTTTCTAAAATTTAAACTATCCAAGATATTGTTTTAGTTTACTTGTTAGGAAAAGGATCTCTGTCACGAGAGTGGATTGATCTAAAATCGTTTTCAAAACCTTAAAGTATTTTTATAAAAGACATCGAAAAACCTGAAAGTTGATGAACCCGTTAAAGTACCCTGACCTGGTTGTTTAGCTTTTTAATTTGAATCTTTAAAACTCTTTGATTTCGTTTTCGTTTATCGTTACTTAGTTACAAAACTCAAAACAAACCATTCTTTAATTCACTTAGACTAAGATTGATTCCTTGCAAACTCTAGTAATTTAATTGCTCCTGATTCGGATTGACCTCAAGTACTACAATTGAGACATTCGATTAAACGGGGTAAAATCTCGTTTAGAGTTTTTTACACTGCAAGGAATTTATGTTTTCATAAAAGTATCACTAAATACAACTAAATCAATAAAAAAGTGACCAATTTCCCAAAAGTATGTAGTGAATTTCTGAGAATCAATGCTTATTTTTATATTTTTTAGGGAGAATTACAAAACTACACCATTTGAATTACATTTCACAAAATTACACCAATTCAAAATAATTTCACAAAACTACACCTAAACACTAAAAATTAAATCTAAATAAACTCTACTCACACAATCATACCCCTTTAATATTATAACCTAAACACTAATTAGCGAATCCAAATGAAAAGATTTTAATTTTGGTAATTTTTTTAAGGGTAAATCAAACTTTTAAAATTTTGAAAAAGTGTAAATATGTGAAAAATTGAATTAGATAGAGTTTTGTAAAGGAATGGATGAAAAAGTGTAGTTTTGTGAATTCCTCTATTTTTTTGTTAGCTACTAAATTAAAATTGTCTATAGTGTTGATCGTATTACCTTACTAAATTACAAGAAGATAAAAAATGTAAAATTCGATGATAGAAATTCTTTTTATTGTTAGAAAGACTTATGTTATCATAAACATAAACATAAATATAAATAAAGAAGAAAATTTTCACTTTTAAAGATTAGATATCCATAGAACAATATAATGACGAAATGGAATATTTCTATACTTTGAAAATGAGTTAAAGGTATGAAATAATAAAATGAACATACAAATAATCGTTTATTTATTCTATTTTTTGTTTAAAATAATCGTTTATTTATTTATTAAAAAATAATATAACCGTTTATATAAAATTAAAAAAAAAAAAAACTAGGCAAGTAGGCATGAATAGTAACAATCTATTCCACGTAGTTTTACTCACTTTCATTTATTTTTCTCAATTTAGGGAAAACATGTTCCACTAAAACACTTAAATCATTCATGGTGTGAATCTAACGTGACAATACATGACAAATAAACCTTAGTGGTATAAATGCTTGATAAAGTTGAGTCTGTTGAGCAAAACTAAACTCCCTTGTCCCTTGATAATATATTAATCAATGTTCAAAACAATGCCCATGTCACGATTTATAATATATAGAGATGTTATGTTTATAATAATATAATCCAATCGTCTTTCTGGCATGTTTCTTTGGTTAAAAGTTATGTAGATTAGGCAAAATGAGTATGAACCTTTATAATATAGTATTAATGTGCTTATTTGTAGATTCAACATATAATCCCGATAACATCAATGGGTGATGGTACCAATCATTATGATTTATAAATTTAGTGAAGGTTGGTGGCACCGTCTTAATAGATAACATATTATATTAAGTCTTTGTATCAAAACATTTACTAATTATAATAGAGGAATTCACAAAACTACACCCTTTCAACCCCTCCTTCACAAAATTATACATAATTTAATTTTTTCACATATTTACACCCTTTCAAAATTTTAAAAGTTTGATTTACTCTTTTAAAAATTATCAAAATTAAAAATTTTTCATTTGGGTTCGCTGATTAGTATTTATGATATAATATTAAGGGGTAGGATTGTGTAGATAGGGTTTATTTGGATTTAATTTTGAGTGTTTAGGTGTAGTTTTGTGAAATATTTTTGAAATGATGTAATTTTGTGAAATGTAATTTTGTGAAATATAATTCAAATGATGTAGTTTTGTAATTCTCCCGTTATTATATGAAGACTAATCACATGGAACCATCTAAACTTATATCTCGCTCAGCTTTTGTCTCATATATAGAACAATTTAGTTTAGTTAAGAAAAAGTAGTTAAAATCCAAAAGATTAAATCAAAGATGGATATCTTATTGTATATGTACGCAATCATGAAATACAATTGTTGTAAAAGACAAAGAGTGAATATAGTATGGTTAGATTTTGTACGAATATAAGAGGAATCTAAAATGAAAATTATATCATATAAATGAGAAAACGAGGATTTTCACCTAACAGACGATATCAGAAGGTGGAAGGACCATTAAAAATTTTCACCTAAAAGATGATTGTAATTTAAATGATGTAGTTTTGTGATTCTCCCTACTTAAAAAATTAGACCATTTGAATTATATTTCATAAAACTACATCATTTTAAAATAATTTCACAAAACTACATCTAAACAATAAATATTAAATCCAAATAAATTCTACCCACATCATCCTACCCCCTTAATACTATAGTCTAAACACTAATTAGCGAACCCAAATGAAAATATTTTAATTTTGAAATTTTTTTAAAGGGTAAATCAAACTTTTAAAATTTTGAAAGGGTGTAAATATGTGAAAAATTGAATTAGGTAGAGTTTTGTAAATGAAGGAAAGAAATGATGTAGTTTCGTGAATTCCTCCATTTTTATGGTATTTTAACAAATTAATCTTCAATATATAATAATTTAATTAATAGTAAAAACTAGAAAAATATTTGGGTTCATCCTAGGTGAACCTTCTCATTCATCTCATTTATTACTAATCAATCAAATCATATTTTTCTAATTTTATAGCCTTTTTAATTTTATAAGCCATAAAAAATATTTTTTATTTAATATAACGAATTTGATAGAAATATTTCAAAATTCGAAAAAAATTTTAAAATATTTTCGATAAAATCATCAAAATATGATATAAAAACGACATAAATTATTTATGTGTTGAATTTTGGGGTTTAGTAGTTAAATATTTGCGTTTGGGTTCGCAAGTCTAAATTTAAGACCCTTGGATTAGTTTAGAGTTTAGATTTGATGGGTTTTGGGTTTTTTATTACAAAAGAAGCAAGGGAGAAGTTTGCACATAATTTAGGGTTTAGGGTTTAAGGTTTGATGTTTAGTGTTTATGATTTATTTTAATTTTTCCATAATTTAATTTTTTTTAATTATTTAATTTAAATTTATTTAATTCATTAAATTATTTGGATTTTTAAAAAAATACATGACATAATTCAATTGGCTAATAATAAAGAAGACGAATGGAAAAGTTCACCCAAGTATGTTTATAAAAACTAAAAAGTGGTAAAATACATTCATAGAAATCCATTAAAAAGAAAGATTTTTATTAAAAAATTTGGGAGAGATAAGTTCCTATATAATATAACCGTTGGAGAGTAGAGAAATGACAAAGAAAACAACAATAGTGTGTTGGAGAGAACAAAGGGGCAAATTTGGAAGTTAGTATATTGTCTCGGGACAGAACAGTGAAGCTGAGAATCTGAAAAAGCACACAAATTTGAAAGAAAAAGAAAAAAGAGAAACTCTTTTTTTATTTTTTTTCTGGTTTCTTAGCTGCAAAATGGGGAGTGGTGAAAAAAGATTAAAAAAATAAAGAAAAGAAAAAGTTAGAAATCAATTACAGACATTATTGAGTTTTCTTTTTTTCCTCTTTCAAGAAGAAGAAGAAGAAGATGATGTAGTTTGAGTTCACATGTTGTTATTTTCTCGACAACCTTAAAAAGAAAGGAAAACGCTTTCTCCTTCTCTTTACAGTTTTTCTCTCTTTCTCTCATGAAAAACGTTTCTTTACTTAAATTTTTATCAAGAAAATGGGAAGGTATCAGAAATCTGGAGTTTCATCAAGATGGGTTATTCTTCTCTGCCTTTCTAGCTTCATCCTTGGTGTTCTTCTCTTTAACAGGTTCTTTGCTTCTCTCTCTCTCTCTCTCTCTCTCTCTTCATCAATGCTAATACTGTAGAATCTTGTCCTGTCTCCATAGGAACCAGCTTTGTAATGTTCGGTTGTTACTATTACTCTTGAATTCGTTTAGATGTACTGAAAAAGTCTTCACCTTTGTCTCTCTTACTCTATGTTTATGCCTTCACATTGTTGAATCTGTAACATTCTAATTACACAATTTCGAAGAAAGTTTGTAACTTTTGATGTAAAGATGATGTCTTTTTCTTCTTCTTGTTGGATTCTATTGGTTTTGTACCCAGATTCTGTGTTTAACAGTGTTTACAAAGCTTGATCCTTTATCACATTTATATGCAATTTCCACAAGACAAAATTAGCTTATAATCTCTCATTCTTTAGGCTATTGTCAACTTCTGAGACCATAGATGACAATGACAAAGCTTTGTCTGAACCGAATAAACAAGCTAGTTCACTTCATCCTCTTGTTGGTTGTAAGAGCAAGGCAAGTAAACATTATAAGACAAAACCTTTGTATGTCTTAGAATCACCCATTTTTGTACTAACTTTTTTCGAGTTTTGGGTATGTTTTGTTTTGACCAGAAAGGAGACATTCTATCTCGAGTTTCGCATACTCGTGATATTATCAAGTAAAGTTTCTTGGTCTCACTAAACCATATGTGTTTGATAGAGAGATTGCTTTATACATTTAACATTGGTTGCTTATGTATTACATGTACAGAACACTAGACAAGACGATTTCGTCTCTTGAAGCTGAACTCGCCACTGCTCGAGCTGCAAGAGATCCATCCGTTGCGAAACCAGTATCGGATCAACGGCCTAGGATGTTCTTTGTTATGGGTATCATGACTGCTTTTAGTAGCAGAAAACGAAGAGACTCGATAAGAGGAACATGGCTTCCTAAAGGTTTGTACAAGAACAAA
Organism: Cochlearia excelsa; assembly: GCA_963556525.1. Lineage (NCBI taxonomy): Eukaryota > Viridiplantae > Streptophyta > Magnoliopsida > Brassicales > Brassicaceae > Cochlearia > Cochlearia excelsa. The sequence goes on along the minus strand of OY748332.1, from coordinate 5,300,596 downwards.
GCTCTTTCTTTCTCCGTATCCGACTTAACATGAAATGTTTAAAAAGACTCTTGCTTTTGATCATTCATTTGTTTGCAGGAGATGAATTGAAAAGATTAGAGACAGAGAAAGGAATCATCATGCGATTCGTCATAGGTCACAGGTAGAATCCGAAATCGGTCTTTTTGTTTCAACCATTGACTGTTATTTGATTTATCAATCTTTCATAATGTAGTTCTTCTCCTGGAGGAGTCTTGGACCAAACCATTGAAGCCGAAGAAGAACAATACAACGACTTTTTTCGTCTGGTAACTAAATGTCTTTGCTTTGCTTGCCTTCGCATTGTTGTGTTCTTTTTCGGTTTGTTGATCGAAAAAAGCTTAAAATATTGCAGAATCACATAGAAGGTTATCATGAGTTATCATCTAAAACACAAATATACTTCTCTTCCGCTGTTGCGAAATGGGACGCAGACTTCTACATCAAAGTTGATGATGATGTTCACGTAAACCTCGGTTAGTTAGTTAACATGCAATCATTGCATCTCTTATTAGTATTGTTCAGAGAAAAGCATAATCAAAGTTTAGTTATCATCCAGGAACGCTTGGTTCTACATTGGCTCATCACAGAACAAAACCACGTGTATACATTGGTTGCATGAAGTCTGGACCTGTCCTAGCTCAAAAGTAAGCGACATAAACCTTTCACAAGCTCGTGTTTTTTACACCCATCTTTGATTCTCTTTCTCACGGATTTCGTGTTGCCAGAGGAGTCAAATACCATGAGCCAGAGTATTGGAAATTCGGCGAACAAGGAAACAAGTACTTCAGACACGCTACAGGACAAATCTACGCCATCTCCAAAGACTTAGCTACTTACATCTCAGCAAATCGGTCAGCTATCTTTACGATTATGTATACAATCATTTTCAAAACCTATACGGGTTTTTGATTCACATAGCTTCACAATGTCTTTTATCAGGCAACTACTTCACAAGTACGCGAATGAAGATGTCTCTTTAGGATCATGGTTCATTGGTCTCGATGTTGAACATATCGACGATAGAAGCCTATGTTGCGGAACACCATTGGGTAAGAAAGATGAAACCTTTTGTCTCTATGCTCATTGCCTCACAACAACACATTAAAACACGAGCTTTCAAGAGATTTTCAAAGAATGTAAAAATGTAAATGTTTTTGACAGATTGTGAGTGGAAAGGTCAAGCAGGGAACCATTGTGCGGCGTCTTTCGATTGGAGCTGCAGCGGAATCTGCAGATCAGTGGATAGGATGCTCGAAATACACCAACGATGCGGAGAAGACCAAGGAGCTATATGGCACACAAGTTTCTAAAAACTCTTTGACAAAGTTATGTATAGGCTTAGTTTAATCTTTTTCTTTATCCCTTCTTATGAATGATGAATGATTTTGATTGTTCTTTGTTGTTTAACATTAAAAGGCAAACATCTAAAGCCTAAATTTTTGTGACTATAATATATAAGACCATGTTCATCAAAGGTTCTAATTGTATTTTATAGAGTGCTTTATGTATTTATTTAGTGTATTTGTGTATTAAAATAAATCAAATCTTCCTTTAATACCAAGCAGCGTTGCTTAATTAAGTAGTTTAAACTCCCTTTAAGCTCCTTTGCGTGTAGGCATGTCATTGGCTGAAATAAAATAAAATAAAATAAATAAAATAAATAAAAAATGAAGAGGAATCGGGATCAATGTTTAATTTTCCCAAAAAAAACCTAAACTCATTTCTCTCCTCCTCTTTGCAATTGAATCGGCGACTGAATCGAAAGGAGCCACCTTCTTCTTCTTCATTCGATTTGTTTCGAACCTTCTTTTGATCTCCTTCTTCTTCTTTCTATTTCCACCTTCTTCGGCGATTGAATCGAGGGAAGCTTCTTCGGCAAATGAATCGAGGGCACATGAAGCGGCGCGATTGCGATCGGCGTTGCTAAAGCTTTGGAAAGTCATGGAAGAGTTATAGCTACAGATCTAAGTCACGTCGCTATCGCCGTCGTGAGTAACAACGTTCGGAGATACGACCTTGAGGTCAGTTAGAGAGAAATCGAATTGTTCCAATGATTGATGTTAAGATAAGGAATCATATAGTTTTGGACTGTTTTGGTTTTCTTTATATGTTTAGGGGATGATTGAGGTTAGAGAAGGATCTTGGTTTGAGCCATTGAATGATGTTCAAGGGAAACTTTTGGGTCTTGTGATTAATCCACCGTACATACCAAGTGATGATATTCCTGGCTTACAAGCTAAAGTTGGTAGACACGAGCCTAAGCTTGTTTTGGACGCTTAATCGCGGTGGCTTTTTTGCTTTCGAGGTACCTACTTCCCTTCGCTCTCTTTCTCCACAGTTTGATTTGTGAGTGTGTTCTTAGTTTGAAAATCTTTGTATATTTACTAATAATAATCATATACATCATGAGTGATGAATGATCGAAATTTATTGGGTTAATGATGATGATGATGCAGACGAATGGAGAGAAGCAAAGCAAGATGATAGTTGATTACATGGGCATTTCGTCTATGAGCATTTTTACACAGTTCCGTTTGTTGCTATTTTCTAAATACACCTCATGAAAAAAAGAACGATATACGTGGGCTTTTGAAAGCCCATAATTGACTCTCTTTTTTTAAGCATCTTTTTTTAATCTCCCTTAATAGAGGACAAATTTTAATATAAATGTAAAAAGTGCTTATGTATCTTGTTTTGTACAAATACACAAATAAACTAATTTTTTATTCTTAAGCACCATTTATTTACTATCCTTTGATGAATATGCTCTAAACCCCTGAGAATATCCATTGTTAAAGATTCTTGATTCTTTCTTGTTTAGATGATACAAGGAAGAAATCTTTTTTTTAATATATTTACAAATTCAAGAATTATAAAAAAAAACGAAATTAGACATAAACCACAAAAACATAAAGAATTGATTTTTCTTCTTCAAAATTGTATTTACAATAATGGAATCGAATTTCAAAAGCAAAGAATCAAGAACGAACAATGGTCTCGAAGCAATGAAGACCGTCAAGCTCCAAAGCATACCTTGGCTGCTTCGTCGCCGACTCGGAAGGTTTCTCGACTTTCTTCGCCGCAATTTGACCACCGCCGCCGCCGTCGGAAGAAGAAGGAGAGGCGGAGTTGGGTTCAGAGCAGCGGTAGACGTAAGAATCAGAGGTGACTTTCTTGCCCATGATCTCAGCACACATGGCGTCGAAGGCACTAAACATCGAATTCATTATTGAGAGAGAAAGAGAGAGAGAGAGAGAGAGATTTGTGAAAAAAAGCTTGAAGAAGATTTTTGTTTGGGTTTTTGACGAAGAAGAAGAAGAAAAGGTTTGTTTTTTATTTTATTTTTAATTTGGGTTTATTTATATAGAGAGAGAGTTTATAGAGACGCGACGAAACTCGGCCGTGTTAAATTATAAAATCGAAGAAGAATCCGAGTTTGTGTCCAAAGACGAAAATTTACAATTTTTATATAAATATAAGCGCGTGTGAATGCCACGCGCGGTTAACCTAATTTTCTCAATTGGCTTAGCGTGAGATGTGGTCAGTTTAAAGAAGGACTTTAATGAACCTAATTTATCAATCCTAATTAATTAATGGTAGCTATTAAATGTTATTATATTATAATAGAGGAAAGTAACGAATATTTGGTTTCATTTTTTGGTGTTGATTTGGTCGTTTTGTTCGTCTACACAAAAGAAAAATCAGAAATTAGGTATTTTGTTTGTTTTGATTTTATAAAGAGAATCAAAATAAATAAAAAAATTATACTTGTGGAGTCCAAAATTGTTGACAAAAATAAAATTTTTTGTCCAATATACTTTCAAAATCCAACTTGCTTTTCTTCATGATTGGTGCATACAATTTTTGCAGAACATGTCATATATTTTCAGATTTTTTTTTTTTTTTGACTGCCTATTTTCAGATTTTTTGTAAGGTCATAATACAGAAAAATGGACTATTTTGTATACTTTAGAAAATAGATCTCTTGAAAACTAATTTATTTTTTACAAAAAATAGGGGGTGCAATTTCATGTTTACTCAACTCTAGATTTATTACCGGTTTTGAGTCTTAGGCCGCCTTGTATTATTTTGGTGACATTTTAGGGACAACAACATCTATTCCTATATAAATTGACTTTTAATTGCAATCACAATAAATAACATTTCTTATTATTGACTTATCAAAAGTCCTATCTTAGACGGTCTAAGTTAGACTTACGAACAACAATATTGTGAATAATATTTTATCTCTTTAATTAGTCAATACATGTTTTTAGGATTCACCCATTGAAATCGAATGTGCTAATTCACTTAATTCTGATTCTTCGATCCAGTAATGGTTTTTATATGAACGGTTTTTTTGTTTGAATAGTTTCATGATACATGTTCATATAAACCCAAAATTGAATTATAACTTTATGGAGTGAACTTTACATTGCGTGTACAGTTCAATTTCCTAAAAGAGAATTAACTAGGTAAGGATCCCGCGTCATGCGTAGAGCAGGTTATTAAAAAATATTTATATATAAGAAAACTTTTATTTTATGTTTTAAAATAATCTTAAAAATAAAATAAATATTGTAAAAAACATAAATTATTTTAGATATATACATATTTATCTTATTAAAAATTTAAATATATGTTTACGACGAAAAATCCAAACTTTATATAAGTCACCAAATTCACATATATATATATATGTACACATGTAGTAACAAAAGTCAAATTTAAAATTTATTCAAAAACGTAAAATAAAAACATAAGGGTAATTTTATATTTAAGGACATAAAAGTAAATTTACTTTTAAAGGCAAAAAATCAAGCGTATCAATAAAGACACAATAATAATTAGTGAAACGAAAGTCGCTCTAACACCGACTTGTCAATTTTTTTACTTCTCAAATACCTTAAACCCAATAATTAAAGATAAAATAACTGAAATCGAAAGTAAATAATTAAAGGTAAATTGTAGATGGCATATCCATTTAATGAAGGCTCGCATACATAAAAGTTGAGTACACATAGCTACAAACATATAATCAAGTTGCCGACCGATTTAAAAAACACCCGCATTTATAGAAAACCATGAATTGAAGATCTAATACACTATTCAAAATCCATTATAACCGTTGGCCAATTTATGAGACCCGCATCTAGGAAAAACAAGTATCGAAAGTCAAAATAACTAATCAAACTTTGCAGGTTCATTTAAAGAAAAAAATGCATTATGCATACCCCGATAAATGAAGACGCAGTTCATTAACCGAAATTCGTAGACCCATTAAACAAAATCCACTTTATTAATTTCGCATGAGATGAAGTCTTATTTACAGTAAAAAATTTCTTATTTTATTTCTTATTTTATTTCTTATTGTTTTCGATGTGGGATAAACTTAATGCTTAAAAATTTTATATGTGAGTTTTAATTCGTTGGATCTGAAATATAATTTATAGATTTCGCAAAAAAATCAAAAATATAAAGATAAAAACGCAAAAAAAATTCCTAAAATATTTATCGTCGCAAGACGTAAATGTTTTGTCTTCTATTTTAATATTATAGATTTATGTGTATCTATATTATATGCCTAAATATTCAATTACATGATGTTGAATTGTTTATAAAATAATCTAGGACTAGATGAGGACCCGCACGTACGTGCGGAAATTAATATAGTTTTTAATTTTATATATTTATAATTATTTAGTAAAAATATATATATTAAAAAAATTTCACCGACTTGGATTATATTTAGATAGTCTCTTATTTCATAAAATACATTAAATAAAACATGTAGATTTTGCGAGGTATGGTTTAACGCGAGATTCATCCGTGTATTAGAAATATTTAAATTTTTTACCCCGGGATATACCTTCCAAGATGTCTTGATACAAATTTAAAAATAGTTTACTGAATTATATTTAATATAAAGTTCAAAATTATATTTATGTATAATTTTATATTTCGAATATAATTTAGTTATATATTATGAATTATTTATGTTATTTTTTGACCCGTTGCTAAATTACACATAAATATTTGTGCATAAATTGAATTCGATTTAATCTCATAACCATTATCATTCGTTTAAATTTGTTTTGTGATCTTTTAACGACCCGTTACAAAAACTAAAATGAGAATTACAAAACTACATCATTTGAATTGCGTTTTACAAAATACGTCATTTCAAAGTTATTTTCAAAAACTACATCTAAACACTCAAAATTAAATCAAAATAAATTCTACCTACACAAAATCTACCCTTTAATATTATATTGTAAACACTAATTAGCGAACCTAAATGAAAATATTTAAATTTTGATAGTGTTTTTAAGGATAAATCAACCTTTCAAATTTTTAAAAGGGTGTAGTTATAGAAAATATTGAATTAGATGTAATTTTGTGAAAAAAGTGTTGAATAGGTGTAGTCTTGTGAATTCCTCAAATTAAAATATGTATTTGCTATTATGATTTTATTTTTTTAACATCGATTTTTTATTTCCTTTATTAATATTTTTTTTTATATAGCAACTTCCTTTATTAATATTTGTTTTTTTAAATACTTTGAATGTTAGTTAAATTGAAATTGTTTGGGCATTCATGTTGGGTTTTTCTTATTGTCCATTTGATTTTTTCCAGCCCAATAAAAATCATAGGTTAAGCAAAAAAATGCAATGACATTTGATAGTAATTAGAAATTTTTTTAAGGTCATTTTGAAAAAATGCTTTCCAATTAATATATAAGATATCATTGTGGACTATATATAAAAAAGGAAAAATAGTAGGGTGATAACTGATAACCATCTTTGTTCCATTTAATTATTTTTATTCCCGGTAACAAAGATAACATAAACATGAAACTAGGCTATTTCATCAAGAATATAATATAATATAATATAAGAATTACACTTTTTAATTATATTTCATAAAAATACCTCATTTCAAAGTTATTTTTCATAATTACAGTTAAACACTCAAAATTAAATTCAAATAAACTCTACCCACACAATGCCACATTTTTAATACTATATCCTAAATCCTAGTTAGTGAATCCAAATAATATTTTTTTTTTAATTTTGAAAACTTTTTAAAGGGTAAATTAACCATTTAAAATTTTAGAAAAATGTAAATATATAAAAATATTGAATTATGCGTAATTTTGTGAAAAATGGTTGAAAGAGTCTAATTTTGTGAATTCCTATATACCTTATCTCACTTTTGGTTTTTATTTAATTCTATATTTTTTTTTTTGACACCTTTTATTTAATTCTATATATAGCTTCTTATTAATATTTCCTTAAGCGAATTTAGTTCTGTGTTATTTCTGTTTAGTTTTGGACTTTTGGTTAGAAATTAAAAATATGACTTCTCTGTTTTGATATAATTTCTGAAGTCTTGAGTAACAAAACCAAAATCATGTAAAGATATCTCTGGTTCGATATAAAACGACTCAAGAACAACAAAATTGAGCAAATTAAATTAATTATCGGATCAAATCAATTGATATTCGGAAGCGTATTCACAATCATATGGTATAGGTTATAACGAATAAATATAATAAAAGATTAGTAAAAACACTTAGAAAAATGGATAATGATCTTTAAGATCAAGAAACAAGAAACGGTTCAAAAATCAAGAACGGACTATTGTCTCAAAGCAGTGAAGACCGTCAAGCTCAAGAGCAAACCTTGGGGACTTCTGACCCAAACCCATATTATTGCTACTTGCGTTTCCCTTTTCTTGCGTTTGCGTTTGCGATGCGGCTGCCGCGGTTGGTTTAGCGGTAGCATTAAAAGAAAAAGCCAAAAGATTCTTTCCCATGAGCTCAGCGAAGAGAGCATCAAAAGCACTAAACATCGAATTCATCATCAAAATCAAAAGATAAATTACAAGAGACTTTGAATTTTCTTAAGAGAGAGAGAGAGAGTTTTAGAAAATATTAGAGAGATGTTTTTGTTTATTTTTATGATATAAAATAACAAAGAGAGTTTTGTTTATATATATAGTGAAAGACCGTGTTGAACAAAAAAAAAAAAAGGAAAGCGTGAAGAATTTAGGTGGCTTTTTTGGACAAATATAATTTCCAAGTTGTTTCTTGGTCGCGTGAAGGCGCGTTTTTATTATTTATTTATGTTATTTATGTCTTTACGTGGGCGTTAAAAAAATATGACCGTTTGCTAAACTTACGAGTCAGGAAATGTCAGATTACTCACATGAAAAAAAAGTCATGTCCTAAAATCACAATTTAAACTTATCTTTTTCTTTGGTATATAACGATAACTTGAAAATATTTATAAAACTTAATAATCACCCAAAGTTGATTACTAGAGTCAAAGATTCGTTTCTTCTAGTTGAATTGTTCAAAAGAAAAATATATATAGGTGGCTTTTTCTTTTGTTAGAGAATTTTTCTGATTAATATATATATATATATATATTATATGAATTGGTGAAGCGTGGAAAACACGCGCTATAACGATGAGAATGAATGAGACTAAAATTGTTGCTTTGTAGTTACAAGAGGGGCCTAATCATAGACATGCCTCGTGCTTAACATATCGTAAGTAACACTTACGATTATTTTTCCGATTTTTAATAATTCATCAATAAATGTTGGTTTAGTGAATTAATCCCCAAATTTTCTTTTATCAAAGAAGAAACTCATGATTACCCAAATGTTGGTTATATGTGTATCTTTCATCATTTTTTTGGATAATACTCTCTATATCTCTCTATTTATATTTTGTTTATTTATATAAAAGATGTTTTCAATCCATCATTAACTAATACTTTAATTTTGGTCAAAATAACAGAATTTTTTTTAATATATTCTCGACGTATGCATTTTAAAAAAGGTAGGAAAACTAGAGAATACACTATAGTTTATCAAAATAAAAATGACCATTTTATTAATTAAAACTATTTTCTTAATTGGTATATATTAGATAATTACTTTAATAATTATTCATCATCTAGACTAAGTGTTTAGACTAAGTGTTTGACAAAATATTTAATATCTGGATAATGATCAACTATATTATACTCTCTCCGTTCTTTTATGTTTGATGTTTTAGAAAAAAAATTTGTTTTTAAATGTTTGATTTTCTCAAATATCAATGTAGTTTTATGTATTGATATTTGTGAATTGTAGTTTTCAAAGTATATTAATTGAGAGTTTTGAAACACTATTGGTCTAAAAGTATTGAAAATTGTTCAAAACATAATTATTAGTAGTCACTTATGTGTTTTCTTAATTTGTGTGAAAAACCTATAAAATCAAACAATAAAAAACGGAGGGAGTATAGAGGAATTCACAAAACTACATCCTTTTAACCCTCCCTTCACAAAACTACACATAATTCAATATTTTCACATATTTACACCATTTCAAAAATTTTAAAGCTTGATTTACCTTTTAAAAAATTACCAAAATTAAAATATTTTCATTTGGGTTCGCTAATTAGTGTTTAGGGTATAGTATTAAGGGGGTAGGATTGTGTGGGTAGGGTCTATTTGAATTTAATTTTTAGTGTTTAGGTGTAATTTTGTGAAGTATTTTGGAAATTATGTAGTTTTGTGAAATGTAATTCAAATGGCGTAGTTTTGTGATTCTCCCTATTATATATTCAGATATTTATAAGATTCTTCAAGTTGAATTAAGTTTATATTGTATTATATAGTTAGATACTTATGTAAACTTCTTTTTGTTGAAGTAAATTTTAGTATAAATAGGTTTATAATGTAAAACGAAATCAAATATCAGAAACAATTTATCTCTCTAACTTTATTTCTATAGAATTCTCTCACACTATAGACATTAAGATATTGTTTATTCATAACGTTACCAACACGAAATTCCCGAAAATTTTGAAGCTATCAAAGTTAAAAAGAAATTCTAAGATGTGTTTAACTTATATTATCAAATTTATATGTATAATAAATAAAATTATGTCCCGCACCTTCTGTTCATTAAAATATAAAAGAAATTATGCTAAAAATTATAGCTAATATTATTATTTTCTAAATAGTAATAATGTCGAACTTGACAAAGCTCAAAATCATTGTCCTCGATATTACTGACAAAAATTATATGACTTTGGCAGTTGGTGCAAAATTGCATCTGAAATCCAGAGAGATTCTTGATACCATCAATAAGTCGGAATCGACATCGAATGAAAAAAGAGCAAAAACCATGATTTTTATAAGGCACCACATCCATGATGGTTTAAAAGATGAATGTATCTCCAAAGAAGATTTCGCGGATCTATGACAATCTTTAAAAAATAGGTTTAAAACACTTTTTGTTTGCTATAGATGTAGAATGAAAGGACACTGATATAATGCCTGTTGCACGCCAAAACATCTTGCCGATTTATATCGAGAATAACAAAAGGGAAAAGAATAGGTTAACGTAACCAACTTCATTTGTGATGAATCTGGACCTTCATTAAGTGGCTTAAATGAAGTTATCTTGATATTTCGGAGTTTATGCTTGATCCGGAAGGTATCAACGGTAAAGGAATTGACTTGGAATAAAATGACATGATACATGTTGTTGTTTTAAATAATGTTGTATAATATTTACTTTTTGTTTTTATAAACTTTTGTTGTCAAACAGTTATTTTAATGTTTAATAATACATCTTTTATAAATATTTTAATCTAGACAATGATAAACTTTGAGACTAAAGAACTAAAGAAGGAGATATATGTCTCGCTGATAGTGCGACAACGCACACAATACTTAAAAATAAAAAAATATTTTTCCTGTCTCATAATAAAGAATTTCGGTGAAGGCGTGAATAATATTTATGGTAATGCAAAAGTCATTATAGGCTCTGGAAGAGATAAATTTTCAATGACAAAGGAAACACAATTTAAAATAAATGTTGTGTTATATGCTCAAAATCTTACATAAACTTGTTGATTTTCAAAGATATTCGTAAGAATGAATATCATATTAACACAATGAGTAAGGATGACACTGAATACATTTGCATCACGTCAGAAAAGAAAGAAATTCTAGAAGAATTATCAACGTTATCTTCTGAATTATATTGCACAAAAATAAATAAGATTGAATCATATCTTACTGTAGACTTAAAGTCTATTAGTACATTTAAAATAGGGAAAATTCCATATTAATACACCAACTAAATTATTATTAGCTTTTTAATACACTAACTTTTTGATTGCCCAGAATAATACACCAACTATTTTATTTGTTCATTTTAATACGCGAACTATTTCAGTTTGTTATTTTAAATCACAAACTCAAATCATTTATCTATTTAACCAAATCACCGTTAATTGACCGTCAATTGACCGTTACATATTTTTTGAAACAAAAGTATTTTTTTCTATTTTAATAAAAGGATACTTTAAAATTATGTAAAAAATCCAACAAAAATTATAAAATTCCGAAATATACAAGAGGTTCACAATAAAAAATTTAAAAATAAAGATGAAAATGTTTTCATAAATAAAATTTAAAAATTGTTATTTTCCTATCTTTTAATTGTTTATGATTTTAAATTGTGAAAATATTATTTTTCGACACTTTTATTTTTGTTACAATCTTTTTATATATTCTTAAATTTTTCTAGTTTTTTTACATAATTTTAAAATATTTATTTATTAAAATAACAAAAATTAGATTTTTAAAAAAAATAAACTAACGGTCAACTGACGGTCAACTAACGGTGATTTAGTTAAATGGATAGATGATTTGAGTTTGTGTTTTAAAATAAGTAAGTAAAATAGTTCGTTGTTTAAAATGAACAAATAAAATAGTTGGTGTATTATTCTGGGCAATCGAAAAGTTTGTGTATTAAAAAGCTAATAATATTTTAGTTGGTGTATTAATATGGAATTTTCCCTTTAAAATACGGCATAAAAGATTTGGCAAAACTCGAATGGGCATTCATTGAGAAATCAAAAGATTTTCCAATCGAGCGAGTTATTATGTAATGAATGTTCTCAAGGAAAGCTCCATCAATAACAAAAGTTGGGAATGAATCTCCATTATTCTTGGAAAGAATACATGGTGATATATGTGGACCAATTCATCAATTATACGGGCCATTTAGATACTTTTGTGGTATTGATTGACGCATCTAGTAGATGGTCACATGTGTGTCTATTGACAACACGAAATATGGATTTCGCAAAATTCATTACCCAAATTATAAGGTTAAAAACGAAATTCCCTAACTATATCATAAAGAAAGTCAGACTTGATAACGCTGGTGACATCACTTCATAAGCCTTTAATAGTTATTGTATGTCAATGGGGATTGATGTTGAACATCCAGTTCCCCATATTCATACACAAAATGGCATGGCCAAAATTTTAATTTAACGGTTGCAGTTGATTGCAAGACCGTTAATATTGAGAACAAATCTCCCAATTTCAGTATGAGGAGATGCTATATTGCATGCAGCGGTATTGGTCCTGATTCAACCAAACACATATAAAGAATATTCTCCTTCACAATTAACATCTAGGGTTGTCAAAAAAATTTAACATCTAGCCAGATGCCTGATGAATCCATCTTCGTGTTTTTGATTGTGCGGTTTATGTTCCGATTGTCCCACTGCAAAGAACAAAATGGGAACGCAAAGGAGATTGATAATTTATGTTGGGTATACGTCACCAAGTATAATTCGGTATATTGTACGGCAAACTGGTGATATGTTCACGACACGTTTTGTCGATTGCCATTTTGATGAAGATGAATTTCCAGCATAAGGGTGAGATATTAAAAATATATCAAAAGATGTTACATGGTGCACACAAAATATAGTACATCTTGATCCTCCAACAAAACAACGTGAATTGGAAGTCAGAAAATTATGCACTTACAAAATATGACAAATCAATTATCCGACTCATTTACATTTATAAATAGAGTGACAAAGTCATATATACCCACCTGTCCCATCAAGATTTGTATTCCTGATAAACAAACAAATGGGGCAAGGCAAATGAACCTAAGGTTTAATTAAAGAGGGGGAAGCCGATTATCTCGAAAGATAAAAATCTCCAAAAGAAAAATAAATTGGGATAACAAAATGATAAGGTTTTTGAACCCAGTAAAGAACAATATCTCGAAGATATTTCAGGAAAGGTTCGAGAAGAACCAAATGATGATACATTTTCGGAAGAGATATAGGAAAGAGATCAAGAAGAACCATGTGATGAGATTCGTTAAAATGACGAACAAGGTACAAAAATATGAGATTTCCATCAACTATGCCCATAATGGAAAAATGTGGCTTAGAAATGAAATTGAAGATATAAATGGAATATTCACTTTCTCTATATCTAAAGAAATTTAGAATGAAAACGATGACCAAGATCCATGGTCCGTTTTTGAATGTCAAAACAGAGGAGATTGAAATAAATGACAAAAGACCATGAGAAATGAATTACTTTCTCTCCATAAACGAGACGTTTTTGGACCTATCGTTGTTACACCAGAAGATGTAAATTCAGTTGGGTGTAAATGGGTCTTCGTAAGAATAAGAAATGAAAATAATGAAGTCACAAGATATAAAGCAAGACTTGTGGCACAAGGGTTTTCTCAAAGACCGAGAGTCGATTACTAAGAAATATATTCTCCGGTAATGAATGCAATCACATTTAGGTACTTAATGAGCCTAGCGGCATCTAAAAATTTATATATGTACCTTATGGATGTAGTGACTGCATACATATATGATTCACTTGATAGTCACATATATATGAAAATCCCCGAATAAATGAAGATTCCATAAGGATCTAAGATTCTTGAAGAATCTAAAGAAATATGAAGAATCTAAAGCAATATGTTTGGTCAAATTACAAATATCACTATTAAAAAAATCCGGACGGATGTAATATAATCGAAAGTGAATATTCGTTGAGTAAAAGATACATCAACAATACAATTTGTCATTGTGTATTTATCTCTGTTCTAAAACTTCCCCGCCTAGCCGATTATTCCCATGAGTTTCCGTTACTCAGTGGTCATCCACGCTGATTAATTTTTTGGTCGCGTAATATCAATGACCTGAGTACATCTGTCTAAATTCTATTAATTTTCGCATAATCCAATTATTTATTGATTATTTTCTTACTAATTCGATTATTTACATTAAAATCAATAGAAAATTAATGAATTATTAGTTTTACAGCTTAATAGCAACATAAATGAAAATAAAAAAATGAATATAAAGAGAAAACATATAAAAATATATCCAAAAATAAGTCCCCTATTAATCCCCGATTAATCTCCGATTTTTTCGCTAGGCGCTAGGCCCTGGTCGTCCGCATGCGTAGCGTGATATGATCGAGATCGTGTCATAGCGCCTAGCGAGTTTTAGAACCTAGGTATTTATTAAGAAATTCTCAAAGAGATTTGTGATCATTGTTGTGTATGTTGATGACATGAACATAATTGAAACTTAAGGAGAAATTGATGATGAAATAACTCATATGAAAGAACAGTTCGAAATAAAAGATCTTGGAAATATATTTTGTATGATATATAAATTTTAAATGCAAAAATTTATGAATGTACCTTATAATTTTTACCATGTTTGCTAATATAACAAAATCATTGTGGATTTGACATTAAAAAATTTCAACTCGTATTTGAACAAAATTTGTTCCATAACGCTTTTAAGTATTTATTCATCTCTCTTTTAAATTTATGTGAAACTTATGATTGAAAATTTTATAGTTGGAAGTGCAACATGTTGTTGTTGTGAAATTTGTAAACAATCTTGATCGTTTATATATTAGTAATTATTTAACTTTCTTTTTCTTTTAGGATTGATATAATCTTAAGAGAAATTCACAAAACTACATCATTTCAATCTTTCCTTCACAAAATTACTTCTAATTCAATTTTTTCCTACTTTTACACCCTTTTCAAATTTTAAATGGTTCAATTATGCTCTAAAAAATTACCAAAATTAAAATATTTTCATTTGGGTTCGCTAATTAGTGTTTAGGGTATAGTATTAAAGGGATAGGATTTGGTGGATAGGCTTAATTTGGATTTAATTTTTAGAATTTAGGTGTAGTTTTGTGAAGAAATTTTTAAAAGATGTAGTTTTGTGAAATGTAATTCAAATAGTGTAGTTTTGTAATTCTCCCTAATCTTAATGATCAATATTGAATAGTAAAACTAAAGTAATATTCAACTATTTTCATAAATTTAATTTTTAATAACTTTTGACATAAGATTAAATTATATAAATTATCACACTCTAATAAGCTTTATATAAATTCTTACATTTAAAAATATATATTAAAAATATATTATATATATATTGTGAAAGTTTATTTTCCCACTATAAACGTACCTTTTTAATGTCAATTTCGTATAAAACAAAAAGAAATGGAGAGTGATAAGTAATAGCTATATATATATTAGGGAGAATTATAAAACTACACCATTTGAATTACATTTCACAAAACTACACCTAAACACTCAAAATTAAATCCAAATAAATCATATCCACACAATCTTAACCACTTAATACTATACTCTAAACACTAATTAGCGAACCCAAATGAAAAGATTTTAATTTTGGTAATTTTTAAAAGGGTAAATCAAGCTTTTAAAATTTTTAAAAGGTGTAAATTTGTGAAAAATTGAATTAGGTGTAGTTTTGTGAAGGGAGGGTTGAAAGGGTGTAGTTTTGTGAATTTCTCTATATATTATCTTATTATATAAAATTGAGCGCGTTTAACGTGAGCTCGACACTTAGGCAGATTATAACTCACCAGATCGTAACACGTATCACAATTAATTTAGATCGCGATATTTGTCATTATTAAAATAAGGAATCTTCTTACAAAAATAGGAAAAAAGAAGAACGAAAACACCTTAAAATGGAAATCTTATAAATTAAACACTCAATGTTTAATTTATAAATTAAACACTTATAAATTAAAAAAATTAACATTAATTATCAAATAATCTTATTATATAAAACTGAGCGCGTTTAAGGTGAACTTGCCAAGCATAATTATAACTCAAGAGATCGTGACATTTGTAATGGTTAGTTCAAATCGTGACATGTGTATTAAAATTGATACGTAGACATCTTATAAAATAAAAACTTAACAATATTGAGAAAAAATAGAAATAAGGAAAATAATCAAAAATAAAAAAATTAAAATTAATTATCAAATAATTAGAAATAAAATAAATTAATCCGAAATATTGAAAAATAAAATAATCAGAAATAAGAAAAATAACATAGAAAAAGAAAAATTTAAGAATATTTTACTTAATAATCAATAAAAAAATTAGAAATAAGAAAAAATAAAGAAAATATTTATGATAACTTATTTGTTATCTTCATGGATCCACTATCTAATTATTAATTTAAAATAAATGTTTTTCATATAAATAACAAAAGCAATGTAACAAAACAAAAAATGTGTTATTTTTATTTCTTAATAGATGAAAAAAGTAAAAATCACTTATTTACTATTACCATATATTGTTGTGTGTTTTTAATATTTATTTGTTAATAAAATAACGGGTATAATATTAGTTTCCGTTTAAATCTAACTATAACTATACAAATTTAATTACTAACAATATTAATATATAATTATAAAATGTTTTATGTAATTTGTCCGCATATTACGCGGAATTTCATCTAGTATTATACAAAAGTAAACCCGTTTAATGTGAGCTCGACACGTAGGCAAATTCTAACTCGATATATCGTGACATGTGTCGCAATTTATTTAGATAGCGACATTTGTCATTATTTAAATAAGAATTTAAATAAATAATGTTGTTAGAATAAAGAAAAAAAATTATAAAAAATCACTCAATGTCGTTAGAAAAATGTCGTTAGAAAAATGTTTAATAAAAAAATAAGGAATAAGGTAAAAAAAGCAAATAAGATATATAGACTTCCAAAATTATATGATTAGTAGACTGACATCCTCCTATACGCGGATTTACCTTAGATAGATTATAAATCGTATAAAACTACAAATTAAAAATAATAAAGAATAAATTAAGATTGAGAATTAATGATGGTACGAAAACACACAAATAAAAATAAGACAATAGTTACATATCATATGATTTTCTTTTATTTTTATCAATTTAGAAAATTGTTTTTTACATATAAAATATAAATTCTGGATTTCTGGTGACAAAAAAAACTATAAGAAACTATAAATCATGATGACTAGAGAATTGTTTTTAGTTGATTTTATTTTATTTTTTGATTCATTAATTTAGTTTGTTTTTTTATGGGTTATAGAATATAACTGATAACCCGTGGATTCTCATGTCCTATTCTAGGACTAGGTAAGATGGTAATTCAATATGATTCACATATTTTTTGATACAAGTATTTCATTGATAATCATGAGATAAAATACATACAATGTAACTTTTGTATAAATATTATTAATATTGTTTAAATTGTTTATTTAATTTTAAATATTGATTTTCACGGATTTAAAATTAGTTTATTATAATCCCGCGTATACGCGGATCTTTATCTAGTATTATATACATTAAACTACAATTATTAATAAATTATATTACTGGGACCATGTTTTTACATAAGAATATCTAAATAAATATTATCTAATTAATTTATCGAAATTGATCATTTTTTACATTGGTCCACATGGGATCGGCATATTTTATTATTTTATCGTGTTTATTAATTTATAGAGTATTACTTTATAGAGGTTATGTATGTGAAATTTATCTCATAAGATAAATCCAAAGTGGTATATAAGACAACATTATCGATAAGAACAAAAAAAAATCTTAAAAATTCTATTTATTTATTATTATTATTTTTTAAAAAATTAATCGCACTAATCGCGTAACATGTTAGTGGGCCCGCGAAAAGTGCAAAAATCGGTCCTTAGAAAGGAAACATAAGAGTGGGTGCTTAATAATTTTGTGGGCTTAAAAGCTCCCCAGGGCCCGATAATGCTCGATAATGCTGCTCTAAAATCCTTTTTACAATAGTTGGTTTAGGAGATTACTTGAACCACAATAATAGCCAAAAATCACGTCTGTATATATAAATTTAATCATGAATACGAGAGTAAACCCTTATTCCAACACAAAGATAAAAACCCTAATAATCCCACTCAAAAAGAGACACGTGAAGAAGATGAATTGCATCCCAGAGGATCTATGGACAATTATACTTTCGAGAGTACCACTTAAGAGCCTCACATCTTTCAAACTCGTATGCAAGCAATGGAAATATCTCATCGGAGAATCTTCTATTCTCCGCGATCTTTACCTTTGTCACCATCAAAACTCGCATTGTTCGTGGTCTTTCATGTCGTGTATTTATTCTGAAGAAGTCTTGGCTCGTCACGACTGCGAAACTTGGGGACTCAAAAGATCTCTTGAATCTTACATCTCACCTTTCTTACAAGACAAGTTCAAGAAGAAACACATAAAAGCCAATGTCTTGGCTTACACGGATTTTGGGTTGATCTTGTTCGTTGTAGACAAAAAGTCCTTATACATGGCTAATCCGGTTACACGTGAATGCGTAAAAATCAAAATCATTCCTCGTAACAGACTTCAGCCTTCCTGGCCCTGCCAAATCGTCACACGGACAGAGAAGGGCGTTATTGTGAGTTATAAAGTTGTTTTTTTGACAAGCCAATCCTCACCTACTTTCTTTATATATTCGTCAGAGACAGGTTTGTGGAGTAGCAACATTATTGCCCATACTCCTTTGCTTTATGTATATAAAGATTTTTACAAGTCCATTAGCCTCAACGGGAGTCTTCACTGGATATCACACAAGGACAATGTGGAAGTCGTTATATCTCACGATTTCTACTGTACTAGGACTACGAGCGAGGGTTATGTACCACATCGCGTTACGCCTTTCCCTGATGTAGATAAATCCCCACAATTCGCAAGAGCAATACGTGTTTCACAAGGGTTTATCACGTATATGAATGTTATCCGAGTAATCAAAGAGCGTAAGTTATGCGTATGGAAACTAGCTACCAAGAGCGCGGAATGGCAACTAGTATCTGAAATCTCTACTGGTCGGGAGATCTATACTCATTTGACTCATGTTCCGTTGGGGATAAACCCATTTGATGCTAAATTGGTATACTTTTGGAGCATTAGACGACAATGTTTACTGTCTGTTAACTTACAGACTGGGGTGTTTGTGCACCATAGTGAGATGGAGCGTAACAAAGATAACTGTTACTTGCGGTATTTTGCTACACTCATTGCCAGACTCGAAGACCGCTATTCCTACTTTGTTCTCCCACAATGGCCGCAACGGATCCCTAACACGGTGACAAAAGTTTAGACATAAATGTGTCTTAGAGTTCACTTTCTTAGTTTCTTACGCAAGATGAAGTTGATATAAGAATCAGTTATTTTGACAACTCTATATAATCTGTTTTTTTTTTCCTTTTCACTGCCCAAAATTTTCCACTACATTTGTGAAAAAGGTTAAAAAGATCCTAATCAAGCAAACTTTAAAATCTAAACTCATTTTTAGTCGATCGGTTTTAAAAGAAAAGATTAAAGTATGTGAGAGAGAGACCAATAGATGGGATCTTGAGGAAAGCAAGTAAGCCTTGTCACAAAAACCCTGAAAAATGAATGGCTTTATTTTTTTGCCGACTAATCTTCGTCCATATTCGATGTCTCTGATTCACTTCTCACTCTTTTGTAAAACAAAACATACGCAGCCGAAGTCGTGATGTCAGATTCATTCACAGACGAGACATGGCTGTCATCAAAATCGTACCATTTGTTCTCATCCATCAACTACACAAGGAAACAGTCCCGCACATTAGTTTTAACGCATTATATGAATGCAAAATCGAAAAATAAATAGCAAAAGACTGATTTAGATGGCAACAAAACCTTAGCGTAAGCAGTGTAGTGACCACCTCCCAAGCCACCGTAATGGTTGCTAATGGCGTACAGCTCGTAAAGATATGACTGCCCATCTACGTTCTTCACGTATTTGCTTAGATCTAGATCATGAACCGGGAAATTCACGAATGTATCGATCTTGTGCTTGAAATATCTGCTATACGTGAACCGTTTCAGGTGGAACACAAGAATATCTGGCAACTTCCACAAGTCTAACTTCTTCTTCGCTTGTTTGTGATCTTTGCAAGCAGGACAATACCACATATCATCTGGTCCGAGAGGCTCTTCTGCTAGAAAAGCTTCCAAGCACGAAAACAAAGAGATCTCCTCTTTACTTGTCTTCTCCAGCGAGAAACTAGTTTTATGAACCACAGGTAGATCACCAAAGTAGCTGGAATCATATTTTTCATGCTCTTTCTCTTTCCACTCGACAACAACCCTTGTAACACTACCAGGATTCACAACTGTGTCGGACTCCAGTGGCTTGTTGCTAAAAGAATAGAGGTCTCTCAAGAAGAGGGTGAATGATAATTTTTTACCATCAACTACAATATCCTCCTCTGTTTCAGTGTCTCTAGGTGATGATAAGCTTCCTGATGTTACATTTTCAGTGTCCATAGATGATGATAAGCTTCCCGATGTTTCAACAGCGGCAACATCTGGGATGTGGCCGTTCTCCTTCTCAACATGAACCGTAGATGATGAATGAGTCCGGTGTAGAGGTGACAGCGATCCAGAGATGATTGCATCAATGTCAGTTCCAGTAAGTGGTTCTTTGTTGATGTAAGTAACAAGGGGTGTTCCAAAGAGCTTCGGGTCTATGCCAATAAGAGACCTGTGAAATGTGAAAGTTTTAATCCATTGGTAGCAGAACCTAAGAAGGAATAAGAAGAATTCTTGAATGACAGACAAAAGTAAGCAAGCTGACTTTTTCTGTCCCCCGTGAAGAATTTCAAGTTTGGATTTGCCTTGTCCTGTGTGCAGATTGTTGAAACGATATGCCACGACACGGTCAATGTCTTTTATCGCACTCAGGGAGTCCAGGGGATTCTCAAAATATCTAAAGACTTTGTGTTCATAAACCTGGGAGGGATAATCTCACAGTTTAGTTAAGGACAAATAAATGTAAGAACAATACAAAATTATTACCTCTGCAAGTAAAAGGCTTTCGTCGTTGTTCAAGCAGCAAGCAGTGGCTATTGCATTACTGAGATCTCTACAAGATCCATCTTTAGGAACTGTTACAGTGTATGGCGTCCAAAGAGAGCTTCCATCGCCGTAAAACACTGCAACTGTCATTGATCGTGTGCGACTTGATGGTAACGGCAAAGATAAGTACATGAAGGGATCAAAAGTGATTGATATTTTTCCACATTCTGGGCATACCAGTGTAGACTTGTATTGTCCCTGAAGTGAAAGTGTATACATCATAAGGAACAGATAAAAAGGGGCAGAAACTTCAGATACATAAAAGAGAAACAATACATTTAGGTGGAAAAGCTGTTACAAGAGAAGTAAGAAATGCTTACTTGGCAGACATCAACTATCACAGAGTCGTTTCGAGCCTTGTGATATTTCCACAACTCTTCGGCTACTTCGTCATCTGGACGACTATCTGAATCTTTAGCTTCAATGTACGGTTTTCGTTTTACCTTGTTCAAATCTTCATGGAGCCCATCCAATAAGAATGCAAGCATTTCCTAGAAATAATAAGTGAATAGATCTTATATGAAGCGATGAAGGTACTGGTTTCCTGTGTGACAGGAAGTAAAAAAAGCAAGCAGAAATGCCAAGCCACAACAGGTTTCCTCTAACTGTTAAACATGCACCATACATAAATTTAGAACACATGACTTACCTGAGAATCGTGCTGATTATAACCACTGAATTGTGGTGCAAATCGAGCCAATTTCGTCTTAAAAGCGCGTGGTGCAACTGAAGTCTGTCCAGATGACCACAGTTTCCTTAAAAGGTCACCAAATGCAATCGCAAGCTCACCCTGCATTAGATAGATAGATTCCTTTCAATGACTTGACAAGGAAGAATATATCAGAGACCGATTTAATGTACTCACACGCATCCCCAAAGGATTATCTGCATTAATGTCATCGCTGTAATCTTTCAGAAAATATTCAACAATAGGTGGTGTATGGGCCAAACATTGAAGAGTGCTATTCATGAAGCATGTATTTCCTAAATTCTGCAATCCTCCTAAGCCTCTCCTCTCGCCTTTCCCAAAAGAACTAGAGGAATTACAACCATCATCTTCAAAAGTGTTTCTACCAAAGAGGCTAAACTTGGAACCATTGGAGTGACCATTTGATAAGCTCTCTCCACCAAGAATAATATTTGTAGCATCTGACCTCGTAGGCTCCGCAGGTACTAAAGCTAACTCATTTCCCACCACTCTCATGTCATCTTGAGAAGACACAGACCCATCAACTTCAAGAAGAATCTGCATTGAATGCACAAATTATTGTCAAAAAATGGTAGATAAAGGACAAGATGACAATGATAATTTTCGAGGTCAAATACGCAAAATAATTCAACAAATATATCGAGAATATTTTTAGTCAATTACTTATACAAAAAGTTGCATAAAAGAAGAGATTCATGAAGACAATCTTCGGAAACCATTTCTTGAACAATAATAAAGTAAAATATAAGGGCAGTCTATCAAAGTTGTCATGTAAAAGAAAGAGACTGCTTACATCCTGGTCCATTTGAAGGCCTGATTCCTCGAGGCTTTTTTCAGATGAAGGATCTAAGAGTAAGGTTTTCACCTTCTGAAAGTAATCCCAGATGCGAGCCTAATAAATAGTAAATACAGCAATCAATACATCTCTCAATCTAACTGTGAGGTATATCATCACCCAATACAAGGAAGAAAAGAAAGGTTTTTAGCAGAAACCTTTTCTTTTGATACCCCTCTTACATCACAAGCCATCTCATAAAGTTGACTAATAGAAGCCTGAGAAATCAACAAAGCATATCAGAAGGGAAGCATGTGATAATGGTTTGAAGCATAGAGTCTTTTACTTTTCATAAACAACACACTCCAAACGGTTTACGGTCTAAAGCAGTGTCACAAGAGTAATACGAGAGGGCACCATACCTGCTTACTGAGCCTTATGATGGTACTGCTTTCGTCTCTACTATCGACCAATTTAAGGCAAAGTGGGTAAACCTCTACACTGTAGTTCTTACTATAAAAACCTTGAGAGATCAGCTTCCTCTGTATTGGAGGACCTCCTTTATACCTGAGAGATAACAGAAACAAATTAGCCCTTTAAAAGCAACCCTCAATAAGTAAATGCAAATGGAGCGCGAGAATATAGGCAAAGAAAATGTCAAATGACATGATTGGCCGCGTCATCGTACAAATGGGTATAAGTTCCCTTGTATCAATTACTATGTAGGGAAAGAGAAAACAATCACCATTCCACAAGTTTTCTCCAAACTTCTCGAGGAACAAGAACGTAATCGACACCTTCTTCAAGCATCTTACGAAGCTGCGGATCACTAACATCGCTTCCACATTCAATGATATCACTATTATCAATTGGTCCAGGCCTTGTAACTTCTGAAGGCTCTCCACTTAATACTTCCTCTACTAGTATCCCAACAAATCTTTGCCACATTGTATACCATCTGCACCAACAGATAAAAACGTTAAAAAACACAGCAAAAAAAACTAAGCAAAAGCCTATAAGGATGCGTTTAAAACACACACAAAATCCAGACAACTATTCATCACCATGTTCGATACACAAATAAAATTTATATCCCAAATCATCTCTAAAGAAGGCTTATAATACATCTAGAGATCGCAATGGTGGCATATGTAAAAATCTACGAGGAAGAAGAAGTATAAGAGACCTGTTTGAGACGACGAAGTAAACGTTTCCGTCTTTCAAATTAGCCTCCGCTTCGGTGGTTAGCTCCGTCGCGATACGTCTCTCATCCACCGGAGTCAACGGAGAATCAGAAACTCCGATCTCCACCACGGTGGATTCAGAATCGGGTTCAGGTATGGTCATCTTAATCGAATCAACACTGCAATCACAACGAAATAAGCAGAAACACAGAGAAAATAATGGTAGGAATCAACGTGGAATCGGAAGAGACCGAGGGAAAATTCGAGAAATCGAAGGAAAACCTAAATCCGGAGAATCTGTGGAGAGCGATTTTTTTGTTCCTGTGTTAATGGCGTCAATGGAGAAGAAGAAATTAAAGGAGAGAGAAACCCTAGATTCAAGGAGAGAGAGAGAGCGCTTTGGGAGAGAAAACTCTTGACTGTTGTTGGATTCACGATCCCTTTTTTAATGCTAATTCCTCCCCTCTCCTTCTTCTTCTTCTTCTTATGTAAAAGACGACCAATCCCAAGCGCCATTTTTTATTTTATTTATTTATTATTATTGTTATATTAATTGTAAAAAGGAATTATTTTGACCAATAAAAAATAAGGAATTTTGTATATGTTAATATTTCTGTAATTTTTTTTTTAATTTAGAAGTAAAATATTGCAATATTTATCAGAAAATTTTTTTTCTAGTTTTTTTTTCATTATTGATTTACTAGTTTGTTATGAGAATTATATACCTTCCAAGTCATTGTTTCTTTAAGAATTTTAATATGACAAAGAGAGCAAAGAATATTAATATTTTTATTTACCTTTTCCTCCAAGTTTTCTTAACTAGTTTGCTTGTTCATCATTTTGAAAATATTGACACCTTTACATGTTAAAATATGGTATTTTTTTGTAGATAGCTATTACTTCTACCTTGTGAATGGAATTGCACTTTATTTTCTCTCTTTAGTCTCTTTTATAAAGTTGTAGTGTTTCACATATGTTATTGGGGGATAGATCTTTGTCTTTTTAACTAAACAATTTTCAAGCTTTTAAATAATTGTTTTTTATCTTGAAAGTGCATGTAGTTTTTGTTAATTTGCAGAAATTATTTTACTATGTTATAAACACATAAATGAAAATCCAAAAGTCGTTTGTTTCTTTAAAACAGTTATTTAACAAGACTATTTGAAAAGTGATGTTTTCAACTAGTTTTGAAAATAGGAATTCACAAAACTATACCCTTTCGACCCTCCTTTCACAAAACTACACCTAATTCAATATTTTCACATATTTACACCCTTTCAAAAATTTTAAAGCTTGATTTACCCTTTAAAAAATTACCAAAATTAAAATATTTTTATTTGGGTTCGCTAATTAGTGTTTAGAGTATAATATTAAGAGGGTAGGATTCTGTGGGTAGGGTTTATTTGAATTTAGTTTTTAGTGTTTAGGTGTAGTTTTGTGAAGTATTTTGGAAATGGTGTAGTTTTGTAAAATGTAATTCAAATGGTGTAGTTCTGTGATTCTCCTTTTGAAAATTATGTGTTTTTAACATCTGTAATTTATGAGGACTAATAGAAAATTTGAAAATAAAGACTAAATTTAATCTATAGTTATGTTTAAAATTTAACTTATATTTAAATTTCTCTTATTTTAGCTGTCTAAGAGCATCTCCAACCCACCTCTATATTTGCCTTTAATCTCTATTATAGAGTAACATTTGCTCCAACCCATCTCTATTTTCTCCTCTAAAATAGAGATTGCTATATTTTCCTCTATATATAGAGGAATGTTATATTTTCCTCTATAATAGAGGTAAACTTTTTTATTTGCATAGTAGTCCTTTTATTTATCTATTCTATATAAACTATAACTAAAATATATAAAAATGTCATTTTCTTTTATGTTTTAAATTCTAAAATGTTTTAAATTTTCAAAATAATCATTTAAATTTTATAATTATAATTAAAAACAAGTTATAAATATTAACTCAAAAATTTAGATTATTAATTACAAAAAATAAATTATATAAAGTTTTATAAAAAGATATATAAACCTATGTAAATATTTTTATTCATTCCATGATAGTTTTTTTGTATTGTGTATTGTATTATTATATATAATAATTTTTTACACTTAAATAATATAATAATTTTATAAAGATTTTGCGAAAATTAAACTTAATTGGGTTAATTTGCAACTTTTAATAAATAAAAGGTGTTATAGTAAAATGTAAATAGAATCTTTTATAGAATATTCTTGTTTAGAGATAGAGATAGAGAAATACATTGGAGAAGAATAGAGAAAAATGCACCTCTATTATAGAGTTTCTCTATTTTAGAGATAGAGATAGGGAAATACATTGGAGATGGTCTAATAGAATCTATCTATACTATAAAAGAAGAAGAACTTTCTCCATATGAGTGATACATCATCAAAAATATTAAATACATAAATAAAATAAAAATTTGATAGAATACATTTATTATTAATAAAAATCAAATAAGAAATCATTAAAGACATAAAGTTATTTAATAATAAAATAAAACATTACATTATATAAAATAATAAATATATACAAATTCAAACTTAAATATATATAGATAAATAAAGTGTCATCATTATAAATTTAAGACTTCATGACTACAAATATAAATAAGACATAAATTGTTCTCAATAATGTTATTAAACCAAATGTTAATAATCTTTAAAAATATTCACATAAAACATCACCGTCATATAAAATTAAAAAAACAAATATAAATGTTCTAATAACATTAAAGAAAATAAAACTATGATGCAATTTAAAAAACGGATTAAAATCTCCATGTAAAACAAAAATAAATGTATTATGGACAAAAATAAATGATTAATAGTAAAGAAATTAAAAAGAATACACAACAATCTTTACTTCTCTTTAAATTAAAAAGTTTGTGAAACTAGATTTCATCACATATTGATTTTCTAATAGTTTTTTTAATAAACTAAAATATTCATTCAAAAGTTACGCATGAACAATTTTATTTTCATTAATTTGGTAAAATAAAATGGATTGTTTGTATCTAATGTCAAACCAAATACCAATTACAATAATATTTTTTTTTAATATATCAACCTCAAACCTCGGTAAACAAAATATAAAAAAAATTAAAATTATTATAAAATATTGACGGATATATCGCAGAACGCGCGGATTCTATCATGGTCTATATTAATAATGAGTCGTTCACATCACTTTCAACTTTCTATATATACATGTTTGACACGTCATCAACTCTAAATAAACAAACGACGCCGAAAAATCATTTATTTTTTCCGGCCCATTAACTTCCTTGATGGCTCATCGTATTCTTGGTTGCTAATTCTCATTCGTTACGGGTTTGGTGCGGAAAAAGGGTCTTTTTGCCATTTTTGCCATTTTTGCCATTTTTGTTAATTTTTAGGTTAGTTTAGTTTTTCCCCTAAAAAATAAAGAAAGACCAAACAAAGCATAAGCACATAAACGAAAGTGTAACAATCCATCTTCTTCATATGTCCAAAATGAAGTTGGACTTCATGTCTAAGTAGTTTTCAAAATTACATGCCATCATATATGGTCTTAAGATTAAAAAAAGTCTTTTAAACTTTATTTGTATCATTACGTAAATATTATATGTCGATGGTTAAAGGACATATGAATCTTATACATAATTGCATCAACAAAATGTTTATATGTCATCACGTACAATTATAATTCCGTCCAGGGCCACCGTAGTAAAAATAATTCTTCCAGACAACATTATCATAACCTAATCTGACATTATAACATCTAGCTTTGGACATGAAAGGAACGCCTTGATCGCATGGTCTTCTAATATCATGTTGATCAAATATTTCAATATTTCTGAAATAACTTGCCTTTTTATATCCTTCCTCTGCAAAACGTCCACTCCCCATTGTCGTTGTTGTATGTAGTGAACCTTCGTTAACATTAGTTATTTCACCTCCAAACTGTATTGATGTTGCACTATTTTGTAGATGGTTGAATAACGACGAAGGCCAATATCCGACTAGTATATGGTAGTCTATTTTTAACCACCAATTTCCCGTACGAGGCTCCTATAACAAATATAACACATTATTTTCTCGATATTACTATTTACCACTGTTCAATAAAGCGTTCTATGCGTCCGCCTAGGCGACGATAGGCTCTTATAGACCGCCCCGACTTTCTTTTAATCCGTCTAAAATATTATGATGGTATAAAAAAATAAAATATGACTTTATTATTTATATATTATTATATTTAGTATTTTATATTATAAAATAAAGATATAAAATGCTATAAAATAATAATAAAAATATTTTAAAAGATTTTATTATCTATAAACTATGATATTTTGTATATTTTATTATGTATATATAATATATTGTATGGTTTTCTAAACGTTTTTGACCGCCTACAAAATCGCTTAAGCTTAGACTAAACGTTCTAGACACTAGGCTCTATGTCACCACCCGCGCTTTCTTGATATTACTATTTACATAATAGTATTTCATGATTGTTATTAACCTTCCATATAGTAACAGGAATATGATATTGTTGACCATTTATGGTTGAAAGGTGACTAACGGCCGCACCCAAGGCAAATTCTTGGTTGACATGCACAAAGCCTGGACATTCAAGATTGTAACAGCCTGTCTGCGCGTAATCATCCCCCTGTTTCCATGTTACCACGCAATATAAAAATAAAAAGGGAGAATCACAAAACTACACCATTTGAATTACATTTCACAAAACTACACCATTTCCAAAATATTTCACAAAACTACACCTAAATACTCAAAATTAAATTTAAATAAACTCTACCCAAACAATCTTATCCCCTTAATACTATACCATAAACACTAATTAGCGAACCCAAATGAAAAAAATTAATTTTGGTAAATTTTTAAAGGTTAAATCAAGCTTTTAAAATTTAGAAAGGGTGTAAATTTGTGAAAATATTAAATTAGGAGTAGTTTTGTGAAGAAGGGGTTGAAATGGTGTAGATTTGTGAATTCCTCAAATAAAAATGGCAATTTTTATGAATAGTACTAAAAAAGTTTTTTTAACACAATTAAGACAGATTTTCGAAAGTTTTATAAATACCATTAAAAAGTTTATTTTCTCATAAATACCACAAATCTTAAATTTTTCAAAATTACACCCAAAACCTTCAAAAAACTATACCCTACCCCTTCAAAACTATACCCTATAAACACTATATAGCGAACCCAAATGGAAAAAAATTAAAATCTAAAAGTGTTAAAACTCGTTTTTTGTATTTGTGGTATTTTTGTAAACTAGTACTTTTTGTTATAAAAAACATTTTAATAGTATTTTGTTATAAAAAACTTTGTAATGGTACTTTCAAAACAAAAACTTATTTTGATGGTATTCTAAGGAATTTCTCAAGTAAAAATATTTCTCTAACTATATATATTTTGACACTATTAAAAAAATTCATAACAATATTTAGAAACTAACTCACGGTCCAGTAAATAAAATATCGAGGATTGTCGTCGTGATAGCGAAATGGACACACCTAATTAGGAACAATAAAAAAAAACAAAATATTAAAAATTTAATTATAATTTTTATAAAGATGCAATTTCGAAAAAGAAACTCAAACCTGCCAACCAAATTCAATGGTGTTAAGCTGACCAGGAGGACCCGATGTGAGCCATATTTGTGCTAAGCTAAACTCGTCTATCTTTTCTACATAAGGCTTCCATACATTTATCATTGTTTGAACTCCATGAAATATACCATCAATTTCAAGTGTGGCGTACTATAAATATATTAATAGAAATATATAATCACATATATATATCACACGTTATGAATAAGGGAATATAGTTTCTTTTCAAATTCTTGTTTTAACGATATATAAAGGGAGAATTACAAAACTACACATTTTGAATTACATTTCACAAAACTACGTCATTTAAACATTTCTTCACAAAACTACACCTAAACACTAAAAATTAAACCCTAATTAAGCCTATCCATACAATTTTATCCCTCTTTTCACTAAACCCTAAATACTAATTAACGAACCCAAATGAAAATTTTTAATTTTAGTAAATTTTGAAAGGTTAAATCAACCATTTAAAATTTTAAAAGTGTGTAAATATGAGAAAAAATTGAATTAGGTATAGTTTTGTAAAGAAAAGGATAAAATGGTGTAGTTTTGTGAATTCCTCATATATAAATATACCTCATGTATTGCGATCCTATTTGAATTGGTTGGTTTAAACCTCGAGGTGTGTTTGGTTTGTTTTTCTTTAAATCCTTTAATCGACTTTCGTCGCAAAATATCTTCTCTCGTTGTTCTTCTTATAGCAATACTATTTTTTGGACATTTTCCGTTAATTGTCCATAGTTGATTCATTATACTTTGTCCTTTTTTGTTGATATTGTCATTATCCCATCCTTGTGGGTAAGAACTCGGTCTCATCTACAAAACAACCATGTTAATAAAATATATAGCAATTTAAAAAAAGTTAGAAAATTATAACCCAAACAAATTTACCTTAAATATTTATATAATGGCTTTTAGAAAAATTAGTTACAATATTTAGATTGATCAAAAGTATTTCAAAATTAGGATTTTGGTTATATAAAATATACAATATAAACAACAAAAGAAGTGAAAATTAAATTAACAGTATATTTTCATACCTGGATAGTATGGTTTTTGAATAAGGGATGATCATAAATTGGATGATTCTTTATATGAACACAATCTATTATATCTCCATCTGGACTCTACACAAGAATTACAATACTTGCAAAACTAAGTATGTATTTAAAGGTAATAAAATTAAAAAAAATATTGCGTTATATTGAGTTAATTTAATTAAATTGAGTTAAAGATTAGATAAATATTACTTGGATTGATTTAAGAGCAGGTTTATTGAGTTTCTTCAAAAGTCGATTTATTTCGGTATCATTCGTATAGGAACATTTGTATCTAGCGACTATCATCGCTATGATTAGTATGAAAATAAAAACTCTTGTCATAATCCCAAAGTTTACAATACGTTTTAGTTATGTCAAAATGTTTGTGGCTTTTGAATCATAGATGATTAATTGTTCAATGTTGTATATATATAATATGAAAAAGTAATGCAAAAAAAGTTAACAAATCTATATCATAAAAGTTTGATACGTTGTTTACACAATATTGACATATAATTACAAAAGTTTGCATGATAATTACGAAAACATTAACGCAAACAAGATCTAATTCTTAAATTTATGAAAAGAGTTTAGACTGTTACCTTTATGTAACTTAGTTTTTTTGGCTTGTGCTTACATCAAAACTTATTGTCCATCAAAGACGGGGAAAACTACATTACATAATGTATCTCTTTAATAAAAATAATATCTCATCCCATTAGTTAAAAATAAATTTTAATATAAGAATTAATTGTATCATAATTACTTCATCACTTTTCCATTAGTCACTAGCCTTATTTTCTCGTAACTATGGGGCAATCGCAAAAATACACTTTTAAGATTGTGCTTTACGAAAATATATCCAATTCAAATACATTTTAATAAATGCACCTAAAATTTAAGTACATAATCCAAGTAAATCTTACAATTGATAATTTTTGAATACAAATAAAAAAATATGAAAGTAGTTTCAAGGCGTAACTTAATGGACAATTCTCACAAATACCACGAAAAAAAAAATTAGAACTATATAACATGATTTTATATGATTTGATTCAACCTAACACTATGAGATTTGATCATTTGTATGTTAACTAAGAAATTTCATTTCATTTTATGAAATCATTTGAAATCTAATGTTTATTTTTTTCAGTAATAATGGATTTGGTGATGAATTTTCAAATCATTGATCCAGTAACAATGGATTTTAAAAGATTTTTTAAAATATTTGTTCGAATAACACTTGATTTGTGATTTTAAATTAAATCACTAAAAATCATCCGTTGAATACATCCTTTCAATACAGAGTTTGAAAATACCAGAACCAATAACACTAGATTTAAACTCTTTTAACGAATAATTTTATAAATACAAAAACAAAAAACATTAGATTTAAACTATTTTAATAAATGATTTTAAAAAAATAACACTAAATTCAAACTTTTTTCATGAATTGTATTTAACAATAACACTAAATTTTAAAAAGGTAACTGGAATCTATCAGAATAACACTAGATTTTAAAAAGATTGAATAACAAGAATTTGTACTTGGATTTAAATCTATCAAAAATCCATGATTGAATTGTACCATGTGGACCGAAAATATACTAAACTAGTTTTTTGGCTCGTGCTTTCCACAGAATAATTTAATATAAAATGTTTATTAATTTTATATTCGTAAAAATTAGTTAAATTTATTGATAAAAAATATTATTTTACCATGTAATATTATATTTATCCACAAAGTTAACAAAAATATTATATTTACTATATGTCTTTTGAGATTATTAGTTTGTTTAATATGTAATTTACATGTTTTTATTCGAACTATTGCTAAAAAAAATTAGTTTAAGAAGATTTTTTTTGGAAAAGAAGCTGGTTTGCGGAGGCGAGTAACACTGTGTCTTATTTCTGAAAACCCATGTAATGTGACAGTTTCATTGAATTCGAAGATAAAACCACATAATTTTTATGATTCTCATCACTTAAAAATATAAACTCTCAAACTTTATATTTTTTTTACTTAACTTTATATTTGTATTATATTCTCACACAAAAAAAGAAGAAAATTAAAATAATAGATAGAAATTTGTGAATAATTATATCTAGAAGATATTGGATGTTTTATTCCTATATCGGAGAGGAAAATGTAAGACTCTTTGGTTTCACCATATAGTGCATAACATCACCATTACTCACATTTAACACATATCATTATATATGTCAAATTTGATGGTTACACAATTGGGTAATAAAAACTCTTATTAATTCAACTTAAGAATAAGAGTGTTGTTTGACCAAAATTTAATTTTTTATCATGAGAATTATTATTTTCTTGAACCAAATTTAGCTTATTTTTTGTTAAATAAAAATATAACCTTTATTTATTTCTTTTTTTATCACAAATAAGTAATTTTTTATTCATTTTATTAGAAAAGAAAGACAAAAGTAGTGAAACTTCCATATATAGTTCATAGTTAAAAGTATTTTTGCCCAACATAATTTACTTTAAAAATATATAGAATTATGATATATGTAGTTTTAATTCAAGATTTTTAAGAAGTGATACATATCAAACTAAAAATGATTTACTATATGAATATTGGTTTAAAGTCATAAAAAATTATTTAAAAAAAAAATGATGCATTATAGCTAATGTTTTATGACTATTAACCATTATTTATTTAAAATATTAAATGTATATAAATGATGAAACTATAAAATATATTCATCTTAAAAATAGAAGGATACTTATGAAGAGTTAAAGTGAACATATGTCACAAGAATATGCAAATACTTGTGAGCACCACATAGAAAGTTACAAAAACATTTTATCTTGTATATTATTAATTTATTATATAAGATTGATTTGGTTTCCTAAAACTAGTTTAATCAACACAATATAAATTAGGGCAATTATTACGAATACCACTAAATTTTTTTTTTTTAACACAATTAGCACAGATTTTCGAAAGTTTTACAAATACCATTAAAATGTTTTTTTCT
This sequence comes from Cochlearia excelsa, assembly GCA_963556525.1. Lineage (NCBI taxonomy): Eukaryota > Viridiplantae > Streptophyta > Magnoliopsida > Brassicales > Brassicaceae > Cochlearia > Cochlearia excelsa. Next base: position 5,267,096 of record OY748332.1, on the reverse strand, counting down.
CATAAATACCACAAATTTTAAATTTTCAAAATTACACCTAAAATCTTCAAAAAACTATACCATACCCCTTCAAAACTATACCCTAAACACTATATAGCAAATCCAAATGAAAAAATTTAAAATCTAAAAGTGTTAAAACTCGTTTTTTGTATTTGTGGTATTTTTGTAAACTACTATTTTTTATCGTATTTTTGTTATAAAAAACATGTTAATGATATTTTTGTTATAAAAAACTTTGTAAAGGTATTTTCAAAACAAAAACTTATTTTGATGGTATTTTAAGGAATTACTCTATAAAATATGAAAGAAAGTTACAATGTTCGAAGTTTGATCGTTCGGGAACAAATAATATGAACATGTACATGGGTTTGGTCTAACTCCAAAACAATGTATGGGATGAAATCTCATAATCTTTTAGTCATGACAAAGAAAAATATTAATTTTCTTGTATGCAAACACGTCAAAACTTGAGTGTGAGATTCATTTTACTATGTTGTTTCCCTATGAGATTGGCTATGATGAAAACCAGTGTTGAAGCAATTCTTTGAGGTTTGGTATTTCTTGGTAGTTAACAAATGTTTCATCATATTTTGTGAACCCCGATTTGTGAATTATAAAATGTATTTGGAGAGATTTAAGAGAATTGATTTGTAACAATCCAATTTTGAATAACCAATTTTCTTTTTCCATAAACCATATATCCCTATATTTAAACACATAGACTATTTTGTTCTTTACCATAAAAACAATAATCTTAGCAAAACTTTTCCAAAAATTCCGTCATCGGAGCAACCGAGCCTCGAGTCGTCGCAGCCACCAGTCGTAAAGCACGCCATTTCCGCGTCGCCACTTTTCCGAGTTCAAGGTAAGCCCGGAAATCGAGATCTCATGAATTGTTTATCGAGCCGAATAATATTTCTTAGATTTCTCCCAAACTGCTTGGAATCTCGCAAATCTAAAACCACCGCTGGAAGCCCGGAAACGTGACGACGAGACGATGCCGTAGAACATAGGCACCGCCAGAGAGACCGCCGTACGCGCCGTAAGAAGACAAACGAGTGGAGCTCTCGTGAGACCGATGCCGTTTGCCATCTCCGTCGTCCGCACCACCGTCTCCGACCACCGCCCTTGTCGCGCCGCCGTCTCTGACCACTCTGACCACCGTCTGCTGCCGTCGTTGACCGAGTTGACGTGGTTGATTGTGTTGACTCAGTTGATCATTTACTTTCTGTTGTTTTGATTACACGACAACGGTAAACGGAGAATTAACTTAGTTTAACGTCGGTTTGTGTTGATTTAATGTTATGTCTTAATTTGATAAGTCAACGTAAGTTCATCGTTTAATCGGCATTTTCCCATTTTTATTCACATTAACTTCAAAGTTAACTTATGATTATTTAAAATTATGACTTTAACTTAACAAATATTTCATAATCAATTTTGAGTCGCAAGACATAATCATAATCATTTAGTATTATACTTTAAATATTAATTATCGAATCCAAAATTCAATTTTTTTTAATTTTGATAACTTTTTAGCGGATAAATCAACAATTTTAAAATTTTGTTAAACAAAAGTTGAAACGGTATAGTTTCTGAATTCTTTAACGAAAAATACTAAAAAAGAGAAATTCACAAAACTACATCATTTCGATCATTCTTTCACAAAATTACACATGATTCAATTTTTTCCTACTTTTACATCATTTTCAAATTTTAAATGGTTCAATTATGCTCTAAAGAATTACCAAAATTAAAATATTTCCATTTGGATTCGCTAATTAATGTTTAGGGTATAATATTAAAAGGGTAAAATTGGGTGTATAGACTTAATTTGAATTTAATTTTTAGGATTTAAGTGTAGTTTTGTGAAAAAAAAATTAAAATGTGTAATTTTGTGAAATGTAATTCAAATGGTATAATTTTGTAATTCTCCCAAAAAAAAAATTTAACATTCTCTCCATTGTTTTTAGTTTTAACAAAAAAAAAACATTCTCCCCGGTACGGGTCGGATTCAACCAACGTTATCCAGTAACTCGATTTTTTACCGCCGTAAAAAAACAATTAAAGAGTAAATCAATTCAATTTTCTCAACAAATCCTTACTTAATCACTCTCATCAAATCCCATTTATTAAAAACAAAATCCTCTGATTATAACTCTTAATAAATAATTAATCTTCTCTCTCTTTTCTCTTTCTTCCTCCTTGAAGAGAGCACCTTTATGCTGATTCCTCTCCTTTTCTTCATCAAATCTTCACCGATCGCTTAATTTCTCCTCAAAAATCTCCGATTTTGATTTCTGGGTATTTTTTATACCTTCTTAGCTTATCCGATCATGGCGGTTGTTGAGAGTGGAGTTTCCGCTTCTGCTTCCGATTCAGGAGTCGTGATCCAACCGCCGTCTTCGCCGACAAGTCAAAACTCCGGCGTATCTTCCGATGATCAGAACCATCAGTCCTCAGCGACCGATCAGATTCTCCGACACGACCAAATCGGCCATTACAGCAAGATCGGATCCCAAGCTGCGAGATCCGACGGCGGAGAGAGCTTCAAGCAAGACATGGAGGAGCTTCACGAGCTTCTCTCAAAGCTTAATCCGTTGGCTGAAGAGTTTGTTCCTCCGTCGCTGACTAAACAAGTAGGCGGTGGTGGACTTAACGGTGGTTTCTTCACCTCCGCCGGCTCATTTTTCCATAACAACGGCTTCTCCGGCAACGATAACGGCGGTTTCCGACGAGTAAGAGACAACCCCTTTGATCAAATCTCTTCAATTTCACCGAATTTGTCTTTAGGGTTTTTGCTTTTTTGATTGATTCTTCACATGATTTAGGAAGGGTTTAGTGTTGTTTATAGCTAAAGATCAAAGCTTTCTATCACTTGGTCTGATTTTGAGTGTGTGTGTGTATGTGATGTAGAAGAAGAGCTTTGGTCAAGGGAAGAGGAGAATGAATGCTAGAACAAGCATGGCTCAACGCGATGATGTTATTCGAAGAACGGTCTATGTCTCTGATCTTGATCAACAGGTTTAAGAAAAGTTTACACCTTTTGTTATAGTCTCTGATCTATGATTTTTCTCATCTTTTTGACTTTTCCGATCTTTTTGTATGTTGTTTATAGGTTACTGAAGAGCAGCTTGCTGGTTTGTTTGTGAGCTGTGGACAGGTTTTGAAAATATATACTTGATGCTTATCATTTTTTGTAAAGTTCATGTCTTTGTGTTTACTGTGTGTGTTTTGGTTTTAATAAGGTTGTTGATTGTCGTATATGTGGTGATCCGAACTCTGTTCTTCGGTTTGCGTTCATCGAGTTCACTGATGAAGGTACTGTATATTGATTACTTGTGTCGGTTTTCGCCTATTAAGTGGGTCTTGTGGGTTAAGTGTGTTGTGTGTTTGTACAGAGGGTGCGATGACTGCTTTGAATTTGTCGGGTACTATGTTGGGATTCTATCCTGTGAAAGTTCAGCCATCTAAGACGGCTATTGCGCCCGTTAACCCGACTTTCTTGCCTAGGGTGAGATTTTCTTCCTACTATGTGAATTTTCTTTGACGTTATGTGACTCTAAAAATGAATTTGTTGTTGTTGCAGAGCGAAGATGAGCGTGAGATGTGTGCAAGAACTATCTATTGCACTAACATAGACAAGAAGGTGACTCAATCAGACGTGAAGATCTTCTTCGAATCGTTCTGTGGAGAGGTGAAAACTAATCTTGTTGTTGTTATTGCTACGGCGAATGAAGTTAGTTATTTGTTTACTAATTAGATTTTTTGTTGTTAACTAACAGGTTTACCGTCTGAGGCTGCTTGGAGATTATCAACACTCAACTCGTATTGCTTTTGTTGAGTTCGTAATGGTAATAAGCATATATACTTCACAACGCGTCTCTCTTAATATCTTGTGTCAACTTCTGAAGCAACATTATCGTTGTTTCTTTCACAGGCAGAAAGCGCCATAGCAGCTCTTAACTGCAGCGGAGTTGTTCTTGGCTCTTTACCCATAAGGTAAGACAGAACGAAACCATTCATATCGAAATACTCGCTCCGAGACTTTTTGTCTTAACAGTTTTTTTCGCAGGGTGAGTCCATCAAAGACGCCTGTTCGTCCAAGATCACCGAGGCATCCAATGCATTGATCTTTAGCTTACAGGTTTCTTGTTCTTCACACATGTTGTCTCTATATATATACTCTCTGTTGTGAAACAAGATACACAAAGACATGTAAAGATGCTTGTATAGCATCTATGTTATGGTCTCTTGTTTTTCCGGAATGTAACTCTTTATGTTGCCTTTTTCTTACCTGAGAATGATTTGGGTTTAGAGAGTTTTCGATGGAAGAGCTTTTTAACATTAGCAAATAACACTCTCTTTTATCAGCTTTTTAGTTTATGCAAAATTTATCTGTCTTATTGTTTCATGAAAGATGATTTTTATGACAAAAGCTTGAAACAAGTTTGGTGTTCTTTGTTTGAACACGAGGAGGAGTTGTGGATATGGAGAGAACAAACAAGTTTACTTGGTCCACAAAATATATTTGATCAAAACAAAATATGTAAAATTTGATAAATGGGTATATTTAAAAAAGAGGACTTTTCTAAAATGCAATTAAAAAAATAAAACTTTATTAAAATGTCATTAAAAAAACATTTTTTGAAATGCCATTAAAAAAAAGAAAACTTTTCTAAAATGCAATTAAAAAAATAAAACTTTATTAAAATGTCATTAAAAAAACATTTTTCGGAAATGTCACATGTATACATGAAATTGTCCACGTCCACGAATAGAGACGACGAATGAAGAATTTGTCCTCGTGTTTTGTCCACTTGATATTCGGAAAACAAGTTCGTCATTTGTGGTCTTTTTTCGTGGACATGGACAATTTCACGTCCACGTGTGACATTTTTTGAAAAGTTTTATTTTAATGGCATTTTTCGAAAGGTTTTAATTTTTAATAGCATAATACCTAATTTTTTCTAATATATATATATATATATATATATATATTTATAAATTTAAGGGAGCAGATTTTGTGGTATAATTTATTTTGATTTAATTTTTAGTAATTTGGTGTAGTTTTGTTAACTTAAAATTTGGTGTAACTGTATGAAATGCAATTTAAATGCGTTGTTTTGTAAAAAAATCTAATATTAGAATAATAATAACCAAAACTTCTCAAAGTCAACTTTGGGATATTTTAGAGAAATTAAAAGTGTAAATAAAAAGAGTTTGGTGGCTTTATGATATAACGACGCCACGACCATGAGGATATACGAAATGCGGTCTGAATTCAACGGTTTCTCAAATGATTTGTAAATTCTGAGATTATAATTTTGTTTTTTTCTGATATTATTGCGACAGATACAAGTAGCGATTTTGAGCCACCTAGTCATATTAATTAGGTCATAGTATAAAAAACGAACTATAATTGTATTTTTATAACTTATTGTTTTCTCATATAATGTAGTGTAAAGGAATAATCACAAATGAAACAAAATGTGTTAATCAAAGTTTGAAGACTTTACAACGGTTTAGTAGGATGAATTTTTCTAACCTTTTCTTTATTTAGTTCAATAAAATTGTATTCCTTCCGTTTAATGTTGTTTATATATTACATTTTGTTTCATAAGTGTTATTTTGTCTTAATTAAGATTTTTTAACAAATTTTTCAGTTTTATTTTTATTTTCCGAAGTAATTAGTTAGAGATATCAAATTATATCATATACCCTAAACATTATTTGCGAAATAAGTTTAAAAAAAATCTTACGTGTCGTTCTCACATTTAAAGTTGCAAAAAGTGACATGGTACAATTTTAATATGACATGACTTAGAAAAATATGACATGGCATGACATTTAGAAGATCCATTTAGAAAATTATGTCACATTTATTATTTTAATAGTTTTAAAAATTTAAAACACATTATAAAAATATACATTAATGGGAATTCATGAAAGATATAATATATAACATAAACAATTAAATTATTCTTCTTCAAAAATATATAATAACAAAAAGTTTTATGTATTATGAATTATATATTTGGTTTTTCGTTCGGATATTTTGGATCTCGAGTTTAATATAGTTCAATTCTTTTTTTAAAACTTACGTTTTGCAAAAAGACATTTATAAAAGCATTTAATTTAAATAAAATCAGGAAATTTTAACCACGAAAAATCTTACGTGGTTTTTAATAAAGAACTGATTCATATCTCAATGGAAGTACTCTTAGTATCTACTCGGAAAAACAAAAATTGTTTGCGTTCGATTTTGTATTTTTAAGCTAAACTAGATACTCCCAATGAAGATGCTCTTAGAATCTACTCGGAAAATTAAAAAAAGTTGTTTGCGTTCGATTTTGTAATTTTGGTTGATTTCGGGTAGTTTGGCTGACTTTTTTTTACCACATCTTCAAGTAATTTTAATTTAATAAAATTACATTTTAAACTTTCTAAATTTGATTATAATACATATGATACAATTAAATAATTTTAAACTATAAACTTATAATAATATAATATTTGACAAAAAAACTTATAATATATTATCATATTTTAAAATAAAATTATTTAAAGTTATTTATCCGCCTTATACGCGGGAGAACCACCTAATATATATTAATTGAGGAGACACTTTTAGAAAATATTTTCAAAAATCTTTTTAATTACATGAAATTTCATTGTATAAAATATAGCATAAGTAATATTAGATGAAAAATAGAAAATATTCTTCCACCTAATTAGGTAATATTCCTATAACTACGTAACATAATTAAAATAAATAAAACTATGAATATTTAAATTTATGAAAATCATAAAGTATTGAAATAATCTTTAAATTTTTTAAAGTATATTTTAAATTTATTAAAGAGGTAAGATACATTTTCGTAATTTTAGGTATAATCGTAGATTTTAAGTTTTTAATATCCAATTTAAGTAAAGATTATGATCCCGCATATTTTAATTTTTTAAAAGGGTCATTAAAAATCACAAATCGAATTTGAAATTGCGAATAATAATTTTTATAAGATTAAATCAAAATATTTTATGTATCTAATATATATGTGTATTTTTGTGACGGGTCATAAAATATCATATATAGTTTATGAGATATAACCAAACTATATTCGTAATATCCAAATCTACATAAATGCGTTTTTTTTTTTTTGGTCACACACAACTGTGTTTTCAAATTCTAATTTCAGTATACATCAATATTCATTTTTAAAATTATATCAAATTAATATATTTACAAACATTACACCCGGGTTTTGAATCTAATATCTATTATATAGGAATAGAAGAAATAAATAACTACACATGTCAAAAAAAACTCTAAACAACACTTTTATAACAAACACGGAAACCAGTATCTCTACTTTGAATTTTTTTATCAAATCAAAACGTTTATATAAATATGATATAGTTTTCATTATTTTTACTAGTTTAATTTTGTAATCTTTTTTAGCAATTTTAACTTATTCAATTAGGGTTTTCATCCATGCTTTTTGTGCATGAACATATTTTTATTTTTAAATAATGATATTGATTTATTTTGCTAACATAAATTTTGATAATTGTATATTATTATAATGTATTGGTTTCTCTTGTAATTGTTATATTTTCTGAAAACTAAAACTAAAATTTGGAAAATATAATAAATAGTTTTACAATTATGTTGATTTTTAGTTTAATTAGTGATTTTTAATGCAATATTGTTTCATAATGTATAGGGCTACATAAAATGATTTAAATGTGAAAATTTAGATTTTTAGATGGGTTTCTCATCAGTTAATTGGAAACCTTAATTAGACTGTACTAATTAATTACTAATGTAGATACTCTAAAGTTAATAAATAGACACACACACACCACAACTATTGGCTTTCCTCAAACCAAGTTCATACTAATTTCGTTACTTCTATAGTTTGTTAGAAATATCCACGCAAAATGAGTTGCTCCTCACAAATACCTTTTCTTTTTCAACGTTATTCTCCCTTTTTTTTATTTATTTATTTCTTAATTTTTCAGACAAGTTTAAATAATACTGTCACCGCTTCTAAAAGGTATGATTCATAAGACCATGATTAATGAGAATTTTAAATGGGTTCTTAGACGTGGAACCCATAACAAAATACAAGAGACTCGTTCTTATGCCTCTTGTTTCAGATCCGTCTTTTGCCCAATATCCGGGTTCCACTGACACGTGGCGGTTCGCGATTGATGTTTTTTAATTTTTTTTTTAAAATGGAAAACAATAATTAAAAATTATTAAAAAAGCTTAAGAGATTGTGCTAAGGCTTTTACCGATGCACATGCTCTAAACTTCTACATATCTAATTGAGTTGTTGTTGTTAGTAAATGCATTAGTGACAAGTGTTAAATTTGAGAGAGATTTAGTCAATTGGGTACTTTAAACTTTTAAATTGGAAATATTTTAACTTTTCTATTTTGGAAAATACATAATTTAGTTTTTAGAATATGTGAAAAGTATGTTGTCTTTTTAAAAATATTAGACCAAATACTTATTGATCATTCACCAACTAATATATACATTCACACTGATATAACAATCATTTACAAAAAATATAATCTTTAACGTGTGTTATTTACCACTTAGAGAATCATCAAACGATAATCTATTAAACTGAGGTGCTTAGTATTATTATATTAATATTTTAATATAATTTTATTTGTAATTATATTTTAGTATTTAAAATAGTTTTAGACCACTAAAAAAGGACACGTTGTCAAAAAATTTCTTAAACTATTTAGAAAATATCTTATATAAGAAACAAATCTTAAATCTTCTACTCTCTTTTTTACTTTTTAATTTGTTAATATTACTTTTGGTAAACACCTTTCCAAAAATCTCAATTAATCATGCTCTTATAATGCCATGTTCATAAAGAAAAGAAACTCCAGAAAGTCGCAACAAATTTTTTAACGCAGACACTGACACGCGTTACACATTACGAGGCATCAACTTTATAGTCGTTCTCTGTCACAAGACTGTCCATTGTGTGATTGATATGCCATTTAATATCAAATAAACCAATCTCATGCAAACCTATCTACCACTTTTTTCTCCACCACACATCACTTTACCATAATTTATTTCAACAGTTTCATTAACGTTTGAACAAGGTTAAACTATAACCTTCATAAAAAAATAATAATAATAATAAGCGACCACATCTTTGATAGGATTCATAAATGTTATATGAAAATTTATTTTCTTGAAATATACTTTTTTATATAAAGGGCTTGCATGAAGTAGAAGTTGGTTTGAACACACAAGAATTAAGACATCATAGGCTATTTCGATCCTTAACTATTAAATGAAGAGATATGTGGATTAGAGATTGAGATTATACATTTTGATATATATATATATATATATGTATTTATATTAGTCTTATGAAGCCCAAATCTCCCGGGGTTATATTGACCAGATTTATACATGTGACTCAAAAACACCCTCACTATATTTAGATCCCAACTCTCAATATATATATAGATCCTAAACTAATAAAAAGAAAAATCTAATTAAACAAAGAAAAAAAAACATCAAGAATATGGTAGAGACACAAGGAAAGGTTATCACTTGCAAAGGTAACCAAAAAATTACTCACCAATGTGATTGTCTCTTTACTTTATCATTATCATCATGTTGATGTATATATGCATGTATGTATGTATGTGATATGCATGTCGTAGCTGCCGTGGCATGGGGTCCAAAAGAGCCGCTTGTGATACAAGAGATAAGTGTAGATCCTCCTCAGAAAATGGAAGTCCGAGTTCAAATCCTTTACTCCTCCATTTGCCACACCGATCTAGGAGCTTGGTCAGGCGTGGTAATATTAATGCACCTACATATATACACATATTCATATCTATCAATACTAATCATGCTACTTCTTGAATCTTTGATACATTAACATTGTAACCTAATCAACAAAAATGTAATTATTGTATTAAAGAACGAAGCTGAAAGAGCATTTCCAAGGATCCTTGGCCATGAAGCCGTCGGGTATATATTATACTTCCTCCGTTTCTCAAAAAAGTTATTCTAGATTTTTTATTTGTTTCTATAAGATAATGTTTTTACACTTTCTATGCAATATTTAATTGATTAATTGTAAAATTTAAAAGACATTGATTGAAAAATTAGATTTCTTGAGCTACTATTGATTTCAAGTTATAGAAAATAGCTTAGTACAAAAATTTAAGTATTTATATTCAATAATTAATGTGTTTTATTAATATGTGTGGAAACTCTACAAAATCTATCATGTAGAAAGAGAGAGAATGTATCTACTATTTAAAACCTTTTCTAGCTTGAAGCTAATATTATATGTTTTTTTGGATGTGTTATATGAAATAGGATAGTGGAAAGTGTAGGAGAAGGGGTAAAAGATATGAAAGAAGGAGACTATGTGATACCAACTTTTAATGGAGAATGTGGTGAATGTAGAGTGTGTACTAAAGAAGAGAGTAACCAATGTGAAAAATATAAAGTGGATCCAATGAAAAGTGTGATGGTTAGTGATGGTGGGACTAGATTCTCAACAACTAAAACCAAAGATGGCGGTTCGAGCCAGAGCCAACCCATTTATCACTTCCTTAACACATCCACTTTCACCGAGTACACGGTCTTGGATTCGGCTTGCGTGGTTAAGATTGATCCTAATGCTCCTCTTAAGCAAATGAGCCTCTTGAGTTGTGGTGTCTCCACTGGTTAGTCATAATAATTCATTGTTTATACAATTTTTTCCAAAAGTATATCTAAATATAATAGACAAATAATGGAGTATTAATAAAATAATGTGTGCATTTATAAAATAGCCTACATACGTTATTTTATTAGTATTTTTTATTAATAAAGTTTTGAGAAAATCGTAAATAAACTATTGTTGGAGGTGATATTATTGTGGTGAGGTTTAGGAATAGGTAGGGAACAAATGGTGTGATATGACTTTGGTTCCAACAAAAGCAACATTTAATTCTCATTTCCAAAATGCAGTTATTTCTCTTTGTCTCTTTCAAAATACATTTTTGGATTTTTAAGAAATCACATGATACCTCTATGAATTAGACTAAAATATAGTTTTTTGTTGATGTGGTCCGTTAACAAGTATATGCATTTTTGAAAGGGTTAAATACACAATTTTCAATAAGTGTCACATGGAGTTATGTGTATCATTGGTTTAAGAGATATTCACAAAACTGAAGTTATATTTCACAAGACTATAGCTAATTCAATTTTTGTAAAACTTATATCATTTTAAAATTTTAAATGATCATCAACTAAAATTTTATCCAAATTAAAATATTTCATTTGATTCACTATATAATGTTTATGGTTTCGTGATGAAAAGAATGTGGTTTTGTATTTGTGGTTTATTTGAATTTAATATAGGGAAAATTACAAAACTACACCATTTGAATTACATTTCACAAAACTACACCATTTCAAAAATACTTCACAAAACTACACCTAAACACTCAAAATTAAATTCAAATAAATCCTACCCACACAATCATACCTCCTTAATACTATACCCTAAACACTAATTAGCGAACCCAAATGAAAAGATTTTAATTTTGGTAATTTTTAAAAGGGTAAATCAAGCTTTTAAAATTTTGAAAGGGTGTAAATATGTGAAAATATTGAATTAGGTGTAGTTTTGTGAATGAAGGGTTGAAATTATGTAGTTTTGTGAGGTTTTCTTTAAAATATATAGTGTTTAAACGTAGTTTTGTGATTGCACTTTAAAAAGCTTACCTTATTTTAATTACGACCTTGTTTTGTAAAAACAAAAATATAGGAGTAGGAGCAGCTTGGAACACTGCAAATGTGAAGGAAGGAACAACAACTGCTGTCTTTGGTTTAGGTTCCGTTGGTCTCGCCGTAAGATTATACTTAATTAATTTTTAATTAGCATTTTCCGATGTCATGAAAGTGTTATAATCTCGTTTTATGGATTAAAAAAGTATATTATTATAAAGCAAAAAAAAAACGTACACAAAGTTAAATGATAAATGTAATGTATATGTTAATGTGATCATAAAGGTTGCTGAAGGTGCAAGAGCAAGAGGAGCTTCTAGGATCATTGGTGTTGATGCTAATGCTTCCAAATTTGAGAAAGGTATACATTATTCTATTTTATTTGGAGTAAACTTTTCGATATTCTTTTTTATTTGGTTATTTTTTTATTATTAAATCGAAGAGTTTCGAACCTTTGATCCGTAGGGATACTAGGTTTTGTTTTTTCGGTTCATAAGAAGATGAATGAAAATTATTTTTCGTTAAATTTCAGTTTAATTCGAATTTCAAATGATTATATTGTATTAACATATATTATGAGTTAACTTGAATCAAATTATAACTTGAATCAAATATCGCAGGGAAATTGATGGGAGTAACAGACTTCATAAACCCTAAAGACTTAACAAAGCCAGTCCATGAGGTATATTATTAACAATTTCATAACATAGACATATAACCAATATTTATAACATGAAGTTAGTTAATTACGATTACTTTTTTTCTATTTACTGAAGAAGAAAAGATAGTATAGTATTTGATTTTAACCATTATAATTGATCAATGTACAAAAGAGGATAAGAGAGTTAACCGGAGGAGGCGTGGACTATAGTTTTGAATGCACCGGAAACGTCGATGTTCTTCGCGAAGCCTTTTTATCCACTCAAGCCGTAAGTCTTTGTTACCAATAGGAATCGAAAATTTGATTACTTGAGAAACAAGTTACTTGAGTAACAAGTTACATTGAAAAATTAAAATTTGATATTAGGGTTGGGGATCGACGGTGCTAGTAGGCATATATTTGACGCCGACAACATTGCCTCTACATCCAATGGAGCTTTTCGACGGCCGTAGAATCACCGGTTCTATTTTCGGCGGTTTCAAAGCTAAATCTCAGCTTCCGAATTTTGCTCAACAATGCATGAAAGGGGTTTGAATTGTTACCTCTATATATATATATATATGGATCTTATTTAGTCTTATATCTTATGAGATTGATTTAATTTAATTTTTTAAATATGTAGGTTGTGAAATTGGAACCTTTTATTACCAATGAGCTTCCATTTGAGAAAATAAACGATGCGTTTCAGCTGCTTCGCGATGGGAAATCTCTTCGGTGTCTTCTTCAAATCTCTAAACTTCTCAAGAAATGATTCACAAAGTTTACTACCATGATTATCTATTATTTAATTACTTTATATAACTATATATATCATTCATAACATGATGATTAACCATTATTTGTTTTCAAGGATTATTTGATTTAATCAAACTTAAATGATATAGTGATTTCATTTTTTTTTTTTCATATGAACCACAAAAGAAAAAGAGATGTAGTAGTATCCAAGTTTCAAGAACAGTCCTTTTTAAATCAAATCAACAAAATTTCTACAAATACAATCACTTGTGACATTGGTGGATTCATGACTTGCGAGCACGGTCACGCCAAGATCCTTGCTGTTTTGCAAGCCACCTACAGTACAAACAACGAGATTAACAAGTTCATTAGCGAATAATCAACATACATTCAAATCTTGATTGGTACAAAGCAAAAGAAATACAAAGAGAGAGAGAGACTCACACGGATGTTACCTTTTCGCTAAGAAGACTTATCGTGACGTTGTTGTTTTCTCCTTCAATATCTTTTACATTGGTTGTCTATCCAACATCATACTCAGCGTTATCGATAGGAATTTATAAAGGACAAATGTCCCACATCGGAAACTCAAAGAGATTTAAACTAATATATAATGGATATGAGCCTCTCTACTTATCGCCAATTGGTTTTAAGTTGTAAGCCCATAATCCTAACAAAATTTGGCCTCGTCGTAGGCGGATTTTAGCAGCTCTTCCCTTTTCGCCTACAAGTTTTTTTATTTAACAATACAACTTGTCTCAAAAATCTGATTCTAGAAAATCATTGAACAGTGAGAGACAATGAAAGCTAATGACTCAGTCAATCAACACACCTCGACGGCGGAAAAACCTAAAGCTTTGTCCCATGCGTTTGACTAAGGCAGCATCATCATTTGTATGTAGTGATGTTGTCATGGGTAATTTTACCCTACCCTACCTGAACCCAGGAAAAACCTGTCTGAAAAAGCCCAAGTCGCGGGTACCCGGTTCAAATTTAGTATAAATATTTTTTTTTTGTTTTTAATATATATTTTAAAATTAACATAAAACATATTATTGAATAGTGTTGTATATTATACAATAGGTTAACATAAATGTTTACCACAAAAATATAACCAAAGTATATAGGCTAAAATTTTGATAGGATTATTTTGAATTTTATCACAAAATATAATATATTATTCTAAATGTTGTTCATTTATGAATCTGCATCAAAATGTTGCGTCTCGATGCCGCTTTCTCGTTCGTATTTTGAGTTTGTACTAGCATCCCTATGTTGTTGTTTGGACATGATTAAAAAGACATGTTTTGGTATGAGCACATTTTAATGATTTAATTATAGAGACATTTCTTAAAATACTACAAAAATGTTTCGTTTTAAAAATACCATAACAATTTATAAAAAGTTTTAAAATTTGCAATTTACCTAGAAAATGTGGATTTTGACCGAAAAACACGAAATGTGATTTCTAAGAAAATGAGTTTTTAAGTTTTCAGCGATAAATTAGATTTTGTTTGTTTTAAAGAGAAAACACGATTTATACGTTTTTTCGCAGGAAAACGTTATTTTATATTTTCTGTGAAAAATTATGATTTTACTTTTTCGGCGGGAAATTGTGATTTTACGTTATTGCGCAAAAAATGCGATTTTGAGTTTTGGGCGGGAAAATGCGACTTGCGTTTTAGAAGAGAAAACGTAACTTTTAAATAAATAATATACGAAACTATATGTTAATTTAGTAGTGACTAAGAATAAAAATCACAATATTAATCAAACAATAATAATTATTATAATTATTTAATATTTAAACATAAATAATTAATCAAGTCCGTCGGTACCCTAAACCCGATAGGGTAAACCCGTTTAAAGCAGGATAAAAAAACCTGCCCGTTTTAAGCCCATGTATTTTAATAAAAAAACCTGCCCGTTTAAAGCCCAGGATAAAAGTCATGGACTTCAGAATTTGTTTAGATTTTGGATATCCATTGGGTTTTTACCCATTCTTAACATCCCTATTTGTATGGCTGTATAAACATATCCATACAATAGAATCAATTGAGTACATACATAATAACCGAGAATGTTTTTTTTCTGCTTTTAACTCCGTTTTATAGTGTGAAATTACCGAGTAAATTGACCGACCTTCTTCTACTTCCTCATCATCGAGTGGGGCATCTTTGTCAAACTCGAATAGTTCCCATCCTGCACCTTTACTGGTATCTTCTTTCTCAGCTGCAATTCAAGTGGGAACATTCAGCATTACAAGAGAGGAAATAAACATTAATCTCGCTTTTGAGGGCATCAGTGGCTGCGGACGTAAGTTAGAACTTAGAAGGAGAGTGGCAGTTGCCACCAGTAATGTTTGGACTTTTCTATTTTGTAATGCAAATTTTTTTAAGAATAAAATCATGTCACCACTCTAAAATATAAAATGCCCATATAATTTTATAATAATAACTTTAAGGTAAAGCTCATATTAAATTTATACTTATTAGCCCAATAACTTTTTATTTGTTACTTTGCAAACGATAAGAAGAAGAGAATGTTGGTTTTTTTCTTTCTTAAGCTCTATAATGGTTTCTTTTTTATACAAGAGTTTTTTGATCAATTGTCAATTCTTCTACATATTAAAATTTTGAAACACAACTTAAAATAAGTTGGGATTTGGGAAGTTGCTCAACATAACTTAAAAAGGTTCGTGCTAATGCTAGTCACTTTTCAACAGATTTATACAAGGTTTTTTTTTATGATTTGGTGTTTTAAAATCCCATTGCAGGTACACTAATGGAAAACTATTTTAAAAGAAAATATGTTTCGGTTCATGAGATTAATATTCATGATTTAGAACGAGATCCTGCAAAACGGAGAGAGATAATGACATATCATCCAAATCGAAGGGATGATATTAGATGCATATACATACCTAATGGTCCACATCAACCATATGATCACCATTTGATTAGTGGATTGGAGCCTGGACATTCATTTTTTAGGTCGGGTTCGAGTCAGACTCATTCGAGTTCGGATTTTTTGTGTTAGAGGATATAAGATTCGTTCGGGTTATTTACAAATACGGTTCAGTTCGGTTCGAATCTATTCAGATTCAGGTCGTGTTTCATATTTTTAACAAAATTTGACATGGAACCAAATATTATTCGGTTCGGGTTTTTGGGTTTTTGGTTCGAATTTTCAGGTTTTTTCATATTTTTGGTAAAAATTTCAGGTCTCATTTCGGGTAATTCGACATTGGTTCGGATTTTGGTTCGGCTTATTTTTATAACCCACAAAGAATTGAAATAGTCTACTAAAATCCAAATTACCTTATCAAAACTATATACATGTGTATATCTTCGGATCTATTCGAGTACAATTCGGACCTCAGGTCATCTTCGGATTATATTTGCATTAAAAATCCAGCGAAATAAGTTATTTAAAAGAATAAAAAGATGGACCACATGCTTTTCCAAGAATTTTCCCAAGTTGGGTTTTAAATTTTTAATAAGACCAAGAAAGATCCTAAAAGCAAAAACTTGTATCAAAATTTTAAAAGGTTATGCAATTCGGTTTAAGCAAACCAAAACTAATATTTCCTTTTCAAGAAGTAATTACTTGTATCTAGGAAATTTATGCAATATTAGTTTCTTTCAAGACAATTGTTTATATAAACCTCAACCAAATTAAGGATAAATTAGGAATTTACCCGCGCTGGATAAAAATTTACGTAATAGATAAAATGTTTATTGGTAAAAACAATGTGTAGTATAAAATGAAATAAAAAGAATTTGTATCTCATGTGATCCGCGTTAAACGCGGAGTTTAAATTTGAAGTATATATAGAAAATATATTGTATTTTGGTTTTATAATGTTTTATTTACAAAAATTTATTACTATTACTTTTTTAATATTTATCATCGAAAAAGATTATCATTGTCATTTAGATGTTGAATATTTACCTTTACGTATAATTTACTATTTATCATTAAAAACAATAACTACATAGTGTTTTAAAACTTTGATATGACTCGTTTAACAATGAAAAGTATGTCAATTCAGTCTCTATTTGTCATAAAATCGGACTATTAAAACCTCAGATATATAAAACCACTGAATTTTCGGGGGCTCGAGTCAATTTTCTGCTTCAAGTTTTGTCATTTGACATGAACTTTGATGTTTAATACAATTTTACAAAATAATATTGTTATTTATAAATGAACAATATGTTTTATCATTCTTTTGTGCGAGAATATAACATACAAACATTAGAAAAATTATAAAATTGTGTTTTTCATTAGTTTTTTAAATATTTTAAACATATTTTCTAGGAAAGTTTAATCACTCTTTCATGTCTAAACTTATCCAAAATTTTTTTGTTCAAAGTTTGGGAATTGGTGGTTCAACCGATGAGTCGGGTAAATTGTGTGTTCAAGTTTTTCATTTGACATGAATTTTGGTGTTAAATACAATTTTACAAAAAAAATATTATTATTTGTAAATGAACAATATGTTTTATCATTATTTTGAACTCAATGTAATAGAATATAATATATAAATATTAAGAGATCTATTAGAAATTATAAAATTGTATTTTTTATGAATTTTTTAATATTATATTTTATGGTTTTTTCAACATTTTTTAATATTATCCATTTATTATATCAATTTAAGTCATTTTGTGTTAAATTTGAGCTTTTGTTTTGGGTTTTTTGTTTTGGGCTTTTATGAATTTTTAATAATGTGAGAGCAGAAATGCTCAGATGATGACACATGTAATTTTAGAATGATTTTCTATCTCCGTCTTCTGTATTAATAATATAATATATTTCTGAACTCAAATTAGAGATAAATAAGAATAGGCCTAGACTAGACATTATGAATTTATGAACAAAGAGTTGATAATAGCATAAAAATGTTACTTAAATTATCGAAAATTCATTAACCAAAATGTATTTCTAAAAATGGGTCAAATAATGGATTTAATACGGATAGGGTCGAGTAGTTAAAATCATTACATGAACGAGTATTGGCGTAGTTAAGATTACTATTAGAAAAACTCAAAAACATTTACGTGTGAATCTATTATATAATGAGACACTTTTTGCTTCTCCCACAATAAGCCACATCATCATCTTTAGGAAAATAAAATTTTAAAAAATTATTTAATATAAATATTTTCTTATGAAAACATTAATACAACCATTTAATATTAATAAAATTCAAATAAAATCCCAAAAATATAAACAACATCACTAAAATATTTTTGATAAAACCCATTAACATTAATAAAATCCGAAAAAGAAATATTTTATAAAATATCTATATATATACGTATATCAATTTTAAATAGTTATTAAAACTAATAATAAATAAATCTTACAAACGATATAAACAAAAAACAAGAAAACTAGAGACATCTTACAATTCATATGATTACAATCAATATTTAAAAAAACAAATTAAATTAAATATAAGTGAATTGTGTATATCTATACTATTAATCGGGAAGAATTTTTATAGAGAAACCCTTCAAATCATTTTTAATTTCAGGGTCTTTGACCAAAACTCTGTCAAAGTATTCTCTACTCTCTTTTTTATTAGCTTTTCTAATAATGATGGATTTTTCTTACACAACTATTTTTTGACAACATTAATACAATCATTTAATACTAATAAAATTCAAATAAAACCCCAAAAAAATATAAACAACATCACTGAAATATATTTGATAAAACTCATTAATATTAATAAAATGCGAAAAAGAAATATTTAATGTAATTTTTAACATTTATAAAATATATATATATAGATACATGTATCAATTTTAAATAACTATTAACACTAATCATAAATAAATCTTACAAACGATATAACTAAAAAAACAAGAAAACTAGAAACATATTACAATTCATATGGTCACAATCAATATTTTTAAAACCAAATTAAAATAAATTTAAGTGAATTGTGTATATTTATACTATTAATTGAGAACAACTTTAATAGAGAAACCCTTCAATTCATCTACAACTTCGAGCTAGACCAAAACTCGTCAAAAGTATTCTCTATTCTCTTTTTTATTAGCTTTTATTATAATGATGGATTTTTCTTACACAACTATTTTTTTGAAAATATTAATACAACCATTTAATACTAATAAAATTCAAATAAAACGTCAAAAAATATAAACAACATCACTAAAATATTTTTGATAAAACTCATTAACATTAATAAAATCCGAAAAAGAAATATTTAATGTAATTTTTAACATTTATAAATATCTATATATATATAGATACATATATCAATTTTAAATAGTTATTAAAACTAATCATAAATACATCTTACATACGGTATAAACAAAAAAACAAGAAAACTAGAAACATCTTACAATTCATATGGTCACAATCAATATTTAAAAAAACAAAGTAAAATAAATATAAGTGAATTGTATATATTTATACTATTAATTAGGAAGAACTTTTATAGAAAAACCCTTCAAGTCATCTTCAACGTCAGGGCCCTTGACCATTTTCTACTCTTTTTTATTAGCTTTTCTAATAATGATAGATTTTTCTTACAAAATGTATAAATAAAAAAACAAGAAAACTAGAAACATCTTACAATTCATATGGTCACAGTCAATATTTAAAAAACAGATTAAAATAAATATAAGTGAATTGTGTATATCTATACTATTAATTGGGAAGAACTTTTATAGAGAAACCCTTCAAATCATCTTCAACTTAAGGGTCTTTAACCAAAATTCTGTCGAAGTATTCTCTATTCTCTTTTTTATTAGCTTTTCTAATAATGATGGATTTTTCTAACTTTATACATTTAACTGGAATGAAATTCAAAAAAGTATTTTATAAGTAATTTTTCAACTTATCATGGTTTATAATTCTTATTAGCAATTATGTAAATATACAATTTACGATACTAAAGTTACAAATATTTAGTTTTAGTTTTAGTTAGTAATAACTAAATTCAAAATAATTATTTAAAGGAAAACTAAGTGCATCACACATTATTACGTCTTACTGAAATTGACGACAATCATTGGCATAACAATCAGATGGATGTTTACTTGTCTTTGTGGGATGATGTTGCGTCTGTTTTTAGGGACATCCTCAAGTCGAGTGATATGACACAATCTGTCATGTTTGTCACCACTGTTAATCTCGAACTTTTTGGAGGTAAAGTCTTGAAATTTGTAAACTTTAATTGGTTCTATGAACACCATTGGTTTCTCTAATAAGTTGTTGTTCAGTGGTAACTCAAACATTCTTTATATTTGAAATAAGTAAGAAAAGATGAGCAAGTGTGTGTTGCCTTATCACTAACATTATCATCATTCTTCATCTAAGTATCAAACTTAACTGAATATATCTTCCTTTGATATTTTTTGTCCTCCTTGCCATGAAATGTGTTATTATCTTAATAGTGGTCGTTTGGCTTTGCTTTGTTTACTTTTAACTTCCTTTCATTAAACCTGATATCTCAGGTGACTAAAACTTTGAACCCACCATGAAGTCCAATCTGTGTTCTTGCGTCTCTTTTTGTTTTTTTAATGACAACGCTTTTTTCTTTAAAGTATTCAGTTTGTTCTCTGTTTTCTGTTTTCTCTTCGCATATACAAATAAAAACGTATTCACTATTTAGGGTGCATATGTTTCTCAGTCTATATTTATGAACAAGTTTCACTTTAAAATTTTATAACAATTATTCAAACTTTAAAAATAAAAAAATTGTCACCCTATATGTTCACCAATTTAAATTTTCATCAACAGTATTAGAAACTATCACAATTTAAAACCTGCCTCTTACAAATGAAGAACAAATATAAAATATATTCATTGTTAGCATTTGATATCAGCATTTTTTGTCGTCACAACACTGCACACTCCTACTTCAACTCTTAACTTTTCTCAACATTAGTTAAATATTTGTTACCATATTTAAAATACACATACGTCTCCGCGCTTGCGCGGGGCGAAGCCCCTAGTTTGTATAATATGAAACTTTTGTCTAAATTAGGATAATACTTAAAAAAGTAAATATTATTTACGTATATGTGATTGTCCGGGTCGGTTAATTTTACGTATTTGATAGAAATCAAACCGGTTCATATATTGAACATTATCCGGTTTACATCCGGATAAGATATATTAAAAAGCAGAAGTGAAGCATAGATCTATAAAAATTAAAAAACAAAGACTTAAGACATGAAACCCAAGTCAAGCTACAAAAAAAAAGCAATACAATATTTCCGACAAAAACTGAATTATCTATTAGTTACTGTGAAATGAAATGATGTTGGATATACATAGTTTAATGATCCAATTACATACATTAAAGCAATAGTGGACTCCATAGTCAAACTAAAAATCATAGAATCAAGACCAGGTTTTTGAGTTTTTATATGTTTATGAGAGTTCTAGGAAATTTCAAGTGTAATGACTAATGACTTTCGATTCAAATCGAATTTCAATCCAAATGAATAAATTTCAAGGATATTTAGAGTTCAAAACATTACCCAATATATTTTTTCACATGGATGGCTAAGATTCGTTTGCATACATATCTATTAGTCCATAAACTATCTTTTTCATACATATTAACTTTATTACGATTTAAAATGTCACATAATCCATACATATCCACTTTACAAAACAAGGGACGAAATCAAATGTTTTATCCAGCTCTTCATGAGCATGATTATAGGGATCCTTAGAGGGAGAACTTAACCTCTAGCCCCCCCCACCAAAAACTAAAAACAACTCTCAAAATCCTTCCCTAAACACCACCTTTTACACTATTTGCGGACCCACACATGTGGCGGTCCGCGATAGGTCCAATTTTTTTTTAATCAACATAAAATAAAAAAACAACATTTTTTAAGGAACCATAACCGATAACGATGATCTAAGAACATGATTATCGATAGTACCCAAAAAAGGTCTTAATTTTTTTTTTATTCGAAAAAAAATAAATAATAATAATCGGACTAATCGCGGGCCGCCACGTGTCAGTGGAGCCCGCAAAAAATCCTAGGATTGGTTCTTAAATAAGTATTTTAAATGTTGATTCTTAATTTTATCGTGGGACCCACGGTTTAAGGACCACTCTTTGGGACCCCGATAATAAGGCATAAGTTCTCCTATAACAACAAATAGCAATCTTAAATTCTTAACAAAAGATGAAAACATTTTTTCAAATATCCCAAAATACTCAATTTTTACGTAAAAAGCTGTTCGGATATTCAGGGGTTATTTCGGTAATTAGTTAATTACAACATTCTTAATTTCCATGTAAGATTCACCATAAGATAACACAAAAGAAAAACTTTATGACAAAAGTTTCATATTTTATTAGGAGAGAGTTTCTGCGAATCTCCAGTCATGTCGGAAATACAAAACCTCACCCCAATTAAAACTCGCCACGTGTACAGCTGAGACTCGTCACTTTTCTTCAAAGTCTCCAATAGCAAAAATCAAACAAACATTTCTTCAAATATTCCGAAAAAGACCCAAACTTTACATTGAAACCTTCTAAAATCTTGATAGGTATTTTGGGTAATTACTCAACAATTTCCTTTTATAAATAACACTTAAATCAGCAAAGAAGAAGAAAACACACACAATAAGCAAGAAAGACCAAAACAAAGAATTAAAAAAAAAAAAAAAGTGAACAACTAATTAACATCCACAATGGCGTTTGAATCACTCTCCGGAATCAACAACAACGATCTAATAACCAAAACATGGATCGCAACGAAAAGAGCATACCAATCATCAGAACAGTTTCACAAAGAAGAAGAAGGAGGAAGAGTAGTTTTCATCGCATTCAAACCATCTTCCTCTCATAAAGATTGGTTTGCTACAGAGAATAAATCTTCTTTTGGAGAAAAGAAGATGAATCGTAATCAGTTTCCTTGTATGAAAAGCATAGGCATAGACGTTGACGCCACTGTTAACGAAGCTTTTCTCAATAATTTTCTACTTCTTATTACTTCTACAACTTCTTTTCTCGATTCTGTAAGTAAAAGCTTTTAACTTTTTTCTCACTCGAAAAAACATTGAAACAAGTTATGTCTTTTATGCCTAATATAGTAATATACCATATTAGAAATTTAGAAGTAGTGCTTTGGTTTTTTTTTTTTTGTCAACAGCTGACCCATTAGTTATTTTTACACTGTCATAAGCGCTGGGAATCGATATGGGAGGGGTGGTGTTACCTTCCTCATGTGGACTTATGCATGCCACTAGACCAATATCACTTTCCCAAATAGTGTTTTGGTTTGAGAAATAAAAAATGGTAGATAGAAGGGCATTTATTTCCCATATACCATATTTTTAAGCTTTTATGCCTAATACACCATTTAAAAGTTTTCGCCTAAAATACCATTATTTGTTTGTTTTTTGAAAAAGCACAAAACTTAAATTAGTATAAAGAGTAAAAACTAAACCTTCAATACAAATCTATATTTAAATCTAAACTCTAAACACTAAATATTCAACATATTTTAGTCTAAATATTGAACATAAATGAAAGCAAAATAAATTATCAAGTGTTAAAGCTTGTTTTTGTATTTATCTTATTTTTGACAAAAAAAAATAATGATATTTTAGGGAGAAAAATCTTGTGATGGTATTCTTGACCAAAAGTTTGTTTTTGATGGCATTTTAACAAATTTACGTATAAATTATAACTAAGATTCATATTTCAACTATTGCACACATTACCATACATTTTTGAGAAATTCCTTAGAATACCATCAAAATAAGTTTTTGTTTTGAAAATACCTTTAAAAAGTTTTTTATAACAAAAATATCATTAAAATATTTTTTATAACAAAAATACCATCAAAAAGTAGTAGTTTACAAAAATACCACAAATTCAAAAAACGAGTTTTAACACTTTTAGATTTTAATTTTTCATTTGGGTTCGCTATATAGTGTTTAGGGTATAGTTTAGAAGAGTAGGGTATAGTTTTTTGGAGGTTTTGAGTGTAATTTTGAAAATTTAAGATTTATAGTATTTATGAGAAAAAAACTTTTGAATGGTATTTGTAAAACTTTTCAAAATCTGTGCTAATTGTGTTAAAAAAACTTTTTTTGGTGGTATTCATAAGAATTGCCCTACATTTTTTGCATTTTTTGAACCAACCATGATCTTAAGCTTTGTTTTTCTTTAGGTGGAAATAGCATTCTCAAGAAAACAAAAGATTGTGTTCACAGGACATTCTTCAGGAGGTGCTATTGCAATCTTAGCAACGGTTTGGTACTTAGAGACATACTTCAAGAAACCGAGTTTTCTCCCTGAGCCACTCTGTGTAACATTTGGTTCTCCTTTAGTTGGTGATCATATCTTCAAACACGCTCTAGGGAGAGAGAATTGGAGCCGTTTATTCTTCAACTTTGTCACAAGATTCGATATTGTCCCTCGGATCATGCTTGCTCCAAAAGCGTCTACGGAGAAAGCTCTTCCTCATGTTCTTAGCCTATTAGATCATACAAGAGCTTTGATCCAAGAAAACGACAAGATTGCCGCAGAGTTTTTCACTACGGTTATGAGAGGCACGGCCAATGTTGCTTACAAAGCTGTCTGTAAACTCATAGGAAACGGAGAAGTGTTTGTGGAAGTTGTTTCGGGTTTTGTTGAGCTAAGTCCTTATAGACCCTTAGGCACATTTGTCTTCTCTACAGGGACTAGATTGGTCTCGGTGACTAACTCCGACGCCATTCTTCAGATTCTGTTTTACGCTTCTCAGTCAAGCAATGAACATGAGCTTTCTCTAGCTCCATATCATAGCATAAAGGATCATCATAGCTATGAGAAGCTAGTACAATCGTTGGCGATGAAGTCGTTTCATCATTTGGATTTGCAACACTTTCCTTTGAATGGAGATTCCGCGCTTAGTGACCTTGGACTTGTAAGTCTCTTCTCTCTTTTGCTCTACGTAGCCTATCATCCTAACATTTTGTACGGTGCACCTTGATTTTCAAACAAAACCGATTTCATATATTTTTTTGGTTCAAAAACAAGGGGCGCTACCTCATGCTGGACTCCTCATAACCAGCTTTGTTATATGTATCGTTGATGGTACCATTTTTTTGTGGCAGAGCACAAGAGCTAGACAATGCATTCGTGCTGCGTTGGAGGCGGAGAAGCAACGAGTTGATAATCAAAACAAGATACAAACTAAACATCCCAAGATAATAGAGAAACTAACTTGGATAGAGGAACAGTACAAGCCCATGTGTCGAACTCATAAAAACGGCTACTATGATTCTTTCAAGGCTTCTAGTGAAGAGAACGACTTCACGGCAAACGTCAAGAGAGTCGAGTTAGGCGCTGAATTCGACGATGTTCGAAATTTGGTAAGAAAATCCCAACTTCCGGATGTGTTTGAAGGGCGAAGAGATTGGATCGAGCTAGCAACTAGATACCGTAGACTAATGGAGCCACTTGATATAGCAAACTACCACCGGAATTTAAAAAACGAAGACACCGGGCCTTATATGGGTAGTGGAAGACCAACCCGCTACAAATACGCTCAACTAGGGTACGAGCATGCACTTTTGAAAGGAGGTAGGAGTGCAGAAGAGGTAAAAGGGTCCGGTCTCGGATCTTGCTTTTGGGCCGAGGTTGAAGAACTAAAGAGGATAAAATATGAAGACGACGAGCAAAGGGTCAACAAGTTAGAGTGGTTGCTTGAAGGATGGATCAAAGATAAGGAAGTAGATGAAGATCAAATATTTTTGGAAGGTTCAACATTTAGAGAATGGTGGCATTCACTTCCTGATGACCATAAACGCCATTCTCTGTTGCGAGAGCGTATGGTTTAAAACAATAGCCACTTGAAATTACATGGAACTTCCTTGTATGCGTATGTGCAATAAAGAGATGTAATAGCACTCTATAGTACTATGATGTTTTTTTTTGGTATATTTGGTTTCCACTTTAGGATGGTCTTAGAATAAGAAATATGTTATAGACTTAAGGTCATTGTAAAGTAATGTAAAAGCTTATCTATTCTAATGTCAAATTTGCCACTTTATAAGATATCTTAATTAGAATCAAAAACATTACTATAAACCTTAAAGCCACCAAATTGTATGAACCAGAACTCGTAAGTCATACAATTTTCCTCGGTGTCAAGTGTCAACATAAGGAAATATATTCAGTGAAACAGAATATTATTAAGGAATAGCCCAAGTAAGTAAAAATTGGTTGAAACATTACTATATAGCAAAGGAGAAAGTAGAACAACCACAACAAAACCTTACCATATAAAAGTTCATGGTCCAATTTAAAATATCACAAGGTAATGATACCTCTAGAATATTACATAGACCTTCTTGGAGGCAATATAAAAGAGTCTTATTGCAACTTTATGTATTTGAATTTTGTTTATTATTCTAACCACCCTACATAATAAAGCAAGTTTTACATTACTGCAAAGATAATAATTTATGAATTAATTGATGTGTTTAAAGTATTTAAGAATCATTGAACCTTTCGACAAAAAAAAATCATTGAACCACGGACGATCCCTTGGTATACCTCCGTCTCGTATATCTTGTTGCCTACATTGTTGTTGTTGTTTTTGTTGCATACTTGGAGTACTTACCGGTAATTAACGCCCCCAATTTAAGATGTCCCGGCAACGGAGCCAAATTTGATAGACGAGATTTTCTTATCGTTCTTTCGAATGTCTTAATGTATTACTTAAGATGTCAATTCGAATTGGGAACAATTAACTCACTAAAACTTATGAGAAAATATATTACTCTAAGTTGTGGATAAAAGTTTGGTTTTGTGATGATTATCTAAGAAAACAAAAACAAAAATTATGTGATTTATAACTTCAATTAAAAGCTAAACAATCATGCTGGGTACTTAATCGAATAATCAAAATTCGGGTTTTTGATGTCTTTTAAAAATGTAACTTTGAGGTTTTGAAAACGGTGTTTAGATCAATTCACCCTCGTAACAATGATTTTTTCCTAATAATTCAATGAACACAATATCTTGGAAATTTTAATTCCTAGAAAACATTAAGTTTAATTCAATTCAACCACCAAATTAATTAACAAAGATCTATCGATTAAGCTAGGCTTAGTTCTTGGATAACTTTTTTGGGAAACTTCACAACGCTTCTCGGGTGTGAAGTTTCCTAGGATTTATAATCGAATGGCCAACTCAATTATAACTTTAAGGTTATTACACAAGATGATAGTTTTTATGATGTTTTAAAGCTCAAACATCATCTAGGGTTGATCATCTTTTTTCCTCAACCCCATTGCCTAAGGGAATATACTCGTTAAACATAATTAAATTTAAATCTATGATTAGTGATGAAAGCATAAATAAAATCAAAGAGAGATAATGATTGAAGAAACTTTGTTTATCAACGAAGAAAACTCAAAATCCTCAAGATCCAATCTCCAAAATCAAGTACAAAACAAAACAAAAGGTAAAAACCCTAGAAAATAAAAGACAAGATAAAATAGAATGGATGAGGCACAAGTCGTTCTCCTCCTTATTAAAACACAAAGAAAATCGTCTTAGTGGGCTCGGGAATTGGCCCGATTTTTTTTCTGAATCGCGAAAACCTAATTTTTGTATTTTGAACTCTGTATCTGTACCGATACAACAAGTCGGTACAAGATCTTCAGTTCTTTCTCCTTCTATATCGGCCACTAGATGTCGATATAACAAACCAGTATGTCTGTATCGGTCAAGGCTGACTGATACAACAAACCGGTACGTCGTGCAACAATTTCTAGATTCGGAAAGTTATGATATCGGGTGATGTGAGACATAAATATCAATGCAGTTTTATCCTGGAATTCGGAATGTCATGCAACCGTCACAATACGGAGTATTTACAGAATTAAGGAAAGTGATTTCGATCTTGACTCTGCAACCCCATCTTTCCTAATTCTTGTATAAGCATTTTTATTGTAATGTTGTAATTTTAGTTACATATTTTATTCAAAAATATTCAGTTCGCCCTTTGTAGAAATTGCGTTCCTACAATTAACGCCGCAAACAATCTGGAACTCGCCGGAAACAGATGTCTGAAGCTTGAGTTCGGAGTTGTTATGTTTGTTGAACTAGAAGATGGCGAAATTGGCGATGACATCAATCTGAGGCTCTTTCATGTCTTTGAGGGTTCCCCAACCACCATCAACATGTTCCACCTTCTTTGTTATTCTCTTCTCCAAGTCCTTTTTGTTTTGGTTTTTGTCCTTTGTGTTTTGGCTTTGGCTTTTGTCTTTGTATTTATACAATCAACAAGGTTTACCATGTGCAGCGTACATTCCAAGATACTTGGATGGTTACAACAATAATTTACAACAACAATAATTTACCATGTGCAATAATATAACATAGAATATTGTTAAGAAATAAAATAAAATCTATTATGTGATAAAATATTGTTTGTTCCCATGCCATAAAAATTAGTCATAATATATTAAATTAGAATATATATATCTATATTAAAAGAATAAAATATTATGTATATCTTTTAATTATTTTGCTTATAATTTTTTCATACTAATGTTATAATTTTGTATACCTTTTATTTATTTGTTCCTCATGTGATGTGGTTTTACATTTATTGAGTTTAAGTTACTTTTTATATATTCAAAGCAAATAAGTTACTTTTTATATATTCAAAGCAAATAAGAAAAAAACATAGATTTGAAAGCTTTTATGAATTAGTAACTAAAATTGTCACATAAATTTCAATGCATTTGATATTATAATGTAATAATAATAATTAAAAAATTAAATTGGAGTTTAATAACTTTTATGAATTAGTAATTAAAATTGTTGCATATATATTTTTTAAAATAATGAATATATAGAATTTTGACATAAATTTAGAGTAATGATGTGTAACACTAGAAGAGTTTTCATCACTCATTATATATAGGATTATGAGTTATAATAAACCGGAAAATGTCGCCTAACAATTTTTTCATATCAATTATATTGCCTAACGTTCAAGATATATAAATAAACTAGCCTAAATATATTTTTTTTTTTTTGGTAATTAACTAGCCTAAATATTGGTTTACCAAAAAAGGTATGATGGGCTAGAGAGTTGTGCATGAAGCTAAACTTGGACTAATTTTGTCGTATAACTGATTTATGCCTTTAAAATGAAATATAATTCGTGGTTCGTGCATGATATGTAATAAACTATTCAATCATTACGTACATATATATTCTTAAAAAAATCAAACAAAATTAGAAGAAAGTGGGTAATTACGTCAGTGTGAGCATGTGTTTACATGACTATTGTTGTAATTGCTTGACATGCAAACTTTGTTATTCTTCACCAACAAACAAGGGCAGTTTCACTAATTAACCATTGAATATGGAAAATTAATGAAGCACTAAATTATACTATAATCATTTGAACCTTGTTTTTAATGGAATAGTAAGTTAATCTCTTTCTATATTCACCACTCACACCAAATGCAACCATAACCATAAGTTCATCGCATTCAAAACGTATTAATTGGATTTGGTGAGATTAGTAAAGGAATTAAAATATGATAATTTTTAACTTATTATACTTGATTTTTTATACTATATAACTAGGAGGAACCTTTGATAATCGCGGTTTTGTATTCAATATATATATATATATATGCAATACATATATCTTGTTTTCATTCTAGTAATTTTTTTTTTAATATTTTTATTTTTATTCACCTAAATAATATTGCATTAATTTTTACATTCCGAATTCTCTGGTTTTTGTATATTTTTAGTTTTGTATTTTTTTTCTTGTGCATTATGGGTTTCTTTACTTATATTGATACATTTTTCTCATATATTTGTTCACCTAAATGAATGTTATAATATATGTTTTTAGTATTTTTTTATTCAATGTCTAAATTGTATATTTTTGTATTCATTTTCTTTATTTTGCTTATAATATTTTCAAACTAATTTTATAAATTTGTATACCTTTTATTTTATTTTTTACTAATGTGGTTTTACACATATTGAGTTTAAACTACTTTTATTTATTCAAAGCCAATAAGAAAAAACCAAGGTTGTAAAACTCGCTAGGCGCTACGCGTGCGGGCAGCAAGCGCCTAGCACCTAGCGAAAAAATCGAAGATTAATCGGGGAGTAATTTTTTGATAAATTTATATTTTTATATATTTTTTCACTTTATATTGATTTTCTATTATCATTTATATTGTTATTAACCTTTAAAACTAATAACTTATCAAAAAAATTATAAAATTTAAATGTAATTGATCAAATTAGTCAGAAATAGTCAAAAATTAACTTGATTATGCAAAAATTTATAGAATTAGACGTCGTTATTTAAGTCATTAAATTTACGCGGGCAAAAACTTAATCGACGCGGACGACCACCGAGTAGCGGAAACTTGGGGGAGTAATCGGCTAGGCGAGCGAGTTTTAGAACAGAGTAAAAAACGCATATTAATTTTTTTTATGAATTAGTAATTAAAATTTTCACATAAATTTTAATGCATTTGATATTGTAATGTAAGTCACAAATTTTTTTAAAAATTAATAAATTTGACATAAATTTAGAATGATGATGTGTCAGCACTAGAAGAGTTTTCATCACTCATATATATTATATATAGGAGTAGAAAATTTGGAGTTGAGTAGAAAACTAAATCATATTGTAAAATAGAAGAGCCGCAATATTATTCCCATTTCAAGTGGTCATGCATGATTAAAATCACATAATATTACTTAACCATGCATGATCTCTTAAATGTAAAGTTTGGATCCTTGATTAATTATGACACTAATTAAGAGCCTTTTAATATATTTTTTGTCACAATTAAGAGCCTTTTAATAATACAAATAAAAGCAACGCAATTTATTTTGCGTATGGAAGTCTCGGAAGATTCGTGGCGGTTATGATTATTGTGGCCCAAAACGTGTCCTTAACCCGTGGCCCCACAATAATAATAAGCACCAAGACTAAAATTGCTTCCTTAGAGCATGTACAACGGTGGATCTTGTGTTAATTGCTTAAACAATTTTTTATCATATTTTAATTAAACTTTATAGACTTTAGAGACTTTGACTGTATTTATTGTATTTGAAGTCCAATGGAGAATCTTAATTTCTGGATCTTAACAATTTATAAAACAAACGATTACTAAATGGGGATGAAGACAAATATACTAACAAGAAGCTCACTACCAACTTGTAAGACAAGAACACAAGACAGAGACTGTAATTGTTATTACATTTGCATCTTGGCCAGCAAGTCTCTCACACATTGACGACAGTACATTAATGACAGTGGCACCCCAATCACAGAGGAAATCAGCGGGGGCAACTTTTGCACATTGAATCAGAGCAACTTTACTTTCCTAATCTATCTAAACCGAACACACACACAACTTCAATCTACCTAAACCGTCGCATGCCTTGACTCCTCCGACGATTTCACCGGTGAAATTTCCGGCAATCTCCAAATCGGCTTTTCAGTCGCTTCGGAGAAAGAGGAGAAAATTTTGTGGCTTTGACCTTTGTGAAAAAACAAAATCGATCCCAAAAACAAAAAAACATAAAAAATAAAATAAAATGAAATGCCCAATTACTAAGTGACACGTGTCGATCTTGCAGATATCTTAAACTGCTTAAATTGGATCGATCTTCCACCTTCTCGTATTAAATCTTTTTTTTTGGGTCCAAATACAAAATAAATACAACTAAGATCCATGAAAGAAACCCCGATGGACTTGGTCTTAAGTGCCGATGCTTTAGATTTTTTGCGCCCCAATGACACGTGGCGGTCCGCGATTGGTCTGACTATTATTATTTTTTTTTATTTTTTTGAAAAAATAAAAATTAAAAAGTAAAAAAAATTCTAAAAACTTTTTTTTAAGTATCCCATGGATAATTATGCTCTTAGTATCGGTGTTTCTTCATGCGAATCGACTTGAAATTCGTGTCTGTCCTTATTTTTCTATTTCGCAGTTGTTTTGTGTAATTTGTTGGTTTTTGTCCCGCTTCTTGTTATCCTTGTAAATTTTGTCAAAAAATCAAATTTTGGACTGGAAAAAATTATTTTCTTAGGGAGTTATTAGTGTATCGAGTATTAATTAAAAAATGTTATATTGTATTTTTTTTTTTGATAAAGCAAACACTCATATTTTTCATACATTCAACAACGCATTTTTCCAATTATAATGTGAAACTAATTTAGTCTTATCTTGGATATTTGATTTATTTCTCATTCTTGTAACTTATTTATTGTAGTAACTATGTAATTTGTTTTTGCCATTTTTGTGTTGTAAGCTATTTTAAATTAATATATGTAAACATAAGACAATGAAGAAATGACAAATCAATGTTAGTATTGGAACAAATTACGAGGTGAAACTTCACATTCAACTCAATTAAAATTAGAATAAAGAAATGAGAAAAAGTGAAAGATCAAGAGGTCAAATGTGATTAATCATTATAAGATATTAGTTAATCTATCAATTTTCTACCCAAAAAGCATGATTAAGCATAGAACTTAGAGAACAAAACATCATTATTGATGATGAAACACAAAGATCCCATCAACACACAAATCATAAGCACAGTGCTTGGTAGGGTTTTATATAGTTTATACAAAAACGATTAAAACGCCATTGTCCCAGCATTAATTTTTTATTTTCTTATGATAATTCCCATAATTAAGTCCATAATTGAATATACATATATTTTTGTTAAACTATTATATATATATACATATATTAGTGCATATAAATGTTGCTAATTAAAATAAGCGTCAACATAATCCAACCATCACCTTTTTTAGCCGGGAGTGAATATTCCAACCTGTCTCTCCCACATTTTTATTCTCTATTTTTGTTTCTTTTTCAGATATTTCAGACATGCATTGGGGACTTAGTAGAGATGAATTACTTGTAATGAAGGTGGACTATCATATTGTATTAAAAGCATGTTTCATGCTCTCCTCCTATTGTTGTTTGGACATATGCTAGAAATTAAACATCACATATTCTTTAAGAAGATAAATATATTACAATGAAAAATCATAAATTATGTCCCTTTTTCTTTGATCTACTTTTTTGATAAATCAAAGCAACGATCATATACTTTTTTGTTGAAAAATTAGATAACTAATTAAGATCATAGATCCATGAGACACCGTTTTGATATTTTAATGTTACAATATTTGAAAATATTTTAATTTAGGTTTCTAATTTATGAACAAAGTGTATATTTATTTAATTTTCATAAAAAAACTTACATCATATACACTTTTTCCGAGATATATCAGGAAGCTATCTGGATCGTAAATCAAAACATGTTAATTTCCACCATTTGGGTGTGAACCCCTCTCAACAAGAATTAAACCAGTGACCTTAGAGCAAGATTATTGCGGATTCTGAAGACGGTTTTTAGATGTGGGTCCCATGCACCAAAAATTTTAAGAGTTGTCTCTTTTGTCTCTTTGTTCGGAACCGGTTCTTCTACTGTTCGTGGGCCCCACTGACACGTGGCGGTCCACGATTGGTGCGTTTTTAATTATTTTTTTTAAAATATAAATAAATTGATTAAGAAATCGTGTATGCGGTTTTAACAATAATTAATTAATTATGGTCTTAATGCTTTAAATATCCACATAGACAATTTAAACCATTACATCAACATCTTGTTGGTTCTTCATACACTCTTTGTCTTTCACATTGATTCAAATTATGTAATAAGTAATAACAAGAAAACAAAAAAAAGATTTACCCCACACTAAACCTGTTTGCTTATGTTAGTATTTCTCCCTTTCATACATACACATGACACGTCAAAAGAAATAAGACTTACGTCAGAAACTATACATATGATCAAATTCTTCTTAAATCATATAATATTAGTTTACATTCCATAAAGACACTTTTAATGCATGGTAATTTTCCACATCTATATTTAAATAATAATAATTTATCCCCTTTTTTCAGGGCTGTCATTGAGTCCCACCACCATTATAAATAAACTCATGATCACCTCTTTTCTCATTCTAAGTTGTAACAAACACTTATAATCATACAACTTCTTTACTCTACTAGACCAAAAAAAAAAACAGAAAAGATATATATATTTTCTATATATCATTAATATCAATGACAGAAAATAAGGTAAATTTATCTATTAATGGACAATCAAAAGTGCCACCAGGTTTCAGATTCCATCCAACAGAAGAAGAACTTCTCCATTACTATCTTCTCAAGAAAGTTCAATCTCAAAAGATCGATCTTGATGTCATACGTGAAGTAGATCTCAACAAGCTTGAGCCTTGGGATATTCAAGGTTCAATATACACCCTAATATATAAACATATTATTTTAATATATATCAAGTCTCTAGCTATTTTTTTTTTAAGTCATTTTTTGGGGAAAAAAATGCAGAAGAATGTAGAATCGGTTCAACGCCGCAAAACGATTGGTACTTCTTTAGCCATAAGGACAAGAAGTATCCAACAGGGACCAGGACAAACCGGGCAACAATAGCCGGTTTTTGGAAAGCTACGGGACGCGACAAGATCATATATAGTTGTGTAAGGAGGATTGGACTGAGGAAGACACTTGTGTTCTACAAAGGAAGAGCTCCTCATGGTCAGAAATCTGATTGGATCATGCATGAGTATCGCCTCGACGATACTTCGACAACTAATGTAAGTGTATATAGCCATCACTAGTTATTTAGTATTGCATAATTAACAATAATACGTGCGTTTTAAAAAAATTAGTATGTTAATTTTTCAAATTTTGATTAATTATATATGAGGTGTAGAATATGGCTTAATTTTACTAATGATCTAGACCGGCCATGAATATATATAGTTAATATCAATATTCATTTTGAGTTGGTAGTAACATATTCTAAATTCATAGTATATATATAATAAAAATATATAATTAGATTCGTTTAACGGAGCGACAAAAAAAAAGATTCGTTTAACTAAGACATTAAAATTGATATAAGAAGCTTTGGTTTGATATTTTTGTTCTGCGTGGTCTAATATATTATGACCCCAACAAGTATTGTCGGAACAACATTTATCATATGGTTGCAATTTTCCAAAATAAAATAAAATAAATGTTGGGTTGTATACTAAACTATTTACATCTTCGTGAAGTCTTCATTATATAGATATATATCATTGCATTTTATAATATTAATCGATTTCTTCCATTATGTATCAGGAAGATTCAGTGAACTATAACGAAGAAGGTTGGGTAGTATGTCGAGTTTTCAGGAAAAAAAACTATCAAAAGATCGATGATTGTCCTAAAATCACTCTAACTTCTTCACCGGACGACACGGTCCAAAAAACAAGCCCCACCAACACTTTTCAAAACACACAAAACGGTACCGTTTTAGACCAAGTTCTTCTTTACATGGACCGTACCGGTTCCAACCAAACCACGATGAAAACTCAAAATCATCATCAAGAAGATCTCTTATTCATGCAACTACCAAATCTCGAGACACCAAAACCCGAAAACCGAGTCGACCAAAGTCTAATTATGTATCCGAACCAAATTGAGTCATCTTTGGTTCATCAAGAGAAGATAACCGGTAGACCGGTTTGTAGTAATTGGGCTAGTCTTGACCGGCTCGTGGCATGGCAATTAAACAATGGTCATCATCATAATACGTGTGAGCGTACGAGTTTTGATGAAGAAGAAGAAGATGGTGATACTTTGATGCAAAGATGGGATATTCATTGGAATAATTATAATGAAGATAATGTTGATATTTGGAGTAGTTTCACTGAGTCTTCTTCATCTTTAGACCCTCTTCTTCATTTATCTGTATGATTATATCATACACGTAAACATACACATGCATACACGTCCACAATATAATAATGTATATTACTTGCATATTAATTATATTAAAAAAATAAAGTTTTTTTATTAAATAAACAAATAATCTTTGATAACAAATGTGTCGTGTCTATATCACGTTTATATTTTGGGGTTTAATCTAAGATTTTTTTTATTGTAGAGACAGAACTAAAAAAATATTCTAAGTTTATAACCAAAAAGTTGCACCAAACTGAAGAATTTAAAGAAAAAAAATATTGAGAAAGTATCATTGTCGTTTTTCAACAATGGGTTTGCATAATTAGTGAAGTGATATTTGTTTTGACTTAG
The DNA here is from genome assembly GCA_963556525.1 of Cochlearia excelsa. Classification (NCBI taxonomy): domain Eukaryota; kingdom Viridiplantae; phylum Streptophyta; class Magnoliopsida; order Brassicales; family Brassicaceae; genus Cochlearia; species Cochlearia excelsa. The sequence continues at coordinate 5,230,713 of OY748332.1, read as the reverse complement.
ATAGAGTTAAATGTACCAAATAATGACAGCGTTAAATGTACCAAATAATGACAGCGTAACAAAAAATCTTTTTTGTTTTCCTTGGTGAATCCTCTTTTCTTTAAATCTGTTGATTTATTATGTATTTATGGAATATGCTCACACATACATTTTTTTACGATACCCTTTCTCATAACAATAACTTATCTTACTTGCTAGTTGCTTCTTATTTTCTCTTTGATAACCAGAATATTTCAACATAACATGGAATATATTATCAGGAAAATACCGTAAGTTAAATATTATTAAAACAAGATTCTCAAAGTACTAAGATTTTCTAAAATTGCTACCAACTCCAGTTAGCATTTTGGATATAAGCTAAGATTAACGTTTACATGTAAGGTATAAGGCGTTTATATAAACTAGGGAAGACCATGATATTAATTTATTTTTATGTTGTAGTTTTTAAATATAATTTTTTGAAAAGAATGAATATAAATTTATGTTCCAATTTTGTATATGCTTTTTATATTCACGAGGAATATATTGATTTGGGTATAGTTAGAATATAATATATTTACAGTTATTTTTATTAAGGGGATATATTTCACGACGAGTATCAATAGGAAATTTTATAGTAGATTTGTATAAGTAATTTAAAATTAATTTATTTATAATTTAAATAATTCTTGCTTTCAATTTTCGGAGATTAATTAGTTTATGTTTTTCTCTTCTTTGTTATAACATTAAAACTAACTAAAATTTTGAAGCTGCTATACTTATAAATTTTATGATTATATTGGTATTTATATTAAATTATATTTAAAACGTAAAATACCATTAAGTATTTTTACCTTTAAGTATTTTTAATTTTTATATAAATTTATTTGAACTAAATAAATGAGCTTTTATCAGAAAACTAAATAAATGAGCTAAACCTTATAACTATAAATATATATATTTTTGTTTTGTTTTTATTTAGACATTCATGCTATAGAAAGTAAATGAACTCGATTTAAAACTTAAAACCAATATGACGTCATTGGAGGACACGTGTCATTACCAGGAGATAACTTATTTAACTTTTATAGTATAGATTTTAATTTCAATAATAATAATAAGTATCTTCCCACGTCAAAACAATTCCACGTCAAAACAATTAATTGGGCCTTCGGTATGTTCTACAAGAAGAGAGAATGTTATATTTTAAATTGTTTTGACTTCGGAAATTGGGCCTTCGGTATGTTTGTTTCTTTAACTATATTATTTTAAATTGTGATTTCGGTATCTTATATTTTAAGATTACAATTATCCTGGCCTACGCTATGTTCTATATTTTAACTGACCCAAGTCAAAACTAAAACCGTGTCACGTGTCGAAACCTGAAGAAAAGTAGTTCAAAAAAGTATAGATTATTGCATTAAACAGACGGAGAATTTATACAATATTAGAAATAATAGAAAATAATGAATCTAGAGAAATCTTGTAAACGATTTTTCTTTATATTTGTAAGTAAAATCAACCCATTCAATTAGGAAAATAAAGATAAGATAACTAATGTAATTCCCACATTTAAAAAGGTCTTGGCAATCTCAGATCTATACTATTAAAACAGAAGCTTTTTTACAAAGAAGACAAAAAATAGTATTTACAATACAATGCTACTCATTTTAAACTAGGATTCATAATATTTTGATGAATATTTATTTAAAGGAACAAATAAGGAAATCAAATTAAATTCTAGCATTAAAACAGAAAAAAGGAAACAATAATATTCAAATAATATTTTTGATAAAAGTAGATTTTACAGATTAATTTATTAATAAGATTAATTTTTACGGATTAATTTCATATTAAAATCTATGTATAATCGTAGGTTTTAATTATTTAACATCTAATTTGAATAAAAATAATTTCCACGTATTTATTTTTTGTAACGGGTCGTTAAAAATCACAAATAGAATTTGAAATCACGAATGATAATTGTTATGAAACTAAATCAACTTTAATTTATGTATAATATATACATATAACTTTTTCAACGGGTCGGAATACATCAAACATAATTTATGAGACATAACCAAATCATATTCGTAAAATCAAAATCTACATAAATAAAAAAATTATGTATTTTTGTCATTATAAAAAAAATATAGATTTATGAAACAAGAGAGCACAAACATATAATCCAAGCGGATGTAGAATTTTTTTAATATATTTTTACCAAATAATTTTAAATATATAAATTTAAAAACATATCTTATTATATATAAATTACAACAAATTAAAAACCGCAGGTACGTGCAGTCCGCATCTACTTAACCAAGACATTCGGATTTTGTATTTTAAGCTCCATAAATATTTAAAGTGTTTTTTGTTAATTATATGTTTTCAATAAAAAATTCATCGTAGAATTACTAACTTTTTTATGACCAAATAAATATAGGGCTATAATTATGTCTGTGATTCTTGAAAAATATTGAAACAATGACAGCCCCATAAAGGCAGAATAGATGGTAAGTCATATGTCATAATATTCTTTTGTTTCTATTTGAATTTTCTAGTAAAAGCTGTAAAATAGTTTTCAAACTTTTTTGATGAGGACTATTAGTGGTAGTCTAATACTAGAAGAAGACTTATGGTCACATCATCATATATTTATGATCATGAAAGATGTCTTAAAATCTAGGGATATGCCGACAGATATTTCATCACATATTTATTATATCGTACGTATCTATTGATTATTAATTCAAAAGAAGTTTTGTTTGCATGATGTTTTGAGAGTCAATAGCTAAGTTTTGTTTGCATGATGTGGATTATGCATAGTAAGTGTGCTCGTCTTCATTGACAAGTCTAGTTGTTCACCGTCTTATCTCTTTAGTCAATAAAAGTTTCAAGAGAATTAACAAAAAAGCTAAAAGTTTCAAGACAATTAACAAAAAAGCTAAAAGTTTCAAGACCTAAGCTTAATCTTGATCATATTCTAAATTAGTTAAGCTCTTGACCTTCTAAAATATATTTTGCATTTGGATTATCCTCAAATAAAAATTATCATATCTTATATTTTTATAATTTTCCTCACATTTTTGGAGAAACGAAACTTCACAAGTTAAGTAGGACTCAAGATCAAAGCAATGCTAGGTAATAAGGTTATGGTATAATTAACAGGAAAATGTAAATCATAAACCATCTAATATGTGTATAACCACATTTTGTTGGTTGAAAATTATAAACAATTATAAATGGTGTTGCGACGATAAACTAGATCATCTTTTAATCTAAGTTATATGTAGTTCTTCGGAATGCAAATATGAAGAGGTAGTTAGCCAACTAGAACATTTTAATTTTAATTTTTTTTAAATAGCCTTTCTATGTTATGTGTTGAAAAACATATTTTTCCTTCTTTTACGGAATGTTTATTTGATTACGATTAATTAATAAGTTAATTGCAAATTTGGTCTAATGTGGAATGAATTAGATTGTAGTGAGATTGTATAAACAATCTGATAATTTCGTGATTTTAAGAGTTTACCTGTAGAGATTAAAAGTTTAAGGGGAGTCGGTGTAGATTGATACTTCTCGGGATAAAAAAATCGCCCCTTAAAAAAATATTGGTGATATTGTTTAGCGCCTTTTCTCGATTATAGGGTGTGAATGGGAACTCTTGTGCGGGGTGATAAACGAGATTTTTCGCTTGTTCTTTCGAATGCCTTATCGTAGTATATAAGGTGTCAATCCGAATCAGAAGCAATTAAAATACTAGAAGCTATGAGAAACTACACTTAGTTTAAGCAAATTAAAAGAATGGTTTTGTTTTGTAACCGATGAAAGATTAACGAGAAAACGAAAGATCAATTAAACAAGTTTTTAAGATTAATATTAAAAGCTAAACAACTAGGTCATGATACTTTAAACGGGTGATCAACTTTCAAATTTTTAATGTTTTTAACAATTGTAACTTTAAGGTTTTGAAAACGGTTTTAGATCAATCCACTCTCGTGACAATGATCATTTTCCTAACAAGTAAACTAAAAATATATCTTGGATAGTTTAAGTTTTAGAAAACATTATGTTCAGATCAATTCAACCACTAAACTTATTAACACAAATATCTCGGTTAAGCTAGGTTTAGTTCTAGGGTAATTGTTCATGAATCTTCACAAACCGAGAGGTTGTGAAGTTTCCTGGGTTCTATCAATTAATTGATCAAGTCAATTAAAGCATTAAGATTGTTACATTAGATTAAAGTTTTATCAGGTTTTAAGTTATAGACATCGATCAACCCTAAAGTTGATTCACCTTTTTTCCCCAACCTAATTGTCTATGGGAAACTACTCGCTAAGCATAATTAAACTTAAAGCAATTGAGATTAAAGAAAGCATAAACAAATTAAAAGATTGAAATAAGATCAAAGGAAAGAAAAAACTCTATTGTAGATTGTTGTTACAAGAATCCAATTGCAAAAGCTCAAAAATCTCCTTATGAAAGCTCTCCAAAGTTCCAGAAACGAAATTGTAAAAAGATAGGTATTAAAAACCCTAAAAATTCTCTTTTTAAGGAAAAGTTGTGATTTCCTTTATTTTTGCCGTCATAAATATCGGTCAAGTGACCGATATCGACAGGCCGATATCGACAGGCCGATATCGGCCAAGTGACCGATACAACAAGTCGATATGTCTTCCACGGCTTCCTTCCTCTTGTATCAACCCGAAGTTGCCGATACATCAAACCGGTATGTTGATATCGGTCAAGAGACCGATACAACATACCGATATCAGTGTTCTTTGACGCTTTTCGCCTGATTTCTTCGTTTTTCCGTACTCGTGTTCCTCAAACCTGAAAATCACGAAACAAATGCAAATGTGACCTATATGCTACTAAATGCTAAATGAGTTAATTCTAATGCAAAATATACAAGATATCACGAGGCAGAATTGAGTTGGTGAGGGCGGGCCAAATCTAAGTCACCAATCAAGCATGTTTGGTAAAGTTTGTAATTTATAATAATAAATAAATAAATTTTTTGTTAATAATGTAAATATTGTAGGCTGTCCATTTTGATGAACAAAATTGGAATAACGCACTTTGCTCCTCCTCTTCACCAAATATGGCGCAGGTAAGTGCGGTTTTGTATATTATATTTTGTAAAATACTAAAAAATATTAATTTTGTTATGAAAAGAAAATACAATATTATAGATATTTGAAAATAATTATTTTAGTTAGCAAATATTTTAGAAAAATAATGGACACTTAATTACTATTAATATATATACCACACTATATTGTTAAATTCACCAGTCAACATATGTTTTATTTGTCCCGTACCGCTTATTTCGTTTAATCCACAATTTGACACGTACTGCATTTGAACCGTATCATCCTGCTTAATTTAACGTCCCGCATTATCAACAAAAGTGTCATAATATTTTGAAACCTATCTCAAGTTTTCACTTGGATATATAATTTAAAAATTCAATGTTTTAGCTGATAAGAATTCCATTAATACCCGAGGCCAAACAACCAATCCACGATTGTGAATATCCCTAAACAAAGCTAGCTTTACTCGTTTAGACACTTTAATTTTTGTGATTAATTTGGAATCCAAGTGGGAGAAACAAATTTTGTTTGAAAAGAGTTCAAAATTCTACCAAGATATATTTTTCGACTTAAGAGACAATTGACAAAATGTGTTTTATCATTGACATTTTGTATATTTTGCATATTTTACTTTATTTTATTCATTAGAATTAGTTCATTTAAGTTGCATTTAGTAGCATATAAGTTGCATTTGCGTTTGTTTCGTGATTTTCAAGTTTGAGGAACACGAGGACCGAAAAGACGAAGAAATCAGGCGAAAAGCATCAAAGTACCATTGATATTAGTATGTTGTATCGGTCACTTGATCGATATCGACATACCAGTTTGTTATATCGGCAACATGTCAATACGAGAAGAAAGAAGCCGAGGAATTAATATCGACTTGTTGTATCGGTCACTTGGTCGATATCAACCTGTCGATATCGGTCACTTAACCGATACTAATGACGGCAAAATTAAAGAAAATCAGAACTTTTCCTTTAAAACATAAATTTTTAGGGTTTTCTTGTATTCTTTTTACAATTTCGTTTTTTCTGCAACTTGACAGAGCTTTGAGAGGAGGATATTGAGTCTTTGCTTTGGATTTCTTGTACAACATCTTCAATAAGAGTTTTCTCATTCCCCTTTATCTATTTGATTCTTCGATTTTGTTTATGCTTGATTCAATATTGATTGCTTTGATTTACATGCTTAGTGAGTAGATCTAAATAGACAATTGGGTTGGAAAAAAGGTAGATTAAACTTATGATTATCATTGTCTAGAACTTAATCTCAAAACTTTTGTCTTTGGTAATAAACTTAAAGCCTTAATCGAGTTGGTCATTCGATTACTGAACCTAGGAAATTTTATCAATCGAAAGATTGTAAATGATCCTGATAAATTACCCAAGAACTAAGTCTAACTTAACCGAGAGATATGTGTTAATAAGCTTAGTGGTTGAATTGAATTAAACTTAAGGTTTTCTAAGAATTGAACTTTCCAAGACATTGTGTTAGTTGAATTATTAGGAAAAAAATCTCTATCAAGACAGTGGATTGATCTAAATTCGTTTTCAAAACCCAAAACTATCTTTTTAAAAGACATTGAAAAATCCGACGTTTGATCATCCTATAAGTACCTTAACCTGATTGTTTAGCTTTTTAATTAATCTTTTTTAAATCATCTTTAATCTTGTTTTAATTCTCGATAATCTTTACAAACACACAAACCAATCTTTTGTTTAAAACATAGACTAAGATAACATTCAAATAAGTTTTAGTGCGTTGATCGCTCACGATTCAGATTGACATATTAAGTACTACAATTAAGGCATTCGAAAGACGAGACGAAAAAATTCGTTTATCAATCATTTATGTAAGAAAAAAATAATTTGTAGTTTTGTACTACTAAAGTAGTTTTGAAAGTATTATTAGATAAATATATATTTTGTTTTTCTGATTTGACGTGACAATTATACTTAAATGTATTTAACTTTTACCAAAAGAAAATTATACTTAAGTGGTTGATATTGTCTAAGAGAGCATATTAGACTAGTAAGGGAGATTTCAAACACTTTCAAAAAATTTGCTAACCCGGGGAAAGAAGATGGACTTGTTTTAGCCAACGACCCTTTTCGACTAACATGAAGAAAGAAGATCCCAAAAAGCCCTTTGATTCCAAGCAGAATCGCGTCAAAGAAGATGAAGAAATTTGTCACCGTGTTTCCCCGAAGAGTCGTGCAAAACATGGAGGCTCAAAGGCGCCTAAGACAAGTAGGAAGAATACTCTTTTAGTTTTGGGTTTATCCCTTTCTCTCCCTCATCATGAGGTGTTTAAGTCTACTAAATGTATGTTTTTACTCCCTCTTTAGGTTTGGTGAGGTCCCATAACCCACCCAATCCTAAGATATGAGGACAGTTGCATGGAACTGCCAAGGGGTGGGTGCAAGATTGACGATCTGTCGATTAGAGGAGTTATGTCGGATGTATACTACAGGTTTTTTATTTTTATCAGAGACTAAGAACAATCGGCTTTTTCTTCCAAACCTTTAGACTACGCTACTTTTCGGTTAAATTCCTTTTTGTGAGTGATCGTATTATTGATGTGGAAACAATTATTGATGGAAACCGTGTTTATTTATCTTTTGTTTATTGTGATCCGGTCAATAAGTACCGAGAAATGGTTTGGGAACATTTGACTAGGATAGGCATTGCTCGTTCCGATGCATGGTTTGTGATAGATGATTTTAACGAAATAACAGGAAACCATGAAAAAAGAGGTGGCAAAAAGAGGTCGGATGCCTCTTTTCTCCCCTTCCGTGCTATGATAGATAATTGTGGTCTCATTGACTTCCCCTTTAAAGGAAACTCGCTATCTTGGTTAGGTCGAAGGTCATGTAGCTTGATTAAATGCAGGTCGGATACAGCGGTAGGGAATGAAGAATGACATAATACCTTTTCCCACACTAATGTGGAGTATTTGAAGTTATGGGGCTCGGATCATAGACCTTTGCTAGCGTCTATTCAACCGGGTAACCTCCGAAAAATCCGGACCTTCTTTGTTGATAAGAGATGGTTAGGAAAATAGGGGTTTAAAGATGCTATTTTAGAAAGTTGGAATCGTCCAATCCAAGAGGGGCATAGGAATTTTGTTAAAAAGACATCGCGGAGTAGGAAGGCTATTATTCATTGAAAGCGAATCAATGTAACAAATTCTGAAAAATTCATTAGATCCCTTCAAGACCGACTTGATAGAGCTCAAAATGATGCGTCAGCATCCATTGAAGATATTCGTGCTATCAAAGATAACTTGTGTGAAGCCTTTAGGGAAGAAGAACTCTTTTGTAGACAAAAGAGTAGTGTCCAATGGTTGAAAGAAGGCGATCAAAATACCAAATTATTTCATGCCTCGACAAAGCAAAAAAAAAGATTATAGGCCTCTTGGATTGAGATGGTAGGTGGATAGATGAGGAAGTAGACATCGAATACGAAGCAATTAGATACGTTGACTCCCTATTTGCTTCGTCTCCCCGGAGAGACTTCTCCCAAGCTATCTGGGACATTCCCGTGTTGGTCACAACTGATATGAACTCCAAGCTTACTAGTGAGGTCACGATCGAAGAAGTAAAGCGAGCACTATTTGCGGTGCAGCCTGATAAAGCTCATGGACCAGACGGTTTTACTTCATACTTCTTTCAAAAGTTTTGGGATGTTATTGGAGAGGATCTTCTAACGATGGTCAAGAATTTTTTCGAATCTGGGGCCTTAATCTTAACATAACAAACATTTGTCTCATCCCAAAGAAAGACCGCCCTAGAGAAATGTCGGAATTCCGACCCATTAGCCTTTGTAATGTTGGTTACAAGTTTATCTCTAAGATCCCTTGTCTCCGACTTAAACGTTTTCTTCCAGGTTTAATCTCTTAGATTCAATCAATCTTTGTGGTTGGATGGTTGATTACCGATAATGTCATCATTGCCCAAGATAACTTCCACGCTTTACGGTCTAATCCAGCTTGCAAGAAGAATTTCATGGCCATTAAAACAGACATGAGTAAGGCATATGACATAGTGGAATGGGACTTCCTAAAAGCTCTGATGGGCATGATGGGATTTTCGCCCAAGTGGGTAGATTGGATTATGTTTTGTGTGTCGTCGGTTTCTTACCAAGTCATTCTTAATGGAGCCCCCAAGGGAAAGATCGTCCCGACTCGGGGTCTAAGACAAGGAGACCCTATTTCGCCATATCTTTTTATCCTTTGTACTAAGGCCCTCATTGCTACATTAAAGGATGCGAAAGATCTTGGGAGGATTGAAGGATTAAGATTATCCCGTGCTAGCCCTCTTATCTCTCACCTTCTATTTGCTTATGATAGTTTGTTTTTCTATATAGCAAACCCTTAGCAAAGCAAGGAGATCATAGATATCATCCGCTTATATGGCAAGGCGGCAGGGTAACAAATAAATTTTGCCAAGTCATCGGTTATGTTTGGTACAAAGGTAGCCTCATAAACTAGAGTCTCTATTCGGTCTACTCTAGGGATCTTTATCGAAGGAGGTATGGGCACATATTTGGGACTTCCGGAGAAGATTCATGGATCTAAAGCCCAATATTTTTCCTTTGTTTGGGATAGACTCCAAAAAAATATTTAAACTTAAATATATATAGATAAATAAAGTTTAAACATTATAAATTTGAGATTCAAATACTACATAGTCATACATATAAATAATACATTAATTTTCGATAATCTTCTTAAACTAAATGTTAATAATCACTAAAAATATCCACCGAAAACATAGACGTCATATAAAATAAACAAAACCACATATAAAGTTTCTAATAACATTAAAGAAAAAAACAAACTATGATGCAATTTTATAATAAAATTAAAATATTAAATTTTATAATGCAAAATAAATAAAAAAACAAACTATGATGCAATTTTATAATAAAATTAAAATAATGTATAAATTGTTCTCGATAATCTTCTTAAACTAAATGTTAATAATCAATACAAATATCCACCGAAAACATAACCGTTATATAAAATAAACAAAAATACATATAAAGATTCTAATAACATTAAAGAAAAAAAAATTATGATGCAATTTAAAAAACGTATTAAAATATCCACGTAAAACTGAAATAAAGGTATTGTGGACAAAATTAAATTATTAGTAGTCAATAAATTAAAAGAATACACTACAATTTTTACTTCTCTTTAAATTATTTTTTTTTGTAAAATTAGATTTCATCACATATTGATATTCTAATCGTTTATAATAAACTAAAATATCATTTCAAAAGTTACAAATAAACAATTTTATTTATATTACAATAATAAAATATATTACAAAATCAACTATCATAAACAAAATATAAATGCTTTTTGAAATTACTATAAAGTATTGAAAGATATCCCGCGCAACTCGCGGGTTCTATCCTAGTATTATTAATTTATAGAGTTTTGACAACATTTTTGTGTTTTATATAAACAATTTAATTACATTTTAAAATTTAATTGCAAGAACAATAAAAAAGAGAATTGGCTTCTTCATCGTTCCTGTCCAAAACAAAATCACAACCTATCTCTGTTTGGTCTAAATCCCATGGCTTCTCTGATAAGACAAACTCCTCGACTACACTCTTCACTTCCTAATCTCAATCTTCTTCATCATCACCATCACACCTCCTTCATCTCTTTCCCAACACATAGAAACCGAAACTCTCTTCAAAATCATCTATGCCGTTCTTCAACAACACCTTCCATGTCTGTCCCGATCAGCCACAAGAGGAAGAGGACAAAGTATAGGAAACAGTATCCTGGAGAAAGCGTTGGTATAACAGAGGAAATGAGATTCGTCGCCATGAGATTACGCAATCTCAATGGAAAGAAACTAGTTCTTGAATCCAACAACAACAATGACCAAGAAAAAGATCAAGAATCAGAACAAGAAGAAGATGATGAATTTGAGGGGGAGACTTGGGTTCCGACAAAGAAAGGCTTGATTAACTACTTGGTCGATAGCAAGCTTGTCTTTGCCACTATCGAACGAATCGTAGACGAATCTGAGGATGTTTCTTGTAACAACACACACACATATGCACTCTCTCTCTTTCTCTCTCTCTTTCTCTCTAGGATTGTAATGGTTTGTTGTGTGTTGATGGGTTTTATTGATAATTTTGTGCAGATGCTTACTTTAGGAGGACAGGGCTAGAGAGATGTTCATGTATTGAGAGAGATTTAGAATGGTTTAGAGTGCAAGAGAACATGGAGATCCCTGAACCGAGTCACGCGGGAGTTTTGTATGGCAAGTATTTGGAAGAACAAGCAAAGGAAAATGCAGCTTTGTTTCTGTCTCATTTCTATAGTATCTACTTCTCACACATTGCTGGTGGTCAAGTTATTACAAGACAGGTATTATGGTCTCTTTTCTTCTTGAGGATGGTATGGTATGAGATCTTCTTCGTATGCGTGTATCTAATAGTTATAACTATTTTGATTAAGAGCTGGAGATTAGTATAGATATTAGTGATTAAAGAGAGAGCTTATGTTATCTAATAGCATAGAATAGTTCTTCATAACTAATAGTTATGTCTAGTTTCAAGAGTTAGAGATTGGTATCGATATTAGTTTTTATCGAACTAGAATGAGAATGGTAAGAGTTGTGATAAGGTTTTTTGTTCTTTTTTCATTGAGAATCAACTAACAATCTCACAAGAGACAATGAGATACTAAACCAAAACCAAGCTTGCTCCTTTTGTTTTTCAAGATGTGTCATAATCCTAGGTTCTATTGCATTAGCCAAGGGAGACATGTTCTGGTTCTAACTTTTATGAGTATCACATGACTTAGGATTCTGTATATGTGGTTTTTAAGATGTAAATGAGCAATTGATTTGTTAAAGGTATCTGAGAAGCTTCTAGAAGGGAAAGAATTGGAGTTCAATAGGTGGGAAGGGAATGCACAAGAATTGCTTAGAGGCGTCCGTGAAAAGCTCAACGTGCTCGGGGAGGTGAGATTGTCAACGCTATTATTAACTCTTCATTTTTTGTCAAATGCCTTAAACTAATGTACTCTCCAATGCTTCTTTTTTGTGTGTATCTGACTTGATGCGTTTTGGGATATGAAGCATTGGACTCGGGACGAGAAAAACAAATGCTTGAAGGAAACCGCAAAGGCATTCAAGTATATGGGTCAGATAGTTCGATTGATCGTTCATTGAAAACAAATCATTCCTTTCATAGTTACCGTCTCACTATTGTAAGTCCGGAATCATAAGAAGTACTTTCGCTTTGTATACTTTTTTTACAATTGACTAATAGTGTCTTCCTTGCTAAATTCATTACAGTGCTGAAACTGAATCTTATGACCAACGGCCTTCATGGATTAAAGAGCAATCTCGGGTTCTTTCCCGGTTTAAAGTCAGCGGTGAAAAGGAGCTCTCGATCTGATGAATTTATACAATTGACAGTTTTTCAATTGCTAAATTCTCATTTTTAGGATCAACACTACTTTACAGTAACATCTTCAGGACATGCTATGACAAATTTTCACTGATGTCAAACTTTTAAGACAAAACATTGGAAGAAGAAACTTGACCAAAGAGCATTGCAAAATTTAGGCATAGACAGAAAGCAGGAAATAAGACCTTAATGGCATAAGAGTGCGAGAAAGGATAAAGTCTAAAGACAGGACCTGACCACTCAATCTTGCCCCAAATCCTTTTTTCCCTCGCATCGTCTCTCCAAAGAAATCTCTGCATACCAAAGCTCCAAACTCTCAGGATCTCCAGGCTTACCTTGAGCTATCCAAAAGACGGCAATGTTACCTTGAGAGACTAGAGAGAAGGTGGCATGGTCTAGTCTACATAGAAGAGCCAGGCAGGTCAATGCCCACTGAGTCTGGTAATGAACACAAACCAGAATGATCATCAGTCTTCTTCCTTTTCTCACAGAGAGGTCTATAAGGCAGAAACTATTTTTATAGGATTGGTAAAAAAAAGGACAATTTACATATACTTTTTTAAACCAAATATTTTCAACAAAAATCATATATTAAAAAACGGAGGAAATGAGTATATGGTAAAGGGTTGTCTTAATTTATTTACATGTAAAGGCAACATAATCAATATCACTCATATTTATCTCAAGACACTAATCCTTGAATAACAAGCGAATGCGAAATCAAGAAAGTGTAATGCTAGAGTTCAAATATTTCTAGTAAAATTTTGGATCAAATATTTCTAATAATGATGTAATCGACTAAGAAATAGTACTGTAAAGTAGTTTTTCTAAAATCAATTGAACAATAAGGTTGAAACCAAATTGTAATGTAGCTAGAAAACGATCAGTTTAGAGATTTAGACCATGAACATCAAAGTCTCCTAATTATTAGGTGCTTAGAATATTTAATTAGTATTTATGTGTATGTTCATAAAACAAAATACTTTTAACATTTTTAAATGTGTTTAATAAAATATATCCTCCAATGTGGCCGGATTTTTCCCTTGACTGCGACCGCCTTGCATAAAATATTTGTTATACATAACAACGGAAACAAAATGATATCTTTGAGACATAACTAACCAATATTATATGTTTTAACAACAAATATTTGTAAGAGTCAAAGGAGTATATATGAAATATATTTTGTCTATACATATTGTTGATCATATTGTTGATATTAGTGTATAATAATTGCAAATTTGTTATTTAATTTAAATATGAAATTTTTGCATTAAACTTGGCAAACCATTGTTTTCGGTAAACTCTTAGAATCATATCTTTTGTCATTTGTGGACATCTTATATCACAACCATAATCAAATATATTATTCTAATAATAAACCAAAATCGGATATAAATGTTAATCAAGTCAAATAAGTTACATATGTTTCCTACTTTAAGATTATATTTTTTCGCAAGTTTGTTAATTGTCTATATAAAGATGCTATAATTGATATTTGCTAAACAAAATAATATATGTAAATCACTCTAGCAATTGACTTTTACATTGATATAGTTGCAACAATTGATATCAAAGCTTCCTGACACCATTATTTTGTCGAAGCTCTGATACAACATGTTGTGATTATATCAACGCTTTTACGTAGAAGTAAATTCCTAGATTCAAACATATTCCGTTGGAACCGATCGAAGACTCTTTTAATCGTCTTTTTTTTAAAAAAAAAAAAATTAGCCGGATTTTATTAGGACATTTAACTTCACAATAAAAATATTAAGAAAAGTGTTTTGATATGTTTGAGTTAATATCCTTACAAGTTATTGTTCAATTGTGTCTCTATGTAGTTGGATTTTTTGGGGGGGGGGGGGATATTGGATTTATAATATATAGTTTTTCTTTGACTAATTTGGTTGAAACTAAGTTAACTTTTATATCTAAGTAACTATAGTTGTTTTGTAAATATAGATCCATATTTGTTGGTAACGAGTATGACTCTTTAGATCGACCCGACAAGAAAATAGTTATGGAGGATAGATATCGAGCTTAAGAAGGGTTCGAAGGGATCGGACTCATAAACAACAATTGCCGTCTAATGTAAACAAACGTAAAAAAATATAAGGCTCGGTGCAACCGATGAGCCATCTAGTTCGGTAGAGTTCAGGGGAAGCTATGAGATAACGAAAGGTTTTGGAGACTAGTGAGAAGGCGGCGTGGTCTAGTACGTCTAGATAGCTTAGCCATGCAAGTTAATGCCACTGAGTCTGGTAACGAGCACAAACCAGAATCGTCGTCACTCTTCTTCCGTTTCTTGATTGATTGATCCATGTGTTATGGGAGAAGTATTTACTAGACAGAAACTATTTTTGTAGACTTTTCTAGTTTTGTCTTCTTCCTAATACTTCTAGGATTAGTATTAAAAAAAGAAAGTAAAAAGGCAAATTTTGGTATAGAACTAATATTATTATTATATGTGTATATGTGTAAACGTATGTGTTTTGTTTTATAGTGGTAAAAGAGACCGAGACAAACATTTGATTATTACTTTCTTTCTTGTTTTTGCTTATTACATATGTTTACAAACACGAGGAAGATGCTTTTGTATCGGTTTATCCGACTTAAGTAAATGGGCTTTGAGCCATTAATGGACAATTTAAATTATTTTGTATCTCTTTTGTCGCGGTATGAAATATTTGGTAAAGGCTTGTCTTGATTTATTATTCGACATCAAAGTCGTTTAACGTGCGATCGACACGTAGGACAAATTCTAACTCGATAGATCATGACATGTGTCACAGTTAATATATATTGCAACTTTTGTCATTATTAAAATAAAAAAGGTCGTTAAAATAAAGAATAAAAATTAAAAAAAATTCACCTAATATTGTTAGAATAAAATTTATTAAAAATCATTAATAACAAAAAAAATAATAATAAGAGAAAAAGAACAAAAAAATGCTTAATGTTGTTACGATAAAAAAATAGAATCTTATTATATAATAGAGAGCGTGTTTAACGTGAGATAAACACGTAGGCAAATTCTAACTCAAAGATTGTGACATCGAAAACCTTGACATGTGTCACAGTTAATTTATATCGCAACTTTTGCCGTTATTAAAATAAGGAAGGTTGTTAAAATAAGGAAGGTTGTTTAAAGAGGAATTCACAAAACTACACATTTTCAATTCCTCCTTCACAAAACTACACCTAATTTAATTTTTTCACATATTTACACCTTTTCAAAATTTTAAAAGCTTGATTTACCATTTAAAAATTACCAAAATTAAAAAAAATTTCATTTGGGTTTGTTAATTAGTGTTTAGGGTATAGTATTAAGGGGGTAAGATTGTGTAGGTAGGGTTTATTTAGATTTAATTTTGAGTGTTTAGGTGTAGTTTTGTGAAGTATTTTGAAAATGGTATAGTTTTGTGAAATGTAATTCAAATGGTGTAGTTTTGTGATTCTCCCTTAAATAAGGAATAAAAAAGAGGAATTCACAATACTACACCCTTTCATCCATTTCTTTACAAAACTCTACCTAATTCAATTTTTTCACATATTTACACATTTTCAAAATTTTAAAACTTGATTTACTCTTTAAAAAATTACCAAAATTAAAATCTTTTAATTCGGGTTCGCTAATTAGTGTTTAGGGTATAATATTAAGGGGTAGGATTGTGTGGATAGAGTTTATTTGGATTTAATTTTGAGTGTTTAGCTGTAATTTTGTGAAGTAATTTAGAAATGGTGTAGTTTTGTGAAATGTAATTCAAATGGTGTAGTTTTGTAATTCTCCCATAAAAATGAATAAAAATTCACCTAATGTTGTTAGAATAAAATTTACTAAAAAACATTAATAAGAAAAAAGATTAATAAAATAATAAGAGAAAAAGAAAAACGCATAATGTTGTTACAATAAATAAATAGAATCTTATTATATAAAAGTGAGCGCATTTAACGTGAGATCGACACGTAGAAAAATTTTAACTCGAAAGTTTGTGACACCGAAAGATCATGACATGTGTCACAGTTAATTTTTATTGCAACTTTTGTCATTATTAAAATAAGGAAGGTTGTTAAAATAAAGAATAAAAAATTAATAAAAATTCACCTAATGTTGTTTAAATAAAATTAACTAAAAACCATTAATAAGGGAAAAAATTAAAAAAACAATAAGAGAAAAAGAACACAAAGAAAAACGCATAATGTTGTTACAATAAATAAATAGAAAAAATTAAGGAAAAACATAACATAAAAACACCTTAGAAAAGAGGAAAAAGGAAAAAGTAACAAAAAGGAAAAAAATTAAATAAGAAAAATAGAACAAAATAAAAATTACATATTATAAGTTTATAGTCTAATGTTATTAAAAAATTAATTTTATGAAAAATATTTGAATATAAGTTTAGTTATATTATTCAATATTTATCATCAAAAATAAAAGTTTAAGAGGAATTCACAAAACTATACCTTTTCAACCCCACATTCACAAAACTACACACAATTCAATATTTTAACATATTTACATTATTTCAAAATTTTAAATGGTGATTCATCTATTAAAAAAATTACCAAAATTAAAAACTTTTTAATTGGGTTCGCTAATAAGTGTTTAGGGTATAGTATTAAATGAGTAAGATTGTGTGGGTATGTTTTTTGGATTTAAGTATGTTGGGGTAGTTTTGAACGGTGTAGTTTTTTAATTGTCCCAAAGTTTAATATAATTTCACTCCTAGAAGGGAAAGGAAGTTACATAATTACATAAACAATCGAGATTGCTTACAAGTTTCACAATAATTTACAAGTTTCACAATAATTTGGTAAAATTTGTAATCATAAGTTTCATAAAACAATAAAGAGAGATGAATAAAATAATTTTCACGGTCAAAAAATTGGTCAAATACCGCTTAAATTTTTTTTTATCCCGGAACCACAATGATTTTGTTAAATTAGCAAATATGATAAAAGATTATTCATGAATTATGACATTTAAAATTTATATATTACACAATATTTATTTATAATATATAAATATTTATTTATAATATATAATATAGTTTACCATACATATATATCAAAAATAAGGATAAATGATGTAGGTATAGTGAAACTATATTCATTCTTATAAGGATTATTCTAATCGTTGGGATAAATTGTATAAAATATTAGAGAAATTCACAAAACTACGCCATTTCAATCCTCCCTTCACAAAACTACACCTAATTCAATATTTTCACAAATTTACACCCTTTCAAAAATTTAAAAGATTGATTTACCCTTAAAAAAAATACCAAAATTAAAATCTTTTCATTTGGGTTTGCTAATTAGTGTTTAAGGTATAGTATTAAGGGGTAGGATTGTGTGGATATGGTTTATTTGGATTTAATTTTGAGTGTTTAGATGTAGTTTTGTGAAGTAATTTTGAAATGGTGTAGTTTTGTGAAATGTAATTCAAATAGTGTAGTTTTGTGATTCTCCCCAAATTTTATTACGAATGTTTTTCTAATTTTCTGTTTTGATTTTTACGGATTTATAAATATTATGGTAAAATCCATTCTTATCTATAGCAAATAGATGAAACCGTTAATTTAAACGGTTATAATAGAGTAACGAATTTATGGGCTGCATAAAAGCCCAATGTATCGAACGGATCTTAACTAAATAAAAGAAATTAATAAAGTAATAACAATTTTGCTATTAAAATTGCAAGAATTTATGAATCACATGAGGACAGGTAACACTTTCCCACCCGGGATCAATTCCTAGCCTACTGCGCAGTGTAGGATTAATTAATGGCCGCCATTGTGGCCAAATGTTGACAAAAAAAAAAAAAAAAAAAAATTGCAAGAATTTGGTCAATAACCACAACTTTAGGAAAGTGTTACAAAGAGTAAGAATAAGAGATATAAGTACATGTTAATCAAGTCAACCATGTTTCCTGTTTTAACGTGTAAGATTAGATATTTTTTTTTTTTGTTAAAAAAGTAAGATTAGATATTTCCAAATATCTTTGAATATTTCTATCCTTATCGAGTAAAATTAGATTTTTCCAATTATCTGCGAATTCCTGTTTTAGGATTTTTTGCAAATTTGTTGTCTATATAAAGATGTTATAATTGATACTATTTGATAAACAAAAAAAAAGAAATTGTAACTCACTCTAGCAATTGACTTTCACGTTGAAGCATTGATATAGACCTAACAATTGATATCAAAGCTTCTTGACATCATTTTTGTGAAAGCTCTGATACCAATTGATAGGATTATATCAAAGCTTCAACGTAGAAGTAATTTTCTGGATTCAAACATCTTCCATTCGAATCGAGGAGACTCTTTTGATTTATTAATTTTTAACTTAGTTGGATTTGATTAGTACATCCAACTTCATAAACAAAGTATTATGATAAGTGTCTTGTTAGGTTTCAATTGATTTCCTTTCAATTCATTGTTCAATTGTGTTGTGTCTCCATGTAGTTGGATCTTGAGAAAACATGTGAGATTTAAAATGTGAAATTTTTTTTGCAATTCGAAAATATGTTTGCTTTTGAGTAATATATTTTCCTTTGGCTAATTTAGTTGATTATTTGTTTTATCATTTTTAAAAAATTTGACATTATGATAGAACAAAACATCTATGATTATATATGAGATACACTATCTATGTTAATCTAATCCTTCAAATTCACAATGACAATGTTTTTCACTTTTTATGTTTCTCCCATATATTGACCTTCAGTAACATCCACAAAAATATCAGTTTCTCAAAACAAAGTTAATTTTTATATCTATGTAGCTATAGTTATTTTGAATATATAGATCCATGTTTGTTGGTAACGAGAGAAAAAAATGTTTAATAAAGAAACTGAACAAAAAAAGCCAAATATATTTTCCAAATTGAAGCTAATTTTTTCCTAATTTTTTCATAAGTCGAATTATTATCCTCAACTATTTAACAAGGTCAACAAAAATAAGGAATTAAACGATATTGATTTAAAAATTAGAGAATAACTTTGCATAAATGAAAGTTCGAACTTTTTTGGCTTTAATTTAAAAGTTCTGAAATATTCCGACGAATTTATCTTCTTATCAAATAGCTATACCATATTATATGAAGTTTTAGAGAGATTTTTTTGTACCAATTTTGTTGATGTTCTACAAGTTTCCATGTAGAAATTAAATGTATGTAATTTTTTTAACCAATAGTATTTTGAAGGGTTTTTCTATTGGTCTATTTTGTTATAGTTAATGATGTTTTTTTATGAAAAATAGAGTTTTATTAATATGTGTGCAACATCCTTAAACATCAAATAAAATAGGACGGAGGGAGTATATCTTACTATTGAATAGTTGCTTCTTTTTCTTTAACGTCTAAATATTTTTCGGGATCCGATCTCCATAGTTAATGATCTATAAAGTTTTATTAAAATTAGATTAAAAATTAGCCCATAAAAGTTGTATTTAAATACATTAAAACAAATTAAGGAAGGGCTACCTAATTTAAGAATGCAAAACAAAAATATTTTTGACTGATATCATACAAATGTGATTTATGATGTGTTATTTGATAATTATAAATGTACCCATCTCTAGCAATCTAAACTTTTTTTCTTTAACATTTCATCCTTTTATTTGCCATAGAAAATGAAGTATATATTTATCAAAATCAATCGAATTAGATTATTTTCTAATGTATTACCAACGTCCGAGTGTATAAAAAGGTAGGTGGATGTTGGTCACCAGTTTATAACTAAAGCAAACTGATTCTATTTTATTAATTAAATTCACGTAACACACTAAGCTAAAATATCAATTAAAAGTAGAAAGTGTCACATTTCCTATTAGTAAAATTAATAATATAAATTTAATTAATATTAATGAACAATAGGATGAAACCATTTACGTGGTGTGAGTGGGTTTGGCAACATCATGACACATGCTTGTTTGTTCCTTTTTATGCATTTTATTAATAATAGTTACTTAAAAATAATTTAATGACCTTTTAAATATGGTGGAATAATTTTAAATTTTGGTTGTGTCACGTTTCTAACAAGTTGGAGAGAAATCAACGGCCATGATTACATCATGGGGTAGTGTATATATGCCGTTTAGAAGATCGGATGGGCAAAAAAGAAGATGAGGATAATGGGCCCACATAATAATAATAATAATAAAATTGGTTATTTAAAAAAGCTTTTTTAATAAAGGCCATTCACATTACAGAGAGATGCCGTTGGATTTTATCTCTCTCTGGCTTTAATATTTCTTTAATTCTCAAAACGAATCATTGATTTATAGCTTCTTCTCTTCTCGAGCCATTCTCGTATGTCAGTAATGGCACAACACGTGTGATGTAAGTAACCGCACGTGCATAACTCAATGCTGATTTCGAAATCATCATCTTTTACTGCTTACTATTTTTTTTTTACATTATTTTGGAAGCTTCTATTTATTTGTTCTTTTAAATAGTTTATTAATATATATTGCTTTTCTTAAATTTATATTCAATTTTGTAATTACAAAACTACCTCTTTAAAAAAATACATTTTACAAAATTACAAATATTTAATCCAAATATGTTCTAGACACAAAACTCTACTACCCATTTAGTATTAAACCATGAATACTAAATAAATAATGAATCTAAATGAAAAAGTTAATTTTGGTTAAATTTATAATATGTGATTTCAATTATTTAAAATTTAATAAAGATATCTTTTAGAAAAAAATTGTAATAAATGTGGAGGAATTCACAAAACTACACCCTTCCGACCATTCCTTACCAAAATTATACATAAATCAATATTTTTACGTATTTACACATTTTAAAAATTTTAAATGGTTGATTTACCCTTTAAAAAGTCACCAAAATTTAATTTTTTATTTGGGTTCTCTAATTAGTGTCTAGGGTATAATACTGAAGGGGTAAAGTTGTGTGGGTAAGTTTTGTTTTGATTTAATTTTGAATGTTTAGGTGTAATTTTAAAAATTGATTTTGAAATGTTATAGATTTGTGAAATGCAATTCAAAATATGTAGTTTTGTAATTGCCCCTTATATGTGTAGTTTTGTAAATTTCTCTTTAATCATAATTTATAACTTTATGTTCAATTTCTCTCTTTTCTTCATATTCCATTTTCTCCTCGTTTTCTTTCATATATTTTTGACTTCACTCCTATTATTATAATAGGTCTATGGTCAAAATCATTTTTTTGAATCTCAAGATATAACTAGACGTCTAGAAGACTAGAACTAGTCTAGGTTTCGCAGCACAAGATCTTTATGTTCATACAAAACAATCTTGTCTTTTATTACATAGTTGACTTGCTAAACAAATTTTAGGGAAAAGGGGTAAGACTTAAAAGTTTTACGTTAATCAACACTCCAACTTCAAACTTGTGTAAAAGTTTCTTTGTAAGTATTTCAAAACTTATATTATTTGATTTGTTTGACGTAATTGATTGGTTGTCAATATATATATATATATATATATATATATTCCCATTGTCAAATATATTCCATCCATTTCAAAAATAAACGACATTCTAGAGTTTTGCAAATAGTTTAATAAATTTAGGTTTTTTCTAAAAATATGATTAAACCAAGCGATAGAAAATAATACTATAAAATATCATTGGTTAAAAAGTCAAATATATTTAATATTTGCATTAAAATGCTAGAATGCCACTTATTTTGTAACAAGAAAATAATGATAGAATGTCATTTGTTTTGAAACGGAAGAAATATTAAATAGTATTCTAGTATTTTAATAGTGGAAACTTCTAAACAAGGTTTTATCAAAAACAAAAAAAAATCTAAAATTAGTAAAGACAATTCCACGGTCAAAAACAAAGATGATCAAATGAAATAACTGGTTTTCACTCTCTATTCTTGGGTCTCTTACCATAAATATTTTGGTGCACATACTTTTCAGAAAAATACAAGTGGTATCACATCTTTATTGAAACTAATAAATGAGATACTATGAACTAAAAAACAATAAACAAGTACTACATCGAAAGTAAAATGCTTTTATTTCATTCACATTTGCATTGTACCACATATTAGTATTGTCTTTTTCCACAAACACTATTCTACATTTACAGATTTACCCTTAGTGCCCAAAATATACAGGCACAAGTATACTTGCCATGCTTCATTCTATTATTTGCCCCACTTTATACCACTTTGGTGTCTATTAAACACTATGATGTTACCCATTACTTTTTACATTGCTTTATATCCATTATAAACATTTATATACATACATATAACCTGAAACTACTAGTGATTTTATATGATCATAGTAACACTATATATATACACATTACCATGTTTTAGTATTCTATGATTAGTCCTCCGAAAGGAGCACGGTGCGGAATCCCTTTTCTTCGTTTCGTAATTCGACGGCTTACGACTGATAAAGGCGGTGTTGATGGCGTAAAACTATTGACCATGTCATTGTTATTTTTGAATCCTTCAACAACAATACTACTATATGAATCATCGGAATCTGAAAGGTTGTTCATCCAATTCTTTCTTTTCTTATCGATATTTTTCGAGATTCCAGAAATCTAAAAAAAAGAAAATCAAAATTACAAATCATTATTATGTGTTGCTAGGGTAATTTTGGTAAATGTCTACTATAAACAACAAAAATATTTAAAAAAGTAATGAAAATGACAAGTCATTTAAAAATGGGTGATTACTTAAGAATGAAGCTTTTTAATTGACTTGGAAATTTCTCTCCTACTCTAACTTTATCGTCGACCCAAATGTTATTTATTTTTTATTCAACTCCAAAATTTCTTGAAAGTTGCTATCATTGCCCCACACATTTTCTAGCCCACCCAACAAGAAAAATCCATTTTCTTTTTTTTAAAGTCCTTTTCTCAATTCCCATCAAAATAGGATTAAAAAATAAAAGACGGTCTAATTAGAAATTCAATATAAATAAAAGAAAATTATTGAATAGTAGTTAGCTTACCTATTCAATTAAGTTTATACTTGTGATATTCGGTCTACCTAAATTAGCCTATAGTTTAGTATATTAACCGCTCAAAAGCTAATATAATTATGAAGTTAACTTTCCCTACAAGTAATATATATTTACAAACAATTTATTTGACATTTAATATATATATACATGGGTTTTCAACACCCAAAATACAAGATGCTCGAACCTGATTTTCTAACATTTTCTCAACTAAACATAGAATCTTCAACACAATTAATTGAGTGATTATGAGAATAAAGTCACTAGTTTACTTCTAGTTGGGAAAATCATTTAACATTTTTAAGTATGTCAATATAAAATCACACATAAATTCTTAAAACTTGTTCAAATTTCATCAAACAAAAACCACCCAATAAAAATCAAAAGCCATTAGCCCTTTCACTATGTTTATACCAATCATTTTTACTATAAATTTTTGTCCTAAACACTTTAAAAAAAAACATTTTAATTAAGAGAAATTCATAAAACTAGACCATTTTTTCCTTTCATTTACAAAACTCTACCTAATTCAATTTTTTCACATATTTACACCCTTTCAAAATTTTAAAAGTTTGATTTACCCTTTCAAAAATTACCAAAATTAAAATCTTTTCATTTGGGTTCGCTAATTAGTGTTTAGGATATAGTATTAAAGGGGTATAAGAATGTGTGGGTAGGGTTTATTTGGATTTAATTTTTAGTATTTAGGTGTAATTTTGTGAATTAATTTTGAAATGGTGTAGTTTTGTGAAATGTAATTCAAAATGTGTAGTTTTGTAATTCTCCGTTTAATTAATATTAATTATTATATTTTAAATTACCTTGCAACCAAGAGAACAGAAACTGAAGGAATCAACAAGGCTCCTAAAACAAACTTGACAAGTATTGATAACACCTTTGCCAGGTCTAGGCTGTGGTCTCTCATTCAAAAACACAACTTTTGCACTGTTTATTACATATGTCTGAACTCCTGTTATGTCCATAAACTTCTGTATCTCTGATACTCTTATCACATCGTGATACGATGATCTCCTTATCTATATCCAAAATTTTAATCCCAAAAAAAAAGTCAACAGAAAAATTCAGTAAACTTTATTTGAAATAAGATAAAAAAAGAGAATTCAAAATTAAATTAAAACCTGTATGGCGTGATGATCTTTGTGGAAAGAGAGACAGAGAGAACAGAGAGGACCGTTTGTACAGTCTAAACAGAACATGTTGCATTCACTTTTGTGTGAATCTGCGTGTAATTTGCATTGTCCGAAGAATTTCTCACGGAGAAGTGGTTTTAGCCATTGAGGCCACTTGTTATTATTCTTATTGTCTTCTTCAGCTCCCTGCAACACATAATAAATCAGAATCAAAATTAAACAGAGCCTAATAAAAAAACAGAGCATTTATGTAAAAGTTACAAAAAAAAAGAAACATAAATTTTTAAAATTGTAATCACCATGATGATGATGATGATGATTCTGTTATTGGGTTTGATTGTTGATTTTCTTGGATCGGTAGATTTTAGTGAGAGAAAAGGAGGAGAGAGAGAGAGAGAGAGAGAGAGAGAGAGAGAGAGAGAGAGAGAGAGAGAGAGAGAGATGGGCGTGTAAAAAGAAGAAGGAAAGAGGCGTTCTTATCCGCACAAAAGTCGACTACTTACCGAACCTAAAACCCGAAGCTGAGATATTGCTTTTTTGCTTAGGAAGGTTCAATGAACCCGAACCCAACCTCCCACTTTCCTTTTTTTTTTTTGCATTTATTTTTGTTTAATAATTTCCACAAAAAGATTATAAATTAGAAGAATTATTGTTTGTTACTTTTTCTTGTATTCTGGGAAATAATCGAAATATCCACCTTATTTCAAGACTTGTAGAGGCCAAATTTAAACCTAGATGATCTAATCAAGAAAATATTAACTGTTTTAGATCGTCATTAATGAACATTGAAGTAATTATTCTCTATTTTACTATGACCTTCATTATTTCTTTAAGCTTTGCATGTTTATTTCAAAACCTATAGTTTTTTTTTATTCTTTTGTTACATTATGTAAATAATTAGATCTTTTTGTGTGTGGGAGAATTGATCTTTAACCTAGAATCACAAAAACAAACTAAATACAAAACGGTCATTTATCTTAATCAAGGTAAAAACTTCAGAAATTCACCATTAGTTTACAGTAAAAGTAGTTCTTTTTTGAGAAATTCACAAAACTACACCCTTTCAACCCTCCCTTCAAAAAACTACACCTAATTCAATATTTTCACAAGTTTACATCCTTTCAAAATTTTAAAACCTTGATTTACCTTTTAAAAATTATCAAAATTAAATTTTTTTCATTTGGGTTCGCTAATTAGTGTTTAGGGTATAGTATTAAGGTAAGATTGTTTGGGTAAAGTTTATTTGGATTTAATTTTGAGTGTTTAAGTGTAGTTTTGTGAAGTATTTTGAAAATGGTGTAGTTTTGTGAAATGTAATTCAAATGGTGTAGTTTTATAATTCTCCCTTCTTTTTTTTGTTCTCTCCATTTAATAAAGGGAGAATCACAAAACTACATCATTTGAATTACATTTCACAAAACTACACCATTTCCAAAATACTTCACAAAACTACACCTAAACATTCAAAATTAAATTCAAATAAACTCTACCCAAACAATCCTACCCCATTAATACTATACCCTAAACACTAATTAGCGAACCCAAATGAAAAAATTTTAATTTTGGTAATTTTTTAAAGGTTAAATCAAGCTTTTAAAATTTTGAAAGGGTGTAAATATGTGAAAATATTAAATTAGGAGTAGTTTTGTGAAGAAGAGGTTGAAAGGGTGTAGATTTGTGAATTCCTCTTTAATAAATGCATTTCATAATAAAAAAATATATTCTTAATATCAGCAACTAGTTTATTTTGTATTCTCTCATTTTGCAGTAAATTATTACTTTTCAAGATAAATGAATATAAAATTAAGATGATTAAATTTTTTTTATTGTACCTTTCATTCTTAATATAAAGTATAGATGTAAAAATTAGAACATTAGGAGATGTTTTTATCTCGTCATATATACACTACGAACATGTTTAACCACAATAATAATATTGTTCTTTATTTCACATTGTTAATATTCCGAAAAATAGGAAACATAGTTTATTAATAATATATATACCGTTAAGGTTTTACTAAATTAAGTTTTTTACAAACTAACCATGGAGCTCATTATTGTTGTAAAATATCTTTACTAATTTTGAACAAGTTTGGCCAACTACCATTTTGTATTAGACATCGTTGATGGTTTTGCCAAAACGTGAAAAAATTCTTTATGTTAGTATCAATTTCTATTTAAGCTTACATGATTATTTGTAACGATCACGACCCGGATGTCCGTGAGTCTAATCCTTTTTTATTATGATATTATCCGTTTTGGGCCCTACGGTGCGCACGAATTTAGTCTTGATTTTCTTTCCAAAAGACATACATCAAATATTTAGAGAATTTCTCTATATATTAGATTTTCATTATCTAAATATTCGATGTCGGTCGTATCAATTTAGGCATTTTTGGAAGGAATATCACGGACGTCCGGATCGAATCGTTACGGTTATAAACCAAACAAATCTTTATATTTGTTGATTTTTTAAAAAATATTAACATTTAACCGGACAAAAACTACGAATCGGATTATTTTATTGTACGCAGATTAAGATAAAGTCTTTAACAAATAACACCACTAGGCTTTAATGAATATCTATGCAAAAAAACTATTTAAAAAAACTATGATATTTTACCAAAAAAAAAAGAATATAAAATTAAATTTGATGTATGCGTATAAATGTCACTAGTTATGAATAGTTAGCATTATTTTTTATGTAATGGGATGCAGTGGCGGAACCAGGATTTTAATTTACGGGGTCAATTTTTTTTTTATCGATAAGTTATAAATATTTTTTAATAAAATAAACTAAACCGATACATTGTAAACATTTAACAGCTCCAAATTTCGTAATTTATAAAAATATAGTTAAAAAATTAAAACACTTTAAAAAAATTCCCAATTAAAAAACAAAAAGAAGACAAAAGGTAAAACATTTTATTTCGTGGTCTAATGATATTAATATTAATTATGATTTTTTTTTGTTATCATAAACTTACATTTGTGTTAAAATTATTTATCATGAATTTATTTTTTATTTTTTTGCAATGGTATCATATATTGAATTGGATTTTTACATGGGTATCATGAATTTTATTAGATTAATATTTTTTTATATTTAGTATGTATTGGATTTTTATTGTATTGAAATTAGTATGGGTCATTTATTAAATTAAAGGAGAGTCAATCTAAAAATTTACTATACACTAAACCAAAATTTAAAATTCCACATGGGTCAATTGACCCCCTCAATACATATTGCCTCCGCCCATGATGGGATGATGCCATTTAGTTTACTATTATATGCAAAGAGATTTCTTAAATTAGTGGATGTGAATGTACATAAGAAAAGATAGATATTGACATCCCTAATCAATTGATATACTCTTTTTTATGCTCTGTCCTAATCCTTAACCTCTTTTTTGTTTGCCTATTTTTGTCCTAATACTATTATGTTTAACTGTTTTATTTAAATTCTTGCACCAACCTCCTTTATTTAATAATGACAAAACATATCATTTGTTTCATTGTAATAAATATTAGAAATCCAGTATTAATTTGCATGATTCGCAGTGTATTAATTTTAGTTAGTTTACATTTGTCTATCGTATATAACTCGCACAAGAAACGGATACGTTTAATTAGATCATAACATTATCGTTAAAAATACAACGAAAATTTCCTTTTTATTTAATATATTGTATTATACTATTGCGCATATTACTATTTATAATTATTTGCTACATCAAAAGTGAATATATAAATTAGGTTGGCTAAGTTTTCAACTAATCCTTAAATCATAATGAATTATAGCGTAGACTAACTCCATTGTTTATTTTATATTCTCTGTTGCTAATTATTCGAGGGTCTAGTTAGATTAAGTCAATCATCTATCTCCTCTAATATGATTTTTTTTTTCATTTTTTAGTCGCTTACCAGAAATAGACGACAATATGTCTATTCAGATGTTTACATGTTTAATGTTTTCTCTGTCTCTTAACGATTGATCCAATAAATGGTGCTCCTATTATAATTTGTTTTAATAATTGAGAAATAATAGTCATGATGCATATACTTCATAAAAAATTGAACATAACTAATGCATATATTTTATGACCGTTATTATAAATATAGCTTAATTATATATGTTTTCACAAATATTAGTCTAGAGTTTATTATTTGAGAGTTAAAAATTGGGGTGTAAAATACCCCATTTAGAAGATCAAAACATATAATATAATTTTCTTATAGTACTATTAGATTTTGCAATTTTACATTTCATTTTTGAGTTTTCTTTGAAAAAAATATAATGATTGACTTTTTATGGTTATTAATTTTTGGATTCATTTATGCTATCTACTGGAAATTGTAGCTCCTATCCTCTTTCAAAGGCAACATATTGAAGTTTTGCTATTAGAATGTTGAAAGAAGTTTTTTTTGGAATAGATCCGTTAATTATTAACAACTTTTGGAACTGATGTTGTCAAGATAAACATATCAAGATTCCTCTAACTTATATTGTTATGATAACCTCTTACATAAACTCCTAAATGTTGATTGGTTTATGTGTTGAATATTCAAACATTGCACTTTGATTTGTTTTTCACTAGGTACCTGTCAATCTTTAATTTCTTTCACTTAAAAACATGTTTTTATCGTCTTCTATGATCAATTATATGTCATATCCTAAATTAATAACCTAAATTGTGTTTTGAAAAACCATAATAAAAACAAAATTTACAAATAGAGTGAAGTAGTAGGAGGCAACCACGATGGATTAATAGACATAGATCGATATATAGATCTAGGTTTTTTCTCTGTGAATTTTTTGATTAGTTAGAAATAATTTTGTCAATTTTTATATTTACTAAATTTCTAGGTGGTTTGACCCGCGCCATGGCGCGAACATAAATAACTATAAAAATACATAACATGAAATCAAGTGTTACATTAATAATTTTTTTTTTTTTAAAATTATGCTAAAACTACAATGAAATAAAACCAAAACTTAAAATGTAATAGATTATCAATAAAGAAAATAAAAACAAGGAACAAATTTCAAAAATTGTAGTTTTGTGTTTTATGGTGGACTAAATATAATTTAAATGCAAAATTTGCTTTACTTTTTTATTTTTTTTGTTTTTGTTATAAAATAGACGGAATGTTTTATAATCCTCAACCCAATAACCCGAATATACCCGAACCGAACATGAACGTCCACCCCTATATGCGGTTGCAACTAATTACTATTTATAATATATTAGTAATAAATATTTTAAATTATAATATAAATTAAAATACCAAAAGATATCGTACAATTTTTAGTAAATTTCAATATATTAGTAATAAGTAAATATTTTAAATTATAATATATATTAAAATATCAAAAAACACATCGTACACTTTTTTATAGTAAATTTATTGAAATTTCGAAAAATATTCTATTAATAAATAATATATGATAATATAAATTATGAGAAATAAAAGGGAAAATCACAATTTTTTCGAAAATATTAAATTAATTAAATATAAAACAATTTTCTTAATTTTCCCTAGTAATAAGTAAATATTTTAAATTATAATATAAATTAAAATACCAAAAAGACATCGTACTCTTTTTTGTAAATTTAAATATATTAGTAATAATCAAATATTTTAAATTATAATATAAATTAAATTACCAAAAAGACATCATACACTTTTTGGTAAATTTATTGAAATTTTGAAAAATATTATTTTAATAAATAATATATGATAATATAAATTATGAGAAATTAAAGGGATAATTACAAACAATTTTCAAAAATATTAAATTAATTAAAGAGGAATTCACAAAACTACACACTTTCTTCATTTCCTTTACAAAACTCTACCTAGTTCAATTTTTTCACATATTTACACCCTTTCAAAATTTTAAAAGCTTGATTTACCCTTTAAAAAATTATCAAATTAAAATCTTTTCATTTGGGTTCGCTAATTAGTGTTTAAGATATAGTATTAAGGAGGTAAGATTGTGTGGATATGGTTTATTTGGATTTAATTTTTAGTGTTTATGTGTAGTTTTGTGAAGTTATTTTGAAATGGTGTAGTTTTGTGAAATGTAATTCAAATGATATAGTTTTGTAATTCTCCCTTAATTAAATATAAAACAATTTCCTTATTTTTCTCTTTGGGCAATACATAAGCCAAAATTGATATTTTCCTAAAAACTCTATCTACGTGACACGTAGACAAAACTCCTTTTCATTTACTATATAAGATATCTATCTAAATGGTTTAATTTGGTTCGATCAAATGGTTTCAATAAATTAACATATTTTTTTTTAAAAAAAATCATCTAAATGATCCATTGAGATATTACTCATTTTAGGCACAAAAGGATAAATAAATTCACAAAACTACACCCTTTTAACCCTTGCTTCACAAAAATACATTTAATTAAATATATTTTTCAACCTTTGCTTCACAAAAATACACTTAATAAAAAATATTTTTATATATTTATACCATTTTAATATCCTTTAAAAAATTATCAAAATTAAAAAAAATATTTGATATCGCTAATTAGTGTTTAGGGTGTAGTATTAAAGGGGTAAGATTGTTTGGGTAGAGTTTATTTGAGCTTAATTTTGAATATTGAAGTGTGTTTTGAAAAATGACTATGAAATGATGTAGTTTTGTAAAATGAAATTCAAATGATGTAGTTTTGTAATTGTCCCAACGATAAATTTGGTAATGTATAAAAAATTCATAATTACTTTTAAAAAGGGAGAATCACAAAACTACGCCATTTGAATTACATTTCACAAAACTACACCATTTCAAAATACTTCACAAAACTACACCTAAACACTCAAAATTAAATCCAAATAAACCCTACCCACACAATCATACCCCATACTATACCCTAAACACTAATTAGCGAATTCAAATGAAAAGATTTTAATTTTGGTGATTTTTAAAAGGGTAAATCAAGCTTTTAAAATTTTGAAAGGGTGTAAATATGTGAAAATATTAAATTAGGTGTAGTTGTGTGAAGAAGGGGTTGAAAGGGTGTAGTTTTGTGAATTCCTCTTTAATAAACCATAAAGCTTGTATCCTAAATTTATGAAGAATTCTTTTTTTTTCTTATATCTACATCCTTTTTAAATTGTCTAATTACCTTCTAAAAATTTACTAAAATTAAAATATATTAATTTAGGTTCACTAATTATTGTTTACCGTTTAGTATTAAGGACGTAGTGTTTTGTAGGTAGGTTTATTTTAATTTAAAGCTTAGTTTTGTGAATTGACTTTAAAATCACGTAATTTTGTAATTAACCCTAAATTTATAATTAAATTTAGCTAAATATACAATGTGGGTTGGTGGCGCAGTTGGCTAGCTCGTAGGTATCATAGCTGTACTCAGTATTCCTCAGGTCGAGAGGTCGAATTTCTGTTACCCCAATTTTCATTTTTAATTTTTAATCTCTATTTATTGGAATATAACTAAAAAAAAAATTTAGGTCTTTCCTTCTCTCTGCAATTTACTTTTTGCTCGAAAACGGAGACACATCTCAATTCTCCTCTACGAATCAATTGCTTAAGGCACGATTTCTTATTTTCTTCTCACCGCCATCGTTTGTTTTCTCCGACCAATTTTAGTCTTTGTTCTGTGTTACTGTCCGAATCGAATTCGATCTACGTTATAAGGAGAAGAAATTTGGAGTTTCGTAGCTGTTTTAAAGATTGTATTTTTGAACCTCTAGATTTGGTTATACATCGAATCTGTTTTGTGGGTTTAGTGTGTCTTTTCTTGAGCTATGCGTAATGATCAGTTATTAGGTGTGAACAAGATTGGTAAGAACATTAAGAAGACTTCTTCTTCTTCTTCTAAACCACAAGTAAGCAGCAATAACAACAGATTTAGAAGTATTGTTGGGCAGTTACAGAGTTCTCCATTGCAAAAGAGCTTACTTGAGACTCCTAAGATAAACATGCCACATGTTCTTCCTCATCCTCCTCCTCTTGCCATGTCTCAACAAGCTCATATCTTAGCCGTTAGACCACCAATCAGGCCTTATATCCGCTCTTTGCCTCGTGGTTCAACAATACCAATGATGGGTCATGGAGACCAGTTTCGGTATAACGCAGCCGAGTCCCCTGTCTCATTGCATATGCCTAGCTACACTCAAGGCTCATTAGTAGATTCAGGACACGGTGGAAGCCAAATTCATCCATCTCAAGGCTATGTTCAACGGCTGCAGCCACAGCCTCAGGTGCAATGTGAAGCTCAACAGCAGCCACGGCTTAATGGTTTGGCACGAGATACGCCAATTTTGCCAACACCGAGGTTTAAGGTTACGCCACAACAGATTCATAGTAATAGTCTTCCTGGTACTAGATTCGATGGTCCTGGGATATTACCTTCTCCTACGTCCCAGTCTTCAACAGCTAACCGGAACTTTCTCGCCCCTCGGCCACCTTATCCGTCGGCACCACCGCTTACACCAAGAAGCTACACATTCTCATCAATGTCTCAACCCGGAATTCTCGGTCCGGGCACATTTCCTCAGCTTCCTCCTGGTTCACCAAGATAGAGAGATTACTTGGAAGCACCTCATCTTCTTCACACTGCTCTTATGCTTAGTGACTCTGCATGTGCAATGAAAGGTGTGATCTTTTAGTTCTTAGAGGGAACAGAAGAAACAGAGTTTTAAAGAACAATCAAGTAATGTGCATGTTGGAATATCAAAGATCTTAAAATTTTGCTGTTTGTCCAAAAATTATTATTTTTGTTGTTGTTATTCTCAAAAGTTTGACTATATTTGTGTACAAGCTTGGAAATTTGCTAGGAAATAGAGTTATTTGATTTTCCATGTATTTTGTTTTATGGACGGTTCTCAAAAATACCATGAAAAATAGTTTTTAGGATTTAAATAATATATTTTCTTTCCTTATATATCATTAACAGGTTTTATGGGGTTTTTCATACGTGAATAATAACAATATTTGGATATCATACCTCAAATTTTAATGTTATGCCTAGGCAAAATACCCGGAACCGAAAAACCGGAACCGAAGAACCGAAAAAAACGGTTCCGGTTTCGGTTCCACCCTAAATACCCGATGATTCCTAAACTTAAGAACCATGAGTATCTGGTAGGAACCGGAACCGAACCGAATACCCATGGGTAGAACCGAAGAACCGAAATATTTTTATATACTTTGAGTATTTTTTATATTTTCGGGTATTTTTGGCTATTTTTCTAACTTCGGGTATTTTTATTATCCTATTCCGAGTATTTTTTTGTTTTTGGGTATTTTTTTCAATTTTCGGGTTTTTTTCATAATTTTGAGTATTTTTATAAACTTTTTTGGGTATATTTTATGTTTTCGAGTATTTTTTTTTATTTTTGATTTGAAATACCCGGAACCGAAAATTTCGGGTATTTTTCGGTTCCTCAAACAAAGAACCGAACCGAAACCGATAGGAACCGAACCGGAACCGAACCGGAACCGAACCGAAATATTGAAAAGTAGTGATTGGGTAATAGATTCAAGAACCGAACCGAACCGGAACCTAAATTTCGGGCCCGAAACCGAATACACGAATGTCCAGGCCTAATCTATACTATTAATTGGGGAAGCACAAATTTTGAGAAACTTTTAAAAGTGACATATATATACAAAATATGCCATTGGTATAAAAAAATTTTAGTGTAAATAAAAATGACATAAAAAAAGACTTTTTTGTCAAAACAAAATAAGAGAAAATAATTTGTACGGGAGAAATAAAAAAAAATCCCACAAAAATAGGTAAACATATATTTATACATAAAAATTCGAAAATTATTATATATACTTAAAATTAAACGTTTTTAAAAACTAATATTATCAAAAATTAATATTAACTACGGATTATCATAAATTAATATCAAAAATTATCAAAACGTTTTTTGGAATATTCAAGTCCATGGTGTTATTATTATTGAAAGTATTTAATATGTTGAAAATTACATAAATTAAGAGCCATAAATATCCGAAAATATAAAAAAATTTAAAATTTTGATACATTACGATATTTTGCTTGACGTCCTTCATATGTAATTTTGTAACGGATCAAAATATATTCTACATAATTTATGATATATAACGAAATTATATTTTTAATCTGAAAATATACATATAAATGATTAATAATTTTATTATTCAATGTGCATCAATAAAAAATTATTTAAAATTATATCAAATTAATATGTTTATAAATATTACTCCCGTGTGTGCTACACGGGTAAATATCTAGTATAATTTAATTTTTAGTCTAATGGTTTCCAAAATTTAAATTTCAAATTCATAATATAATTTAATTTTAAGTCTAATGGTTTCAAAAATTTAATGTTATGAAAAATAGTTGAATATAATTTTACTTATATTATTCAATATTTATTTCTATATTCTCAATTTTGTTTAAAATATTATTTTGAATGTTTCTCTAATTTTCTATTTTGATTTGTAAAGGTTTAGAAATATTGTATTACAATCTCACGTATAAGCGAGTCCTTATCTAGCTATAAATAAATCTCAATTTGTTATCATTAAGAAAATTTAATAATTCAAGGATTCTATGTTTTTTATCACAAAAATTAGTTATTGAAAAAAAATGTACATACTATATCATAATTAAGAGAAATTCTCAAAATACAATCATTTTCGAATTCTGGATCCTCTAAATATTACTACAACTTTCTTTCTCCAAAATATGACTAAAGTTTTTTTTACAATACCACAAGCCTTAAATCAGATTAAAACTTCTAAAATTAATCCCAAGAGGCCAAAACCCTCATAACTAAATTTTCTTTTATTCAAAACTAAAACATAAACGCTAAATAACAAACCAAATGATAACAAACCTTATAAATCTTTTTGTGTTGTTGTATTTTGGGTCAAAACTTTTGTTTATGATATTTTAAGGAATAAGAACTTAAGGCATAGTATATTAGGCATACATTTCTAACAGGTATTTTGAAGAATTTATATTTAATCTACAACGACACTACAATTTAAATCTAAAATAGAGAAATTCACAAAACTACACATTTTCAACATTTCCTTCACAAAACTACATAAAATTCAATATTTTTACATATTTACACTCTTTCAAAATTTTATTATAATTTAATTTTGAGTATTTAGGTGTAATTTTGAAAATGACTATGAAATAGTATAGTTTTGAAAATGACTATGAAATGGTGTAGTTTTGTAAAATACAATTCAAATGGTGTAGTTTTGTAAAATATGATTCAAATGGTGTAGTTTTGTAAAATACAATTCAAATGGTGTAGTTTTGTAATTGTCCCAAGGATAAATTTGGTAATGTCAAAAAAGTCATAATCACTTTTAATAAATCATAAAGACTATATCCTAAATTTATGAAAAATTTATACCTACAACGACAATACAATTTAAATGTAATATATAAGAATTCAAAAAACTACACACTTTCAACATGTTGATTCACAAAATTACACCTAATTCAATATTTTTATATATTTACACCCTTTCAAAATTTTAAACAGTTGATTTAAACTTTAAAAAATTACCAAAATTAAAATATTTTCAGTTGGATTCGCTAATTATTGGTTATTGTATAATATTAAAGGAATATGATTGTGTGAATATGAATTGGTCTCAATAATTTTCTCAATAAATAATACATAAATTGGTCTCAATAATTTTCTTAAACCAAATGTTAGTAATCACTAAAAATATACACCGAAAACATAACCGTCATATAAAATTAAAAAAACATATAAATATTCTAATAATATTAAAGAAAAAAACAAACTATGATATAATTTAAAAAACGGATTAAAATCTCCACATAAAACATAAGTAAATGTATTGTGGACACAAATAAATGACTAATAGTAAAAAAAAGGATACACAACAATCTTTACTTCTTTTTAAATTAAATTTTTTTGTAAAATTAGATCTCATCACATATTGATATCCTAATATTTATAATAAACTAAAGAGGAATTTACAAAATTACACATTCTCATCTTCTCCTTTACAAAAATCTACCTAATTCATTTTTTCTCATAATTACACATTTTCAAAAATTTAAAAGGTTGATTTATCCTTTGAAACTACATCAAAAAAAAAAAAATTAAAAATCATTTGAATTCGCTAATTAGTGTTTAGGGTATACTGATTAAGTGGTAGGGTTATATGAGTAAACTTAATTTGGATTTAATTTTATGTGTTCAAGTGCAGTTTTGTGAAAAAAATCAAAAGTTTTGTTTGTAAAACATAATTCAAAAGATGTAGTTTTGTAATTCTCCATAAACTAAAATATTCATTTAAAAGTTAGGCATGAACAATTTATTTTTCATTAATTTGGTAAAATAAAATGAGACTTCTCGAGTGACACCCCATCGTCAAAAATATTAAATACATAAATACAATTAAAATTTGATAAAATTCATTTAATATTAATAAAAATGAAATAAGAAAACATTAAAATAAAAAATTACATTATATAAAATAACAAATATATAAAAAAATTAAACAATATGTATAGATAAAAAAATTTAAACATTATAATAGATAAATTGTTTTCAAAGATTTTCTTAACCAAATGTTAATAATCACTTAAGTCTAAAGATATCCACCGAAAACATAACTTTCATATAAAATAAACAAAAAAATATATAAAGGTTCTAATAACATTAAAGGGAAAAAACAAACTATTTGAGTTTTTTAAAGATTGCATCAACTTTATTTGCTTACTATTTCCAAAAATACTTTAAACTTCAATGTTTAACGGCTTCCTATATAGTATGTTATTTGACAATATCATACACTAACGTAATCCGGATACAGAAAACATGACATAACCGAATTATAGATAAAATCATATACTATCCGCACCAGCGCCTAGTAGAGATAATTCAATAATCTTTGTTCCACATAACGTTCATCCACAACTGATCGAACATTTCTTATGAGTTTTCAAATCAATATTCTTCATAAAATCAACATTTTCCATATATCAAATCATCTCTTTTTCTGTGCGTCATGTCATGTTCACGTTAATTTTTTAATAAATTAATTTAATTTCGTTAAATAATTCATCTTATATAAATTGATTTGTTTTTGTAAAACTAATAACTTTAAATACCATTAAATATTAAATATTTTTAAAATTTCAATACAATTAAATATTACTTTTTGCTAAAAAATACCGGTGTTCGAGAAAGCGCTAGGCCCGAACCGGGAGGTTATCTAAAATCTAGTGCCTATAACGTTTAGTCGGAGCTTAGACAAATTTGTAGGCGATGTAAACGTTTAGAAAATCATACAATATATTATATGTACACTAGATAAGGACCCGCGTTAACGCGGGATTGTAATTCAATATTTTTAAACCCGTAAAAATCAATATAGAAAAATTAAACGCGCCCACTTTTATACCTTATTATATAAAAGTGAGCGTGTTTAATTATAACTCACCAGATCGTGACACGTGTCACAATTAAAAAAAATGTTAATAATGTTTAGGAAAAAAGTTAATAATTTTAAAAGAAGAAAAAATGTAACGTTTAGGAAAAAAGACAAAACAAAAAATAAGAAAAAAAAGAAAGAAAAAACAAAAAAAAGAAAAAAGTAACCAAACGAAAAGTCACATAATTATCAAATAATCTTATTATATAAAACTGAACGCGTTTAAGATGAGTTTGACAAATATAATTATAAATCACGAGATAGTAACATTTGTAATGGTTAGTTCAGATCGTGACATGTGTATTAAAATTGATACGTAAACATCTTATAAAATGGAAACTTAACAATATTGAGAAAAAAAGAAAATAAGGAAAATAATCAAAAATAAAAAATTACCAGCAATTATCAAATAATTAGAAATAAAATAAATTAATCCAAAATATAGAAAAATAAATAATCAGAAATAAGGAAAATAATCAAAAATAAAAAATTACCATTAATTATCAAATAATTAGAAATAAAATAAATTAATCCGAAATATAGAAAAATAAATAATCAGAAATAAGGAAAATAACATAGAAAAGAAAAATTTAAGAATATTTTAATAAATAATCAATAAAAAAATTAGAAATAAGAAAAAATAAAAACGTAAAATTACTTGAAAAAATAAAGAAATTTTTTATGATAACTTATTTGTTATCTTCATGGATCCACTATCTAATTATTAATTTAAAACAAATGTTTTTTCATGAAAATAACAAAAACAATGTAATAAAACAAAAAAATGTGTTATTTTTATTTCTTAATAGATGAAAAAAGTAAAAATCACTAATAACCTATTACCATATATTGTTGTGTGTCTTTTATATTTATTTGTTAATAAAATAACGGGTATAATATTAGTTTCCGTTTAAATCTAATTATAACTATACAAATTTACTAACAATATTAATATATAATATAAAATGTTTTTATGTAATTTGTCCGCGTATTACGCGGGATTTCATCTAGTAATAAGATAATAGAATGTACAAAATATCATAGCTTATAGATAAAAAATCTTTAAAATATTTTTATTATTATATAGCGTTAATATCTTTATTTTATCAATATAAAATACTAAATATCATAATTTATAAATAATAAAATTATATTATACCCTTTTTATGACATCATAAAATTTTAGGCGGATTAAAAGATAGTTGAGGCGGTCTATAAAAATCTAGCGTCTAAGAACCGCCTAGAAGGACGCCTAAAACGTTTTCTTGAACACCGAAAAATACCATAAAAGTTTTATTTATTTATTCTCTTTGCGTCTAGCGGGGAACCAGCTACTATTATAGTATATATAATTACTTTTGTAAGATTGTGATTTTTTATAATTCATCTTATAAAATGCTTAAAAATTATACAAAAAGTTACATCATGTTATTTAAGTGTTTTTTAATAGCTTTTTTAAAAAAGAGGTTTGCGAAGCTTATTTTCTCTAAATCGGTTTTTTGTGTATTTTCTTTATTCATTTTTATAGAGTATTTTTAATTTAAAGTTAAAAATTAATGAAGATTAAAATTTGAAAGATTCTTGTTACTAAAATTTTTATTAAAAACATTTAAACTAAATTATGAATTATTTTGGACTTTTGTAGTGAGGTTAAAATTGTAATTTGCAAAAACAATTAATAAACATTAAAAATATGCTTTTGATATTAGAGCATCTCCAAAGGTAAGAAACTATATATATATCTCACTAATATAATATTATTAATTTTAATATATTTTATGTTAAGAACTTTATCACTAAATGTGTACTCCATTGGTAAAAACCTATAATGGTATCTTACTATTAATAATCTGTCATAAAAAATTATATCACACAATATCAATCAAAAAAATTTAAGTTTTAACTCTTAGTTTTGTTATAAAACTTAATATTATATTATATATAAATATGCGTGTCGTTGGTTATTTGGAGAGGGGAAGAGAGTGATAATGCTTTTTGTTCACTTATGATAATAACGTATATCAAGAAGTTACACAAAGCACCTATTTATAGGTGGTATAAGTCGGCAAAGCAAAGGGATAATTATCTACAATTATTATTTGTTTCAACATAGATAATCTTATGGATAATTACTATTAATATTATCTAATACTCTCCCTTAATTATCCATCTTTAAGTGTACTGCCTCGTTAAAAACCTTATCATGGAAAAACCCAGTGGGATAAAAACCATGACAGGAAAAGAGTACAATTACGCTATCTCCTCCTGGAAAATTCGGCTATGATCTTCTTTCACAGATCTCGCAGATGACGCATTCCAATAGCTTGAACATGTTTCTTGAATGTTGTAGTAGGA
Organism: Cochlearia excelsa; assembly: GCA_963556525.1. Taxonomy (NCBI): domain Eukaryota; kingdom Viridiplantae; phylum Streptophyta; class Magnoliopsida; order Brassicales; family Brassicaceae; genus Cochlearia; species Cochlearia excelsa. The sequence continues at coordinate 5,190,212 of OY748332.1, read as the reverse complement.
AGCGCCTTTGTAAATAAATTTGCGACATTTTCACTTGAACGAATGGATTGAACGTCTACTTCACGGTTTTCCTCAAGTTCTCGAGTGTAGGAAAAGAATCTTGGAGGAATGTGCTTCGTTCTATCGCTTTTTATAAAACCTTCTTTGAGTTGAGCGACACATGCCGAATTATCTTCAAACAATTTTGTTGGCTCTTTATTGACAATCATTCCACTTGCATCTTGTATATGTTGAGTAATAGATCTCAACCAAACACATTCTCTACATGCTTCATGAAGTGCAATGATTTCCGCATAGTTTGAAGAAGTAGCGACCAAAGTCTGTTTTGAGAACGCCAAGAGATCGCAGCCTCCACCAAAGGTGAAAAAGGTGAAAACATAACCAGGTTGCGATCGAGCTTTATGCGGATCCGATAAATAACCCGCATCGAGTTTCGCAAAACCAACTAAACCAGATTCAGAGTTTCTTGCATAATATAACCCTAAATCAATGGTTCCTTGAAGATAACGAAATATATGTTTTATTCCATTCCAATGTCTGCACGTAGGGGAAGAACTGTATCTTGCAAGTAGATTAGTAGCAAAAGCTATATCAGGTCGAGTGCAATTTGCAAGATACATAAGGCCGCCAATAGCGCTCATATACGAAATTTCTGAACCTAATACTTCTTTGTTATCTTCACAAGGTCGGAATGGATCATTTTCAACATTGAGGGATCTATTAACCATTGGAGTACTCAAAGGAGTTGCTTTGTCCATAGAAAAGCGTTTTATCACCCTTTTGGTGTAATTTGATTGATGCACAAATATTCCATCTTGAAGATGTTCTATCTGGCGCCCAAGACAAAACTTTGTCTTTCCCAGATCTTTCATTTCGAACTCTTTTTTCATATGAGTTCTTGCATCATCAATTTCTCCTTGAGTTCCAATTATGTTCAGGTCATCAACATACACAACAATGATCACGAATCCTTTTGAGGATTTTTTAATAAATACACAAGGGCAAATCGTATTGTTGATATATCCTTTACTCAACAAATATTCACTTAATCGATTATACCACATGCGTCAGGATTGTTTTAATCCATAAAGTGATCTTTGTAATTTGACCGAACATATTTCTTTAGATTCTTCTAGAATCTTAGATCCTTTTGGAATCTCCATTCCTTCAGGGATTCTCATATATATGTCACTATCAAGTGATCCATATAGATATGCAGTCACTACATCCATAAGGTACATTTCTAAATCTTTAGATGCCGCTAGGCTCATTAAGTACCTAAATGTGACTGCATCCATTACCGGGGAATATGTTTCTTCATAATCAATTCCCGGTCTTTGAGAAAACCGTTGTGCCACAAGTCTTGCTTTATACCTTGTGACTTCATTATTTTCATTTCTTTTTCTTACAAAGACCCATTTACACCCAACAGGATTTACATCTCCTGGTGTAATGACGAGAGGTCCAAAGACGTCTCGTTTATTGAGAGAGATTAATTCAGTTCTCATGGCCTTTTGCCATTTATTCCAATCTCCTCTCTTTTGACATTCGAAACGGACCGTGGGTCTTGGTCATCGTTTTCATTGTCAATTTCTTCGTATACGAGAAAGAGAATATTCCATCAATATCTTCAATTTCATTTCTAAGCCACATTTTTCCATTATGGGCATAGTTGATGGAGATCTCATATTTTTCTGTATCTTGTTCGTCCTTTTGACGAATTTCATCACATGGTTCTTCTTGATCCCTTTCATATATCTTTTCCAAAGATTTATCATTAATTGGTTCATCTCGAACCTTTCCGGAAATATCTTCGAGATACTGTTCTTTATTGGGATCAAGAACCTTATCATTTTGTTCTCCCAATTTGTTTTTCTTTCGGGGATTTTTATCTTTCGAGCCAATCGGCCTCCCCCTCTTTAACTGAACCTTAGGTTCATTTGCTTGCTCCCATCAATTTGTTTATCAGGAATACAAATTCTTGATGGGGCATTAACGGCGGGTATATATGACTTCGTCACTCTGTTTATATCTGTAAACGAGTCCGGTAATTGATTTGCCATATTTTGTAAATGCACAATTTTCGAACTTCCGGCTCACGTTGTTTTGTTGGGGGATCAAGATGTACTAAACTTTGTGTGCACCATGTAACATCTTTTGATATACTTTTAATATCTCCCCCTAACGCTGGAAATTCATCTTCATTAAAATGGCAATCGGCAAAACGTGCCGTAAACATATCACCATTTGCGGTACAATATACCGAATTATACTCGGTGACGAATACCCAACATAAATTCCCAATCTCCTTTGTGGTCCCATTTTTGTTCTTTGCGGTGGAGCAATTGGGACATAAACCGCACAACCAAAAACACGGAGATGGGATACATCGTGCACATTGCCGGCATGTTAATTGAGAAGGGGAATATTCATTATATGCGCTTGGTCGAATCTGGACCAATGCCGCTGCATGCAATATAGCATGCCCCCATACAGAAATTGGGAGATTTATTCTCAATATTAACGGTCTTGCAATCAGTTGTAGCCGTTTAATTAAAGATTCGGCCATACCATTTTGGGTATGAATATGGGGAACTGGATGCTCAACATCAATCCCCATTGACATACAATAACTATTAAAGGCTTGTGAAGTGAATTCACCAGCGTTATCAAGTCTGACTTTCTTTATGACATAGTCAGGAAATTGCGCTCTTAGCCTTATAATTTGGGTAATGAACTTTGCGAAAGCCATATTTCGTGTTGTCAATAGACACACATGTGACCATCTACTAGATGCGTCAATTAATACCATAAAGTATCTAAATGGCCCGCACGGTGGATGAATCGGTCCACATATTCTTTCCAAGAATAATGGAAATTCATTCCCAACTTTTATTATTGATGGCCGAGTTATGAGCTTTCCTTGAGAACAAGCACTACATAATAACTCGCCCGATTGGAAAATCTTTTGATTTCTCAATGGGTGCCCATTCGAGTTTTGCACAATTTTTCTCATCATGACTGAACCTGGATGGCCAAATCTTTCATGCCATACTTTAAATGTACTAATAGACTTTAAGTCTACAGTAACATATGATTCAGTCTCGTTTATTTTTGTGCAATATAATCTGGAAGATAACGTTGATAATTCTTCCAGGATTTCTTTCTTTTCTGACGTAATACAAAGGTATTCAATGCCATCCTTATTCATAGTATTAATATGATATCCATTCTCACGGATATCTTTGAAACTTAACAAGTTTCTGTAAGATTTTGGGGCATATAACGCATCATTTATTTCAAATTGCGTTCCCCTTGGCATTGAAAAATTTGCTCTTCCAGAGCCTATGATAATTTTTGCATTACCAGAAATAGTATTCACGCCTTCGGCGGAATCTTTTATTTTGAGACAGGAGAAATACTTTTTATCTTTAAGTATTGTGTGCGTTGTCGCACTATCGACTCGAACATATATCTCCCTCTTTAGTCTCAAAGTTTGTCATTGTCTGGATTAAAATATTCATAAATGATTTATTATAAAACAACTATTTTACATCAAACTTTATAAAGACAAAAAGTAAATATTAAACAACATTATTATTTTAAAAAAACAACAACATGTATCATGTCATTTTATTCCAAGTCTTTTTCTTGACCGTTGATACCTTCCGGATCAAGCAGAAATTCCGAAATATCAAGATGACTATTATCGTTTAAGCCACTAAATGAGGGCCCGGGTTCATCACAAATGAAGTTGGTTTCATTCATCTTTTCTTTTGCCTTTTGTGATTCACGATATAAATCGGCAAAATGTTTTGGCGTGCGGCAGGTATTATACCAGTGCCCTTTCATTCCACATCTATAGCAAACACTCTCCGTTTGCTTCTTTATAACACGCCCAACTTCATTACCCGAAATCTCTGGCTTTTTCCAGAGTTATTATTATTGTAGCGAGGACCTCTTGCTTGTCCTCTACCACGCCCTCGTCCACGACCACGACTTTTACCGCGTTCACGGTCGTGTCCATTATTATTATTCCAGTTATTATAACTGGATGATGCAGCATTCACTTCTGGGAGTGGTGCTGATCCAACTGGACGACTTTGATGGTTTAACATTACCAAATCATTATTTTGTTCAGCAACAAGGAGGATTTGCATCAACTCCGAATAACGAGTGAATTTCATTGCCCGGTATTGTTGTATGCCTACATTTACAGGATGAAAAGTAGAGAGAGTTTTCTCAATCATGTCAAACTCAGTGATTGTCTCTCCACATAATATCATCCTGGATGTGATTCCGAACAACGCGGAATTATAATCACTAACACATTTGTAGTCCAACAACCGGAGGTTTAACCACTCATGTTTGGCTTTTGGTAAGATCACATATTTTTGGTGATCAAACCTATCTTTTAAAGATAGTCATAGATCCGCATGATCTTCTTTGGTGATATATTCATCCTTTAAACCATCATGGATGTGGTGCCTTATAAAAATCATGGCTTTGGCTTTCTTTTCATCCAATATCGTTTCCGACTTATCGATGGTATCAAGAAGCTCACTGGCTTTCAGGTGCAATTTTGCACCAACTGCCCAAGTCATATAGTTTTTGCCAGTAATATCGAGGGCAGTTATTTCGAGCTTTGTCAAGTTTGACATGATTACTATATAGAAAATAACAGTATATTAGTTTAAATTTTGGCAAAGTTTTTCTTTAAATTTTTATTGTTAATCTAATATAAAAATTTAGATTTTGCCAGAGTTTCTTTTTATATTTTATTAGTTATGTTAGTTTAAATTTTTTTTGCCATAGTTTATTTTAGATTTATTAGTTTTATACTTTTGGCAAAAATTGTTAACTTAAAATTTTGACAGAGTTTTTCTTATATTTTTAATTATATTAATTTAAATTTTGCCATAGTTTATTTTAAATAGTAATAAAATATAATAAATTGAGGAGACAGAGCCTTCCATATTGAAGAGGCATAGCCTTCCATTTTGAGGCGGCATAGCACGCCATATAAATAAAATGATCAAAACATAATTATATAAAATTATTGATTTATCATACCTTCGTATTATACCTTCGTATTATACCTTCAGAATATGATTGATCGAATTATGAGTAGAGCTTCGTGCTGATAACGTGTTATAAAACTTAATATTATATTATATATAAATATGTGTGTCGTTGGTTATTTGGAGAGGGGAAGAGAGTGATAATGCTTTTTGTTCACTTATGATAATAACGTATATCAAGAAGTTACACAAAGCACCTATTTATAGGTGGTATAAGTCGGCAAAGCAAAGGGATAATTATCTACAATTATTATTTGTTTCAAGATAGATAATCTTATGGATAATTACTATTAATATTATCTAATAAGTTTTTTATTTTAAAATAGTAAATTAATGTACTACTTAAAGTAACATTTATTAATATTTATATTATTTTAATTAAGTGTACCAAAATAAAATTTTCATTAACATATATTATAAAAAATAATATTGATATAGAGGAATTCACAAAACTACACCCTTTCAACCTTTCCTTCACAAAGCTACACTTAATTCAATATTTTTACATATTTACACCCTTTTAAAATTTTAAATGGTTGATTTACCCTTTACAAAATTACCAAAATTAAAATATTTTCATTTGGGTTCGTTAATTAGTGTTTAACGTATAATATTAAAAGGACAAGATTGTGTGGGTAGATTTTATTTGAATTTAATTTCGAGTATTTTGTTGTAGTTTTAAAAATTGATTTTGAAAAAGTGTAGTTTTGCGAATTGCAATTCAAAAGGTGTGTAGTTTTGTAATTGTCCCGTAAAATTTAAATTTGAGCAAAATTGAGCTTGAATTAATGATAGTTTTATTTTATGATTTATGAAAAAATTAAAAATAATAGGATATAAAATATTTAAATGACTTGTAATAGAAAAAAATATATTTAAATGACATTACAAATCTATGAGATATTTAATTTATTATAGAATAAATTATTCAATAGAAAATGAGCATGTGTCATTGTTGAGAGAAGAGAGAAGGTTCTTGTGGGTATCTTCTCAAAGAATTGATTTTAACCAATTTTCCTTTATATATTATTTTTTAATTGTTTTTGATTTTCTTTTAATGAGGATATGTAGATTAAAACCTCCCATTAGAGCATCTCCAACACTTTTCCATTTTGGAGTAGATTTTTATTTTGGAGAAAAAATCTTCTCCAACCCCACTACATTTCCTATTCTAAAATGGAGAAAACAACTTTTTTACTCTATTTATGTAGAATTTTTAATCTCTACTCCATAATGGAGATGAACTATTTTAATTGCACAATAACCCTTCAAAATTTATATTCATTTGTTTTGTTAATAATTTATCTTTTAAATCAAGTGTTTGTTATTAATAAATTAAAAAATATGAAAACAATATTTTTTTACAAATAAATATTTAACTAATGTTAAATTTCAAAATACAATAATAACACAAAATAAACATAAAATCTTGATTTTTAAAATACAACAACAAGAAACCAAAACAAAGATTTAACAAAAAAAATAAGTTAAAAATCCGGTAAGTCGCTTTCGGATCCACCAAGATTTTTAAAATATTCTCCAAATGAAGTAGAAGGTGGGATTTATTGTTCTTGTTGTTGGTTTTATTAAAATAATATTATAATTTCTATTAATTTTGTAGAAGATAAATAAATAAGGTTAATTTTTAAATTATAGAAGTTGGAGGCAATATTTGTAATCTATATATATAAAGAAGAATGTTCTCTCTTCTCATGATGCCACATCATCTTTCAAATTCCTAAAAACTTGACACATCATAAAATGATTTTTAGTTTTAAATAATAATTAATTATAATACTTTACTTCCACAATAAATAGAATTTAATTAATAGTTATAACTAGAATTTGTAAAGACATTCTCTTTTTAATTTGTTGAGTGTAATTTATATATGTGTATGTACATAGATATATGGATATAAAATCCTTCAAATTAACAACTTTAGATAAGTATTTCCCTTCAAATAATACATATAAATATTAACGACTAACTACAATAATTTACAAATTTAGTTTTATAGTATTTGTCACAATAGCGAATATATTTTATGTTTCCATCTATGTTATTATATATGATACATTGATTATAAAGAAGAATGTTCTCTCTTCTCATGATGCCACATCATCTTTCAAATTCCTAAAAACTTGACACATCATAAAATGATTTTTAGTTTTAAATAATAATTAATTATAATACTTTACTTCCACAATAAATAGAATTTAATTAATAGTTATAACTAGAATTTGTAAAGACATTCTCTTTTTAATTTGTTGAGTGTAATTTATATATGTGTATGTACATAGATATATGGATATAAAATCCTTCAAATTAACAACTTTAGATAAGTATTTCCCTTCAAATAATACATATAAATATTAACGACTAACTACAATAATTTACAAATTTAGTTTTATAGTATTTGTCACAATAGCGAATATATTTTATGTTTCCATCTATGTTATTATATATGATACATTGATAATTAAAATTTATTTTATTTGAATTAATAGTTACACCTAGAATTTGTAAATACATTCTCTTTTTAATTTGTCGAATATAATTTATATATGTTTATATACATATATAAATATATATATGGATATAAATATATATATATATATATATATCAACATAATATAAATCTAAACATACATATTTCGAATGATAAAATAAATAGTTATTTAATAGAACTAACCAAATGTACATATGTTATAATTAGCAACTTAATTAATTTTCTTTTTTTTATTGAAATTAAAAATGAAAATAACTTACTAATTTTTTATTCTTCTAGATAACTTCCTAAGATTTACTAGATAAATTTATGACATTTACTAGATAAATTTATGACATTTACTAGATAATTGATTTGCATTGGCAACATTTGTTAAAAAAAATTCGGGATTGTTAGGTATTAGTAATGTAGAAGATGAGCATAAATGACATTTAAGTGAAAAAATTATGTTTTATATTTATATAAGACATATTTTTTTCGTGGATTTATATAAGACATATTATATGTGTGTATATATAAATATAAACATAAATTATATTAATTATGTTGTGATAAAGAGCACATCTTAGAAATCATGGGAGTGAAAGTTTGACACCAAATTTATAGAAAATAAAGGTGGTGAATAATAACTGAAAGTGCTATGAACGAAAAGAGAGAAGATAATTAGGAAAATAAAGTTTCACCATTAAGACAACATTAGGAACATTAAGTGTAAATTATACTCCTTATATTCCCTTTTATAAGTTGTGTTACAATTTTATTTCTTTTTACTCTTTCTATTCGAAAATAATACAAATTTTAACTTTTTAAAGAAATAAAAGCATAAACATTTATAGAAATTAAAATGTATCTCACACTTCACAACATACGTACAATTTATATTTTTTTACAAAAAAACATTCTTCAACCTCAATCATTTCACCAAATATTGAATGAGTTTTCAAAAAAAAATACTTTTATATTTCACAGTCCTTTCTAAAATTGATATTACAATATATTTTACAAATATTAAACTACATATGAAATTGAAACCAATAACATTAAAACCATTATTTACTTTTATAGGAGGCTGCAAGAACAGTTCCACCATTCCATATAAGTATTGTATATGATAAAACCAAAAAAAATACTTAAAACTTATTACAATACTAAATCATCAAGAAAGAAAATATGATCATAAAAATAGAAAAAAATATATAACTAATAAAATTTCAAATCCATTGTGTCAAAAAAAATAATTAAATAAAAATAAATTTACAAAAGTTATTATAATATAGAGAAAGTGCCGCCCGAAGGGCGGGCTACCCCGTAGTTAATAAGAAAGTGAAAAAAAGAATATACATATAATATATTTAGAATATTCTTTTATGGAGTAGAAAATGGAGAAATACATTGGAGATGCTCTTAGGATCATTCGCATTTTTAGATACATTTATATAAAAAAAAAATTGGGAAATCAGATACATTTTTTAACCTTAATCTGACAATTAGGTGATTTGTTTTGAAATTAGTAATAAGGTGATTTTCCTTCCTGCAGTATTTTTTGTGACCGATATGCCCCTCCGTCGTTCACACATATTTATGAATGTTCACAACATTTTCTATTTCAATTTTTATCATGAGTTACTTAATCAAGTTATGAATGTTCACTTGTTGTTATGAATATTCACACATGTTCATGACTATTCACACATGTTCATGAATATTCATAGCATTTAGAAATATAGGCGTTCTAAGTACAAATCTTCAAATACAAAAAATCATGAATGTTCATGCGCATACATGAATGTTCACACGAACTAACCAGAAAGTTCAGGGTTATTTTTGTTTTTTCTACATATAAATCACTTTTTACAAATGGATAATAAAAATCACCTTAATGTCAAATATAAAAGTAAAATATACTTATTTTACTAAATAACTCTTATTTAAAAGCGATATTTTCGTTAAATTGGTATTATATGCCCAACTCCCTTAAAAAAATAAATTTAATGTGCTAGATAGAAATACATTCCTTGTATTAAAATGAAATCATGAAATGCTACTTAAAAGTGATTTTTTGATATAATTACTCTCATGCATTTAATAAAAAGCGTTATTTTATCGTTAAATTTATATTATATGCCTCAAACCCCTTTTAGAGAAAACTAATCTGTTGGATTGAAATATGGGATATTCCTTGTATTAAAAGGATATCAAAATGATATTATATGCATATATCCTTAAAAAGGAAGGACTAGAGCTGTTAAATGAATTTAGATTTACGTGACATATCTGTTACAATTAATTATTTTTGTTGTTTTTCTAATACTATTTATAATACTTAAAATTTATACAGTATATTGTCATGGAAAAATCATACAAATAGAAATGAAATAGAAATCTTCATACAAAATAAGAAAAAATCCTTTAACAAAAAAGAAATCCTTTTATTTCAATATCAACACTATAATATTATCTTTTTGTTAAAATATCTTTCATCAAAAAGAAACAAAAATATAAATGGGAATATACACATTATCCACCTTTTTAGAAATACAAATAAGAAAATCTGAAAACAGTTTAAAAAGGATATTCTTCTTATTAATGTTGGATGCATCTTATTACTGAAAAAATCAAAAACCAAAGTGGAAAAAAATCAGGAATTTAGAAAGATTTATGATAGTTATTATAAAAATATATATTATGATGTGTATATATAAATGAGTCTGTGTAAATTTCTTTTTTGAACTAAGCTTGAAATTCATATAATCCGTGAAGCTATTTCTAGCTTGATTATTAGTAACACTATATTGTTGTTAAAAGATGAATCATCGACCACCAAATGATTACTTGAGAGTGAATAAATCCGGAAAATACATTAGGAAGAGTATTTTCCACCAGCCAAACGCAAACGCCATACCTCAGCCGCCGCAACCGCAACACAAACCGCAAGTGTACATCATAAACAAGAAAGACTTCAAAAGCATTGTTCAACAACTTACAAGTTATCAATCATGTGAGTATTTACCTCAAAACATTCCAAGGCCTTATAAAACTAGTCAAGAGCCGATAAACCGGACCCCACCGGTTCCTCCCAATGCCACCGCGGTTCATCAAGAGGATCCAAATGTCTCATTGTATATGCGTTGTCTACAAAACTTACTCGAAGATGACTCATCAGAATCTAATGGTAATAATGACCAATTCCAACAACCATGTGATGAGTATCAATCTCACATGTTGGTCCAACCTCAAATTCCGATACCATATGGTGTTGATCAAGACATGACCAATAGTACAATGTCCTCTTCTTGGTTCGATGGTTCGCACCAACAAATGCACGGTCACGGTGGCTACTCAATGCAATCAACAGAAGATGAATATTCTCAACCATGGACTCCAAACTTAACATTTTCGTCTATGGAACAAAGCGGATTTTTTGATCCGGATCTAGACAACTTTTAATTAGTTCTTCCTATATCTTAAGAAATCATGTTCTTGGTTGCTATTACCGTTAGTGTTTTTTTTTTGCATCCATTAACTATGAATCAAGATGTGAGTTTGTTAGAATAAGAGAAGGCTTAATAAGATCATATCTTATGGTCCGGTTATCTCAATATTTTACTCTAAAAATAGAGTTGTCGGAAAATATAAGAAGAGGTGTGTACTTTATGGGTTGTTCTGTTTTTCATTTTTCAGTTATATTTCATTCTTTTTTAAGTATTATTAGTTTCTTCTACGACCACTTTGCTTTTAAAATGTATAAATCTTCTCTTTCAATTTATTTATAAAATCACTTAATATAATCATTATACGTTTATTAAAGAGGAATTCACAAAACTACACTCTTTCATCCATTCTTTTACAAAACTCTACCTAATTCAATTTTTTCACATATTTACACATTTTCAAAATTTTAAAAGTTTGACCAAAATTAAAATCTTTTCATTTGGGTTCGCTAATTAGTGTTTAGGGTATAATATTAAAGGGTAGGATTGTGTGGGTATGATTTATTTGGATTTAATTTTGAGTCTTTAGGTGTAATTTTGTGAAGTAATTTTGAAATGGTGTAGTTTTGTGAAATTTAATTCAAATGGTGTAGTTTTGTAATTCTCCCTTTATTAAATAGCAACTCTATGTTATCAGAAGTATTTTTAGTGATAATATTTTTAGTTTATTTTTTTTGTTTCAGTATGTATCATGAATTTTTGAATGTAACATTCGTTATGTTATTGCATTAATTTTCAATGTTTTGATAAGTTAACCACTATTTTTTTATCATATAGTTTTATTTCGGTGTATAATAAAAACATATCATTTTTTAAATATAAAAAAACATATATAATAAATGATTAGTTTGTAATTAAATAAATTCTATGGAAATAGAGAATAAATAGTATATATTCAATTATAAAGAAAATACTAGAGTAGAAGCTCTATAAATTAATACTCTATAAATTAATAATCACTATAAAATAATAAAATATGTCGGTCCCAAGTCGGATCAATGTAAAAAATGATCAAAATTCGATAAATTAATAAGATAATCATTCTTTAGAAACTTTTATGTAAAAATATGGTCTCAATTAATAATTATATAGATTTATGCATATAATATAATAACTATGAGAACTTAGTAAAATATGATTATTATACTTGTTTGTTTTCTTAAGATTACGTACCTATTAAATTTTACAAATACGTAAAATACACAAATTTCATAAAACAAGTATTTCTAAGTGTTAAATGAACTTTATACAATTTTGTTGGAATTATGAAATCCGAAACAATATTTTTCCGTAGGATTTAAATTGTGCGTTGAAAACTTTTAAAATATATTTACGAAACTCATTTGACACATTTTAATAACATCTCAACTTTAATAAAATGTTACACTTTCTGTAAATATCTCTATAAATTAATATCACTATAAATTAATAAATTTTCGTAGATTCAACATTATTAATTTATAGAGGTTTTACTGTATTTGTTCTCTCTATTTAAAGAAAAATAAAGTATAATAGGATTTAACTCGTGGTACGCAGCGGGCTTATGTTTTTAAATTTTTTAAATAATAAGATTATTTTTTTATCCAAAAATAATTATATTATTAAATTTAGAAATTTTTGAAATAGTTTTTGTATTACAAAATAAATTGAAGTATTAATTAAAATTTAGTATTATTTTAATTTTTGTGTTTTTTTATCATAGAAGTGAATCGGAAACCGGACCCATTAACAAATTTATAAGATCTATAACCCGTTAGGAAATAATCCTATATATATTAATTGAGGAGACACTTTTCGAATTCCTATCTTATATTATTAATACAGAAGACGGAGAGAGAAAATCATTATAAAATTACACGTGTCATCACCTGAGCATTTCTGGTCCCACGTTATTAAAAATTCATAAAAGCCCAAAATAAAAAGTTCAAAACAAAAAGCCCAAATTTAACACAAAATGACTTAAATTGACAAAATAAATGGATAATATATTTAAAAAATGTTGAAAAACCCATAAAATATAGAGGAATTCACAAATCTACACCCTTTCAACCCCTTCTTCACAAAACTACTCCTAATTTAATATTTTCACATATATACACCCTTTCAAAATTTTAAAAACTTGATTTAACCTTTAAAAAATTACCAAAATTAAAAAAATTTCATTTGGGTTCGCTAATTAGTGTTTAGGGTATAGTATTAAGGAGGTAGGATTGTTTGGGTATAGTTTATTTGGATTTAATTTTGAGTGTTTAGGTGTAGTTTTGTGAAGTATTTTGGAAATGGTGTAGTTTTGTGAAATGTAATTCAAATGGTGTAGTTTTGTGATTCTCCCTAAAATATAATATAAATAAATTCATAAGAAATACAATTTTATAATTTCTAATAGATCTCCTTAATATTTATATGTTATATTCTATCACATTGAGTTCAAAATAATGATAAAACATATTGTTCATTTACAAATAACAATATTATTTTGTAAAATTGTATTTAACACCAAAATTCATGTCAAATGACAAAACTTGAACACACAATTTACCCGTCTCATCGGTTGAACCACCAGTTCCCAAACTTTGAACAAAGAATTTTCGGATAACCCAAAATTCATAAAAGCCCAAAATAAAAAGTTCAAAACAAAAAGCCTAAATTTAACACAAAATGTCTTAAATTGACATAATAAATGGATAATATATTTAAAAAATGTTGAAAACCCATAAAATTTAATATAAATAAATTCATAAGAAATACAATTTTATAATTTCTAACAGATCTCCTTAATATTTATATGTTATATTCTATCACATTGAGTTCAAAATAATGATAAAACATATTGTTCATTTACAAATAACAATATTATTTTGTAAAATTGTATTTAACACCAAAATTCATGTCAAATGACAAAATTTGAACACACAATTTACCTGACTCATCGGTTGAACCACCATTTCCCAAACTTTGAACAAAGAATTTTCGGATAAGTTTAGACATGAAAGAGTGATTAAACCTTCCTAGAAAATATGTTTAAAATATTTAAAAAACCAATGAAAAACACAATTTTATAATTTTCCTAATATTTGTATGTTATATTCTCGCACAATAGAATGATAAAACATATTGTTCATTTATAAATAACAATATTATTTTGTAAAATTGTATTAAACATCAAAGTTCATGTCAAATGACAAAACTTGAGCACAAAATTGACTCGAGCCCCCGAAAATTCAGTGGTTTTATCCGAGGTTTTAATAGTCCGGTTTTATGACAAATAGAGACCGGATTGACATATTTTTCATTGTTAAACGAGTCATAACAAGGTTTCAAAACACTATGTAGTTATTGTTTTTAATGATAAATAGTAAATTATACGTAATGGTAAATATTCAACATCGAAATGGCAATGATAATCTTTTTCGATAATAAATATTAAAATAATAATAGTAATATATTTTTGTAAATAAAACATAATAAAAACCAAAATACAATATATTTTGTATATATACTTCAAATTTAAACTCCGCGTTTAACGTGGATCACATGAGATCCAAATTCTTTTTATTTCATTTTATACTACATATTGTTTTTACCAATAAACATTTTTTCTATTACGTAAATTTTTATCCCGCGCTTGGCGCGGGTAACTTCCTAGTATATATTAATTGAGGAGACACTTTTAGAATTTTGAATGAAAGTTTAAAAAACCCATAAAATAATAGTTTATAAGGCCCATAAAATAAGATTTTAAAAAGCCCATAAAATATGAATAAAAAGCTCATAAAATATAAAATCTAAAGGTACATAACAAAAAATATCCAATTACCGAAAATTCTAATCTCAAATTTCAAGCATAAAATTGAAAGTTTAAATCTCACTATATCTTATTCAATAAGTAATATACATAGAGAGTATACGAAAGATCCGTCAAATTGTTATAAAAACTTACACAATACAAAAACAAAGAAAATTTATTATACAAATTAATTGAATAGTAATGGTGATAAAATATCAAACTTTTTTTAATATGCAAAAAAGTTTATGATAACGTTATTGTTATAAAAAAATTAATGGTATTTTGATTATCCCTTAATAAATAATAAAACATGTTTGAAAACAATTTCAAATTTATTTTAAATAAATTTACATGTCGACAATTAAAAATAATTTTGTATTTTTTATATATTATGTATATACTTATAAATTTAAACTTCGCGCTTAGCGCGGGTCAAAAAATCTAGTTTTACAGTAATTCACAAAACTACACCCTTTCAACCATTCCTTCACAAAACTACACCTAATTCAATATTTTTACATATTTACACCTTTTTAAAATTGAAATGGTTAATTTACCCTTTAAAAGTTATCAATATTAAAATCTTATTATTTGGGTTCGTTAATTAGTGTTTAGGATATAGTATTAAAGGATTAAGATTGTGGGTAGGGTTTATTTGAATTTAATTTTGAGTATTTTGGTGTAGTTTTGAAAATGGACATTGAAATGGTATAGATTTGTGAAATGCAATTCAAAAGATGTAATTTTGCAATTGTCCCTTAATTTTATTCCAAAAGTGGTTCCCTTATTTGTTTTCCCGAAATATTTATACATAAAGAACCTTCATATTTTATTTCCATTATTATCGGCAAGAATTGCCTATTTCGGTATTTCATTTGTTGGTTTTTGCAATTATATTTTCTGAAAATTATTTATTTTATTTACATACACAATGGCAAAATGTGTAATTTAAAGTAATATTTTGAACATTGTCAAATTAGGGCATCAAAAATAATAGTAAAGATACGACTCATCTAGATCTCAATTCAACAATACAAACTCTAGAGGAATGTGAGGATATCTATTTTTTGCTTGCATCAAAAATATGGAGATTGTCCTAATTATCACTCTCTTGTTACTATGAAGTTTTTGTTTTGCTTATAACTATATTAATCAACTCTTTTTTTCTCCCCAAGTTTGTAAACAATCATATCAATAACACTAAAAAAAAATATGAAATAAAAAATTACTAAACCGGTTATAAACTAAACCGGAAAAGTTGGTTTGCAAAACATTAAGTGTAATAAATCTAAAAAAGATCACAAGCAAGAGAAATAAAAAAGAGAGAGAGAGTAAGGGAAAGTGTTAGCATATTGAAAAGAGATTGTCTGTCCAACAGGAAGAGTATGACCATCATTGACCAAACAATCGTCGTACCGAACCCGCCTAAACACACTAGGGTTAACCAATCTAACCGAGCTAAACCAGCCACATCTCACATGTATCTTTGAGATTTTGCAACCAGAGACACATGTGTTGAAGATCCTAACCGTGTATGTAGGAACTCCGTTAGGTAAAGGAGCCGTTGGCGCTTGAACGATGACGATATCTTCTTTCGCGCAAGCTTTTCCGATTGTGTTTGTCTTTTCGCTAGCAGCTGCAAAAATTCAACATAGATATTAGTCTTTTGATACAAACATTGAAGTAATAATTAATATGTGTTTTAAGTCTTAAGGTTGATATAAGAGATTATAAGAACTTACATAGAGGAAGAGACAGCGACAATACAAACCCTATGAAGAAGAGACAACGTTGGAATTTGTAGATTTGTTCCATTTTTTTTCTTTTTTCAATGACCAAAAGATGTGTAAGGTTCTTGTATGTGTTAAGTATTTATAAAGATGTGTAAGGTTCTTATTTATAAAGGTTCTGTGTTCATTACATACGTCCTTATAAAGGTATTTATGGTAAGAGATAGATATGTAAAGAAGACATGAAAAGAAACTTAAGAAAAGGAAAATATGAACGTAAAAAAGAAAAGGAAAATATGAACGTAAAAAAGAAAAGGAAAATATGTGATCGTGTTATCCATTATGATCATTATCTCTTACTCTCTCAGTTTTTTAATATAAGGTTTTTGTTGAAAATATTTGGTTTAAAAAGATGGATTTTCTCATTTTTCTATATACAATTGTTAAAGATAAATTATAGAATTCAAGAAAAATAACTAAACACTATTGATTTAGAGTTGTTGGAAATTATAAATCACAAAAAATAATATATTTTAATATGTTTGTTTATTATATCTGAAAAACTAGAAAATCCTATAATAAAAAACAGAGGGAATACTTCATAAGCAAGTCACCGCCTCATAACCACTATATAAAAGGTTCGACCCTTTTGTAATCAAATCATCAATGATCGAATAATGATTTCTTCTTCGTTATCAGCACCGACGTCTCTGTTTATATGAGGTAATCGTTGCAAGAGTTTCAATATACTCGGTTAAATATTATCCAGGTAATTTTAAAATTATGTTGTTAAATTTAAAAGTATAATAAAAAAATTATGTTTCAAACCCATGACATAGTGTATTCTTAAAATATTTTAAGCCTTGGTTTTAATCTTAAAAGAAATTATGGCAAAATTTAAATTAATATAGTTTAAAACTCTAATAGAAACTCTGTCAAAATTTTAAGTTAATGATTTATGCCAAAAGTATAAAGCTAGTAAATCTAAAAGAAATTTTGGCAAAATTTAAACTAATATAATTAACAACTCTAAGAGAAACTGTGTCAAAATTTTAATTTAAATATTTTACCAAAAGTATAAAGCTAATAAATTATAAATCTAAAAGAAATTCTCGCAAAATTTAAACTAGTATAATATTAAAAATCTAAAAAAAAACTTTGTCAAAATTTAGTCGATAAAAATCATCGTGTTATCCATTAGGATCATTATCTCTTACTTCATAAGCAAGTCACCGCCTCATAACCACTATATAAGAGATCGACCCTTTCGTAATCAAATCATCAATGATCGAAATATTTCTTCTTCTTATCACCACTCTCTCCAAACAACAACATACATATATTAATAATAGAGTTTATAACAGATCGTGTATACAAAAAAATAGAAAATATGTGATTGCATTCGAGTTTCATAAGGTACGGACAAAAGAATTCCTTTTATTTCAATATTAGCTTGAAAATCTTACCATTTATTTATAAAAAGTAGGGAGAATTACAAAACTACACCATTTGAATTACATTTCACAAAACTACACTTTTTAAAAATTTCTTCACAAAACTACACCTAAATTCTAAAAATTAAATCCAAATGAAGTTTACCACCCAATTCTACCCCTTTAATACTATACCATAAACACTAATTAGCGAATTCAAATGAAAATATTTTAATTTTGATAATTTTTTAGACCATAATTGAACCATTTAAAATTTGAAAATGGTGTAAAAGTAGAAAAAATTGAATTATGTGTAATTTTGTGAATTTCTCTAAAAAGTATTTTTTATATGAGAAATCATTTAGGAAATTAACTTTATTTTCTTAAGGTATTTACATGAAATGGCAATACGAAATAATGGAAATAATTAAGCGAAAAAAAATATAATAGCCTTTTGAATATTTCCTAATAGCAAGAAAATCTTTTTTTGTGTGTTATAACTAAATCAATCAACTCTCTTGGATACTTTTGTTAGTTTTGTATACAACCATGAACACTAACATTAGAAAATGTGAAAAAAGGCAAATAGTACTAACTTGTTATTAAACAGGTTTTAAACAAGAACCACAAAAAATTGGTTTACATTAAACCAAAACCATGGTATAATACAAATAATCTAAAAAAAAAAATCAGAAGCAAGAGACAGAGGAAACAGAGAGAGGGTAAGAGAAGCTATTAGCATACTGAAAAGAGAGCGTCTCTCCAGGACCAAGAGGCTGACCATCATTGACCAGACAATCATCATAGTATAGCCGCCTAAACACTCGAGGGTTAACCATTCTAACCGAGCTAAACCAGCCGCAACTAACGTGTATCTCCGCGATAACACAACCCGAAACACATTCGTTTAAGATCTCTACTGTGTATGCAGGAACTCCATTTGGTAGCGGAACCGTTGATCCTTGAAAGACAACAATGTCATCCTTTGAGCAGTCTTGTCCTATCCTGTTTGTTGTCCTTTCGCCATTGTCTGAAAAATGTATATAAAGATGTGTCTTTAGGGGTTCTTGACACATCAAGAAACAGAGAGATTGATCTTATAACTGATATATGTGAAGCCAACAATGTTGATGATGAATGTGTGGATATGCATGGAAACATGATTAGAGTGCCTCCAAGATTAAAACATAGACTATTCTTACCAGGAGAGTGTAGAAGCTTCCTCGAAAGGACGGTGATGTTTTCGTAATTGAAGGTAATGATTCTTCTATTACTAGAACCTTCCAAGTCATTAGCCTTCACATCTGCAACATTGATAAGATTTGAATATGAGATTGGTGTATTGTAAGGAGCCAATAAGAGATATGATAGATAAGAACTTACAAAGAGGAAGAGACAGCAACACTACAAGACCTATGAAGAAGAAGAAGAAGAGACAATGCTGGAACTGATGTATGTGTTGCATGTTCTTTGACCAAAAGATGTGAAAGCTTCTTGTCTGTTATAGTACATGCATAGATATGTTTTATACACATGCATGTTGGAGAGAGAGAGAGAGAGAGAGAGATGAAGAGAAGCTACAGAAAAGGAAGGTATGTGATTGCATGCATGTCTGCTGGTATCATAAAGGTATGGACCAATCCTCTGTTTCATCTACAAAAATCTATCTACCTCGAGATTCAGACAAAAACATAAGTATTTAGTTATTTACCAATCTTTTGTTAAAAGAGCTGTCAATAAAGTAGTTGAGTCATTAACTGTAAGAAAAACCCATAGTAAACCACCAAACCAAAAAGCTTAAACAAGTCTAAGTACATATCACAAAATGTTATATTTCAACATCAACCAACACAAGAGGAGAATAAGTTGTGTTACCCATTAGAGGTTTTGTCTTCAGTCCGGTCGGTATTTGCGCAGAGGACTTGCCAACAAAAAAACTAGTGATAGGCACTCCTTCTATGTTCCTTTTTCAGACTTGCAAAGACTACTTAAGAGAGCATTACATATCAAATTCATATGGAAAGCAAACACTTGCTTACAAGAGGTAGTGAGTTATGTAATACTTTGTGGTCAGTAATAATAACTAATAAGTCAATCTAGTTTCTCCCAAGTAAAGAGGAATTAGCTGTAAAGCAAGAATAGAGATTGACAAAACATATTCTGAATCATTCTATACTTCTCTATAGTTTGTTAAATACAAATCTTCACATATTTTTATTCCACAGTGATCAATACATCAAAAGAATATATATATATATATATATATATATAAGAAATTTCAAACTCAGCAATCAAGAATACTTGATCTCACATGTCTTGATTCCCTCCAAGACTTTGGTTGCTCACTCACACTAGCTTTAGCAACATCAGTCGAAAACGCAACCTTGTTTCCGCTGTTTAAATGATAGAACACAATAAGTCCCTTCTTTCGTCTTTACAAAATAAACACCACGCATTTTCCATTTTACGAAACTTCCGTGTTCGAGGCTGGTAATGTGGAAGATGCGTGGTGTTTATCTTGTTGTTATCTTTCATAACATTAACATCACATAGCATATTCTATAAAACAAGGAGACTAAAAAAAAACAACCCCCACGCATTCTCTAATCCCTAACCATTAAAAGTTATAATCATTTCTATACAACACACAAAAAAAATAAACAATAGCATATTAGTATTAGAAATAATAAACCCAAACCATATAAATCAATTGTTATTAGATAAGAGAACCAATACAAGAAACAATCCCACGACAAAAACTATGAAAGCAAAAAACTATGAAAGCAAAACCCAAAAGAGTTTGGATCAAAACATGATATGATCTCTATGGTAAGAAGACTATGAGAGATCCATTTATGAGATTATTATAAGTCACTTCGTTTGGGAAGTGAGACTTTTGACTTACCACAAATGTAGTGACTTATAATACTCTCATAAACATATATATCAACACAATGAGAGATCAACAAGTAAATATCTACATAAACAATCGATTAATAAGATAATTACATAGAAACTAGAGACAATAATACTCCTAAGATCCGTTCCTGTAGTTATATAAATAGATCAAAGAAAATATTAGTAATTGATATACAAATTTATGGTGAAGAAAAAGCAAAATTATTCGTCGACGAAGATGGTAATGGCAGTGAAACGATATGAATCTTTTGTTTAGTGGATAATAGGGTAAGCGGCGTACGGCTTAACCCTAAAAGATAAAGAGTTTGTTGAGTTTATATAGGCTAATTGAGAAAACCGGTTAAGTTACGGTTTAACCCGGTTAAGTAAATAAGCGGATATAACCGGTAATGCCCTAATTAAGATTGAGTTTTGATTAGTGGTTTTTTTATGGAAAATGCCAAAAAAAATTTGAAATTTCAAAATTTCTCCATTTTAATCATGAATTTTCAATTTTTTATTTATATCTTCGAGTTTGTATTGACTTCACGTAAAAATTCCAAATTTATGTTGACTTATCCGAATTGGTCTCAATGTTTACTCGACTAACGGAGTCGTTAGTCAACTCCGTTAGCCGAGTCAACTTTGTGACCAATTCGGATAAATCAACATAAATTTGGAATTTTTATAGAAAGTCAACGCAAAGTTGAAAATTTAAATAGAAAATTGAGAGTTGATAATTAAAATGGAAAAATTTGAAAGTTGATGATTTTTTTAGTATTTTTCCTTATAATTTAGGATATAATTTTGAGGAATTCACAAAACTACATCATTTCATCCATTCCTTTACAAACTCTACCTAATTCAATTTTTTCTAAAAATTATACCCTTTCAAAATTTTAAAAAGTTGATTTACCCTTTTAAACTTTACCAAAATTAAAAAAATTTATTTGGGTTCGCTAATTAATGTTTAGGGTATAGTGATTAAGGGGATATGGTTAATTTGGATTTAATTTTATGTGTTTAGGTGTAGTTTTGTGAAGAAAATATTTAAAAGGTGTAGTGTTGTGAAACGTAATTCAAAAGATGTAGTTTTGTAATTCTCCCTATAATTTTTCGTGAATAAAATTTTAACTTTTAATGTTTTGGCTCATTATTTTGAAATTTGTGATATAATTTTGGTATTTAGGGTTTAGATTTTAACTTTTAATGTTTATGTTCACTAATTTGCAAATGACGGTATAATTTTATTTGTTCAATGTTTAAAATTTCAACTCTTAATGTCTAGGTTAACTATTTTGCAATTTAGGACGTAATTTTACGTGTTTAGGTTCATTAAGGTTTAATCACCTCCTAAATTGCAAAATTTAAAATTTTAAAATAGTGAACCAAAATATTAAAAGTTGAAATTTTAAACCATATACACATAAAATTAGACCGTAATTTGCAAAAAATTGAACATAAACATTAAAAGTTAAAATATAAAAATTTTAAACCCTAAATACCAAAATTTATGTCCTAAATTGCAAAATCGTGAACCAATACATTAAAATTTGAAATTTTAAACATTGAACACATAAAATTATACCGTCATTTGCAAAATAGTGGACCTAAACATTAAAAGTTAAAATCTAAACCCTAAATACCAAAATTATATCATAAATTGCAAAATAATGAGCCAAAAAATTAAAATTTAAAATTCTAAACACGAAAAACTATATCCTAAATTATAAGGAAAATACTAAAAAAAATCTCAACTTTCAAATTTTTTCCATTTTAATTTTGAACTCTCGATTTTCTATTTAAATCATCAACTTTGCGTTGACTTTCCATAAAAATCTCAAATTTATGTTGACTTATCCGAATTGGTCACAACGTGTGACTCGACTAACGAAGTTGACTAACGACTCCGTTAGTCGAGTAAACGTTATGACCAATTCGGATAAGTCAACGTAAGTTTGTGACTTTTATGGAAAGTCAATGCAAACTTGATGATTAAATAAAAAATTGAAAGTTCATAATTAAAATGGAGAAATTTTGAAAATTGAGGATTTTTTGGCATTTTTCCCGTTTTTCATTTGAGTTCGATAATTAGTGTTTAAGGTATAATATTGAAGGTGTAGGGTTTTGTGGGTAAGGCTAATTTCGATTTAATTTTTAGTAATTAGGTGTAGTTTTGTGAAGTGATTTTAAAAAGGTGTAGTTTTGTGAAATCCAATTTAAAATGTGTAGTTTTGTAATTCTCCTTTTTTATATGGTTTTGTAAAAGTTTCAAAATCATTTTTGTGATTTTAGGTATCTGACTCATTTTGTTAGTTAGTAATTTAGATATGAATATTTAGATTATAATCCATTTAGATCCAAATATTTGTCCATGACTAATTCATTGCTAATTTTTTTTGTATCATTGTGAATTTTTTTTGTATCATTGTGAACTAGCAACAAAAATATTCAAGACTAACTAGATGAGGACCCGCGGGTTTGATTATTTAAAAATAATCATATATAATAAAACTTTTATTTCATGTTTTAGAATTATATTAGAAATAAAATAAATATTGTAAAAAAAACATAATTTATTTTAGATATAGATACATATTTATCTTATTAAAAATATAAATCTATGTTTACGACAAATAATCCAAATTTTATACATGTATATATGTACGCATGTAGTATCGAAAATCAAAATAACTAATCACACTTTTTTATTAGGATTAGTTATTCAAACTTTGTTATTAGTTATTCAAACTTTATTCACGCATGTAGTATCGAAAATCAAAATAACTAATCACACTTTGTTCAAAGAAAAAAACTAACATTAATACATACCCGATAAATGAAGGCGCAATCCATTTATCGCAATTCGCATACCATTAAACAAAGGTCCGCTCTAATGATTTTTTCGTGTGATGGAGTCTTATTTATTGTAAAAGATTTATTATTTAGTTTCTTATTGTTTTCGATGTGGAAGAAACTTAATGCTTAAAATCTATACTATTAAAAGAGAAGACAAAATGTCTACGTGTCGCGACGAGAGAGCTTTTAGGATATTTTTTATTTTTTGCGTTTTAGTCCTTATAGTTTGAACTAATTTTCTCACCCAATTTTAATAGATTTTAGTAATCTATCTATACTATTAAAAGAATCCATATAAAATATATTTTAGGTCTATCTAGCATCTACGTATTGTAAAAATTGACAAGACACAATTTTAAATATATTTTAGGCCCATTATTGGAGTATATATTTTACATAGGTCACCCAATCATCGACTACACAATTGTTTATGTTTATGTCCTTATATTTTATTTATTTTGCGTTTATACCCTTATATTTTTGAATAACTTTTTGTCTTTGATTTTATTTTATTTTTCATAGATAATTTCGGATATATTATTTTTTTTATAGAAATATTGTTCGGTTTTTTGTTTTCTTATCGATCAAATATTGTAGTCAAAGATATTAATATTGGTTTGTTTTTAAAAAATTACTTTTAACAATTTTATTTCGTTTTGTGTCGATCTAAATCTACAAAATATTTTTATCTCGTGTCTATCTTTTCACGATATTTGTGTGTCTAACTTAATTACCTTAATATAAAATATATCATACATTTTAAAATAGATTATGTTTTTTATACGGTAATAAAAATATTTTATTAAATAACGTATGTTATAACGTTTCAAGTTCTTCTAAGTTTTTCAGAAAATTCCAACGACTATCACATTCTTTAATACTTTTGTATATTTTCATTGTGGTATTGTTATATATATATATATATATATATATATATATATATGTGAATATATATGTGAATATGATGATATATATAAAGTTTGGATTATTTGTCGTAAACATAGATTTATATTTATAGTTAAAAATATATATTTATATCTAAAATAAATTGTATTCGTTATAAAATATTTATTTATTTTATAAGATTAATTTAAACATAAAATATTTTCTTATTATATATAAATCTAATTATATTATTAAGGATAATAAAATTTTGTCTTGCGTATAGAGCGGGGTCCGCACCTAGTTTTATATGTTGCATGAATTCGTTAGGCTCGAAATATAATTTATAGAATTCACCAAAAAAATATATTCAAAAATATAAGGGCACAAACACAAAAAGAATAAACTTTCCTATAATCGTTCTCGTCGCGACACGTAAACGTTTTGTCTTCTCTTTTAATATATAGATTTGTCTTCTCTTTTAATAGTATAGATAGATAAGAGAAAAATGCAATATATATCCGCTCAAAATGATAAAAAAACTATAAAAGTTACTAATATTTTTAGGCATGAATATATATATGATAAAAAAACTATAAAAGTTACTAATAATTTTAGGCATGAATATATATATATATATGGGAAAATTTCATATTAATACACCAACTAAATTATTATTCGCTTTTTAATACACCAACTTTTTGATTGCCCAGGATAATACACCAACTATTTTATTTGTTTATTTTAAAACGCGAACTATTTTAGTTTCTTATTTTAAATCACAAACTCGAATCATCTATCCATTTAACCAAATCATCGTTAGTTGACCGTCAGTTGACCGTTACATATTTTTTGAAACAAAATATTTTTTCTATTTTAATAAAAAGATACTTTAAAATTATGTAAAAAATCCAACAAAAATTTTAAAATTCGGAAATATACAAGAGGTTCACAATAAAAAATTTAAAAATAAAAATGAAAATGTTTTCACATATTAAATTTAAAATTGTTATTTTCCTATCTTTTAATTGTTTATGATTTTAAATTGTGAAAATATTATTTTTCGAAACTTTTATTTTTGTTACAATCTTTTTATGTATTCTTAAATTTTCTAGTTTTTTTACATAATTTTAAATAATTTCTTTATTAAAATAACAAAATTTAAATTTTTTTAAAAAATAAACTAACGGTCAACTAACGGTGATTTGGTTAAATGGATAAATGATTTGAGTTTGTGATTTAAATTAAGTAAGTAAAATAGTTCGTGATTTAAAATGAACAAATAAAATAGTTGGTGTATTATTCTGGGCAATCGAAAAGTTTGTGTATTAAAAAGCTAATAATAATTTAGTTGGTGTATTAATATGGAATTTTCCCTAAATATATCCACGAAATATATATATATATATTTATATCCACGAAATTCTTTTTGCAAATTTGTTTGCAACTATAACTTGGTAAACGAATATTTTCTTATTTTTTTATGACAATATATCTTTTTGGAGCTCTTTAATCAACACCAATATTTTGTGGCAAATCCGTAACGGGAAAATGTTAAAAATATCCTCAACTTTCGGATTTCACCGATTTAATCATCAACTTTGATTCGTTGACTTTATGTTTTAACATATAAGTTTTGTTGACTTTACTAATTTAATCCCGACGTTAAGTCAACAGACGGTCAACGTTGACGGTGTTAAAATTTGTTAAATAGCAAAGTAAAAAAAAGTCCCAACTTTCAAATTTGTAAATTCCGAACTTTGAAAATATCCCTTAAAATGTCAAACTTTTGTACACTAATCTGTTTTGGGCACGTACGTTAATTATGGTTGACCAAATTAACCGAAAATCATAAAGCAAAATCCTACTGAACCAAAATTATCCGATCAGAAATCGAAGGTAACGACAATAATAAATAACGGCAAGTCCCTCTGTATAGTTTGTTGCCAATTTTTAATATTAACAAGAAAATCGAAAAACACCTAAAGAGAGAAAAGATAATTTTTATCATTCTGAGAGAAAACGTTTTTGATCAAATGGAAGAAATTATTAACTTCTTTTACTCTTTTGTAACATTATTTACTTTACTGTTTGGATGACGAGGTAGCTTATTATAAGAATTAAGTAACAACTAGTACCTAAAAGTTGCTGCAACAACTTATGTTTTAACCAAAAATAAATAGAACTTATGCCCATATAAGTAAGTGCAATGGGTTTACTGAAATTTTAATTTAACGAGTCTGTCTAAAATACATAATTTAATGTTTGACTAAAAAAATACATAATTTAATGTTTGACTAAAAAAATACATAATTTAATGTTTGACTAAAAAAATACATAATTTACTGAGACTAGTTATAAAAAATTCAACTAGTCAAATTCTGTATTTTTTGGACCCGCAAAGGACAGGTGATGCGATATTATTGGTGTCTGGAGTGTTGTTTCCTTGTGGGCATGTGGCAAAAAAAAGAAGCTAAAACTAATATTTACTAAATTTTGATTGGATACTGAGATTTATATTTTTTTATGCCACCCTATATATATTTTTTATTTAATAAATTTCTATGAAAATACTTCATTTGAAAAGCTCTATAAATCAAAGACCAGATTCATTTCATTTGCGCATCGAAAAAATTATATTTCTACAATAATTCTCTAGTAAACTTTTTTATAATCTCACACAAAATTCTACTAATAATTTCCTTACCTAAATTCCTACGACTATCAATTTCCAAATTTTATTTCCTTAAATAATAATTATATATATATTTCTTTTCTTTATTAGAAAAAATCAAAAATATATGAAAACTATTAAAAATTTATTTGTGTTTTACTTTTAGTTAATTTAGTTTAATTTAAATAGATATTTTTAATACATAATTATCAAAATATAAAAATGGAATAAAATAAAAATAAAAAGTAATTATGGGATACGGTGTTGAAAATGTTGGAGTGTATAAAATTTAAAAAAGGTGTTAAATAAAAAAGTGGAATTGAGAGAAAGTGATATGGAGTGTGAAAAAGGAAAAAAGGTGTTTTAAACACTCAAAGATTGTATATATTCTAAGTAGAAAAAATGGCACATGGAGTTCTGAAGAGGCTCTTCTTTGCTTCTCTCTCATGTTTTCATTACTTTTTATTGTTTCAATACTGATAAATCCTGTGAGAAACCTCCTATGTGAGTGAGATTCTATTAATAGCTTCATTAACGTTAATTACATTGCAGGAAAGAAGACAAGTATACTCTTAAAACACTATATGATAAACGATTAGAAACCAAAAAAGATTTTATTTTGTTATAACTAGGAAGTTATAGGCCGAAACCTATAATTCCCGACTTGGAACAAGAACATGTTGTATGGTCTCTTTCACAAGTGCTAATCGCAAGCTTTATGTATTAGAAATGAATACTTTCTCTAGTGAGTGTTACTTTCTTTGTCTTGAAATTGTGCGATGCATCCACATAAATATCTTAATGAACTTGACAATACTTTATAAAACTTCCAAACAATTCAATGTTTTATGAAAGCTTATAAAAACTTTTAAAACATAAACTCTCCAATCGGGGAAGTGGCCTTGGTCTAGTGGCATTCATAAGTCCACATGAGGCAGGTAACACCACCTCACCTGGGATCGATTCCTAGCGCCTACGAAAATGTAGGATTGGCTAATGGGCCGGCCATTTGTGGCCCAATGATGACGAAAAAAAACTCTCCAATCTAATCTTAAACATAACTTTTGTTCGCATATCTCTAGCCTCTACTAGTGAATTGTGTAACCTTTGGTCTTAAGTAATGGTCAAAAACAGTACTATTCTTGAGTTTTGGAAGTGGAATACACATAATTAGATATTTGTGGTCCATGTATGAGAAGGAAAGGTAATGCTCTTGTGACCGTATGAGATGAGATAATAATGTGTGTGGGCATGCATATGATATGCTTTTTGGTATATGATGCTTTGTTCTTTTGTTATCTTACAAAAACTTTATTCTTATATATACATAAAGAAATTTATTTATTTATTTATTTACTAGAAGTGTAGAACCTTGCATAGAATATACCATTTTGATATTTTTGTTAAGATGGACCTCTTTTGTAATAAGAGCATGTTCATTGGTGTTTCTTAAAGAGATCTTAGCAGGTGGGACCCATTAAATAGTTAAGATCTGAATCTTATCTTTCCTATTTAGACCATCTTCATCAGAGAAACCCACAAAATTTCTTAACTATTCATTGAGAGCCATGAACAGTTGGTATTAAAAAAAGAAAAATAAAATAATTAAAAACGCATCAATCATAGATCGCCACGTATACAAGGGCACTAAATAGTTAAGATCGGATCTTAAATAGGAAATATAAGATCCAGATCTTAACTATTTAATGGGTCCCACCTGCTAAGATCTCTTTAAGAAACACTAATGGATATGCTCTTAAGATCCGGATCTTAACTATTTAGTGGGCCTTTTAGATACGTGGCGACCTATGATTGATGCGTTTTTAATTATTTTATTTTTCTTTTTTTTAAACCAACTGTTCATGGGTCTCAATGAATAGTTAAGAAATTTTGTGAGTTTCTCTGTTGAAGATGGTCTTAAAGACACCAAACTTGAAAAAACATTCACCAAACCATGGCCATAATATGATATGTTACTGTCTCAATTTTTGTGTGCAAAAACCCTAAAATTGTGGTATGATTTAGTTTGGCAGATGGTAAAAGAGCTGTCAGAATTTGAATGGATTATTGGGTGGTTCCATGTACTTTTTGAGTGTGATGCAATTTCCTCTATATATAGTTATTGTTTTCCTTTTGAGTTGGCTATTTTTGTGTACCTTTACAAATTTATTTATATGTTTTATTTTATTTTATCTATCGTAGAAAATAACACTTCATCAAGGTTTTATTATTAGTTTTATTAGTAAAATTAGATACACTATTTCCGTTTCACTATCAAAATAATTTTAATGTTTTACACGCAAATTAAAATATATATTTCAATAAAAACAACATTAAATAAAACAAGATCACCGATATATATATATATATATATATATATAATAATGGTAAAAAAATAAAAATTTCACTTCATTTCTACGTAGAAAATTGAAAATGATGCTCCTTGTAAAACAAATAGAACTCTTTTTTGACAAACTCAAAAATAAAACTTTTTAAAACGACATTTTTTATGAAACGATATGAATAAAAGTTAGCAAATGCACATAGCAAAGGAACTCATCGTTTAGGGTATCACATTTTTAGTCACCAATAGAACTTTAACTACATAAATTTATAACTAAAAATGAAGAGAGATTACTTATGCTAATTAATTAAGTTGAGTTTAGACTTCTCACATCAGAAATATATGAAGGTGATTGTAATGTGCAATTTCTTCGTAGCATAATTTTGTTGTCTTGCTAAATCGTTATAAAGTTCATTTTGGTGCGCCGTATTATTCACATTGGACACTTTATACGTTGTTTGTGGACCAAAAGTTGGATACAAATAATTGAGAAATCGAAGAGAGCGTTACACTATATTATTATATATTAAAAGTTATGTAGGATATATATCATATCTATCTCAAAGTCACATGGACCTTCTTCTAGATAGACACGAAAACGAAATTAGTCTTATCCTTTAAGGGAAAAAAAAAAGATTTGAATTATCAAAGATTCAAAGCAAATGATATTATTGTATTAATCTAAGTTATTAGTCTTGACGTGATCCAAAGAAATAAAAAGACTTTTGAAAGACATTTTAAACCCGTGAAGTTGATGCCAAATTATATAGAGACATGTTAGCGTGGAATTAATATTTATAATAAGTTGATAATAATTTATGATGAGACATTTTAATAATGGTCATTATAAGTTATCTTTCCTCAAAATTAGTTTTTCAATAAATCATACCACCCACTTCATTTTTAAGTTATTAGGTGCTAGGAAAATAAATAACCCATATTTAGTGTCATTCAAAAAATGAACATGTATTTTCAACATTTTACTAATATTAACAATATTATTTTAAAAAAAATCTTATGAACATTTATATCATTATTACAAATAGTCCAGTATGCAATTAAAATTCATTTTATATTTACAACAACCTAGTTTATTAGTCATTAATTTTTGTAAAACAATGTATCACATATATAAAACTTATATATATTTAAAATTTAGTCCTGGTGAATCAATATCTTTCTCAAAAAAAAGAAAAATCTCAAACATAAACATTGAAGAGAGACAACTCTATACAAATGGGACAAGAGAGACCAAAGTCAGAAATTTCGACGAATTACATATTTTAATTAATTTACTTAAGAGAATAGTTTTAAACTCTTAAAATTGCCACCAGATTCTTCATAATTTGATTACTCCTCTATATTATTGCTCACAATTCGATATACATCAACTTTTTAATTGTTAAACTTCATATCAGTCGTGCTCGTTGAACCCTACAACATTATCAAACCATAGCAACCAAAAATAAAATATTATATTAAATAATAATAATTCCAATTGTAAAAAATAGCTTCTATCTTTTTGTTATAAAATAACTGGGAATTCACAAAACTACACCATTTCTTCCGTTCATTTACAAAACTCTACCTAATTCAATTTTTTCACATATTTACACATTTTCAAAGTTTTAAAAGCTTGATTTACCCTTTAAAATATTATCAAATTAAAATATTTTCATTTGGGTTCGCTAATTAGCGTTTAGGGTATAATATTAAAAGGTATGATTGTGTGGATATGGTTTATTTGGATTTTATTTTGAGTGTTTAGATATAGTTTTGTGAAGTTATTTTGAAATGGTATAGTTTTGTGAAATGTAATTCAAAGTGGTGTAATTTTGTAATTCTCCCTAAAATAATTCCCTTTTTTGTCTATAAGTGATTTTTCTTGTTTGTTTGATAATTAAAAAAAATAGAAGAACTAACCCCAACGGATGTGACGGCGTTACAAACGGAACATTTAACAGATCTT
The DNA here is from genome assembly GCA_963556525.1 of Cochlearia excelsa. Classification (NCBI taxonomy): domain Eukaryota; kingdom Viridiplantae; phylum Streptophyta; class Magnoliopsida; order Brassicales; family Brassicaceae; genus Cochlearia; species Cochlearia excelsa. The sequence goes on along the minus strand of OY748332.1, from coordinate 5,158,554 downwards.
GCTCCGTATGGATACATTAGCAACATTTTGCAGTTTCCACAATTCACATGTGCTACTTGATTCGCTGATTCCATATGCAACAACCAGAATTATTATTTTAATACGTATAATTAACAAAAAATTATCTAACTAAAAATAAGAGTTTAAAACTATTTATGGGAACAAAACAATGTCGGAAAACTAATAAAAGTTTTCAATTTTTATTTATTTTTAATATATAACCGACACCATGCCCCCACAAAACAAAACAAAACAAAAAGTGAAACTTAATTTTTCACAAAAAACCAACATGTAATAATTCTTTAACATAAAACCTTTTTCCTATATTTCCTAAACAAAAATCCAAAAATAAATAAAATACGAAATTGGTTTAATAAAAGAGGAATCCACAAAACTACACTATTTCAATCATTTCTTCACAAAATTACACAAAATTCAATATTTTTACATATTTACACATTTTCAAGATTTTAAACAATTGATATACCTTTTAATTTAAAAAGTAACCAAAACTAAAATTATTTTATTTGGGTTCGCTAATTAGTGTTTATGATACAGTAATAAAGGGGTAGAATTGCATGTATATGATTTATTTGGATTTGATTTTGAGTGTTTAGATATAGTTTTGAAAAATGATTTTGAAATGACGTAGTTTTTTGAAATGCAATTCAATAAACGTAATTTTGTAATCGTTCCTTAATAAAATTTCGAAATTGGAATGTACATACAAACCTTCAAGGGCAAGATTAACGGTGTGACAACAAGTACACTGAACACTTGTAGCTCCACGAATGTACATTAAAAGTGTATGACATCCTCCACACACCAATTGTGCCATCTCTGTCCCTACATTAACTCAAAATCATTACAAAACTCAATTTTTATTTATTTTAATATTAATTAGTCGGATATTAATTACCTGGCGGAGGAACGGCCGTGACGGAGTTACAAACGGCGCAACAGACGGAAGTTGCTCCCACGGGATACATGAGAAGGTTTCTGCAACCTGAACACACTAACTGGCTCTGTCCACTTGTATTACCTAACAAAATCTCAACTTGTTACAAAAAAAAATGTAATATAAAATAAAATAAAAAGATTAACGACGAACACATGTGAAAATAATAATAGTAAAACAAATAGTTTGTGGTAATAAATTTTGAATCCGGGAGATAAAATATTTGGGATAAATGTAATGAAGAACCCATGTAACTTTGAAAAATATATTTTATAAAAACTAATTAAAAAATCAATCTTGGAATATTATTATAATTTTTTGAGAATATTAATGGGCTAAAAAATGGTTTATGTTTTTGAAAACAGAGGATCTAACTATGTTTTAATGTTATGTTAGTAGAACAAAAGACTATACCATTTGCCGGTGGCGGAGTGTACGACGGCGTAAGTGCCGGTGGCGGAGGCGTTGGATATGGTGCAAGAGGAACCGGCATTATTCACTCAATTAATGAATAATTGCAAAAATATGAATAAATCTATTAATCTCTCTATGTATAAGTATATATTGGTTTCTCTTCTTGTTTATAATATTTTAGTGCCTTAGATAAAGAAAAAACATCTTGTGTTCTTCACTTTTTCTTCTCCCATGTCCTCACTTTCATCATCTATACAAGCACACACATAAACAATATGATACAATTTATCAAAAAAAAACAATATAATACAAAAAAGGGAAAAAAATATTAATTTGTTTTTAAAGGAAAAAAATCCTCAAACAAAATTAGTAAATATAAAAAAGAAAAATAGTTAATGCTTTGTTTGGATAAAATAAAATTTAATGCTTGAAACTTAAAAAACATGTGAAGACTAACTTTGGGGTCACACCATCACCATGAAGGTCTTTGACTAGTTGTGGAATCTCGTTTTGATATATTTTTGCAGTTACGTATATAACGTTTTGTGTGTGTATAAGTGTATGTATTGGAGAATTTTGGAAAGAGGAATGTGAGTTGTGAAAACTTTGAAAATTGTATTATTTGAGGAGTGGGGCAAACACACACTCCCTTGCAACTTGCCTTTTTATTATTTAAATGGAAAGAAATAGAAATGAAAAATATATAAATAATAAAAAATACTCCCTATATTTTTTAGGGAGAATTACAAAACTACACCATTTGAATTACATTTCACAAAACTACACCATTTCAAATCTAAATACTCAAAATTAAACTCAAATAAACCCTATCCACACAAGCCTACCCCCTTAATAATATATTTTAAATACTAATTAGCGAACCCAAATGAAAATTTTTTAATTTTGGTAAATTTTCAAAGGGTAAATCAAGCTTTTAAAATTTTGAAAAGGTGTAAATATGTGAAAAATTGAATTAAGTAGAGTTTTGTAAAGAAAGGGATGAAAAAGTGTAGTTTTGTGAATTCCTATATTTTTTACTAGATGTTTTAGACTTTTCACATTTTATAAGAAAACAAGTTAATTTTATGTATTTAATAAATTATTTTTTGTGCTAAACAAAACTCATAGCTCTTTGACCAATACTATTTTAAAATTTGTAATAAATTTATCTTGAACTTAACGGTTTACTATGTATTGAAAATACAAAAAAATTATTATTTTGAAACAAAATAAAAATCTAAAAAATAAAAACGGTGGAAGTATATGAAAAGAAAATATAAGACATGCAACTAAATTAAAAATCTCTAATGGGAATAGAGGATTATTATTTTTATTGTTTTATAGAGGATTATGTTTTGTAATGGAAAAATTCTTAATAAAATAAATAAAAACTAAAAAAGGAGAATAATGAGTCAATGATACAGACAACAAAGAATGCAATAGAATATGGGCAGAGACGGCATCGATGAGAGTCGTCTCCTCAAAAACGGTTGTTTTGAAATATGAATGATCTCTCGTGCCCACAAAAATCTGTTATATCCAATTTTACTGGAAATATCAGTTTTACCTTTAATGAAAAAAAAAAATTATAAAAAAAAAAATTGGTAGCGATTGATTGATTCGAGTTCCGGTTTCGGTTAATTGGTTATGTTTTAAAAAAAATTGAAATTTGGATTTAAAAAAATAAATAAAATCTGGATCTAAAAAAAAAAAATGTCGATCTAAAAACAAAAAATTTGAAAACGGAACCGACGAACTCGAGCTCGCTCCTACTCCGGCGACGGCAACGCGAAGAACGTTCTTCTCCAGTGGCGACGTCGCGAACATCTCTTCGACTCCGACCATCATTCACGTAAGTTGGCAATGCATGTTAATTGAGTCGGTAGTTTTCGAAATTTTGGGAATTATGGGTTGTGAATTCTCTTGTAAATTCGAATGATTGTAGTTTTCTTATTTGTTTCCGTGGACATTGATGCTTTCTATACTCTATTAAAGGGCGTCGTTAATTGTATTAGTCGACAGTTATGCATTAGAATTAGATTGATAGTATCGCGAAATCGAAGAACTTGATTGGATAAAATTTGTATAACTAGTAGAACTGCTATGTAGTTATACGACGTAGAACTTACTATAACTAGTAAAATTGTTATCTATAGTATTCTTTGTAAAACTGGTATAACTAACTACATCTCGGTAAAACTAAAAAGAAGTGGTTTAACAGGAACATTTCTTCTGTTTTTGCAGGATACAACGGCACAACACGTGAGTGTATATTTCAAATTCAAAGATCGTATGTATAATGTAATCTTCAAGACAAAAGCCGAGGATATAAGTTTGGCCGGCCGTGATGGAAGAAAAGTTGTATAAGAAGCTTGCTTTGGATGAAAGTAAAGTAAAATTGTCATTGAGTTACATACCGTTGGTGGTGGGATGTGGGGACAACCTAAGTATCTGCGATGATGAGGATTTGTTTGGTTACCTAACGTCCTTTGATAGAGAGAACCGTAGGTCACTTTTGTTAGTGGATGAGGCTAGTGCATTAGACGAGTTAGAGAAGCTGTCAAGAGCGGGCCTAAGTTCGATTGGTATGAACTACGAAGTGTTGGAAGGAAATGATGACGATGTTGGATGTAATGCCATGACTCTATATGTAGAAGATGTTGAAGGAAATAGAGAGAATGATGATGATGATGATGATAGAAGAGGAGATGATTTTATGGATACGGACACCGGCGGCGAGCCGTACACGGCCGCTGAGACGGACACGGCAGGTGAGACGGATATTGCGGCTAGGGAGAACAACGCGGATATTGCGGCTAGGGAGAACGACGCGGATACTGCGGCTAGGGAGAACAACGCGGCTGAGCAAGAACCCGTAGAACGATGTAGTCAGGTTATAGAGAAATGGGAAGATGAATTGGGTTTAATACTTCTCGAGGAGTTTTCGAGCAGAAAAGCAATTCAAGACGTGGTGGATAGAGCCGCATTTGAGAAATGCTTTCGTTATGTAACGAAGAGGTCTGATCCTGGACGATTGTTGATTAAATGCGGTGTACAAAGCTGTAATTGGGGGTTGCGTGCTTCGCGGATTACGAACACCGAGCTCTTTTCTATTAAGAGGTACACGGGTTTGCATACATGTTCTCGGACTACTCAGAGCCAAATCAACAAAAACAAGAGGAGAGGGTCAGCTGAATTGGTTACGTCTTTTTGAATAAGGAATTTCCTGGAAAAGTGAAAACTCCAGTCCCGAGAGATATTATGGAGCTCATGTGGCTGAAACTTGGGGTAAAAGTATCTTACTCTACAGCATTGAGAGGGAAAAACTTAGCTGTTAGTATTAGGCGCGGTAATGCTGAAGATAGCTACAAGATGATTCCTAGCTACTTGTACATGTTAGAGGAGGCAAATCCAGGGACAAAAACAAGAGTGGAGGTAGATGAGGCAGACAAGTTCAAGTACCTTTTCATAGCTTTGGGCGCGTGTATTGAAGGGTTTGAGTTCATGAGGAAAGTGATAGTTGTGGATGCAACATTTTTGAAGAACGGGTATGGTGGTGTGCTGGTATTTGCTAAAGCTCAAGATCCTAATCGCCATCATTATCCTCTTGCTATAGGTGTACTCGACGGTGAAAATAAAGCTAGTTTGAATTGGTTTTTTTGAAATGCTCAGAATTGTTATATCCGACTCCTCCGAATTAGTTTTCATGAGCGATAGAAAACAGAGCCTCATCGCAGTTGTAGCTACCGTGTTTCCACAAGCCTACCACGGACATTGTGTATGGCATTTGTCTCAGAATGTAAGAACTCATGCTAGTAACACTAACAAAGTCGTAGTCGGATGGAGATTTATGGAGAATGCTGCTAATATCCTGTAAATACCAAAATAGTAATTCAAATATCCTTAGTTATAGCTTAGTTATACCTTGTTCTACCTAGTTCTACCTTAGTTCTACCTTAGTTCTACCTTAGTTCTACCATGAACACTAGTCAACTTACCGTCTCATCGGCAAGTTCTTTATATATCTCTGCAAGTGGCATCCCTGTCATTCCAGTCCGTTTGAAGGAGGACTTGCACATCCTCGGACAATTCTCATCAGCTCCTTCGACCGGTTCTCTAAACACACGTCCCAGTCTTGGAATTGCCTCAAAGTCAAGAATCTACAAAACACAAGCCTTCATCATCACCAACATTTTATAACAGTGAATGTAATTGATTTAATAACTTACCTCTAACGGGAGACAAAATCCTGGTACAGGCCACAAGGTAAGCGGATTCGAAGGGACCACACCTCCAAAATGTGTCATAGTGTGAGAGATCTCTTCCAACATGTATTCAAACGATAATTTACCCCAAGGAAACGTCTTGCATAAGTCAAGATCATCAACTGCGCTCTGGAAAAATGGCAAGACATTCTTCGAGCCTCGGCCGGTCTTCGTTTGCACGCAAATGACACTTGCTAAGAAGTATAAAACCGCCATATTCAGTCTGTCTTTGCGGGGTCCCACATTGACAACAAACCACGCTTCTTTCTTCTTTTCGGTTTCGGTTGTCCTTATCAACACCATCCACATTCCCTGAAGCTTGTGGTTCTTCTCTTTCCCCAAATGGAAAATGTGTCTGAACTGAGGATGCTCAAAAAACCACCTCTTCTCCGCGTTATTCAAAGCTGGTTTTATCTTTACAAAGAGCGTCTGAATTACGTCTTTTATGGAACACTTTGTCCCTATCTTGATCTGTTTCTTGTACTCGGACGGAGGAAAATACATTCTTGATGGTTTGATTGCCTCGGGGTCCTGCAAGACAATAAAATACACTTTCAACCACTTCATACCATCAACAACAAAAACCTTCAGTATTCTTAAGAATTTCTACGTTTTCCTAGTATTACACATTCACTAAATTTATTATCCAGTATTCCCAAGTTTTACTAGTATAACACCAATTGCTCCTATAAGTATTGTTCAATATTCCTTAGTTATCCTAGTTTCACAACCAATTGAGACTATGTATAATATGTAACTGCTAATTGCTTACTTCTTCATCGTAGTCGGATGCATTCTGGTGCTCCTCATTCTGGTTCTCCTCGTTAGCATTTACTTGTCTATTTGCCACTCCTTCCTCTGAATTATGTTGCTCATTATCATCACCATCATCCTCTTCTTCTTCGACTTCTTCGCCTTCTTCCTCGTTGTTTTCTTCTTCTTCTTCTTCAGATTTACCGTCTTCTTCTTTGTCATTGTCCTCTTCTTCTTCAGTTTCTTCGTCTTCTTCTTTCTCACCGTCCTCTTCTTCGGATTCTTCATCGCTTTTTTCTTCTTCTTTTTCTTCTTCACTTTCTTCGTCTTCTTCACTATCATCTTTCTCTTCAATGGATACTCCTTTCTCCGACTCATTCACTACATCACTTGCATTCTCTACATCACCCGATTTCTCTGTTACAACGCTCCGTTCTTCGACAATAATCTCCTTATTTATCGTCTCTGATTGCTCGACGGGAGCAATAGTCGATGTGGCCGCAGCAGTCTTCTCCGTCGTGGTCTCTAATTGCTCGACGGGAGCAATAGTCGATGTGGTCGCAGCAGTCTTCTCCGTCGTCGCCACTAATTGCTCGACCGGAGCAATAGTCGTGGCCACAACAGTCTTCTCCGTCGTCGTCTCTGATTGCTCGACAGGAGCAATAGTCGTGGCCGCAGCAGACTTCACCATCGTCGTCTCCGATTGCTCGACGGGAGCAACACTTTTCGTCGCGACAGTCTTCTCCTTCGGCATTACGAATCTAACTTTAGTTTTCAAAGGCATTGCCTTCTCCACTTTCTTTGACTTCTCCGCGTGATTCGTCTTCGATGCTTGCTTCGCCTTCTTCGATTCCTTCGTCTTCTTCGCTTTTTTCTTCTCTTCATCTTCATTCGAAGCCTTCCTCTTATCCAGAAGCGTTTCCACCATCTTTTCTACCTCTCAATTTCAAGAAATTGAATCGATTTTGAAGATTCAATAAAATTGGGGATTAGGGTTCTTGAGAGTTTGAGAGGAGGAGGTTTTACTCGATAATAATTTTTGTTTAAAGGAGGAAGGAAACAAAATATATTAAACATAACAATTTCTTTTTTTTTAATTAAACCCGATTTACTTGATTTTTTGGTCGAATTCGGTTTTACTTGGTATAAAACTCGGTTAAGTGATTAATCGGATCATCGGTCGGGTCAGCTGGGTCGTATCCGGTATTACCCGGGTTTGGCCGGTAAATAAGAAAGGTCAATGGTGGTTTTTTGGTATTTTACTTAACTTTTTCGCTTAATTAAAAAATAAAAATTGCACACACCCACGAAAGATCATCGTTTCTCAAAACGACTGATCGAGGAGATGACTCCATTGATCACAAGCAGAGTAAGTGGCCAATATTTTTCAAAAATACTACTTTCATTTGAAACTAAATAGCATTAGAACCTAATGTTTTGTTACAAAATAAGTGTAGGTTCAATACAAAATTAAATGAATTTTTTTTTTAATTAGTACTATTTTATATTATTTTTTTCTATTAATTGATTTAATCGTATGTATTGTTTCTTGTGCAAAACTCTAAAACTACATTTATTTTGAAACAAAAGAAATATATAAAATTGGTCCATTTTTACCCATGTATATTGTGATCTTTCTAGAAAAAATAAAATTGAAGACCGGCCCTGCTAAATATGCGACAAATGATAACATTATTTGGTAAAACAGTACTACTAGCTAGTTATTTTGTTTTGTCTATTATAAGTTTATAACTGATTAATTTTTCTAAACGTATATGAGAAACTCAATAACGACACGTTAGCATAACATTTTTTAAAATAACATAACACGTGATGACAAGGTCATATTCTAATAAAGTTCTTAATGCAATTGCATATACTAATAATGTATTTTAATCGTTTATTTACATGCAATATGGTTTTGTTACGTTGATGGTATTGATATAATAAACTATCAACTCTAGGAAATTGTAAAACTACCACTTTTTGATAACTTTTGCTTAACATTGTTTATCATAAATTTTGATGGAGAATTATAAAACTACACCATTTGAATTGCATTTTACAAAACTACACTATTTTACAGTCATTTTTTAAAACTACACTTAAATACTCAAATTTGAATTCAAATAAACTCTACCCAAACAATTGTACCCCTATAATATTATAGCTTAAACATTAATTAGCGAATCCAAATAATAATATTTTCATTTTTTGGTAACTTTTAAAAGGTAAATCAACCTTTTAAGGTGTAAATATATAAAAATATTGAATTACGTGTAGTATTGTGAAGGAAATGTTGAAACGGCGTAGTTTCGTGAATTCCTCAATTTTCAAAACAATATATTTTAAGAGCTTTACACCTTTTAGAAAATGAGGAAAGAGAATCATAAAATCTTGTAGATAATAGCCCATTTAATCCAAATTAAGAAACCCATTTATATAATAATATTAAATATATTACTAAAATATTTAAGAGATCATAAATAAAAAACTACCACTAAGAATGCGGTTATAAAGTAGTAATAAAATATTATGCAAAGACTTTAATAAAAAGGATCAATTAAATATATAGCCTCATAAAATCTGTAAATTAGACGCCGTTTTTTATTTAGGTGGGAGAAGAGAGAATATTTTTTAGACCAATATACCCTATTTTTCAGTGCAAATGTTATCAGATATCTTTGTAGTTATCGCAAATTTATTTTATAGTTTAAAATAAATAATGCTATTTAATTGAGTTATTATGATAATATATAAGTTAGACAACATGAACTATACGATAATTGAGTTATCAAAAAAAAATTCGTGATATCAATAAGAATATCGTGATAATAAAAAAAAATCGCGATAACAAGAAAAAAACGCGATAACAAAAAAAATGCGATAACACTAGAAATATCGCGATAATCGGAGAAAGATCCGACGAGAAACATTCAATCGAGAAAGAGATCTGAGATAGATTCGATCAAGAAAAATAGATAAATCGCTTGGAAAAAGATATTCAAGAAAAAAAATAGAAATCCAAGAAATATACAAAAAAGGGAAAGAGAAAAAGATAAAGAGAGAGATTAAGAGAAAAAGAGTGGATGGTAAAAAAAAAAATTGTAATAGTGAATAATATTATATCATTAATGTCAGCTTTTGTCACATAATTATTCATTATTCCATAATTATCCATGACTAAAACTATAAAACAAATTTGCGTTAACAACAAAGATATATGATAACATTTGCACAAAAAAACATGGGTATAATGGTAAAAAAAAAATTATTTATCTTTTCACCTAAATAAAAAACGGCGCTTAATTTACGAATCTTCTCAGGCTATATGTTATAATTATCCTAATAAAAATACTGTGTTTTCGCTAAAACATAATTTCAGAATTATACAAAATTGTAAAACGAAAGCAGTTTTAGTTTCAAAAGAAAAGAATCTTCCTTTCAATTATTTTTTATAAAGATATTTCTAAAAACGGAACTTCTGAAAATTCTCATAAACTGAGATCAATTTCAGTATTTTTACACTAACGTCATACCATAGCAAAAAAAAATCAGATATGTTGAAAAAACTAATTTTAACAAATAAAAGGTATGTCATCATATCAAATAACCACAAACCAGTCTTACCCAATCAGTGGAAACTTAATTTATGTGTCTTTTGTTTTACCAAAACTACCAATTTATTGTTTGGCAGTTCATTAAATTTAACTATTATTGTTATTTGGTAGGCTAATACATAAAGTGAACTCTATTATGGAGAGAAACTTATGAAATGTAGCTGGTAAGGGTAACAATGATTTAGATTTATATGGTTAGATATCAAATCAAGAACAACTTTAGTTTGGTATGACATTACTAATTAATATATATATTTGATGGGCCAATTTCACTTTATGTTTATCCTTCTTTTTCTTAGAAAATATTTCTATTTTTTTGTTCTTTCTTTAATTATATTGTCTTATGTCAACTAGTCAACTACACTTCACATGTGACATAGTGAATCAAGATCTCCATCGTAAAATCTTTTTTTTGTTTTGTTATGGAAAGTTTATGAAAAATTAATAATAATAATTTTAATAATTTATATTATAATTATTTGATAGTACTATTATAGAGTAAATTCACAATTTATATTAAAAAAATATGTCATTTGATGAGATGGAGTAGAAAGTAAAATATAAATCCCAATCAGTTGAAGGTGATAGGTCATTTATGCATGACAATTATTATAATTTTATGTTGAATAAAAAGATGCATTTTCATACAAGGGGAATTACAAAACTACACATTTACACTCATTCATAATCCATTTTCATATGTACACCTAAATACTAAATTTTATATCCAAATAAACCCTAAGCCATAATATTTTTAACACTAAATCCCAAAAGCTATATAGTGAATCCAAATTTCAAAAGAATTTAAATTATGTTTCCTTTTGTGAAATAGTGTTTGAAATAGGGTACTTTTATAAATTTATCATGTGTATATGCATCGCATACAAAATTAATGCCAAGATGTGTATGTAATAATGTCATGGATAATGTTTTCGTATTTTCAACTTTTATAATTGAGGAAAAAATTATTAGACTTTGGCTTCTTCAGCAACACACGAGAGTGATAAAACGAGACAATATTCCATCACATACATGTTATGTATATCTATGTGTAATATTTTGAGGAATGGATAAAAAGACAATATTCTTTTAATCAATAAAAAAAAGGAGATAGAAACACTAAAAATAGGGCCATGTTAGAACATTATGGACATTGATGTGGGACTCTAGAGACGCTTGGATAGCCATTAAAGAGCGGCTATCGAATTGTCCACGTCGTACTTTAAATTAGAGATGCTCAAGAAGATGTATACAATTTTTATTAAAAAAATATTTCTCTATGGAAATGTGGTAAATATACACATTTAGTAAGAAAAAAGACAATACTATATGTTACTACTCAAACATGAGTTTACTAATGTCCAGTGGCGGAGCCAAGATTTTAATTTACGAGGGTCAATGTTTTTTTTATCGATAAGTTAATTTTTTTTTAATAATACAAACTAAACCGATACGATTGTAAACATTTAACAACTCTAAATTTTGTAATTTACAAAAATATAGTTAAAAAATTAAAACACTTTTATAAAATTCCCAATTAAGAAACAAAAAAAGACAAAAGGTAAACCATTTTATTTTGTGGTCTAATGATATTAATATTAATTATGATTTATTTGTTTTCATAAACTTACATCTGTGTTAAAATTATTTATCATGAATTTTATTAGATTAATATTTTTTTGAGGAATTCACAAAACTACACACTTTCAACCTTTCCTTCACAAAACTACACGTAATTCAATATTTTCACATATTTACACCTTTTCAAAATTTTAAAAGTTTGATTTACCCTTTAAAAAATTACCAAAATTAAAATCTTTTCATTTGGGTTCGCTAATTAGTGTTTAGGGTATAGTATTAAGGGGTATGATTGTGTGGGTAGGTTTATTTGGATTTAATTTTGAGTGTTTAGGTGTAATTTTGTGAAGTAATTTTGAAATGGTGTAGTTTTGTGAAATGTAATTCAAATGGTGTAGTTTTGTAATTCTCCCTATTTTTTTATATTTAGTATGTATTGAATTTTAATTAAATTGAAATTAGTATGAGTCATTTATTAAATTAGAAGAGGATCAACCTAAAAATTTACTATACACTAAACCAAAATTTAAAATTTCACATGGGTCAATTGACCCCCTCAATACATATTGCATCCGCCACTGCTAATGTCAACAAAATAATTCAATTTTAATTCACTTAATGCACTTAAATTCGAATAGTCATTATTAAGACCAACGAATCTCAAAGTTAATTTATTAATGTAGATAACGATTTTAAAAAGAAGTTCTTAAATAAGTATAGATTTTAATGTTTTAGATTTAAAATCATCCGAATAAAATGCATTTGGTAGTGCAGCTGCCCCCGTGACATTTTCAAATGCATTGCATTTGGTAGGGAGTATAAGATGTTTTAGAGTTTTTTTCATTTATAAAATGTTTTGAGTTTTCCAAGCAAACATTATATGCATTTAAAACAATTTGACCAATTATTTTGTGATAGGTTTAGTTAAATTAATTCTCTATTGAATGTTAATCTAAAATACAAATAAAAAAATAATTTTTAGAAATCCATACTTTTAATTAAAACATCTTATATTTGAAATTACAGGGAGGATTCTCCATATCTAAAACAATTTTTAGAAATCCAAATCTATATAAATCATATATGGGATTTAATATAGTGAGGTTTTGATTCATGAAATTATAGCATTTCTACTAAAGAACATGATAGTCCATGACTGTTGTGGGGTAAAACGGCTAAGTGTTTAGTTCGGTGCTTAGAGTGAATGTTTAGTTCGGTGTTTAAGGCTAATGTTTAGTTCGGTGTTGAAGGTAAGAAAAGGGGTCGAAAATCTCGTTAGACAATTGTTGTGTTCGCAATGAGTTCGCTAGGTTTTCTAGCAAACTGATTTTATATAGCTAAAGATAGCGAAGTGAACGATATTACACATATGTCGAACTGAAAGATAGAATAAATGTGATTGATTGTTTCTCTCTATAGATTCTCTCTATAAGTGCGGACCATTTCTCTGAACAGAGAATTCTCTATTTATAGTCGGGACTCTCGGTCATTGGCGGGCTTTTCTTGGCGTGTGTTCGTACTCGATCTTTATTGTCGAACATGTCCCTATCGCGAAAAACGCGCTGGCATGTTTTCCGACCGTAGGTCGTTCGTATGTCGGCCTTACTTCGCTGTCTTCTTCCCACTTAATGGGCCTCGAGTTGGTGGGTCGCGAGATCGACCTCAAACTTCTAAGCGGGCTTTTGTCTTTGGGGCTTTTTTAAACGGGTCAGACCATGTTGGACCCAGGCCCACCTCTAACAATGACTTCACCGTTCATATGAGCTTCTTGATAATTAACAAATATGAAAGGATTCTCCATTTCCCAGTCGAAATTCAAATCTGCCAAGTCCACGGCTGCATATTCGAATTCGGGTATTGCAAAAACTTGGAAACCCAAACTTTCTTCTGTTTGTGATTGTGAATATTCCTGCAAAAAATATAGTGAAGTTTAGTACATAATGACACTAATAGTTAAAGTGACTTTATCCGAGTTTGGGTTTGATTCTTTAAACCTCAGTCGTTGGATTACTTGTGTCACAAGAAATCTTAGCATTGTTACTCAATGGCTCATCTGAAACCTCCATTGAAGCAATTTCACATTTCTTAGGCGTAATCTCATTCCTTTTTATCACACGACACAACCCGAAGTTACCCTGCTGAAAGAAAGAAATATATCCGAAAGAAAATTATCAGTCGGTAATTAAGAAATCAAGTTTTGGTTAGGTTGATAATATTTTGTTACCTTGAAACTCAAGGACCCTTGTGAAGTATCGTTGTCGTAGAGGTGATACTCATGCATTACCCACTCTGTTCAGCTACCAAAAGGGGCATGACCTAGATAAAAAAACTAGGGCTTTTCGATACCCGGTGATATAAGAAGGTGTGGAAGAGGAAAACGCAGAAGTTTGACTAACGATTTTCCGATTTTTTTCCCGTGGCTTTCCAATAACCAGATTTAGTTGCTCTGTTTATCCGAGATCCGTTCTGGTATTTTCTGTCTCGGTGAAAGAAGAAAAACCATTCCTTATCTCGAATCGGCAAGAAGGATTTCTCTACAATGAAGCAAAAATTTGATATTCTTTAATCAAGTAATGAAAAACACTCGATTTTCCCATAGCTTTTCAATAAGGAACATACCTTGAAGTTCCCAAGGATCAAAGTTGTATAAATCCATTAATGGAATGATCTCGAGCTCGATCTCAAGCTCTTGGTTTCTTCTGTGAAGGTAGTAACCGAAAAGTTCTTCATCTGTTGGGTGAAATCTGAAACCAGGTGGTAAAAATGACACCACCATCGTTGGAACCTTCAAAGTTGATTCAAGAACAGAGTTAAACTTTCAAAGGATAAAGCCCTAGTTCCTACTAGTGTTTTCTTGCAGCTCAAGGAACGTTAGCAAACATAGTATATGGTTTCAGAAACATATAACAACCAAAAGACCAAACTTACTTTTAGAATATGGTTTTACTTCAATGTTTCAATTTCAAAAATTAAAGAAAAAGATTGAATTTGTAAGTTTATGATGCTGGAACTTGCAAGTTTGGACCGTTTAGGAGGGATTATACTTATATAGCAGATGAAGAAAGGGTTTAAAGGTTGAATTAAAGATTAACACTAACTTAAAACAATCCCTAAGACATTATTTGTGAAAAATCCTAGGTGTCAACACCGCAATGAGTTTCAACAAATTAATTGTGGCATGGCAAGAGATCTTTAATAACCAATCAAAAATGTGACATGGAAAAAACATTTATTAATAAAAAAAATGAAAAAGACTTTTAAGGCCTAATAACTATAATAAAGGGAGAATCACAAAACTACACCATTTGAATTACATTTCACAAAACTACACCTTTTCCAAAATACTTCACAAAACTACACCTAAACACTCAAAATTAAATCCAAATAAACCTTACCCAAACAATCCTACCCCCTTAATACTATACCCTAAACACTAATTAGCGAACCCAAATGAAATTTTTTTAATTTTGGTAATTTTTAAAAGATTAAATCAAGCTTTTAAAATTTTGAAAGGGTGTAAATTTGTGAAAATATTAAATTAGGAGTAGTTTTGTGAAGAAGGGGTTGAAAGGGTGTAGATTTGTGAATTACTCTATAATAAATTTCAAACGTCATTTATGGAAAAACAAATGAAATAAAAAATAATTTAGAATATAAATTCTAATTTTTAAAAAATATATATATCGGTTATAACAAATATAGAAAAATGTAATAAAATTTTATTGGTTAAAAAGTCAAAACGCATTAAATTTTTCAATCAAAAATTAAAAAGAATAAACCGATGGAATAAAAGAATTTTTTTAAACCATATTTATTATGAAATGGATATAACAATAAATTTCAGTATTAAAACGTTTAAATTCACCACAACCCTATAAATATATACCTCATATTAATGGTGAATCGGATCCAGATATCCGGATTCGCATATGCCTAAATCCGTAAAAAATGATTAGAATTCAGATCCATTAGACGAATATTCGGTCAGAGAATACCCGTTGACTTTTGAAGGATATCCGGATCCGTTTATTTGAATACTTTTATATATTCTACAAAACTGAGTGGAGTTAAAATAAAAAATTGAAAATTTTTATATCCAAAACTAAAAGTAAATCAAATTATAAATATTCTTATATTAAACTTTAAACATAATTATCCACTTTTACGTAAAGCTTTATTATTTTCAAAATTTATTCATCGCGCATGGCGCGAGAAATTACCTAGTAGTAATAATGTTTATAGTTGCATTTGTTTTTGATAAAATAATAAAGACTGAAACCGAAAGCATAGAAGATTAGTTGTCTGAAACGTCCCACAAATTCCACAACAGTGGCCCACCTGAAAAAAGCTTCGGAGTAGTTCACACTCAGAGACTTTAAACTTATTGCCGTCTGTAAGTTACACTTTCACACACCTTGCCGTCTGTTATTTATGTCTAGAAACATCGTGTCGTTTTTAACCTTAGAAAATGCGGAAAACGACCTATTTCCCCCCAAGAACTATCGTATACCGATAGGTACCAAATGTTTCACACTCTCTCTATTTCCCCCTAGTAATACTTTACTATATCTATTTCCCTCCAATATCAAACTTCTCAATCTAATTCCACTTCGGCGATGATTTAATAAGTTAATATCGGTTTACTGTTTGTTAAACTAAACCCATTTCATTTACCCAAAAGTTAAACCATAAATAACCCTTAATATCCGATTAGAAACCCGACTCACCCTTAATTCTCCCCCAAAATTGATTTCTTAGAACCCTAAATTGAAATCGATATTTCAAATTGATTTCTCACTCGAATCATACGAAGAAGACGAAAGTTATGGAGGATTTAGGAAATAGATGCCCCCTGTTGAATTAGCAAAAATGTTGCTCGACATTGTAGCTGAAGATTACGAAGAAGATTATGAAAAAGATGGAGATTTAAGGATTTAAGAATCGATTTGGGGGTTTTTATCGGGTTATTGGGTCATAGTTTATGTTGACTTGAGTTTCAAATCGGTTTGGTTTTACATTCAACTCGGTTTGGTTTCTTGGTTAATATATCGAACTACTAAAATCAACGCCAACGTGGAAATAGATAGAGAAGTTTTATATTGGGGAAAAATAGATATAATAAAGTATTTTTAGGGGGAAATAGATATAGTAAAATATTATTAGGGGAAAATAGAAAGAGTGTAAAACATTGGAGACCTATCGGTATACGATAGTTCTGGGGGAAATATATCGTTTTCCCTAGAAAATGAAACCCGTGGAGCAAAAATTATCCCTTGCATCGTTATAATCAAGGGATTATTTTTCCAAATGCCCATTAAAAAAAAATCATGTCTCCAACTAAAAAACATCTTTCGGAAAATGTTACACCTAGACTAATTAAATGTTTCGTGGATAAGAGAAGACGACGAATGACGAATGTGTCCTTGTATTTTGTCCATGTGGTGTTTGTGGACTAAAATTTGTCCACGAAAAACAATGTCAAATTCGTCATTCGTCGTATTTTCTTGTTCACGAAACATTTGTCTTGTCCACGTGTAGCATACTAGCATTTCCCAAACAAAAAAAAAATTAATGGAATGCAAGAAAAGTTTATTAATTTTAATGGCATAGAGAATAATTTTTTCTATAATCAAATAGCTTAAATTTTTAAAAAGCAAAATTATGTTAATACTTGATTTATTAAAGAAATATAAAATTATATACCAAAGATATTAAGATAATGTTATCAAATATCTTTAATGTGGTACAAGTGGAATTTTTTGTCACGTTAAGATATCTAAATATTAAAAATGTCTATTGTAAAGGTCGTCCGAGAAAGTCTTGTTTATATGTTTTCAAATATTGTATGAACTTAGTTGTCAAAAAATATTGTATGAAATTAGATTCACTAGTCTTTGTACAAAAGTAATAACAATAGATTGGAATTTTTTTTAAGAACTCATGGGTAATTCCAAATATATGGAAAGATCCGAACTAATTTCAACGGGAGAGAAAAGTTTATGGATAGACGTCCTCTCCAATTTATCAAATGATCCGAAAACAAAGATTCATATTCATTTGTGTTTAAATAAATGTGACTTAGTTTCGCATAGTCGGAGATCGAACTTGAAATTTGGTAGCATCTCATATTCGTACCTGACCACAAAAAAGATATATATATATATATATATATATATATATAGAAAAATAAAAATAATATTTTAAAATGATACATCAAACAACTAAATAGTTATGGCTTTTAAGATTAATTGACAATAAAAATATTAACCAAGTTGTCATAAACATAAGTGAATGGTACAATATAAGAGAAAATAGAGGACCAGATTTCAAATAAAGACCCACTTGCAAATAATTGCATATAATCGTTGACGTGTGAATGAGTTGGCAAAAGAATATAATAATCTTCTTTATTATAACAAAACAAAATAATTGTAGATATATATAAATATGGCTAATACAAACCCAAACCAAACCACATTTGTCTCGAACTTTCCGCTTTCCGTTCACCGTACGAATCAAAGTGGTACGTTTCTCTATATGTTTCTGTAAATGAAATTTAAAGCTTTAACATTTTTTATTTATGTTCTGTTTTAAAGCTTCCATGTAAATATAATAAGATTCTATATATAGTCTCGTCTCGACTTTCTTTGATGTCTCTCTATAAATGTTTCTACAAATATATATCGGGTTTATTTCTCTGTCTATATGAATATACATAATCTTTTAAAACAAGGTATTTTGATGGAACAACAAAAACAAGAGAGTGGTGTTATCTCTCAAGAAGAACAAGTTCTCGAATCTCTTATAGCCATCTCTTACACTTCCCTTGAAGAAGAGTACTCTCAAGATGTTAAACATTTCATCAATAAAACAAATGGATTTACCAAAAGAAATGTCCAAGATGTTGATAAGCTTAGATCTAAGCTTATTTCGATATCCCACGACGATTTACCTTCAACGACACTCTCTAATGGTATTTAATAGTGAGATTATGTTCACATGATTGTCTTTCTTCTATGTGTATGACTTTGGTTTGGTCTAAAAGTTGACTAATATAATATGTAACGTTTGTCTTTGTGTGTTTAAACTTAATTCTGTTTTTATTTTTAAGTTAAACTCTCTCTCAAGTCTCATTGTTTGATCTTTTAACCAAATTAGTATCACATGTGTGAAATAAAGGCCCACTTCCACTTCGGCCTACTAAGGGAAAGGTGTTAACTGGGCCGCGAAAGGCCCACTAAAGTGGCTCAGTCTGCAATGGCTAAACGTGCTCCTCACGTGCTGTCTTCGTTTAAATAGAGCGAGGATCGTGGGGCTTGTGAGCCGTGTAGAAAAACGAGTATCGTGAGAAGAAAAGATTCACGAAGGGAGAGAGGAGACTAAGAGATTCTGAGAGAGATTCAAGGCAAGATAGATCGACAAGAAGAAGACGACTTATCTTGCGGATAATCGTCTGCGGTAACGATCGGAATCGTCGGCGGAACGAGAGGAGGTATCGCCGGAACAGCTCGGATCTAAGGTTGTCTTGCTCTTTGACTTAGCATTTGTTTCTTGTAACTATCTAAGATCAATTGCTTGTAATCAAACATATAAGCAAAGATCAGATCGTAGGAGACGATTGATCTTGGCTTGGTGATAGTGGATACATGAGAGTATTGTCCTCTCCCCTGAGACGTAGCCGGTGTTGAGGGTGGTGAACTCGGGGTGACCAAATCTTGTGTCTTGTAGCTTAGGACTAACCCCGCAAACACATAATCAAACTAGTCGGTAACTTGCGGTGCGAAAGAAGATTAACACATTAAACATAAATCACAAAGTGTTTCGTTTGTGTTAATTGCGAAGTGTTTCACGAGAGAAAACCTTCACAAGTGGTATCGGAGCACCTTTGGTTTAAGCGAAGGAAGTACGGTCAAGTACTCGGGTACGTGATTTCATTCGATCGAGCCAAGAGAAGGTTCGAAGGTGCGGACATGGAACCAACTCATGGCAAGTTCAAGATGGAGAAGTTTGATGGAAAGGGGGACTTCGGTATGTGGAAGTATAAGATGCTTATGCGGTGGAAATTCAAGGTTTAGACTTCACTCTAGAAGAGCCTGAAGCCAGTTCTGATGACAAAGAAAAGGGACCTGAAGACAAGTCATCAGAGACTAAACCTGATCCACTAAGGAAGGACAAAGACAAGAGGGCAAAGAACCTAATCTGCTCATGTCTAAGCAACCTGGTCTTAAGGAAGGTCATGAAGCAAACCACGGCTCTAGGAGTGTGGAAAGCATTGGAGAGGGACTATCAAGACAAGACTCGCCAAACGAATCTACCTCGCGAGAGATTTGCAAGTTTCAAGATGGATGAGAACAAGAGTATTGAAGAGAATGCGGACTCATTCTTGAAGGCTGTAGATGACTATCAAAGCACGGACATTCAAGTCGGTGATGAAGATCAAGCAATTCGGATCCTCTCAAGTACGCAAAGGCCTTTGATCCTCTAGTACATACTTTGAAGTATGGGAATGGCAAGCGGACCTTGACCGTGAATGAAGTCACCACCTCGGCTTATGCTAAAGAGATAGAACTCAAAGAAAGTGGGTTGCTAGGAAAATCAAAGCATGCTTGGGAGATGGTCGATGGTTTCAAGGGAAGACCGAGAAGAAGGATTAATGACGAGGAGGAAAATCTAGAGGAAAGAGCAAAGATTATAAGTCCAAGACGGACCGAAGGGAAAACCAAAAGCTAGAGAATGCTTGGATCCGTGGTAAAGAGGGCCACTTCAAGAGGGACGTCTCGAAAGAAAGAATCACACCGATTCCGCAAACTTAGTTAAAGAACACTTATGATTCTCACGGCCGGTTTTGAGGAAATTACGGATGAGTGGATACTTGATTCAGGATGTACTTTTCACATCACAAATGATAGAGAGGCTGTTTTGAATTCAAAGAATATGAAGGAGGAAAGGTTCTCATGGGGAACAACACGTATAGTGAGGTTAAAGGCATTGGGAAAATCAAGATTATAAATCCTGACAACTCAGAAGTGATAATCACTAACGTGAGGTACATGCCTAACATGGGTAAGAGCCTGCTTTCATATGGTCAATTAGAGAAGAGCGGCTGTTTCTATGAAGGTGAAGATTTTGTTGTCACATTCTACAAGAAGGACAGCAAGAAGAAAGTCATCTCAGGAAAGTATGAGAAAGGCCTGTATCATTTACAAGGAACAGTGGAAAAGGGTGTAGCTGCAATCTCAGACACGAAATTGATATACTACGGGGAGATGGCACTCTAGGCTTGGACATATGAGCTTGAAGTACATGAATGTACTAGTAAAAGGAGGCTACCTAGACGACAAGGAAGTTCGGACTGCGGTTTTGTGAAGAGTGTGTTCGGGTAAAGCACGAAGTTTGAGTTTTCCAAAGGGGAAACACAATTCAAAGGAAGTCTTAGAATACATCCATTCAGATTTGTGGGGATCACCGGGAGTTGAAGAAAGCTTGGTGGAAACAAATACTTCATCACATTCATAGATGATTATTCTAGAAAGGTTTGGATCTATTTTCAGAAGACTAAGGATGAAGCCTTTCAAAACTTCAAGGAGTGGAAGACTTTGGTGGAGACACAAACAGGAAAGAATGTGAAGTGTCTAAGGACCGAAAATGGATTGGAATTACGCAACTCACGGTTTGATGGATTGTGTAAACGATCGGGTATCAAACGGCACAAGACCGTGGCCTACACTCCTCAACAAAATGGAGTTTCGAACGTATGAACAAGACCATCATGAACAAAGTCGGATGTATGTTGGCGAAACGAGTTTGGGTAAACAGGTTCGGTCGAAGGCGCATCAACGATGTCTACCTCATCAACGAGGTCACCATCATCGGCACTAGACTTCAAGATACCCGAGGAGCTGCGGTCGGGTAGAAGATCGGCTAGATCATCTAAGGAGGTTTGGGTGTGTGGCTTATGTTCGAGGTAACACGGGATAAGGTCGGTTCGAGGGCAGTAAAGGGTTCTTCATGGGGTATCCTCGGGGTACTAAAGGGTACGAGTGTGGTTACCGAAGAAAACAAGAGCACTATCGGCGAAATGTGACTTTTCATGAGGAACGAGGTGTTCAAAGACCGCATTCGGGAAGTTTCGAAAAAGGCGAGAAAAGAAGAAAAAGAAGGTATCATTCAAGATCGATATCATTCGGGGACCTTCTACTCAAATTTTAGGTGGAGCTACCTCGAGCAAGAAAGATCAAATTCGAGAATCGGTGGAGCCTCATCGAAAGTGAAGGATCGGCCTCGGAAAGTGAATCGAGAGGAAGAAGACCCGGGTAGTCGAGGGAATGTGGAAAGTGAACCCATTGATGACTACATGCGGCCGAGAGACGAACACGCAGAACCATAAGGCCTCCATCAATGTTTGAAAGTGGAGACTATGTAGCCTATGCTCCGTCTTGTGCTCGGAGTCCGGAAATAGATGAGCCTAAGACAGTCACGAAGCTAAGAAAAGCAAGTACTTGGAAGCAATGGAAAGAAGCCATGAATGAGGAAATGAAGTCTCTACACAAGAACCACACATGGGATCTAGTGCCAAGACCTGACAGGAAGAAATTAGTTGGGAGCAAATGGATTTTCAAATTCAAGGAAGGGATTCCAGGAGTAGAAGAACCTAGATTCAAGGCTAAGTGGTTGCTCGGGATTCACTCAAGTGGAAGGGATAAACTACAATGAGATATTCTCTCCTGTAGTAGTCAAGCACGTCTCAATCGAATCATGCTATCTATATTGTGGTTAACTATGATCTAGAGGCTGGAGCAATTGGATGTTAAGACGGCATTTCTTCATGGTACTTTAGATGAAGAAATCTATATGCAACAACCAGATGAGTTTGTTGCAAAAGGGACTGAATCTAAGGTGTGCTTGCTAAGGAAATCTCTATATGGTTTAAAGCAGTCCCCAAGACAGTGGAACCAGAGATTTGATGAGTTCATGCAGACTCAGAATTTTCAGAGATGTGAAAGGGATCCGTGTGTATACTACAAAGGTGACAACATGGATGACAGGGTCTTTCTACTACTATACGTTGATGACATGCTAGTTGCCTCTAAAGACCTAAAGAAGATTCAGCAATTAAAGGAGAGTTTAATGAAGGAATTTGAAATGAAGGATTTGGGTAAGGCAACAAGGATATTGGGCATGGACATCATAAGAGATAGGAAGAAAGGAACATTGAAGCTGTCACAAGAGAAGTATATCAATCAGATATTGAGGACTTTCAATATGCAGGATGCTAAGCCCGTAATATCTCCGTGAACTCTCGGATTAAGATGAGGAAACTATCTAAGGAGGGTTTGATAAATGAAGCTCAGTATATGGACAACATACCCTATGCCGGCGGTTGGCGGTTTGATGTATGCAATGATAGGTACCGGACACGATCTAGGTTATGCTATTTGTCCGATCGGCGGATACATGGCCAAGCCAGGAAGGACACATTGGGAAGCAGTCAAATGGGTATTAAAGTATCTAAGAGGAGCATCAGGACTCAACCTAACGTTCACTAAGCAGGAAAGGTTTGATATTGTGGGCTATTGTGACTCAGACTATGGTTCTGATCTCGATAAAAGGAGATCAGTAACAGGGTATGCTTTCCAAGTTGGAGGAAACACGGTAAGTTGGAGATCTCAACTACAATCTCTGTAGTGGCTCTCTCAACTACCGAGGCCGAGTACATGGCACTCACGAAGGCTGCTAAGGAGGGGGGATATGGTTAAAAGGTATTTGTGGAGAGCTATGTTGTGATAAAGGGTTGTTCAAGCGTCAAGTTATTTTGTGATTCACAAAGTGCAATTGGGTTGTCAAGGAATGCAGTTCATCACGACAGGACAAAACATATCGACACAAAGTACAATTTTATCAGGGAAAAGGTCAAGGATGGGTCTACTGATTTACAGAAGATTCACACTAGCCTAAATGCATCAGATTGTTTGACAAAAGGGTTACCTGGAAACAGCTTAGAGCGGTGTCTGGTGACACTGAAGCTCATACCATAAGCTGATCTGAAAGGCCAAGGAGGTGTTTGCGTCGGTTGGAGCATCTCCGGTACATGGCAAGAAGAAGGAAACAGGTTAGTTTCCTTTGGTTAACAATCGACAAAAGGAGATCAGAAAGTGTTCTACTGGTAAAAGAAGAAGACTTGGTTATGATCTGTAAGTTAGGGTTACCTTGTTGGTGACTCGGAGGAGCTCAAAATCTATGGCAAGATCTTGGTCTGCATGTGAAGCATCTGAAGCTGAATCGTCGGTTCTGAGTCAGATCTGAGAAAGCAGGGAAGAAGATGAAATCACAGGTAAATCGGAAAAGGGTTATTTGGGGTTTCAGGTATCGTCATAGAGGGAAGAAGCAAGAAGGAAAGGTAAAACAACGGCGGTCTAGCCGGAGTTTCATCGGAGAAGAGAATCCGAAAGGATTTGTTTTCGTTCGCAAGGGTGAGGAGGCTTTGGCGGCGAGCTAGGGTTAATGTCCAAAAGAGTGACAGTAGTGAAGTATAAGTGGTTCTTTGGTGGAGATTGTGAAATAAAGGCCCACTTCCACTTCGGCCTACTAAGGGAAAGGTGTTAACTGGGCCGCGAAAGGCCCACTAAAGTGGCTCAGTCTGCAATGGCTAAACGTGCTCCTCACGTGCCTGTCTTCGTTTAAATAGAGCAGGATTCTGTTGGGGCTTGTGAACCGGTAACAGAAAAACAGAGTATCGTGAGAAGAAAAGATTCACGAAGGGAGAGAGGAGACTAAGAGATTCTAGAGAGAGATTCAAGGCAAGATAGATCAACAAGAAGAAGACGACTTATCTTGCGGATAATCGTCTCTGGTACTGATCGGAATCGTCGCCGGAACAGAGGCGGAGGTATCGCCGGAACAGCTCGGATCTAAGGTTGTCTTGCTCTTTGACTTAGCATTTGTTTCTTGTAACTATCTAAGATCAATTGCTTGTAATCAAACATATAAGCAAAGATCAGATCGTAGGAGACGATTGATCTTGGCTTGGTGATAGTGGATACATGAGAGTATTGTCCTCTCCCCTGAGACGTAGCCGGTGTTGAGGGTGGTGAACTCAGGGTGACCAAATCTTGTGTCTTGTAGCTTAGGACTAACCTGCAAACACATAATCAAACTAGTCAGTAACTTGCAGTGCAAGAAAGAAGATTAACACATTAAACATAAATCACAAAGTGTTTCGTTTGTGTTAATTGCAGAAGTGTTTCACAGAGAAAACCTTCACAACATGGACACAACATTAGTGAGGTAAAGAAAACATTAAGAAGTGAGAAAGATTGAAACTTTATGATGGATTCTATCTTTTCAATGACATTCGAGGAAAGATAAAAAAAAGGCGAAGAAACTCTAGTGAGCATCGTCTTCTTCTTCGCAGAACTTTGTATATTCTTTTGGACCCATTAATGAATCCAACTCCGCCGGGTTGCTTGGTTTCACCTTAATCATCCAACCATCTTCATAAGGGCTTGAGTTTATCTACACAATTGTCATTACAAAAGTCAAAAAATTAACAATTTGTTTCGCGACATACCATATACTAAGGCGATGTATATTAAATCAAAATTTCAAAATATTTGAGTTTTAATGAATTTTGTAAGAGATTTTGGATGAATTAAGTAGGAGTTCTGATTTGTTGTTAAATTATTTGTGAATCCCTCTAAAAAACATGTTATTTGGTTTTCATATGTTTAACTAAGAAACTTTACTACAACACTTTAACATTACTGAAATTCCACTATATAAAGTATTTTTAATAACAATGGATTCGATGATACATTTTCAAAAATCATTACTACAATAACTATTGAGTTTATAAGTTTCGTTTTAAATTTTTTTTTGTTTGCCTACTTAGAGGATTTTTCATTTAGATACAAACCATTCGAAATCCTTCAAAGTTATTATTCAAAATGAAAAAAAGAAAAACTTACCAAACCAGGAGAATCAGTGAGCTTTGTGTTAACTTCAATGACTTCACCAGAGATTGGTGATAAGATCTCACTTGTGGCCTTAACACTTTTCACAGCTCCAAAGTTGTTTTCTTTGCTCACTTGATGTTTTTTCTTCTGGAAGCTCCACAAACACAACTTCTCCTAAATGCCCCTTCACATATCATCACACATTCATATAATCTCTCTCTATCTTTAAGATACTAAGAGCATATTCAATGCAAGAGATCACATTTTTGGTTTTAAGCAACAAAAATAATATTAAAAAATATTAATGATATGTGGGTTCCAACTGAAGAGAGAATGAAGAAGGTTTTATCAAAAACCGGTTCCCATTTAAGAGATAGAAAACTAGTTTCTTACCTTTTTATTTTTTCTTTAATTAGTTTAAATTTTTAACTTAAAAACCCACTTAAAAGCCTTCATTGTTTATGGTCTAAGGCCACCTCTATTGGAAGTTTGTATGCAGTTTCTAATATTAAAATTTAATTCAAAAATAAGAAAAAAAGACAGAAAAATAGAAATTGTATCTCAACAAAGCTACTTTAGAATTGTCTCTAATATTGTTCATAAACTTTTATGCCAGATGTCAAAACACTACTGGTCAAATTTTCTGCTTTTTTCAGTTAACTAAAAATTGTATAAAATATTATTGTTTAATTGTTTAAAAACTCTGCCACCGTTGGAGATGGCCTAACAAGTCTAAGAGCATTAATATCGATTAAGAGGCAAAAAATAAACTCTTAAAAAAATTATATTGTTTTTATTTACTTTTTTTAAAAAAATAAAAATATAAAATAAAAAGAACCAATCGCGGGTCTCCACGTGACAGTGGGACCCGCGAAAAGTTTAAGAAGTGTCTCTTAAAATAGAGGTTTTGGATGTGGTTTTGTATTTGATGGCGGGTCTCACCAGTTAAGAGGACTAGATGTCTAATTCTAATGGTCTAAAGTCACTCTAAACTAAACAACGGTAAAACCTTTTATAAAGTAATAACAACAGTGATATTTATTTGGACAATTTTTATGAATACCACTTAAAAAAGTTTTTTAACACAATTAGCAAAGATTTTCAAAAGTTTTACAAATACCATTAAATTTTTTTTCCTCATAAATACCACAAATCTTAAATTTTCAAAATGACACCCCAAAACCTCCAAAAAATTATACCCTACCCCTTCAAAACTATATCTTAAACACTATATAGCGAACCCAAATGAAAAAATTTAAAATCTAAAAGTGTTTTGTATTTGTGATTTTTTTGTAAACTATTACTTTTTGATGGTATTTTTGTTATAAAAAAACTTTTTAATGGTATTTTCAAAACAAAATCTTATTTTGATGGTATTCTAAGGAATTTCTCTATTTATTAGTATATAGTGATATTAATTTATAAATGTATTAGTTGTACTAAACTCAATTGAGAACTCGAAAAATTCATCAATTTATCGTGATATTAATTTATTGAGTATTAATTTATAGAGATTCTAATGTAACGTGATAAGCTATGTTTTTACCTGGGCATGGTCAATGATGCCAATGGTAGCCACTGAGCCTTCATGTTTGACCCATTCATGTGAATTTGCATACTTAAGTCCTTCCAAAACTTATAAAAACCCAAAACAAATCCACAAAGAATGTTTAGACATACTAAAGTAAAACAAGACCAATGCCACACACTTGTTGTGTAAGAGGATGTTGATTTTATTTACCTGAAGAGAAACATCTAGAGATGGAGAAAGGTGGGAGGAGGTGAGATTTGGATGAAGAAGAAGAGTGCTTGAGAGCATTTTCTGTTGAAGAAGCCAACATTCTCAGTAGAGGTGTCAATTGGACAATAAAACCATCCACATGTCCGGTCCATTTCATTACGGACTGTCCATGGACGCGCCCAAATGATAATGGGCTAATTGGACAAAACAACTCATTTTGTCCATAATAATTTGGGCTAGCCCATATGGACATTGGGCGTCCATGGACTTTAGAAATCTAGGGTTTTGTAGGAATTAGGATAAATTAGATTTTTACGTTTTTAACAAGACAATTTTTATTAGTAACATTAAATTAAGTTTTTCTACAAAATTAGCACATAACTCCAAAATTAGCACAAACATTCTTACAAATTTTACAAATATCACTTTTTCAAAAATACCACAAATCTTAAATTAGTTTAAAATTTCTAAAATTAAACCCTAAACCCTCTAATTTAGTCTCACCTCTTCAAAATTATACTCTAAACACGATATAGCAAATCCAAATGAAAAAAATAAATTTTAAAAGTGTTAAACAAGTCTATTGTATTTTGTGGTATTTTTGTAAATTAAATTTTTAAAGGTATTTTTGATATTGATTATCATTATTAATGGTATTTTTGTAAATTAAATTATTCTGATTTTGTAAATTACTTTTAATTTTAAAATGTTGGTTATGTTATTTTGAATCTATTTTTTATAATGATTGAACGTCCATGGGTATTTCCAAATGGACGTGAGCGTTATCGGACTGGACAATAATTAGTCCACATTATATTGGATTGGACTGGACAATTTCCACAATAAATTGGAATGGACTGGGCAATGTCCATGGACATGTGGATATACCAATTGACAGCTATAATTCTCAGTGCCATTTTCTATGGATTTGTTCTGTTTTTCTTGTTCTTGTTTTCTGAAAGAAAGTGGATAAATCTCTTTAATGGGTGTTTATTAACTTTTGTGTTCTATCTTTAGATGTATGGCAGAAAGCAAATGCCTCATCTTAACGGTATCTACGCAAAAAGTGAGACCTAAGCCCTCCTCAATGATTTGGAAGGTTTTGAGTCTAGTCTTTTTGTAGGGGTAAACCTGTTAAAAAGGAATAAAAGTTGATATATTGTGTTAAAACTTAAAACTAGGTGGTTGTTCAGCTTTACACAGTAAATATCCTTTGTATTTTGAAATATAACTAGGTAATTTCTGTTAGGATTATGGGCTTCCAACTTAAAATTAATTGTCGTTAATGGAGGGGCCCATATCCTTTATATATTAGTTTATAACCCTTTGAGTTTCCGATGTGGGACATTTGTCCCTAATACGCCCCCTCGAGATAATGGGTCTCGTTAACCATTAATCTCGGGTAGTTTGGGCAAGAGAGGCGGACCAATCGGGTCAGGCCTGTGATCAGATCGGGCTCTGATACCTTGTTAGGATTATGGGCTTCCAACTTAAAACCAATTGGCGATAAGTGGAGGGGCCCATATCCTTTATATATTAGTTTATAACCCTTTGAGTTTCCGATGTGGGACATTTGTCCCTAATAATTTCTCGCGCCATGCGCGATGTAAATTTTGAAAATAATAAAGCTTTACGTAAAAGTGGATAATTATGCTTAAGGTTTAATATAAGAATATTTTTAATTTGATTTACTTTTAGTTTTGGATATAAAAATTTTCAATTTTTTATTTTAACTTCACTCAGTTTTTTTAGAAATATAATTATAAAAGAATTCACATAAACTGATCCGGATATCCTTCAAAAGTCAACGGGTATTCTCTGACCGAATATTCGTCTAATGGATCTGAATTCGAGTCATTTTTTACGGATTTAGGCAAATGCGAATCCGGATATCTGGATCCGGTTCACCTTTAATATTCGATATATATTTATATGGTTGTGGTGACGTTAAACGTTTTAATACTGAAATTTATTGTTATATACATTTCATAATAAATATGGTTTAAAAAAATTATTTTATTCCGTCGGTTTATTCTTTTTAATTTTTGATTGAAAATTTTAATGCGTTTTGACTTTTTTAACCAATAAAATTTTATTACATTTTTCTATATTTGTTGTACTCTATATATATTTATGAATAAATTTTGAAAATAATAAAACTTTACGTAAAAGTGGATAATTATGCTTAAGGTTTAATATAAGAATATTTTTAATTTGATTTACTTTTAGTTTTGGATATAAAAATTTTCAATTTTTTATTTTAACTCCACTCAATTTTTTTAGAAATATAATTATAAAAGAATTCACATAAACTGATCCGGATATCCTTCAAAAGTCAACGGGTATTCTCTGACCGAATATTCGTCTAATGGATCTGAATTCGAGTCATTTTTTACGGATTTAGGCAATTGCGAATCCGGATATCTGGATCCGGTTCACCTTTAATATTCGGTATATATTTATATGGTTGTGGTGACGTTAAACGTTTTAATACTGAGATTTATTGTTATATACATTTCATAATAAATATGGTTTAAAAAAATTATTTTATTCCCGTCGGTTTATTCTTTTTAATTTTTGATTGAAAATTTTAATGCGTTTTGACTTTTTTAACGAATAAAATTTTATTACATTTTTCTATATTTGTTGTACTCTATATATATTTTTTTAAAAAAATTAGAATTTATATTCTAAAGTATTTTATTTCATTTATTTTTCCATAAATGATGTTTGAAATTTGTTCTAGTTATTAGGCCTCAAAAGGCGTTTTCATTTTTTCTATTAATAAATGTTTTTTCCATGTCACATTTTTGATTGGTTATTAAAGATCCATTTTGCCATGTCACAATTAATTTGTTGAAACTCATTGTGGTGTTGACACCTAGGATTTTTCATAATAATCACTTCACAAATAATGTCTTAGGGATATTGTGTCCTTTATTAGGTAACTAGATGAAATCCCGCGTAATACGCGGACAAATACATAAAAACATTTTATAATTATATATTAATAATTTTATTAAATTTGTATAGTTATAGTTAGATTTAAACGGAAATTAATATTATATCCGTTATTTTATTAACAAATAATTTAAAAGACGCACAACAACATATTAGGTAATAGTAAATAATTGATTTTTACATTTTCCAACAATTAAGAAATAAAATAACACATTTTTGTTTTATTACCTTGTTTTTGTTATTACATGAAAAAAAATTATTTTAAATTAATAATTAGATAGTGGATCCATGAAGATAACAAATAAGTTATCATAGAGATTTTCTTTATTTTCAAGTAATTTTACGTTTTTATTTTTTCTTATTTCTAATTATTTTGTTTTTATTGATTATTTTTTAAAATATTGTTAAATTTTTCTTTTTCTATGTAATTTTCCTTATTTGTGATTATTTTATTTTTAATTATTTCATAATTAATGTTAAGTTTTTTTTATTTTTGATTATTTTCCTTATTTCTGTTTTTTCTCTATATTGTTAAGTTTCCATTTTATAAAATGTATAAGTATCAAATTTAATACATATGTCACGATCTCAACTAACCCTTATAAATGTTACGATCATGTGAGTTATAATTTTGCATACGTGTCTAGCTCACGTTAAACGCACTCACTTTTATATAATTAGATTCCCGGTTGACGCGGGTCCTCGCGTAATCACGGCGAAAGATTATTTTTTTTAATATGTTTCCTTTTTTATATACAAAACGAATTGGTGTAATGTGTTTTAGTTGCCTTTTTATATATTAAACTAATTAGTGATTGGTTAGTTTCTTTTTTTCTCCTTTTTAAAAATAATGAGTTTCATTTTATTAAATTTCATTTTTAAGGTTTTTTCCTTCTTTTTTTCTTCTTTTAAAATAATTTAAATTTTCCATTTTCCATTTTTTAAATTTTCCATTTTTCCTTTTTCTTTTATTCTTTTTTTTAAGAAGATTACTTATTTTAAAAATGACAAATGTCACGATCTAAATTAAATGTGGCACGTGTCACGATCTGTTGAGTTATAATTTTTTTTTTTTTTTTTGTTAAACCAGGAGGTTCGGGCCGGCATAAATCCTCTTAGCGCGACAGCCTTTGATAATACCATTTAAAGGCGTAAATCATCGCTCCCAACGCGATTCGAACCCAGGAGCACAACATCACCAACGACTGCGCTTAATCGACTGGGCCAACTCATCGTTGGTCTTGAGTTATAATTTTACGCGCTCTCTTTTATATAATAAGATAATGTGTCATTTATTAGGTTTAATGTATTGTAGAATTATACACGAATAAACTAAATTTTTCCAAAATAAATAATCAAACCATATGTTGTATACCTTCATTGAAATTCCTTTTGTATTTATGTTATTTAAAAAAGTTGGTGTTATCAATTTTTAACCTACGGTTTTACGTGATTGACAAAAATTCAACTCTTAACTAAAACATAAATTGTAATGTATAGGTATATAATAAAAATAGAGAAATTTCTTGAAATACCACAAAAAAAACTGTTTTGAAAATATCATTACAAAAATTTTTATAACAAAAATACAATATTTTCTATATCAAAAATACGACAAAAAATAGTAGTTTACAAAAAATACCACAAATCATAAATGAGTTATAACACTTTTAGACTTTAATTTTTTTCATTTGGGTTCGTTATATAGTGTTTAACGTATAATTTTGAAGGGGATGAATTTAGTTTTGAATGTTTATTGTGTAGTTTTGAAAGTTGTAAATTAATTTAAGATTTGTTGTATTTATATTTAAAAAAAAATTAATGGTACTTATAATTTTTTTGAGAATGTGTGATAATTTTGTAAACAAAACTTCAATTAGTTCTATTCATGAGAACTGTCCAAAAAATATATGTTAGCCGATAAATTTAAGCGATTACCAACCAAAATTCTATTAGGTTTAGAGAAATTCACAAAACTACATCATTTCAACCCTCTCTTCACAAAACTACATCTAATTCAAATTTTTATCATATTTACATATTTTCAAAATTTTAAAAGCTTGATTTACCCTTTGAAAAAATTCCAAAATTAACTTTTTTCATTTGGGTTCGTTTATTAGTGTTTAAGGTATAATATTAAGGGGGTAGAATTTGGAGTATTTAGGTGTAGTTTTGTGAAGTAATTTTAAAATAGTGTAGTTTTGTGAAAGGTAATTCAAATGGTGTAGTTTTGTAATTCTCCCTTAGGTTTAAAAGGATTCAATAAAAAAAAATTAACAACAAGGATTCAATATTTAGAAAGTATCGTTTTGTAATGCGTTTTGAATTATTTTCTTCACTAAATGTTTTAACTTTTGAAATGATCTATAGTTTTTTTCATAAATTGCGTGCTCCAAATTCGAAAAGATTATGGACTAGAACTTAAAATCTTATTCTGATTTTTATCAACTAAAATAGTAAGTTTTTCCACGTAAAATTATAACTTATAGAGTTTGAAACAAAACATTTCGGTCAACCTAAATAATGGGTCTTAGTATTGTTGACCTTGTAGATGTCTAACTCACTTTACATCTAAGAACAATAATTAACGTGAATTCAAAATTAAAGCAAATTACTAGTATACTATATACGGACCCGCACGTACGTGCGGTTTAATTTTTTGTAATTTTTAATTAATAAGATATATTTGCAAATTTATATAGTTAAAATTATTTGGTAAATCATATATTAAAAATGTTGATTTTAATTATATGTTTGTGGTATCTTGTGTCATAAAGTAAATGAATATATTGTAAATTTTATTATTTTCTTATGATGACGACTCGAATTATATGTTTGTGATGTCTTGGATTATATAATTATATTCCATAAACTATGTTTGATATTTTCCGACCCGTCACAAAAACTACACATATATATTATACATAAACTAAAATTGATTTTAGTCTCATAACAATTATTATTCGTGATTTCAATTTCGATTTGTGATTTTTAATGATCCGTTACAAAAATTAAAATATGTGGAGATCATAATTGTTATTCATAATTGATGTTAAAAATTTAAAATCTACCACTATACCTGGATTCAATTCTAAAATTAATCCGTAAAAAATTGTCTTTCTTTATTAATAAATTATTCTTTAATTATTTTTTAGATATTCTTATGAGGAATTCACAAAACTACACCATTTCATCTCTTCCTTTACAAAACTCTACCTAATTCAAATTTTTTTCATATATACACCTTTTCAAAATTTTAAAAGCTTGATTTACCCTTTAAAAAATTCCAAAATTAAAAAAAATTCATTTGGTTCGCTTATTAGTGTTTAGGGTATAGTATTAAGGGGGTAGGATTGTGTGGGTAGGGTTTATTTGAATTTAATTTTGAGTGTTTAGGTGTAGTTTTGTGAAGTAATTTTGATATGGTGTAATTTTGTGACAACATTGTAAATAGAATTTTTTTTGTACTCTTTATAAAAATGTTTTCTTTTTAATAGTATAGATGGCCATGTATAGAAAATGAACAAAATAAATTAACATTTTAAGGTTTTACTAATGGAGGCTTATTTGATGCCATTGGCAAATTTCTCAATCAATACAAAGTTACCTTTGAAATATACATTTTCCAACTCAATATGGGGTGGAAGTAAAGCTATAATATTGACCCAATTTATCAGAAGTCAAAAATCAGTATCAAGTATGTAAATTGTATATCAGTTGTGTTGATAAAACTCTCAAGGATATATTTTTTCTATAATAAATACATAGACCTAGTGAATACTATTTATATGTTAAATATGTTAATGTAAACAAGAATCATACAAACCCTTAAATGAAATCTAAATCCTTACTAAAATTATTCTACTCCATAAAAATCGAATATTAAAATCAGAAAATATCACTTTTTATTTATTCCTTTTGAAATAATTATTTAGAGTTGAGCGGCTCAACTTGAGCCCATTAAAATTCGAAATAAAAACTTTATGAAAATAAATGCAGAACTCGTTAAACATAAGAAATAATAATATTCAAAATCTATATTATTATTTTTGGAGTACTAATTTGAAAATATCCAAAAAATTACTCCATATTACACATTATGCCTTTGAGTTTAAAAGGAAATAATTTTAGGACTTTTAATTACGAAAAACCAAATAAGTAAATATTACAATCCTCTCCAAAAATAAACTCAAAAATATTGAGGAAATTATGTAAAAGTCATTTGGAAAACAAAATAAGATATATGCAATTCACATAAATACACTATTAAATAGTTTTTTATAAAAAAATACCATTAAAATTTTACTTAAATCAAAATACCATTAGATGATAAATACCATTAGAAAGAATTTGTTTTTAAAAACCATAACCTTATTTTTAACAAAAATAACACACAGATTAAAAAGGAGTTTAATTTAACGAGTTAAAACATATTTTTGTTAAAAATATCTAACAATAAAAAATAGTTTGTAAACGGGTTCGGTTTCCGGGTCAATTCTAAAAAAAACATAAGAAATTGAAACTATATTAAAATTTAAATCTTATATTACATATTCAAAATAATTATAATTTTAAATAAATTTGGGTAAATCGCATATTTTGATTTGTGTATTTCGATTATGTTTCGGTTTGTATTTTGAATCCGAGTTTTTTCCAAATAAATAATAAATTATAATACTTTAGTCTAATCAACTTACAAATAATATTAAAATTTTACTATACGAAATATATAATAAAAATATTAAATAGTAATAAAAATTTAATTTCAACAATATTAATTAATCACTAGGATTTAACCCGTGGTACACCACGGATTTATGTTTTTTACAAATAGTTTTATATATATACAATTAATTTAGAAGTTTGTAATATTTTTTCTGTTTTTGTAAAATAAATAAAAAAATTCAGAATTTCTAAAGAGTATTTTGTTCTTTTATTGTTTATGCAAATAAATATATAATGAGAATTATATTTTATATAGCAAAATCTTAATATAATTTGTAAGTTGGTTTATTCCAAACTATTATAAACTATAAAAATTAGGGATGGACAAAACTTCCTGATCCGAAATACCGAACCCAAACCAAACCGAAATCCCCAAATCAATACCGATCCTAAAAACAAATAACTCGAATGTATAGGGAAATTTACTACCATAATACCCGAAATCGAATCCGAACCGAACTCAATTTTTTAGAACTAAACTAAACTACTCTAACTACCCAAAAATTATTTTAAATAATAATAATTATAATTATATTTGAAGTACATAATTGGAACCAAATCGAAATTAAAGAACCGAAACCGTTCCAAAATAAATAACCCGAACGAATTGAGAAATTTACTACCTGAAAACCCGGAGTCAAAACAAATTTCTAGATTTGAACCAGAATTACCCGAAATTTGTTTATGATAAAGTTTAATCATTATTTTCAAACTTCTTGTCATTTATCTAGAATTTTTCCAGAAACCGAACCCGTTAATAAATAATTGTTTTTTATTGTTTGATATTTTTAACAAAAAAAATTGTTTCAACTCGTTTTAAAATTCTTAATAATATTAATTAAACCTGTTTTGATTTAAATAAAATTTTAAATGTATTTTTTATAAAAAAACTATGTAATACACTAGTATAAAAAAACAAAATACCCTCGGAAATTTTTGTGGGTAACCCACGAAAACCCACGAAAAATTTTCGTGGGTATAGCGTCGTGGATAGAAATTTTCGTGGGTATGTTCATAAACCACGAAAAACCCACAAAAATTTTCGTGGGTAAATTGCCACGAAAATTTACGTGTGTTTTTCGTGGGTACTCGGCAAACCACGAAAAACACACGAAAATTTTCGTGGGTAGGCTGAAATTTTTTTAAAAAAATAATAATCCAATTTTGATTTACGAAATTCTAAATTTAAAAATTAAAATTAAAACCGAAGTAGAAAGACAATAATGTTTTATAATTAAAACCGCAAAGCAAATAGTTTAACAAAATTCAAAGTTATATAAATAAAAAAACATTTGTTGCAACATACAAAAAACTACAGGCTATAATCAAAATTCCCAAGCGAGTTCAGGTGGGTTGTGTTGAACTCCTCGAGCTGGATCGGGCCTTGCGACAGTAGATTCGGGTCTAGCGTGCCTTGACTCAGGTCTTCTGGGTCTTGCGGGACTTGACCCGGCCCCGCCGAGCTTCCAGCTTCAAGGCGATCTAACCTTTGTTGAGTGGTAGTCTTGAACGCTTCGAATTCACCGCGAATATCCTCTTGTGTCGACGACGGATAAGGGACGTACGGTTGATAGAACTGCGTCTTTGCACTACCTACGCCGTAGGCCTCTCCGTATTTCGGGTTGACCTTCTGCATATTTAAAAATTACATAATTAATAACAAAAGATACAAATGTTTGTCACAACAAATGTTAATAACTAAACACGTTTCTTAATGATCCATCTCAAATTTTAACATGTGTTTGTCACAACAACCGTAATAGTCATTTGGACATTTGAAAATCAGATTTGGTTCCTCGAAATCATCTACAACCTCGGTCGATGTGGGTATTTTTAGTACTTTTTTTTCAGCTCGGACTGGAGAGCGTGGTTTACGAGGCTTAGGTGGAGCACGTGAAGTAGAACCATGACTCTTGTTCGTTGGGTTACTGGAGTGAATGGTGGAAGAAACATGGGTGTTTGTTTCTGGTAAAGACTCTACGAAAGTGTTTATTATTTTATCTTCCTCTGAGCGATTAACATTTTTCTTCGACATGTTTATTTTGTATGTTTTGTATTTACTAATTTCCTGAAACAAGTCTATATTTATAGACTTAATAGAGTTTTTTGTGGAGTTCTATGATCCACGAATAAAAACGTGGGTTTTTGTTAGTAGTTCGGTACCCACGAAAAACCCATGAAATTTTTCGTGGGTAGGAGTATACTTTTCGCAGTGGGTTTTCAGGGAGATGTCTTTTCATATGTACCCAAGAAAAACCCATGAAATTTTTTGTGGGTGGGAGTATACTTTTCGCAGTGGGTTTTCAGGGAGATGTCTTTTCATATGTACCCCCGAAAAACCCTTGAAAATTTTCGTGGGTAGGAGTACTTTTCGCAGTGGGTTTTGCAGGGAGTTGTCATTTCATATGAATTGTCACTTCATATATAGTATCAGATTTGCAAGTGGCATATATACCCACGAAAAAGCCATGAAAATTTCCGTGGGTAAGAGTACTTTTCGCAGTGGGTTTTTCAGGGAGTTGTCATTTCATATGAATTGTCACTTCATATATAGTATCAAATTTGCAAGTGGCATATATATACCCACGAAAAACCCATGAAAATTTTCGTGGGTAGGTGTTAAATTTTCGTATTATTCATGGTATTATAAATACATTGTCTATATGTTCATAATTTGTAACACATAACACTAGGAATTCCAAATCATTTAAAAATTTGTTATGTCTTTCTCAAACCATTCTAGAAGATGGATGGATCTCCGGATTGATTCATCAACAAATACTGTCACCGAAGAATTTTGTACTGAGATTACTGTGTTCATCGAATTTGCTTGTCAACAACCATCATTTCAGGCAACCGGGAAACTCCTTTGTCCATGTGCCCGGTGCAAAAATGTAAAGCATCAAACAGCGACGGTGGTGACCCGTCATCTTTACACAGTTGGATTCAAAGGCAATTACTATGTTTGGAGTAATCATGGAGAATCTTTCATGGTTACAGGAGAATCCTCTGCTGGAACACAATTTGATGGAAGAGTCAACCGTGAACGTTATCATCATCCTCATGTTGATGTACAAGAAACATTTCATGAAGCATTCGAAGATGTTCATGATATTCCAGAGATGCAAGATCAGCGATATAGTGAAGAAGTCGATATTCCGGCGGGCGTAGACAAGTCATATGAAGCATTCATGGAAGTTAATCAACCTTTCTACGAAGGTTGCAAAACGGAGAATTCGAAATTATATTTGGCGTCATGTATTCTACGTTGGAAGACGGAGCACAATATATCAGCGGGTGTTGTAGACGACATTGCTAGTACTATCAAAAGGATTCTACCAAACCCGAATAGTGCTTCAGAGTCGTACTACGAAACAAAAAAAATTACAAAGACCCTTGGCTTATCCGTTCATAAAATTGATGTATGCGAGAACAATTGCATGTTATTTTGGCGGGGAGAAGATGCGACGCTCGATCAGTTTCGGTTTTGTCTTAGTGATCGATATCATCCGTGGAATGGTCATGGCAAAAAGATTCCAAAACAGCGAATGTTTTATCTTCCCATTACCGATCGTTTGAAAAGATTATACCAATGTCAATCAACTGCGGGACATATGCGTTAAGGATTTTATGTTATCTTTTGTTTTCAATAAAGGAAAAATCAACATAAAATATGAGAACATCTTATATTGTGAAACAAAAAAAAATCTCTAAAACATCTTATACTAGATGAAATCCCGCGTAATACGCGGACTAATTATATAAAACATTTTATAATTATATATTAATATTGTTAGTAAATTTGTATAGTTATAGTTAGATATTAATATTATACCCGTTATTTTATTAACAAATAAATATAAAAGACACACAACAATATATGGTAATAGTAAATAAGTGATTTTTACTTTTTCATCTATTAAGAAATAAAAATAACACATTTTTTGTTTTATTACATTGTTTTTGTTATTTACATAAAAAAATATTTGTTTTAAATTAATAATTAGATAGTGGATTCATGAAGATAACAAATAAGTTATCATAAATATTTTCTTTATTTTTTCAAGTAATTTTACGTTTTTATTTTTTCTTATTACTAATTTTTTTATTGATTATTTCTTAAAATATTCTTAAATTTTTCTTTTTATATGTTATTTTCCTTATTTATGATTATTTTATTTTTCTATATTTCAAATTAATTTATTTTATTTCTAATTATTTGATAATTAATGTTAATTTTTTTATTTTTGATTATTTTCCTTATTTTGTTTTTTCTCTATATTGTTAAATTTTCATTTTACAAAATGTTTACGTATCAATTTTAATACACATGTCACGATCTGAACTAACCATTACAAATGTTACGATCTCGTGAGTTATAATTATGTTTGTCAAGTTCACCTTAAACGCGCTCAATTTTATATAATAAGATTATTTGATAATTATGTGCCTTTTTGTTTGATTATTTTTTTTGTTTTTTGTTTTTTATTTTATTTTTTGTTCTGTCTTTTTTTTTCTAAACATTACCTTTTTAAAAATTATTAACATTTTTTCTAAAATTATTAACATTTTTTTTTTAATTGTGACACGTGTCACGATCTGGTGAATTATAATTAAACGCGCTCACTTTTATATAATAAGATAGAGAAAGAGAAAGTATAAAATTGATTAACAATAAAGTTTTTTGGATGTGATCATATCGAAAAACGGTAATGTCGATTGCTACACTCGAAATGGGCACAAATAAATCGACAAAACTTGTTCTCTTTCTACAAAAAACTTGGCTTGGCATAGGCATGGGCAATCGGGTACCCAACCGGGTTTCGGATCCACCCAATCGGGTTTCGGGTTTTTCGGTGTAAGGCAACATGATCCCAATCGGTATATTTCAAAAAGTTCGGTTCGGAGCTATTCGGGTTCGGGTCGGTTTTGTACTTCAATCAAAGATCCGATTAATACCGAATTACTCTTCGGTTATCAACGGTTCGGTTAATTTTGTAACCGAAGTACTAAAAGAACCGAATAAGTACTCGAAATAACCGAACAAATGATAATTTTTCGAATATTTTTACCCAAAACCCGAAAAAATTACCCATTTACCCGAAAAATTACCCAAATACCCGAAAATTTTACAACATTATTAATTTTTAAAAATATATAATCTAAAAATTCTAGTGTTTGAGTATAAATAAATTTAATTTTAGGTAACAAATCTAAAAAATTTGGATATAAATGTATTTATAGTTTGATAGTAGATATAATCATATATAATATATGTAAAAATTGATGTAATAACGGTACCCATTTGGATATCGGGTTCGGTTCGGATTTACCCGATACCCACGGATCCATGACTTTATAATCCAATAGGGTAATATTGTATTACCCGTACCCGACCCGAACCGGTTTTTTCGGGTCGGTTTCGGTTCGGGTTTTCGGGTTCGGGTATTTTGCCCAGCCCTAGCTTGGCATTTTCCAACAATCAAAAAACAAACAAAAACTATCCAAAATAATAATCGACCGTTGATTCACTTATCTCATGTACGGACAAGATTAAACAAATAGGGAACATCGTGTGAATAAAAAAAAATACAGAAATGACTCCACCCTTGATTTTTCAAAAAATGTATTAATTTCAAAATTTGAGCGTGCTAATATATTAATCAATTAAAGAGATAAAGAAAAGCAACTTTATAAAATCAGTAGTAATCACTACATTGATACCATTCTTGTCCATCTCATTTACACTTTTGATTTTTACTTTATAATTATAAAAAGACATAACCCTTTGTCTAAATCTGACGGTAAAACAAATCTGGTATGTATTTAAATCCTAGCCGTTGATTTCATTGACTAAAGTCTTCACAAAATCATCCATAAAACTCTTTTCTCTACAAAAGAAACAGTCTCCAAAGTAAGCACCTTTCCCTTTCTCTCACTCACTCTCTCTCTCTCTTACTCTCACTCTCTCTCTCTAGAAATGGGCATGAATGCTTTGAGATTTCTCCACATCCTCTTCTTCCTTGAGCTGATTCTCCATTGTCACTGTGCAACATCTCTCTCTTCCTCTTCTGATGTAAAGCTTCTCCTTGGGAAAATCAAGTCTTCACTACAAGGAAACACTGAGAGCTTACTCTTGTCTTCTTGGAACTCATCACTCCCAATATGCCAATGGAGAGGGGTAAAATGGGTATTTTCAGATAGGTCTCCTCTTACATGTAGTAGTACAGACCTTTCTTCAAAGCAATGGACAAACACATCTCTCTACAATGACTCTTCTCTTCACTTACTCTCTCTCCTGCTTCCTTCTGCTAATCTCACAGGGACACTCCCTAGAGAGATTGGTGAGTTCT
This sequence comes from Cochlearia excelsa, assembly GCA_963556525.1. Taxonomy (NCBI): domain Eukaryota; kingdom Viridiplantae; phylum Streptophyta; class Magnoliopsida; order Brassicales; family Brassicaceae; genus Cochlearia; species Cochlearia excelsa. The sequence goes on along the minus strand of OY748332.1, from coordinate 5,117,234 downwards.
CTATGCTACAAAGTGTGTTCCTTAACATCAATTCATTAACTTTGGTATAATCGCCATATCAGGCCTAGATTTTATGTTATCTTTTGTTTTCCCCGGGACGTTCAAGATAGTTTTTATAATATTATCAAAGAAATTTTTCTATATATGCATAAAATCTAGGTTGTGTCTAAGCAACAGATTCTCTCAATACGGTTATGTCTAGGTTGCTTAGACACAACCTAGATTTTATGCATATTGAGAAAATTTTCTTTGATAATATTATAAAAACTATCTTGAACGTCCCGGGAAAAACAAAAGATAACATAAAATCTAGGCTAGATATGGCGATAATATGCAACCGTAGAGCGTTGGAGCTTACTTCAACTGGAATTGCTCCGGTTCCAATATTATGCATGTCAAAGGAAGCGAAAAAGAAATTTCTATCTTGGTTGAAGAAAGAAATTTGTTTTCCAGACGGGTATGCTTCCAACTTTGGTAGATGTGTGAATGAAATTAATGGTATTCTTTCTGGACTCAAAAGCCATGATTGTCATGTCATCATGGAAAGACTTCTACCTTTCGCTTTGATGGAACTATTGCCCAAGTCGGTACACGTAGCGATTTCAGGTATGTATTTTAATTTTTTATCATACAAATATATAAATAAATAATTTTGCCGTATAATTTGTGTTGTTATTTTTATTACACATAAATCGCTTTGTTTTTCCGAGACATTGCTGCCCCATCATTAAAAGAACAAGATGTTCAAACAATGAAGGAAAATATAGCGTCAAATTATATGCAACTTGGAGAAGATATTTCCACCTTCGTTTTTTTTTTATGTCATGGAGCATCTACGGTACACCTTCCGTACGAGGCAATCTTAGGTGGGACCGGTACAATATATAGGTGGATGTATCCATTTGAGCGGTACACATGTACCACTTAAAAAAAGGTTAGGAACAAGGCACAAATCGGAGGGTCTATCTATCGTCGAGCATTGTGTTCAAGAAGAAATATATGCGCTAGCTACCCATTGGCTTGGAAAACCAATCCCTCGAGCTAATGAAGGATGGCACGGTGAAAACATTTACCTCTACGCCTTTGAAGATGTCCCAAAATTGTTCAAACAAAAAGGAATGTTCATTGGTAAATCTTCAAAGGGATGGATAACAGACGAAGAGTACAATGTTTTGCAAACGTTTCTAATGAATAATTGTCCCGAGTTAGCACAATATGAAAGGTATGATTATCCGGCGCCAAACATATTATATTCACTAATTAATTATAATTACTTTTTAATTATATAATTTGTATACGTAGGATGTTTGAAGATTTCATGCGAGCTACATATCCGGCATTGTCTGCTTCTAACCTACAGTTATTGAAAGACAATAACTTCACAAACTGGTGCAAAGATTATGTAAGTAATTTTTTAATGATTTCCTTTTATTTATAATGTTTAATTTATGCATTTATTTTATTACAGGTTAATAATCAAAGGATGACAGAAATTATGCCTCAGTGGCTCGTTGATTTTGTACAAGGTCCAGTTCGTGCTTACACATCATGACAATCGTATGCAATAAGAGGGTTCTTATTCCGCACATTTAGTAGGAATGCAAACAAAAAGACTCAAAATTTCGGTGTTTGCGTTAGGGGAACGACTGATACGGAATATTATGGTATAGTGGACGACATCAGATTGCTTGAGTACGGTGGCGGTGGCGGGTTGAAGGTGATTATCTTCAAATGTTTTTTGGTATGACATCACTAGTGGAAGTGGAATGCGTATTAGTCGTTCGGGACTAGTGGATGTTGCTGCAGACAAACAGTATCGACAATATGATCCGTTTATTACTCCTGAACAGTGTGACCAAGCTTGTTACATATCATATCCAAAGGATAGTAGGAGGCATGGGACGGAATGGTTAGCCTGTACGAAAGTGGTACCCAGAGGTGTAAGAAATGCTACTCATATTTTACAACAAGCCTTTCAAGAGGATTCTAGTAATACTATTGTTGCACCTTCAGGGCTCCTAAGGGTCGAGACACTCAATGTTGAAGACATGGACAATTATGATGATTTACCCGATCAACATACAAACGACATGTACACATCCGATAATGAGCTAACTGAAAACGAATGTTAAGAAGTTGATTCCTCTTCCGATGATGAATAAAAATTTTGATCAATGTGATCCTGAAATTTGTAATATATTATGTAATATAATTTCCGTCTTTGTTAAAATATGTTGTGGACTGTTGTATAATATTATGTGGGATATTATTTGTTTTTTTTTCTAATGAGTTTAAACGGCTACCTCTGTTTAAAACACCCGTGATTGTTTACATGAGTTGAATAATTTTACGCAATTCATTAAATCACCGTCTCGTGGCCGACATTGCGTTTGGCATTTAATGTCGACATGTCAAATCACCGTCTGGTGGCCGACATTGCGTTTGGCATTTAATGTCGACATCTCAAATCACCATATGGTGGCCGACATAGCACACTAATTTTATATAATTTCGAATAAGTTGTTTTTTACTTATATCCACATATTAGTCGACACGTCAACCCTAAAAAATACATCGGTTCTGTCTATATAAATCGAGGTAATTTAACAGAAAAACATAACACAAAAACATATTTCCTCATGGCAAATCGTGTTCCTTCTAGCCCTCCATACGATAACTTATATGTTATTGATGTTGAACCAATAATTTCAGTTTTACCATCACAACGAGCTGAAATCCAAACGGGGCTTATTTCGGGACCTGCCCAGCCCATACAGCGCGGACTGTTTCGCAAGAGGGTTCACGATGGGAAGGTGTTGCGAGGTGAAAGTTCTCAAGCACGCCCAACACAAGATTTCATTCGTGAGGTCATCAATGAGCCACAAAAAGGCGACCATGATTTTAGTAGTCATCGGTGGACTTCTACTATCGATTACATGTTGCGCGAAGGTATATACGAAAATGAATTTTTTTATTATTATACTAATAATTGTAGATGACTAACTATATCATTCATTATATAGATACTCATAACAATAGGACCACACCATTTTGGACCCAAATTGCAGAAATACAATGCCCTCGTTCGCAGTTTGTCAAAGTGAAAAAGGTTTCCTTTGTCTACCAATATTATTTCATTTAAGATATATATATACGATGTTTCTTATAAGTAATCACTTTTTCAGGTTGTCGCTATGCTTTCCAATTCGTCCCCCAACGGCCAAGGAGACTTTCTAGTAACCTTAAAAGATCCGTCTGGAATAATCGAGGGAACCATGCACCATAACATCTTCAACAATGACGAATACAGAGTCAACACTGGTGTAGGTGCGGTTGTCATTCTAAAGAATGTGTCTGTAACCCGTTTTAACATGAATTCTAAGTACCTCAACATCACTGAGCGAAACGTTGTCAAGGTAGATTTTCCTTAAGGTTGTTAGTATATACTTATAATTACAAACTAAAATATTTTTTGAAACAGATAATTGGGGCTAATTCGATGATCGATGGGTACGAACCAACTGTAACATCTACAACGGATGAAGCAGATGAAGGAACAACTGGTTACGAGTACGAAATAGTTCCTGAATCAGATGATGAATAAACATTCGATCCGTCAATGTTTACGAATAATGACCGCGTTCAACACTAACTCTTTATGTCGCTTTAATATTTACTATTTTCCTTCCATCTTTTGTACGCGTTTAAAATAAAGTTGTTATGTAATGTGATATTTTAATATATATGGGTAATGAATAATAACGTTTAACAAATAACATATGTCTTTTAACGCGTTATAATATGTTTATAAATGTTACAAATCCAAAAAATATGTTTATAAATGTAACAAACCCAAAAAATAGTGAACAAACTCATGAAAATAGTGAACAAACTCATGAAAATAGTGAACAAAAGCATAATAATAGTGGGTTTTTAGTTACACACGAAGAAATTAGTGGTTATAGTGTTTTTTCGGTTACCCACGGAAATTTTCGTGGGTAATCGTGGGTTTCACGCTACCCACGAAAACCCACGAAAAAGCCACGAAATTTTTCGTGGGTCGTCTGTTACTGTTAATCGTGGCTTTTCGTGGCTTTTCGTGGCTTTTGCCTTATACCCACGAAAATTTTCGTGGCTTTTTCGTGGTTATAGGCATTTTTTTACTAGTGATAATGTATTTATGTGAATTACATATTTTTATTTTGTTTTTCAAATATTTTTTACATAATTTCTTTAATATTTTTTATTTATTTTTGGAGAGGATTGTAATATTTCTTTATTTGGTTTTTCGTAATTAAATGTTCAAAAATATTTCCTTTTATGCTCAATGACATAATGTGTAAATAAGTGTGATTTTTTTGGACATATTCAAATTAGTACTTCAAAAATAATATATAGATTACATATTTTTATTTTGTTTTTCAAATATTTTTTATTTATTTTTGGAGAGGATTGTAATATTTCCTTATTTGGTTTTTCGTAATTAAATGTTCAAAAATATTTCATTTTATACTCAATGGCATAATGTGTAAATAAGTGTGATTTTTTTGACATGTTCAAATTAGTACTTTAAAAATAATATATAGATATTTTGTTTAAACAATAAAGATAAAATAATATTCAAAATTTATAAATTAAATATATAACATCAATTAGAAAACATTGGAAAGTAAAAAAAGTAGAAAAACAATTTTTTTGTACAAATGTAAGTGGCGGAGCTAGCGGCTCTAATGGGGTCAAAAATGGTTTCTAATTTTTTTAATGAGGTCATTATGTAAATTTGTAACTATTTCATCAAAAACCTAAGATAAAAACACATGTAATTTTTAAAAAAAAATATTAGTGGGGGGCAAATGAATCCACTACCGTCAATGTACATCTACCCCTGTATTGCATGTATCGTGCACTTGACCACTTGTGGCCATTTAGATTGTTATAACATAATGAAATGTTGTTTTAGAAAACCCACCACTTTTGGGCTCGTCCAAAAGACAAACCATCCAAGTTACTAAAAGTGTAAATAATTCTTCAAACAATAAGTTATCTATACTATTAATTCAGAAGTGTGTTTTTACAAAGAAGAAAAAACATTGTATTTACGATACGTATAATTTTTTTAATATTTTATAACCAAATAATTTTTAATATGTATGTTTAAAAACTTGTTTTACTATAATTAAATCTTGCACGTAGGTGTAGATTTTCATTTAATGAAGAGGAATTCACAAAACTACATCCTTTCAACTTCTCCTTCACAAAACTACACCTAATTTAATTTTTTCACATATTTATACCCTTTCAAAATTTTAAAAGTTTGATTTACACTTTTAAAAATTACCAAAGTTAAATTTTTTTCATTTGGTTTCGCTAATTAGTGTTTAGGGTATATTATTAAGGGGGTATGATTGTGTGGGTAGGATGAATTTAATTTTGAGTGTTTAGATGTAGTTTTGTGAAGTATTTTTGAAATGGTGTAATTTTGTGAAATATAATTCTAATGGTGTAGTTTTGTAATTCTCCATTTAACGAAGATCACTCACTCATTCTTTTTTGTGTTAGACGCCCATCATGTCCCAAAACAAAATCATCCAAGTTTGAGCGGGAAAAAACACTTTACAATAAAAACGACATTGATAACTATGTCACTAAAATTTTGGATTTATCGAAAATGTCGTACAAAATTTTGTAATATACTTAAAAGCCAAAACTTTTCATTATTAATATCCACCACATACAAAAAGTTCGTGGTTTAATTGCATGAAATATTTGACAAAATAAAATTTATTGAGTTATTCCAAAAGATATGACAGAAATATAATTGCCATATACGCATAAGATAAGTGGGAAACTAGGCTATTAACTCACGACTAAATGTTTGAATTAGATCGAATTAAACTGAACCAGAATTACATTTTGACTCCAAAAGTATATGAACTTAATTTTTCCTAGATCCTAATATATCTTGAGAAATTTACTAAAGTAAACCCTTTCAAACACTATTTCATAAAACCACACTTAATTCACCTTTTTAAAAAAAAATATACACCTTTTTCAAAATTTTATAAATTTAATTATCCTTTTAAAATTTAGCCAACTAAAAAAATCAGTTAGATATATACTATACAGTGTTTAGGATTTAGAGTTGATGTGTCAGATTTAATGTTTAGGGTTTATTTGGATTTAGGTAAATAGATTTTAAATAGGTGTGGATTTTAAATAAAATTTTACCCGTGTATTTTTGTAAAATAGTGTTGAAAAGATGTAGTTCTGTAAATTTGGCATGATCTACACATTTAACCATCTCAAAAGTGTTGCCCGCGTAAATAAATATCTATAATAATAAGATAGATATATAGTTCCATTTCAGTCAAATAAATGTCGCAAAATATTAGTTTTAGAATTTAAAAAATTAACGAAATTGATTTCGTATATAAGTTGAACTTATTTTTAATTTTTTTTTTTTTGGTCACAAACTTATTTTTAATTTTAAAACTAATTAACATGTATAAATATAGTACAAGAGACGTATGCAATTGTTTTTGCGTCGTAAACTGACGAAAATAAATGTTTACCGTACAGGTTTTTGGATTTGTAATAAACCACCGGTAAATTTGGTGAACCAATAAACCAATCATTTGAAAAGTAAAATGACCTTTCGTTAATCACTAGGATGATTATAGAAATTAATTTAATCACAAATATTCAAAGCATAATTCACTTTCCAATGGTCACTCACTTATTTTCGACCTAAACGAGACATATAAGTGATATAATATAAGTGGTGCAAATTTACCAAAAGTTAGATAAAGAAATTTTTTCTTTGTTATAAGGGTTTAGATAAAGTAAAGTTACTCTATTAAATAATTTATGGTTATAAGATAATGGATGATGCTAGTTGTAAACTTATCTAATGATGAGTTATTAAATTTAATGTAGAAAGTAAAACAAGTGGCGTAGAAAAAAGAGCCAAGTGTAGGAAGTGCAAACATCGAGAACTCTCTAAATTAAGACAAATACCAATTATAATATGAAAAAATTAGGTCATGGTTTGTTTTATATATTGATTATCTTCCAATAGATGTGATGATGTATAAATGTCTTTAAATAGTAAAACGTAATCATATCTCTACAAGATAAAAGTACTATTTGTTTCCTTAACTATGATTGATCCGTTTGAGTCACTTCTAGTCTCTAATGATTTGCTTACGAATTAGTGGATAATTAATCATACTTCATGCATATGTAATTACTTTACACTATACATGCATATATTCAATATCCAAACCAATAATTTTTAATATCTTTCTCAAGAAATTAAGATTATGTTCTTAAGATATGGATTGATCATATTTATAAAAAAAAACATGACAAATCCAACCCATAAAAACTAAATCCTCTAAAATAAGATAACACAAATACTTTAAGAGTTTATTTCGGGTGGTTCATAAAAATAGACATTTTAATACTTGGCTATAAAAAAAAGATTAAAAAAATGTATGTATAGTTGATGATTGAAGCCGATGATGTAATTTATCAAACTATGAACAATGTGAGTGGACGAGACTGTGTTGTCCTTTTAATTTTTTAGATTTTTTATTGATTGATAATTCACTATTTACCTATAGTTTACACAATCATTATCCTTTTAAATTTAAGTGTTTTGTCATCACTATAATAGGGATATTTTTCTTATAAGACACTTCTTACAATAAATATTGTAATTAAAGTCGATGTTTTTTTGGTTAATCTATAAGAAAAACCAAGGTTCTAGAACTCGCTAGGCGCTACGCGTGTGGGCAATAAAAGCCTAGCGCCTAGCGAAAAAATCGGCGAAGATTATTCGGGGAGTAATTTTTGGATAAATTTATATTTTTATACATTTTTCACTTTATATTGATTTTTTATTATCATTTATATTGTTATTAACCTCTAAAACTAATAACTTTTCAAAAAAATTATAAAATTTAAATATATGTGATCAAATTAGTCATAAATAGTCAAAAGTTATTTGGATTATGCTAAATTTTATAGAATTAAACGCCGTTATTCAGGTCATTAAATTTACGCAGCCAAAAACTTAATCGACGCGGACAACCACTGAGTAGCGGAAACGCGGGAGAGTAATCGGCTAGGCGAGCGAGTTTTAGAACAAAGAGAAAAACACACCTCTCCACTTTCAACGTGAACGAAACTCGTGATTTTACTTTTTGATAATTTATGAGTTCTAGAAAGTATCATATTGAAAAAGAGTATAAATGGAGACAATAGCTATTTGATACTCCCTTTGTTTAATCATGTAAGATGTTTTAGAGTTTAGTTCTTGTTTCTTTAATTAGATGTTTTGAGTTTTTCAGAGACAATTTTTCCAATAATTTTACGTAGTATTTTTTGTCAACCTTTTTGGATCTAATTAATTATTTTTTGTCAACATTTTTGGGCACAAATAGCCGGCCCGTTAGCCATACCAACACTATTATAGACGCAAAAAATCGATTCCGGATGAGATGGTGTTACTTGTCTCATGTGGATTTATGATTTCTACCAAGCCAAAACCATTCCCCCGGTCTAATTTAATTATATATTAAATGTTGATTTTTGATTTAGAAAAAAACAAATAAAATTAACTTCTTAAACTTCACACTTTTATCTAAAACACCCTATATATAAACACCTTCTTTTATAATGAGCTATCATTCAAAGGAATATCTATATATTGAAGAAACGTGCATCATGAAATTAATGCATATATTTTTCCTATCTTTCTTAGAAATGTGCATTGTGGTTAATGGCGTTCGCCTCGTAAACTGTTGCATATGGTAAATAATGTATTAATGATCTTTGTTCTTATACCAAAAGTGCATCATTGTACTCTTTTATGCTTTAATTAGAAAAAAATATAACATTAATACTAGAGAAAAAGTAACATAATCAAAACTATATTCACGTAGTTTATTACCCGCAAGCAACCGAGACGAATTTAGGTATTAGAATAAAATCGCACATTAAGGGAAAAGTAAAAGCATGCAATATAAAAAAAAATGTAATATTTCCAGCTATAGATTATGAGATGTGAACATATGATTTGGACCAATAAAATACAATTAAAGTGGAGCTACTTAAGCTAAGCAATGGACTAATTCAGGTTATTGTCTCCTTTGAAAGCAAATATAGATTGTTTATGACCAAATTTCACCACAAATTATTAGCCTTTTATTTTTTTCCTATGAAAAGTAATTATTATTTTGTAAAATTAATTTGGTACGGATGTTGATGTCTTAATAAAAGAAAACAAAAGGAACCAATACATACACACATAAGTTAAGTGGGATCCAACTTGACCATATTTATTGATTATATTGTACTATTATTTTTTTCTAAGAAAGCATATTTATTGATTATATTTTGTTTACTAAATTTGCAAATGGGGGACATTGCTATTTGCTAAAGCCTGATAAGTGATTTGCTCTTATTCTTTACTATTTTTTTATTTATTATTTTTTTAGAAAAAGCATATATTTTAATGGCTGCTGTTTTATTCAAAAAAGTGATTTGGTTACGTAAGAGAGAAAATTTGATAAGTAAGTGGATGGACGTAATAAGGGCATTTGCTTTTCAATATCCAACGCTTTACTGTTAAATGACTCATTTTTGAAGAAAAAAAATAGAAACTTTAATGTTTTTTCACAAGTATGTTTATTAAAGTTTTCACTTGTATGTATAATCAGTGGCGAATCTAGCACATAAATTTACCCGGTGCAAAACTGTTTTACTTTGAATTTATAGGGGGCAAACACACATATTTTACAATTTTAGCAATAATTTATTAAGAAAAATAGTGAAAATTTTGTATTTTTCAATATTTCGTGCAGTTGTTGCTCCCTATGTGGAGCCGCCCCTGTGTATAATGTATAGAATTCTAAAAACAAACTCATGGTAGCCTAGTGGTTGAATAATTTATCATGTAAGATATTATTTTCAAAAAATTAGGGTTAGTGTTTTTATTATGATTTCAATCATATAGTTGGCTATATTATAAACGTTTTATATGATAATTCGATTCCGAGTTTCAGTGTAGGACTATTCTGATTAAAAAAAAACTATATTACCGTTGGCATTTTCTTACCTCGAAACTAGGATGTGTTTGACGGTTACATTTCTTTGATTATAAAGCATACAAATTTATTACAATAAAAATAATCCTCCCTAAAATACCATGAAAATGCAACATCTGGACACCTCAAAATGTTCCGAAATAGCAAAAAAAAGTGCTCCGAAATAGCAATATATGGGTAAATTTGGACTTTTATTTGTCTGAATTGTTTAGCACTAACACAAAACTAGTATAAATGACTATACTCAATAAATATATTTAAAATATTTCATTTGAAAAAGGATAATATATAATACCATATAGGTTGTACTGTATATAATATGATATTTTTATTTTGTTTTATGACTATTTTGTTTAACCATATATACTAGATATGAACGCACACGTACATGTGGTTTTAATTTGTTGTAATTTTTATATGATAAAATATGTTTTTAAAACTTATATATTTAAATATTTGGTAAAAAACCTATGAAATTTTTTTACGTCAATTTGGATTATATGTTTGTAGTCATTTGTTTCATAGAATACATGAATATATTGTAGTTTTTATTATTTTCTTATAATGACGAATATATATGATTTCTTTATTTATGTAGATTTTGATTTTACAAATATGATTTGGTTATATCTCGTAAATTATGTTTAATATTTTCCGACCGTCGCAAAAATTACCTATATATTATACATAAACTAAAATTTATTTAGTCTCATAACAATTATTATCCGTGATTGTAAATTCGATTTGTGATATTTAGTGATCCTTTACAAAAATTATAATATGCGGCGATCATAATTTTTATTCAAATTGGATGTTAAAAACCTAAAATCTACGATTATACCTAGATTTAAATCTGAAATTAAACTTAAAATTTTTGTTTCATTTTATGTTGAAATTAAAGTGTTTTCCTTTTGTTTTTTGAATATTCTTATTTTCAAATCGAATATTTTGTTTCTTTTTTCTAATTTTGATGTTGAAATTAAAAATGTTTTCCTATTTTTTTTCTTTGTTTGTTTTTAAACATTATTCATTTCTCTAAAGGTTTTAAGTATATGTTATATTGAGTGGCATAACATTGTAAATACATTTTTTGTCTTCGTAAAAATGTTTCAGAATTAATCATAAGATACTTTTATTAATTTTACTTTGGTAGTGGCTTTTAAATTTTGGGAAACAAATGAAAACAACTTATATGTCTTTTCAAATCAGTGCTTATTTGTTTCCACAATTATAGTGGAGAAGATGATTGCTTTTGAAAAACTTCTTCTATCTTTTTCCTATGATAGGTAAGATGAAATTTCATATTAATGTGACATTTGCCATTTCGATTTATTTTATATTTGTTGTGATACTAAAGGGGTCATTGTCTAACTCTTGCATATAACCAAGAACATGCATGCGTTACATTTATAAATTGTGTACTTATGTTATTTAATGTAAGCATGTGTAATGTGTTTCGGTAGTATAAATTGATTTCGCCATATGAATATTTAATCTTAAAACTAATTGGTTACATTTCTATATTTAACGTTATAATAAATTAGTATATGCACATATAAATTAGCTAATATTAGCCTACACATACGATAAATTATATATAAGGTAATTTCTTATGTTAATTTCATTTCTGTTTAAATGTTGTATCTTCCTTCATATAAATACTCAAAAATAGTTACTCGGATATTATGAACATCAAATCGATTTTACAAAAAAGAACATAGACAAAATAATTTTTTTTGTTTGACAAAAAAAAAGTTTTTCACATAAGGATAAAGTATTTATTTCTAAAATTTGAGGATCGTCTAACATTTTTTAAAAAACAATCACCCCTAACCGTTTGAAATTCGTGATTAAAAATCGGTCGGCTTATTGGCCAATCATGAATATTGTGCTAAGATTTAATTTTACTTTGTGTTTTGGAACTTTCTTTTTCAAAATCTTAACAAAATATATTCAGTTTAAGAAACAAATTTTGGACCCTTTTGATCATTGGTCCCAGACTAAACCGTCCATTTAATTTAAACCTTCCTAAATAATTATTATGTTAATATTTTCAACCCAATTTGATTGCATGGAACTCAAAAACAAAAAGAGATGGTCTTTAAATTTTGTTTTTCAAGCTAACAAGTCGGTTTTATAGATTCAAGAAGTTAAATTATTCTTAGAGCATCTCCAATGGGGGTTTCTAGTTTAGAAACTCTTATTAAAAATGATTTTATATATTCAAAAATTAATATTTTATTCTTCCAACGTATAAATCCGTGCCTTATAGTTTCTTCCCTAAGAGACCCATTAAAAACCCTCTCTCTCATTATTATTTGCCACATGTTTATTCATAGGTGGTTAATATTATTTTTAGTAATCCAAATTTCTCAAAACTAAAAATATGAATTAAAATATTTTATCTATTATTACTTTTGTTTTCAAAATATTTTATAAAAACATAAAATAAAATTATCTACATAACAAGCTCAATTATGTATAATTTTATACTCTATTTCATATTAGTTTTAAATTCATACTATTAAGTTAAGAAAAACAAAAAAAAAACTAATAATTTTAAATAAATATAAAGATATAACATTTTATTTTATTTTTTGAGAACTTAAGAAGTATTTATAATATAATTTGATATTTCTAAATATATATTAATATAATTTAAATTTTATTAGTAATACTTTAACATTAAAAAACTTAAAATAAATTATTCAAGTGATGATAATATTATAATGTCAAGAATCTCATAGGGTATCTTACCAATGGAGGTAATATTTTGTTAAAATACTATATAAGTTTCTTTACTTATAATATATTATATATATTATTATTTTATTTTTAAGGTACTCTCTAAGTTTCTAATGGACGGAGATGCTCTTAGACCATTATTATCGCCACCTCTTAAAGAGGTTTTTGTCAGAATTATTAGTCTGGTCCCACAAAAAATATAAGAACCGGTTCTTTTGTCACTTATGTAAGAGGTAACTCTTACTTTCTTCGCGGGCCCCACTGATACGTGGCGGCCCGCTGTTGGTCCCTTTATTTTTTATTTTTTTATTTTTTTTTTAAAACAGAAATATAAAAAAAATATTAATAATAATAATTTAAGATGTGTTTTTTTAGAACTACCTATATTAATGCTCTTAGAGCATGTGCATTGGTGTTTCTTAAAGAGATCTTAGCAGGTGGGACCCGTTAAATAGTTAAGATCTGGATCTTATATTTCCTATTTAAGATCCGGATCTTAACTATTTAGTGGGCCCTTTGGATACGTGGCGAACTATGATTGATGCGTTTTTAATTATTTTATTTTTGTTTTATTTTAAATTAACTGTTCATGGGTCCCAGTGAATAGTTAAGAAATTTTGAGGGTTTCTCTGTTGGACATGGTCTTAGAATCTAATGAAGAGGCAAACGCCAATTAACCACAATCTACGCAAGGTCGGTCCCAAGTTTTGAAAATTTTGGACTAGCCACAATATGTAGAGGAAAAAATGGGTTAATTTTACATAATTTTTGAAAAAAATTTGACCGATTTTCATAATAATTTTTCTCTTAGAGGAAAATTGGGTCGCAAGTTCGTGCTTTCTTCTTTGGGAGAATTACAAAACTACACTATTTGAATTATATTTCACAAAACTATATCATTTCAAAATAACTTCACAAAACTACACTTAAACACTAAAAATTAAACCCAAATAAACCATATCCACACAATCCTACCCTTTAATAATATACCTTAAACACTAACTAGCGAACCCAAATGAAAAGATTTTAATTTTGATAATTTTTTAAAGAGTAAATCAAGCTTTTAAAATTTTGAAAGGGTGTAAATATGTGAAAAAATTGTATTAGGTAGAGTTTTGTAAAGGAAAGAAAGAAAGAGTGTAGTTTTGTGAATTCCTCTTCTTTTTGTTTGGGTTCAATACGTGATATTATAAATCTGAAGAATTTCATGCAATTTCTTTAAAAGTGAAACTATATAAAGCCTTCGGAATAAACTATATATGTATAACCAAAATGAGAATTTCCAATTCCGCATGAAATAATGGTATATATATACTATGTCTATAACATATATTAATTAGTATTTGACAAATTATATACGAGGAATTCACAAAACTACACTCTTTCTTCTTTTCCTTTACAAAACTCTACCGAGTCAAAATTTTAAAAGGTTGTTTTGGTGAAACCAAAATCTCCTATACCCAAAAAAATCTCATATACTCATTTTTTTATATTTTTAATAAAAAAATTCGAAAATTCACAAATCTAAACCCTAAATTAATCAAGGGGTCTTAGTTTAGGGTTTGCGAACCCAAATGGTAAGATTTTAGTTTCTATACTCTAAAAATATTCAAAAAAAACATTTTAAAATATATTTTAAAATCATATTTGGGTGATTTTATGAAAAATATTTTAATTTTGTTTTTTGATTTTTGAAATATTTTTTACAGATTCGTAAAACTAAATTAAAAATATTGGCGAAATCAGATTTTAAAAATATTTTTTTTTGTGACTTATAAAATTGTAAACATAATAAAAAAGCGAAAAGTGTCTTTTTTAGATTTTGGTTTCACCAAAACGACCTACAGTTGTCTCAACTCTACCTAATTCATTTTTTACATATTGACACATTTTCAAAATTTTAAAAGCTTGATTTATCCTTTAAAAAATTATCAAAATTAAAATATTTTCATTTGGGTTCGCTAATTAGTGTTTAGGGTATAGTATTAATGGGGTAGGATTGTGTGGGTAGGGTTTATTTAGATTTAATTTTTAGTGTTTAGGTGTAGTTTTGTGAAGTTATTTTGAAATGGTGTAATTTTGTGAAATGTAATTCAAATGGTGTAGTTTTGTAATTCTCTCGTTATATATAAATCAATAACTTTTTCTTATCCCGAATTTGATTTTGAGTGTTATTTATTTTTTTATAAATTAATAAATGTTTAATAAAATAGTATAATTTCGATGTTACTGGTTTACAAAAGTTTTACAGTTTTTTAAAAAAGATTTTTGGATGTTACCAATATGTATCCAGTAATTACTTGGTTAGTATGTGATGTTTGTAAAAGATATTAGAAGGTTTGTGAAATTCAAAACAATAATAATTAAATAAATTTAAATTAAACAAGGTCTTGAAATTTACACGTATAAATTTTCAGATCCATTTTTTTATGTCATTGTTTAATTTTAATTCGATGTTTATTACGATTTTGATCTTTGGGTTTTTCGGTCCACACGAGTGGGAATGGACAACTAAAACTAATAAAATTAAAATCTCATAAAAGGTATGTAATGTCCATATCACTAATTTAAAGTAACACTAACAAAACATATTTCATCACGAAATTAAGTCATGCTTGCGTTTAGTTAGGTTGTATATATATACGATGTTCTTTGTCGGTAGAAAATTTTCATGTACATTCCAAGGTCATCATAGTATTATTGATCATTTAAATTATAAACTATTTTTTTTTTTTGATAAACCGTAGGAGTTCCGGACCTTCGGCCCTTAATCTCTTCCAGTGGCGAATGTACTATCATAGCAAGAGGTGCACTTGCACCCCATAAAATATTAAAATTAGTCTAATTTTGTTAAGGATTTTGAAAATGCATATATTGATAAAATCTAAATTGTAGGCTATTAAATATTTTTGCACCGAATAAATATAATTTCTAGATTCGCCCCTGATCTCTTCTGGTGCCCGGAGCCAGCAGTCGATAATACTACCTTATATTTACCAATAGTTTCTGTTGGGCTAGTAGTTAGTGAGTTTTACTATGTTCATGGTTAGATTTTTGTTGGAAACGACTTGACTGGCTTGAAACTTTCGGTTCTCTTACTCGACTAGTTTTATATAAAATATTATCAAAAATTGATTGCATGCCAGGATATTTTGAGGCCGACCTAAAACATCTTTTTGTTATTGATAAATAATTAAAATCTGTCAAGTACATAAAAGATAAAAAGATCTACAATAACGCATCATTTAAAATTAAATAAAAAAAATATAAATAAAAACCTAATACATGTATCAAACTAATAATTATATTCCAATGTAATATTTTAACTATTCAAAAGTTATTAAACTAAAAGGACAATTACAAGACTACATTTTTCAATTTCATTTCACAAAACTACACATTTTCAAAATTACACATAATACTCAAAATTAAATCTAAATGAATCATATCCACACAATTCTACCCTTTGATACTATATCATAAAGGGAGAATCACAAAACTACACCATTTGAATTACATTTCACAAAACTACACCATTTCCAAAATACTTTACAAAACTACACCTAAACACTAAAAATTTAATTCAAATAAACCCTACCCACACAATCCTACCCCCTTAATACTATACCCTAAACACTAATTAGCGAACCCAAATGAAAATATTTTAATTTTGGTAATTTTTTAAAGGGTAAATCAAGCTTTAAAATTTTTGAAAGGGTGTAAATATGTGAAAATATTGAATTAGGTGTAGTTTTGTGAAGGGAGGGTTGAAAGGGTGTAATTTTGTGAATTTCTCTATCATAAACACTAATTATCGAACCCAAATAAAAAGATTTTAATTTTGGTATCTTTTTAAAGAGTAAATCGACCATTTTAAATTTCGAAATAGTATATATGTGAAAATATTGAATTAGATGTAGTTTTGTGGTGGAAGGGTTGAAAGAGTGTAGTTTTGTGAATTCCTCTAAACTAAATAGAATTAATTTAATTTAAAATATGATAGAAATATAGTAATTATTTTTTTTCTTTTTATGATTTCGGACTATTTGCTTATCATCTTATTTTATACACTCATAATAATAAATTATTGTTATTTTTGAGTTTTTTTTTGTCATCGTGCTTATGAATTATTAGGGTACTTTTTATAGAAAAAATAATTAAAAGTAGGTATATTGGGCATATGTGTCCCCGTAAAATCATGACCGTTCAAATCATCTTTCAAATTTCTATTTAATATCGATTTCCTCTGCTCTCTATACAACATATTTCCAAGCTTGAACTTGTTTTCTGCTACTTCCTTCTTCTTGCCTTACTAAAATTCTGTCATATACTTCAAAAAATATATTTTGTTTACCAAAACATACACACATATAATCCAAATTAATTAATATCATCAAAAATGTCTTGCCTAGAGATTTATAACAAAGATGTAAGTAGATTCTCCCTTCATTTCTGTCATTTGCTTTCTCTCTCTCTCTCTCTATATATATATATATATGTATCAGAGTTTGATTTTATGGGGATTTACATTTTTCTCCATATAAATTTTCCGTTTATGTAATTAAGGTTCTTATTTCCTGAATTTCATAACTACAAAGAATCTTTTAATTTCAAGTAACTAATAAATAGTACAAATTTTGTAAAAGAAAAAAGCTTGGGTGGCTCATGAAGAGCATGATAAGTGCTCAATGCAACAGAAAGTCACAATCTTTATGTGAAAAATATATTTTCATGTTTTTATTCCGTTATTGTTGTAACTATAGCTAAAACTTCTTTTGTAACATTTCTCTTATTATATACAAATATATTGTATTGCATTTTAAAGTCGATAATAAATCCAAATAACCTTGGAAATGGTGTATAACAAAATGCTAGTACGTGGCAATAAGCGTTTTAAATGTACATACAAAAGCAACATAGAATTTATGAATCTACTCCATATAAAGAGAACAAAAGGTTATAATACTATATAGAGTTAGAACTATATTATAAGGAATTGAATAAATGAATATATATAAATTGATATGTGTATATAAAAATTATATGTAGATGATGAAGAAGAAACAAGTAGGAGAAGAAGAAGAAGAAACAAGAGATGGAACTGTTGATTATTATGGTCGTGTCTCTATTCGTTCTAACTCAGGCCAATGGGTTGCTGGCGTCATCATTCTTCGTATGTCTCTCTCTCTCTTTTCTCTTATCATAATTATAATCATAATATATATATATATATATATATATATAATTAAAAAGGTGATAAAAGGTTTAAAATCCATATATCATAATAATCTTTCTGTTTCATAATAATGTAATTTTTTTAAAAGATTTTGTCTTGCTTTATAAAATGCTTTCAATTTTTTAGATAAATTTTAAAAATGATTTAATATATTAGGACCAATGAGACTTAGGGTTATCCATAGTTTGTTAAATTGTCTAATATTAATTATTTCTTAAATTGTGTGTGTTTTAGATTAAAAAAGTCTTATATTATGAAACGGAGAAAATATATGTTATCAATAAATATCTGACATTAACATATGTCTTCTTCTTTTTTTTTTGGACTTATGTTACATATAAATGTAACGTATAAAGAGTATGGATATGATGTATATCTAAAAGTTTGTAGATTGCTTATTTTTTTGAGGTAATTAATTATAAGTTATCAGAAACTAGGAAAGTGGCAATATAGAACCCAACAAATATATTAAATTTTAAAATCGAGTTTTACGTGAACGTGTCAAGACATATACATGTGTTCGAACGTAGGCTTGCATGTTGTGTTTAAAATCCGCAAACACATGACAAATGATAAATCCATATATATACTCACTTCTGTTGTGCACTAATTATATTATATATTTTTTTTTTGTTAATGACTAATTATATTATATTGATGAAATAGTATCATGAAATTACCAATAATGGTACTTTCAAGTTTCAATTCCTTAAAAAGAACCAAAATAATAATGAAACCAAAAGAAACTCAATAATTAATAATAATTCAATTTTCATACGTAACTATTATGATGTACTATAGATATCTGAATGATTGAGTGTGTTTCCGAATTAGTTTGTCAATTTATAATAGCCAAAACTGAAAATAAAAAAAATCAAAGTTGTACTTCTATGTGATTCTATATATGGCTGTAGATTTTTTTTTAGTTTTTAAACAATGTTATGATATTTTGAAAATATAACCAATAAAAGAAATAGTTAGTGAGGAAAACGACACTAAAATTAATATAATATTAATAAAATTAATATAATATAATATAATAATAAATATAAGTGCACGGAAAGCATGTGTTAGTGGGATTACGTTTCCTTACACGTAATTAGTAATAATTACCAATTTTGTCTTTGCATGACGTTGACTTATGCCACGTGGACTTCTTCACATTTTTCTTGGAGAAAATCTTGCTCCAAAATAGAAAGATTACACAACAAAAAAAATCGACAAAAGAAAATAATGAAACCAAAAAATACAACTTATTTAAAATAATTTTAGCTGGTTTGATTAAGGAGTGTGTTACTAATTAGTACAACACACCTACTAATTATTATTATTTTAAAAATAAGATTGTTATTAAATATTTATGTTTCGCATGTAGAACTTAATTCAACTGATAAATTATAATTATTCATATAATTTCGTTAGAAAATGGAACTATTTATTAAGTAGTTATTACGTACTATCCAAACAAAGAAATGTTCACATCATTCTTGACTAACACGGAACATACTTTCAATTATTCACAATCAATCAATCATTTCATACATGCATGAGTTCTGGTTTCTTTCAAATCAATAAATTTGGTTTAACTTTTCTAAACTGGTTTCTAATCAAATTTTGTTTGTAACCGGTTTAACAGTAAACCAAGGGTTGGCTACACTAGCCTTCTTTGGAGTTGGAGTGAACTTGGTGTTGTTCCTAACGCGCGTTTTGCAACAGAACAACGCAGACGCAGCGAACAACGTTAGCAAATGGACAGGAACTGTTTACATCTTCTCATTGGTCGGAGCGTTTCTCAGCGATTCTTATTGGGGTCGTTACAAGACTTGTGCTATCTTCCAAGTCATTTTTGTCATCGTAAGTATAAAATAACAACTCCAAAACGTGATTCATATTTCCGCGTTTTTAGTATAAAGTTTGAAACTTTAAGCTTCTTTCAACATTTTTGCGATTTGGGTATCACGTTCTGTTTAGTAAAGTTTGAAACTTTAAGCTTCTTTCAACGTTTTCGCGGTTTGGGTATTGCGTTATCTTATGTAAAGTTTAAACTTTAAGCTTCTTTGGACGTTTCCTGGATTTGGGTATTGCGTTCTGTTAAGTAATGTTTGAAACTTTAAGCTTCTTTCAACGTTTTCGCGGTTTGGGTATTGCGCTATGTTATGTAAAGTTTAAACTTTAAGCTTCTTTGGACGTTTCCGGGATTTGGGTATTATTGCGTTTTGTCAAGTAAAGTTTGATAATTTAAGCTAACAATACCATTTTACTTTGATGTTTTTCGGCAGGGACTTTCCTCGCTATCGCTCTCATCATACATGTTTTTGATCAGACCACGAGGTTGCGGTGATGAAACCACACCTTGCGGTACACATTCTACGATGGAGATCACAATGTTCTACCTCTCAATCTACTTAATCGCGTTGGGAAACGGCGGTTACCAACCAAACATTGCAACGTTCGGAGCGGATCAATTCGACGAAGAGCATCCTAAAGAAGCCTATTCAAAGATCGCGTTTTTCAGCTACTTCTACCTTGCTTTAAACCTCGGATCACTATTTTCGAACACCATCCTCGGTTATTTAGAGGATGAAGGAATGTGGGCGCTCGGTTTTTGGGCATCCACGGGCTCTGCTATCTTGGCTTTGATTCTTTTCCTCGTTGGAACGCCGAGATACCGATATTTCAAGCCCACGGGGAACCCTCTATCGAGGTTTTGCCAAGTTTTGGTGGCCGCAACGAAGAAATCTTCGGTGGAAGCACCGTCAAAAGGAAGAGAAGAGATGTACGACGAAGACAAACAAGCGAAAAATGCCGGAAATACAGGGAGGAGGATAATGCATACAGATGAATTCAAGTAAATCCCTAAAAAAAAACTTGTAGTTTTCGCATATACTATACAACCTCTATAAATTAATAACGTCGTAACTGTCATATTTTTATTAACCTAATCGTTCCAACAATGTTTCTCTTGGACTTGTAGGTTCTTGGACAGAGCGGCGTACATCACGTCGAGAGATCTCGATGACAAGAAACAAGGAGGAGTGAATCCATGGAGGCTATGTCCGGTAACACAAGTCGAAGAAGTCAAGTGCATTCTCAGGCTGATGCCGATATGGCTATGCACTATACTCTACTCCGTTGTCTTCACACAAATGGCTTCTCTGTTCGTAGAGCAAGGCGCAGCGATGAAAACAACCATCTCGAATTTCAACATCCCTGCCTCGAGTATGTCTAGCTTCGACATCTTGAGCGTGGCTTTGTTCATATTCATATACAGGAGAGTGCTTGAGCCACTAGGCAAGAGGTTCAAGAAGAAGGACGGATCGAAAGGAATCAACGAGCTTCATAGGATGGGAATCGGGCTAGTTATCGCTATCATTGCTATGATTGCGGCCGGGGTTGTAGAATGCTTTAGGCTTAAATATGCAGACAAGAGTTGCATTCACTGTGATGGTTCAAGCTCTTTAAGCATCTTTTGGCAGGTAATTAACACTACACGTTTATTCTTCTAAATGCCATTAAAAACGTTTTTAAATCAAAAATACCACTACACGTTTTAAGCCAATATATGACTGGAAAGCATTTAAACCAAAAATACCACTACAAGTCTTTAAGTCAAAAATATATTGTTCAAGAGCTTTTAAAATCAAAAATACCACTAATACAAAACTTTTTTTAACATTTTAGAAATTTCATTTGTGTTTAGGGTCAAGTTTTGTTTAGTTTTGAGGGTTTCAGTTAATTTAAGGATTGTGTTACTTTGGTAAAGATTTAGTGATAATTTTGACCTATAAAAGTTATGATCGTATTTTTTGCATAAGAACATTAAAAAATGGTATTGTTGGCAATTTCCCCATAAGAATGTGTCATAATAATGATATTCTCTTGTTTACAGGTTCCACAATACTCACTCATAGGAGCATCAGAAGTGTTCATGTATGTTGGTCAGCTCGAGTTCTTCAACGCGCAAACACCAGACGGTCTAAAGAGTTTCGGTAGCGCTCTTTGTATGATGTCAATGTCTATGGGTAACTTTGTGAGCAGCTTATTGGTAACAATGGTTGTGAAGATCTCAACAGAGGATCATATGCCTGGTTGGATCCCAAGGAACCTAAACAAAGGTCACTTGGATAGATTCTATTTCCTCTTAGCCGCGTTAACAACCATTGACCTTGTGGTTTACGTTGCGTGTGCGAGGTGGTATAAGTGTATAAAATTAGAAGGGAAAGATGAGTTGCAAGAATTGAGTTATGATGAAGATGATGATGTTGATAGTGATGATTATGAGGAGCCTATGAAGGATTCTAAAGTGTAATGATGTGTGTATTTGGTTGTTTTTTTTTCGGGTTTTTTTTTGGGTGACGGTGAAAGCAAAAACTGATTGATAAATAAAACGGTATATTCGGATTAGTCTTTTTTTCGTCGAAAAGACTTATTTTGTTTTTTTTTAAGATCAATGTGTTATGTGGGTTACTATCCTATACCAATATAACACATTGATCTTAAAGAGCTACAAAAACATAGCAAAAAAGTATAAAACAGAGCAAGAAACAGAGTAAAAAACAGAGTAAAAACAGAGCATGAACAAAGGTTTACCTAAGAGGTGAATTCTATGAGTCAATGCTTATGAAACCTGTGAAATTTAGATTCATATGTGTAAAGGATAAGACTTTCTTGAATAAAACTACTTTTGCAGATAAAAGAATTATCAGATCCTCTTGCGAAAAGAAGTGAAGCAACAAGATATGTTAATGTTACTAAATATATCACATAATGATAACGAAAAATTTCCATTTTTGTCTTCTTTTTTTTTGTTTAAAGGAAGAACATATCAAAGACAATCAAAAATCGGTTTTGAGGTATTTAGATATTTGATGTGATAAACTTTGTATTTAGAGACGAAAATTATAAAAATTGGTGTGAGATATTCAGAAATTAGCTACTTGCTCAAGGTGAACTAGCAAAGTCAATTCAATACTAAAAGTCAACGAGAGAATATTACATACTTATTTAATTGTAACAACTCATTTAGTAATAAATTAACTTGAAATATGTTTCATATACACAAATCACAATTCTACATAAACCGTTTAGATTCAAAATTGAACTAAAATATGAGTTGATAATGATCATAAAAAAACAGAGTTCATATAGGAAAAGGAAAAGTTGAACCAAATTAAAAAAAAGGAAATTTAAGCGCATGTTAGCATAAGCTTCCTGATTAAAAATCATAAAATAAGCTGATAATGATCAACAAACAACAAAAATCAAACTAAATCTCATATAAGAAAAGGAAAACATGAACCAAACTAAAAAAAAAGGAAACCTAAGCGCTTATAAAAAAAAAAGGTAGAAAACTCATAAGCTTCTTTACTTACCAAAACCTTATATACAAAAGTTGCCTACTTTTGTAATCGCATAAACAACAATGACGATTTCTGATTCCGAAAAGAGAGTTTTTGATCAAGTTCAACGTACGAAAAGAACCCTAAGGGTTCCTTTTGATCCTTCTTCTCCAAGTGAACAAGCAAACAATGTTGAAAGACAAGAGTTTCATGCCTTACTTGGTGGTGTCATATTGGGTTTTTCTCCACCACCACCACCGGAGCCGACAAGAAACCGCAAGAGACAACGTTCTCCTGTGTCTTTGTCCGTACAAAGACAACAAAGACCTAGGACTAAACCTCCTCTCCCTTTGCCTGTACAAAGACAAGAACAGTCACCTAGGGCTAATCCTCCTTTGCCTGCACAAAGACAAGAACAACCACCTAGGGCTAATCCTCCTTTGCCTGCACAAAGACAAGAACAGCCACCTAGGGCTAATCCTCCTTTGCCTGCACAAAGACAACAACAACAACAACCTAGGATTGCTCTTCCATTAGCAATAAGGCCAATAGATCCAATTCCAGCGCCTGCATGGTTGTTACCTTGGATGGCAAGAAAGAATGGAACAAACCCTAAAAAGGTCATAGAGAAAACATTGACTAAAACCGACGTTGGTGCACACCAAAACCGTCTCTCGATTCCTCGACGTAAAATCGTTGATATAACGTTTTTGAAGCCAGAGGAGAAAATAATCGTAGAAAAAGAGGCCGAAGAAGGGGTGAAAATCGAAGGACTAGACGTGACGCTAATGGTATCTGAAGAGAAAGAGTTTGCTTTGAATTTGAGAAGATGGAAGATGAACAATACTTCTACTTACAATTTGGTCACAGGGTGGAAAGGTGTGGTTAAAGCTTGTGGTTTAACCAATGGCTATATGATTGACTTGTGGTCTTTTCGCGCTGATGACAATGTTTACTTTGCTTTTGTTCCTCCTGTGAATCCAAATTAAAAAGAGGAGATATAGCTTTGCTTTAGTGGTCTATTGGTGAATTGCAAGGGAAGTTTTCATGGTGGCTTTTTTTCTATTTTGGTGCTTTTGTATGATATATTTTTTTTTTTTTGTTAAACAGTTCATTGAATAATTGATTATATCACTGTTGAAAGAAGTTTTAGCAACGATTATAAATTTATAACTCATATTTAACTTTGCCCTTATTGAGTTAAGTATCTTGAAAAGATTATATATATATAGGCTTGATTTATTCGTAATTACTAAAAACTAGATTCTTACCCGTGCTAGACGCACGGGAGTAATATTTACAAAATATTAATTTGATATAATTTTAAATTATTTTTTTGTTGGGGCATGTTGAATAATTTTTTTAATCATATATATATGATGTTATAGTATTAAAATATTTTTTATATATCATAAATTATGTATGATATATTTTGACCCGTCGCAAAATTGCGCGGACTTGACGCAAATGTATCTAAAAATATTAAAATTTTAATTTTTTAAAAGATTTTCGGATGCTTCTGGTTTTTTTATTTACATTATCAATTTTAATATTCTTAAAAATACTTTTAATTAAGGGATCTCTTTAATTAATGAAACTTTTAAATAATGAAAATACTTTTAAATAATGAAAATATATTATTAATATTGTACGATGGATTATCAAAAAATTGAAATATTTATAATATTTTATATTTTTATTATATTACCTATTTATTTTTATTTTTCGTTTTTAATTGTAATCCTATTAATTATGAATATTTTTATATATTTATATTTATTTTTTTATTAATTTTGTTTTTCTTTGAATCCTATTAAATAGAAAAGTTTTTTTTTATTTTTTAAATCAAAAATTACCTTATACTGGGAAGTGACCTTGGTCTAGTGGCAGTCATAAGTCCACAAGAGGCAGGTAGCACCACCCCACCCGGGATCGATTCCCCGCGCCTACGATAGTGTAGGTTTGGTATTAGGCGGCCATTTGCGCCCAAATGTTGACAAAAAAAAAAAAAATACCTTATACTAAAATTTATACAATGACATTACATGTAATTAAAAGAAAATTTTAATGTTTCTCAAAATTTGTTCTTCTCATTTAATAGTATAGATTATTCATTTAAAATCAAATAAGTTACAAAACTCGAGTTTTGATGATGTGGACTCACTGATCTTACAAATCAAAAGCTCACTAGTTAAATATGACTTATAACTTTTGATACTATTTATTTAAGTTACTCAAGTATCTCAACAACATACAGACAAAGCTTTCCACACATAAGATTCAGGGACCATATATGTCCTGACTAACCATTTTTTTCAAAACACATCACAGCTTCTTATCGCCGGTCCATACCACAAATTAAGACCATGAATCATCATCACATTGTAAGTTTCAACAAAACGAAAGAATGATTTAATTAACATCTCTTCTATTATTAGCTTCAAGAAACTCACTATTGCGATAAAAACCATCGACTAGGGTTTTGTATGTTTCTTCGTTCGCTATCGCTACATAAGAGACTTACTTTTAGACATCTTTTCGAGATATCCAACAGCCTCTATTGACTTTTTTTGGTCGCATATAGGAGAATTTGATTACTTTAATAGATAAATTCACAAAACTACACTCCTTCAACCCTCCCTTCACAAACCTACACCTAATTCAATATTTTCACATATTTACACTCTTTCAAAATTTTAAAAGTTTGATTTAATTTTTTAAAAAATACAAAAATTAAAATCTTTTCATTTGTATTCGCTAATTAGTGTTTAGGGTATAATATTAGAGAGGGTAGGATTATGTGGGTAGAATTTATTTGGATTTAATTTTGAGTGTTTAGGTGTAGTTTTGTGAAGTAATTTTGAAATGGTGTAATTTTGCGAAATGTAATTCAAATGGTTTATTTTTGTAATTCTCCCTAATAGATATTAAAAGTTGTTGAAATGAGATTTTTGTTATTATATTTTCTAGTACATATTTCAGATAGGAAAATTTTGATAGAATTTGTAAGTTAAATTATTTCAAACTATTAGAAACTATGAAATGGTTGTCAACAAGAAAAATAAATGCTATGAAATTTGTTATTTGTTAGATTTAGGGATACAAAAAATATCCGGATTCAACATACAAACTATAACCAAACCGAAATATTCAAATATAAATCAATCCAAGAAAATAAATAACTTAAATGTATAGAGAAATTTACTACTCGAAAATTGTATTCGTATCCAAATTGAACCGATTGTTTTGGAAACGGACTAATCCACCTGAAATATCTAAAAACTATGTAAATAATAATAATTTTATTATTAAAAGTTGTTGAAGTGAGATTTTTTTGTTATTATATAATATTTTGTATACATTTTTATATATAATTTTTTTTAATATAGTTTGTAAGTTAATTTATTCCAAAGTGTGAAAAAAGAAAACCCAAAGGGCTAGAGAAATTTACTACCCGAAAACCCGAAACAAATTTTTTGGCACTTAACATAATACTCAAAATTTATTTAAGATATTAGGACTTTTACTTATTATATAAAATAATTTATTTTTAGACACAAGTTAATTATTATTTTTATTTTTCTTATATTTTTTCTTCTAAAACCAACCCAGAAACCGAATATGTTACTCCCTATGTTTCTTAATAAATGGTGTTTTAGAAAAAAAAATTGTTCCTCTTTAAATGTAGTTTTAGATATTTTCACTTGTTTTTCTTATTATACCTTTAATTTCATGATATATCCTAACATTAATTTCTCAGTGTGACTCAAGTTAAGATCAATAAAATCATTTGATAAGCTTCTTTAAATTGTCTGAAAAGCTGTAAAACACAATTTATTAAGGAACAAAGGGAATAATAAATAACCATTATGACTGTGTTGATATATTTAAGCAAAATTTATAGATTTTTAATATGAAACACAAGTTAATTATTGTTTTTAATTTTTTCAGTTTTTTCTTCTAAAACCAACTCAAACCCCGAACCTGTTAACAAATAACCATTATGATGGTGTTGGTGTTATAATTAAGCAAAATTTAAAGATTTTCAATATGAAATTAATTTTAAACTTTCAAAATTAATTCTTAAACACTAAATAATTAATCCAAATAATAAATTTTAAGTGTGTATCAGTGAAAACCATAATTTATATGTGTGTGTTTTCTTGGGTTATCTATTGTATTAATTGGGCTTGCCCATGCTTTTGTGTGTGTGTGTTTCTCTTGTTTTTTCGGTAGATATTTTTTTTGTGAACTATTTTATTTGATTTCCCCTTTTTAATTTCAGTTTCTATTGTTTGAAGATAAATTGAGCAAATTGTTATCTTAGTGTTTGTTAATTTGTGGTTTATCTTAGTATTTGTGGTGTAGTGGTTAGTTCTCAGTTAGTGTTTTAACCAAACATGAGTTCGATTCCTTCCATGTAGGGGTGGGAATTCGGTTATTTGGGTCGGTTCGGGTCGGTTTATTCGGTTTTCCGGTTATTTCGGAAATTGAGATTTATACCGAATTGAACCGAATTAATTTTCGGTTCGGTTCGGTTCGGTTCTCGGTTAGTTCGGAAATTGGTTTTTATACCGAAATAAACCGAAAATTGGGATTTTAGACCGGAATTTCGGTTAAATTCGGGTAGTTTCGGTTTAATCGGTTTATTTCGGTTAAACTAATTAAAAAAAAAAAAATTTGGGCCAAAAGTGAAAAAAACCCATTTAAAGGAGTTATTTCTAAATTTGGACTTTAAAAAAAGCCTTTTAATCAAATATATACATACAACTTATATATTTATATCTTCTTCTTCATACAGATCTGAAAATCTGAAAGTTATAAGTTACGACGGCACGGTTTTGGCGAAGTTGCTTCTCCGGCGATGACGATCCGGGTAACCGTTCGGTTCGACATACCGAACCGAACCGTGAACCGAATAAGATTTTGAATGTCGCCGTTCGGTTCGTCATATATAACCGAATCCGAACCGAAAACCGAAAATCTCGGTTCGGGTCGGTTCGGAATTTTCGGTTCGGGTAATATTCCCAGCCCTACTTCCATGTCTTAATTTTTGCTTTAGGTATCAAAAGTAAGTAATTGGGTCGGGCCTGATCGTTATTATAAAGATGTTATTGATTAACGAATTTATAAACCAAAGAAAAAATAGATAGTTGATTTTTTATATTTTGGAAATTTCCAACATTGAGAAAAGTTTTAAAACTAAAATAACATTATAACTTTTTTTTATTACCATTAAATGTTTTTAAAACTAAAACTAGGGAATGATCAGCGCAAAAAATAATTATATATACAAATTATTTTAAAAATATTGTGAAATTGCAGACATATATATTCAAAATTATTTGTTTGTTCGTGTACAATATAAGGTGGAGTATTTTTAATAAATAAATAAAATATATTGTTTAATAAAATCTTGTTTGTTTGTATGCAATATATTCTAAATTATTTTCAAAAAATAAAATAAAATTGTCCATGAATAATTAGTTAAAATTATATTAAATCGGAGTATATTCAAAGAATAAAATAAAATCGTCAAAAAATCGAGGCACACATATAATTGATGCGCAAAAATATAAGGGCACAAACGAAAAAACTTAAAATTTCTTGAAATCTCTCTCGTCGCGACGCATTTGCATTTTTTTTCTTCTCTTTGTTTTGTGTGAGACCGACTTGTCAGCTTTTTACTTCTCAAATACCCTAAACCCAGTAATTAAATGCAAAATAATCAAAATTCGCATAGGACTGATAACTTGCATATTTTACACATTTTACTTTAGTTTAAGCATTAGAATTCATTCATTTAGGTTGCATTTAGTGTCATATAGGTTGCATTTTGGTTTGTTTCGTGTATTTCAGGTTTTGGAGCATAAAGACGGCGAAAGTGATGAATTTAAGCCAAAAAGAAGCGGATACACTTGCATCGGCATGTTGTATCGGTTTCTATTGGCCGATACAGAAGACAGAAAGTTCGCTGAAGTCTGTATCGGCCAACCATATCGGTTTCCATTGGCCGATATAGAAGACAGAAGTTTCGCCGAAGCCTGTATCGGCCAACCATATCGGTTTGGAGTGGCCGATACAAGAGAAAAGACCCGAAGACACATATCGACATGTTGTATCGGCTTAGCCTGGCCGATACGAAGAAAACTGAGCCAAAGGAAGGCTACCGAGAGCGCATATCGGTCAGCCTGTATCGGTTTGGATTGACCGATACATGCCGCGAAATTTAATAAGAAATTCGGTTTTTAATATG
This sequence comes from Cochlearia excelsa, assembly GCA_963556525.1. Lineage (NCBI taxonomy): Eukaryota > Viridiplantae > Streptophyta > Magnoliopsida > Brassicales > Brassicaceae > Cochlearia > Cochlearia excelsa. Next base: position 5,087,546 of record OY748332.1, on the reverse strand, counting down.
TAAAAAGGAAAACCAATTAAACCAATTTTGGTTTCCTTTATTTTGATTTTGGTTTAATATTATATTAGGGTTGTACTGTTTTTGACAGCTTCTTCATCTTGTTTTTTTTGTTTTGGATCGTGACTTTTTGTGCTTTTGAACTTGGGAGATTTCTTGGTGTATTGCCTTGACCTCCTTGTAATCTTCATCATCATCATTGAATAAGAGATTTCTTTACCCTAGTTCTCTTTGTTTTTATTTATGCTTATGATTTCCTTAAACTTAATTGCTATGTATCTCAATATGATTTGTGAGTAGTTCCAAATAGACAATTGGGTTAGGGTAAAAGGGGTTTGATTGAATCTAGGATAGATAATTGTCTAAAACTTAATTGATTATAAAACTTTAGTCTTTGGTAACAACCTTAAAGCTTTAATCGAGTTGGCCATTCGATTATCGATCCCAGGAAACTTTATGAATCGAGAGATTATAAAGCTTCCTGAACAATTACCTTAGAACCAAGCCTAGCTTAACCGAGAGATCTGTGTTAATAAGCTTGGTGGTTAGAATTGATTTGTCCTTAAAGTTTCTCGACGATTAAACTATCCAAGACATTGTTTTAGTTTAATTGTTGAGAAAATGATCATTGCCACGAGAGTGGATTGATCTAAAATCGTTTTCAAAACCTTAAAGTTATTTTTGTAAAAGACAATTTGAAATCCGAAAGTTTAATCATCCTTTAAAACACCTTAACCTGATTGTTTAGCTTTTTATTAATCTTTCAAAACCTTTAATTCTCGTTTTTCGTTTTGTTTAACATTCGGTTACAAAATCACTCAACAACAACCTTTTTGATCACACTTAAACTGAGTTCGTTTCACACAAATTCAAATAAATTGTTTGCTCCTGATTTGGTTTGACATCTTAAGTACTACAATTAAGATATTAGATTAAACGGGGTAAAATCTCGTTTATCAAGGACAGACCCATTGAATGAAGATTCGCATACACAAAGGTCGAGTACACGTAGCTACAAACAAATAATCAAGTTGCCGACTAATTTTAAAAATGTCCACATTTATGGAAGAGCATAAATTGAAAATATAATTCACTAATCAAAATTCTCGATACCCGTTGACAAATTTATGAGACCCGCATCTAGGAAAAACCAGGATCGAAAGTCAAAATATCTAATCAAAATTTGCAGGCTCATTCATAGAAAAAAACCAGTATTATGTATATACCGGTATACGAAGACATAATTCATTAACCGACATTTGTAGGTTCATTAATTGAAAGCCCACTTTAGTGATTTTGCATGAGATAAGTTCTTATTTATAATAAAAAAAAATTCTTATTTCTCTTTTTATCGTTTTTCACGTGGGAAAAACTTAATTATTAAAAGTTTTATATGTTATGTGTGAGCAGGGGCGAACCCACTTATTGATTTGGGGTGTCACATGACCCACCAATTTTTTTTTTTTTGTTAATTTATATACTAAGTTTTTTTTGTCATCACTTAATAGAAAATTTGAACCTCCAAATACAACTTGTCCAACCCATTTATTTTTTTGACCCATCAAACTATTGTTAAAAAAGCTAGACATAACATAAATACAATTAACTTTACTAATAGAAATTATATTAGGAACAAAAAAGGAATATCTTTTATTAACCTAAAAACGTGCATATAAAATTAACCTAAAGTATCTAATATTAATTATGTTCTTCTTCTTCTACGTGCATACAGAGCCACATAGGTAAAGTTTCTTCCTTTTCATTGATATATCATTATGCTTTTTTATTTTAAAATATAATAATATGACGAACAAGTTAATATAATAATATTTAAAGAATTTTGTTTTCTATTATATTGAAATATTTTTTTTCTATTTTAGACTAAGTAATGGAAAAATTCATGGATAATTTTTTGAAAAGAAAAGCTCCAGAGACATCTTACATTGATTTAGATAATCTACCTTCGGATCCTGCAGATCGGAAAAGAATAATAGATTATCATCCGAATCAAAGAGACGAGGTAATTCGAAAATATTTGATTATGGGTCCTTGTCAACCTCGGGGTCATACATTTAAACAAATACCGATAGGAAATACAATGAGGCGGTTTAATCCAGATTGGTTTGATGAGTATCCCAATTGGTTAGAATACAGTGTCAAGAAAGAGAAAGCGTTTTGTCTGTGTTGTTATTTGTTCAGAGATAATACTGGTAAAAACATAAAAATAGACGCTTTTATCACCGAAGGATTCTCTGGGTGGAATAAGTATAGAAAATCATTTACAGAGCACGTTGGACCGGTTGATAGTTTTCATAACAATGCAGTTATGAAATGTGAAAATCTGTTGAAACAAGATCAATCTATCAAGCATGCGTTGCATAAACAAGATGGTATTGTGAAAAATGAGTATCGGATTCGGCTAAACGCTTCGATTGATGTTGCCAGAATCTTGTTGCAACAGGGGCTACCTTTTCGTGGTCACGATGAAACGGAAGACTCTTCTAATAGAGGAAACTTTGTGGAGTTTTTGAAATACACTGCTCAACAAAACGAAATTGTGAGTAAAGTAGTTTTAGAAAATGCTCATGGAAACAATCAGATGTCATCTCCAAATATCCAAAAAGATATTGTGCATTGTTTTGCAGAAACAATAATCAAATATATTATTGAAGAAATTGATAATGATGTATTTGGTTTGTTGGTGGATGAGTCTACTGATGTTTCTAATAAAGAACAAATGGCGGTAGTGTTTCGCTTTGTTGCTAAAACAGGGATAGTAAAGGAAAGATTCATAAGTATTACACATGATAGTGAGACATCTTCAGCAACCCTGAAATTAGCGATTGATTCTTTGTTCACTAGGTATGGATTAAGCATCAAAAAGCTAAGAGGACAAGGTTATGACGGAGCAAGTAATATGAAAGGTGAATTCAATGGGTTAAAGGCACTCGTTTTGAAGGAAAATGCATCAGCTTATTATGTTCATTGTTTTGCGCATCAACTTCAATTGGTTGTTGTGGCAGTTGCAAAGAAACATTTTGATGTTGGAGATTTTTTTGACATGATTTCTCTGTTGTTGAATGTGGTGGGAGCTTCATGTAAAAGAAAAGATATGCTTGCAGAGAAATACAGAAAGACAATTGAAGAAGGAATAAGTGATGGTGAAATCAATACTGGAACAGGATTAAATCAAGATATTTCTCTTCAAAGACCAGGAGCTACTCGTTGGGGTTCTCACTATAAAACTCTATTGCGTTTGGTTGAGTTGTTTTCTCCCATCGTCGAGGTGCTTGAGTATGTTCAAAACGAAGGGGTAGATGACTCGAAAAGACGACAAGCACATAGTCTTCTTCGGTACTTTCATAGGTTTGATTTTGTGTTTTATTTGCAAATGATGGTACATCTTTTAGGACTCACATATAGCTTATCTATGGTTTTGCAAAAAAAAGATCGAGATATTTTAAATGCTATGTCATTGGTGAAATCGACTAAGAGGCAATTGCAACAATTTAGAGATGATGGGTGGAATTCTCTCATGATGAAAGTGTCTTCTTTTTGTGAGAAACATGATATCGAAAATCTTGACATGGAAGAAGATTTTGTTGACTCAAGAAAACCAAGAGCCAAAACAGGAGTGAAAAATATGCATCACTACAAGGTCAATTGCTTATATGTTGTTTTGGATTTGCAGACGCAGGAGTTTAACGATCGTTTTAACGAGGTTAACACTGAACTGCTTATTTACGCTGCTTTTTTATCTCCAGTTAACTCCTTCAGCGACTTTGATCATTCGAAGTTGATGAAGTTATCCCAGTTTTATCCAAATGATTTTAGTCATGGAGAGTTCATATCTCTTGAGCAACAATTACATATCTACATTGACAATGTTCGGAATGACGAAAGGTTTATTTCTTTAAAAAATCTTGGAGAACTTGCTCATTTGCTAGTGGAAACACGGAAGCATTTGTCACATCCGTTGGTTTATAGGCTTTTGAAGTTGGTTTTGATTTTGCCTGTCGCTACCGCAACGGTTGAGAGATGTTTTTCAGCCATGAAGATTGTGAAGACACATCGACGTAATCGTATTGGTGATCAGTTTTTGAATGATTGTCTAGTTTGTTTTATCGAAAAAGATATATTCAAAACCATTATAAATGATAATGTGATAGAAATATTTCAGAAAATGAAAAAACGTAGAATAATTTTGTAAATATTATTTATTTATTTTAATAACAATATTTAATTTTTTTATTATATATTGAACCTGATAAAAAAAGTTTCTAGATTCGCCACTGTGTGAGACAAGCTAACTCGGTAACGTATCAACACATGAATGGACCTTAAAACATAATGGCGTTGTTAACACTAAAACCGGCATGTTAAGTACTATATAACTTTTTTTTTTTGCTTTAAAAATTTTTAGTGATATTTCAAGAAGAAAAAAAAATTGTAATGTTATTTTGGCGTAAAAACGTTTTAGTGATATTTTTAAGAAATAAATTTTAACGTGTACTGTTCTACTATAGATATATAGTTTAATCATATGACTTCTCAATGTCGGCCCGTAAAAAAATGTTACCTAAAGCAAAAATATTGATGTTGTGAGAAACAAAAAAATTTGGATGTCCTATATATATAAAAAAAATTACCCATAAAACTGATGCATAAAATTTATCGGCGTGACCTCTCAAACGTATGCATATTTAAAGGAATTTGAAATAAGTGTTTACAAGTTCAAAACATGATTTGGCTATATACGGTTCGTTACAAAGGATACAAACAAGGAAAGATGAGAATTCAACTTTTCAAAAGTCATAATCTACATAATACAACAACAACAACACAAGAGAGATACACATCACAAAGATACAAACTCTACAACACAAACTATACCCATCCATCATCACTTTAGTTTTAACTCGAAAGAGATTGTTGTTTTTTTGTACAGATCCAAAGGAAAAATGGCGATAACTTTTATTGAATATCGTCGATCCAATCACCATATATCCGACTGATTTTCGCGGGTCCTTTCCATTTTTGATGTGTTCTGATCCCGGGCTTCTGCGTAACCGCACTAGAAGCTCGTTGCAACGCAACACCACTGTGGTAACCGCTGTCTGCACTATAAGGAACTGCCGGAGATAGAAGCGTCGTTGTGTCTGAATGTCCTTTCGGGTTTGGTCCTGTTTGTTTTATGTCCGGATTAGGCGATACTCCATCTTTGCCTTCCCCTTCTACAAGTCCTCCTCCAAACCTATGCAACTCTGCGGATCATAAAGACTCAAACTTTACGGCTACACGAATTGGCTATCAAAGTTTCGAGATTTCAGTTTTCAAGAAAATTATAACTCAGCCCTGTTCCATTGCAGTATCAGGACCAATCAATACATCCCACGCCGAACATTGACAATACCACAACAAGCCCAACTTGCACAAGTCACATACAAATCAAACCAACCTCTATGCTTATAGCTATCTTTTCTATTGTACAATCAATTCACCGTGGTTGCCGTAGCCCAAAAAATAACCAAAGAATGTCATAAAATATAGAGCCCGCCAGACTCGGCAAATGGGTTTAACCATAACTTAGCTTAGAGCAACACTAGTTTAATGTTTAAACAAACGTATAAAAAGTCACTAATCAAAAATCCTAAAGAACGTCGTAAAATTCAAAACACCCAAAACTCGACATATAGGCTTAACCAAAGCTCTCAGCTTAGAGCTACAAAGTCTAACAAACTCTTGATAATGTTTAACATAACCCATTCATCAAGCAACGCCGGTTTAACATTTAAACAACCCCACGAAAAACTCACTAATCGAAATCTTAGCAAACCAAAAGAGACCTACGAACTCATAATTCATAACCCATTGATCAAGCAAACATCTGATTCTGGTCTAACAAAGAACAATCAAAACCAAAACCGAAGAAAAAGGCGGTATTATCTTTTACCAGCAGCTCCATGAGCAAAATGACACTTAGCACCAAAAGGACAATAACCAGTAATCTCCCATTTATTACAAATCCTTGTCTTCCAATTCGACGACTTCACAATATGAACTCCACCACCATTTCCACCACCACCAATCACCACCACATCACTACCACCACCACCATTTCCACCACCACCGTAACCGCCAGGGCCTAAACTAATCACAACACTCTCTCTATTCCTCGAAGCCTCGTCGTGCATAAACGTACAAGTTTCTCCATAAGGACATCCTTCTTCAGTGTAAAACTTCTTACAATGCCTTCCTTTAAAACATCTCCCACTCTCACTTATCGAAGACGACACAAGAGAAGGGATCTGAAACTCCTCACGCGCCTCAGCAGCAGCGACCGTGCCGCCGCCGGATCTGTTATCATCCACCTCGTGAGCCGCCACGATCTCCTGCCAATTCGGCGGCGGACGGCGGAGCTCCTCCACCGTGTGAGCGAAGTTACAGTTCGTAACGTACGGACACGTCCCCGCTCGGAATTTGCAGCACAGCTTCGTCTTGAAGAACATTTTGCCGATGGCTTTATTGCGGTTGCTCGCGGCGGAGGAAGGAGGAGGAGGAGGAGTGGAAGACGGTGAGGATCGATTCTTTTTGTTCGGAGGTCCGTTATCTCCGCCGCCGGAGGAGAAAGTGTCGGGATTTACGGCCCAGACGCGATTGTAATCTTCCTCCGTGGCCCAGACGGAGCTGTCGCCGAGATTAGGGAACCAATTATCCGGCGGAGGATTGTTTGTGGGTATCACGTGAACTACATCTCCGCCGGAATCTCGCCGATGACTCATTGATTTTGAAAAAATCGAAAAGAAGCTTTTGTCGTAACCCTAATTTTTGGTAGAATCAATTTGTGAAGAAGATAAATCAATGGAAAAAGGTGAGAAATTTGGTGAATTCGAGAGATGGGTAATCTCGAAAAGTATAAATTTCATCGATCAAAGAAAGATTTTGAGGAATCCAAGAAATAATATTAAAATGAAAAGAGAGAACTTGAAAATTTAGAATATGAAGAAAATAACAGTGCAAATGGTTATGATGATGAAGATGAAGTATGTATGAGAAGTAATAAAGTCACTGAAAGTTCTTCGTCGAGATTGAAAAAGATTCAGAAGAAGAATTTTCGAAAAATCAATTGGGAATATTCTTGAGTTTGAAAGTAAGAAATGAATAGAAATAGAAAAGGAGAAAGAAAAACACAAACGTGTGGAGACTTGGATAAGATATGAATTAGGACAATAATTTTGAGATTTGAAGTAACGCGAGGATATAGTATTTTCTTACAGTATATTAAATGATTGAATGGTATCCATATCCAACGAGTGTTGCTCATTTAGACCATGTCCAACAGAAAAACCCTTAAAATTTCTTAACTATTCACTGGATCCATGAACAGTTAGTTTAAAATAAAACAAAAATAAAATAATTAAAAACGCATCAATCATAGTTCGCCACGTATCCAAAGGGCCCACTAAATAGTTAAGATCCGGATCTTAAATAGGAAATATAAGATCCAGATCTTAACTATTTAACGGGTCCCACCTGCTAAGATCTCTTTAAGAAACACCAATGCACATGCTCTTAATGAGTCTGTGTGCTCTGTCTTGTTTTATTTTTCCATTTTCGAAAATTGTTGCCGGTTTAGATCATTTTCAATGGTGTATCTTAAGATCATCTTAAGATCCTCTTAAGATACACCTTTGAAAATGGTCTAAACCGACAACAATTTTCAATGGTGTATCTTAGAGGATCTTAATCTTATATTTAAATTTTATATTTTTTATTTAAGATCCGGATTTTGCACTGTTCATGGGTTCCACTGTATACGTGATGACCAATGATTTGTGCGTTTTTTTTTTTTTTAAACCAATTGTTCGTAAAACCCACTGAATAGTTAAGAAATTTTGTGGGTTTCTCCGTTTCCGTTAGAGATGCTCTTAGATCCTTTATTTTTGGTGGAGATACTATAGATTAAATAACAAAAGATAATTATAAAATTATATATTTTTAAGTACATTTCACAAAATCATATCGTTTTAAAGTTAATTTTTAAAACTACAATTAAACATTCAAAATTAAATTCAAATAAACTCTACCCACAAAATTATACCTATTTAATATTATATCGTAAACACTAATTATCGTAAAGCCTATTTTTCGTTGCTTATCACACTGAACTCTTGCTAATATTTCGCCTTAAAAAGATGTTTGATGTTAGCTTAAACTACTTTTCTATTTTATTTGTTTAAACTATGACAATTTCTTATGCAATTTCAATAGAATAACTTTTAACAAAAAAAAAATTAACCTAAATAAACCATGTCCCGACATTTTATTATTTTTATATATTGGTGAGTGATGGTTCTTATTGTTTATCGTCTATTTTACTTTACGAAAACTCTAGCCGCATCCTCCCAAACTCGAGTACCGAGGAGAGTCGAAACTAGATCTCCGTCTATGGCGGCGTCGACTCTCGCCGACGACGCCTCCGGCTTAAAAGTCTTCTCTTTCATTTGTGTCTTACGCCTCCCGATCATCGATTTCTAGGTTCAATTTGAACTTTTTATCCGTCGGTTTGAGCGCGCATCATTCAATGCTTCTCTGAGCTAGTCTTTCCCACAGTCTACGACGGTGGCCAGATCTGCTTGATGCATTGTTTTCCTCGTCGATCTGATTTTTGTTTGTGCTCTTCTCTCGAGCTCCCGTCCGCTACGCTTCTGGTCCTTGACTAGGATTCTCTTGAAAGTTGCAGCCCGTGGTGATGCTCCGATATTCTTTGCTCGGCTCTTGTTTTTTCCTTTAGGTGAGCTTGGTGAGTTTATGTTTGTGTTGAACGGTTGTGTCGTAGTGGTGAGTTTCTTTCAAATTTCATTAGAAAAGTTCATGGCCAAGTTATATTTGGTCGGGTTTTTGTTCTTGTCTCTCTTAGGTGATTTCTTTGAGTTTTTAGGCATTCCCGTTTATGGAGTATGTTCTTGCGAAGGTTTATGTTTCGTTTTTAGGTTCTTAGTCATTTTCTATACTTCTCGTAGTTGTCTAGTGTCGAGTCTCGCATTCCTACGGTTTTGGTGTTGTTGTTGTTGTTGTCGGTAGAGGTTATGTTTCCGATCCTTCTAGTGGATGGAACTCAGAACCACCTTGTATATTCTTTGGCGCAACCTCAACGTCTCCCGGTGTTTTTCAAGAGATTATGGTTTGATTGTCGACTCAGTGCTTTGTGCTTCAAGATCCTAACAAAATTATGTTCTTTAGTAGTGTATGTTCTCGGGGTTTGGTATGTGTCTCCCTTGTTTGGGCTTTTGACTACGATATCTACTCGATTAGATTACGAGTATAGGTAGCCGTTTTGTATGTAGTAAGGTCTAGGATTTCAAATCTGCATCCCACCTTGTAATGGGTTTCATTTTATAATATAATCATGATGACAAAAAAAAAACCATACCCCAATGTGGCTATACCAGTGTCTTTAATAAAAAGCTTAACAAAAATTAAGTCTTTATTTTAGGGAAAAATGTCAATTAAATCATGAACTTTCAAATTTCACCGAAAAAAATCATGAACTTTCGCGTGAACCATTTAAATGTTATATTTTTCGTTGACTGTCATTTTAAATCATGAACTTTATTTGACTGGGACAATAAGAACACGACGTTAAATATGTTAACGGAACATATTGACACTGTTAAACCTCCGTTTTGTTTTTCCGTTTAGTTAAAACGACGTCGTTTTGACTCTATATACAAGAGATTAAAATCCCCAAATCGACCTATTGTTCACAAAACCCCAAAATCAATTAAGAACCCTAAATCCTTTTTCCATCTCTTTGTTTGTTCATATACATTTGAATGAATTTGCAATGTCTTAGCCGTGTTGGTCATGACCGCCGAACACGACCATGGTCTAACTCTTTCGTTGAATTTAAGTGCTGCTACTTTCTCTACTTACCCTCAGCTCATCTCCACAACATTGGTCGTTGCCTTGTCTTTCGTTTTCTAATTAAGATGATGTGTGTGGTTATATTCATCTTCAGACTATTCTTTCTATGTTCGGTTTCTTTTTCTTCTTTCCTTTTGTGTTCTTAAAGAAATGATGAACTGTTCCTAACATACAATTCATATGTGGAAAAACGACAACCAAAAAAATTAAAGTAGATTGAATAACATCAACATGTCATCATTAACAAAAGAAAAAAGAGCAGTTGAAATCGAGATAGAAAAAGAAATTGAGATGAAAGAAGAAGGATTTAGGGTTCTTAATTGATTTGGGTATTTTATTCTCTTGTGTATAGAGTGAAAACGACTTCGTTTTAATTAAACAGAGAAACTAAACAGAAGTTTAACGGTGTCAATTTGATCCGTTAACAGATTTAACGTCATGCTCTTATTGTCCCCGTCAAATAAAGTTTATGATTTAAAATGACAGTCAACGAAAAATATAGCATTTTAATGGTTCACGCGAAAGTTCATGATTTTTTTCGGTGAAATTTGAAAGTTCATGATTTAATTGACATTTTTCCCCTTTATTTTATGTCCAAAAACAGAAAAAGCCTAATTGTAGATTTTTCCTAATAAGACATTTATTTTAGGGACAATTACAAAACTACATTTTTTAAGGGCAATTCTTATGAATACCACTAAAAATATTTTTTAACACAATTAACACAGATTTTCGAAAGTTTTACAAATACCATTAAAAAAATTCTCATAAATACCACAAATCTTAAATATTCAAAATTACATCCAAAACCTTCAAAAAACTATATCTTGCCCCTTCAAAATTATACCCTAAACACTATATAGCGAACCCAAATGAAAAAAATTTAATTCTAAAAAAATTTAAAACTCTTTTTTTGTATTTGTGGTATTTTTGTAAACTACTACTTTTTATGGTATTTTTATTATAAAAACAATTTAATTGTATTTTGTTATAAAAAGCCTTTTAATGGTATTTTCAAATCAAAAACTTATTTTGATGGTATTATAAGGAATTTCTCTTTTTTGAATTGCATTTCACAAAACTACACCATTTCAAAGTCATTTTCAAAGGGGAAATTACAAAACTACACTATTTGAATTGCATTTTACAAAGAGAAATTCCTTAGAATACCGTCAAAATAAGATTTTGTTTTGAAAATACCTTAAAAAAAAATTATAACAAAAATACAATTAAAATGTTTTTATAACAAAAATACCATAAAAAAGTAGTAGTTTACAAAAATACCACAAATACAAAAAACGAGATTTAACACTTTTAGATTTTAATTTTTTTCATTTATGTTCGCTATATAGTGTTTAGGATATAGTTTTTAAGGGTAATTATCATGTTTACCATCATTTTAAGTTTATCGTACAATTATATCCCACACTCCTAAATGTTTTACTAATACCATTAGTTTTCTCTAATATATTTATTTACTATAAATAAATAAAAAAGAAATAAAAAAAGAAAGGGGATAATCTATCGACACCATCTTCATCTTCTCCATTCATCACTCTCTTCTTCTTCGACATCATCTTTTTCACTCTACAAAACCACAATAATGCAATTGGTAAAAATTCTCTCTCCTCTTTATATATCTCTATGTTCAAAGAGAAGCTTTCGCGACGACGATGTAACGACGATTCCGACATACCCACCGCGTTGGCGATTTCGACATACCATCGTGCTTGCGATTTCGATATACCCACCGCGCCGACGTCTCTCTCTATCTATTTATCTCTCTCTCTCTACTTCTCGGCTATTCTCATAGCTATCACCTGAAATTAGGTTTTATTAGGTTCATAATCATCGCTTGAAATTGATTTTCTTACTGTTTTTTTCTGATTCTCTAGGATTATTGAAGGTTTGAAATCGAGTTTAGAGCTGATTTTCTTCGGCTCGCTGGTAACACGCTCTCAAATTCAGCAAGGTTAGATAAACTATTGATTTTGCAAGTGTGATTAGCTTTTGTAATAGCTTTATAATGGTGATATTAGCTTATGTTAATAGCTTTATGATGGTGTTATTAGCTTATGTTGATGTGGTGTTATAAGGGTGTTATTAGCTTATGGTGATGATGATGTTATGATAATGTTATTAGCTTATGGTGTTATGAAGTGTTATTAGCTTTTGATAGGTGTATGAAAGTGTTATTAGCTTTGATAGATGTATGAAAGTGTGATTAGTTTCTGTAACATATATAGGATCGTGATATTACCTCATATTGTTGATATGTTTATGATGTTTATCATATGTTTTTAGAAATGCGTACATAAAATAACAGATGTATTTACTAATAATTCTGAACAATTCCTAAATTCTTAAAAATCTGTAAAATCTTATTGGGAAAACAAATCATAACAAGTAAATGGTTCATGTGATATACTTACAGTCACATACAAACAAATTATGTCAGAATCTCCATTTGTATTGCTAATGAAACTTCGTAGTTGTCGATCATTTCGAATATACATTGTAGGAGAATCATCAACAATCGACTTCATGCGCGAAGGTAGAGCATAGCTGAGTCATATCAATTCTGAAGTCTTTAGCTACCATTTTAGCAAATTCTGTAAACGAAACGTTCTCGTTTATTTCGGATAATGAGGCGCCTATGTTATTATCAATGACACACTCCCATTTATAATTTTCATTGAACTTCCACTCTCCACAAACTGAGTATATTTAAACCATAGTAGCTGAAAAAGTAAACAAATAAATAAGACTATTCACATATATATAAGCAAAGAATAACACTAAAGAAGAATAGTTAGAACTAAATTATACAAATAAAGGTGTATTTGCATCCTCCTAAAGACAACAACATAACTGATTCGAAATCAAAACAACAACTAATACATTCACATCTAAACACCAAAACAACAACATAGTTCAAAACAACAATATGTATAAACAACAACAACAATATAGTTTAAACATCAAAACAATAACACCTTTCAAAACGACAATATAGCCCACTAAATCTTTGAAAGTGGATACAGAAATTGACATCTAAACACCAAACAACAATATATTGCAAACAACAACAACCAAAAACAACATCTCAATGAATGAACTCAAAATCAAAAACAAAATCAAACCAATTGATTTAACAAACTTCAATTATGATGAAATAAAGTTAAAATCATTGATGGATATTATTTCAGAAGAGTAGTAAATAATCTGTGAATCAATTTTTATCTTGAATTCGAATCGCAACGATCCGAATCGCGTCGAGAACGAATCTCAGAAATCTCGGTGAGAACGAATCTTAAGCGACGATATTGAAGTTCTGATCGGTAGAGATGATCGTGAAGCTCCAGACGCATCCTGAAACTGGCGATCTTTCAAGATTGCGATCACAAGCTCTGATCAAAAGTCATGAAGATAACGATGACGATGACGAGCGCACTTATTTTTTTGTGTTTTTTTATTATCTTATATTATTAATACAGGAGACAGAGAGAGAAAATTACATAGAAAATCCTACGTGTCATCACTAGATTAATTCTGGTCCCACGTCATAAAAATTTTCGAAAAATCATAAATTAAAATATGAAGACCAGAAAAAGCCCACTTATTGTCTTATAACACATTGTTTTTCAAATGTGTAAATTTTTATCCCGCGCTTGGCGCGGATAAGTTCCTAGTTATTATTTTAATTGTTAATTAAGTGAAAAATGGGTGTAACTAATGGTATTTGTAAAACATATCAAAAGGATGGTATGTTTGTAGGAGAAATTTAAAAAAGTGGCTTTCCATGGAATTTCTCTAATTTTAAAGGGGTAAGGTATAGTTTTTTGGAGGTTTTATGTGTAATTTTGAAAATTTAATATTTGTGGTAATTTTATTAGATTTTAATTTTGGTAATTTTGTAAAGTGAAAATCAAACATTTAAAATATTGAAAAAATGTAAATATGTAAAAATATTGAAAAAGAGGAATTCACAAAACTACCCCTAAACACTTGAAATTAAATTGAAATAAACTTGGGAGAATTACAAAACTAAACCTTTTAAATTGCATTTCACAAAACTACACCTTTTTAAAATCACTTCACAAAACTACATCTAATTACTAAAAATTAAATCGAAATTAGCCTTACCCATAAAACCCTACACTTTCAATATTATACTTTAAACACTAATTAGCGAACTCAAATGAAAATATTTTAATTTTGGTAATTTTTTAGAGCATAATTGAACCATTTAAAAATTGAAAAGGGTGTAAAAGTAGGAAAAAAATTGAATTAGGTGTAATTTTGTTGAAGGAATGATTGAAATGGTGTAGTTTTGTGAATTTCTCAATAAACTTTATCCACACAATATTACCTCTTTAATACTATATCTTAAATACTAATTAGCGAATCCAAATATTTTAATTTTGATAACTTTTTAAAATATAAATCAAACTTTTAAAATTTGAAATGGTGTAAATATTGAATTAGATATAATTTTGCGAAAAAAATAGATAGAACATAGTTTTATGAATTCTTCTTAAGTGACTTCTAAATTAAGGGAGAACTAGATGAGGACCCGCACATATGTGCGGTTTTATATTTGTTGTAATTTTAATGTAATAAGATATGATTTTAAAATCATATATATAATTATTAGGTAAAAATATATAAAAATGTATACATCAATTTAATTAGATTTTATGTTTGTGGTTGTTTCGTAGATTACATAAATTTTCTACATCGACATAAATTATATGTTTGTATTCTCTTGGATTATATGATTACTAGGTTCGAACCCGTGCGGGACGCACGAGTGTAATGTTTATAAACATATTAATTTGATATAATTTGATTGAATTTTTTATTGATGAATACTGAAGATAAATTTTTGAATCTTATTTATGTATGTTTTGATATTACGAATATAATTTGATTATATCTTACAAATTATATATGATAATTTCCAACCCGTCGCAAAATTACACATATACAGAAAATAAATTTGATTGTTAATATCTATAATTATACCTACATTTGAATCTAAAATTAGACCCGCAAATAAAATTTATCTTACTTTTTGAAAGAAAAAAAATATACTTCTAGATAATTAAAAAAATTATATAAGTTAATTTTTTAAAGAAACTTTAAATATATTTGATTTCTTATGATTTTCATAAAATTAAAATATTCATAATATTTTAATTTTTCATTATGTTAACTATTAAATAGTTTGATATTTATTTTTATTTTCTTTTTCTTTAATTTAGTTTTTAACTTTAATCCTATTAAAAAGGAATATTTTATATTTATTTTTCTTTTTCTATTTATAATTGGGAGAATCACAAAACTACACCATTTGAATTACATTTCACAAAACTACACCATTTCCAAAATACTTCACAAAACTACACCTAAACACTCAAAATTAAATTCAAATAAACTCTACACAAACAATCCTACCCCCTTAATACTATACCCTAAACACTAATTAGCGAACCCAAATGAAATTTTGGTAATTTTTTAAAGGTTAAATCAAGATTTTAAATTTTTGAAAGGGTGTAAATATGTGAAAATATTAAATTAGGAGTAGTTTTGTGAATAAGGGATTGAAAGGGTGTAGATTTGTGAATTCCTCTTTATAATTTCCTTTTTAATATATTCCTATTAAATAGGAATAATTTTTTTTTCTTTTTCTATTTAAAATTTCGTTTTTAATATATTCCTATTAAATAGGAATAATTTTTTTTTTATTTTTTAATCTAAAATTACTTTATACTAAAATTTATTCAATGGCATTTCATGTAATTAAAATGAACTTTTAAGGTTTCTCAAAAAAAGTTCTTCCCAATTAATAGATAAGATATCTCGTAAATTATGTTTGATATTTTCCGACCCGTCGCAAACATTACACATATATATTATACATAAACTAATCTTGATTTAGTTTAATAACAATTATTATTCGTGATTTCAAATTCTATTTTTAATTTTAAATGACCCGTTATAGAAAAATATATGTGGAGATCATAATTTTGTATTCGAATTGGATGTTAAAAACTTAAAACAATGTTTTATTTCCTTTTTTGAATATTCTTAATCAAATATTTTTGTTTGTTTTTTGTTTCCTACTTTGGTGTTGAAACTTAAATTTTTCTCTTTTTTTTGTTTTTAAATATAATCATAGGTTATATAGAGTGGCAACATTGTAAATACAATTTTTTTTATCTTCTTTGTAAAAATGCTTTCCTTTTAATAGTATAGATTACAAAACTACACCATTTGAATTACATTTCACAAAACTACACCATTTCAAAAATATTTCACAAAACTATATCTAAACACTCAAAATTAAATCCAATTAAACTCTATCCACATAATCTTATCTCCTTAATACTATACCCTAAATACTAATTAGCGAACCCAAATAAAAAAATTTAATTTTGATAATTTTTTAAAGAGTAAATCAAGCTTTTAAATTTTTTAAAAGTGTAAATATGAAAAAATTAAATTAGGTAGAGTTTTGTAAATGAAAGGGCGTAATTTCGTGAATTCCTCCTAAATTAATTTAGAGCGTTGATGTTAAATGATTCAACAGACCAATTCTGTCAAATGATTTAACAGTGAAATTATTTATAGTTTAGTTCGAAAAAATTTGAAAATATTTAAGAAAAAAACTTATAATATTTGTGTTGTCAAATAAAACTTTTTCATAGTTATTTTTAAAAAATAAATATATACTATTGCAGGCGAGTCAGCTAAAGCCCATAAAACAGAGCTTAGTAGCCAATACAAAAATGACACGTAATCAAATCCCGAATTTAGAGACAACAAAAAAGCGAATGACTATTTCAGTAATTTAACAAATTATTCATGGGTCTCTCGTCTTCCTTGTCTTCTCTTTTTTCTCCTTCCTTCATATTTCTCTCTCTCGTGCTCCGTCTTCGAAATTCTCCATAAAATCAAACCTCTCTCTCTCTCTAACACCCAAAACAACCCCAAATTTATAACAAAATCTCCTTGTGTTCACCAATTGCAGAAACCCTAGTTTTCTCAAATTCCCCCAAAATTGTTAAAACTATACCAAAAATCCCCAAATGGAATCTACGGAGAATCAACAGCCACGTCCTGTGTCGGCTCTAACTGCGAACGGTCCTCCTCCGTTCCTGAGCAAGACTTACGACATGGTAGACGATCCGTCCACCGATTCGATCGTGTCGTGGAGCGGTAACAGCAACAGCTTCGTCGTGTGGGATCCGCCGGAGTTCGCTAGAGATCTTCTCCCCAAGAATTTCAAGCACAATAACTTCTCCAGCTTCGTCAGGCAGCTCAACACTTACGTAACTCCTCTCCTCTCTTCGTAGCTTACAATGATTTTGCCATGTCCTGCCTTTTAAGTTTCTCTCAAGTTTTTCTAGCTTTATGTTATGTATTGAACAATGGGTAGGTAAGGTTTTTGAGTGTGAGTTTTAGAGCTTACTTGATTTGTTCTTGCAATGAATATGCTGGATAATATATATATATATATATATATATATATATATGTGTGTGTGTAAAGTTGTAACTATGGCATTGTAGATGCAGCTTTACATAGTCATATCTTGTGATTGCTTTAGCATAGGACTTTGCGGGTTTTGGGGATTTAAGTAGATGTCTCCATTAGTGTTTCTCAGTAGCTTTCTTGGTCATACAGAAACAGTTTTCTTTATTAGTTTATTCTTTGCAAACTCCGACATAAAGTTTACATTGTTACATCGTAGAGACCTTTTACTCTCTTAGTGTTCAATGATGTCTAATGGATAATTTAGTTTTCCCTTTGGTTTCGGTGGTAGGTTAGACCCATAATAGGAACATCTGTGTACCAGATCAGCTTGACCGTGATAGCTCTGCTATGTTTACCTTGACATCTGAATGAAAATTGCTCTGTAGCATGTGATTCCAACTAATAAGCTACTTCCTGTTATTACTGTTTAATTCTGAGAAGTTGGCATAGTGAAATCATTGGATTTGCACTACCTTATCCAACGACGTCTTTCTTATTTGAATCCATCTCATTTCATTTTGTGTGCCTTTTTCTTGAAACAGGGTTTCCGAAAAGTTGACCCGGATAGATGGGAATTTTCAAATGAAGGTTTCTTAAGAGGTCAGAAGCACTTGCTTAAAACAATAACTCGACGAAAACCAGCCCATGGAAATCAGCAATCTCAGCAATCAAATGTGCAGAGCTCATCTGTTAGCGCATGTGTTGAAGTTGGCAAATTTGGCCTCGAAGAAGAAGTTGAGAGGCTTAAACGAGATAAGAACGTCCTTATGCAAGAACTCGTCAGATTAAGACAGCAGCAACAATCAACTGATAACCAACTTCAGACAATGGTTCAGCGTCTTCAGGGCATGGAGAATCGGCAGCAACAGTTAATGTCATTCCTTGCAAAGGCAGTTCAAAGCCCTCATTTTCTATCTCAGTTCTTACAGCAGCAGAATCAGCAGAACGAGAGTAGTAGGCGAATCAGCGATACCAATAAGAAACGAAGATTCAAGAGAGATGGCATTGTCAGTAACAAGGACTCTGCTTCTCCTGATGGACAGATCGTAAAATATCAACCGCCAATGCACGAGCAAGCAAAAGCAATGTTCAGACAGCTTATGAAGATGGAACCTTACAAAACCGGCGATGATGGATTCCTTCTAGGCAATGGTACTTCTAATACAGAAGGCACAGAGATGGAGACTTCAACAAAACATGTATCGGGTATAACTCTTCAGGAGATGCCAACAGCTTCTGAGATGCAAACACCATCACCAAGTGGAGCAACTCCTGAAAATGTTACGGTAGCCGAGTTTACGGCACCTAAACAAGCAATTCCTTCACCAGACGATGATCTAACTCTTCCTGAGTTTGCTGATATGCTACCAGAAAATATCGCAGAGATGCCTCCTGAAAATTTCGCGGAACCAAACTTGGGAGATTTCAGTCCTTTCCTAGATTCAGATCCGTTCATCGATGGCTCGTTACCCTTTTTCGATGTAGACGACATTCCAATGGATCCGGATTTAAACCCTTCTGTTGATGATTACTCTTCATTCCTGGAAGACTATCTAATGTCAAGCCCGGTTCCAGATGATATGGATTTAACACCATTGGAACTTAAAACCGACGAGGGCAAAGAGACAGAGCAGACAAGAAACGGATGGGACAAAAGTAAACATATGGATAAGCTTACTCAACAAATGGGTCTCCTCTCTCCTGAAAACATAGATCTCTTGAGGTAATTAAAAATAAGTTTAGTAGTTAATCAATCAAACAAACAGCTCTAAACAACTAATTTTGCTTATATATCTTCAATAATGGTGATGGTTTTTGTTCAGGCAAAATCCTTGAATTTTTTTGGGAGTTCCTTTTTGAGGTAATACAGCCATAATAACTAAGTTCCTTGAGAGAAGCATATTTCATTGCATGCATATGACCAATTAATTTCTTCTTTTGTTACATCAAAAACTTGTATAACATCATATGCTTATTACAACTCTTCATTGTCACACACACTGTCAAGATCTGTGTCAAATTTTCAATATACCATTGAATTATTGGCCAATTATGAGGTCAACAGCAGAGTATTCATGTTCTCAATATTTTGCTTTCATTATTACAACTTTCAGAAGCTGGAGCCTATGCCAATCTTTTTAGAGCATTTGACAGTAAATGGCTTTATATAGATAACATATATGTGTGTTTTACAATATGTTATCCCCAACAAAGATAAAAATTAAACGCCTCTATATATATAAATCCAAAGACTTATTTTATGATTCTTATACGAGGAATTCACAAAACTACACATTTTCATCTCCTCCTTTACAAAACTTTACATAATTCAATTTTTCATATATTTACACATTTTCAAAATTTTAAAAACTTGATTTACCCTTTAAAAAATTACCAAAATTAAAATCTTTTCATTTGGGTTCGCTAATTAGTGTTTAGGGGATAGTATTAAGGAGGTAGAATTGTGTGGTAGGGTTTATTTGGATTTAATTTTGAGTGTTTATGTATATTTTTGTGAAGTAATTTTGAAATGGTGTAGTTTTGTGAAATGTAATTCAAATGGTGTAGTTTTGTAATTCTCCCTTCTTATATAGTCACAAAAAGATTAAGATAAAATTAAAATTAACTGAATAAAGTTTTTTCATTTATTTTAGTTAACCCACTTAATGGTCATTAATATTTGATAGAGAATAAATTCAATTTTCCACTAGAATTGTTCTTTTGACGCAATAATAATCTTGTCATCGTTTAGATTATAATGCAGATTATATCCTAATTTTCTTATTTGAGGATAATATCTTAGAATAAAATCTTATAAGTTATAACCACCAGTTAATAAAGTATTTACGCATAAGTTTTTCTTGTCTCGTCCGTACATATTAATATTCATATGTTATACATAATTAGTTTGGAACAAAAAACATAAACTCAGAATTTGTTCTTTTTTGTCAACAATTCAGAATTTGTTTTCTTAAGATGTTATTTCTTCTATTACACTAATATACTTTATTACTTTTACTATGCTTTTATTGAAGTGTTCATATTTGTAACTGAAAGTTTAAATTTTCTATCTTAAATGTTATCGATCACTTACTAGTTGTTAAGATATTATAATTTGATACAATTTTAAGAAACAATTTTTTATATATATTGATAAAAATTGGAACAATATTTATCTATGTTTTGATATCACGAATATAATTTTGGTTATATCTCTTATATTATGTATAGTATTTTCTGACCCGTTGTAAAATTACACATATATATTATACATAACATGACTTTTATTTAACCTCATAACAATTATCATTCATATGTTAAAATATACGATTATACTTATATTTACATTTGAAATTAGACCCACAAGTAAAATTTATCTTACATTTGATAAACTTAATATATATTTTAAAATAATAAAAGATTATATAACTTAAAAAAATTTAAAAACTTTAATATATTTTTAATATTGTATGATTTTCATTAAAATGAAATATTCATACTAATTTAATTTTTCATCTTCTTATCTATTAAATATGAATAATTTTTTAAAAAAAATATTTTCTTTCTTATTTTCGTATTTTATTTTTGTTTCTATTACATAGGAAGGATTTCTGCTATTTTTATATTTAAAATTATTTTATATTATAATTTATGTAATGACATTACATATAATTAAAAAAAACTTTGAACTGTTTCTCAAAATTTGTCATTTTCATTAATGGTATAATTAGCCATGCAAATTGTGCGACATCTCTCACAAACATTGCAGTATTCGAACAATAATTTATTCATCACTAATATGCAAAAAAAAATGTAATGGAAATAATATTAAAATGTGAAGTTTTTGTTGTTGTATATTAACATATCATCATTATATGCGTTAAATTATTTATAGAAAAGTTTTGATGTGAAACAAAAAGTTAAGCTACCAAATAGTTATGGGGAAAACGAGAGGTTTATGCATTATGATGTAGATAGATTAATCTAATCAAAAGAATAATGTTTGGAAATGATATTCTTATTTGCTTATAATATTATTAAATGGATAACAAATTCAAAATTCACATATACTTTAGAATTAAAGTGAAATAATATTATTCTACCTGAAAAGAGCCACCATTCAATGGGAACAAAATCTTTCATCAATGTACTATTATATAAAGGCTGAAATTTAAAGAACATAACTATATATAATTAATGTTTGTTTTGTGAGGTATGATCTTTGATTCCTTATTAATGTTCAAAGATTTGCATGGCTCAAATCTTGGAGTTTCATGTATCTGAATATACATTATGAGATCTTGTGAAGAAAGTATCCAGTGTGTATAATACAACTATATCAACTCTTGAATTGGAAAAGTTTTAAGTAAATTTACAAAAACATGTATATTTCTATATAATATAAAATATGAATGATTGGTTGTAGTAGTGGTACTTATGTCAACGAATTTTCAAAGTGAAAACTATTTGCGTTTATCACAATCCACTAAAATTGAAACATCATACACGAATTTCGAATATTGCAAATTTAATAATCCACCGATGCTTAAAGCCTCAAATATTTAAATGATGGGTGCTAAAATATAAACAATACCTTTTTGACTAATTTTTTATTCCTTATTTTTGATTTTCACAATCTTGTGATCGAGAAAAATTGTTTGTGCCTATTTATGCAAGATAAAATTGGTTTCTACCAGTAGTTAGTTACCTACAAAAAACTAATGCATTTTATATAGTAAATAACAAAGAGTTTTGTTTACGTGTCGTCCAAAGATAAAATTAAGGAAATTATTTTATATTTAATTAATTTAATATTTTCGAAAATTGTTTGTAATTATCCCTTTCATTTCTCATAATTTATATTATTTTATATTTAATTAGTTTAATATTTTCAAAAATTGTTTGTAATTATCCCTTTTATTTCTCATAATTTATATTATCATATATTATTTATTAATATAATATTTTCGAAATTTCAATAAATTTACTAAAAAGTGTACGATATCTTTTTGAAATTTTAATTTATATCATAATTTAAAATATTTAATTATTACTGATATATTGAAATTTACTAAAAAGTTTACGATGTCTTTTTGGTATTTTAATTTATATTATAATTTAAAATATTTATTTATTATTTGAGAAAATTAAGGAAATTGTTTTATATTTAATTAATTTAATATTTTCGAAATTTGTGTGTGATTATCCCTTTTATTTCTCATAATTTATATTATCATATATTATATATTAATATAATATTTTAAAATTTCAATATATTTACTAAAAAAGTGTACGGCGTCTTTTTGGTATTTTAATTTATATTATAATTTAAAATATTTACTTACTAATATATTGAAATTTACTAAAAAAAGTGTACGATGTCTTTTAGGTATTTTAATTTTATATTATAATTTAAAATATTTAATTATTACTAATATTATAATTATTATAAATGATAATTAGTTGCAACATCATATAGGGGTGGGCGTTCATGTTCGATTCGGGTATTTGGGTTGAGGATTATATAATATTTCTTCTATTGTATAATTTTCCGATTCGGTTTGGGTTCGGTTCAGGTCGGATACCCGAAATTATCAAAAACCTTGAAAATTATAAAATAAAATATTTGAAATTATTAAAAATTATATGATTTACTATGTTAATCCGAATAAAATACAACAAAAATTATCTAAAAATATTTAATCATACAAAACTACATGAAATAAAAGGGAAAATGTTATAATTTTGAAATTTAAGTTATTACAAATATAAATTACTAATATTTTTATATATTTAGTTAAAATTTGGATAAGTTCGGGTATCCGCTTGGGTTTTGGTTTGGATCTATTCGATTTTTTAGTTTTGAAATCTAAGACCCGTTCGGATATTTTGTCGGTCTCGGTTTGGTTCATAATATTTGGATCGCGTTTGATTCGGTTTTGGGTCTCGATGAAATCTTCATCCATTTTGTTTACATTCATGATGATTCAAGTTAATCCACAATATTCTAATATTTATGCAAATATAAACTTTACTTTTTAAAAAATGTTTGATTGTTATTGATTTATTGATATGAATATGTAAATATATAAAACTTTTATACCACATCATACAATTTTATATCTTTGTAAATCAAAAGGTATTATTAAGAGTGATTTACATAATAGAGCACTTTTTAACACTTGCATATCAAAATAAGACACTTTTGTGATATGAGACACTTTTTACACTTTTTATTTTTTTAAATACAGTTTTACCCTTCGTGTACACAAAAGTTGTGTACAGAAAGTTGTGGATACACAACGTTGTGTACAGAAAGTTGTTGGATACACAACGTTGTGTACAGAAAGTTGTTGGATACACAACGTTATGTACAGAAAGTTGTGGATACACAACGTTGTGTACAGAAAGTTGTGGATACGTTTTATGTTATGTGGACATATTTTTGTACAATTTCGTAAATGTATCTTAATTTATTCTAAAATATATTATTTCAATAATTTTTTTGTTTATCATATATCTATAAGTCACTACTAAAAAAAATCCATATAGCCACGGCCGTATCGGTGTCTATAGCGTTAAATCTGTGGCTATACGTTCGTGGCTAAAAAAATTCGTGGCAAATCGTGGTTAAATAGCCACGGATTTTTGCTATAGCCACCGATACGGCCGTGGCTATATGACTTTTTTTTAGTAGTGAGTAATTTATATTTAGTATTTACACTCCCATATGTTTTTGTAATATTCTTAATAAATGTGAGTGAAACATGTTGATATTAATAAGCGAAAACATGAAAATTACATGTACATCAAAACATATAAATGTTTTAAATTTATTATTAAAACCTATTTATTCATTTTTGAACATGAACCATCATATAATTTTAACTACAATTATAATTTATTTAAACTTGAACACAAATCATCATATGAATTGTCTATGATATATAAACTCATTGGAATAAAATTTAAACTCGTCCATTATACTTTGAACATTTGTACAATTCTATGTGGACATATATAAAAAATTAGATATTGACTAGTTGTCCACAAATGTTGATCCATTCATAAATAAAATATATAAAAGTGGATATTAAAATATAGATATTAAAATTTTATAAATCAATATACGAAAATAAATTATTTTATGTTACCTAGAAAATTAAAATTAGAATGCAAAATAGAAAAATGAGAAAGAAAATGATTGTGAAATTTATGTAGAATAAATGAATTGATGGGTAATTTAGTCTTTTATAACAATAAAGTGCCTCTATGTCAAAAAATGCTCTAAAGTGTAATTTGTGTTTTAAAAAGTGTGTCATGATGTAATTTTCTCTATTATTAATGGTGTCAAGATGGATAAACCAACTCAAACCAAACAAAACCCATTTGGACTCAATAGTAAATGGGTAATGCGTAAACGATACACATTAACTAAATGGTTTAGGTCAACTCATAACTCATTTAAATTAATAGGTTAAAGGGTCAAATGAGTTGACCATTAAATCAAAATCAAGCATTAGTTCAAATAATTTTCTCTATTTTGTATTTGGATATACTTTGGTTTTATACATGAATCCATTGTGAAATCGCGAATCGTTTGCGAAGTCGCGGATCGTTTGGGAAGTCGCGGATCGTTTGCGAAGTCGCGGATCGTTTGCGAAGTCGCGGATCATATCATTTGCGAAGTCGCGAATCTTTAGCGAAATCCCGAATCCTTTGCGATGATTAAACATATAAAGTGATTTTGCGTTTTTGACGAGAAAACATGATTTTGATATTCAAATTTTGCATCATAATTGTCTATTACATTGTTTGATTTACTAATTTTTAGAAAGGTAATAATTTTTATGGTTTGGTTTGGATAAACCACTAACTCAATCATTTAAACTCATTAACCATTAAAACCATTAACTCAATAAGATTCAAATTAATGGTTTAATTGGTTAATAGTTTGGTTTGGTTTGAATCAAACCAAATATTTTGACCCATTTTGACATGTCTAGGTATTATAGTTATTAACATCTTCATTAATGAGTTTTTCCTCTAATTCTTACAAAACTATTTTTGTTGAATATGTTTTATTTTACATAACAAACATATTTTTTTGTAGCACACATACATACGTTTCTAACAATTTTTCATTTTAATTGTGTGTTTATGTAAAATCTTTAAACAAAACTATAATTCTTTAACAAAAACAAAAAAAACTAAAAAAGTAAAGCAAATTTTGTATTTAAATCATATTTAATTCACCATAAAACACAAAACTACAATGTTTGAAGTTTGTTCTTTGTTTTCATTCTTTTTTATTGATAATTTACTAAATTTTCTGTTTTAGTTTTATTTCGTTGTGATTTTAGCATAGTTTAAGAAAAATATTATTTTTTATTAATATAACACTTAATTTCATTTTATGTATTTTTATAGTTATTTATGCCCGCGGATCAAATCACCTAGTCTGAAATAAATAAAAATTCATTTAAACCAGTCACAATTTACCAAATTATTATAAACAGTATATACATAAATTATAAAACATCTAAAAAACCTAGTAAATAATTTTTAAAAGATTCTAAAGTTTTTATTTTCTTAACTTAACAAAAAAAACAAATAAATAACTCCGGTTTGATTGTAGTTCGAAAAATGTGAAACTAGAAAATTTGGTAAAAATATATTATTTGGCAGGATCAATTCCTTCTAGAAAGATTAAAGTTTTTTTGTCTTTAACTTTTCCTAACTGCACAAAAAAACTAATAAATAAATCTGATTTGATTATGGTCCAAAAAATGTGAAACTAGTCCGAAAATCCACATTTTAACCTATGTTTAATATCTAAAAAAAACAATCAAATAACAAGCTGTAAATTTGAGAGCAAACTGATTTTAGCAATATAGTGAATTTGTTCTCTAAGCATTTTTTAAGTTGATATATTTGTTGGATCCCTATTTGTAATACCTATGTATATTCATGGCTTTTCACACCTCTTTACATATGTGAGTTTCTTCTTCTGGCATGCGTTATTCCGAGAGGTTCTAAAGATTGTTTACTGACTATACAAGTCATTATGTGATTTTCTTCCGTGTTTTGTGTTTTGTTTTCACTCGCACGATATCGGAAATTGGTTATTGATGTTCTTCATTCATCTTTTGATTGTTCCAACAAAAACTCGCGCAAACATTTAGGGCGGTGTATTGAAATAAGTATTTGAAGTAATTTGATTTGGAGTGAGTTTTTTTGAGATTTGGATGAATTTGAAAGTTGTAAAAATTTGTTTTTAAAATTCTCTACAATCCCACCTAAATAAGTATTTGAAGTTTCAAACTTTTAATTTTACTTATTTGTATAAATTTCTCGCACTAGTGAATTTGTTGTTTATATCCACTAACTTTACATATTTATATACAAATAACAAAAATCTTATGTTTCATTTAATTTGTAGTATTCAAAAATATAGTACATACTCCCTCCGTTTTTTATTATAGGATTTTCTAGATTTTCAGATATAATAAACAAACATATAAATATATATACTATTTTGTGATTTATAATTTCCAACAACTCAAAATCAATAATGTTTAGTTATTTTTCGTGAATTCTATAATTTATCATTAACAATTGTATATAAAAAGTGAGAAAATCCATATTTTTTAAACCAAATATTTTCAACAAAAATCTTATATTAAAAAACGGAAGGAGTATATATAAGTGAGTATCTAATTAGTTACATACATTTATTCTTATAAAAGCATGTGTTTTTTTATTAGACCGTAGTTATAATTGCCGGGAAGGTGTTTGCATTGACCATTCAATATCCAAATCCGTATCTAACTACCTATACATTTATAATGTTATTTCTCAAACAATTAATTATATTATGCTTTTTTTTTTTGTTAAATCAGGAGGTTATGGGCCGAAGCTCATAATCCTCCTAGGTCCGCGACCAGCTTTTGATAATACCAATTAATGGCGTAAATCATCGCTTCCAACGCGGTTCGAATTCAGAAGCACAACATCACCAACGACTGCGCTTAACCGACTGAGCCAACCCGTCGTTGGTCTTAACTCGTTTTTTTAATCTTTGTTATATATTTTCTTCGGATAATACACTTCTGATGAACTTTACGATGATCTAAATAAAAGCATGATATGTTATTTTACCTTTATTAATTAACTTAATCTTTTGAAATATCAGACTATAGAAAAACGTATAAAACTTTTTAACATATCAAACTTTTGAGAAAAGTTAATACTAGTATTATTTTGCTGTTTTAAGGTAAAGATGAAATAATTTTAACCCAAATTCATTTAACATTGTTCTCCATTAAAATAACTCAAAAGTATAGTTTCAATGTTAAGTATTACCAATTTTTGCGTTTGTTCGAACCCTACCAGAAATCAAGAATCTAATAATATTTGTTTTAACAATTTTCCATTGATTAAATAATGCACATTAGCTGTACGGCTATATAATTAATCATGTTTAATTAAGTAACAAAATGAGAATCATATGTAGAAACATCTTTGTGGGTTTTAAGACAATTAAGATCAAATGTCGTTTTTCTAATGGAGATTTTATATTCCCTATGAAGGTATCTTGGCGATCTCAAGGCCTAAGTCATCAGCACTACTTACCATTATGTCCACATGTTTTAATATATGGTTTAAATTTATTACATTCGTTAATTAAGCCATTTAAAAATTCTTCTTATTAAGCTCACATAATCAAATATTGAAGCGCTAAACGTTCTTGTTATTTCTGTTATTTGATTATCGGTATTTTCTTGATAATCAAAATTACAAGTTCAAATAAAACTGAAATATATATATATACTAGATGAAACCCCGCGTAATACGCGGACAAATTACATAAAAACATTTTATAATTATATATTAATATTGTTAGTAAATTTGTATATTTATTGTTACATTTAAACGGAAACTAATATTATACTCGTTATTTTATTAACAAATAAATATAAAAGACACATAACAATATATGGTAATAGTAAATAAGTGATTTTTACTTTTTTCATCTATTAAGAAATAAAAATAACACATTTTTGTTTTATTACATTGCTTTTGTTATTTACATGAAAAAACATTTGTTTTAAATTAATAATTAGATAGTAGAACCATGAAGATAACAAATAAGTTATCATAAATATTTTCTTTATTTTTTCAAGTAATTTTACTTTTTCTTATTTCTAATTTTTTTATTGATTATTTCTTAAAATATTCTTAAATTTTTCTTTTTCTATGTTATTTTTCTTATTTCTGATTAATTTATTTTATTTCTAATTATTTGATAATTAATGTTAATTTTTTTTTGGATTAATTTCCTTATTTCTGTTTTTTCTCAATATTGTTAAGTTTCCATTTTATAAGATGTTTACGTATCAATTTTAATACACATGTCACAATATGAACTAATCATATTTTGTTTTCCTTTATTTTTTTCTTCTTATTTTTTTGTTTTGTCTTTCTCTAAACGTTACCTTTTTCTTTTTTTAAAAATTATTAACATTTTTCTTAAAATTATTAACATTTTTATTTTTTTAATTGTGACACGTATCACGATCTGGTGAGTTATAACTAAAAGCGCTCACTCTTATATAATACTAGATGAAATCCCGCGTAATACGCGGACAAATTACATAAAAACATTTTATAATTATATATTAATAATTTTATTAAATTTGTATAGTTATAGTTAGATTTAAACGGAAACTAATATTATACCCGTTATTTTATTAACAAATAATATAAGAGACACACAACAACATATCAGGTAATAGTAAATAATTGATTTTTATTTTTTCAACAATTAAGAAATAAAATAACACATTTTTTGTTTTATTACATTGCTTTTGTTATTACATGAAAAAAATATATTTTAAATTAATAATTAGATAGTGGATCCATGAAATAAAAAAATAAGTTATCATAGAGATTTTCTTTATTTTTCAAGTAATTTACGTTTTTTTTTAATTTCTAATTATTTTATTTTTATTGATTATTTTTAAAAATATTGTTAAATTTTTATTTTTCTATGTTATTTTTCTTATTTGTGATTATTTTATTTTTAATTATTTGATAATTAATGTTAAGTTTTTTATTTTTGATTATTTTCCTTAATTCTGTTTTTTCTCAATATTGTTAAGTTTCCATTTTATAAAATTTATAGGTATCAAATTTAATACACATGTCACGATCTCAACTAACCATTACAAATGTTATGATCTGGTGAGTTATAATTTTGCATACGTGTCGAACTCACATTAATTGCGTTTACTTTTATATAATAAGATTTTGGTTGACGCGGGTCCTCGCGTAATCACGGGGAATGATTATTTTTTTTAATATGTTTTCTTTTTATATACAAAATGAATTAGATGTTTTAGTTGCCTTTTTATATACTAAACTAATTAGAGATTGATTAGTTTTTTTTTCTCATTTCTAAAATTAATGAGTTTCATTTTATTAGATTTCATTTTTAAGGTTTTTTCCTTATTCTTTTTTCTTCTTTTAAAATTATTTAAATTTTCCTTTTTCCTTTTTTAAAGTTTTCCATTTTTAAAATTTTCCATTTTCCATTTTTCCTTCTTCTTTTATTCTTTTTTTTAAAGAAGATTACTTATTTTAAAAATGACAAATGTCACGATCTAAATTAAATATGACATGTGTCACGATCTGGTGAGTTATAATTTTACGCGCTCTCTTTTATATAATAAGATAATTAAACAAAGCGTATGGTTTGACAAAAAACAGAGGCCTATGGTTGGGTTTGGGCCTTTATTTTTTTAATCTAAAGCAAAAAAACTTCAACTATTGTAACAAATCTTTTAAATTTTAATTGTGACACCACGTGGTCTAACCGTCTAAGCACTATCTACACTCAAATATGGGTAAAGGTTGATTTGTAAATACATTAAATGCCATTTTCTTATTAATTTTTCCTAAAATATAACTTAAATAATCATGCACCGAATTCAATAATTTCATAAGTTAATTATCCTAATTTACCTTTTTAATTTAAAATTAATATGTAGTAAATGAAGTGCACCGTACCTATATTATGTATATTTCATATAAGAGACTTTACCATTAATACATTTATTAAAATAACAATCAATACTACAAAATAATAAGTTGTACTAATACTTTAATTAATAACTAGGATTTAACCCGAGGTACATCACGGGTTTATGGTTTTTACAAATAGTTTTATATATATACAATTAATTTAGAAGTTTGTAATATTTTTTTCTGTTTTTGTAAAATAAATAAAAATATTCAGAATTTCTAAAGAGTATTTTGTTTTTTATTGTTTATGCAAATAAATATATAATGAGAAGTAGATTTTATATAGCAAAATCTTAATATAATTTGTAAGTTGGTTTATTCCAAACTATTATAAACTATAAAAATTAGGGATGGCCAAAACTTCCGGATCCAAATACCGAACCCAAACCAAACCGAAATCCCTAAATCAATATCGATCCTAAAAACAAATAACTCGAATGTATAGGGAAATTTACTACCATAATATCCGAAATCGAATTCGAACCGAACTCAATTTTTTAGAACTAAACTAAACTACTCTAACTACCCAAAAATTATTTACAATAATAATAATCTAAATGGAACCAAACCGAAATTAAAGAACTGAAACCGTTCCAAAAATATTTCCTTATTTGGTTTTTCGTAATTAAATGTTCAAAAATATTTCCTTTTATGCTCAATGGCATAATGTGTAAATAAGTGTGATTTTTTGGACATGTTCAAATTAGTACTTCAAAAATAATATATAGATGGTCATCATGCTTAATTGTTCATTATGATTTTCACTACTTAGCAGTTGCATGGTTGTTTGTTGAATTGATTTGAACATCAATCTAAGAAACTGATTACTCAAAAACAATGCACTTAGTTTTTAATCATTAAGGCATAATTTACTAATCAAAAGGAAAAAAACTTAGGTAGAAGAGAAAAAGTTATAATCATGTGAGAAAGAGTCATACAAGCTAAAATAAGCAAACTTTGTTTTGTTCCTCTTTTTTCCTTTTTCTCATTCTCTCTTTTTCATCTTTTTCTCTGTTCTTCCTTTTTTAAACTTTTTTATTTAATTTATAATATGCTTCTTTTTGGGAATGAATTAAGGGTTTATAAAAAGTAAAAAATCTACCTTGGGTTTCAGTAAAAAGTAAAGCATTGAGAACGTGTGTGATAATAAAGATAACCATTCCAAAGTTCTCACTACTCTATTCTTCATCATATTGTGATGGATATTTTATTTAGTTTATGTTCAAAAAAGACATTTCAAGGAATTTTTCATATGAATCCAAAAGCAAAGTATATATAGAGAACGTTATACTAACTGAAAAATTGTTTTCATTTCCACAAAATTAGTTGCAACTTAAACTATGTTATAACATAACTGATAAGATTTAACAAAATATATAACTGCTATAGCAAAAAGGGTCTAAATAAAGAATTACATAACCTCAATTTTAATCAGTCTATTAACTTTATGTCCGATATATTTTTGAAAAATGTAATTTATTCGAATTTATTGGTTTTAGTGAAGAAGAGAAAGAAAGAGTGAAAAGAGAAAAATAAAAGTTGGAAATGTAAACTAAGAAAAGAACAATAAAATTGGTTTTAAAACATAATAAAGGATTTTACTTTTCTCCTCCAAAGAAAACAAAAGAGTGTAAAGAAAGAAAGAAAGTATTATTTACCATTTACTACTTTTGATTTTATTTTTTCCTCTTTTATCTTTTCCAATTTCTTTATCCCTTTGCTTTCCTTCTCCTTTCTTAACCTAAGATCTCTAGCCCCCCATGTCCACACAAACACATTCTCTCTCCTCTCTCTAAACACACACTCAAGTGTCATTTTCTCACATATACTTCACACACACACAAAAAAACAACCATTCACTACATACTACCTTGTCATTAATTTTTCTCTCTCTATATCTCAAAAATCTTTGCAAAACACAACTTGACCTCAAAACAATAGAAACAACATTCTCAACAAAAATTAAACACAATAATCTCTTCCTTAAATCCTTCTTCTTTACCCATATTAAAAAGGGGTTAGCTTTCCTTTTTAACTTTCTTGAATTCAAGAAATCAAGAACTAGCTTAGGGTTCATTTCAAGAATCTCTTCAAAAAGAAGAAGAAGAAGAAGAAGAAAGTTAATCAAAGCTCTCTTTCATGGAGCTTTTTCCAGCTCAGCCAGATTTATCTTTACAGATTAGTCCTCCAAACACTAAACCATGTCAAAGAAGAAGATCAACAACAGAACAAGAAAGTCAAGAAGAACTTGATCTTGGATTTTGGACAAGAGCTTTAGATTCAAGAACTTCTTCTCTTGTCTCTAACTCAAACTCAAAAACAATCATTAATAACCATCACCATCATCATCATCATAATAATAATCATCCTCTCCAAGATCTCTCTCTCTCTAACAACTCTCATCAACATCTTATACCAAATTGCAATAACTCTAACATCTTATCCTCTCTCCAATTTCAACAACAACAACATATACAAGGCTTTCTTGGTCATCATCATGACCTTAATACTCACTTAAGACCAATAAGAGGCATCCCTATTTACCAAAACCCTCCTCCTCCTCCACATCATCATCACCACCACCACCACCGTCCTCCGCCGTGTTTCCCTTTTGACCCGTCGTCTCTACTTCCCTCGGCTACCACCGGAGTCAACAACAACAACAACAATAGTAGCTTTGGTACAAGTAACTCCGGTTTAGCTACAAACCCTAATTACAATAACCATCAACAACAACATCATAATCATCAGAATATGAACAGAGCAAGATTCATGCCAAGATATCCATCAAAAAGAAGCATGAGAGCTCCTAGGATGCGATGGACAACAACTCTTCATGCCCGTTTTGTTCATGCTGTTGAATTGCTTGGTGGTCATGAAAGTATGGTTTTTTTTTTTACCTTCAACCTTATATCTATTTTTTGTCATTTCTTTTTTAACCTTTTTTAATTTTGTTTAATGCCTTTTTAAAAAAAAAAATTGATTAGGAGCAACACCTAAATCAGTTCTTGAGCTCATGGATGTTAAAGATCTAACTTTGGCTCATGTTAAGTCACATTTACAGGTAATTTTTTATTTCAAATAGAAAATAATTAAATTCATTCATTGTTATAAAAAAAAATAGTGGGAGAAAAATAATAAAACAAAAATAATAATTATATGTATAATATAATTAGTTAATAATAATAATAATAATAATTTCGGGTATCGATGTGTGTTGACTCGGTGACTTCCTTAAATCAGAGTTTCACTCGAGTCACTACAGATCGAATCTTGTTTTCTTCTGATCCTTCCTTTTTTTATTTATTATTATTCTTATCTTTAAATTAAAATCAGATATTTCTCACCAATAATTCAACTGCTGAATGAGTTAAGAGTTAAGACAAAAGAAAAATGTATTATTAACATTCCATTCATGTTAAATATTATATTTTAATCCTTTCTCTGTTAGATCTGATGATTCTTATCTATTTTAATCAGAGTTTGTAAATTAAAATTTCTATTTCTTCTTGGAAGAATAAACTTGTCTTGTTACAAGTAAATAAAAATTTACTCAATATTACTATTACTGACACACATAGAGTAGAAAGTTAGAGGGAGAAAGAGATGGAGAGATGTTGGAAAAATACGTACTTAATTAACTAATTGTGCTAATTACATATATAAATAATCTCCTAAATAAAAAATTTAATAAATATATTAGTACTTTTGTCTCTTATTATTTATTCTTTCTTGGGTAATTATACTAATATTTAATTTGACTTTTTCTTCATGATAGTTATTTACATTTTATAATTAGTCGAATAAAGTATATGTGGGTTATATTTTTGTAATGTATATGTATAGTCTATAAATTATTAAATTTGGATGCCTAAGAGAGTCGTTGAGATCTTAGAGCATGTTTATCAAAGGTGCTTATGTAGAGTGTTTGTATATTTTTTTGTGTATTTGAGTATTAAATTAAATCAAAACATGTATTATTAATAAACACTCTACAAAAGGGGAGTTTAAAATGCTTAATTAAACACTTTTCATTATAGGGTGATTATTAATAATACATGTTTTAATTTAATTTAATACTCAAATACACAAAAAAATACACAAACACTCTACATAAACAGTCTACATAAGCACATTTGATAAACATGGTCTTAGGACAATCTAATTAGGAATAATTACCCAAATTAGGAATAAAATTTCAGTGATAAAAAGAAAATAAAAATAATATTGAGAAAGGGAGAGTACAAGAAACATCATCATTTCTCAATCATGGAATAGTTTTGGTCTTTTATATACTCTCATAGTGAGAGAGAGAGAAAACAAAATTGGTGAGAGAGAAAGTTAAATTTAACTTAACCATGGTTACACCTCTCCATATATGTGTAATGGGCTTTTGTGTTTAACCATGGTTAGACACATAAATTCATGCATGGGTACATGAAAATCGTAAACTTTTAATTAATAATAATATCAATTTAATGCTTCTGTGTCTGAACAGTTCTATATGTTTTATCTTCCAATGTGCTTGTACATATGTTGTATTGTATATATATATATATATATAATTTTTACATTTTACATTGGTCTCCTTTCTTTAGTCTCTGCTTTCTTTTTGTCATATAATTCGATACATGCATACAAACGAATGATATAATTAATTTTAGAGTTTTCTTTTGACTTAATTTGAAATTATTATATGGTACATTCGTTTTATTTTTTTAAATAATTTATTTACATTTATCTTTTTAATTCATCAGATGTACAGAACAGTAAAGACAACCGACAAAGCAGCAGCTTCATCAGGTTAGTGTTAGAGAAATAATTCACATTCTTTTAATTAAGATAAGTTTTAATAATTAATTATGATTTTGATAGAAACCCTAATTGTTTTTTTTAATGTGATTCAGGACAATCTGATGTATATGAGAATGGATCTTCAGGAGATAATAATTCAGAAGATTGGATGTTAGATATGAATAGAAAATCTAGAGATAGTCATGAGGACATAACGAATCATATAGATAAACCAAATGGTCTTTGGACCAATTCTTCCGGGTACGTTGCATGCCATATAATACATTAATGCCTATATAACACATAGATGATTATTTCATCGTACTATATGCATATATAATCATATAATATAGATCATATATGTCTAAAAAGAATGTGTGTGTGTGTGTATATATATGTTGAAACAAATATAGTTAAGTGTTGCTAAGGATTGGGCTATGTTCATGTTTCTGCTATGTGTTTCTGTCTTGTCTCTTTATTAGCCACAAACCCCAATGGATCAGAGGTTGAGACAAAACACATGATTATGCGTTAATCATCATGTATTGTTCTCTCTCTTTCCTTCTCCAATATATATAAACGAGAGATAAAATTCATGATAATAGGGTAATTAAGAAACAATTAGCAAGTAAAGTCATCTTATTTACATAACATTATATATAAAAATAGTATATCGATGTAACATTAAAAGACACACACATACATATACATATATATGTATATATATACTTCTTCTATATAATCATGCATAATCGTTTTATATAGAAATATTCTGGTGAACTAATTAAAGTTCTTTTTCAAAATGGTTAACGCATGAACAA
Source organism: Cochlearia excelsa (assembly GCA_963556525.1). NCBI lineage: Eukaryota > Viridiplantae > Streptophyta > Magnoliopsida > Brassicales > Brassicaceae > Cochlearia > Cochlearia excelsa. Next base: position 5,051,381 of record OY748332.1, on the reverse strand, counting down.
ATGGGCAAAACACATGGGTTCATGAAAAGATTGATTTCTCAACTTTATAACAAAGAAAAAGTAAAAAAAAAAAAAAAGTATATTGGAATATATTTTGCTTACGTTAAACATACACCCGTACAAGTAAACGGGGATGAAAATAACTTTGTTACTACCAAAAGAAAAACACTTTGTTTTCTTTCACCTTATAATTTATTTTGATCTTTTCACTTTCTTCCTCCTTTTTTTAATTCCTTTGAATGCTTTATTTACTTCCTTTTAGCGAATATCATAAATATAAATACACACATATATATATATCATATATTTTGACAACAATATATAGATCACATAGAAGTAAGCATTTGTTGGCTTTTGCAGAGAGGCACGTTTGCATGGGAAGTTAATCGATAATGTCTCAGAAATTATGCTACCTTCTGAGGTAAGATACATCTCTTTCTACAATTATAAACTATGTATACACAAAAGTATATATGTGTGTATATATTGTACTAATTTCAATTTTTATATATGTATTGTCGATTTCTTTTCTTTGTTAAGTCGCTTGAAAGCCTCTCAAAAGGGGTGCCACAAAAAGATCTTTCATTAGACCATGTTTATCAAAGGTGCTTATGTATAGTGCTTGTGTATTTTTTTGTGTATTTGAGTATTAAATTAAATCAAAACATGTACTATTCATAAGCACCTATAATGAAAAATGCTTAATTAAGCATTTTAAGCTCCCCTTTTTGTAGAGTTCTTATGAATAGTACATGTTTTGATTTAATTTAATACTCAAATACACAAAAAAATACACAAAAAAATACACAAGCACTCCACATAAGAACCCTTGATAAACATGCTCTTAAAGCTTGCTTTTAGGAATTTTCAAAAGGAAAGGGTATTTTCGTCATTTACATATTTATTAGGAAAAAAAATCCTAACCAAATTGACACTGACCATGATAAGTTTCGTTTGTTTTGACCTTTGACATGCACATATTGCTACTTTTGAAAGCTTAAGCCTTGAGGTGCGGTTATCTAAATTTGGCTTTGAGACGAATATATATATATATATATGTGCAAAAGCAAAACCATGACACCTACTAGTCACCTACCATTAAACAACAATGACCAGTATTATATCTATATATATATATAAATCACTAAATAGGTTCACCTTAGAAATTACTAGATCTTAGTATTAATGTTTTAATAATGAATGGTAATAATAACCTTAAACTTGGTAAATATTGAAATCCCTTTCATATCTATTAGTGTGTTCATGAGTTTATGCGTGTATTTTTATTATATTTCATGACTTATATTAAGATATGAATCCCATGAAAATAAACTATTACCAATTAAGTTTAATGATTATTAATGTTTTTTAATTTTAATTAAACAGAAGAAAGTAGATGGAAAATGCTCAATTTATGAGAGGATATCATCAGAAGAGATGAGCTCATCAAGCATCTCTGGAATAAGCACTTTAAGGCCTAATCTTGAGTTTACTTTGGGTCGATCTTACTAAATTATGTAGCTAGCCAATAATTAATTAGTAATTAATAGTTGACATCTATTTTGGCTAATGACTAGTTTTGATATTCATATATGAATTAAATAAAAAAAAACAATTTTACAGCTTAAATCTCTTTGATATTCATATGAATTAATTAAAAGGTTGATACTACTGTTCTGTTTTTTCCTTCTCTATTAATAAGAGGTAGTGAAAAAAAGGCTTTTAGGAGTAACATTAAATGTTTTATTCTGATCTTTGAGGCGCAATAAATGTTAGTATATTTCTTTTGTTGAAGTTTAGGTTTATATTTAACAATATGGTTTAAAGGAATTAAATACCATAAAAGAGAGAAAAAGCAGAAGAAGAAAAGAGAAGAAAAGGTTTAAAAGAAAAATTAAACAAAAGAGGACTTGGAGGGGGAAGAAAGCAAATAAAACAAAGGAGAATAGGTAAAGTTGTTCAAAACAATATCTTTAGTTTTTTTTCTACAAAAATAATAAATGTTACTTTTATTTGTTAAGAACAAAATATATGTGAATTATGGTTAATATATGATTAAATGATTACCTTTATGATTGCCCCTTAAGATTTTAGAGTGGGTATAAAGCATATATGAACTGTCTGTCACCTTATAAGCTTTTAGAAAAGATGATTAAATTACAATAAAGCAAAGAATATCTCTTTATTCTCGTAAAAAGAAAACAATATCTCTTTTATAAAAAAAAAAACAATATCTCGTATGTTTTTTTGTTTCCAACGTAATAATATTGACACTATCACTAAAGTAGAAAAATAGAATAATTTTTATGTATAAGGTAGATACCCACTAAAGAATGTTTAGTTTCATTGCTTTCACTAAGGAAGTGTTTGATACTTTGATGTTTCCTTGTTCCTCAACATTCTATATTCAGTTTTTTTGACATCATGGGGTCACATAATTCAACTAAGAATAATAATTGCTATCCATTAAACAGTCAAAATTGTCAATGCGTATATTTAAGCATACAGAGATACACAAGTAAAATAGCCTGCTAAATTAATAATTATGTGGCTTGGATTCAAAATTTTAAAGATTAAATTTTACAATGCATAAATAGAAAAATGTTTTTTGAATTCAGAAACTAATACTGAAAAAAACAATCATGTAAACAAAATAAAAACTAAAGTGAAAGGAAACGATGTAAGGGTTTAAATTGCATTATATTTTATACCCAAAAACTTGCTTAATATTATGTCGTGTATGAAATGCATTTTGAATTTTTTTTTTTTTGGTAAAGAAATGCATTTTTGAAACTTGCATGATATTATGTCATATATTTACAATACAAATTGTTATTATATTAAGCAAATCGCATAATGTGAATAACAGTTACCTGATACTTACCTCACACCTGATGATGCCTAGCTAGAGTATAAGTAGATATTATTTTTATCTATCATTGTAACAATTGTTTCAAAATTATTAAAATTTCGGTATAGGAGTGAATAGTTAAACTAAATACATATTAGTTTAATAATACGAAGCACCGATGCTTAGTTAAACACTTTGGAGAAGAGTTAAGCACTTACACGTCTCAAACACGATTTGACCGATTATTAAAAAAAATTACACTTAAAAGTTAGTATCTCTCAATGGAGGACAAATTTTAATAAACATATTTAAGAGTGCTTAAGTATTTTGCTTTATGCATAAATACATTCAAATACTAATTAAAAATTCTAAACACTCCATATTTAAGAGACTTTGATATACATGGTCTCAAGTATATAACCAATATCTAAATGTCCTTTAAATGCCAACATTAAAAAACGAGACAATTACAAAACTAAATTTTTTGAATTGCAATTCGTATAACTACATTATTTCAAAGTCAATTTTCAAAACTACACCAAAATAATCAAAATTCAAATAAACCATACCAACATAATCATATCCGTTTAATACTTTACTCTAAACACTAATTAGCGAATCTAAATGAAAATATTTTTATTTTAGTAAATTTTAATAGGTAAATCAACAATTTAATCTTTTAAAATGATGTAAATATGTAAACATATTGAATTAGATATAATTTTACGAAAGAAATGTCAAATGAGCGTAGTTTTTGTGAATTACTCTTAAAAATTACTCCCTCCGTTTTTTAATGTAGGATTTTCTAGGAAAAAAAATTGTTTTGAAATGTAGGATTTTCTAGCATAATTGACACATATTTTTCTATTGTGTCTTTACTATACATTTATGGTTTATCATGTTTATATTTTATCAGTCATAATAGCAACAAAAAATGAGGTTATAAAAGTCATTTTAAACAATTTGTTAATTTGTGATTCTTTTCTAGAAAATTCTACATTAAAAAACGGAGAGAGTACTAATTATCGAAGAAAAATATTTTTTTTTGGTAAGCCGAAGAAAAATATAAGCATGGTGATGGTTGTCTACAAAATTGTATGGGTAATCGCATTTGACAAATAAAACACGGCCCTTCTATCACTGTCATGTCACGTGCAAAGTGAAACATCCCAAACATTATACTTGCATATACATAATAATATTATACATAATAATATTATTATTATTATTAATATTATTATTATTGAATATAATTCATTCGAAAGCAAAACAAAATATGAAAGGCATGCAAAAGGCAGTAATCATTCACCAATAATTGCAACATACACCCACCCACTCATGTAACCTATTAAATGTTCACATTGTAGTTGCAAACAAACCCCCTCATGCAATGTATGTAAACTAATACTAAATTAATTAGAGGAATCGTCGAAACTACACCATTTCATTCTTTTCTTTATAAAATTCTAACTAATTCAAGTTTTTCTCGTATTTACATATTTTTAAAATTTTAAAATCTTGATTTACCCTTTAAAAATTTACCAAAATTAAAATCTTTTCATTTAGATTCGCTAATTAGTATTTAAGGTATAATATTAAAGGAGTATGATTGTGTAGGTAAGGTTTATTTGAATATAATTTTGAGTGTTTAGGTGTAGTTTTGTGAACTAATTTTGAAATGGTGTAGTTTTGTGATATGTAATTCAAATGGTGTAGTTTTGTAATTCTCTCAATTAACTAAGGGCATGTTCGTTTGCTCATTCGAATGATCCATCCGGATGGAGATGGAAATTGACGTTTGTTTAATGTCAAAATTGTCACCATTGAGATGGATCATTTGAATGTTCAAATGGACCATTTGAATGGATTTGAAAATTTTAGGCTAAATATTCAAATGGTCCAATTTGAATCATTTAAATGGAAATGATCATGTAAAAATGACAAATGACAATTATACCCTCTTTTTCCAAAAAAAAAAAAAACAAAATCTTTTGAAAAACAAGATTTCGCGTTTTTTGTCGAAAACACGATTTTGCAGGTTTCTCGGAAAACGAGATTTCACAATTATTCATGAAAAACATAATTTCGCGGTTAGTGTCGAAAAACACAAATTCGCGGTTAATGTCGAAAAACGTGATTTCGCGGTTTTGCTGGTTTTGACCGAAAACAAGATTTTGCGGGTTTTGACCGAAAACGCGAATTTGCGGGTTTTGACCGAAAACGCGAATTTGCAGGTTTTCCGAAAATCGTGAATTTGCGGTTTTTCTGAAAAACACAATTTTACGGTTTTTGCAGTGACAATCCGATTTCGCGTTTTCGACCGAAAATCCGATTTCGCGTTTTTCGACCGAAAATCTGTTTTTTGCCTTTTTCAACCGAAAATTTGATTTCACGTTTTTCGACAGAAAATCCGATTTCACGTTTTTCGACCGAAAACCCGATTTCACGTTTTTCGACCGAAAACCCGATTTCGCGGTTTTTGCCTTAAAACGCTATTTCACTGTTTTTTCTGAAAACGCGACTTTACTGTGTTCCTTGAAAAACACGATTTCGCGGTTTTCGTCCAAAAACTGTGATTTCACGATTTTTGCTGAAAAACGTGATTTCACGTTTTTCCATTGAAAAACATGACTTTTCTGTTTTCGTAGAGAAACCCTATTTCGTGGTATTTGCTAAAACGCGATATTATAGATATAATTAAGATTAAAACTAAAATGTGATTAGATTAAATCAAGGGTATTTTAGTCATTTTCATTTTGCAAATATGTAGATGGAGATAGAAATGCATATAGTTTAAACCAAACAAACAAAGATCCATTCAAATGAATTATGTGAATGAAAATGAAAAAATAAAACGAACACCATTCAAATGGATTATTGAGGTGGTCACTTGAATGAATCATTTGAATGTAAATAACAAATGGACAAACGAACGGGCCCTAAGTAATAAATCATTTATTGTTTTACCAATTAACCCCCTCAAGGGGAGTTCAAGGTCACTAGTTCAAACCACTTGGGAGGAGTGATTTATGCCTTTAACGTGGTATTATCAACGGCTGGCTCCGGGCACCGGAGGAGATTAAGGGCCGAAGGTCCGGAACTCCTACGGTTTATCAAAAAAAAAAAAAAAAATTTACCCCCTCATGCAATGCATGTAAACTAATATACTTATTTAGGAAATGACTAAATTTTAACTAAATATATACTATAAAAGAAAAATGATTTCTCTCCATGGAGTGACAAATCTTCATCAAAAATATTAAATACATAAATAAAATCAACAACTTGATAAAATTCATTTAATATTAATAAAAATAAAATAAGAAACTATTAGAGACATAAAATTATTTAATAATAAAATAAAACATTACATTATATACAATAACAAATATATAAAAACTCAAACTTAAATATATATAGATAAATAAAGTTTAAACATTATAAATTTAAGATTCAAATACTCTATGACTACATAAATAAATAATACATAAATTTTTCTCAATAATCTTCTTAAACCAAATGTTAATAATCACTAAAAATATCCACCGAAAACATAACCGCATATAAAATAAACAAAAACACATATAAATTTTTTAATAACATCAAAGAAAAGAAAACAAATTATGATGCAATTTAAAAAATGGATTAAAATTTCCATCTAAAACAGAAATAAATGTATTGTGAACAAAAATAAATGATTAATAGTAAAATAAAAATAAAAAATACATAACAATCTTTATTTCTCTTTAAATTAAAAAAGTTTGTAAAATTAGATTTCATCACATATTGACATCCTAATAGTTTTATAATAAATTAAAATATCCATTCAAAAATGACGCATGAACAATTTTATATTTATTAATTTGGTGAAATAAAATGGGTTGTTTATATCAATTACAATAGTAAAATGTTTTACAAGATCAACCTCAAACCGTTATAACCAACATATAAATATTTTTTTAAACTATTTTAAAATATTGACGGATATCCCGTGCAAAGCGCGGGTTCTATCTTAGTATATGTAATTTTCCAACATAAAGTTTGATTAATTCTACAATAACAAGTTATTTTCTTTCCATTTAACAAGCTATTTTTTTGTTACTCTGAATGCTTTTAACAAGTTGAAATTTAGCAACAACAAAAAAAAGTTCAAAGTAAGAAGGTTTTATAACAAAAAATAAAATATATACATATATATATTTATAAATAACTTAATGCTTAGAAGAGGGCCTTTAACAAAAAAAATGCTTAGAAGAGGGATGGTACAGGTTAGTAGATTCACAAGAACATGAAGGATAATCGTGGGAGAAAAATAAAACAATTGGTCTTTAAAAAATAAATCTGTCCTTTCTCCTTGGGCTACCCCATTTTTATTGACTTTTTCATTAATTATTAATACTTTCTAACTTATTATATATATATATATATTATAAAGTTGTATTTTTGACTATATATTACATTAAGGGCAAAATAATAGGTATATGCCTAACCCTAGAATCATCTTCATCTAATAAATAGGTATATGTAACCAAAATTCATGTAAATGTAACAAATTTTTACATAAGCTATTTATGTTCATTCATTAAACATATTAAATATTTTAATATATGTTATTTTATTTTATTTTTTGCTGGCTTCTGTCACAGTCTCTTTCTCTTTATCTGTGCGTTTGAGACAAATACTGAAACACTGCTTCGATATTATTTTTGTACTGTGCGTAAAAAACGCAGAAGAGCACCAAGTCCACAGAATGTCAAAAGCATAATATATTATTAATCCATCATTACATTATCATTTTTCAACTTTTGGACGTTTGTTTGTACAACACACACTCTCTCTCTCATCCACGTGTCGTAATCTAAACGATTGGATTGTGAGGTCTCTGATGCTCTGCTAGCCGTTAGATCTTATATTGCCAAATGTTGCATAGATGTTAAGATCATCTCCAACCATAGATTTTTATTAATTTGAATGGGTTTTTAAGAAAAATAAATAAATGAAAAACAAAATAAAAATAAAGTGAGTTTCTAAAAACTAGTTATAATTGCATATAAATCTCTTAATTAAAAACATCTTAAGAGACTATAACATTTAATAATATATATATATTATTATAATTAATATACTCCTAATAAGAGATTATCACTAATGGTACTCTAAGACTGATAAATAAGAAAGTGACCAGTTATGTTGACGTTCCTTGTTTTCTTTTTTTTGATAAAGACGTTCCTTGTTTTCACCTTCAAGAGATATATATCTCTTTTTTTAATTTTATTATTAATTTATATTACATATATAGCCTGTAATTCCCAAAAAGTTAAAGTATATCCTTACAAAAGATAAGAAAGGTTTGTTGTTGTAAGACCATCTCCAATGTATTTCTCCATTTTCTACTCCAAAATGGAGTATCTTCAAAATGGAGATGGATTTTACTCCAATGTATTTCTCCATTTTCTACTCCATAATAGAATATTCTAAGTATATTCTTTTTTTCACTTTCTTATTAATTACAAATATTGCCTCCAATTTCTATAATTTAAAATTTAACCTTATTTATTTATCTTTTATAAAATTAATAGAAATTATAATATTATTTTAATAAAACCATGTAATTAAAACTACATTACATCATAAAATAAAGCATATATATTATTCAATTATTTCCATTAGTGGATTTTTAACTTTTTTGTTAAATCTTTGTCTTGGTTTCTTGTTGTTGTATTTTAAAAATCAATTTTTTATGTTTTTTTGTGTTATTATTGTATTTTGAAATTTAAAATTAGTTAAATATTTATTTGCAAAAATAAAATATTGTTTTCATATTTTTTAGTTAGCAAACATTTGATTGAAAACATAAATTAATAACAAAACAAATGAATATAAATTTTGAAGGACTATTGTGCAATTAAAAAAGTTCATCTCTATTATGGAGTAGAGATTAAAAATTCTCCATAAATGGAGTAGAAAAGTTGTTTTCTCCATTTTGGAGTAGAAAATGGAGTAGGGTTGGAGATGATTTTTTTCTCCAAAATGGAGATCTACTCCATTTTGGAGTAGGGTTGGAGATCCTCTAAGTCTCAGCACTTTAAGAAAGGATTTTATTATAAAAGAACCATAGGCATTAGTCAACCCAACGAAAATAATCTTAAATAGCCACTAAATAAGTAATAAAAATTAGGGGACAATCTTTGAAAAATGAATTAATAAAATTAAAATATTAGCAATTTATGTCTTAAGCAATACCACGTCTTTGAAGTGCAAACTTTGTATATTTAGAGAATCTCCAACAGGTACACGAAATATGGTGTGAGAATAACACCAATTTTTAGTGTTAAAAAATTTTATTTTCAAGAGCCACACCAAAATATTATATTTTATTATTTTATTAATAAAACTAAATTGTTTTTATTTGTTTTCATTCTTGATAAAAGATTTAATTATTAATTTTTGGTGTTTTGTGGATAGTGACACATTAAATTTGGTGTAACACTATATATTCACAATATACTAAATATAGTTTGCATCATATTTGGTGCAAGTTTTGCACCATATTTGGTGTTCTATCGGAGTTGCCTTTAAAAATCTATAATTCAATATACTACAAGAAAATAAACATTGAACAATCATAAAACAAAGATAATGAGATTACATTTTCAAATAGTTTCACGATAAATTAACAAAATATCATAGTTGATTTGTAAAAAAGTTTATCCTTGTTTGTTTTGCTACATGTATTTAATCCTTTATATTATAAAACACAAGTCACTTGGCCAATAAAATTCTTTCAAGTGGCTTGTGCCTCATAATTTATTTTTTCATTTTTTTTTAACAAAAAAAATTCATCAAATAGTAACTGTTATCCAAGTTTTCTAAAATTGTGGTACCACTATCACCATTATTTAAAAAAATTATTGGAAAGAATCATTTGAAAAATTATCTTTAGCAAAATGCTATATTTAAATACAAAACATTTATATGATTAAATATTTTTTAATTTTGTACATATAAATTTAAAAAACAATCAATTTATTATATTGTCAAAAGCAAAGCAATGAGAATTAAATGTAAAAACAAAATTTTAGCCAAGAAACATAAACAAAATAAGTGGAAGAGACTATTTCATGAAATTTGGCAGTGTTAATTGAGTAGCTCGAGGAGCTTTTGCTTGGGGAGAAGTTATGGTTTGGGTCCCATCAACGTTAATTCAAATGTCAATGCATGAATCATAAATACGTACCTTACTTTGAAGAATAAATAAATATTATAATATTTGACAGAAACATTTTTAAATTAATTTGAATGATGCACACATTTTTTTGATATAATTTAGAAGAGAAAAAATAAAATTAATATTCTCTTACAAGACAACGGATAATAAGGCGAAATTCTCGCGGGAACCAACGCCTCCCTTCTTTCTTTCTCTTTCCGTATTTAATTAACAGACAAAAGACATACGTACAAATACTTACACATATACATACAAATGCTTATAGTTTTACAAAAATAAATACATACATTCATATCTCTCGATTTTTTTTACAGAAAAAGTAAATTAAATATATAGAGAGAAAATAATAAAACACTAGTCACTTCACTAATATTAGAGTAGAATGTAATTAAGACTCAAATTCTACGCAGTGCAACATTTTTTTTGGGGCTAAACCCCAATGCAATGCAACATTTTTGGAGTAGTATATTTTCACAAAGTCTCATCCTATATATCTCGAACGTCCTATTACTTTCAGATTTTCCATAAATTTAATATGTTAAAAGAAAGATCAAAACATGTGTGTCATGTTGATTACAAAATCGGAAACGATTCAAATCTATACATCATAATATTCTCTAAAATATAAAATAACGGTTTACGCTTCGGGAGGTTTTTAATCATGAAACAATTTTGGAAAATGTGGGATAAAAATCCAACCATTTGGTTAAGAATATATTAGTGGGGTTAAAATTAGGGAGAATTATAAAACTACACCATTTGAATTACATTTCACAAAACTATACAATTTTAAAAATACTTAACAAAACTACACCTAAATACTCAAAATTAAATCCAAATAAACTATACCCACACAATCCCACCCTCTTAATACTATACCCTAAACATTAATTAGCGAACCCAAATGAAAAGATTTTAATTTTGGTAATTTTTAAAAGAGTAAATCAAGCTTTTAAAATTTTGAAAGGGTGTAAATATGTGAAAACATTAAATTAGGTGTAGTTTTGTGAAAGAAGGATTGAAAGAGTGTAGTTTTGTGAATTCCTCTTAAAAGTAAAATGACTAAAAAAAAACAAAACCAAGTGGACTTTGACTTTGTGGTTGAGTCTCTTTTAGGAGAGTTCAATGTCACTAGTTTAAACTACTTGGGATGAGTAATTTACGCCTTTAACGTGATATTATTAACGGATGGCTCCGGACACCGGAGGAGATAAAGGACCGATCTACGGTTTATCAAAAAAAAAAAATGGATGAAAAAATGACGTGTCAAGAGGAAGGGAAGTGAGACCCAAAAAAAGAGAATGGTAAAAAAAAGAATGACTGTTACGAGCAAGTTAGAAAGTAGGAGTAGGGGACCAGTCAAATACAAAACATCCCCAAAAATCGCTTTGTAATCTATTGACAGTCCTGTCACTTTATCACTTTCTCCCTTTCCCCTCCTCCCTATTTATTTATTTTTTTATTTTATTTTTTTGTGCAATTCCTCCTCCCTATTATTTTTCCACAATGCTTCACAAACAACAAAAATTCCCAAAACCGTACTCAAGAAAGCATTGTCAATCCTACCAAAAAAAAAGAAAAGAAAGCATTGTCAATTCCATAAATTTACACACACATATATATATATATATATAACAAATGAATTGTCAAGTTAATTGTACATAAAATAATAAATTTTCAATCATATATTAAATAGGAAGACACTTTTAAAATTTGAATAAAATTTTAACAAGACCCATAAATCATGAATAAAAAACGCATAAAATATGATATAATAAAAAATTTACAAGTAAAAGCACATACATAATGATACGAAAAAACCCACAATTTATATTATGTTAGTATTGAATTTTACCAAATGAAACAATTTTCAACTTATTCTAAATAAAATCATTGCTATAAATTGTAAATAATTTATATTTTTATTATATAATTTAAAGTTTATGATATTTGTTCGTAAAATTATGTTGGTGGTTTTCAAAAGAAAAAAATCATATGACGCTATTATTGTTCAAAAACTTAAAAAATGATATTTTTTAGAAACATCATGATAAATAATAAAAAATGGATTGTCAACATTTTAAATTTATATTATATAAAAAACAGGGAGAATTACAAAACTACACCATTTGAATTACATTTTACAAAACTACACCATTTCAAAAATACTTCACAAAACTACACATAAACACTAAAAATTAAATCCAAATAAACCCTACCCACACAATCCTACCTCTTAATACTATACCCTAAACACTAATAAACGAACCCAAATGAAAAAAAAATAATTGTGGAATTTTTTTATAGGTAAATCAAACTTTTAAAATTTTAAAAATGTGTAAATATGAGAAAATTTTGAATTATGTGTAGTTTTGTGAAGGGGGTTGAAATGGTGTAGTTTTGTGAATTTCTCTAAAAAATATATATTTAAAAATTAAAATTTCACTGGTCAAATAATCTAATTAGATTTTAAAAAATTGATACGATATTCAAATTCGCTAAGGCCTTTAAAAATGGATAACGTAAGATAAGAATACATCTAATAATTTATTATAAAGCCCATTTTCAGCTAGAACAAAACGACACAGTTTAAAATATTTAATTAGGCCCAAAGAATCTACAAAATCGGGGCCGATAAGCTAAAACGACGTCGTGGAGAGAAAGCTAAAATCTTGAATCAGTGTGAAGAAGAAAGAAAGACGAAAAGTTGTTTTTGATTCTCATCTCCAAAAAATGGCGAAAGCGACGAGTAAAGATTAAAGAAAGACGCTCAAGATCTCTTTCGATCTCTACGTTCTGCTTATTCCGCTAAGCCTACTAATCTCAAGGTCCTCCTCCATTGTTGAATCTCTCTCTCTCTCTCTTAACCTTCTCCTCCTCAGAACTTATACACTAAAAAATCAAACTAAATTTTTTAATATTTTTAATAGATTATCGATGTAAAAATTAGAACACAAAAAAATCTCATAGATTCATAAAGGAAAAAACGAAAAAATATTATACTTACAATATATATTAAGACATGTCGATCAATCGAAACAATCCAAAATTTTAGATCGATTCACGTCTTTGTTTTCACAAATCCAACATGCAATAAAACTAAACATCATTAATATTTCAATAAAACTTTGATGTCATAATTAAATGTAATATGAAAGCAAAAAAATATACGGATTAGTTATGATGTGAAATTGAAGATCAAACAATGTATTTATATAAAATTAAGAGGCAATTTAAATTTAGAGTTTCCTTTTGTTTGACGATATCTACTAAATAAAAAAGAAAATTTATATATTATAATTAGAAAATTTACATTTCTTTTATTTTCAAATTATTTTCTTCATTTAAAATCTATACTATATAAAACTAATATTTAAAACTAACTTTTCTTATTTGTCTACTACGTAATATTTTAGGAAGTTTCTATTTATCTTATTTCCATATTATTTCTTCAACTAACTTTTTAAATTTGTCTACTACGTAATATTTTAGAAAGCTTACATTTCTCTATTACAAAATATTTTAGAAATTTAACATTTTTCTTAAGCTTACATTATACGTAATATTTTTGAAAATTACATTTCTCTTATTTTACATTTCTCTTAGAAAATTTATATTTTTCTTAAGCTTACAATATCCGTAATATTTTTGAAAATTACATTTTTCTTATTTTACATTTCTTTACTATGTAATATTTTAGAAAATTTACATTTCTTCTATTTCCAAATTATTTTCTTCATTTAAAATGTTAATTAGTGAAGTGGCTAATCGTGATTGGTCGTCTAAAATCCTATGTGAACGGTCTTAGAAGCACATAATATTTTAGGAAGTACGTATTATTTTATGAAGCTTACATTTCTCTATTACATACTAATATTTTAGAAATTTTTACATTTTTCTTAAGCTTACATTATACGTAATATTTTTGAAAATTATATTTCTCTTATTTTACATTTATTTACTACGTAATATTTTAGAAATTTTATATTTTTTTTAAGCTTACATTATACGTAATATTTTTGGAAATTACATTTTTCTTATTTTACATTTCTCTACTACGTAATATTTTAGAAAATTTACATTTCTTTTATTTCCAAATTATTTTCTTCATTTAAAATGTTAATTAGTGAGGTGACTAATCGTGATTGGTTGTTTAAAATCCTAAGTGGACACCCTTAGCATCAAATAACTTAAACTTTTATTAGTAATAGATTTAAAATGTTAATTAGTGAGGTGGTTAATCGTGATTAGTTGTTTAAAATCCTAGGTGGACACCTTTAACATCAAATAGCTTCAACTTTTATTAGTAATAGATTTTCTTAAGCTTACATTATAACATTATACGTAATATTTTTGAAAATTATATTTCTCTTGTTTTACACTTATTTACTACGTAATATTTTAGAAAATTTATATTTTTTTAAGCTTACATTATACGTAATATTTTTGGAAATTACATTTTTCTTATTTTACATTTCTCTACTACGTAATATTTTAGAAAATTTTCATTTCTTTTATTTCCAAATTATTTTCTTTATTTAAAATGTTAATTAGAGGTGACTAATCGTGATTGATTGTTTAAAATCCTAGTGGACACCCTTAACATCAAATAGCTTCAACTTTTATTAGTACTAGATTATATCAAATGTTAATCGACCAATTTGTGTGTCATAATTTGTATATTCTTCTTACTACTAACGTTTTTGGGAATAAATTAATTCATAAATAGGTTTAGAGAAATACGAGATATTCACGGATAATGATGAGAGAGGTCGATCCCCTAATCTCAAGGGGAATGAGATCTCATCGATCTAAAAGTCCTAAAAATAATAGGCATTCGACGAAACATAAGCAAGAAACATATATCTTAAAGAGTTTTATCGATCATTCGTTCTTAGGTTATCCTAGATCTAAGTCCTTGTTCATATTACTTCTCATATTGTATACTTTTTGCTTATCAATAAATCAACCGATTATTCGTATATAACTCCGTCCTTAAATTTCGTAACTCTTCGATCAAATCGCTATCTTTAGCCCAAACAACTAATAAAACTCTTTCTGTATTGAAAATTTATACGCTTTGATTAAATCAATTTTAATAATTATTTGTTACCGATTTTGGTTTCCGGTTTCATTTCTAAGAAAACACAAGAAACTAAGATTAAAAATCTATAAACTTTGATTAAATCAAGGGGGAATTACAATACATCATTTGAATTGTATTTTACAAAACTATATGATTTCAAAGTCTATTTTCAAAACTATACCTAAACACTCAAAATTAAATTCAAATAAACCTTAGGGAGAATTACAAAACTACACCATTTGAATTACATTTCACAAAACTACACCTTTTAAAAATTTATTGGGATGCCGATTTTTTTACATCCGGAGAGTACTATCCCACACTGAATCCACCTAAACTCTCAATCTCTACACGTATACCCTAAACTCGTAAAATTATATGATTATCCACACAATCTCATTAAAATCTAATTAATTCCACATTAGGCCAAAATTGCAATTATCTTATAAATTAACCGTGACAAATAGACCCGATTTTGATTCGAATCTAGCCCGATTACGATCTAAAACTATGGATTTAACCCGCTAAAAACATATAAGCCCTAGATCCATAGTTTTAGATCGTAATCAGGTTAGATTTCAATCATAATCGGGTCTATTTTTTCACGGTTAATTTATAAGATAATTGCAATTTTGGCCTAATGTGGAATTAATTTGATTTTAATGAGATTGTGTGGATAATCAGATAATTTTACGAGTTTAGGGGTATACGTGTAGAGATTGAGAGTTTAGATGAATTCAGTGTGGGATGGTACTCTCCGGGTGTAAAAAAATCGTCATCCCAAATTTATTCACAAAACTACACATAAATTATAGAAATTAAATCCAAATTAAGTCTACCATCCAATCCTACCTCTTTAATATTATACATAAACACTAATTAACGAACTCAAATGAAAATATTTTAATTTTTGTAATTTTTTAGAGCATAATTGAACCATTTAAAATTTGAAAAGGGTGTAAAAGTAGGAAAAAATTGAATTATGTGTAATTTTGTGAATGAGAGATTGAAATGGTGTAGTTTTGTGAATTTCTCTAAACCTTACCAAGTGAATTTTTTTTAATTCTGATAATTTCTTAAAGGATAAATCAACCTTTTAAAATTTTGAAATGTATAATAAAGTTTTGTAAATGAACGGAGGAGGTGATATAGACTTGTGAATTCCTCTTAAATTAATCAATATGATCATAATAGTTACATTTAAAAGGTTTGGTTTCCGGTTTTCTTCTAATAAAACATAAGAAACTAAGATTAAAAATCTATAAACTTTGATTAAATCAATAAATACTATCATAATAGTTATTTGTTAATAATTCTTTTTTAACGGGTTCTGTTCTAAAAAATCACAAAAATTAAAATAATAATTTCTTAGTTAAAATATTTTGGTTAGGTTCCGGTTTAGTATTTTGAATCCAGGCAAAAGATATATCACAAACTTCTAAAATAAAAATATAAATATATAATTTTTTAAGAAAAAATACACTCGTGTATCAAGGGTTAAATCCCAATTCATCTTTAAAATTCAATATTGTTCATCAAATTTGAGTATTCAATGTTTATGTTATAAATTTCGAAAGTCGTAGATTTTATTTTTGAAATCTTAAGCTTAATTTGATGTTTGTGTTATTTTTGGTCAAAAATAATAGTTTAATTTAAATTAGTCTAAAAGTTTTAAATATGATATTTTGGGAAATTGCCTATTACAAATATACCCCCAATTACCTTAAACAGTTTAGTATTTGGTCATAATCTTTTCTTTTCAGAGTCCCTTCGTAGACATGGTCATAAAGTAATATAAAGACTTTGTATTTACTCAAATTCCGCAATTTCGACAAGCCTCTTCGTGTACTATTAAACATTAATAGCTGTTCAACACATTTAAATTAGTTATTTTTTAAAAAAATTAATAATTTCGGAAATTTAAAGTAAATAATTACGATTAAGGAAACAAAATCTCTTCTCCTCTCTTTCACAATTTGTTGACCATTTAAGAGGATTTCTTAGAAAACCCTCAACTACACACAAACACTCCATTATAATAACTTCTTGATTTATTTCCAAAAAAATATATATATATATATATTTCAGAGAGAAAATCACCATAATCCCGTTTCCTGATTAATTTTTACGTTTATGGTATACGAAAAAGAAGATAAGAAAATAAACATTTAAAAAATCTCCTCACTGATTCTAATTTCTTCCTAAAAAGGTAACAGTTTCTTATATGATTTAATTCCCAAACATCTCAATCTAATTAATTTCACCATAAAATATAATCTCAAAGGACAAAATAAAAAAAAATTGATTCTCTTCTCTTAATATGTAACAATAACTTATTCTTCTTCATCTTATTATAATCTCAGTAACCTTTTTTTTTTTAACATAGTGCCGTTTTTTTCTTCCGACAATTAAAACAATGTCGGGAGAATCATCAAGAAGACATCCAAGAATAAGCCACGTGTCAAATTCAACCGGAGATATCGGTTCCGATTTCGGAAGCAGCTCCGATTTCGCAAACTACACCGTCCACGTCCCTCCGACGCCGGACAACAACCAATCTCAGCTTCAAATCGCTTTACAAGACATAGATTCCGGTTCGTCTTCGTACAAAGACGACGAATCGGACCAAACAGATCTGAGAATCAACAACGAAGAAGAAGAAGACGTTACCTTGCTTTACAAGTTATCTTATCCGTTAACTCGTATCGTTAAAATATCTCCGATCATCATCGCTCTTTACAGGTTATAACAACATTATCTCTATCCTTCTCTCTCTCTGTGTCGTGTCTGTTACAAACACTTTATATAAGACACAAAAACATGATCTTTTTAATATTTACCAACATTTATTTGTTTTAGAGAAATTCCTTTTTGTTTTCATTCCCAAAGTACCATTTTTTATACCAAAATACCATTAAAAACTTTTTCGAAATATCAAAAATACCATTAACAAGTTTCTTTCACAAAAATTTAAATACTATAGATACAAAAAAACGAGTTTAACAATTTCTAATTTAAATTTTCCACTTGCATTCACTATTTAATATTTAGGATTTAATTTTGAGGAATTCACAAATCTACACCCTTTCAACCCTTCTTCACAAAACTACTCCTAATTTAATATTTTCACATATTTACACTCTTTCAAAAATTTAAAAGCTTGATTTAACCTTTAAAAAATTACCAAAATTAAATTTTTTTCATTTGGGTTCGCTAATTAGTGTTTAGGGTATAGTATTAAGGGGTATGATTGTTTGGGTAGAGTTTATTTGGATTTAATTTTGAGTGTTTAGATGTAGTTTTGTGAAGTATTTTTGAAATGGTGTAGTTTTGTGAAATGTAATTCAAATGGTGTAGTTTTGTAATTCTCCCTTTAATTTTTAAGATAATAGAGTTTTCGGTTTAGTGTTGAAGATTTAGGGTATAGTTTTTAGTATTTTGTGGTATTTTTGCAAAAAAATTTGAATGGTGTTTATTAAAAATTGAGAATGTGTGCTATTTTTGTAAAAGAAACTTGATTTAGAACTGCCCTGTATTTTAATTATGTTTTTGTTATTTCAGGATTTTGATAATTATTAGAATAATATCGCTTACTCTGTTTCTGCTATGGAGAATTAATCACCCAAATGAAAATGCAATATGGTTATGGTTCCTCTCTGTTATCTGCGAAATCTGGTTCGCCTTCTCGTGGTTAATAGATCAGATCCCTAAGCTATTTCCTGTTAACCACCAAACCGATATCGAAGCCTTAACCGCAAAATTCGAATCGACAAACCGGGAAAACCCGACAGGTAAATCGGATCTTCCCGGTATTGACGTGTTTGTTTCAACGGCTGATGCGGAGAAAGAGCCACCGTTAGTTACCGCCAACACGATACTTTCGATTTTATCGGTCGATTATCCGCTCGAGAAGCTTTCTTGCTACGTTTCGGACGACGGCGGATCGCTTCTAACGTTCGAAGCGATGGCCGAAGCGGCTAGCTTCGCGAAAACGTGGGTACCGTTTTGTAGGAAACATAAGATCGAGCCGAGGAATCCGGAGAGCTATTTCGGTTTGAAGAGGGATCCTTATAAAGACAAAGTGAGGCAAGATTTCGTTAGGGAGAGACGATACGTGAAACGCGGTTACGAGGAGTTCAAAGTTCGGGTTAACGCGTTGTCTCATTCGATAAGAAGGAGATCGGACGCGTTTAATAGCAAAGAAGAGATTAAAGCGTTGGAGAAATGGAAAAATTGGAAAGTCAAAGTCGAAGAAGAGGACCAATTCAAGGAACCAAAGCCGAGTTTAGTAGCTCCTAAAGCTACTTGGATGAGCGACGGAACTCATTGGCCCGGTACTTGGTCGGTTCCTTGTCCGCACCATTCGAAAGGCGATCACGCTAGTATCATCCAGGTAAAAGAAACACGCATATGGTTTAACTAAATCAATGATATTTTAGTGATTTAGCGGAATATTAATATATAGAGGTTTAACTGTATAGCATTTGCATTTTAACCCATTGAGAAATGTGTTTTTGTTTGTTTGTTTGCTTGCTTGTAGGTGTTGCTTGATCCTCCTGGTAATGAACCGGTTAAAGGGAGAAGCGGTGAAGGGCGCGCGCTAGACTTCGAAGGAGTAGACGTTCGTTTACCGATGCTTGTTTACGTGAGCCGCGAGAAACGGCCTGGTTATGACCATAACAAGAAAGCGGGAGCTATGAACGCGTTGGTCCGAGCTTCCGCAATAATGTCTAACGGACCGTTCATATTGAATTTGGACTGTGACCATTATGTGTACAACTCTAGAGCATTTAGAGATGGGATCTGTTTCATGATGGACCGTGACGGCGACCGAGTTTGCTTCGTTCAGTTTCCGCAGAGGTTCGAAGGTATCGATCCGTCTGACCGTTATGCTAACAACAATACCGTCTTCTTCGATATTAATCTGCGGGCTCTCGACGGGATTCAAGGTCCAATGTATGTTGGGACAGGATGTTTGTTCCGTCGAACGGCACTTTACGGTTTTGACCCGCCTGATGTTTTCTTGGAGGAAGAACCGTCTAGTTGCTTCGGCTACTGTTTCCCGCGGATCAGGAAACGCAACCTCGCAACCGTAGCTTCCGAACCGGATTACTACGCTAACGACGGCGAAGACGATGATCGGGTTGATTTAAGTTTGATTCCGAAGCAATTCGGCAGCTCGAGCATGTTAGTTAGTTCGGTAAAGGTCGCAGAGTTCCAAGGAAGACCGTTAGCCACGGTTCACTCGAGCCGACGCCTCACACGCCCACCCGGGTCCTTGACCGGAAGCCGCGAACCGCTAGATTTCGCGACAGTAAGTGAGGCGGTCAACGTGATCTCTTGCTGGTACGAGGACAAAACCGAATGGGGAATCAACGTCGGATGGATCTACGGATCGGTAACGGAAGACGTGGTCACCGGTTTCCGAATGCACGAAAAAGGATGGAGATCGTTCTACTGCATAACCGAACCGGACGCATTCCGCGGATCCGCGCCGATAAACCTAACAGACCGGCTCCATCAGGTTCTCCGATGGGCCACTGGATCGGTCGAGATCTTCTTTTCGCGTAACAACGCCATTTTAGCCGGTCCAAAGCTCAAACTCCTACAAAGAATCGCTTACCTCAACGTCGGAATCTACCCATTCACAAGCATTTTCATCTTAACATACTGTTTCCTACCGCCTCTATCGCTATTCTCGGGACAATTCGTCGTCGATAGCCTAAAACCGGAGTTCCTAGCCTATCTTTTGACGATATCGTTGTCTCTATGCGGTTTAGCTGTCCTTGAAGTGAAATGGTCAGGGATCTCATTAGAAGAATGGTGGAGAAACGAGCAGTTTTGGTTGATAGGCGGCACGAGCGCGCATTTAGTAGCCGTACTTCAAGGCATACTCAAAGTCATAGCCGGTATCGAGATCTCCTTTACGTTGACATCGAAATCATCGACGGGAGGAGGAGACGAAGAGGAGGACGATTTCGCGGATCTTTACCTTTTTAAATGGACGGCTTTGATGATACCGCCTTTAACGATCATAGTTTTGAACATTGTGGCGATACTTTTCGCGTTTTGTAGGACGGTTTTCAGCGAGAATCCGCAGTGGAGTAATTTAGTTGGTGGGAGTTTCTTTGCTGTTTGGGTGTTGGTACACATGTATCCGTTTGCGAAAGGGTTGATGGGAAGAAGAGGAAGGACTCCGACCATTGTCTATGTTTGGTCGGGGCTTATCGCGATTTGCTTATCTCTTCTTTATATTACAATCAAGAACTCTGAGATTAATGGAGGAAAGTTTCAGTTGACTTAGAGATATATGGTATAATAGGAGAGTATGTAAAATATATATATTTTGTTTTTAAAAGTGTTGTTTTGGAACATAAAGAGAGTGGTTATGTTAAAAGTTAAAACACATAACATACAACTTTATTAGTGTGTCCCATTTTGTTGAACTTGAATTTCTAATTTTTAAAAGTTCTTTTTTTAAGAAAACAAATTTTGGGTTTATGTACAATGTATATGAATTCTTGCCTTTGGGTTTATGTATATTATATGAATTCTTGCCAATTTCTATAGATAAAATTCTTAAAATGACACTAAAAAAGGTTTTCATGCCAAGAATACCACTACAACATTTTTTGGTCAGTTGACAAAAAAAAAACATTTTTTTGATCTAAAATACTACAATTTATTTAAACAAAATACCACAAAAACAAAAATAAAACAAGTTCTAAAATTTTAGAATTTAAAATTCAGTTAAATTTACTATTCAATATTTAAAGTTTACTTTTAAATGGTGTAAGGCTTCGTTTTGAGGTTTTACAGTTTAATTTGAAAATTTAAAAAATCATTAAAATTTAGTGCTACTTCGAACCAAACTAAACGTTAGTGGTATTTTTGGAAATTTCAATTTTCAGTATTTCTTTTTTATTTGCTTACAAATCTTTACTATTTTGCTATTTTCTTTTGTTACTCACAAAACGAATAAACAAGTAGTAAAAAACCATCACAAAATCTTACAAAAGCTTTCTATCATCAGGATCACTCTCAATCACATGCCGTTGCTCTCTACTCCTCCTCCTCCGTCTCTCACGCGCCTCCGCGCCGCCGAATTTCAACCTTCCCGTCTCCTTAAACCTATCCTTCTCAGCCGGGACAATCACACATTCAGGCAACGCCTCCGGGTACCTAACCGTGTCGTAACAATACGAATAATACATGAACCGTTGCCGGAACCTCCTCATGGAGGCGCGTTGACGAGAGTTGATGAAGAAATAGTCTTGAGATTCGAGAAACTCGACGGAATCGGAGCAGTCGACGGGTGTTTCTTGGATCGGCTCGACGGAGCAGCCGTCTAAAGAGAAGGATTTGAATTCGGCGACGAAAGGGGCAAATTTGTAATTTGCTTTGTATTTACCGCCGGAAGTAGCCCAATCGGAGGCGTCCCATATTGTGGCGTAAAGAGACATTGGCTTTGATGGATAATCTGCTCCCATTGCTTCGCTTCTTATTACTTCTCTTATTGGTACGTCGTCTACCCAAAATCTGATATTTATTGTTTTTAAACAAAAGAAAAAAAAAAGATTAGTTATTTAACTAACCACCAAAATACAATGAAAAAATCACTAGTTGTGAATCAATTTTTTATTAAAAGTTAAAATCAAATTCATGTCTTTTAAAATTTACATTTTGTTATGGGAATTAAACTTTTTTTTGTTTATGTTTACTATTTAGTTTGGGTTTAAATTTTAAAATAATTTAATATTTAAATATATTTACAAAAATAGATATTAAATAGAAGAATTTGGGGATTTAATTTTTAATGTTTAGGTGTAGTTTTTTATAATTTTACAAAATGCAATTTTAAAAGCGCAGATTTGTAATTTTTCCAAAGTTATATGAACAAAAAAAGTTATGAGGAGAAATGACTTTGTATCAAATTTTTTAATTACGTTGTATTTTTTCAACTTTTTTAAGTAATTAAAGAAAACTTAGAAGTTATAAAAAAGAAAAAAAAAACTTAGAAAAGTTAAAAGTCAATGGAGATAAATTTATGGTTAAGTTAAGAAAAATTCACAAAACTACCCCCTTTCAACCCTTCCTTCACAAAACTACACCTAATTCAATATTTTCACAAGTTTACACTCTTTTAAAATTTTAAAAGCTTGATTTACCCTTTTAAAAATTACCAAAATTAAAATCTTTTCATTTGGGTTCGCTAATTAGTGTTTAGGTATAGTATTAAGGGTAAGATTGTTTGGGGAGGGTTTATTTGGATTTAATTTTGAGTGTTGAAGTGTAGTTTTGTGAAGTATTTTTGAAATTGTGTAGTTTTGTGAAATGTAATTCAAATAGTGTAGTTTTATAATCCTCCCTATGGTTAATTGCATTAATGTTTTTTCTTTTTGTTTTCTAAAATTTATATTTAGCGTTTCTCTTCTTTCTTTAATTTTAGAAACACGAAGGTCAATAAAAAGTCATATCTTTGAACGATTAATTAGGCTTTTTTAATTAATATAGGCTACGCACGCATGAAGACTAAACGATTGTTACGCGTCAAAAAAATTAAATTAACTTTTAAACCGATTTCTAACACTGATGCCGCATTAATTGTTTTAAAAAAGCTGCATCTCTTGTGATTTTATTATTTTACATTAAATAACAAAAAAGAGAAAAAGAAAATCAGAAAAAATCATTAAAAACAATTTATAAAAGAATAAAAAGAGAGAATATTATTGTAGTAGTTTCATTAAAAGAAAGAAACGTTTTCACAAAGCCAAACAAAACATTCTTTTCAACAAGCAGGTCATATAAACTTATGAACCGGGTTTGGTCAACGCTATAAGACCTAAACCGGTTTAAAATTTTAAATTTAAATTAAAATAAATTTGATATACTCAAAGAAAAGAAAATTGGCGAGAGGTATATTTTTGAGACATGATTTTTATTTTAATTTGCTAAAAGTTGATTTTCGCGTGTTAAATTACAATTTTACTGTTAACTTCGAAATTGTCGTGAATGGTTGTCAGAAAATGGTAATATGCGAAGAAGAAGAAACATACATGATTTTGCGAGGAGTCCAAAGAATGCTATAGCGATGAAACTCTTGAGAAGGATCGAACCAAAGACGATATCTCTCTTCACGACCTCTATGTGTACTTCCATTACCGTACAGATTTGTCTGAAATCTCCATGGCTTTCCTTTTATGTTCCCTAGAAACTCTATGTCTAATTCGTCGTGTGTTTTTGCAAACACGTCTCCGTTCGATGTCTACATATATCCCAAAAAATTTAAATTATTAAATAAATAAATAAATCCAACGTTAAAACCTTTTTCAGTAATTTTTTTATGAAAAGTCAAAAAAACAATAATTAACCAAAAAGAAAAACAAAGAAGTGATCCAGAGTTTTAATTAAAGGTTGTTTGTTTCTCTTTTTTTTTGGGAAATATGAAACTATTTTCTTGGGAAAATTAATGACTATTCTCTAGGCAAACCAACCAAAGAAATTTGTGTCATTTTTTTAACGTTTGTTAAAACTTTCTAATAAGAACACTGAGAGATTTAAATTTGTAAAACCATGAATTTTCAAGAAAGTAAGAAAAAAATTGCAAGAAAATCATACAAATGAATGAAAAAAAAACATTTTTGATAACATTTTTGATAATTAAATAGAAAGAAATATACAAAAAAATATAAAAGGCAGAGACATACGTAAAAGGCGACGACGACGCCGGCAGTATAATCGGCGGGAAGCTTAATCATGGAGCTATAAAATCCATGTTCATACATATTTGATGATATAAAGCCAGAACCTATAATTATAATCATACAAAAAAGAGAGAATTAAATTAACCAATTAAT
Source organism: Cochlearia excelsa (assembly GCA_963556525.1). Lineage (NCBI taxonomy): Eukaryota > Viridiplantae > Streptophyta > Magnoliopsida > Brassicales > Brassicaceae > Cochlearia > Cochlearia excelsa. The sequence goes on along the minus strand of OY748332.1, from coordinate 5,026,359 downwards.
TAATTAATAAAATAATTAATTTGTGTGTATGTAAAGGTGTAAATTACCGGTGTATCGATCAAGGAGGAGACGAACGGAGAGATCATCAGGAGACCGAACAAGATTTCCATCGCCGAAGAGAGGAGATAGAGATTCTTCGAAGCTTAATGTGTTTAGATTCGTAAAGGCTAACGTTGATCTCAATCCCAAACCAATTATCAAGATCAAGAAAACTATATTATTGTTATTTTTATTTTTATTGGACATCATTTTTTGTTTGATAAATTTTTATTATTTTTATTTTCAAAAAAGAAAGAATTTTGTGATTTGTGTTAATTAATTACAAATATAACACAACAAGAGAGGTTTTTCTTTTCTTTCTTCTTTTGCTCTTTGGCTTACACGCTCGTGGTCTTTATATAACGCCGAGTTTTATTAAATAGTCTTTTTTTGATTTTTTCCTTTCTTCATCTTTAGTTAAGTTTTTGTTTCCTAATTTACCCCTGCTTTTAATTTTCCCACGGTTTTGCAGCTGTTTATTGTCTTGTGCTTATATATACTAGCTGGTTTGACCCGGACATAAATAAATTTCAAAAAAATTACATGAAAAACTAGGATTTAACCCGTGGTACACCACGGGTTTATGTTTTTTACAAATAGTTATATATATATACAATTAATTTAGAAGTTTGTAATATTTGTCCTGTTTTTGTAAAATAAATAAAAATATTCAGAATTTCTAAAGAGTATTTTGTTTTTTTATTGTTTATGCAAATAAATATATAATGAGAATTAGATTTTATATAGCAAAATCTTAATATAACTTGTAAGTTGGTTTATTCCAAACTATTATAAACTATAAAAATTAGGGATGGACAAAACTTCCGGATCCGAAATACCGAACCCAAACCAAACCGAAATCCCCAAATCAATACCGATCTAAAAACAAATAATTCAAATGTATAGGGAAATTTACTACCATAATACCCGAAATCGAATCCGAACCGAACTCAATTTTTTAGAACTAAACTAAACTACTCTACTTACCCAAAAATTATTTAAAATAATAATAATCTATATATAAATAACCCGAACGAATTGAGAAATTTACTATATGAAAACCCGGAGCCAAAACAAATTTCTAGATTTGAATCCGAATTACCCGAAATTTGTTTATAATAAAGTTTAATCATTATTTTCAAACTTCTTATATATTATATGTAGTGATACGGTCTATATAGAATAGGAAATATGTAGAGTATATAACCTTGTAAAAATTGTTTGATAATTTTAACAAAAAATTGTTTCAACTCGTTTTTAAATTCTTAATAATATTAATTAAATCTATTTTGATTTAAATTAAATTTTAATGGTAGTTTTTTATAAAAACTATGTAATAATGTATTTATGTGAATTACATATTTTTATTTTGTTTTTCAAATATTTTTTTACATAATTTTTTAATATGTTATCTATATTTGGAGAGAATTGTATTATTTCCTTATTTGGTTTTTTTGTAATTAAATGTTCAGAAATATTTCCTTTTATACTCAATGGCATAATGTGTAAATAAGTATAATTTTTTGGACATGTTCAAATTAGTACTTCAAAAATAATATATAGATAATTGATATTGACATTTTTAAATGAATTCAAATAGTACATTAATGATAATTCAAACTATACATTAAGATCTCGATGAAGTAAAATCAAAATAAAAATGTTATAAATTATCAATAAAAATGAAACATAAAAAATAACAAACTTCAAAAATGTGGGTTTGTGTTTTATGGTAGGCTTATATGATTTAAAATACAAAATTTGTTTTATTTTTATAGTTTTTCGCTTTTGAGAAACAATTATAATAGTGATAGGAGATTTTACATAAAGTTAATCCTTTAAATTGAAAAATTGTTACAAATGTAAGTTTGTATGTTACCAAAGCATATGTTTGTTACATATTCTCTTCTACAAAATAATAAATTTGGTACTTACAGAGAAGTGAAAGGTATATGTTCACAAACTAATTTGGTTAATAAAAACTAAAACATATTCAACAAAATTAGTTTTATAATAATTAAAGGAAAACTCATAAATGAAGATGTTAATAATTATAAAGGTTTTAGATTACGAAAAATATAAAATTGTATGATGTGGTATCAAAAGTTTTAGATTGACATATTATAACAATAAATTAATATTTAAACCTGATAGGATATTTAAACCCGATAGGATAATATGAGAACCGAAACCGGACCAAAAAGGATTTTTTGGATCGGTTCAGTTTCGGGTTTCAGATCTCGGGTTAAATGCTCAGCCTTAAATTGATCATTTCATGTTATTCCATAATATAACTTTATATTATTTATGTCAATGATGAGTTGTTAATAATCTCAATGAATGATCTATGTGAATGATTTTTCGTGAATGATTTTTGAGAATGATTTTTTGTGAATAAGGTTAAATTTGTTATTTTAAGTACAAAAATAAAATAAAATTACCCAAAAGATAATTATTACATCAAAGACAATTAATTGACAAATTATGTTTTAAAATGTATATAATACGCTAATTAACTCAAAAATAAAAAGGGATAATCATAAACAAAAATATTAAATTAATAAAAAATCAAAAAGTTCTTTAATTTTAGGAAACATAATTAAAATTCGAAATATCATATTAATAATAATGTATTATGATATAAACCATTAAAAATAAAAAAGATAATCATAAATGAATAACAAAATAATAAATTAATAAAAAAATATATAAATTCCTTTTTATAGAATATATAATTGAAATTTCGAAATATTAAATTAATAAATAATATATGATGATATAAATTATTAAAAAATAAAGGAGATAATCATAATTTTCATCCGGAGTACCCTTCAACACTATACTATAATTTTCTTCTTTTATAGTATAGTGTTTAACATGGTTTGGTGACTCTTTTCTCTCTCGTTGGCTAGTTATTTATATATTTAGGTCGACAAAAACTTATATATTATTTAATATATATAATAATAAATAATGAAAAATGTTTTGTTTCTTATTAGATTTGTTTGGATGATATTTTTCTTTTTATCGTTTGGATAATATTTTATTTGTGTTTTGTTAACATGATTATGCTAATTGCTTCAATAATTGTTTAATAACTTAATTCAGTTCCATAATATGGAAATAGTGTTACTTAGTCAGCATGTATAAAATATATTGATAAAAGTGTATATTGGATAGTTTCTGCATACATTTGAGATCCATTATAATATATTTAATTTCTTCCCTTGATGAGTGATTTTTTTTGTTATAATACATAGAATTAGAACCGTTGCTACTTGGTTGTGATCAAGTATATTACTAGCTAGACTGTATATTTGTGATATATAATTTTTAAGGAATAAATACTTTTTTGGGTATTTTTAATTAAGAAATTTCACCAAAACATCATGAAATCACCAAAAATCCATTGCTCAAATATTTTTGATGATATTTAAATAGAATTTTAATTTCAAATCCAGTGTAAATAGATTTTTTTAATACAATTGTTGCCATTTCAATATAAATTATTTAATATTTAAATCAAATACATGTTGAGCATTTTGGAGAAAAGTTTTTCATTTCTTTCATAAATATAGTATGTCAGAGATTTTAAGTATTTTCTTTCGTTCCTTTTAGTTGTTTCATACGAATCATATCAAACTAGAGTAAAATTAACATGTGCACAAACATATAGAGTATATTTTGCAACATTGTATATAGGTGGTATAGTCCACATATGGTAAAAGGGTAAAATTGTCTTTTCGATGAAAGCCAAAATGAATAAAAATGACAACCAAGCATGAAATGGACATCAAAAGGGGTCTTTATCTGTATACCCATGCAGATTGTATATAATAACCAGTCATCATCATATGTAATTAAATATTTTTTTTTTTTTTTTTGTCAACATTTGGGTCATAAATGGCCGGCCCATTAGCCAAACCTACACTATCGTAGGCGCGGGGAATCGATCCAGGGTGGGGTGGTGCTACTTGCCTCCTGTGGACTTATGAATGCCACTAGACCAATGCCACTTCCCTGTAATTAAATATTTTACGTGTAGGTTTTTATATTAGGTGGTTACACTAATCAACTCTTTAATTTAATGAAAAGGTATTTGACAAAACAACAATAATTATAAAAGGTATAGATTCCAAACTATGGACAGCTATTAAACATTTCCATATACTCTTTTTCTATAATTGGTTTTATTTCCTCTTTATTAACTAAGAAATCAGAATAAGGTAGTGTCATGACTCATGAACATTGTAAGAAAGACAAAACAGCAAAACTACTCAAAAAAGACTTAAAGAGTAGTTAGTTGATTTGGTTTACTAACCTCTCTAATCTCTATGCATGCATCTGGCCAACAACCTTAACACTAAACCCTAAACACTAATTTATGAACCAAATACACATATTTTAATTCTGGTAAATATTTAGACGGTAATTGAACCATTTAAAATTTAAAATGGTGTAGATATAGAAAAAGTTTGAATTAGATGTAGTATTTTGAAAAAACGGCTAAAATGACGTAGTTTTGCTATTCAAAGCAATTAAAGAACAAAAATATTAATCACGTATTTATAGTTTGCATTTGTATTACAAAAGGAAGCAATTTTTTTTATCCTTTAAATTCTCATTTCTTTTAGATAGAGCGAAAGAGAGAGAGAGTGATTCCATTACCATATGTACACACAATCACTAAATGGTCCTCGGTTTTTAATTGGCTGCTAGCTTCTACAGTCAGCTACTAAAATAAAATAAACGTTACATTTAAATATATGATCTTTTATCTCTATTGGAATATTTGCTTGCACATTTCTTGTCTTTTATAATTCTAAGACAAGGATCATGTTTTTTGGTTTTTTTTCTTTTTACTAATTCATCGGATGCACTATGTGATTGGGAGAATTACAAAACTACACCATTTGAATTACATTTCACAAAACTACACCATTTCAAAAATATTTCACAAAACTACACCTAAACACTCAAAATTAAATCCAAATAAATCTTACCCACACAATCATACCCCTTAATACTATACCATAAACACTAATTAGCGAACCCAAATGAAAAAAAATAATTTTGGTAATTTTTAAAATGTTAAATCAAGCTTTTAAAATTTTGAAAGAGTGTAAATATGAGAAAAAAATTAAATTAAGTGTAGTTTTGTGAAGGAGAGGTTGAAATGATGTAGTTTTGTGAATTCCTCTATGTGATTCATGTAATTGATAAGTTTTATTCAGTCCAATAGAATTGAAAAGTTAATTAATTTGCATGGACTCTTATTAGAAATTACAATTAGTTTGGACAATGAAGTCAATTTTTTTTTTTTGTTAACATTTGGGCCACTAAGTCAATTTAAATATATAGAAAATTAGTTACTTTTTTACGTTGAAATGAATCATATATAGAAAATTGGTTACTCTTTTACGTTAAATGAATCATTTTCTAATATACATTTTTATGTTTAAATCCATTAAAAAGTTATTTCTATTGCACATTTAAAATTCTCTATATAGTAAAAATGAATATATTAAATTTTTTTTAAATTCTTAGTTTGTCATAAAAAAAAATCAGAATTGTGTAATTTCTAAGAATTCTACTCCAAAACATTGACCGGCAATAACAAATAACAACAATGTACACATATTATTGTGCTATAAATACATATAAACGTTTTCTTGGTCAAAAATAAATAAATATTCACAGAAACGGGTCAAATAGAGAAACTAGAAGAATGTCAAAATTGAGCAATGAGCAACCAATTAGAGAAGAATGAGAATTAAGTCTTGATGTATTGAATGTGGTAGAAACTTAATTAGCTTCATCATCTTCTAGAAGGGGTTGACTTTATACAAAGCATTTTAATTTGCATGTGCATGTGCATGTTATCATATATTTTTCAATTTTTTTTTATTTAAACTCCACAATTAGATCGTTTATTGTTATTTCAAATTGCAACTATTAATTAAACAAATGATTCGGTTATTTTTCAGGTTGTATAACCATGTGTACTCTAAAGTGGGTCAAAGGCTGTTTTAGCCCTATACATATGCTAAATGAGAAAATTGATATTTTGGATTGTTAAATTTATAGTGTATATGTGGAAAGAGTAATGATTATCTACTCAAAAGATGCCTTAAAACTGAAGATAGGAACATATATCCATTCGAAGATTCTTATTATAATTAATATTTATAACTCAATAGGGTCTTCATCTAATATAGTACCATAATATATAATAATCCACATAACAAATAATTGAGGATGTTCTTATAGCAATTATTGGAAAACAATATTTAACCAATATAATGTGGTTACAACTTACAACACTCAACACACAATATATATATATATATATAATTCATTTGATCATGAAATTGCATATGGTGGGGGGTATGACATGTAATCATCACCAAACTTGTTTGTGGGAAACACATATACACAAATGAATATATAATGATAATGTTTTCTTGATTAATTATTATGCAAGTTTTGTGCCCTTGTGGTACCGTGTCCAAATTGATATGCTAATATATCCATTACAAATTTTAATTTTTAAAATAGTAAAAACAACATAAAACGATAGAATGCGGTAGTTTTGTGAAGTCCATTTTGAAAACTATAGCTTTATAATTATTTTATTTAAATTTAGTATTATCAAGTAGAAATTTATGTATAAAAGGAGACCATGGAATTTATGCCCATAACTTTCTCGATAAAGTAACAAAATGCCCCTAATTGGGATACGAATTGAAGATTTTCAAGAATGTTTTGGTGCACACTCCAATATTTTAAGTATCCTAAACAAGCAAAATCATTTAACCAAAAGAAATTATAACTTTTTGTTGTTGTTGTATAAGTACAAAATTGAAAAGAAAAGCAAAACCACAATGTTATTACCCATTCTTTAAAGAGGAATTCACAAAATTACACCCTTTCAACCCATCATTCACAAAACTATACCTAATTTAATTTTTTTACATATTTACACTTTTTCAAAATTTTAAAAACTTGATTTACCCTTTAAAAAATTATCAAAATTAAAATCTTTTCATTTGGGTTTGCTAATTAGTGTTTAGGGTATAATATTAAGCGGGTAGGATTGTGTGGGTATGATTTATTTGGATTTAATTTTGAGTGTTTAGGTGTAGTTTTGTGAAGTATTTTTGAAATGGTGTAGTTTTTTGAAATGTAATTCAAATGATGTAGTTTTGTAATTCTCCCTTCTTTAAAAGACAATTAGAAACGGTTTTTAGGATTAAAATGACATCACAATTCTTTTTCTTTTTTCTGGCAAACATACCATAAATCTTATATAAATATAAAACTTTCAAAGTTAAACCATAAACCTTCAAAACAAAATCACAACTCCCTTAAACTAAAACCTAAATATTAAATAGTGAAATCAAATGAAAAAATAAATTCAAATGTTCAATTAAACTTGTTTCTTGAGTTTGTTGTATTCTAGTAAAAAAAAATTGTAATGGTATTCTAAGAAAAAAACAACTTGATCTTATTTTTGACCTAAAAACATTTTGTATGATGGTATTTCAAGCAATTTTTCTGATATAATTTACGTTAAATATTACTCCCTCTCCCCATATATATTATACAGGATTTTAGAAAATATGTTTGTCCCGGGGTTTTAGGTTTTCAATGAAGTTTTAATTGTCAACTAGGATTGAAGCCGTGCGTTGCGCGGGACAAATTATTATCCTTCAATATTTTATAATAATTTGTAAAAATATTTATATTTTGTTTATGGCGGTTTGAGGTTGATATTTTTAAACATTTTATTATTTTAATAGGTATTTGGTTTGACATTAGATACAAACAACCCATTTTATTTTACCAAATTAATGAAAATAAAATTGTTCATGCGTAACTTTTGAATGAATATTTTAGTTTATTTAAAAACTATTAGAAAATCAATATGTGATAAAATCTAGTTTAACAAACTTTTTAATTTAAAGAGAAGTAAAAATTGTTGTGTATTCTTTTTAGTTTCTTTACTACTAATCATTTATTTTTGTCCATAATACATTTATTTTTGTTTTACGTGAAGATTTTAACCCGTTTTTTAAATTGCATCATAGTTTGTTTTCTTTTCTTTAATGTTATTAGAACATTTATATTTGTTTTTATTTATTTTATATGACGATTATGTGTTCGGTGGATACTTTTAGTGATTATTAATATTTGGTTTAAGAAGATTATTGAGAACAATTTATGTGTTATTTATATTTGTAGTCATGGAGTATTTGAATCTTAAATTTATAATGTTTAAACTTTATTTATCTATATATATTTAAGTTTGAAGTTTTATATATTTATTATTGTATATAATATAATGTTTTATTTTATTATTAAATGACTTTATGTCTTTAATGGTTTCTTATTTGATTTTTATTAATATTAAAAGAATTTTATCAAATTTTTATTTTATTTATGTATTTAATATTTTTGATGATGATGCGTCATTCCATGGAGAGAAATCCTTCTTCTTTTATAGTATATACTAGGATAGCCCGCGCTTGCGCGGGATATCCGTCAATATTTTATAGAATTTCAAAAAATATTTATATTTTCGTTATATCGGTTTGAGATTGATCTTGTAAAACATTTTACTATTGTAATAGATATAAACAACCCATTTTATTTCACCAAAATAATGAAAATAAAATTGTTCATGCGTAATTTTTGAATGAATATTTTAATTTATTATAAAACTATTAGGATATCAATATGTGATGAAATCTATATTTTACGGACTTTTTTAATTTAAAGAGAAATAAAGATTGCTATGTACCCGTTTTAGTTTCTTTACTATTAATCATTTATTTTTGTTCATAATACCTTTATTTCTATTTTAGGTGGAGATTTTAATCCTTTTTTAAAATTGCATCACAATTTGTTTTTTTTTCTTTGATGTTATTATAAATTTTATGTGTTTTTTTATTTTATATGCGGTTATGTTTTCGGTGTATATTTTTAGTGATTATTAACATTTTGTTTAAGAAGATTATTGAGAAAAATTTCTGTATTATTTATATATGTAGTCATGAAGTATTTGAATCTTAAATTTATAAATTTATAATGTTTAAACTTTATTTATCTATATATATTTAAGTTTGAATTTTTTATATATTTGTTATCTTATTATATAAAAGTGAGCACGTTTAACGTGAGCTCGACACGTATGCAAAATTATAACTCGAGAGATTGTGACACGTATCACATTTAATTTCGATCGCGACATTTGTCATTATTAAAATAAGGAATGTTGTTAAAATAAGGAATAAAAATAATTAATAAAAAAAGAGAATCTCTCAATGTTGTTAGAATAATGTTTAATGAAAAAATATTAATAAGGAAAAAAACTTAAAACAACTAACAAGGAAAAAAACAAAAGAAAAAATTATAATATTGTTACAATAAAAAAAATAGAAAAGGAAAAAAGAATCATAATAAAGAAAAACAGAACAAAATAAAAACGCCTTAGAAAAGGAAAAAAAGGAAAAAGTAACAAAATAAAAACGCCTAATTAATGTTGTTACTAAATAAGCTTGATTTCAAAATTTAGTATTTCATATGAAAGTGACATGTTTCAAATTTACCGTTAATATTTTGACATATATAATTTTGTTTTCATACAATCATGTAAACAAATATATTTAGATAAATATGTAAATTTTAATATTTACACAAATACAATAAGATAAATGCGAAAAATTACAATTAAAAATTTTATTTATAGATAAATAAATAAATAGGAAAACATTAACATTAAATTAAGAATATTATCCAATATTTATTTTAAAAACAATAATTTTGATAATAAGTTATAATTCAGTTACGAACCTAAGAGGAAAAGAAAATTACATATTATAATAAATCTTAAGACTAATGTTATTAAAAATTTAATTTTATGGAAAATAGTTGAATATAACTTTAGTTATATAATTCAATATTTATCATCAAAAACAAAATATTATATCAAGTTAAACATTACCAAAAGTTTAATATAATTTCAATACTAAAAGGAATATGAAGTTACATAATTACTAAAATATAAACAATCGATTGTTTATATAAGATTAAAGAACAGTAACAAAGTTGCACTTACAACTATAAAATCTTCAATCATAAGTTTCATATAAGATTAAAGAAATATGAATAATTATCTCCATGAGACAAACATTTGGTCAAATACTGCTTGAAATTTATTAATTACGGAACCACAATGATTTTGTTAAATTTTGCAAAAGATTTATAAGGTACATTCATGAATTCTTACATTTAAAATTTATATATTATACAAAATATTTATTTATAATATTGTTTATCATACATATGTAATTATATATAGAGGAATTCACAAAACTACACCCTTTCAACCTCTCCTTCACAAAACAACACCTAATTTAATTTTTTCACATATTTACACCCTTTCAAAATTTTAAAAGCTTGATTTACCCTTTTAAAAATTACCAAAATTAAATTTTTTTCATTTGGGTTCGCTAATTAGTGTTTAGGGTATAGTATTAAGGGGTAGGATTGTGTGGGTAGGGTTTATTTAGATTTAATTTTGAGTGTTTAGGTGTAGTTTTGTGAAGTATTTTTGAAATGGTGTAGTTTTGTGAAATGTAATTCAAATTGTGTAGTTTTGTAATTCTCCCTTATATATATCAAAAATATAGATAAGTTTGATGTCCGTATAGTGAAACTATATATATTCATTCTTTGAAGGGTTATTCTTATCATTGGGATAAAGTGCGTATATTTAAATTTTGGTCACAATATTCTCAATATTGTTACCAATATTATTTCAAGTTTTCTAATTTTTCTATTTTGATTTTTACGGGTTAAAAAATACTGTATTACAATTCCGCGTTAACGCGGATCCTTATCTAGTTATATATAATGTAATGTTTTATTTTATTATTAAATAATTTTACGTCTCTAATAGTTTCTTAATTGATTTTTATTAATATTAAATGAATTTTATCAAAGTAACACAATCACGGTCATTCCAACGATTATTAACGGGGATGAAGAAGAGAGAAGACTACGAAAAATCATTCGGTACTTGTGGTTTTACCAATACTTGTGTTTCAAAGTAAACAAGACTTGAATCAGGGTATATTACCAAAGGAGATTTTGTCAACAGGGTAATAGAATTTGGCTGGTGATTTCTTTAGAGAACAATCAAATGGACTTATCGTCTTGTCAAGAAGGAGCATCTCGAGGCTCATGAGCTCGTTTTCTTTTTTGTAGTTACGAGCTTCCCACATCCGCATGAGACGGAAAGTAATGTGTTGCATCGAGTTACCCACCGTGAGGTTCTTGACATCGGCGGATTCAGCCTTCAATTTCAACGCATTCGCAGTTACGGATTCCATGTTGAGGGTGTAAAACCAGGCTGCAAACAAGCGGCTTTAAAGCAGAGACGCGGGTGGATTTGTTTCGGAAGGACGATGAAGTAAACTAGAGAAGTTGCCGACGTAATTATAACATGAAGAAGGTGCCGTTCCTGAGTTTTGAAATTTTTAGATAGGCCGCACTTTAAAGAGAAATATATGAGCCGATTTTACATTTTTTTTAAAAAAAATGGGCCGCTTTTCATATTAATTTTTTTTTAAAAAAGTTGGACCGCAAGCACGTGCTTGTCCCGCTTGTGGTCAGGACCACACTGGGTGGCCGAGTTGGGTATGTCAAGAGCTTCACGTCCGTTAGGGATGCTCGAAATGAATCCATATTTAAAAGGGGGTGAACAGATCGCCTACGGTTATATGTGGTGGATTAACGGCGGAGTACATGTGTTGGATTAACGGCGGGTGATTCAACGTCATTTTACGATGTACCCTAGAGACAAAAAAATACTTAATGGGTCTCTTGAAAATTCTTAATGGACCTCGTAATGTGCCTCTTGGAGTTAGATGACATGGGCATATGACATGTGGCAGAAGGAAAGAATCCGACGTCACACTATGCGGGAGAAAGTTTTTCTTCTGTTAGAGTATTGATTGTTAACTTCAAGACACATTAATTTATTTATTTTATTATTATTGGTTGAAATTCATAGAAATTATACAATTCATAAAAATATATTTAAAACTAATAATTAATGTGTTTTCTTACAAGTTGTGAAAAACTTCAAATTTTCTGTAATTTATACTATTAAACGAGAAGACAAAACGCTTACGTGTCGCGACGAGAGAACTTTTAGGTTATTTTTTATTTTTTGCGTTTTACTCCTTATACTTTGAACTAATTTTTTCATCCAATTTTAATATATTTTACTAATCTATCTATACTATTAAAAGAATCTATATAAAATATATTTTAGGTCTATCTACCATCTGCGTATTGTAAAAATCGACAATACACAATTTTAAATATATTTTAGGCCCATTATTGGAATATATTTTACATAAATTACCCAATCATCCACATACATAATTTTTTGCGTTTATGTCCTTATATTATTTATTTTGCGTTTGTATCCTTATATTTTTGAATAACTTTTTGTCTTCGATTTTATTTTATTTTTTATAGATAATTTCGGATATATTATTTAGTTTTTGTTTATAGGAAATATTGTTGGGTTTTTTGATTTTTTATCGATCAAATATTGTAGTCAAATATATTAATATTGATTTGTTTTTAAGAAATAATTTTAACAATTTTATTTCGTTTTGTGTCTATAAATTTACGAAATATTTTTATCCCGTGTCTATCTTTTCGCGATATTTGCGTGTCTAACTTAATTACCTTACTATAAAAAATATCATACTTTTAAAATAGATTATGTTTTATTTTATACGATAATAAAAATATTTTATGAAATAAGGTATGTTATAACGTTTCAAGTTCTTCTAATTATTTTCAGAAAATTCTAACGACTATCACATTTTTTAATATTTTTGTATCTTTCATTGTGATATTGGTATATATATATGTGTGAATATTGTGATATATATAAAGTTTAGATAATTTGTCGTAAACATAGATATATATATATATATATATTTATAGTTAATTTATATCTAAAATAAACTATATTCGTTATACAATATTTATTTATTTTATAAGATTAATTTAAAACATGAAATATTTTTTTTATTATATATGAGTCTAATTATATTATTAAAGATAATGAAACTTGGTCCCGCGTATAGCGCAGGGTCCACACCTAGTATGAAATTAAGAGAGTATGATCTAAATGCCTTGATTAGGCGAAAGTTGTGAAGCGTAATTTATTCCATTTTACAAATGTGAGTTGTTACAATATTCCCATGACCGAGATATTAACATTTTCAGACACTACATTCAATAGTACAAAATGTCTCCTTTCTTTACATTACAAAGACACAACACCCGAAACACTAATCTCAAGCCTTGAGAAAATGGTGTTTGGTTTCAACGTAGCTTTCTGCATCCCATAAGAAAGACCCAAAACTCACAGCTTCCAAAACCAACATCGCAAGCCCCGAGAAACTCAAAGACAGAACCTCATCGTTCGACGTGTCGAGCTTACCGTCCTCGAGTATCCTTATGTCCGGTCGTCCAAACAAAGCCTGAGTCTGTTTCTCGATTAAAGACATAGCTTCTTTAGACCGTATCGTTGCGTATCTCTGAAGCGTATCCGAGTCCAAGTATGTAACATACGATCTCAATCCATAAGAAGAAGACAACGGCTCGTCCTGGTTTCTTCCCGCCGGGTAGCTGTCTGGATCGTATTCCTCGGGTTGGATACGGATCAAAGAATCCGGGTCCCATAACGGGTAAGGAGGCGATGGCTCTTCAAAACGTTCCCGGGTTTTCTCTGCCCGTTTCGGAAGCGTTTTCACGGTGCTCTCGAGTTGGTATCTCTGGTCTATCCTTCTGAGGAAGTAACCGTACATAACCGAAGCGGCATAGAGCTTTCCGAGTTTGATTTTGCTGATCTGAACTATGGAGCTTAAAGGACCGACCGCAGTCCTGTCTCCAAGAACAGAAGACAAGTGACTCTGTATCATCTCGAAGGCTTCCGAGGAGTGAATGGCTTCGAGCTTCTCTTCTTGGTTAGGCCATAAGTCTATCCGTCCTGCAGGGTCCGAAGTGGGTTTGATCCGAGGGATCATAGAGATTCCTCTCTCGACGAATCTGTGTACAACTAAACAGTATATGATTTCCGCCAAGGCTTTTCGTCTATCTTTGTCTTTAACTTCGGATATCCTCCTACAAAATCAAGCAACACACGTCGTATAAGAGAGTTATTGCCTACACATTCTACCAATACAAGATCTAAAGCCTTAGGTTCTCTGCTTAAGCATGGCAAGAGAGTCATTGCCTACACATTCGACTGCTTAAGCACCACAAGAGAGTTGTTCCCTACATATTCAACGAATACAAGATCTCCAAGCCTTAGAATCTCACGCTTATGCATGGCAATAGAGTTATTGCCTACACATTTAACCAATAAAAGATCTCTAAGCCTTAGGTTCTCATGCTTAAGCATCACAAGAGAGTTAATTGCCTATACGTTCGATCAAAACAAGATCTCTAAGCCTATTTTCTGCTTAAGCATCACAAGAGAGTTTATTGCCTACACATTTGACAAATACAAGACATCTAAGCTTTAGGTTCTCTGCTTAAGCATCGCCAGAGAGTTATCGCTTACACATTCGAACAATACAAGATCTCTAAGCCTTAGGTTCTCTACTTAAACACCACAAGAGAGTTAATGCCTATACACTCACGTATACACGATCTCTAAGCCTTAGGTTCTCTATTTAAACACCACAAGAGAGTTAATGCCTATACACTCACGTATACACGATCTCTAAGCCTTAGGTTCTCTACCTAAGCATCACAAGAGAGTTATTTCCTATACACTTGACCAATACGCGATCTCTAAGCCTTAGGTTCTCTACTTAAACATCACAAGAGAGTTATCGCCTACACATTCGACCAATACAAGTTCTAAAGCCTTAGGTTCCCTTCTTGAGCTTATCGCCAACAAATCCTACCAAAAACAAGATCTCTAAAAGCCAAAGGATTCTCTACTTAATCAACAAAAGAGGGGAGGGGGGTTTATTACTTGGAGAGAATATCTTGCGACGAAGAAGACGATTCGGCTTCAAGACTCTCCTTCTCGGCTTCTAATTTCTCAAGCTGTTGATCGATTGTGGAGTTCAAGAGATGAGGATGAGTTCTAAGAATCTGCTCGAGAAGCTTTCCTACATGAGATTCAAGCTCTACTGGAGCAATCCAAGCAAAGCTCTCTTTAGAATCATCTTCTCCTCCTCCTGAAGCTTTCACTGTCACGACTCTTCCGCCACAACTTCCGAGCTTGGGAAGAACACACAACGAATAACATCTCTGTAGAAACAATAATAACTAAGCAAAATCACATACAGCGATTAACGAATTCGGCGAATTTGAAGTGATTTTCTCGGGGAAATTTACCTGAGGGAGAAGGGAAGGAGAAGAAGAACAAGGAGAGAGAAAGTTGGAGAGAGAGTGGGAATGCTTGAAGCAGAGCCTTCCATGGCTGCCGCTGATTGCTTGCATTTGCATTTTTTGTGTGTGTGTGTGTGTGGTTATTTTTCTTCTTCTTGTTGAGAAAATATCTTTCTCGTAGAGAGATGAGAGACTAATATGAAGTTGTGGCTCAGGTTACGAATACAGACTAGTCATCGTTTAGGTTCAAGTTACATAACAAGACGCATTTGATAATAATAATGTTATTGAAAAAAATATACAAATTCAGTAATTTTGTGAAGTTACAAAATATACTCATTTACCTGAAATGTAATTCAAACCGGTTTCGTTTTGTAATTCTTTCTAAAAAGTACAAATTAAAATTTTTTAAAAGAATTAAAGTCAATCATATGTATAACGTAAATGATTTTTTGATAAAAATGATAAGTATCCTAAATTTTTTATAAAATTATTCAAAGTTTTTTCAAAGAAAATATCAAAAATTTTAAATCAGCTTTTTTAGTTTTTTATTACAACAAATCAGCTTTTAAAAATATTACAATTAAACTTTTGCTAAAAAGTGGTAATTATAATTATCTACATACGTTCATTACACCAACTTAGAGAATCTCCAAAATAATAAACCTCAAATTTGAGGTTTTATATATTTTAAATTTGAGATTCCATGTATTTTTTTTTTTGAAATAAATAGTGTTTCAGCAAATATAGAAAAAATTATTCATTGCTCTATTTTAGAGAAAAAAATAGGAGAAATTCACAAAACTACACCCTTTCAACTCTCCCTTCACAAAACTACACTTAATTCAATATTTTCACAAATTTACACACTTTCAAAAT